>OX637572.1:15382270-16747140 GCA_951800085.1 Comarum palustre
ACAACTGAGATGCATTGCAATTTCTAGCAGGATATGGAAATTAATCCATCCTTCTTGTATTGTGTTGATGTGATCAGTAACTACCAATGTCAATTTCTACCAACTGAGCTGAATTCGCAAATAGCAGAATATCCCGGCAGTTTTTACAAGTCAATTTGTACAAAAATCACTTTGACTTGGACTGATGCGCCCATTTCCCCATTTTCATTGTCATCAGCTTCCTTTTCTTGTTGGCCCGATGCTTCTCTGCAATCCTCAGTTTCCTCTTGGCATTCTGCATAGGATTAACAACAGCCAAGCGCTTTTCATCCTGTTTCCTCTTGTCCCGTTTTGCCTTGAGTTGCTTCCTGATGTCATTGTAAACTTGTGCATAATTCTGGCTGCCTAGTTTATGTCGTAGACGTCCAGAAACTTCTTCTGCTAATTGCTTCATATTTTCTGTAGCAATGCAAGCACATTCAGGAACATATTTGGAAATATCGTAAATAATAGGAACATGAGTTTGCCTTTCCTATATCCTATACACATCGACCTGGCCTATCAACCAATATACTGTAAACAGACGGGTGCAGGAGACCTTACAAAAAAAGCGGGAAGTCACTCTCCAGTACAGTTCAGCATAAAAGACGGTAACATACTATAGAACCCAAAATTTCTACTGACACAACCATACTAGAATTAGAGGAATCCTACTACATATATGGCATCAAGCAGTCCAAGTTTCAAGTGCAAGCTATGTACCAAGTCCATGAGAATGAATAGCACCTTTCAAACTGTATTAGAAGATTAAAATTGCAACATCAGAGAAAGTATGAGACAGAAAACTCACCAGGGATCAGAGTCCCAGAAAATCCTTCGCAAACTTTATACAACGGCTGCAACATTTCATAAGCATAAAGCATGCACTCTTCCTGACTCATTTCGGATACAATCTTTCCGAAACAATCGAACACAATTTTCATCTGAAAATAAAAAAAATCACAAGATTACTATCTAAACAAATCTGAATAAGAAAATCTTACGCATATACTTCAAATATGCATAGGCCTCTAATCCTTTGATACAAACCTGGATAGCCTCCATTTGAAGGGCAATCTTTCCCATTTTCTTGAGCAAGTTAGAGACCAGCAAGCTACGAATATTCTTGGAGGGATTTTCATCATTTGCGTCACACATGCCAGAGGTAAGGGATAAAAACATGGCCTTTCCTTTTCTAGCTTCGAGCAACTCAAAAGCTTTAAGAAATCGGTCTTGCTCATGCTGTTCAAGGTTAAACCAAAACTGGTGAGAATCCGCACACACTGTTTTTCCCATCAAAGAATGCACACCACACACGGTGAATGCAAGATTTTGTGTAATCAGTTTATTGGCAGCGTCATCAATTAGTTGCGACTTCAGTTGACAGCAGAGATACACAGCTATCATGAAAATTTTATTGGGTTTTATAAGGTAGCAAGTGTCAAATGGATTTCCATCAACTCCTGAGCAAGACTCTTTCACAGAAGCAAAGTAGAAGGCTACAAGACGACTTGAAATGCAACGTAACCACATGTGTGGATGAAGTAGTAACTCAGAAATTGCTTCCCATATCTCCTGAATTCATGCAAATAAGACACAATTACATGAGAAACAGGCAAAAGAATTCAGTTTATTCAATTCATGCAAAATAAGATAAAGGACAGATATAAATACCATATTCTGAAAAGCATAAGAAAACCTACAGATATAGAAATTAAATAGCATTTCATTAATTACCATCACTCCTGTACATAAACTATAATTTTTTGTTCTTGTGATCTCAAATAACTGACAGTAAGCTCCATAACCATCATGTAATTTGGCATTTTTTAACAGCTTGATAGTTCATGTTCTTGGTATAAGAGTAAAGAATGCAATACAAGATTGAGCAGTAATTTGGCATTGTCCTGAGATATATCGGTAGTTCTAGTGAATCGTTACTAATTTCCATGCACAATCATCCTATGATCTGGAGCATCCAACCCTATTCGAAATCATGGAATAACTCCCTCCCATTATCCCAAAAGGCAAAAATAAATATATAGACCTGACAAAAAACTAAATATTGCTTCTACATTAGAGATGATGTGGCATACCTCTAGATCCCTATCAAAACACAGATCATAAAACTGCTTCAGAATTTTTTCCAGCATAACCAATGAATAAAAAGCCTCTTTCCAGAAAGGAATGGCAGTTTCGGCAGTTTCATGAGAATCATGAGTGACAGCATGGATGGCGGACTGTAAGATCCGTTTAGTCACTTGTAATACATTGTTGATATGGTTGTGAAATCGTTTCTTCATGACTTCTACTTCAACCAGCAGCCCCAAAACCTGTATGTGCAAATAGGGCATCAAGGTAAACACCCAAAACAAAGAAAGTAGTGCATCAAGTGAAACATCCAAAACAAACTCCTTTAAGCCAACTAAGAGAAAATTTATTATATTAGTCACAAGAAAAAGAGATCAAAAACACGATGATCCACTTCCGAAAAAAAAAAGTTTCTTCATTTTCTATTCGAAACAAATTGCTTTTTCCTTGGCTATATGGCACGGGTGCTTGACCGTTTTCTATTTGATGGACTACTGATGTTCTAGTACTTTATTATCGTAATAGAGTTAACATATGGATAGTCTTTCTTGGTAAAAAAACACACTCAACAAAAGAAAACAATAGAAGAAAACAACAAAAGAAAAACAATAGATAAAAGTAACAAGAACTTGCTTTCATCAATACAAGGGGCATGTATGATGATGAGAAAAAATGGTGATAATCGTGTCCTCTAAATCAGTTGGCTTAGTAACTTCCAGCTCAGAAAGAGCCAAAATAAAAATTTACCTGTGCTGCTGCACCCCACAGTTGCTGCTTCTCACCCAAATACCAGGAGAGACTGTACTCAAGAATGGAGAGAAGTGACCGTGGGCTTACACAGCCAGTTAGACGCTTTATAGCCTCACCAGCCATCAGACGAACTTCATTATCCCGATCATTAGCCAAGCAAACCACCAAATGAACAAAAAACGTCTGTGATTGTTCATCTACAACATTTCGTGGATTTTTAACGATAACTGCATGAAGCATTTCAAGCACAGTTTTTCTTCCACTAGCGTGCTCATACCTGTGAAGAGTTAACCCTGATTAGAGAATGAAAGGACACATAAGAATTTTCCAAATAGATATTAGGTCCTCACCTCAAATTAGACAGCAAAAAATCTAAATGTTGTTGCAACCTCTTTTCTGAAAGAGGATAGTCATTTAAGAAGTGAGATAGAATCTGACTACACTTGTGACGAATAGGTTCAACTTGACTAGTTACCATCAATTCTGCAACTCTATTAACAAGATCATATATCTCTGGAACAACAAGCTTGCGCTTAACTATTGCCTTCAGAAGTGAAAGAGCAACGAACGAGGGGTCCCTTTCGATATCAACAAACACCGGAAGCTGAATCAATAGATGAAGATGATCAGAGGAAAGAGTAATTTTGTTCCCCCGCAAGAGTACAGTCAATAACCTCAGACACGACTCCATTAGGGAACTGCCGTTTTTCAACCAACTATGAGCAATATCAAAGAGCACTGCTTTTAAATTATCTGCTTGATCTTCAATAGCAGGTAAATTTAACCTAACCAGTGAAGTTAAGCATCTCAGCGTTGCAGGTAAGACATCTTCATACTTGGAAGTCAAGCACTTCCCCAACAGTGTGACAAAAGGATCCAACATTGATAGTATTTGAACATCATTTTTTCTCACTTTCATATTCTTTATTCGTTTCTGCAGTATCCCAAGAGCAAACACAGAAATAAGATGTGAACACACTGATTTTGCACCTGGACTACGGCCTGATGAATTACTTTTCCCAACCACGTCCTTTCGATGACGTCCATCTCCCCCCATAATGAACGAACTCTCACCCTTACCATTTTCTTCATTTATTCCATCTTCAATCAGGCCATGAACAAATATAAAAAGGTCAGTCTGATCAACAGTTGGATTACACTCGATACCAGCTGCTATGTGACTCAGCATACTTTCCAATTTTGACTTGACTTTTGGCGTCAGATGTTTTCCAAATTGAGTTATAACAGGTGATAAAAGCTTCAAGGCATGGCTTTTGAATGTTATACTTTGAGCAATCAATTTCAGAGTTTCAAAAGACTTTTGCTTCTTTGTTTCTTTCATTTTGGAAGCAATCTTCTCAACCTCTTTTTCCTCGGCAACATCTCCAAGAATATCATTCTGTGCAATTGATAGCAGATCTTCTAAGCAGTAGTCCAGTTTCCCGCTGATAGGAGTAATGAGAAACTTCGATAAGATAAAGTTTAGAGTATATCCCAAGACATGCAACTCAAATCCACGTTTCAAAGTACTTCGTAAAACCTTGACTATAAAATGCAAGTATTCCAACCCAAGCTCTTTCAAACAGTCAGCCAAAGCACTCCTAGCTTCTTCACGGATGCTTTCTAATCTATTCTTCAAAAAGTTTGAAATGCGATGAATTATGCTAGGAAGCTGTGAGTCCATTACATCTCCAGGTAGCAACTTTAGTACTCTCAGTGCAGCAAGACTGATGTTAACACTGACCTTTTCAGAATCGCTGAGTAACTTTTGAATCTTAGGAAGCACAGTTTTATGAAGGCAATGTTGTATTTCATTTAAAGAACCAGTATCAATGGTCTCTGAAAAGTGAAACTGGTGCAAGATAGAGCAAATTAGCCGCAGAAGAAGTTTCTCTTTCAGAGGATTTTTGCTAATCTCATTGAAGCATCTCATCAGCAACGAGAAAGATGAATTCCACTCCCTGCTCAAAACTGAAGCAAGCACCTCTATGCACATATTTTTTATATGCTCTCCTTTTTCTTCCTCCATCAAGATCGTGAAAAAGAATGGAACAAACAATTTCTTTGTAATGCCCTGGAATTGAAATCAGCAGAATATATTTCAATGACTTTCTAAAAGCAGAAGTGAAATAAACATGAAAATTTTATGAGAAAAGGGGAAAGCGAATACCTCAGGCATATAGCTGTCAGTGACAGCATTCTTAAAGCGTTTCATTGCCCTTGCTCTCCTATGTTTCTGCAGAAGAAAAGGTGCTGAGGTGAGATCGAATTCACCGCTCTTACGCAAGACACACAATTATCTTAATTGACTAACAATAGATTATTGAATAGAGTATATCATCAAAAATTTCCAAATCACTAATAAGTATTTCCTTTTTTCTTTAGCATACCAACAAGACTGTATAAACATATAAATTCCTAGAAGATAATGACACAACTTTCACCTGTATGTGAATAATATTCTTGAAGAAATCTATTTCAAGATTTTCATCCTGTAGAGGTTTCAGTGAACCAAGGTTTGCCACTTCTGGAAGTTTTAACACCATTTCTCTAAGTAAATCGACCCATTCCTGAAGTCACAGCAGCCCATTAAGAGAAAAGCAAATAGCAAATATAACTTGGAGATATAGTAACTATAGCAGTTTTGTCAACAAATTTTTCAATATCTCTTGGCCTATAACTTGGAGATATGGCAACTATAGCAGCCCATTAGGCATGCATACATGCAAATATAACTTGGAGATATTGTAACTATAGCAGTTTTGTCAACAAATTTTTCAATATCGCTTTGCCTATAACTTGGAGATATGGCAACTATAGCAGCCCATTAGGCATGCATACGCAGGTCCACCTGTACACAATATCTTTGTGTAAATTTATCATGTTGTTAGATGACGTTGATATATCATCGGCCCTACTAGAACATAAAATTATTACCACTCTAACAGCTGTCCCACTTTTCATGGCATTCGCCGTATGCTTCAAGAAAAATTTGCTTGTTATGCGCTGAATGCGACCTTTTGTCCAGCAATGATCCTCAGAGGCTAACATCTTGTCATGCATTTCAGAGTCATTGCTCACTGCTTTGCCAAGTACAAGGGCGGAAAAATCAACAAATGAAAGCAATGCATCATAAGCTCTGTGCCTCAAGGTTGATTCATTAGATGACATGTCATAGACACAGTGAGACAATATGACTAGTGCATGATCCTCTCGAATAGTACTGAACATATCAACTGTGATCTTTTCATAAGCATCGAGCACTCTATCATAATCAAGGCTATCTATTTCCGTGAGAGAGGTTGCATTCAAGTCCTGGACAAGTTTTGCCTGCATTCCTCCAAGTTATCAGAAAATAATGACAAAAGAGAAATAACAAAATGGTGGGAAGAGAAAGAGGAACAATGTTGACAAAGTACCACAAATTGAATGGAAGGGTCAGCTCGGGCAAGAGAGCCAAGAAGATCACAGATATAAAAACGCTTATCTAGATCGGTAGAAGTAAGTAATGGAGATGCTGCACTCAAAATATTATTTGCAACGTCACTCCCTAATACTGGAACAATATCACAAATGACTTGCACAGCTTCAAATCGGAATTCTGCAAGATGAATACAGAAATTTTAGTACTACATGTGAAAATTGTTAATTAGGCATCAAAAATGAAGTTGAAAAGATATTGAACCTGAATCTTGAGCTCCATTTTCTAAAACAGGGAGCAATATATCAACAAATTTCCGGGCAGACATTGCATCATTTATATACTTTGGTAATATTTTGAGAATCCTCACTTCTGTCTCCCCTGGGTGTTTAAGCAATTTCCTGGCACCAAAATAATATTTGTAAGAGATAATGGCAAGAAGGCATTAGATGGAAGTAAGACCACTTAGCATAGGCAGCATTATAATCATCAGTACATTATGCAAATCAAACAGATAAGTAAATAATGATTTTTTTATTTCAAATGAAGCACAATCCAGCATATCGTGTTAGTGAAAATATCATGTAGCAAACAAACAAGGTAACCCCTTTATTACCTCTTGGCTGCAACATTTGTTTCGAAGAGACAATGCAAATTATCAACCAGTGCTTCAAGGTACAGAAGTATAACTCTTTTCCCAGCGTTGTCTTCAACACCCAAGTCATTATCCAGAATCAACAAGTTCTCAACAAAGTTCAGAACACAAGCAACAATAGCTTCAGTTGCTGACTTGACAGATAGAATTGAGAGTATATCAGGGACAATGTTTTGTTCCCTACACAGCAGTGATACCAGCTTTTCACTTCTAGACATAGCAAGAAAGCAAGAGAAGAGTGCACTAGGCTTCTGGCCACTGAATCCCTCCTGCTTGAAACCATCAATTAAAGGCTTCACCGATCCGAAGAAGATGTCCCAGAATTCGCAGCTAAAGTCATGGTCTTCAAACTTATTGAGAACGAAGGACACAATTTTCAAGGATAGAGATCTGAAATCCTTCAACTGCCCTATAGCCGTAGGTATCTGCAGCTAGACCATAGATTTTTAGTAAATCACAATGAATTTGTTAAATCAATTAACATCATAAAGTCAGCTTCTATCCGAAGTAACCAAAAATTATAATGCAGAAAAATCATCACGCTGCTGTCTAAATGATGGACTTGTCCACGACTTCACATTTGGTAATCTATTTTTCATAGAATATCTGTAAGAGGTGTCCAATGAATAAGTAAATATATGAAGCATTACCACAACACTATTTTCCACTGCACCGTCATATCCAAGTGAAGCAAGAGTAGCATCAGAATAATTTTTAAGGGAAGAAGTTCCTTTGCCTTTTGCCACGTCAAGACCTAAAGTACTGCTTCCTAGTATCCGAACAACACATCCCATTAGGAAATCAAGAAATGGACCAACATGTGACGCATCAAAAACTCCAAGAATGTCTTCAATCACATGAAGAAAAGCACTTCTTTTCTTCCAAGACAAGGCTGTGATATTGCTAAACGTGAAATACTTCAAAAAATTTAATCTTCGGAATTCTTCCACAGAACCATTTGATGAGCTCCAAAACCATTTTGCAGCACCTTCACTTCCTATTGAAATAATTTGCAACGGCTTTATCAACAATGCAAAGAAAAGTGGTAGCTCTTCAACATCAAGTTGAACTATGAAACCGAGTACTGCCTTCCGGTGATTTACTCTAGAGTGCTGAAAAATAAAATTAAATAAATCAAGAGAATGTAATGAATGTCATTTGTAGTATGTCATAGAGAAATACATGCAATGTATATCAAGCTGTTACACTTGTTAGAAACAATCATAGTAAGAAAATATATAAAAAAAAGTACAGTAATGCAAATTGGAACACAATATCTGTAGCAGAGCATTAGGATCTGTCAATTGAATAATCAATGGATCAATTAATATAGCATATTTAATGAAGGTAAATTATTTTGGCAGTCCACACGCCAACACATCTCAACAGTTGCAATCCACCTTGTTGAGTGCACAAGAGAAAGTAGACTGCCAAAATCACTCTACAATGTGAGAGGAAGCTATTGTTTCCCCATTGCACATCTTATATCGAGATAGACATGATGTATAATGCAGAAACAAACCAATTGCAAGTCTGACCTTTAAACACAACCAAAACATGCACAATAAAGGTCCAAAGATCATTTCAGAAAAAACAAAACAAAACAAAACAAAATGAACACGTCCAAAGATCAATAATCTTACAAATTCAAATTAAGCATACCTTCTGGGAAGCATGTTTCTTCAATTTCCGGATGTTGGGAATCAGAAGACGGATAACAATGGGCACAAGGTAAGGTCTGTGTTGTTCTTCAATTAGATTAGACTCTCTGGATAAACTCCACCTTGTTAATTCTTCTCTCAAATTACGGAAGCTGGCCAGGTTTTTCAACTGCTGACTATATGGGAGCAGGAAATCATCTTTCCAGATTAAGAGGCAATCAAGAACCTTCATTTGTACTTCAGCATCATTTTCATCCAAAAGCCTGTCAAACAAAACAACAAGAAAATCAATCAGCCCGTATTTTTCAAGGGAGAACAGATATAGTATTAACTGAGCCCAACTATAAAACAGTGGATAAATATGGTCACTAATCTATGCCAAGTCTATCGAGTAGACATGGTCTCTAAAATATGACCGCCAGCCTTGATGTCAATAGTAAATAAATGCCTAATTTGAAGCCATCATATAAATGAGAAACTTGCACCAACCTATTTTGCAAAATCTCTTTAAGAAACTGATTCTGATATGAGTGCTTAAGGTTGTGCATCAGTTTCAGCAAGTTTAACCATTCTTTAAGGACATGTTTCCACTCTTTACCTTTACAAACATTTGAATTGAAAGACCCCACGCTGCAATCACAAAGAAAGAGGAAATTAACGCATAACATAATTACTAATTCAAAATATCCAAAAGCAACTATTTAGTACAGAATGATTACCTTACAAAGTTTTCACAATCATAGCCCAAAAATCTCAGAAATAAAGGTAGAATCTGATGGCACTTGGATTCAATGATTGGAGCTTTTTGTAAAGACTGGAGCAAGGAAGATAATACTGTTGCAGTCGGTGTACTATCAGATGTTGGGGTAACAAACAAATTAAAGCGCTCAACCAGATCTGCAAAACAAAAGCGTATTAAGATGAACTTCCAAAGCAATTACCTTCTCATTTCAATAAAAGGGTATTTGCAGTACATGTTACATGTAAAACTTATGGGTAGATGTCATCTATCACCAATACACACAACCTACTTATACTATCAAAAACATACAACCTTGGTTATTACATTATTTACCCCTGACAATAATGATTCCTCAAACCTACCAAGCAAGAAGACTACAAAAATAACAGTGGCCTAGGTCGAAATATGCATTCTGAATAATACAACATAATAGAATTAAGTTGTTACCTACCACTTGACTTGTTCGACGGCACAGTATCAACTTGGCCAACTTGATCAATAGATGATTGAAATTTGGACTGGCATTGCTCAAAATAGTTGAGAAAAGTTTCCCACACATGACCTTTACTTTGGCTTATCAGTACTACTGCAAGGCACTCCGATACAGGATTCCAAAGATGACTAAACCGGTTATGGAAGATACCAATCATCCCATTTAAAACAAGGGGAAGATAAGCTTCAGATATTCGTCCAGCAGTGAGGCCCATCTGTATTCTAGAAATCAGTAGAGTAACTTTTCTGCTGGTGGAAATCGAAAGAGGAGTTGACTCAATTGAGAGAAGGAGGTGAAGAACCTGATATTTGAAGCAAAATCAGTACAAAATTACCTAAATAGATGGTTGACATCTAACAAGAGCAGAAGAAGAGAGGCATACATTTAAGTCCTTGTTGTCTACATGAGAAGTAGGAGAAAGTTCAGTTTTCATCTTTTTCAGAACTGGCTCATCACAGCTTAAAGTTTCAAAGTGGCATAATATTCTAAGAGTGGACGCACGAATCCCTCTGTCTGAGTGGCACAAATTGTCAGCAAACACCTTTAAAGCATCTGTAGCCATATATGCACTAAGTTCTGGATGACAAATTCTAAACTGGGAGTCAGCATCCATCGCAGACCTAATAATTGCATGATAGCAAAATTATATTACATAATCAGTTGTAATTATCGAAAATTAACCATAAGAATGAAGCAGAACAATCTACATTTACATGAATATATTCTTACCCATACAAAGAGTCCAAAAAATCAGCAACAGCGACCAACACATGGGAACAAGATTTGTGTCTTTTTCCAAGAGCTAAAAGTCTGCTTGTTTCTGGCTCCATATTTTTGTCGCAAGTGAATTTGTAATAGGAATTTAAGGAAGTACCGATTAGGCTTTGCCAAGTGTGTTTAGGAAAACCCGCAATATTCCCTGCATGAGTAGCAAGTGAGAACTAACTGTGAATGGCCAGGACCCAATCATATCTGAAAATTTTGTACTTCTATAATCGAATAGCATCTGATTCAGCTAGGCACACAGTTTTATGTATCTTTGGAACTACTACAGACATAATAAAGTATTGACAGACAACTACCCAAGACATAATAAAGTATTGACAGACAACTATCCAAGTGTTCTAACAAACCACCTAAACCATATACTGTGGAGTTATGAATTTAAATACCATTTTTTATAGCAGCATATCTTGAGTACAGTTTCAATAGCAATAACATATTGCATATTCGTCTTGAAAAGCAACATATGGGAGGAAAAACTGAACTATCCTGCAATAACTATAGGTTGATGGCAAAGAGGTAGCTTACCATCTTCAATCCTCAGGAGTTGATTGATTGCATCCGTCAGATCGAATAACAAGGATAGACCTTCTTGGGAATCTACCAATACCGGAAAGCAGTTAAGGATTCCCCACAGCAGGGCCAAGTCAGCTTCATGAATCGAAGTTGATGATAAATCCCCTTTCTCCACACCCTTTAAAACCCCAATCCAATCACTGACTGTGCCACTTAGAAAACCTTGGATCCTTGACAGTTCAGGTGCTCCACCTTGTAACGTAAAGCTTTGCACTTCCCTTTGTAGTCTTTCACAGAAGGTAAGTAACAGAAATATAACATCTTCTTTGGAAGTTTCTATTAAAACATTCATGGCCCTGAAATTTTCATAAGAATCAAGTCAAAAGAAAGTCAAAAAATATATTACCACAAAAATATTCCAGAAAATCAGAAATCACTAAAATGTTCAACCTTACCTTAAAATGTTAATTCGGAAGGTATTTACTATATAAATATCCTTTTGTAATAGCTGTTGAATAAACCCCAATAAGCTGTAAAACAAGTCTCAGGTGTGTCAAATAATCAACCAGAAAGGGAAATTTAAAAGCCACTCCAAAAGCTAAAATACTATATTGAAGGCAGTACCTCCACTTCTGTAAATCAAATACAGGAGCCCATTGCAACGAACAGCCACTGATCATAGACAAATCATTATAAGTGTGCAGTCCGCTAAGTACACAGAGCATTAACTGAAAAATCTTATCAACAACTTCAGATAAATGTTCCTCTCCCATCTGAATGCCAGAGGCTATGATATATGTCCGCACAAGCAAGTCCACAATTTCAAGCATTTGTTTGTAATCTGTCAAATGGCAAACTAGGTCACACAAGGTGAACGTAGAGAAATACTTACAGAAGCAATTGAATGCTATATTAAAATAAAGAATCAGCAAATTAAGACACACTATCACTCACCAGAAACCGTTTTCCCATGCTTCACCTGAACAGTAGAGACAAGCAATGACAACAGGTGGCTTAAACGCAGTACACTTCTATTGGCCACACAGCCCTTTATTTCCTGATATAAGCATTCGAACATTAATGTCAACTCTTTGGAGTCCAAATCCTCACACAATCTCTGTAAGGCAGAAATTAAGACTTCAATAACGGTGGCAGAACCTGCATGGTAGAGAGAGATAGAGACTCAGGGGCAATTTAAACGCACAAAAATGCCAAAAAAATATTACTTAATGAATTAGACCAAAGCCTTAAATTATCATTTATCATATTGATGCAATCAACATTGGAAAATTTAAATGCAAAATCAAATACAAAATGCCAGACTTACATTATTGGAAGGAAAAAAAAGAGTTAGAAAAGTTAAACAAGCATACACACATACCAAGTATTGAGTTGTCCATCAATAAAAGTAACACTTGCTTGGCTCTAGAATGGAACCTTGTTGAGGTTCCTGTCATGGCATGATATAGTAAAGCACTGACTCCATATTTTCTGTGTGACGTTGATTCCTCTACAACATCAACCATCAGCTTTCTGACACCTGTTCAAAAATAATGATGAGGAAAAAATACTGACGAAAGAAAAAAAACCATTAACATAAAAACAGTAACAACCAAGAAGACATATGCCAACAGTTTCCATACTGAATTTATTTATTCATACTGTACAGCCGGGGAATGAACTAATATCAGCTTTTGCAGTGGTATTGTGGTTTAGAAGACAACTAAACATCATTTTCCAGTCCTTGTACGATGACAGGGAATACAGAAACCAACATTACAGTATTCAATCATCATAGCTACAGATACACCTAAGAGCATGTCTATAACTGGCCCAATTTGTTTTGATCCCCGGGCTGGCAGAAGTTTAGAGAATATATTAGGTATGAGATGAACAGTTGGACAAAGAAAAAAGCATTCACGCCTTTCCAAAAGGTACTTACATTAAAGTAAATATGTAAGCTTGAAGTCATATCTAGGTGAGACTAGTTCCTCCCATGATTAAGGATCTAGGTGAGAATGAAAATCATATCTTGCAGAAGGATTTTATAGGGAGGCCGGAGGACTTGGGAGTCTTTAGCACAGATTACTTCTGTAATTGCTCGAAACCGTAATGGTTTTGGGAAAGAGAAGAAGTGAAGTGTTGTGGGGATGCATCATCCTTGCAGTTTTCTGGTAGTTGATGATGGAAAGAAATAGAATTATTAAGTCTATGAAAGGGTAAGGATTTTGAATTTTAGGGGAGAGTAAGACGTTGGGTGGTTCTATAAAGATTAGATTTTCTTTTGTATCTAAAGGGATTATCGAGTAGCAGCAGAACAGGAGTACTTTCTGTTTCTCTTTGGGAACATGAGGAACCCTTGGATTTGATTTCTATTGAGTTTTTATTGCATATCTATTGTGACTCCAAATCCACTGTGTCTGTATTCATCACCTTTTCAACTATATCTTTCCAACATATATATATATATATATACATATATATGTATATATATCAATCTTGTACCTTTATCAAGCAGCTCAAAAGGTGCAGTTCTCGTTCTCAGCAAGAATCCCATAGCCTCTGCCATAAGTTCCTGGACATGTTCCTTTGGATAATATCTCAACTTTGCAGTAACCCTACAACAATTTATCAGAGATAGCTAATTATGTAAGTATACAGAAGAAGGAAATTGCACATCGGTTTCCAACAATGATAGAAATAATGATGACCATTGGTTGTCAAAGTGTACACAACACCAACTTTTTGACGAATTCAAGACAACGATTTCTAGCTACCTCTGATCGTTGTTCTGAACTTCCAAAGTCCTTGGGACAGGAAAAAAAACTTGATACACATGCACCGTGTGCAGCAAATAAGTGAAATTAGAGTACTCTAACTAACAAGAGTAGGCATATGGCAATATGCCTAATCTTTGACAGAGGCACCATTCATATTTTCCGGCAACCTGGCTCTTGTGGGTTGTGACTATATTACATTTATCATGTACCAATTATGAAGAACAAATCTTAGGTCCATGCATATATGTAGGGAGGGAGGTAGAATTTGAAAACAATAAACTTCTGCGATGATAACATTTTGGTCCCAAGAGAACTGAATATCAGGGTTTGTCAGAAATCCAAAGATAACCACTTGTTAGACTGATTTGGCTAGATCAGCATTTATTGAAGATATCTGCCATCTCGCATGGATATATTTTCATCGCACAAATCTGGGTGTATTCACAAACGGAAACCACAATAACAATGTGATACTAGTACTTACTCTAGCATATGAACAAGCCTGTGCACAAGATATTTCTGCAAGTCCCTCATAATGCATGACCAGGATGTAAATATCTGCATAAGAACACCACAGGCTGTGAGTTCATGTAAGACTAAGCAACCTGTAAGACCTGATAAACAGAAAGCACAGTCAGCAAAGCAATAACATAAAACTAAACCTGCTTGACGATTTCAGGCTCCCTATCAGCACCACTTTGTAAGAGACGCACTACATACTCAACAATCCTCGGCAAGAAGCTGGCATAAACAAGATATACAGAGTAAATATAAGTACTAAGTTCTTATGTAAAAACAGACAGACATACAGCACTCTGTGAAAAAACAATTGAAAGGATAGGTAAACTCACGGGATGAAGTCCTCCAGGAGATCCCGGGACAGAGCGGCAATCAACCTGCTCAAAGCATGGATTAAATAACTACTATGTTGCACTCTTGAAAACTTAAAAATTCCGGGAAAAAATAGACATAGCCCTGAAAAGCATAGGCAGCTGCAGATAAGCTTACACACCTTAGAATCGGCTCAACTGATAACCTTGCACTGATTTGCAATCTGGAAACCAACTCTGAAAAAATGATCTCTTTGTGCAACAAAATCAAAGGCAATGTTTGGACCAGCGGCGTCATCTGCTCGTGGAACGAGATGAAATCCTCCGCCGTATTCAATTCCTACACCAATAATCCCAATGAAGAGAAAGAAATACAAATCCAGAAAACAATTGCAAACAAAAATCAGGGACAAATTCATACCCTCCATTCAACAAGGCAGTCCTTGAAAAACGTGGAGCCAGGGGAAGGCTCATCCTTTACTTTATCAAGGCTTCGGAAGACATCAATTTCAACTTCTTCTAGTCTCTGAGAGACGCTCTTGAACTGAACACAAAGAAAGAAAGATCATTCATATAGATATTCAAGATTCGCTGTATCATCACAACCCAAAAAAATCATTAACACAATAAATCGAAAGCATTTACATAAGACTCGCTTTCGGTATCAGAAACAAAAACTGCAACTTGCGAAGGGCTAGAAGTCTAGAACCAATGTACCAGATAACTCTTTTAAGAAAAATTTCACACCCTGCAACAGATTGCAATCCTAAACTGTGGGCACTGGACCAAAATAAGGAGTTCAGGTGTTGTTGGACTCATGAATAATGAACCAAAGTTTTGCATACACGTAATCTTAAGTTTTAGCCACCAAAAAAACTGAATCACGGCGAATTGAGCATAGTTCAACAACAAGTCTAGAATTATTTCTTGGTCAAGTTCAAATTCAACTGAAAAGAAGAAAAAAATCGATTGATACAAATCAGAAACATGAAGAGCTAATATAAACTCTGAACAGGTTACAGAAATCAAAACTGTTATAAAAAATCTGAATCCGAATTCGGACAACTCAGAATTTTCAACTAAATTCAACAGCGGAGGAATGAAATATCAAGAGCGAATAGAGAGAGGAGAAACTTACGACGAAGCGGCGGCGTCCGGCGGAGTTGTTGAGGGACTTGACGGCCTGAGCTTGCGAGGAGGTCGCCATTGCGGAATGTGAGAGAACAAAGGGTTTGGGCGCCGCTGCTTGAGAGATTGGCCAAGAACCGACTTTCAATTAGGGGTTTAACGACCCGCGGACGTGGATATTCGGTGTTGGGCCGGGTCGGGTCACCGTGTTCGAGTTCCCGGGTCTCTTTAATTAATTAGATTTAGATACCTCGCTTACATTTTTATAAATTAATCAATAATTGATCATCTAATACTAATTATATAGATTGATTGTCTATTTCAATGAAAATAAATTTAACATGTTCATTCCAATTAATCTTATTAAAATTACTTTTTTACCCCTAACCTATTATATCTGATCATCTTTCCTTTATCACTCATTTCAAAGAGATTGTCCATCTTATCCTCTCTCTTATCACAACTCGATCAGATCTGAAAGCTTCTCTCTCTCAGCCTGCTTCATCTCCAGCTCTGACGTGGTCCCCGAGTGAGCGCCTCCATCAAGACCCGAGCATCCGGGCTCGTCGTTCTCATCGATCACGTCTAGTGAGCATCTCATTGGTGAGTGACAACTCGATCAGATCTGAAAGTCTCACTCTCTCTCTCTCGGCCTGCTTCATCTCCAGCTTAGACGTGGTCCCCAAGCGAGCGCCTCCATCAAGACCCGAGCAGCAGGGCTCGTCGTTCTCATCGATCACGTCCAGTGAGCATCTCGTTCGTGAATGACTACCGAGAAGGTTTCGGTGGTGGAATTCTCCAAGTCATTTCTTCTCCCTCTCTTTGATAATGTCTCCTCCTCCACCGAGAGGGTTTCGGTGGTGAAATTCCCCATATCTAAAATTTTTTTAGTACTATATGGTCATCTCTCCTATTTCTCTCTTTGACCATATCTCTTCTGACTCTTCATCTGTTCGAGTTTACTATCCTAGTAAAAAAATTTTAAGGGTAGTAAACTTTATTTTTTGCATGTAAGTTGATTTTTCACTATTTTTAATGTGTGTAATGGGCCTTGGAGATACTGTTGTACAAGTTTACTACCTTTAGTACAAGTTTATTAGGGGTACTAAACTTATGATTTACTGTCAATGGATCGAGTTTATTCATCTACTCGAGCTTACTACCCCAGTAAAAGTTTAATAAGGGTAGTAAACTTTATTTTTCACATCTAAGTTGATTTTTCTCTGTTTTTAATGTGTATAATGGGCTTTGGAGATACTGTTTTGCAAGTTTACTAACTCTGGTAAAGTTTACTACCTCTGGTACGAGTTTATTAGGGGTAGTAAACATATGATTTACTACTAATGGATCGAGTTTGTTCATTTACTCGAGTTTACAACCCTCGTAAAAGTTTACTAAAGATAGTAAACTTTATTAATCGCATCTAAGTTGATTTTTCTCTTCTGGTCTCCTCTCTCTCTAATTGTCACTCATAGATCCTTCGTCTCCCCCATCTCCGACGACCTCATCCTCGCCTCCACCATCTCCGACAAGCTCATCCTCTCCTCCACCTAATCTCCACCTCGTCCTCGCCGGTCGCTGCAACACTGAGTCTGAAGAGCAGTGTCAAATCCAGATCTGATCATGTCGTCTACACACCGGCACTAAGAAACGTTGATACTGGGGTTAGTAGACTTGGATTTGATGAAATACTGGGGTTAGTAGACTTGATTTTGAAGTATACTGAGGTTAGTAAACTTGGTTTTGATGTATTCAGTGTGTTATTAGACTTGGTTTAGAGTATACTAGGGTTAGTATATTTGGTTTTGTAGTATACTAGGGTTATTAAACTTAAATTTAGAGTATACTGGGGTTAGTAGACTTGGATTTGATGTAGATGTAGTCTCAGTAAACTTTCTGTAAAAGTTTATTGCCACTAGTAGAAGAAAAAAATCTGACGAAATTTCGGCTACCAGTAATTTTCCCGTGGTTGGTGACCGAAGTCTGACGACCGGAGATGCTCTGGCAAAATATTCTCTCTCCTTTTTTTCTTCAAGTGTGTATAAGGATCAAGAAACAAGTGTAAAATTGTCTCAAACATATTATTTTATTATGAATTCAATAAAGATTTGTGTATTTGGACATTAGTAAGTACACATTGTATTATAATGAACATTTGACTTTTTAATTCATTGGTTTGAGATTTAACTTTTCTTATTTTATGCAAATTGTCATTCTCCCCCCTCTATCATAGACAAGTCATGGTTCAAATGCATTGAGCTTTATTATTAGTTAACAAATCTGATTTCTCCAAAGAAATGTATAATACATAAAACACAATTAGAATGTTCAAAACCAACATGATGAAATGAGCTCGCACATTTTAACTAAAATAATGATTAAAACTCAGTTGAAAGATAATTTGATAAATTCAATACTTCGTTGATCAGTTTTATATCTACTATTAATAAAGCCAGAAGAGAAGTTTGACAAAATCAAACAATTAAATTTTTGAACAACCATAAATACACTTGAATTAATTAAAATTTGACACTTAAAAGAATCATGAGATAATAGGTAGAATGGTCAACTCCTTTGACAGTTTTTTTTTATATTTTCAATTTGAAGATTTCTTGAGCAAACGATATGGGAGGGGTGAAGAATCTCCAAAAATACAAGGGATTTGTTGTAGGAAATACGACATGTGTCTGTGTGCACTTGGTCTTATGTCGTGTATATGGGCATAACTCATGAGTCTTATATATATGCCCTAGTTGTAATAGGTTTACTTTATGGACTTAACTCAATCCTTTAAGAATTGGCTCATTGTATCTTGAGTGAGTCTCTATATAAAGAGCTCTTCTCTATTCATAATATACAACTATGAATTCATTTCCATATTATTCTATAAGACATTATCAGTCACGCATAGCTCTAAGAACCCTAGAGAAAAGAGGCCGCCCACCGCCACCGAAAAAAAAAACCCTAAATTTTTTTTTCAGCCGACCTCCTCCTTGGACCATTACTGCTACCGTCGCCACTATCTTATAGTTGTTGATGCGCATCCATAGTTGCTATCGCCAAGCATCAATTGTTAATCCTTCAAGATTGTTTGAAGCTCTTATCAACAAAGGTTGTTTTGTTTACAAATCATAGATTGAGTGATTGCATATGGCTGTCATGTTGTTGTTGGGTTGCTATCGAGCATTGTTGCTAGGGCTTACCCCTGTGCACGTACACGCTGCTGCCATGCACCGCATGTGTACATGTTTGGCTGCTGTCGCGCGCTGCCGCTAGGGAGTGTCCTTGTGCGCGCGTGCGCTACTGCCAGGCATCATACGTGATCCTACCAGGGCTTGACCCTACGCGCGCGCACTGCTGTTAAGCACTGCACATGCACTTGCTAGGTGCTAATGAGCACTGATTCCAAGGCCATGTTTTGGCACGTGCACGCTGCTGCCAGCGAGTGGTGCACGCTGTCATGCACAGCTACCGAGGCACCCTCTTGGCACTTTGCATGCAGCTGCCCCACATGTTCATATGCACCAAATATCCTCTGTAGGTCAGCATGTTGTGGTATTCATGGCTGTTTTTAAATTAGAATTAAACATCCATTCCAAATGATCTCTTGGATTTGTATGCAGAGTCAATAGGCAAACACATGGAGTTTAATCCGCTGGACGCCCTAGATCGGGATTATCACCGCTAGGTCCTCGACATGAGGCAGACATTCATTGACAAGGACTATCTCACCACCATTGATCCCCTAGAAGAGGTTCAAGAACCGTCGACCAATAAAACGAAATCTTAGGCACTTATGTACATCCGCCGGCACCTGGACTCCACATTAAGGTGGCAGTACCAGCAAGTTGCCTACCCGCAAGAGCTATAGGATAAGCTCGCAGCACAGTTTGGTAATGTTCACGTTGTGCTTCTACCATAGCTGCAAGTCGAATGGGCTCTATTAGGCTAATGGATTACAAATATGTAGAGGAGTACCAGACATACATGCTTTCATTGCGTGCTCGCCTACACTTTTATGGAGTTGAGAAGTCCGAAGATGGTCTCATAGAAAAAATGTTGCTCACTTTCCCCAGGTCGTCAGCCACGCTGATGAAACAATATAGGCATGATTATAAGAGTAGTCATACTCCAACGTCTGACTCTCATATGACTTTATTGCTAACTGAGGAGAAAGATTGTGAGCTCTTGACTAAGAACACCGCTCGGCCTGTTGGGACCCTATCTATTTCGAAAAAATAATTACAATAGAGTCAGAGATGGGAAAATCATTAAGCCGAGAGCACGAGATTGGCCTGGTGCCGTGCGCAGCTGTCAAGGCTTGTCCCTGTGCACACGTGTGCTGCTAACGGCACCGCATGTGCACCTGCCGAGCGTTGTCGCGCGCTGCTGCCAGGACTTGTCCCTATACACTCTTGCGCTACAGTCAGGCACCGCATGCGCTGCTACAAGGCACCATACGTGCACCTGCCAGGCTACTGTCGAGCGCTGCTGCCAGGGCTTGACCCTGCATGCGCATACTGCTGCTAGGCACTACACGTGCACTTGGCTGCCAGCTGCCAACACTTTATGCACCAAATGTCGTGCACCGAGTCCTGCAACGAGAACAGTGAATCTGCCACCTTCTATACAATAACATCCTACGAGTTTTATGATCAGCTCTAGATGAACTAGAATTCAAACCTTATATCACTGGATAGCTACGGCTGTCTAGTTTCAACGGTTTTCACAATTCATTCATATCTGTTATAACGAAGGAGTTATAACTGTTTGAGTGAGCAAAGGTCATGCTGCTAGGAAATCTGCAATGCACACGGGTATGTCACAAGGAGAGATTGAGTGTCTTGCAGACAGTGGGATTACCCACACCATCCTGAGGAACAGACTATTTACAAAGTTTAGGCCATATCAAACTTCCGTGAAAACTTTGATCGGTTCATCCCCTGTCATTGAAGGGCGCAGACCAGCTAGGTTCCTGCTTCCAAATGAGACCTTGATCATTATTTCTGATGTCTTGTATGCCCCTAAAGGCCATCGAACACTACTGAGTTTCAAGGACATATGTGCCAATGGTTTCCACTTAGAGACACATTGTGAGAATGAACGTGATTTTCTCTGTGTAACTTCCAATGAGTGTGGCACTAAGTGCATCTTGAAAAAACTTATGAGTCAATCTAGTGGTTTGTACCTCACCACCATAAAGGTTATTGAATCTTATGCGGTCACCAAACATGATTATTAGGACCATGACTCGTACAAGATGTGGCATGACCACCTTGATCACCTCAGAAGAGATATGATGATAAGGATTCTATGTAACTCGTATGGGCATCCTTTCTTCCACACAAAGCGAACAGGTTTAGGACATTCCTCCCCAAAGAGGGTAGAGATGTCGTGGTCACCAAGGAGAGCTCTCGGCTGACACTTGGGCCCCCTAAGGGTACCTCCGCCGATCCTCATTCGATCATGAGGCTTCGGGCCTCCCATGATGCGTCAATGACTTTTTCTGATGCTCATAAGTTGCTTTGTAAGGCTTGTACAATGGTTAAGTCGGTGCGCTACTGTATTTGGCTCAGTACACTTGGCTAGACATTGTCTTCTCAGTGAACTTGTTAGCTAGATATAGCTCTGTGTCAACGCAACGTCATTGGACCGGTGTCAAAAACATATTTTGATACCTCAAATAGAAAATAGACTTGAGCTTGTTCTTTCCATATAAGGATTCAAGATGGGTTGTAAATGAGTGCAGTGTCTCTGAGAATCTAGGCGCTGGTCAACATAGGAACCAAGTTGCAGGGCACGGTGCACATAGCTGTCATGTGCTGCACACAGCTGTCATGTGCTGCACACAGCTGTCATGTGCTGCACACAGCTGCCGAGGGCTGTGCGCATGCTGCTGGGCGATGTGCTGCCCCTGCCGAGAACCAGCAGCTGCCTGATGTGCACTAGGCGCCTAATATTGAGCACTAGCAACTGTCGGCTATGCACTGGGTGCCTGCTGACGAGTGCTGCCTACTGCATGCCGAGCGCTGCATGCTGCATGTCAAGTGGTGCACGCTGCCTACTGGGCGATGTCTGCTGCTTGCCGAGCGGTGCACGCTGCCTACTAGGCACTGTCTGCTGCCTACTGAGTGGTGCACTCTAGCTGCCAAGTGCTGCGCTGCAGCTGCCGGGCGCTGCGTGCACGTTATTCTGCATTGTGCACAAGCTGCCGAGTATAATGCAGTAGCCACCAAGGGATGTGCACATAACTGTCAAGCAATGTGCATGCATGCACACTTAGATGTCAAGAAGCCTTACTCTCCCAATGCACTTGGCACTGCTTGCAACCCTTATACAGAAACACTTAACAATGTGTTGGTTAGTTTCACGGATGCTGGATACTTATCTGATCCACATAAAGGGTGCTCCCAAACTGGTTATGTCATTACTATTGGGAATACAACAATATCATGGAAGTCCACTAAACAGACCTTAGTGGTGACATCCTCTAACCATGAAGAAATTATAGCGCTACATGAAGCTGTTCACGAATGTATTTGGTTGAGATCAGTTA
This sequence comes from Comarum palustre, assembly GCA_951800085.1. Lineage (NCBI taxonomy): Eukaryota > Viridiplantae > Streptophyta > Magnoliopsida > Rosales > Rosaceae > Comarum > Comarum palustre. The sequence continues at coordinate 15,404,695 of OX637572.1, forward strand.
TAGAACACATTAGAGGGACTAGTGAATTGAGCTCCACCCCAGACAAGCCGACTTGTATCTATGAAGACAATGTCGCATGTATTGAACAAATGAGGCAAGGCTACATCAAATGTGATCATACGAAGCACATCTCACCAAAGTTGTTCTATAATCAGCAACAGCAAGCCCTCCTCAACTTCTAAGTCAATCAAGTGAGTTCGGAGACAAATGTAGCAGACTTATTTACTAAAGCTCTGCCTAAGTCTACTCTCGAGAAACATGTGAAGAGCATTGGAATGAGAAGACTTTTAGCCTCTTCGACTGAGTTACTCATCAAGGAGAGCCACACTCTCGATCGAGAAACATGGTGTATTGTACTCTTTTTCCTTCGATCAAAGTTATTTTTTTCCCACATGGTTTTTATTACTTGACAAGGTTTTAATGAGGCAACATTGTAAGTACCATCCGGCATATCGACACGCGGCATAAGGGAGAGTGTTGTAGGAAATATGACGTGTGCGTGTGTGCGCTTGGTCTTATGTCGTGTATAAGGGCATAGCCCAAGGACCTTATATATATGTCCTAGTTGTAATAGGTTTACTTTATGGACTTAACCCAATCCTTTAAGGATGTCCTTTAAGGATTGACCCATTGTATCTTGAGTGAGTCTCTATATAAAGAGCTCATCTATATTCATAATATACAACTATCAATTCATCTCCATATTTCTAGAATGATTGGATTTAAATGTAATAAATAGTAAAAAAATCACCCTATCAATGTATAGCTAAGCAAAGTGTTGATACGGTGCGTGCCACTTCATTTCATATCTAAATTTTGTATAAAATTTTGGGGTCTCTAGCATTTTTTTTATATTTTGTTCAAATGAATTTACAGGGAGCATAAACCCAAATGGATCATACTATATTAACTAGTTATCAACAAATGGTTCATACCAAAATGGATCATACTATATTAGTTGAAAAAGTTCTCAACTAATCATCAACAAAGAGATCATCAATAGAACTCATCCCTCAAACATCGATCATACTACATTATTATTAACCGCATCAATGAAAAATTGAGTTGAACTCCTAGACGTACACTTTGATTCTCTCCAGTCCAGATCAAGAAGGGTTTTAAAGATAGGCACTAGACCGGAGGAAAAGGGAAGGGAACAGCCACAGTCGGCAGAGGCAACGAGGGAAGCGGCTTAAAGGGAAGGAAAGTCCTACAAGGGCGGAACTACTAGTACTGTTGAGCTCGCTAGCTCAGTACTTGCACGTATGTGAAGGCAACACATACTTGTGAGAGGCAGGGCAAGATCAACGAAGCCTACAAGAAGTTGTATGCAGGACGGTGGCTTGGAGAAGGCAATAAGCTAGGTCTCTCAGGCGGAGTTCGCTGAGCTGGCCGCTAAGTGTCCGTCCGGGAAGAAAGGTGGCGATCTCGGGTAGTTCCTTAAGGGAAAGAGCGTAGCTAGCATAGGGCCAAAATGGTCAATTGACTCTTCTCAAATTTATTTAATAATGGTTTAATTACTCTTGATTATTTTTTCATGAAACATAAATGACCCTTCTAAATTTTTACAAAAATCATATATAAGCTTAAATATCTATGAATACTAATGAAACGATGATATAGAAAGTTAAGCTGATATGTGTTCCATTCAATTAATACAAATTCTTACCTTATTGATATGTGTTTTCAATATCATTTACGATTTTTATTTTATTTATTGATAAATGAAATAGAAATACCACATATGATATATTATTTTACACAATTTTATCCACAAAATTTATTCAAGATAATTTATCGGTCATTCAAAATTGATATTAGTATGAAGAAAATATAATACGTTTTTGATACGTATGCATATATCGATTGATTCGGACGTCGTCTTTGTCAACATGAAACACAATGCAATAAGTAACACACAATTCATATATAGAGAAACAAACATTCAGGGCATGATAAAGTCGGAACATGAAACACAAGTCAATGGCTATTACAATCAAGATATTCATGCTTATTTAGTTGTTATTTTTGAATCCATTAGGCTTAGTATATAGACTTTATAAGTCAAATGCGGTCTAGTTTTGATGTATGATATATACCTACTCTTATTGGGTTTTCATTTTGATTGCCAAATGCCAAGTAAATATATCGGCACTTGATGATTATAATTAGTTGCAATTGCAAGCAGAGTGGCAAAGTCGTAAGCTTTCCTAAATCTAAATTGTGTGTATTGTAAATTGTAATGTAGCTAGACAGATCAGCAAACTGTCTCCATCGCCGGCCGGTCATCTGTAGACCTCCATCACCGGCGGTACGTGTATTATATCCTAGTTACATACCATCAAGTGGAATATTTTTGCCATTTGGAACATTCTTCAAAACAGCTTCCTATAAGATCATGTACTAATAACCTGCTTACTCATCACTTGATTCACTTCTCCCTATAGTACTCGCGTCTTGTTTTGCTATGTCGTCGCCAGCGGAGGCACCATTTGAATCTCTACCAGAGAGCCCGTTTGAATCTCCGCCTTCACCTCCGGAGAGCCCATCTGAATCTCCCTCTTCACCTCCCACAACCCAATCCGGTGATCCTCCCGAAAACAGATACGAACCAACAACACCACCAGCTGTGTCATCTATGACTCCGGTGAAGGGAATAACCTGATTGCCGGGTGTGCGCTTGCAGGCATACTACTTGTGCTTGTTCCGGTTGGCATTTTCATGGTTTGTTAGAGGAAGAGAAAAAAGAGCAAACAACGTGGAGCACTGGAGATTTACTATGGAGATCTTCCAGGTGAAAATAAAGGTGAGTATTACATGCATATTTACTGTACGTATTTGCATGTAAATGATATCTGCATGCTTAATTTACGAGTTGACATAGAGGGCTTCTGTTATATTAACAATAAATACTCACTTAATACTAATTTTAAAGGTTGATTGCTCATTTTAATAATTTTTTTCAATATCAATTTCAATTAATCAGGATAAAAATATTTTTTTTACTCTTAACCTAAATATCTACCACTCATCTTACACATTTTAATCTGAAACCATTCTTTCTCACTCATCTCTCTCCCTCTTGGCCTCTCCCTCTCTCGTTAGTGATTTCACCGACCACGTCCATCACTGACTTCTCTGGCTCGCCTCTTCTAGATTGGCGATGCAAGGCATTCCCAACTCCTCCTCTTCTAGAATCGGGGTTCTCATCTCCACATTTCTCGTCTTTAGTCACCGTTGCCATTAACCCCGCTCGAGAAGACAGAGATGTTGTTTCACCAGTTGGCATTCTCTGCCGTGACCTCGATCTATTCGGCCTTCTCCTCCTTTCTAACCACTAGATCTGGTTTCATCCACTAGATCTACCGCGACCACGAACACCAAACATCGTCTTCTTGCTCACCGACCACTCCATACCTCCCCAACTCGATGACTCGGCCGAGTTGGAAGCGTTGTCACCGTTTGACCTCCCCAAGGAAAAGAAAGAAACCTGTTTTCTGAGGAACTAGCCTTTTAGGTTTTGAAAAAGGAGATGAAGTTGACGAAGATGTGGACTCGGCGAGTCGTTTTGCTTGGACGAGTCGTGCTACATTGTGTCAGCTGACTTGTCTTTACGTCCTCCTCCACCACATCTCTACGCCCGTCGAGGTATGTCTTCTAAGATCTGATGGTGTAGTGCATTCGTGTTGAGGAATGAGAGCTCTGACCACCGAGTCCATAGTTTCACGCCACCGGCTTCGTCTCTGTCTTGAATTACAGTACATCCTTTGCCCTCAGAACTCTGTTGCCGTCACTCGCTTGGAGTATATTATAGTTAGTAGACTTGGTTTTTAAAGTATACTAGGGTTAGTAGACTTGGTTTTAATATATACTGGAGTTAGTAGATTTGGTTTTGAAGTATACTAGGGTTAGTAGACTTGATTTTGGAGTATACTAGGGTTAAGTAGACTTAGTTTTTGAGTATAATAGGGTTAGTAAACTTGATTTTTAGAATATATTGGGGTTAGTAGACTTGATTTTGGAGTATATTGGGGTTAGTAGACTTGGAGTATACTAGGGCTAGTAGATTTGGTTTTGGAGTATATTGGGGTTAGTAGACTTGGTTTTGATGTATACTGAAGTTAGTAAACTTGGTTTTGGAGTATACTACGATAAGTAGACTTAGTTTTTAAGTATACTGGGATTAGTAGACTTAGTTTTTAGAGTATAGTGGGGTTAGAGGACTTGGTTTTGTTGTATACTAGGTTAGTAGACTTGGTTTTGGAGTATACTCGAGTTAGTAGACTTGGTTTTTAGAGTATACTGGGGTTAGTAGACTTGGTTTTGATATATACTAAGGTTAGCAGACTTAGTTTTGTAGTATACTAGGGTTAGTAGACTTGGATTTGATGTAGAAGTTGCCCCCAATAAACTTTTTGTAGAAGTTTATTGTCCCTAGTAAAAAAAATATGGCGAAATTCTGGCTTCCAGTAATTTTTCGGCGTCCGTGACTGGCGAGGCTCCGGCAAAATATTCTCTCTTAGTTTCTTTTTCTAAGTGTGCATAAGGAACAAGTGTAAAATTGTCTCAAAAATATTATTTTATTATGAATTTAATAAAGATTTGTGTATTTAGACATTAATAAGTACACATTATATTGAAATTGACGTTTAACTTTTCAATTTATTAGTTTGGAGTCTAAATTTGTTTTTGTTCAAATAATCATTTTCTCTTATATTAATTAATAGAAGTTGTTAAACTGCGTGCTTCTCCAAAATAGAAAAAAGAAAACACAAGTATACCACACATGCTTAATAAGATGTTGAAATCCTTTCACCAGAAAATAGTGGAGTGGGTAAAATGATGCAAAGGTTTTGGAATTAGTTAATCGTAGTAATTTGTTCATTAGTTTTGACACAATCATGGATCAATTGTGGATTATTTCTATCAACAAGATCTCCAAAGACATATATATTGACTGTTCGGCGTGAAAATGTATTTTCTTCGAACAACTAAGCTCGAGGGCGTGCCAGTACCTATGACTCAGGTACAACCTTGATCTTGATGCTTGTTCGCCTTCTGTCTTCTTCTCAAACGTTTGTCGTACAAGCATTGGTCAGACCGACACTTAGGTTCTTCTTAGATCTAGCTGAAGAACAACTATGATTTTTCTCCTCCTCTTGTGAAGTGGACGTTCCTACTCAGACCGGTGTAGTTGAGCAGAGCTAAAAATCAGGAGTGTAGTGTGTTCGCCAAAGGGTTCTCTGACAAACTAAGGATATTTGCTAGAGTTCTCACTCCAACAATGGTTTTTGCGGGTATTCGCCTATGGATAGGGCTTTATGAAGCGGTGGTGCACTGTTGGCTCATGGATGAGGCTTGGTAAGTAGAAGCGGGTAGTGCTCACGGATGAGACTTTGGTGAGGTAGCATCGGATAATGCCGACGGGTCGGGCTTTGGTGAGTAGCAGCGGGGAATGCCTACGGATAGAGCTTTAGTGAACAAAAAGACTCAAGGATTCTTTCTGGTAGAAATGCTCCGGAGAGGCTTGTTTTGCAGTGTGCAAAAGTTGTGTTGAATTATTGAGATGTCCCTCATTCTGTGCAACTTGACCCCTTTATATAGTGAACACTAGGGTTTGTCCTTTCTTACTGATCAAGACATATCAAATCTCCTTGGATTCTCGGAGATCCTTAAGAAATCACGAATCCCTGCTGATAATGACTCTCAATCGAAAGGAAACACATTAATAATAACGTTGACCGCAAGAATCGGTCCAATGGGCCATCTTTCTAAGTATTCGCCGAAAGATAATATTTTGGCTCAAACATTGACGTAATTAGATTTTTAGGAAAATTCACATCCGTCCTAAAATTTCAGATAATCTTTTCACTAAAAAATATAATAAACTATAATTTAGTTATCGACTAAATTTTAATTTACAAATACATCATTTTGACAATATCTTACATTTTTAAGGATATAAATTAACAAATTAGGACAAGTTGATGTCCACATGTCATTTGTCACTATATATTTCAAATTACCCTTAATGACATTTTTAGGATAAATTGATGTTCATATGTCATCTGTCATTATTTAATTTACCAAATTAGCTTTTACTACATATTCAATTTCTCTGCTGACGTGGCACGCTGCAACTGCCGAGTTGAAAGATGTTACTGTCCGAGTAAAAATGTGCTACTACTGAGTTAAAAGGTGTTACTGCCGACGCTATTGCAATTTTTTTCTGATAATTATTTGATGCTGACTTGGCACACTGCTACTGCCCGACTCTGCTGCTGGTGCACCGCTACTACTAGATCTTGATGCTAGAGTGTTGCTGCTGTTAGATCATGATGCTAGCGCGCTGTTAGTGCCAACTCTAATCCTAGCGACTACATATTCTTCTGCTGCTACTGCCGACTATTGTTTGTCTGGTACTGTTGAATAAATATGCTACTATGTATTACTCTTCACTCCAAAGCTGCTACTGTCTATTACTCTTCACTCAGCTGCTACTGCCTATTACTATCCACTCTAAATCTGCTATTATTGAGTTTTACTACTTATCTGTAAATTTACCCTTTTACGTTCCAATAGTAGCAGATAATTACACATCCAACAAATCTCAACACCAACCGTAACAACAAACCATTCAAACAAACCACAGTAGCAGCAAATTACCATTCCATCAAACCACAATAGCAGCAAATTACCCTTCTAATCTCCACAGTAGCAGTAAAGGACAAAGACAGATAGCTCTGATCACCATCACGTCCCTCATAGAAACACAAATCACAAAGAGGAGATAAGAGAAAACATATATGATCTATTCTAATCTCTACTACAAACCTTCAATCGATGATCTTTCCAAAGGGAGAGAATGCCTTCTCAACCACACCAATTTGATTTTACCGGCCTAACCAAAGTGCCCTCTATATATGCAGCAGAAGCGGTTAGGCATGATGGATCGATGATTGAGTCTACCTTTGGTGGATCTACATTATGATCGGGCTGTGAACAATGACATGGAAGTTGTATAGAGAGAGAAAGAGAAGTATGGATTTGACGAAAAATAAGAATGGAGAGAGAAGAAGAATCTGAAAAAGAAGGTGAGAGAGAGAGGAGAGTTAGGGAAGTGAGAGCATTATAATCAATTAATAATGAAATTTTGATCAGGTGTGATGCAATGAGTTTTGGGCTTCGGTTCATGGAGTAATTTATATAACAAATTATGAAAGTGGAGTTTTTGTGTTTATAAATTTTATTGATTTCTTATATGTAATTCTCCTAAAAAATATTTTAAACTTTTCATCAAGCCTACTTATTAAATAATTCCTTACTTTTACTGACCAAATTACCCCTATCTCAATCTCGTTCTCTCTCCCATCTCACTTTCTCTCTTTGCTTTTGATTTCAGATTCGGCTAAAGGCAAAACAGATCAAAGCCGCTGCATAACCACCACCACAAGAGCATCCGAGGACGCATCACCATCACTAGATTCTCGGCGCCTCGACACTGTCGGAGCCTGTCACAAGGGACTTAAGGAAGAGCGTATTCATGAGGTTCAAGACGGTGTTGCACGACATTTCCGGCAAGGTGCGAGAAGGTGAGGTGCAGGCGGTGGTCAGTGCTAGCGATCTCATTCTCTATTTTCTCTATCTCTCTATCTCTCTTTCCTTCAACTTCTCGATAACAAACACTCCACAATCGAAATCAGATCTTTTTTTGGACTAGTTGACGACATCAGTGAGGCCCATGGCGGCGTCTCCGCGGTCGTTTCCGAGCTTGACGGCGCGTTCGGCTTGGGTCGAGGAGGTCAGAGTATAGGTTTTGGGTGTGGATGGTGGCCGGTGGTGGGTGAGGCTCAACGATGAAGGACTAAGATTGTTTTGTATATTCTGCTGATAAGCTCCTCGTAGTTTGAAACCAATACGCGTTGTTCATAAACGAATACATGAAGGGCACATTTACTTTGACTGAAGGGGTTTGCCAGTGTGGGAATCAGTCCCATTACCGAATGAAATGTTGTTTACTAACTTAGTGGGGGGAAAGAAACCTGTGTGAACCTAGAATCATTCGCCCAATTTCTTTCCAGAAGGGGTTGAGGTCGGACGTTCGGTAGTCGTGCTGATTCACCCCTGAATCAAACTGATTTTAGTTTTAACTTTGTTATTTTATAAAAAACTAAATTATCCATACTCAAAACCAACCCTAGAAGGGTATTATTGTCATTGAAAAGTTATGATTTCCACAGATAAACAAAAGAATGAGAATGTCTCATTCTTAATCTCATTCACCATAAATCTCATTCACCCTAAATCTCATTCATGTTTAGTAAACGCTCCCGATGTGTTAGCGATGAAATTCTGGTGAGGAGATAGATGGTGTTCTTTTTAAACGAATCCATGTTCTTAAATTTTTTGTCTTCATTCGTTTGTTCCTTTTATACAATGCTATGGTTGATCAATTTGGTTATGTGTATGTAAGCATACATGATTTTGGAGGTGTCTTCTAGTTTGTTGGCTTGAAAACAATGTCAAAATGAATACATTATTAGTGTCCTCATCGACACCAAAATGAAATTTTCATATTAGGATATGATCTATTGAGTACAATAAAACTTATTAGAGGCTATTTCGGGTCTATTGGGGGTAGTAGATGGATTAAGACCACCTTACTGCCCCTAATAGACCACCCGACATACCTCCTACTGCTCTTAATATACCCCGAGGGTAGTAGGCATACTGGGGATAGTAGACGATATACTGGGGGTAGTAGACACTGAGGGCAGTAGACGACATACTGGTCAACGTTTGTCAGAGTCCAGTCAACGGTCGTCGGAATCAGGTTAACGGCCAGCAGAGTCCGGTAAACGGTCATGGGTCGTCGGAATCCCGTCATAGAATCTTTATTTCATAATCTTATAATGGTATATTGTAGTTTATTTAATTCATGAAAGATATAATTGTCTTTTTGTTGTGTAAGTAGGTCAGTGAGAATTTATAAATTTGATTTTGTTAGTAAGATGAAAAATCTTAAATTTAATAGTGAACATTAACTCTAAATTTTTTCTTTGAAAATAAGAAGTCTCCATGAAGCCACTTTCCAAAAAAGAAAAAGTCTCGATCAAGTTTGAGTTACACACAGAGATTGATTTTTTCAATGGTGTATTATCTCAAGTAAGAATAGTACAAACACACTAGTTTGAAAACTCTAAACTTGTATTAGGGGACAAATAGGAGAACTCTAATGCATGCATAAGGCCAGTGGCGTAGCCAGGAATTTTCAGGTGGTGAGACATAAATAATAATAATAATAATAATAATAATAATATATTTACAATAATATTTGTTCTCGACGAGTGTTATATGTTTAAGTTGTTGCATGATAGTTAGTCTCATCGACTATACTAGAGAAAAAATTCTTTCTAGATTTATGAAATCAAATAATCAATCATCAAGACTTTAGAGTTTACAATGTTTATAACATAAAATAAGTGGCTCATAATCTTGGCTTTCACAACTCTAATAAATACATTTAAAGGTAGGTTACAAAATTAAAGGAATTCTCAAGCTGGTTAAGTGATCGAGTTCAACCTTGAAGTTCATCTGTGAATGAGACCCTAGCCTGATTATTATTTTTATTTAAAAAAATAATCCCTTTGATATAATAAGTATATGTGAAGATATATAATATTTTTGCAATGTTAACATGTGATCGATATGGTCTAGTGGATCAACCTTAAATTTTTCATTGAGAGGTTAGAGGTTCGACTCCCATATAGTGTATATTTTTGTATTTTCTTTTGTGGGGCACTAGTGAGACATTAATGAACAAAAAATTGCGACTGAAGATTGAATGGGGCACGGGCCCTACGGTGTCTATGTGTGCCTTCACCCCTGCATAAGGCATCCCGATTTCTTCACTGTAGAGTAAAGAAGATAGTACTTCATTTTTGTAAAACATTACATATTGTTATCTATCAACAATATAGCACAAGAAATAGGAATATAAGTAGAAAACTTATTTCTAAGTAGACTTGTAAATGAATTGGATCTGGACCCGATCGACCTAGATCCGGATTCAGATTCGTAATAAAAACTTTAGATCCGGATCCTACCCGTTACTCGCCGGATCTTTAACAGCTCGATCTAAATCCGGATCTGACGGGTTAACGGATATTCATTTATAATAATAAATATTTAAATTTTAATAATAATTTCATAGTTTTATCATAAAACATTGATGAAACTTTATAAGAAAATAAATGTTTACATCAAAAGTTGAATTACATATCTAAAATACTTCGTAACAGTAAACTAATATAATTAAAATACTTGATATCTAATGTTTTTAGCATAAATAACATAGACATTAACAACTTTCAACTTCATCAAATCATATTTTAGAAACAATTTAAATTAGGTAGATAATTATCATATTATTTAATATTTATTAATAATATTATATTTATAAAAAAATTATTTTATTATTTTTAAATGAATCCGGTCCTCCCACACGAATCCGGATAAAATCCTGCCTATTTACATATTTATTTCTAAGTTTTTTTTCTAAACAAAAAAGTAGGAGTAGAAGAATTAAAAAAAGGAAAAGAAATCAAAGTCCAACTCAAATTTTCTGTACAAACGGTCTCCTCCCCCAATTACGGGGCCCACCACGGTAGTTCGTCTATTCCACATCAAACCATCACCATGTGTGACTCTTCTTTCTTTCACTCCATCATCCTCACCAAGTCAAATTCAAACCTTCCATCCCCCGCCGCTACCTTCAAATCTCGCCGCCGGCCATGTCGGCTACGGCGCCCTCCTCCAACTCCACCTCCCCTCCGCCGCCCAACGCCACCGCTCCTACCAGTACTTCTCCGACGACCAACGCTCCCGTGTCTCCTCCGCCAACTAACTCCACCACATCGTCGACAGCTCCGACCGCGTCGCCGCCACCTCCGGCGACGACGTCCGTTACGCCTCCCTCAGGGAACCTGCCGACGAACACAAACGTCGGAATTATAGTCGGAGCTGCGATAGGAGGGTTTAGTGTGCTTGTTGCAGTCGCCATTATCTTCTTTTTCTATCGGAGACGGCAGAAGAGGTTAGCTAAGGCGAATGAGTCAGGGCAACCACCCAAAGGTCAGCCCCTCCTCTTTATTCTTCAAAGTTTATAAGCAGAAATGGTGAAAAAGATTTGAAGGTTTCCTATTGCTATTTGAATTGAGTGATTAAATTTGATTTGAATTTGATCCTATATGACCGAACTTATTAACTTTCTAAGGATGTGAATTGTTGTGAAGATTCCAACTATTGAGAACTTGTCTAATAGGCAATGTGCTTTCACCATTTTGTTTTTCAAATCCGTTTGATGAATAATTGTATATTATAAAGGCATAAGAGGTTAACATTGGCATAACGAAGGGACTTTTTCGAGTTGTAATTTCATTTGCATTTGATGTACAGGTTTCATATAAACGGAAGGTTCAGTACTCTGCAAATCTTTTGTGAATAAGTATTTGTTAGAAATTGTCATTCTGTTCATTGAGAGGAGAGCAAAAAAGTGAAGAGGTCTATAGCTGATGCCAGCTCCTGAATACTTAGACAGGCCTTGCATTTAGTTTATGCTTCCATTAGTTTAATCAGTACAGACTTGTGAATTTATTTAATAACGTGTCTGCTGGTTTTTGGTTCTCAACGCAGTTTTTCATTGTCCAAAACTTGCAGTTGTCTCTTATCTATGAATTCTCTTTAACATGTGAGTAAGACCTTAATGAACTAGATATCAGCGTTTTGATGCAAGCTGATATAGGGAGGAGTTTAGAGTTCAGTTTGTATCATAAAAGTATTCAATAATGTTTGTAATCAAAAATAGCTTTATTAATGCAGTCTTTTTTTTGAATTTCAATTCAAATATGTATGGTTATTTAGATAAATCCCATCAGACAATCATAAGGTAGTTATGGGCCGTTGCTTGATGGAAGTAACTGCCACATCAGTTTTATCTGATATAAAGTGGATTGTAGAGCCTTCATTGATCCCTGTCAGAGCACCACACCTCAAATTAATTGGCCCATCAGCAATATGAGATTAAGGGTGAATCTAGGAGAGGAACTATAGAAGGAGGTGCCAGATCTAGTTTAGTGTCTTTACAGAGTTTATCTTATTGATTTCTATGCTTATATTGTTATATTAGGACTGCCATGATTAAAGAAACCTCATTGGTAACAGGCAACTTACTGATCCTATGTTTGTCACAGATTGCTTATGTTAAGTTCATTTCTAACATGTGAACTTCCAATATTCTCTAGTTGTGATATTTGATCCTTATCATTCTTGTTGCCGTCTCCAGATGACCCATTAAAAGACCCACCTCAAAATTTACAACATAACTATATTCCTCCGTCAGATGACAAAATAGAAATATATCCAATGCCTACACATTCCCGAGTACCATCTTCCACCGGTAGCGGCTATGGATCAGAGAAACCTTTCTCAGCCTTTGGATTTTCTGAAAGCACATTCACATATGAAGAATTAGCTATGGCAACAAATGGTTTCTCCAGTGAAAATCTTCTTGGTCAAGGAGGCTTTGGTTTTGTCCATAAAGGAATTCTGCCAAATGGGAAAGTAGTAGCAATTAAACAGCTGAAAGCTGGGAGTGGACAGGGGGAGCGTGAATTTCAGGCAGAGGTTGAAGTCATTAATCGTGTCCATCACAGACATCTTGTTTCCCTGGTTGGATATTGCATTAGTGGGGTGCAAAGGTTACTTGTTTATGAGTTCGTATCCAACAACACCTTGGAATTTCACTTGCACGGTAAGTTCTTTCGGTAGTTTTGGTTAGTATAGTCCTTTGAATGGGCAGTCTGGTCTCTGAGAAAATCTTATCAAAGAAAACCTTTTCAGGAAAGGAGCGACCAACTATGACTTGGCCAATGAGAATTAAAATTGCTTTAGGATCTGCAAAAGGATTGGCATATCTCCATGAGGACTGTAAGTTTTCTTTGAATGCTAGCTTATGTTTTTAGGAACTGCATACAAATTTCTGGACTTCTATTTGCCTTGCAAGTTGCTTACTCTTGAGCTGTATTTTCAGGTCATCCCAAGATCATACATCGCGACATCAAGGCTGCCAATATTCTCATTGATGAAAACTTTGAGGCAAAGGTAGGTTGTAATAGCTTTCACATTTGGATATGATTTGTCATAGACCTCAAATTTATAAAGCTCATGATGCTCTAACTGCACAGTTTATCCTATTTATAAAGCTATAAAGCTTGACAAAACTAATCTCATACAAACTATTTCTGAAACACGAACCCTTTATGTAAAAAATTAGATATTAAATGTGAAGAGATGATAGTCAATGGGATGAAAATTCTTGATGACTTGTTTTGCTTTCAACTACTATTGAAGTAGAGTTAGAGAAGGAGAAAAGAAGAGAAGCACATCTACACGAGGTCCAAAGTTATTACTTCATAAAAATCTCGATCCTTGATGACTTCTTTTTCTTTCAATTGCCACTCCCCATGTCTTAACTCTTAAGAAAAGAAGTCTTTGTTAATTGGATATTTCTGGATAACTTAGTAATTTGCTTAACTTTCGGACAAGATAGTACACTCTTAAGAGGAGTTATTGGTTTTATTTTGCATTTCTTATCAAATGCTGATAATATTAACCTTATTATATATTGTATATATTCTACGTTCAGGTTGCAGACTTTGGGCTTGCCAAGTTGGCCTTAGATACAGATACTCATGTCTCCACTAGGGTTATGGGAACTTTTGGGTAAGATCAATACTGTCTGCATTACTTCAACAAAGATTTATAGGTTCCATGCTGTTTAAATTTGTACTGAATGGTTGTAGTGATTGATTTACTAACAGTGTTTAAATTGTTACTTGTTTGTAAATATTCAGATACTTAGCTCCTGAATATGCATCTAGTGGAAAGCTCAGTGATAAGTCAGATGTCTTCTCATTTGGAGTTGTGCTATTGGAGTTGATTACTGGACACCAACCCATTGATAAAACTCATTCCTTCACTGATGATAGTATGGTTGAGTGGGTGCGTATACAATATTTTCACTACTAATTCAGTAGTTCTTGGCTCATTTGCATCAATTTGTGGTAATCTGACTGTATCTAAGAACGTAGTTGCTACATGACCTATCCATTGTGTTGTTATGACCTTATTTTGTCAAATCGTGCTATATGTTATCATGGAGAATTCTCTGCTCCGTCCCCGTGAAACATTTTGTAACTGTGAAGCTTGGATGACATGGAAAGATTATAGAAATTGTTATTGAATTTCAGGCAAGGCCTTTGCTCGCACAAGCATTGGAAATGAGAAATTTTGATGGTCTTGTTGATGCAAGGTTGCAGAATGATTACAACTCCAGCGAAATGGCTTGTATGGTTGCATGTGCTGCTGCTTGTGTGCGTCATTCTGCCCGCCGTCGGCCAAAAATGAGCCAGGTAATGATAGCTGATGTGATAGGTCTCTAATAGTTTTGTTCACCTCCTCCTTTTTCTTTACAATTTTAATATCTTTCTGTGAGTTGGAGTTTCGTAGGATCCCCTTTATATAAATGCATGCACACACACATGTTTGGTGTGTGTATTAAATTTTTTATCATCTGTTGACGAATTGTATTTTATCGTAAGCTTGGCTAGGCTATTACTTTGTAAGGATAGTTCAAACGTTGGTTATAGATCATCTTTGTAATTATCTTCTCGTAGAATGGACGGTTTAGTTTTAAGTTCATATCAATCCAGGCCGACCGTCTATAGGCCTAGGACCAAACTACTAATCCTTGGTAGGTTCTCTTGATTTTATGGTTGGCTTTTACTTTGAATAGTTCAAACTGTTAGCACTTAGAAACAGCTGTAACATAAGAGCCCCCAAAGTTCCAAAGTAGGTACAATTGGTAGTCAAGATGTATGGCTACTGTACCCATGGATGTATTTGATTAGGGTGAAAAAGGAAACCCACTTTCATTATGACTGTATAGTAAGAGAACCTCTATTCTCTAACGACAAAACTTGAACAAACACGTGACTATATACAGAAAACTTAATACCATGCGACTCTCAAACTGCTGATTATGTTTGAAACTGAGATATATAAACCCCATAGTTCAGCCTTTGGCATTTTTTTTTCTAATATTTGACCCAAAGCAGGTAGTTCGAGCTTTGGAAGGCAATCTTTCGCCAGATGAATTAAATGAAGGAGTGATACCAGGTCATAGCATGATATACAGCTCATCTGAAAGCACACAATACAGCACTCAAGAATACAAGCAAGACATGTTGAAATTTAGAAAGTTAGCACTAGAAGAAAGCCAAGAGCTAGATCAAAGAATTAGTGAGGTCAGTGGGCCCAGCAGTGATTTTGGCCAGCATCTATCTGCCTCCAGTGGTGAAGGCCAACAAACCACTCAAGATATCGAGCACGGGCGAGCGGTCAAAGACACCCAAGACTTTGGTAAAAGCTCTTGACAACGATTCCAGATTCTTGATCAATGTCAGTTTCTCCCCCTCTCCACCATGTATCCTCCTTAATTTGCTGAACCACGCATGCTTACAAGAAACACACCACTTCTAACTGTACATTTGTTAGATTGAATGTATCTATTGTTCAGGTAGGTAAGTGAGCTTTCCTCTGAGTTCATACTTGATTGAACCAACCATTCAAGTGTTTCTGGATCTGGTGACTGCTCTGTTCATTACAAAATCTATTGTTTGCTTTCAGTTCCCAATTGGCGCCTAGATGGAGTTGATAGAGAAACAAAATTGACAGCATTTATTGTAGGCACATTTTGGAGAGGGAACAATTATATATGTAGTTGAGTGAAATATCTGTGTACATGTATTATTATTTTATGACCAAATACGAGTTGTATTCTGTATACCAATGAACTGAAAAGTTGGTTTGTCATCTATTTTATTGGAATTTAAAGTGTTCTCTCTCTGGCTGTTTTGATTTTTTTTGGTTTGGAGTTATAATATGTATGCCATTTGAGGAGGTTGAAGTCCCGAGCAAAGAAACGAAAAAAAATAGTAAGCAATAATTTAGTTATCAACCAAATTTCAATTTATAAATACACCATTTTGACAATATTTTACACTATTAAAAACACAAATTAGGACAAGTTGATGTTCATATGTTATTTGTCACTACATATTTTACCAAATTACATTTAATGACATTGTAGGACAACTTGATGTCCACATGCTATTGTCGATTGTCAAGTCGCACAATTGGAATTTTGCTCTTAGCCAACGGAATTTAATCGTCGGCTAAGAACAATTTTCCGTCGACTAAGTAGCTGACGCAAATTTCATCTACTAAGATCCATCAGCTTAGGGGCGTCTGCTAAGACAATAGTTGACATAAACAAGAATTTCTGTCAACTAAGACATCTCTTAGACGACGAATCTTAGTTGACGAACTTTCTGTCGACTAAGAGACTATTAACTTAGCCGACGGAAATTATTCCGTCGACTAAGATATTTTACTTTAAGAAAAATTAGTATTTTTTTTTTTCAAAAATTTATATTTGTTTAATTTTATTTATTTATTTGTCTGAAACCCACCACCACGGCCAATGCTCCACCGTCACCACATCGTTTTCGCCACCCACAACTACCGTCACCACCTGGACACCCATCCTCCACCACCGTTGCCGCCACCTCTCCCACGCACCTCCGCTGCGTGCACTCCACTCACTTTGGCGCTCCTCTAGCTGCTTCGCCACCAAAATCCACCACCACCACCACTCCCCAAATCCCATCACCACCACCACTGCCCCAAGCCCCCAACTGTGATGTCACCACCTTCGCTCCTTCCTCGACATCGACGATGGAAACCAAAACCACCACCACCACCCAAAACCAACCACCGACGACGATATAGTGGTTGGTGCAGTTGAGAGAAAGAGAGAGAAGGGTTGAGTTTTGGTTCGATCCGGATCGGAGCTTTTAAAAAAAATCAATTTTTTTTTTTCTAAAATTTTTGGTGGAAAATTTATTTTTCAAATTTTTTAGAACTTAGGAAACTGAATCGTTTATTTCGTCGAGACGTCGACTATGTTTTTGTTAGATTTTTTATTTATTTTCTATTAAAATTGTTTCGTCGACTAAGTGAATTGTTCCGTCGGTTAAGATATAACATAGTCTACGGAATTATTTTCCGTCACCTAAGTTGTTATAAATAATCATTTATATTTATATATAAAAATTTTGTCGGTTAGGTAAAATTTTTCGTCTGCTAAGTTATAACCTAGGCCACGGAATTATTTTTCGTCGCCTAAGTTGTTATAAATAATCATGTATATTTATATATAAAAATTCCATCGGTTAGGTTAAATTTTCGGTCGGCTAAAATTTACTTAACAGACAGAATAACTTTTCGTCTCCTAGAGGCTAACTTAGGCTACAAGAGTTGTTTTGTCGGCTAAGTGTTTTATTCTACTAGTGTATGAAGGTGATACTACTGGTATGAATGTGCTACTTCCTACTGCTGAGTAAGAATCTGTTACTGCCTACTACCGAGTATGAAGATGCTACTGCCTACTGCCGAGTATGAAAGTGTTACTACCTACTGCGGAGTATGAAAGTGTTACTACCTATTACTGAGTATAAAGGTGCTACTATCTACTGTCAACAATTTATTGCTACTGTACATACATGAAGCTGCTATTGTCTCCAATTGAAATTTTACTGCTACTACTAAATGTAAATGTACAGTAGCACGCTTTTTACACATCCAAAACATGATTTTCTGTAACAATAGCAAACCTGGCGATCAGTAGCAACCGTAGCAGTAAGACTCGTCCTTTGTAGCAGCAATACTTGACAATCTACAACAAACAACAACAAACCTTGAATATGAATATGAAGACCAGATCACAACACCTTGCCATAACCCGATCTAAGAGCTTGTCGTTGTACGAGATACGACATCAGATGATAGATGTGGTGCGGTCCGAGCGTCGACGCCGTCGTCAAGCCTCTTTGACTGGCATCAGAGGACAAAAATGATCGAATTTGGACGTTGGACGACATAGGCCATGCAATCTGGTCGTCATCGAAGAATCGTTGCGGTAGCGACAAACGTCTTCATCCAGGCAGTAGCAGTGTTGTTAATTCCCTCAATTTAAAGACCATAGGATCAACTGATTAGATTCTCCCAATTCCAAAACCCACATATCTCATGCTTCCTAAAGGATATTGACCAACTTGTAAAGTTGATATCTACACTATCAATCTAACTTTAACTTCTCTAGACTAACCTTTCTTTAATAAGTTTCTCGTCTGCAAATCAGATCAGCGTTATTGTTTGAACATGAGTTTCGATACATTCATTTTGTAGCAGAAGTGGTTGTGCATGGTGGAACGATGACTGAGTCTACCCTTGGTGGATCTGCGTTATGATCGGGCTGTGAACACTGCCATGGAAGGAGTAGAGAGAGAGAGAGATCTAATTATATTTGATTCTCAGGGAAGAAAGAGAAAGTGAGTGACATATGACGTAATTTTATCTAAAAGCTAAGTGATTTTGTTATTTCGTATTTACGAATTGGGTCAGGCCTCTTACTATTTGGTTTTGGGCATAAACTCATGTCATTTGTCTAAAAATATCAGAAATTATTATTTTTTTATATTTTTAAATTTGGTTAAATGCTACCATGTAATGCTCATTAGACTGGGCTTTATCGGACTTATATCGTTCGAAAGCTATGAATTTCAGAACTTTTTACGGTTCATCCATACCTATTGTTTCGAAGAAGTTGTGACTATTTTAGTACACGAAGGTTATGCCACATGTGAATTTGATTCTCAACATGAATTATTGTTTTGAGTTGTTAGACAACCTTTTCCTTACGAATCAATTTAATACTAAGTATAACAAGTCTGATTTACGGATAATGTGGTGAGATTTAAGGACTAAATCGTTTTCCACATCTACTTTTCAAGCATGTGAAAAGCACTCGATTGTGCCTTTTATCTAAACTTCAAGATTAAGTTATCAATCAGTGAGAGTTGCTATGTAGACATCAGGAGGAGTCTATGTCACATGTTAGCTTTAATTGTAGTTGGTTCGTTGTGCTCTTTTTCTCTTCGTCCAAGTCTTTTGTTTTTACCCAAGAGGTTTTTTGATTTACTTGACAAATTTTTTAACGAGGCAAAATCATAAACACCATGTTGTAATAGGCACGCGATATAAGAAGTGTTTAAGAAAATTACTTTCTTATCTATTGATGATGTGTCTGGACATATTCAACTTTTTATCAGTTCAACTCTTGACATGTTCGCTCTTTCTAATTCCTACAAATAAACTTTTTATCAGTTCAACTCTTGACATGTTCGCTCTTTCTAATTCCTACAAATAAAGTGGATTATCAATAAATGAACAAACCTATTCTCTTATATTTTTCTGCATGAAACAGTTTTTTAATTTGGTCAAATACTACCATGTAATTCACAAGGACCGGGCTTTACTCACAATCGCTCATTCTGCCCTTGATTCGTCTGTCAGGTTATCTCCGTCACAGACAGGTCTCTTTCTCTTGGTATATACTCCCATATGCCATACATCCCAAACGCAACGGTTTCAATTTTTTTGAAAAACAAAACACACATTTTACCGCCGTCATGGAGAAGCGGCTCCGCTCCTCTCTCGAATCCTCCGCCGAAGAGTTTCTCATCTCCGCCACCAAGCTCACCCTCAAATCCTCAAAGCCCTCCTTTAAATCCCTAATCCACAAAATCAAACCCTCCTCCGACCTCTCCTCCTCCCTCCCCATCTCCCTCTCCCTCTCCATTTCCGATGCCCTCCACTCCTTCCAAACCCTCCTCCAACCCAATCCCAACCCTAACCCTAGATCCCCTCGCTCTCCCCCCACCAAGCGCCCCCGCAGATCCAGCCGCAGCTCCAAGACCCGACCCGAACCCGACCCGAATCCTGAAGAGGAGAAGCATCAGATTATCTTAAAGCTTCAGATTCTGGCATGTATCGCACAGATATGCTCGGCGCATCCGGCGAAGGCGTTCTCTCCGGGGGAGTTGCTGCCGGGAGTTCAGGCGCTCCACGACAATCTGATAGTTCTGGAGTCGGATTCGACGCTGGTTTCGTTGATTGCGAATCTGTGCGAGCATTGGTGGAAGGAGGAGTTGCCTGGCCGAGAGTCGCTGATTTCTCAGTCGCTTCCGTTCTTGCTTTCGAGGTCTCTCACGCTGAACAAGAAGGCCGACGTGCACAGACTCTACGCCCTCCGGGAGGCCTTCACCTGTTTCGATTTCGAAGACGAGAGCATTGAGGACTTGAAGCTCTTGCTGATTCGTTGCGTGATTTCGCCGCTGTTTTTGAAGACAGAGGAGGGGCGGAAGTTTCTGGCGTTTCTGTTCGGGCTGAGTTCGCAATTGTTGAAGGAGGTTTTGGCTGTGATTAAGTCTCAGATTCCGTTTGGGAGGAAGTCGATGCTGGAGGCTTATGGTGATGTTGTGTTTCGAGGTTGGAAAGTGGCCGGAGAGGAGTTGAGGAGTGAGATTGAGACTGGATTCTTGCAGGTTTTGATTGAGGGAGCTGTACATGCTAGCTCTGGTGCATTTGCTGCTTCTATTAGAAGGGTTTTGGGAGGGTTTATAAACCAGAGGACCACGGCTGGCGTCGAGAAGCTTCTTTTCCAGCTCTCGGAGCCTGTCATATTTCGCTCTCTGCAGGTATTTTTTTTGTTAATGAGTTTAATTGTGGTCAGAAACTGTTGTTTTGGTATGTTTTCTGAGTGGTTGGTTTGTTATGGTAGGTTGCGAATTCTAATGTTCGTCAAAATGCATTGCATTTACTTTTGGACTTGTTCCCTCTTGAAGATCCTGATTCAACTAAAGAGGTCAAAGACTCATTGCTTGATAAGCAGTTCTTTTTATTGGGGAAATTACTTGTGGATGATTGTCCTGAGGTTAGAGTGGTTGCAGTGGAAGGTTCTTGTCGAATCCTTCATCTGTTTTGGGAAGTAATCCCTTCCCCAACCATCACGAAGTTACTTACTAAAATTTTCAATGATATGTCACATGATACGAGTCATGAAGTTAGGCTTTCCACACTGCAAGGCACAATATATTTGTTTGGCAACCCCCTGTGTCATCAGTTTCTCAATGTGCTACTACCCAGATTGGGGCATTTGATGATGGACAATGTCCTCTCTGTAAGAGTTGCCATGGCAGATCTCCTCCTTCTCATCAGGGATATTCAAAATTTCCAGTTCCATAAGGTTCAAGGCGCTCTTTGAATCATGCTTTGTATGAGTGCTTTTGTTACATCTGATGCCTTTATTGTTGGTTTGTTTACTTTGTTTCTTCTTTCAACAGGTAGTGAAGTTTGATGTACTATTATCGACCCTTGAAAATGATCAACCTCAAGTTGCTCAGAAAATTACAAGGTTGCTTATGCCATCATACTTTCCCTCGAAAGAAACTGTTCAAACAGCATGCAATCGTTGTACTACACTTGTAAAAAGGTCTCCAATGGCTGGAGCAAGGTTTTGTGAATTTGCTGCGTCCCAAGGGGCATCTCTTAAGTCTCTGATGGAACTTGTTAAGGTAATGATTACTTTGGTCTTGCCACCTAATAATCTGGATGATCAACAAGTTGAGGGTTTTCTTCGTTCTTCTTCCAATCTTTGCAACACTCTAGTTAGTGAGCCATTTTTCAAGAAGGCACTTAAAGAATTCTTGGATGGTGAAAAGTTGAAGTGCTTGATTGCTGCCACACCTACCGGGCCTGCTCAGTCTTGTGTATTCAACATTGTATCAACTGTCTCTCCTGATGATGTGGCTGGACTTCTTGATGAATGTATGCACCTGGTTACTGATTGTAGTGGTTTATCCAAAAATGTGGAGAAGCAAGCCGAAGTGAGATCTGCTCACAATATGTTGCTGTCTTGTGATGCTATTGATGGTATGCTGGAAGCTCTAACAGCACTTCTGCAAAAATCAGCCTATCGTTGCCATATTAAATATGGCAGTGAAATTCCGAACTTGAGTGTTTTCTCTGCAAAAAGAACGAAATCTAAGTCCTCTGGCAAAATGTCAGCTCAACAGAAAAATGTCGGTGGAAAAAAAGTCACCAGTTTTGAGGAGGATTACTCAGTTGCTGCAGGAATAGCCTGGCAAATCAGGGACTTGCTTGTATCTGTCAATACGCGGAAGGCTGTATTGGGATCTCAAACTGTAGAATCCTTACTTATATGTCTAAAGGTCATTTCCGAAGTCAGTGTTCTGCAGTGTATGCAATATGAATGTATGGACACATTTCCTGTTTCAGCATATACAACTCTTGCGCTGCATATGTCCCTTCAAAATGTCTCGTCCAATAAGAATGATAGGACTGATTCATCAGGGTGTACTTTGCAGGTAAGTGACATATCTGTCAGCAGTGATTCTGTTTGTCTTTTAATGGTTCAACATATCTAATTTAGAGTTTCTCTCCCATGTATTACTGTCTCACCTTTGGTTCATGTGCTCTTGTAGATTTTTTGTTTACTGTAACTTTTATTCAACGCCCTTGCTGTTTATTGTCTTGTCTATAATTTCTCCTATTTGAAATTGTTTTTGCATTATAATGTTAATTATCAGAGCCATGAATTGAATTTTGTAAATTCCTCTATTGTGGTATGATAGGTAACTAACCAGAACTGAACAGATAATCTTATTTTCTTGAATTAGTTCAAGGTGTTGAGCTTCTCAAATGTACTGAGTTTTGTGAGACTTCTGGCAGAATGTTTAGAAATAATAGGGCATAGACAAACAAATAAGACCCTGCACATATTGTAATTGATGCTCATTGCAAGCTGTTAAACGTTGAGAAAATTACGTCAAACTCGTTCATGTCATTCCATCTTTCTAGTAACTTCTCATACAAGATTCTTCGTGCACCAGTTATTATTTTGTATTTTGTGTTTGAAAACTGATTCTGATATATTTTGAATTCTGACTTCTGAGTTTGATTCGGAGATAATTCTCATGTACTATAGGGGGCTTAACTGGTATCACATACTTGACATTCATACCCAGTCTTGTCCTCCATCTTTTTGTAATTTCTGACTAGCATTATCTTGAAAACAAAGTAATCCATCTGCCATGATTCACTTCTAAGTTTTGCTTCTGTTTTCTTTTCCAGCAGATCGAGTTGGAACATGCATTGGATCATGTGCTTAATTGTACAGAGAAGCTATGTGGAGTAGGCGATTCAGGACAGTCGAGCAGAGTTCATTCAGAATCTAAGCATACTAGTGATAATTCTGTGTGTCGTCGTAAAAAAAGGCACAGAGAACCGCAAACACATGCCTCCATTCCAAGTAATAGTGGTAAGTAGTTAGGACACAGATGCACAATTATATATGCAAGATCACTGAAGTTGAATGAGCTTTCAGTCTTCAGCGATCATGTAGGCACTATCTATATTTATTCGAGCACTTGTTTGTTTAAGGCTACGGCCTCTTTCCTTGGATATTGTTCAAAATTAAACATTGATGGTACAAAGCATATCTACTTTGTTCTAAATATGTTTCATTGCTTCACACAAGTAGTGTTTAATATAAGCTTCTGCCTTCCTCATGATTCCACAGGAAATGTATATACTGAACCAAAGAAGTTGGCCAACAAGGTGAAGATGCTTACTGCAGTTCAAAGGTTCATGGTTGATGCTGCTACAGTAGGTTTTGCTTCTCAAACTCAGGAAAGATGCTTAAGATCCACATCAGGTTATATACGATGTCTCATATCTACTTTGGAGCAACAGCCTCATGAGCGAATTGATTTTGAGGATGAAGATTTGAAGGATGTAATTCTCTGTTTGAAAAGCTCCTTCACCTACGCAGCAAAATTACTCAATCTAGCTCTTAAAGAAGCTACTGAAGCTTCACCACCTCCAGCAGAAGCTTCCGATCTTGCCAATGATATGCTTGATTTAATCATCTCGATTGAATTATACTTGGGCTCGACCTACGCTGGACATTTGGTGGCAGCAGTGAAGCCTTGGGTTCCTGACTTGATTTTGGCATTAGGATCTGGGCACATTATGAAACAGCTAATGGGAGAAGAGACACAAACAAGTCCAGCTGATAGCATCAGAGTCCACTTCCCGTCATGGCTCTTAATTTTAGCCAAGATTGAGCTCTCTGAAGCTAGTGAAGTCCAGTCAGAAGATGAAGGAGATTCTGAAATTGAAGAGTTTCCTGCCTTGAAGAAACTTCTGACAATGATTGTCACATTGTTGAAAGCAAATGTCAGCATGCAGGGTGTGTTTGGGGCGATCTTCATGATTGGCGCTGTGGTGGGGCTGGAGAAGAAAAATTTTGGTTTGGTTTTCGGACTTGTACAGTTTGTATGCCTGAAGGTATTCAAGCATGATGACAAAGAGTGGGGTGATTTGATGCTGGCATATCTGCAAGATATCTACCCTCAGATTGAGAGAGAAATGGAGGAAGATTGTGATGAAGATGGAAGGGAAAAACTGGAAAAGACCAAGAAGTTGCTGGAACCTATATGGTTGTATCATCTGCATGAAACTGGAAGGGTATCTATGATGGATGATTAATTAGTTGGAGAATATGAGCGTCTCACATGTAGAGAAAGAGACTAGTATGATATTCCTCTGCATTCCTAGCTTTTTATATGTATATATTTTTCTTTGGGATAAAGCTTTTTATGTGTAACGGACCATATGGTATTGGATAGCCTTTTGTGCCACCTGGGTGTGAAAGCAGGTACTCATTTTTGCCATTTCTCTACTTTGTTTATTTTTATATGGTTGGAAATTTCTAATTTTAAATAAATCAACATAAATTTTTTTGTTTTAAATTTTTTATTAATAACTCGTAATATATGTGAGATTTGAATGGTAGTTTTAAATTTGTTAAACATTTCAACCAAATCACAAATGAAGATGAAAATTAAAAGTAAACAAAAATGTTACGGGGGCAGTTTTGGGAGATGAGTGGAAGCGTGTCAAAATACCACCAGCCTCTCCAGAATTTTGTCTGAAACTTTGAAATCCCTAATTTCAATTCCCTTGGGATCCATGGCTTCTCGGAGACGCATGCTCCTGAAGGTCATTATCCTCGGCGACAGCGGGTCAGTCTGCTTTCAATAATCATTATCGAATTCAGATGAAACGGAAACGAAAATGTTGTGATGCAATTGAAAAACTTGACCTCTGAACGTGTTAGCTTAATTCTGATACCTGTTTTGCTTTTAATTGGCAGGGTGGGGAAGACATCGCTGATGAATCAGTACGCTTCGGAATCTAGATCATGGATCTTTGTAGTGATTCGTTGACTCATTCTGTGGATTGTTATTGATTTTAGGTATGTGAATCGCAAGTTTAGTAATCAGTACAAGGCGACAATCGGAGCGGATTTTCTGACCAAGGAGGTTCAGTTTGAGGATAGGTTGTTCACATTGCAGGTGAGAGAGCTCTCAGTATTCATTTTTTGGTTTATAGTTGAATTAATCTCATGGATATTTCAGCTTTACTGATTGTTACTGTGCTCTTGTTGACCGTGATTGAGCCCGTATTGATTACATTACGAGTTCTCAGATAGTTTCCCTTTTTAGGTCTGTTTAGAAGGCTCATTTGTCAAATATAAAATATTATCACTTGTAAATTACACGGTTACCACAGTTTTCTCATTGTTACAGATTTGGGATACTGCTGGGCAAGAAAGGTTTCAAAGTCTTGGTGTGGCTTTCTATCGTGGTGCAGATTGTTGTGTGCTGGTGTATGATGTGAATGTCATGAAATCATTTGACAATCTTAACAACTGGAGGGAAGAATTTCTGATTCAGGTAATTACCTATAGATCAACTTCCTACATACTCTAAAATGATAACGACACATTACTCAAGTCTTGTGTTTTGGCTCTGATGTTTAGGCCAGTCCATCCGATCCCAAGAACTTTCCTTTTGTTGTGTTGGGGAACAAAATTGATGTTGATGGTGGAAACAGTCGAGTGGTAAGGCATCCAAGTATGGAGGAATTGCTTTGCTGTTCTAGGGATTTACACGCATATGCTCTTTTCTTATAATGTCAGGTTTTGCTTGTTGGTTGTAGGTTTCTGAAAAGAAAGCGAAGGCATGGTGTGCTTCCAAGGGAAACATACCATACTTTGAGACCTCTGCAAAAGAGGGATTTAACGTGGATGATGCCTTCCAATGTATAGCCAAAAATGCACTGAAGAATGAACCTGAAGAAGAATTGTAAGTATCATGGGGTTTAGGTTTGGTAGTTGACTATTTTATTCTTTGTCTATGGTAGCTCAGAGAATAGTTCTGATCATAGCGGTGTTATTTGAAGCTAATGTCCTTGAACAAGTGTAACAGAGCTAATAACCTTTACTCAAACATGTTTGTCTTGAAAAATTGGTTTGGTTTTGATTTCAAAGCTATTTGCAAAGAACTGGAAGCCTTTTTATTAGGAGACAAACTTGCTTACACAAAAAGGCATGTCTTGAAATTTAGTGCAGAATTGTTTGGTTTTGATGTGGCAGCTATTGTAGAAGAATAGGAACAATAGAAACTTGTGGTTGATACCATGCTGACATACTGTCCCTAAGTGCTTAACCAGTAACCACTCAAAGAATGCCAACTGTTAAAAATGAACCATTGCTCTTCATTTCCAATGCAATACTGATTTGGAAACCTTAAACTGAACAATGACTTCTTTTAAGTGGTTATACCTCATTTGCATGATGACAATATATGTTCTACACCAGTTTCTATCGTACCATAGACTTGGCTGTGTCAAAAGTGATAGGTCGCATGCAGTTTCATTTTGTGTTGACATATATTGTAGAAAGTAGTTGTTTTGATTCTTTCAATATCATTTTCTGTTGTCTATTCACTTCGCAAAGGATTCTTCATTGTCTAAAGTTATTTCAATAACCTTACTAATAGAGGAACCTTCCGTTGTTGACAACACTTAGTTTACTTGATTAACTCGTTTGAAGCTCCGCTTTTACCATTGGTATGGATACCCAATTCTCATGGAATACTAACTAACGTTTTGCATTTTGTGTCGATGACAAAAGATATCTTCCTGACACAATTGATGTTGCGGGTGGAGGGAGGCAGCAAAGATCTACTGTCTGTGAATGCTGAAAGTGGTTGAATGGGCTTGTTCCTGTGGATTGCAGATTCCAACTATTACCAGTGACATATGGTGAATTAAAAATCAGTAATCGTAAACAGGCATGATATAGAACAGATACAATTTAAACTTTATTTGTATTATAAGTGGATGTTAAAAATCAATTCGTTTATTCTGTATTGACACTGTTTATATGTACTGATTGTCTTTGCTGTTGAGTATTTAGTAAATACTATAGCAGTTTCTGTTCAGCTGAATAGTGTTTGTGAGCTGATTCTTTTTACTACTAGCAGTCATTGCATGCTTCACAGAACAGTTTAGGAGGCCTTTGTATGACATCCGTATATTGTAGATGTGTTAGTTCAGTGTACATGAATGTTGTGCATGAAGGTAAAATATTTAGTATGATTGGACAGCCTATTGAAGTTGAAATAAATATTCATGAGCAATTTATTGAATACACCAAAATTAGAACTCCCCAATAAAACAAGAACAAAAAAAGGTCTTGGAAAATGCTATTGATAAACAGGATGGAGGCCTTGGAGGGTGGTGCCTGTAACCAGTCAAACTGGTTCAACTGGTCAAAAAGGATTCTTCCATATTTTTGAGCAGCATTGCTACCGGCTTTTGCTTCATTTGTGCTTTTTGTTGCTGATGACTGCACTTGTTTCTTGAAGTCTTGATATTGTTCCCTTAAAGTGGATTCTGCAGTTTCTACTAGTTTGAGTTTTCTTTTCAGTGAAAACAACTCGTTCTCTAGACTTCGGTTTTCCTTCCTTAGAGCCATAGTGGTTGCTTCTGCATATTCTGCTTGCTTGAGTTTTTTTTTCTGATGACCGTAATTGGTCCTTCAAGTGTTGGATTTCCTCCCTTAGAGCATCATTGTCTTCTGCAGATTCTAGTTCTCTCAGTCTTCTGCTTGATGACTGCAACTTTGTCTTCAAACTTTGGTTTTCAATCCTTAGAGATGAAGCTTCTTCAGATAGTGTGCTCATTGAGTCCAACTGGTTCTTCAAATTCAGATAGAGCCTTCTTAATTCTGAATTGCTTGCTTCAGTTGTAGAGACATGTTTTGTCTTGGTCTCGAGTTCGTACTCTTTATGTCTAAGACTGGAGATGGCTGATTGCAACTCGATATATATATCTTGCTTTTCCTTCCTCAGAGCAACAACTTTGGCTTCTGCAGCGTTAGCTTCATTCCTCTTGGTCTCAAGTTCAGATTCTAGATGCTGCAGTCTCTTGTCTGATGACTGCAACTGGTTGTTCAAAACTTGATTCGACTTAGATAGACGGTCATTCTCAAGGAGGCTCTCTTCAAATTGCTTCCTTAGAGTAATGTTTTTGGCTTCTGCAACCTTAATATCTTTAGTCCTAGTCTCGAGTTCAGACTCTCGCTCTTTGACCCTTGTATCCAATGACTCGGATCGATTCTTCAAAATTTGGTTTCTCTGGAGTAAAACATCATATCCAAGAAGGAGCTCTTCGAGCTGTTTCTTTAGACTAGTAGCATTGGCTTCTGCATCCCGATGTCTCTCGTCTTGGTTTCGATTTCAGATAATAGTTGTTTGAGCCGGGTGCCTGATGACTCGAATAAACGATCATGCTGAAGAACCAACTCTTCAAATTGCTTCCTCACGGAATTTGTCTTGGCTTCTGCAGATTTAATGTCTCTTTCCTGGGACTCAAGTTCGTTCCTGATTTTCTGGCTAAATCCTTTCATCTTAAAAGCAAGGGAGGAGTACAATCCTGCAAGTGCAACTCACATGGTGTTATCGTATATTTACTTGCTATTGCTTATCGCAGTTAAATGTACGATGGTAGAATTTCAGAAGACAATAAGAAAAAAAAGTTTGAATTTCAAAATTACAATCTTACCGAACCAGTTAAATTGCACCGCTACAAATTAAGTTACAATCTATCTCTAGTTCGTTATTCTCCATTTGTCGATGAAAGCAAGCATGTATTGGCCTAGAACATCTTCGTCTGAATAATTGTAAAAAGTCTAAGAAGTATATGAATGGAATTAGGGTTTTAATTAATAGAGAACATAGAGATTACCCAGCAGAACGAAATCGATGACAACTGTCGCATAGTTCCGAGGTTGAAGATGATCGTAGCTACAAACAAAATGTCCACCAAGTAGAGCAGCCTTCCAATGCCCATGTTCTTCGAGGAGGTCTTGCTGTTCAATAGCATCACCGTCATCGCCGAATCAAAGTTGACACTAGGGTCAGAGAAGACAGCATCAGATAGATCATCGTCATTGTGAAAGCAGAGACGAAGTAAGGTAAAGCTATTAGGGTTTCTTTTGGTATAGAATTTTTGCATATATGTACTGGTTTGTTTGGGCTAGATTTACTTGACGGATAAGTAGTCCGTATGCACGTACGTGGAGTACGTATTATATGTATATCAATGACTCCAGGGTTCTATATGAATAAGCAATGCTGAGCAGATAGAGCAGAATGCCCATCTGTTGTACATGGAACAATGCTGTGCAGATTGGCTTCCTCAACATGTTGAAGTAAATGGTCACAGAAACAGAGCATGACAACAAGGAATACGAAGAGTAATTAGAATTCAGAAGTTACGTCACTTGAAAGTTGAAACTTGATGCATATTTGTACTTCATTCTTTTGGCGGATTATGTACTTATAATACGAAAACAATAGGCATGCATGTTAAAATGTCATAATTATGACTAGCTACAATTTTGATAATGAAGAAGAAAGAAAACAAATGGATCGAGTAAACTCAGAGTAGGTATCCCTAGCTCCAAAATAACGTGCCCCCAGCTATCTATCTGGCTCATCCATCTATTGCTATCTAAATTCTGAAAGCCCCCTCCATATCGGCATTTGTAAGATCTGCACCAGATAGTTTTGCAGATTCAAGTTGGCATTGCGGAATATACAATTTTTCAAAAAGGCTCCTCGCAGAATCGCCTTATTCAAGTTAGTGCCAGCAAATGATACTCCAAGCAAGTTCGCCTGAGGGAAATAACATTTTCGACAAGTAGCCGAACTAAAGTTGGCATCCACAGCATCTACGAGATTTAACCAAGCATTTTCAAGATTAGCCTTTGTAAAATCAGCTCATGAGAGAGTGGCTTTAATAAAATTAGCTCCCTTAAGGTTTGCACCTGTAAAATTAGCTCCATCAAGTTTGGCCAAACAAAATACGCTTCCTTCCGAAACGGAATCACTAAAGATGGCACCCGAAGCATCAGCATTGTCAAATCTAGAACCTGCAAGGTTTGTGTTGTAACCTATGACTTGTGGAACACGTCTCCTGCTCTCTCTACAGCTGCTGTCACAACTGTCAATCACAGTTGCCCTCAGCCGCACCTAATTCATGCTTGGCTTGTTGGTAATCCGTGTGTAACAGGTTTGTTAAGCACATATCCTAGTTTTAGGGAAGATCTCTTAGTGACTGATAGTTTTAGCTTGTTCTTCTAGTTTTAGCTAGTACTACTGGTTTTCTTGTTGTTCCTCAGTTCCTATAATTGTTGCTTCAGTTGTAAATCAAACACATCAATGAAACATACATTGTTCATCTCTTATCATATTTCTTTAGTTTGCCTTTGTGAAATCAGCTCGTGAGAGAGTGGCACCATTAAAATTAGCTCCCTTAGGATTTGCACCGGTAAAATTAGCTCCATCAAGTCTTGCCCCATCAAAAAAGCTTCCTTGCAAAACTGAATTACTAAAGATGGCAGCCCGAGCATCGGCATTGTTAAACCAAGAACGTATAAGTTTTGCACCTAGGAAGGACACATCGGTTAGACATGCATAGGGCCATTGATGCTGATTTTGAGGAAGCTGCTCAAGAATTGGAACATGAAGAAGAAGAACTTGAAGAATATAGTGAAGAGGAGGAAGAAAATGACTCTGACCTTAGCAATGAGAGGCATGGAAACTCACCAAGATCATATACCTCACAAGGCTCGCCATGAGAGGACGAATACCTTCATGCACAAGGATGGGAGGACAACTTTGACACTAAAGATGTCTTTGCAGATGAAGACTAAATGAGTCAAACGTCTAGCCAATGGACGTTAAATGAAGCGCTCTAGGGAGACGACCCTACATCGAGTCGCACACTTTGTGCATTTTCATTCAATTTGTTTTTATTTCTCAAGTTTTTAGATTTGTTTAAGACTTTTATTAATAAGTTTTCTGAAACTTGCAGCATGTTTGGTTAATTATTCTATTTTTACCTTTAAAATTTTCTTAGTTTAAATTGTGATAGGTTTTTGATAAGTTTTTGTATTTTAAATACAGTTATGCTGACTTTGAACGTGCATAGCTCTCAACTTCTTTGAAAGTAAGGGACGTGCTCTTCAGGAAAGCAAGAGCTTTGAATCTAGTTTCTGTAGTTTTTTATAGAAGTGGATTCGGAGTTCCGATGCTTCTGAAATCACCATTTGAAGGAAGGAAGGTCAAAGCAGAATTTTGCATGAAAATCACAAGATTTCATCAACTTTTTGGACATTCTACACCAACTTTGGAGCAACGATTGCAAGGGGCTTTCATTTGAAGGTCAAGATCTTGTACATTGAGGTAGGTGCTCACATTTCAATCGTCTTCAAAGATCATATGCATTAGAGGTCTACAAAGAGGAGCTTTCACAATTTACTCTATACTTTGTGTATTTTTGTTTTGTTTGTGTGTTGGTGATGCGAGAAACGGCCCAAACAAATTCCAAGACACAACTCAGGATTTCTGAACAAATATCGGAACCGACTTTTTATCGTTTTCCTTGTTTTCTCAAAACAACACAGCAATTGAGACTCTTCTCCCTTGAGTTTCGTCTTTCTCTGTTCCACAATTTTGATTGAGGCTTAGCCTTCTCTTCGAAGCTACTTCATCGGCTAGAGCTTAATTGTTCCTCATCTTTTTCAATCATCGAAACTTGCAGAATCATGAAGGGACGAATGAAGAACTATGGCTGAAAGCTTGGACGATTAGAATCATAATGATTACTTGTATGATCTGGGGTGAAAGCTTTGGTATTTTTCTGCTTACATGCAATTGTATTTAATCTGTTATGAGCTCAATGAATCACCAACTAAGCTGAGAGAATTGGAGATGAAAGACATTCTGGAGATCTGGAGATGAACAAAAGATTCAAGATCTGGATTGTGTTCTTGTCATTCAATCTCCTTCGCAGTACTCTTTTCTTTTCTTGTAGAAACCATCAGCTTCTTGCTAGTATTCCAGGAAATGACTGGAGTATTTGGTGCGTGAATTAATCAAATTGGTTTGAGCATCAAGCACTCATGACCTGTGAGTTGATTCTATTTAAGCACTTTAGCAGTATTCTATATATAAAGTGATCCATATAAAGTACTGCACTTTTCCTTTATATTCAATACATGCTTCATAATCAATACACGCTTCAATTTTTCGTATATCTATAAATATATAGTTTACGATCACTGGAATACTGATGAATAGTTTTGTTAGAAGAAAAAAACAGAGTTTTAGACGGGAGATGATGAAGTTATGAGCCAAGTGCTAGACTTGTATTTTATATTTTAGAAAACTCCTACCAAACAAATACTAAAATTTTAAAAACCTGTAATTTAATCATTCATTTTTATTTTGCAATTTAGTTTTACAATAAAAGTTTCACAAAACTATACAAGACACACCCTAAATTAGGCCTGTTAATTCAGCCCAGGGCCGACGGGTATACCCGAATTTAGCCAAAAAAAGGGGCCAAAGGCCAACCCGGCCCAAGCTAATGGGGCGGGTTTTACCCAACCCATTTAAGAAAGGGTAGGGTATGGGTAACACTTTTGAAGCCCTGGGCCGCCTAAAGCCTGACCCATATAAGGCAAACTCATGGCCCGACCAGGCCCAATCTCGGCCCATATAAGATTTTCAATATTAATTGTAAGATTTGGAAAAAAGATAAAGATAAAAATAAAAATAATTGTATATAATTGAACAATGACTCACCTTAATTTCCTAATATCATATAATTGTGATTGATAGACTAACAAAATGTTTTAGTTCAATTGGTAAATGTGTTGTGGTTATGTTTTTAAGAGTGTGGGTTCGACCCTTTACAACAACATTTTAAAAAAAAATTAATTTCATTATATACAAATAGTGGGCCAAAAGTTGGGCGGGTTATGGGCGAGCCTTGCCCGGCCCTGACTTTATCCGTCCAAGGGCCGAGCTTGGGCTTCACATATTCGTGATCGGACCGGCCCTGCCCTATCCATTTAACACCAACGGCTGAAAAAGCCCTGGACCGGGTAGTATATGAGCATCATATCTTAGAGCCGGGTTGGGCCGGGCCAGCCTATTTATAGGCCTACCCTAAATGATTCAGAAAAAAATTCCATTCCAATTGCATGACTGCAAGCAGTTATGACTCAGCATGTACACCCTAATCCGACTTTGTAGTCGGATTAGACCCTAAAAAGTCGGATTACACCCTAAATGCAGCTACTGACTATCGTTCTCTAAACCATCGATCTAATCCGACTTTGTTGCATGACTGAGCATCTGATTGATGAGCTGCAAAGATGGTATCTCCTTCCAAGGTCCCGACTCCTTCGCCTTCTCGAAAAACACCGCATCATTATTATTTACATCCCCCTCATCTCTGATAGTTGTTTCAAGAAGATCCATAAAATAATTTGCATAAGTATAAGTCCTAATGTCATCTGGCATTCCTTGCCGAGCAAGCAACGTACTAACGTAAGCTCCTCCCTCCTCCATTAAGGACTTCTCCAACACCACGACGTGCTTGAGGCAAGGGTTGTCCAATGCATCGGGTGACATGCATGCAAGCAGCTCCAGCTCTTCGTGGAACTCATCAGTTCTGTTCTGCACAAGGAGCCTCAACAGGTTAAGAGCTAATAGCAGGTCCTCTTGAGGGGACGGTGGAAGGTGATCGCTACCAGCCGCAGCGTAATAGTACTGCTTCAACTGAAGAAAATCCCTCTCGAATGCTTCCTCATTCTCTGTCTTCAAACTAAGAACAACGGCATGCTCATATATGTCCCTTGCTACTAATAGTTCTCCCGCCGCATTTGGTGTGGCTTCATACATCGGAGGGAGGCTTCTTAGTTGTGCTAGCATGGCCTTGAGCTTTGTGAGGAGCTCGGTGGATGCATTGAAATCTTTCTGCTCATACGTCTTTCTGAAAAGATCGAAGTTCAGGTGCACCTCTTGAAGTACTGGGTCAGCCATTCTCTACTTCCTCCTCCTCCTCTAATTGGTAAGATTTTTTAACGGATTATATGCCTCTAATTGGTATGATGATTTTGTGGTTTGCTTTTTTAGAAAAATATAATGTCTTCATATACTAAGGGAACTAATACATATAGACTAGAAAACTAAGAAACTAGAGTTAGACATAATCCAACTAGGAATAACAACCCAATTTGGAATAGGAATCCTAATCACGCTAGACCAATATCTAATAATAAAAGTTCCACTAGGAGTCGGGAGGGGAGAAATTCAACATTACCTAATCTGTTTGCTACTTTTCATCTTAATACAAAGTGTCTCCTTGAGAGAAAGTAAGCCATAACCTCTGGGTTTGAATCTATGGATCCCCCAGTTGGCGATAAGGCGTCATTGCCTGAGAACCCTCTGGATTCAGCTTTAGAGAGTTCAGAGTTTACATATTGTTACCGGCCGGAGGAGCAGTATTTGCAATTCAGCGTATATCATGGCATTTTTGTGTTGCGGAAGATTGTAAAATTAAGAAAACGTCGGGATGGCTTCTCCTATATATGCTTGTGATTTATACAGGCAAAAGTTCTACATGCATATGAGTCTATATGACATCAAGGAGAACAAGGTATGCAAGTTGACTCTAGCAGGTAAACTCAGTTCAAGTGTAGATATTTCTAGCTTGCAATTTGAACATGAATGTTCGGAAGATAGTAATGCTCAAATTCGGAAGCTACATTGGACCAACAAATCTCCCTGCACACAGGTTTGAATAGGCAAAAGTCAATCTGTCAGTTTTATGTCAATTTCTGATTTTTCTCTAACTTTAAAGGGCTATCATTTTCAAAGCACAAGGAGTTAGGAGACGTACCACATATGAATAAAAAGTCTTTAATGCCATCGCACACCACCAACTTGAATCTCAAGCATTGGAGGAGGCAACAGAGAGTCATAAGGGCTGGAAGTTGGCTATATGGCGTGATTTTTATCATTTCTCTTGTTTCACCCCAATTTCTTCTCTTTTAGAGTATGCATTGCAAGAAACTTTCATAAGGAAGTCAAGACCTTGTGCCTTGAGGTTGGTACCTAAATTTCAATCTTCTCTAAAGGCTGTGAGCATGAGAGGTCTACATGGGAGAGTTTACTCGATTCTTTCTTGCTATACCTTTTGTTTTTGTTTGTTTGTGTTGTCGTGAATTTATGTTTTCATACTTAAAGTCTATATTGCATGTTATATTTTGTTCTACATTGAGGACAATGTAGAGTTTGAGTGTGGGGGAGAGATTTACATGTTTGTTGAGTCTTTTATTGAAAATACCAAAAAAATCAAAAAATTTGAAAAATCCAAAAACAGTTTTGTTGCTTTTTGAGTCTTTTATTTTATTTTGAGTCTTAGGAGCCCTTAACTGTCTATGATGATTGATATTCTCTGAAATTATGGATAAAAAAAGATCACAAGATTGATATGATTTCTAACTAATGTTTGGTTGTTAATTGAAATAAATGGAAATCATATGAAGTTTAGTGGATGTGGTTTTGAAACATTAGTACAGAATTGAGCATGCTAAGATTAAATTTTGATTCATATGAACCTATTGTGAGCATTTGAGCCTATATATGTGCTATTCTTTCTGAGTGTTCATTGAAATATTCTACTTCGTTTCTTGGCTATAAATCTTTTGAAAACCTCATTATTCTTTTTTATTGATTGATTCATGCAATAGCTTTTAAATGACTGCTGAAACTAGAACTCATTTCTTGAGAATTTCAAAAAATTTAGTCATTATATGTTTTGATCTTGGAAATGAAAGGAGGAACTTAATAGGATGAACATCATTGTCAAACAAGCTTGTGTCCCATTTTGTGTGTCTGGCACACCCCTTAGTTTGAACCAATTTAAACCTACGTTAAACCATTCTTTCTTCACCCATGTAATTTCTACCAAAACTGAGTATAATATATCACTCCTTTTTCTTTGGGCCTAGTAGAGCATCTTTTTGTGAAGACTACATGGACGTGACGATAAAGTTCTGGTGTGGTTGAATTGGAGTTCATTTGTTTGTAAAATGCCCTTATGTAAAAAAAATGCCATGAAAAGTAAAAAAGAAATATCAAATTCGGCATAAAATACAAAAGAAAATTGGACATCGTCATTGTGTTGTGAAATAAGAGTTTTGGTGTATGATGGAAGACCCAAAAACGAAATTATTTGGCATTTGTTCTATTTAATAATGTTGTAAGGTGGTTAAAATGACGAAGGGCCCAACAAGATGATGTTTGGCCTTTGTTTTAGCAACATAAGGTGATTAGAAGTGCTCTGCTAGGTCCTTAGGAGATTTGTAACTCACTTATCTATAAATTCATACCTCTAGCATAGCCTCATAAAGGAATAGAGAATGGACATTCCCACTAGTCAAGAAGCATAAAGGAAGTCAAATAAAAGATGTGTGCAAAATTATCCTTGAAGAAGCATATATTTGAAATATGAAAATAGCTTATTTTTTTTTGTTTTCAATGAAGAATTTGAGGGGTTTCGTACATTCCTTTTGGTCAGTTCTCAAATCACACATGTATATTACAGGTTTTTTGCTTCATTCTTATGCCAAGAATCATTCAAAAGAGGACGGGAAGCTCAAGTTACAAGCCCTCAAAGTTAGACTCAGAAACTAGAAATCCGGTAGACTCACTGGCAGGAAATCTTTGGAGCGTTTTTACGGCATCATAAAGACTTTTTCTCTGGATAGTTTGTTCAACAAAGTTTTAGATAAGAGAGAGTACTTCAATTTAGAGCCAAGAACTGTCTAGAAAGGTGGAGAATTGATGAAGTTATGATTGCTCAAAGTCGAACGAAAAGCTGGCAGCAAACTGAAATTTTCGACAAGGTTCTGTTGAAGTCGGGTTTTGGGCTGATTATGGGTGACGACTTCTTGGAATTTTTGAAGGATTTTTGCTAGAGTTTGAAGTCCTTTTTCTGAGTATTTTTGATCCTTAAATTATTGGAAATTTATAAGGGGTAATCAAGCCCTAGTTTTCTAAGGAAAGAAAACCTAATTCAAGAAGGAAAGTGCAACCCTTTTCCCATATAAATATGGGCAGCAAACCAACGAATTGTGGACCTCCTCTTGACGCACAAAAACTTAGAAAACCCTAGTTTCTTCCATTTCTCTACCTCTTCCATAAACCCTAGTTTAGCATTTTCAATTTCTCTTGTAATTTCATAGTTGCCTTGGCGTGCTTCGAGTGTGTTGAAGAACAAAAAGTGTAACTCATGACGTTCTTCCTTTATTTTCAATATGTTTTTAGTGTGTTCTTGATTCATATGTGTGTCGTATATGTGTTTTTATTCATTGATTGAATGATGTTTTAGTTATCTTGATCATGTTTGTTCTATATTGAAATTGCTATGATTTTTTCTTCGTACAAACGTGACAAGACTTGTATTTGGACCGTGTGAGTTAATATGAGTTAAAATTGGTAAAGATTAATCATAGGATGCATGCAAATATGTGAGTTATCAGCAGCGTGTGCGGATTTATATGTTGGCATGTCTAAATTCGATCTTAAACTTAATGATTCATGTTATGTGAAACGTGTTTACATCATATGAAATTTCTTTAATATTGTCAGTGACGTGCGCGGGTATAAGAGATTGTTTAAAAAGACATGAGAGATTACTGGGCCGCGTGGGCTTTTTTCTCTTGGAATTTGGTTTAGCTATCGAATTTGCATGATTTTATGTTGCTAGAATTGTTAGTCAACAATATGTTCTTGTATTGAGTTTGTGTGTTTGTCTGAGGTTGGTCACATGTATATAATAGTTTAGATTTGTTTTCTTTTTAATTTAGAATTTTCTTCATTTTTCCGTCCCCTGCTTTGTTTTATTTTATTTTCATATCAAATGAACTTTGATTCCCCTACACTTTTGTACATATGTATGTCTAATATATGCCTGTAAATTTTGGTAATTTTCTGAGAAATTTAAGTTATGTTTTTATTTATGTTTTTGAATTCTATTTGTTAGGAATAATAGTCACTTTTGTAATTATTTTTAAATTGTAATATTTGTGATTAATTGTTGTGATTTTTACTAACGCTTATTTTACAGGTACCCTCAATCCGGGACCCTTAAGATGATTAACCCTACTTGCCTTACACTACTAACGATAAAAAGAGTTTATTTGATGCAGGCTTAAAAATCTGCCGTCAGAAATCTCATATGCGGTAGCATAAATGCCATATAACATATTAGTATCTTGCTGTCCTTCATTGTAGCTTGTCAACTGATTATTTCTGTAGTCACAATCTTTCTTGACATGACCCAACTTGTTAGAATTTGAACATTTTGGTTTCTCTTTAAACCAACATTCGCCGATGTGAATCTTATCACATATTGAACACTTATTTTTCCTTCTTCCTGATTGACCTAGTCTACCCTTCCACTTCTTGTCTTTACCTTTCCAGTTCTTCTTCTGCTTGGAATTTGAACTAGATAGTTCACTATTTATAGTGTTTAGGCTTAGTGTTTAAAAGACTTTTTCTGTTGGTTCATCAACATGACTCATCAACCTCTGTCTGAAAGCTTTAAGTGACCACACCAAGAGTGCCTATATCCCTAGTCTCCTCTATAATACTAGTTATAACATCATACTTCCCATTTATGTTCATAAGGATCTTCT
Source organism: Comarum palustre (assembly GCA_951800085.1). NCBI lineage: Eukaryota > Viridiplantae > Streptophyta > Magnoliopsida > Rosales > Rosaceae > Comarum > Comarum palustre. The sequence continues at coordinate 15,443,714 of OX637572.1, forward strand.
GTACAACTCTTTTTCAGGTATGGGTTCAGCATAAGTTTTCATCTGGTTGACTAAATCAGTCAATCTAGTACAATAATGACTTAGCAACTCAGTTTCATTCATCCTAGTGTATTCAAAATCTCTCCTCAAGAACTGAACTTTTACGGCTTTCACCTTATCTGAGTCTTTGAATTCCAACTTCAGAATATCTCAAGCTCCTTTGGCAGTTCTCTCGTTTGCAATCTTTGGAAATAACTTCTCTGTGATTGAAGTTTGCAAAATACCAAGAGCTTTCACATCTTTCTTGATTTGCGCCTTCAACCTTGTTCGCTGAGCGTTTGACATCCATTCAGCTGCTGGAACTGCATAACATTCGTTCACATAACTCAATAGATCTTGATATATGAACATGGTTTCCATCCTAATAACCCAGAAATTAAAGTTCTATGAAGATCAAATCGTAGAACTCTAACCTCTGAACCATTTTCTTGTGTTGCCATCGTAGTATCAGAAACTAAAGAAAAATGTTTGTATTTTTTTGTTTTATTTAACAGATGGTAGACCCGATGTAACATCTCGTCCCAAAATTTACCTTTTTACCGGGATCAGGCGTGTTACAAAGGATTGTAACCGCGCTGTTAGTCTTCCCCAAACTAACATTCGAGTTTAATATCGAGATATTCCGATTCTGGGGGAAGATAGAATTAATGTCCCGAAGTGGTAGATAATGTTAATACGAGTCCTCCAATATGTCCGGAATATTTTCCGGAGCTACGAGCTGTTTAATATGGATTTATTCAGTTTACGGAAGTAATAAATGTTATTTACTTTACCATAAAAAGGTGACTTTGCGATAAGTCGAGAATTTAGAGAAACTTCATTCGGGAAAGTTGTAGAGGGCATTAATATGAATTCGTGGGTATATCTTTTGAATTAATCGGAATTCGTATACAGAAGTTATTTGAGATAATGTATAGTTACTGTGCGGTACTTAGTAAATTGTAAAATATTTATTTACTGTTTATGGTAACTTTATGTTATTCAATTTGGACCATCAGATCAATCAGAGATTTGATCTGGGTTGTTTGTTTTGATTATATATATATAGGGGATCAGACCGAGAGAGGGGGACTTTCTCTCTCTCCCTCCCTCCCTCTCTCTCTCTCCTCGACGGAGACGACCGAGCAGTCCCATTCTCGGCACGCGTCTTTCCTCACCGCCACTATCAATGGCTCTGCCGTGCCCCGGCGACCAAGTCCTAACCTCCAGCCATGCCAGCGTCGCCGTGAGCGCAACCCAGCCGAGGTGAGAGGAACTTAATCACTGTTCACTCGGCCTCGACGCAAAATCAGCCAAGAGGAGGAGCAAGGAGCTTCCAGGAAACACCAGGAGCTACCCAGAGGGGAGTAGGAGGAAGGAAGAGGCCAGTGGAGCTTCGTCGGAGGAGATCTGCCAGAGTTTGCAGCGGTCGACTTTGAGGTATGAAAACCTCGAATTTTCTTTCATTTTAAACCTTGTAGGACTGCTTAGAGTGTGTAGAAGCTGGTTTTGTATGCATTGAAGCTCGGTTTGGCTGAAAAGGCTTGTTTTCCGATGAACCAGTGATCGAAGAAGACAAAGGGTAAAAAACCCTGGTTTTTACCGTGTCAAAATTACCTTTTACCGTTTTACTGTGAGGTGTAAAATGTTAGAACTACTTCTGGAAGTTTGGGTTAATTACATGGATGTCATTGAGGCTGAATTCTCAGAAATGCCTTTGGCAACTTTGCATATTTACAAGGCTGCCATTGAGGTCAAAAAGATAATGCTATACTCGACAGATTTAGTTAATTACAGGATTGCCCCTGTGACTAAAATTCCAAAAATACCTGATAGGAGCATTTTATGCTATGTTCTTAATATGTTTTTACCCTCATTTATGCTTTGTTTATCCATTATTAGGTTAGTATTAGTAGTTATTTAGCATAAGGGATTATTTGTAGAACATTGGCTAAAACATGTGTAAAATAGGTAAAGTATGTGCAATATCGTTAAAAGCTGAGATTAGAAGTGTTCGTGAGTTTTCTTAAGTTTCTGTAAACCAATACATTGTCACTACTTGATTATATCTTTTGAATGTTTAGGTGACATGTATATGGACATAACAAAACAAGAATCGTGAGGATCAGACTTATGGAAGGTAGCAAAAGAAGCATGGAAAGACAAGAGGCCAAAAGCATGAATTCGGAACAAAAACAGAGGATTTCCAGAAACCATAACTTAACTTCAAAGATTTCCCTAAGACGATCCAGGAGGAACCAGGGAACGTGCCATATATGGATGGAAAGCTGTGGATGTCCAGTTTCTAAATCTTTTAGAATCGCAGCAATCCAAGTTCTGAGGAAGGAGTTATGCCGAAACAATGGCCGGAGGTCAGTCTGCTAGAAACAGGGCAGATCATGCTGAAACTTCTGTCCGAATGTGTGAGTGTATTTCTTCACCAAAATCCTTCTCAAGCATGCCAAATGATTGATGAAGAGCTTAATGATGATATGAGAAGTTGTTTAGAAGAAGAAGAATCGAAGAAATCACCAAGGAGAAGCCGAAAATAACAACTACGAAAGTTATCCCGGTCAAAACAGGATAACTTGTTCTACCGAGATTATGGAAGCCTTTCGGCTGTCCTAGGAGTCCATGAGCATGAAGGAGAGCCCAATGCCGATCCACACACATGAAGAAGAGTCCATGAATTCAGAAAAAGAAGTTTTTAAACTATTTTCCCAGTCAGCAAATTAAAGAGAAGGAAGACAAATCCAACAAGGAAAGAAGAGAAACCTACCCGGTTTGGAACACAAGGGGGCTGCCGATTTTCATTAGGTTTCTTTAGGGTTTTGTCTCTATAAATACACATGTAATACAGTTGAAAAAGTGTCTCTCAATTGCTCTAAGCCTTAGTATAGCCAAGCTCTACCAAAAACCCTAAACACACAAGCTGCCGCCGCCGCCGCACCAACCAATTGCTTTCATCCGCCGCCGATTCCACCTTCTACCCTAGCCGATCTATATAGGTAGCCTAGGTATGAAGTTCATCAAGGTTGTGTGTAAAAATCTACTGTGTTTTATCATGCTTTATTATAAATTATGTTATGGTTTTCGGTTTTATACATTGCATGTGTTCTTGAGTTCTTCTTTGTGATTTTCTTGAAACCATGTGTGATGTATAACGTTCTAAGTATATTTTAGTTTCATGATTTAGATTAAGTTGCTGTATGTTCTTGTGTGTAGTATGTGTTAATTGATTAATCATCACCTGATCATGTAATCAAACCTAAAGATAGTCTAGGCCAAGACGTTTCTAAGGGGGGAGTTTAATAAGCCGTAGTAATCTAGGATCAAGTTAGGCATATTTGATAGTTTGATTCTAGTTGCTGCAAAGGGTTGCTAGGGTGAGTGATTTGCATGTTGAATAGGATGAGTGACGCCATACCTAGGATCATGTCTTCAACCGACTCCAGTTCGTAAGTGTATCTTGTTTAGATTAGGCATATTTGATAGTTTAAACAAGGTGACACATATATGTTTTAGGTTCAGGCATATTTGAAGTTCCTAAAAACACATGAGAAGTCATAAGAGGTTGAAATCAATTAAAACATATGATAGTGCGAGCATCACTATTTAATCTTGCATGAAATTGTTATATGCTTATTTCGGTGTTTGTTATGTTGTGTGCTTGAGTATTGATTGACCGATGTATGTAAATATTTTACTTATTTTCTTTATGTTTCGAACCACCTTATAAATCCCCCATTTAAAATCGTAAATATGTTTATACTTTTGCATTTGTGTATACTTGTATATTATGTGACAGATAATTGTATATGCTATGTATATGTGTATTTTGTATAAAATGTGTGAATATTACTAACGATTTGTTTTGCAGAATATAAGTCCTTCCCTAGTGTCCCCGGCTAGAACGATCCCTACTTACTAATACTACAATGATAGGGTTTTAAATTGCAGGTCAACTTTTGGCCTCGTCAATACCCCTGACAGCTTAGCATATTTACCAAGCTGCCATTTTGGCTGAATTGACAATACTACCCCTGGAAATTTTAGGTATTTACAAGAGTACCATTGGAGATAAATTGACTATTATATCCTTGGTGGATTTATTATTTACGTGGATGTCATTATATTATTTTATGTGTGAATGTTATAAATAAGTATGATTGAATGTTTTGGATAATCCCGATAGAAAGCTGGTTTGTGGATACCTCAGCGGAGAGGTTAAACCCCACATTTGTGTTAGGCGTATGCTATCCTTAATAATTTATCGACCGACAAATAGAAAAGCGAGTTTCGCCCGGTTAGGACGTTAACTAATATAAGAGCTACGTGTGGCTTGATCCCTGAGTACATGGTACGTAGGCAGCCTGACTGAGATTCGGGTGCAGTCACAAATAATATTTAGACCCTAGATCCTCTAAAGTAATTAGTATGAAATCCAATTCGGTAATCGAGATAACCTCAGATTTTGTGAGGTATATTTCGGTGTCGTTTGGACTGTTGAAAATGATTTGGGTAAGGGTTATCCCTTCTCAAGGGTGATTACAAGGGTAATCTCACTTGGGATGGGTCCCGCACGTCCTATCTCGAATTTATGGAGGTAAACTTGGGCCGGGGCGTGACAAATGATATCAGAGCATAGGTTCAAATCTCGGACCAAATGTTTGGGTATTTAAAGTCCATGGAAATGTTTAATTGCGTTATTGATCTTTTCAAGTGAGGCTAGTTGCTTGTACTTATTAATATGTTTTGTGCAAGGGCTGCCACCTGGGGTCGAATTAGTAACGTTAAATGTAATTACTAAGTTTGCAACATCAATTGCAATTAGATGTAGATACTGACTTTTCGCTGGTTCGAGAGGTCGAGAGGCTCGTAAGTTTAGTCTCGAGCCAGATTAGAAAAAGTAATCTTGAATTTTAGGATTTGGCACAAATAGGCTTAAAAGTGTGCCTAATGTTATTTGAAATTATTAATCGATAATTATCGAGCTTATTAGGGTTTGATCTTTGTCGATTAGTCGGAAAGTCTTGGTTGAGTTCATGGTCAACCAAGGAAAGACTTGGTCAACCCTAAAGTCAATCATTGACTTTTCCTGGTTAAACCAGGAAAATTGGGGTGTAGACTATTTGATAGTCGTTTCGTGTCCTACATTTTGATAGATGGGTAAAGAGAGTATGTAGGATCGCTTTTGTCGACACATTGGTGTTGTGCAATTATATTAGAGGAGGATCAAGGATGTTCAGGTGATTAAGATGCTGGTCAAGGGTAAGAAAAAGAGATTACGTAATGTTTGAGAACCCAAGAGTATGCTCAAGGAGGAATATTTTATTACGGTCCGAGAACCGTATAAGGCCATGAGAAATGTTGCTGAATATGAGGTAATTAATTGAGGACGGTTAGAGTACCGTACCTGGCTCATGAGATACGTTGCCAGCATGGTGAGTGGACCTTTAAATTGTTTTAAATAAATACATGCCATGGTTTATTTCTTAAATGGTTTAAATTTTTCCCAGCAAGGATGATTTCTCGGGTTTCTATATATTTACGATTCCTTTGGTTTTGCGAGCACATCAGTGGAGGGTTTTTATTTGTTTATTTCCATTTGATTCATGAATTTCAGCTCTCTTATCTTCATTTGGGTTTCGAATGGTTTTTGACGGGAGAGACCTGTCGTACAGATGGGAATCAGCCCCGATGTTTTATTGGGATTTGGCTATTTGACATGTTGCCCGAATTTGGGTTATTATTTTTGGCATTTGCCTGGATTTTATAAATAGGCTTCGGGCCTGGATTTATATATATCGGGAATTTGTTTTAATTTCACCATAAAGGGTCGTCGGATGTTTATAGCTAGCTAGTGGGCGGCGCTCCTCATTCGATGGAGTGGAAGCGCGCTGGGCAGCGCTCCTCATTCGGTGGAGTAGAAGCGCGCCCACCCAGCCCTCCTCGTTCGGTGGAATGGAAGCACATGATATGTGTTCTCACGAAGAGTGGAAGATATGTGGGATTTGCGTTCTCACTAGACAGTGGATGAGACGCCAGAGCTCTTAGCTCCGACCCTAGCCTGTGAGGCTAACTGTCATGAAGGGTTGTCATATGTATTGCTTGTTACTAACTAGCAGGTGGCGCTCTTCATTCGGCGGAGTGGAAGCGCACCACTCATTTTGCTCCTCTCACTAAGAGGGAGATGGTAGTACGCTAGAGCTACTAGCTCCGACCGTAAATACATGCCATGGTTTATTTCTTAAATGGTTTTAAATTTTTCCCAGCAAGGATGATTTCTCGGGTTTCTATATATTTACGATTCCTTTGGTTTTGCGAGCACATTAGTGGAGGGTTTTTATTTGTTTATTTCCATTTGATTCATGGATTTCAGCTCTCCTATCTTCATTTGGGTTTCGAATGGTTTTTGACGAGAGAGACCTGTCGTACAGATGGGAATCAGACCCGATGTTTTACTGAGATTTGGCTATTTGGCATGTTGCCAGAATTTGGGTTATTATTTTTGGCATTTGCCTGGATTTTATAAATAGGCTTCGGGCCTGGATTTATATATATCGGGAATTTGTTTTAATTTCACCATAAAGGGTCCTCGGATGTTTATAGCTAGCTAGTGGGCGGCGCTCCTCATTCGATGAAGTGGAAGCGCGCCGGGCAGCGCTCCTCATTCAGTGGAGTAGAAGCGCGTCCACCCAGCCCTCCTCGTTCGGTGGAATGGAAGCACAGGATATGTGTTCTCACGAAGAGTGGAAGATATGTGGGATTGCGTTCTCACTAGACAGTGGATGAGACGCCAGAGCTCTTAGCTCCAACCCTAGCCTGTGAGGCTAACTGTCATGAAGGGTCGTCATATGTATTGTTTGTTACTAACTAGCAGGTGGCGCTCCTTGTTCGGCGGAGTGGAAGCGCGCCACTCGTTTTGCTCCTCTCCCTAAGAGGGAGATGGTAGTACGCTAGAGCTCTTAGCTCTGACCCTGGAATGTGTGATCGATTATTTGTGAAATTCTTTTTCTGATTTGATTTATATTTGGCTGAAGGCCATGATTTGAATATATACGGTTGCAGGTCATGATGTGATTTATATTTTGCTGCAGGCCACAATTTGATTATATACGGCTGCATGTCATGATTTGATTTATATTTGGCTGTATGCCACGATTTGATTATATACGGATGCAGGCCATGATTTGATTATATACGGATGCAGGCCATGATTTGATTTTTATTCGGCTGCAGACAACGATTTGTTTTATATTTCGCTACAGGCCGAGACTTGTGTTATATTTGGCTGCATGCCAGGATTGGATTTATATTTTACCGAGGGCTGGGAAATTATTTATTTTTGGCGTAAGGCCTGGATTATTTTCGGGAACAAATGAAATTTGAATTTATGGTTTTGAACAATTATTTTTGACATTGATTTTTAGTCCACTCACTCTAAAGCTTTCCAGGTCTGAGAAGTTCCAACTCTAGCTTGGGAGGTTGACATGTCCACGCTAGTTATGAATAGTATATAAAATTTAAGAGGGAGGTACTCCAAATTTCTAAGGGTATAGTTAGAGACGGTTTGGTTTGTTTGTGATTCTTTGCATGAGTGGTGGTTGAATTTTGTAAAAGATTTTGGGGGTATCTCTTAGAGGAAAACCCACTCATGAGGAAAGAGATTTTGGGTTGATAGTTAATAATTATATATGGACGTAACACTTGAGATATGTTGAGCTGATTGATGCAATATTAGATCGTGATGTTGAAATTGATTATGGAAGCACCATGAGATGCATGCAGGATTTTGAGCTGAACTTTTGTCCTATATGCAGGTCTTGAGCACACATGAGTTAGTGTGTGAGCTTGTTAGCTCTTATGGTTGTGAAATGCCATACTATAGACTCTCTCTCTCTCTCGAGAGTGGAGTAGGATGAAGGACATTCATTTGTGACTGAGTATGTGAGGATGGCATCCATGTTGGCGCGAAGTCGCTTAACATATTCATCAGCCCGAGTGACTGGTTTTGAGATCGCATTATGGTATGCGAGTTCGTTCAAGCCCCTTGATCGAAAGTTAGGGTACAAGGAACTAGAAATGAGAATTTTTGATTGAAGGACGCACGAGATAATACATCCATAACCTCAAGGCCTAGTGCAGAAAGTGCACATCTCTTTTGTCTCGAAATGTGCGAGAGACGTATGAGTTTTCCCTAAGGGGATGGACTGTAGCATTCCCATCCTTCCACGAGGAAGACATTGACATTGTTTCAAGTGTGGCAGTTGTAAAAGTGGAGCATACGTATTGACTAGGAGTTAGTCTACGTTTATATCTCAGAAAGCTATCAAATTGTTTTAATTATCATTTCAGGAATTAACTCGAGAAGAGCTAAGAGACAAGCCTTGTTGAGTCGATTTACGATGAAAGTGATGAGACGAAGGTATCGTGCCCGAGAAAGTGTATCAAAGCGGGCGTAGTTGTGTATCTCGTATTGCAACTACGAGAATACTTCGGTTTCTAAAGGAATTGGTACATAGAGATTGTGACTCTTGTTTGCTTGAAGTTCCGTCAAGTGGAACTTGACGACATTCCTTGACAGTTGGACGAATAAAGTCTTGGAATGTGGATTATCTTTAAATGAATGTAATTAAAGGAATGACTTCTATGGAAGCAAAGATTGTAATCTTCTTCCCTATAGTTTTGCAGCAAATTTATTGGTAAAGTAAATAATTGTTTTGTTTTGTATGGCAGTTAGTTTTACATCCTGCAACAGAAATTTCGAGAACGAAATTTTTGTAAGGGGGGAAGATTGTAACACCCTGTCCCAAAATTTACCTTTGTACCGGGATCAAGCGGGTTACAGAGGGTTGTACCCACTTTTTTAGTCTTTCCTGAACTAACATTCGAGTTTAATATCGAGATATTCTCGATTCTGGGAAAAGATATAATTAATGTCCCGAGGTGGTAGATTATGTTAATACGAGTCCTTCAGTATGTCCAGAATAATTTCCAGAGCTACGAACTGTTTAATATGGATTTATTCAGTTTACGGAATTAATAAATGTTATTTACTTTACCGTAAAAAGATGACTTTGCGATAAGTCAAGAATTTGGAGAAACTTCATTCGGGAAAGTTATAGAGGGTGTTAATACGAACTCGTGGGTATGTCCTATGAATTAATCAGAGTTCGTATGCAGAAGTTATTCGAGATAATATATAGTTACTGCGCGGTAATTAGTAAATAGCAAAATATCTATTTATTGTTCATGATAACTTTTTGTTATTCAATTTGGACCGTCAGATCAATCAGAGATTTGATCTGGGCCTTTGGTTTTGATTATATATATAGGTGTTTCCGGGTAAACTCGTGGCCCCTTTAGCGGGTTGCACGGTTCCAGAAATAGCGAACTTCCTTGTACTCCGAGTTTTCCTGTGTGAAGAACAAACACGTCAAAGGGCGTCCCCGGGTTTACCGAGGGAAGCCACTCCGATGCTTAAGTCAGACACTGTCAGATAAGCAGAAAACTCAAGAGTAGTTAAGGAATTGTCCGTCCCCTTACCGGGAGGTCCTCACCGGTATTTATAGTAGCATTAAAGGCAGCACTTTGTCTTTTTCCAATGTGGGAATGAACTCCCTTGCTTTGCCTCAAACTTACAATGAACTGGGCCCTGACAAAGGACCCAGAGTGGCTTCTCAAATCTGACTGGCCTTTGGCCCTGTAAACAGTACTTCAAGCATAATAAACGATGCATATTTAATAATTGACCACACTTGGTGTTATTTCTTGAATTGTAACCCGGTAAAGGAGAAATATTAGGTTCCACATATAAACAAGTCCCCCAAGTCCTCAGTCAAGGGGTACGCTTGGGTGGGGACTTGAAATCATTTCTTTACCGGGTTACAAGGGTATCATCCAGACCCGGTGTACCCAGTCCCCCAAGTCCGTACGCAAGGGTGCCCCGCAGACACGTTGACTATGGGAACTGAAAATGACGTCTCCGTGTTGTAGTGGGGGAAACTGATAAGTTTTCGGTTTGAAGTGGGGGAAAACGAAAAGTTTTCAGTTTTGAAGTGGGGGAAACTGAAAAGTTTTTCGGTTTTGGGACGCGGCATGCGCGACACGTGTCGATTTTCTCGAAAAACCGAAACGTCCCTTCAGTGTACGTCTCTTAAACGTCCCTCCAGTGTACGTCTCTTAACTGTATAAATAGGGGTTGAGGGTGACAGTTTTGTCGTACCTTCGAAATCGAAAACTTTTTCGTGCTTCTGCTCTCGTCCTCTGTTGTCGCTGTGCTTGTTGGATTTCCAAACTTAAATCGACCTCAAAATCCTTTCAAACCCTCACGAGTAAGGTACTGTTTTCTGTTCCGATGTTTTTGAGTGTTTTGGATCGATATTGTGTACTGTTTTCTGGGATCCAAACTGGGTTGCTGCGTTAGTGTGTGCGTTTATCGTTGTGGTCGCCGGTGTTATCTGGGTTTTTGACGATGTTCCCGTGTTTCTTGTTTTGCAGATGACAAACCCCGCAATGGATGCTCATGTCCCCGAGTTTGCCTCAGTTACCTTCACTGATGGGACCGCTCTCGACCCTCCCGGGTACTCGCTGACCGCGGAGGAGATTGTGGAGCTAAGGAGCAATTGGAAGATTCCCGAGTCTGTTGAAATTCGGACTTTAGAACCCGAGGATCAGTTCTTCGCTCCCGGGGATGGGTGGACGCTATGCCACGAGTACCAGCTACGTTGCGGTCTGTCACTCCCGCTAAAGGTGGAGGTGCAGTATCTCCTGGCTGCGAGCAACTTCGCCATCGGGCAAGTTGGCCCGAATATGTGGAGGCAGCTGCTAGGGTTGTGCGTGATGTACAAGGTGTTGAAGCAGCAGATGCCGAGCTACCACGAGTTACACGCCATGTACCGGGCCGAGTACTCCCGGAAGGCGGGTTTCAGTGGGACCATCCAACTGAAGTCCAAAGGGGTCTTCAAGAAGATCATCGAGGACCTGCCTACCTCCGTGAGCCGGACCTGGAGGGAAAAAAGTTTCTTGATAAGAAACTTTCAAGACCCGGGACACGCGTTTCAAGTACCGGGTGACTTCCAGCCACTGATGAGTAAGTCCTTTCTCTCCGGATTCTTCTTTCTTTTCTCTTTCCCGGGTTATAATTATATTGTACGTTTTGCAGATGTTCCCGACATTCCTCTGGAGCCGGTGATGGAGAAGAGGATCCGGAGGATGCTATGGGCCTTCAGAGGTCAAGATGACCGGAGCTCGTACCGGCTTTGCAGGCTGTATGTGTACAGCCGTTGCCGATTGATGGAGCTTCCAGGTTTGTCTCGTTTCCTTTACAATTTTTGTTGTTTACATGCTCCGGTCTAACAGGTTATATCTTTTGTTGCAGCTCTTCTCCCGATGGAGTTCACGAAGCGAAAGAACCCGGGAATATACGACGGGTTCGAGGACAAGGCTGTATGGGCCGGGATCCGGGCGCAAGGCACGGAGGGGCTGGCGTACGATATCGACCTGACATCGAAGGCGGCTTTTCTGCGCCCAGACGCCGAGCAAGGGGAAACTCGGCAGTTCCACGTTGACGTCTCTTACTACAACGAGGTTCCCGCATACTTGGCTGAGATTCTCGGGCCAGAAGTCTACCCGGAAGGAGAGGAGGTTGAAGGGAATCCCTCGGAGGCGGACGATAACCCGGTATTTGAAGAACCGTTTGCCGATGAGACTGAAGAACCGGTGGTGAGCGCGGTTCCCTCGTCTGTGTTCCCGGGCGAGGAGGAATTTACCGAGGAGGATGACGAAGGGGGTGAAGAGGTTGGAGGGTTAGAAAGGGAAATAGGTAGTGAGAACCCGGAGGGGAGTGAGGGGAGTGACGAGGTTCTTGAAGTGGAGCCCGTGCCTTCTCGCAAGCGTACCCGGGAGGCATCCAGCTCGGGGAGGTCCGAGAGGAGGAAGAGAAGGAAGGAGAGGAGGGAGAGAAAGCAGCAGCGGGACACTACTGAAATAATGGAGGAGTTGGCGAGCGCAGGAATGGCGGACGCGGCCATCCAAAGGATGGTAGCGGATTTGAAGAATTGCGCCGCTGACTCCTATGTCCTGGAGCATGAGGATCCGTTGACTGTAGCCCGGAGGGCGCAGGAGAAGCTGATGCGGGTAAGTTAGTCTTCTGCTTTAACTCGTTATCTTTTTGTTTTTGGTTCCTTGCACTAACCCGTTGTTTTATTTGTGTAGGCTGTCAGGTTGTCGTACTTGGCGACTGACCGGCTCATAACCGAAGGCATCCCCGAGCAAGAGAGAGTCCTCAGGGATGATCTCCGGGCCGCTCGGGACCAGGTGACGGCGAGTGAAGAAAACCTGGCTCGGGTCCGGGAATTCGCAAGCGTATCAGCGATCGCGTCGAGTGCGAAGTTGGCCAAGGCGGAAGAACACATAGCAGACCTGGTGGCCAAGAACTCGGAACTGGAGAATGTTATCGAAGGTCACCGGGAGGACCGGTGTGCTCAAGACGCCGCGATAGCCCAGCTGACCGAGCAAAACCAGGGGCTGCAGCAACAGGTCACCTCCTTGGAGCAACAAAAAGGAGATTTGCTCCAGCCAGTTTCCCGGTCCAAGGACTTAGCGGTCTCCGAGTTTCTGGCGAGCCCAGAGTTTGACCTGAAGCTGCGGTCGGCCAGGGCCGAGGCTCGTGCCGAAATAGTGAGCGCTGGGATTCGCCAAGGCTGGCTGGACAAGGCGGGTTATGACGGTCATCAAGGTCATGTCAGACCCGACGAGGCTGCAGGCACCTCCCGGTCGACTCCTGCCGTGGCTGCGAACCCTAGGGCTCCTGCGAACCCGGCTCGGAGTCCCCCGGTTCGTTCTTCAGCAGCCGGGAGAGGTGCTTCCCGTGGTGGGATTGTGGGTGGTCCTAGGAACCGGCCACCTCTGCGTAGGGGTCAGTTCATCATACAGCCCCGGGGAGGTCGTGGCGGTTCTAGCACTGGCGGGGGTAGGGGGTCGTCAACGGAGCCTTAGGATGTTTTTCATTTTTGTAACAGATTAGTCTACCTGTAGCGGTTTGCTACTTTTTGTAATTGATATTTTTGAAGTAATAAAATTTTTCCTTCTCGCAATCCTTCCTGTGCCAAAACACGGTAACCTGATAAGTACAAAAATGTACATATAACGCCGGTTTGCCATGTGAATAAAGATAGTGCCGCTAAGGCTTTAAAGGTCGCTAGGGCTTTATGGATCCGTTAGGAATTCCAACCCGATGCATAACCTGCAAGTGTTGAGAAAATTCACACATATAATGCCGGTTTATGGGAAATAAAAATAGTCCCGCTAGGGCTTTATGGGTTCATAAGGACTTTCAACCCGATGCATAACCTGCAAGTGTTGACAATTCACACATAGTGCCGGGTTGGCATGTTAACATTATAAAGTGAAAATAGGGCCAGTAAGGCTTTACGGGTCCGTTAGGACTTCCAAGGGCTTTTTTGCCGAATAACACGGTAATCTGATGCAAAATATGCAAATGTGATAATTTACACATATAATGCCGGTTTAGCATGTAAGTAAAAATAGTGCCGCTAGGGCTGTATGGGTCCGTTAAGACTTTCAAAGACTGAAACAAGGCCGTGATAGGCTTGCAATATTTCAAGTTATGGAGATTACCAGAGATTATTAGAGATCTATCGGAGCTTGGCGAGTTTTGACCATGAAATAAGGCCGTGAAAGGCTTGCAATATTTCATGTCATGGAGATTATCGGAGATTATCGGAGCTTGGCGAGTTTTGACCATGAAATAAGGCCGTGAAAGGCTTGCAATATTTCATGTCATGGAGATTATCGGAGATTATCGGAGCTTGGCGAGTTTTGACCATGAAATAAGGCCGTGAAAGGCTTGCAATATTTCATGTCATGGAGATTATCGGAGATTATCGGAGCTTGGCGAGTTTTGACCATGAAATAAGGCCGTGAAAGGCTTGCAATATTTCATGTCATGGAGATTATCGGAGATTATCGGAGCTTGGCGAGTTTTGACCATGAAATAAGGCCGTGAAAGGCTTGCAATATTTCATGTCATGGAGATTATCGGAGATTATCGGAGCTTGGCGATTAAGGCATACAAGTAGGGCCGCTAAAGGCTGCATTCACTTCAACAAACTCTTTAATAAAACATAACCCGGTAGGGGAATTCATGCATTGTGGGCCTGAAAGGCTTTATATACAACATCATAAACAATAAAATTGGACATTCATAGATAACTCGGTACCTATTTGGGGAAGAGATGCAGATGTTGGGCGTTCCATGGTCGTGGAAGCGTAACTCCATCTGTACCCCGGATGTAAAACGTTGCCGGGCCCACGACTTCAACGATTTCATATGGACCCTCCCATGGAGCTTTAAACCCCGTTGGCTTAGGGATAACTTCCTTCATTACCCAATCCCCGAGTTTGAGTGGGCGGTTGATAACCCGGGAATTGTAGTGTTTAGCCACCTTTTGCTTCTTGTTGATATTTCGGAGATGTGCACGCTCCCGGCGTTCCTCCAGGAGGTCCAGGTTAAGGCGGATGCCTTCATTGTTGGTTTCCCTGTCAAACAGTTGTACCCGGTCACTCGGGACTTCCATCTCTACCGGGATCACTGCTTCAGAGCCAAAAGTCATAAGAAATGGGCTCTCCCCATTGGCTTCTGTTGGAGTTGTCCTTAGTGCCCACAAAACCTCTGGAAGTTTCTCAGCCCATAAACCCTTTGCGTCCTCCAGCTTCTTCTTCAGAACTTGCTTGATGAGCTTGTTAACGGCTTCAGTTTGTCCATTAGTCTGCGGGTGTGCAGGGGAGGCATATAGGACCTTTGTCCCATTGGAGTGTAAGAATTCCCGGAACTCATCGTTGTCAAACTGCGTCCCGTTATCTGTGATAAACGTCTCCAGGATTCCAAACCGGCAAAAGACATTGTTCCAAAGGAATTTCTTAACATTTGCGGTCGTGATCCGTGCCAGGGGTTGAGCTTCTATCCACTTGGAATTATAGTCCACTGAGACAATGGCATGTTTGAGCTGTCCCGGAGCTGTGGGTAGAGGCCCGATGAAATCAATCCCCCACATGCAAAATGGATATGGAGAAATTATTACTGATAGTGGGACTGATGGTGCACGGGGAAAGCTTGCAAATCGGTGACATTGAAGGCAGGAATCTACGACGATTCTGGCATCGTGTTCCAAAGAAGGCCAGTAATATCCCATTCTTAGGGTTTTGAAAGCCAGGTTACGGGCTCCAAAGTGATTTCCACATACCCCGCTATGAAGCGACTGCAAAACCCGGTCTCCTTCCTCGGGTGTAATACACTTCAAGTCAGGAAAAGTTTGTCCTCGTCTGTACAGTTTCCCATCACGGATACTATACCGCGCCGCTCGAACCCGTAGTCGTTTGGCCGCTACCGGGTCCTCAGGTAGGGTTCCATGTTGGATGAAGTTGATGAACTCATCCATCCAAGATGGTGGCGGGTTTGCCTCTACCGCGAAAATCTCAGAAAAGGAGAGTGAGATGCTTGGTTTCTCCAATGTCTCGACCAGTAAGCTTTTAAACTCGGTATTGGAATCGTCACCTGTTGCAATCCTAGCCAGGGTATCTGCTCTCACATTCTGCTGCCTCGGTATCTGAGTAACCTCAAAGCTGTCAAATTTCTCCAGCAAGAAAGCCGCTAACTTTTGATAGGACGAAAGATGTGCTTCCTTTGCCTGAAACCCGCCGTTAACCTGCTGCACTACCAGCTGTGAATCACTTAGTATGCGGAGATGCCGGGCGCCCATATCTTTAGCGAGTTGGAGCCCTTTGATTAGGGCTTCGTACTCAGCCGTGTTGTTTGATGCTTTGAAGTTAAAGCGTAAGGCATAGTCAAACATATTACCCTCCGGGTCTACCAATGTAATGCCTGCTCCACATTGCCTCTGATTGACTGATCCATCTACAAATATCTGCCAACTCTCCGGTTCAGCTTGTATAGGAAGAGTTTCAGCAACTGTTGAATCTGCTGGGATTAACTCGGCAATGAAGTCTGCTGCTGCTTGCCCTTTGATTGCCGTTCGCGGTTTAAAGTGCAAATCATGCTCCCCCAACTCAATTGCCCATTTGACCAGTCTTCCCGAAGTCGCCGGGTTTTGCAGAACCTGCCGTAGCGGTTGGTTGGTGAGTACATGGATGGAATGTGCTTGAAAATAGGGTCTTAACTTCCTTGCTGCTACAACCAAGGCCAGGGCCAGTTTTTCAATATCTGGATAACGAGTTTCAGGATCATTGAATCCTTTCCCAGTATAGTAGACCGGCAGTTCTTCAGAGTCTGGCTTTCTTATCAAGGCACAACTGACAGCCGTTTGAGACACCGCCAGGTACAGATAGAGTATTTCCCCAGGGTTTGGTCTGGATAAAGAAGGGACTGACGCCAAGTATTCCTTCAACTTTTCAAAAGCTTGATTGTGCTCTTCCTGCCATGTAATCCGCTCGCGGTGTTGACTCTTGAGAATTTTGAAGAAGGGGGCACATTTATCTGTTAACCTGGATATAAACCGGGATAAGGCTACCAGCCTGCCAGTAAGTTGCTGAACTTCATTCCTGGTTTTTGGCGGTTGCATGGCCAAGACGGCTTGAATTTTGTCGGGGTTTGCCTCAATTCCCCGAGCGCTGACCATGAACCCGAGAAACTTTCCTCCCGAAACACCGAACACACACTTCTCCGGGTTTAACCTCATCCCCTTACTCAAGGCAATGTCGATGACGGTCTCCAAGTCATCCGGGTGTTTGCTTGTCTCCCGGCTTTTGACCAGCATATCATCTATGTAAACCTCCATAGTATCCCCGAGTTGGTTTGCAAACATGCCCACTACGAGGCGCTGGAACGTGGCTCCTGCATTCCGGAGTCCAAAAGGCATCACTCTGTAATAATACATCCCCTTGTCCGTTGTAAAAGATGTGTGCTGTTGATCCGCGGGATTCATCGGAACTTGGTTAAATCCCGAGTATGCATCTATAAAGCTCAACTGGGGGTGGCCCGCGGTTGAATCCACCAGTTGATCAATCTTTGGAAGGGGAAAACTATCCTTCGGGCAAGCCTTATTCAGATCTGTGTAGTCGACGCACATCCTCCACTTTCCGTTTGCCTTCTTGACCATCACCACATTGGCCAACCAATCCGGGTATGTTGCATCTCCAATGAACCCGATGTCTTTAAGACGTTTAACTTCTGCTTGAATGGCCTTGTACTTCTCTGCGCAAAATGCACGACGCTTCTGTCTTACCGGTTTAACACCCGGGATAATATTGAGGGAATGTGTCATAACGTCTGGAGAAATCCCGGGCATGTCTGCATATGACCATGCGAACACCTTCTGTTTCCGGGTTAGCAGCTCAACCATCCGGGTTCTGACCTCGGGGTCAAGGCCTGTGCCAATGCAAATCTTCCTCTCCGGGTATTCTTCTGAAATCTGAATCCATTCTGTTGCTTCAATTGGGGCTGGCCGGGGGAACTTGGTAGGATACTTCTGGCTCTTCTTTTGTGCCGTCTTGCTGATGGGCAAAGAATCCGGGTCATCCCTGGGGTCATCGGGTTTGTCAAATGGAGACAAGGAAAAACCGGCTGAAAACATCTCGTGCTGGGACTGAGTTGCTATCGCGTTGCATCTGACAGCGGCTTCTTGGTCTCCGCGAATTGTAACCCAACCCCCGGGTGTAGGCACCTTCATAAGCAGCATGTGACCCGCTATAAAACTTTGTAGGCCCCAGAGTGCATCTCTCCCGAGTATGGCATTGTAGGAGGATGGGCAGTCCACAATTATGAAGGGAACTACAATTCTTGTGGACTGGTGCCCGGTTCCAACTGTAACCGTTAGTTGATCAGACCCCAACGGTTGAGTCGTCTCACCTGAAAAACTGATCAATGGCTCGTGGTTCCTATAGAGCTTATCTCGTCCTCGTTTAAACCCCTTATAGCAACTGCTGAACATGACGCTGACAGCGGCTCCCGTGTCTATTAGAACCCTCCGAGTTCTCCAGTGGTCAATCTGAAGAGTGATAATGAAAGGATCATTGTGATGCACTTTCAGCGTGTCTTCAGACTGAGAAAATGACACGGTATCCCAAGGAACCAGCTCCTTGTGGCATTCCTGACGAAGCTGCATTATCTCAAACTCCGGGCCTCTTGGGCAGAGTCTTTTGGCCCGGTGACCGGACACCCCTTGGGTGCCACCCCCGTGAATCGTCATTATCTCCCCATATACTTCAATCAGGTTGACACCTGTGGCGGGTGACTTATACTGCTGTAACTTGCCGTTCTGGATCATGTACTCAATGGTGTTCCGAAGAGAAAAGCACCGGTCGGTTGTGTGGCCAGACTCGTTGTGATAGGCACAATGTTGGCCGTTGTCCAGCCCTGCCCTTTTGGGAAACTTTCTTTTTGGAGCCGGGGGAACTTCATTCCTATGGCGGTTCCAAATTTCTTCATAGGAGGCAGTCAAGTTGGTCAACACTTCATATCGGGGGATGTAAGTGTTCTTTTCCTCCCGGGTTGGATGTCTTGGGTATGGAGCCTCTCTTGGTTTCTCCCTTGGTCTGTTTGAACTTTTGCCGTAGTATCCCTGGCCACTCTTATGCTGCCCTTCCTTTTTCCATCCATCAGTTCGCTGGCTTGTGAACCCGGTGTTCGTCCGGCGTTCCCCGAAGGTGTCGTACTCGGCTTGAGCTTGCCGAGTTACTTCATTAATTAGATCGTCGTAGCACCTGAAACGCTGCTTCCTGAGCTCCACCACAAAGCGGGTTGGTTTGAGCGCCTGTAAGAACGCCTCTGATGCTACTGACTCGTCCAAGTGCCCACACTTGGAAGTCGTGGACAGCCAACGGGTTACAAAAATTTTCAAGCTTTCATCATCCCTTTGCTGGACTTTGAATAACGAAGTGGTGCTTCGGTTGGCACTTGACAGCAGGATAAACCGGGACAGGAACCTCTGTGTCAACTGACCATAGGTCTCTATTGACAAAGCCGGTAACTTGAGGAACCAACTCAATGCCTCCTCACTGAGTGTTTCCTGGAAAGCATGGCATGCTTGGGCGTCTGTGAACCGGGTTGAATCCAACTGAGACTGGAACAACTCAAGGTGTGCATACGGGCACCCCATTCCGGCATATCTCTTAATCTTAAATGGCTTTGCTTCTGGTGGCTTTTTGTCTGCTTGAACCCGTGTGGAGAATGGGCTTGCACGGGTAATAAAGGGTTGGTATTGTTGTGGTCCCGTTTCCGAGTTTAGGCGCTGCTCAAGTTGGGTCACAGTTTGTGTCAACTGTAACAGCAGCTGGGTCTGGGCATCTGCTGGGGGAAGTGGTTGATTTAACAACGGCTCTGGGGGTGGAGGAGGTCCTGTAAGATTGTGATTAAACAAAAGATTGGAGAGATGGATCATTTGTGGATTTGGGTTAGGGTGGGCAGTGGTTGGGAGAATAGCGGGTGGTATGTATGCACTGTCAAAAGTTCGCGGGTTTCCACAACCCGGAGAATTCCCTTCTGGGGTGATGATATCAGCAAGTCTGGCTGACGTCCCCATGGCATTCGCTCTTTGAGTTAAGGTTGCTTGAAGAAGCCCATGCTCGGCCTGGATAGTCGCTAACTGCTCCCTTACCGTTATTAACTCGGCATGTTCTCGAGTAGATTGCTCCTTTTGAGCGAGAAAGTCCTTTTTCAAGAGTTCGAATGCTGCTGCCAAATATGTTTGGCCAAACTGGGTCCCGGAGGTCCCTGGGTTATCCTCCCCTGAGAAATTAAGCCTTCTAGTTGGATCTTGTTCTCCTGCCATTTCCACCGTCCTTCGAAATACGAATTGGGAGGTCTTGAGTTCGACTCTCAACGAGAGCACCAATTGTTTCCGGGTAAACTCGTGGCCCCTTTAGCGGGTTGCACGGTTCCAGAAATAGCGAACTTCCTTGTACTCCGAGTTTTCCTGTGTGAAGAACAAACACGTCAAAGGGCGTCCCCGGGTTTACCGAGGGAAGCCACTCCGATGCTTAAGTCAGACACTGTCAGATAAGCAGAAAACTCAAGAGTAGTTAAGGAATTGTCCGTCCCCTTACCGGGAGGTCCTCACTGGTATTTATAGTAGCATTAAAGGCAGCACTTTGTCTTTTTCCAATGTGGGAATGAACTCCCTTGCTTTGCCTCAAACTTACAATGAACTGGGCCCTGACAAAGGACCCAGAGTGGCTTCTCAAATCTGACTGGCCTTTGGCCCTGTAAACAGTACTTCAAGCATAATAAACGATGCATATTTAATAATTGACCACACTTGGTGTTATTTCTTGAATTGTAACCCGGTAAAGGAGAAATATTAGGTTCCACATATAAACAATAGGGGATCAGACCGAGTAGGGGGAGGGACTCTCTCTCTCTCATCGACGGAGACGACCGAGCAGTCCCTTTCTCGGTGCGCGTCTTGCCTCACCGTCACTATCAATGACTCTGCCGTGCCCCGACGACCAAGCCCTGACCTCCAGCCATGCCAACGCCGCCGTGAGCGCAGCCCATCCGAGGAGAGAGGAACTCGATCAATGTTCACTCGGCCTCGACGCAAAATCAGCCGAGAGTAGGAGCAAGGAGCTTCCAGGCAGCACCAGGAGCTGCCTAGAAGGGAGTAGGAGGAAGGAAGAGGCCAGCGGAGCTTCGTCGGAGGAGATCTGCCGGAGTTTTCAGCGGTCGACCTCGAGGTATGAAAACCTCAAATTTTCTTTCATTTTAAACCTTTGTAGGGCTGCTTAGAATGTGTAGAAACTGGTTTTGTATGCATAGAAGCTCGGTTTGGCCAGAAAAGACTGGTTTTTTGGTGAACCGGTTTGGTCAGATTTTCCTTTTACCGTTTTATTGTGGGGTGTAAAATGTCAGAACTATCCCTGGCAGTTTGGGTTAATTACAGGGATGCCATTAAGGCTAAAATCCCAGAAATGCCCTTGATAGCTTTGTATATTTACAAGGCTGGCATTGAGGTCAAAAAGATAATACTGTCCTCGACAGATTTAGTTAATTACAGGACTGCCCCTGTGACTAAAATTCCAAAAATACCCCTGACAGCTTAGCATATTTACCAAGCTGCCATTGTGGCTGAATTGACAATACTAACCCTAGCAATTTTAGGTATTTACAAGAGTACCATTGAGGATAAATTGACTATTATATCCTTGGTGGATTTATTATTTACGTGGACACCATTATATTATTTTATGTGTAAATGTTATAAATAAGTATGGTTGAATGTTTGGGATAATCCCGATAGATAGCTGGTTTGTGAATATTTAAACGGAGAGGTTAAACCCCAGATTTGCTTTAGGCGTATGGTATCCTTAATAGTTTATCGACCGATAATAGAAAAGCGAGTTTCGCCCGGTTAGGACTTTAAGTAATATAAGAGCTACATGTGGCTTGATCCCTGAGAACAGAGTACGTAGGCAGCCTGACTAGGATTCGGGTGCAGTCATAAATAATATTTAGACCCTAGGTCCTCTAAAGTAATTAGTATGTAATCCAATTCGGTAATCGGGATAACCTCAGGTTTTGTGAGGTCTATTTCGGTGTTGTTTGGACTGTAGAAAATGGTGTGGTCAGCTAAAGTAGTTGTTCTGGTAGTGATTTGTTGTAGCAAACGAGACAGAAGAAACTCAGTTGAATATATTCAAAGCAAATCGTTGCAGCCTTTGATATTTCTTACTTCTGGAATTCTATTAGCCCTTTTCGTTAGCCTGTTAGCCTAATTCGTCGGCTATGGTTTCTTTGGGAAACAGTCGTTGGCTATGACTTTAGCCGACGAAATTGGAAGTCCTTGTCGGCTAATGTCCCAGACTTTAGCTGATGAATATCTTATTTTTTTCGTCAGCTAAAGTTTCAAACTATAGTCGACGAAACAACTTTTCATCGACCATAGTCTGAGACTTTAGCCGAAGAAACAAATAAGATATTTGTCAACTAAAGTATGTAATAAAAAATAAAAATAACTATAGCCGATGAGTTTTCATCAGCTAAAGTATAATTAAAATAGATAATAAAATCAGTTCTATGTTAAAATTAAAATTTAAAATAATTTGAAATACTTTAGCCGATAAAAACCAAGGTTCTAAAAGTCGCTAGTCGGTCGGCCGAGCGGGGACTAGTGAGTAGAGGAGTAGTCGGGGAGTACTCGGTTTTTAATTTTTGGATTTATTTTTATTTTTAAAACATATAATTATATATAATTTTTTAAAAGGTATTATAATGTTCAAAATAATAAAAATAGTCAATAAAATGCCGAGTTTGGCCGATTTTTTAACCGAGTTGGGCCGATTTTTTCCAAGTTGGGCCGACTACTCAGCCGATTTTCTTCCGACCGACTTTGTACTCCGATTTTCTTAAAATCGCCTCGGAAGGACGCCGAGTAGCGAGTACTCGCCGAGTACTCGGCCAACTAGGCCGAGTTTTAGAACACTGATAAAAACTTACCATAATTCGTCAGCTAAACCTTAAAAACGTTTTTCATTAATAAAAATTGTTTATAAACACATAAAACTATATAATTGATAAACTACACATAATCTATATTGTCTAAACCTATATCTGATTCTAGGGGTTGCTACGGAGGAGATTGCTACGGAGGAAGTTGCGACTGCTGAGGTAGCGGTATGGGCGTAGGCATGAGCAAAGTCAGAAGTCCCTGAAGCTAGGCAGCTGTAAACTCTTGCAAATACTGGAACATCTGCTGTTGATGGGCCTGCTGGGTGGCATATATCACTGCATTATACTCTTGTACGACAGCAGTATAGGCTGTCTGGGTATCATGAACCGCAGCCTGAGCAGCTTACTGTTCCCGTAGTCTCTCAACTTCCGACTCTAGCAGTCGTCTTGGTTCTTGTCGAGGATGCCTTTCGTTGAAATCCTGGAGTGGTCTTCAGGACCCCCTCACCCTTCTTTCCTAGACTCTGACAGTAGAAGTTGTTTCCTCGTGGTGGGAAGGTTATACCCATGATCCTCGTCCCAACCCTCAGATCCGAAGTGTCGATCTGGAAAATGGCTTTAGACATTTCTTCCTCTTGCATGTCCGGTCATGTCTCCCTCACTAGAACAATAATCACCTCGTCATTAGCCTCCTCACCTTCGCTTAATTGGATAGAAAAAAATTAATTAACACTTTTACATATATATAAGTAAAATTAAAAATTTAAAAACATAAGATGAGTTATAATATCCTCATAGGCGTCAGGATATGTCTTCTTGTACGTGTAGATGTACCGGTTGACTTCTATATGTTCCCTAGCCGCCTTGTCCATGAAGACAGCGAACGGTCTAGAACCGGCAAAATGGTCCATTGTGTTGCATTGCCTGTTCTGAGCATTCACCCGGGAAACGGTCTTCAAAGAAAAAAATAAAATATTAAGAAAATATTTAAAAACAGACGTACATAATGAAAATTTAACCAATTAATGTGGTCATCCCCATCAGTATCGATGACGATCCTTCTTGATCTACTGACGTTCTTCTCGATAGTCTTTCTTGTGACGGAATCTCTCTTCTTCTTTGTCGGCTTGGCTCTGACGGTGTCTATCATATGATAAACCAAATTGATTATTAAAATTGAAGACCCTTTATTATTAATTATAAGAAAACAAATTATTCATCTTTCATTACCTTAGCCGATGTAGCAGACGCGACAGATTTCGTCCCTGTCGCCAATAATGATACCCTCCCAGAAATAAAAGGCGTATCAAAAGGCAAGAACCGGTATGCAGCAGATGGAGCCACTGGCATGGCGGGGGCAGTGGATAAATCGCCGTTCTTGAGCCATCGACTGCAGATAAGGCCGACATCATCTGTGGAAGGAACAGCTGAGGCAGCGTCATCTATACGCCAGATGACCCACCATCCGAAGTAGTCAGCCCCGGTGTGGGTGCCGGTGTATCACAGGCATACGGGGTGCAAACACCTCCGTCTGGGTCTAGGCCACAACTGCCTTATGGAATAGGGGACGCTCGGCTGCCTTTGCGTCGTCTGGCTGTCATGGGGTCTTGAAACGACGTTTGAGGGTTGCTAGAGGTTCCTGGAACAGCTAAGGCGGCGTCATCTATACGCCCGATGACCCACCATCCGAAGTAGTCAGCCCCGAAGTGGGTGCCGGTGTATCACAGGCATACGGGGTGCAAACACCTCCGTCTGGGTTCAGGCCACAACTGCTTTATGGAATAAGGGACGCTCGGCTGCCTTTGCGTCGTTTGGCTGTCATGGGGTCCTGAAACGACGTTTGAGGGTTGTTAGAGGTTCCCTGAGACAATTCGGATCTTTGACCCTTCGAACCCTTCGTGGATCTAAAATTGCCGCTCATTCTGTTTAAAATATTAATTTAAATCAAATTAATGAAAATGTCATTAATATTTTAATAAATTATTTGAACATGTAATTTTTAATTTTTACTGAATTTTTAATTTTAATTTTGAAATTATTTGAATTTTTAATTATTAATTTTTAATAAATACCATTAATATTTGTTAATTAAACTGTTTATTTTAATATATTTTAATTAACATTTTAATATATTAACAATCTTTATCAACATATTTTACAATCTTTGTCTAAATAATAATAATGCTCTATATTAACTCTCTAATAATACTGCTTCACTTCTGATAAAAGAAAAACACAATGTTCTAAAAGGGACTAGGCATTATGACAGCATTTTCAACTATATAACACATGACTTGTAAATCTTTACCTTCAATTTGAAGTTTTTAATTAGAACAAGGCTTTACTGGGGAAATATTCTTTCCTCCATGGTCCATATAACTAAACCGAAAAGCCACTCATGATCAGAATACACAAGTACTGAACCATACAAATTTATTTCATTCAACTCAATCATACCCGCAAAGTTTACATATAAGACCAGATGGGTTATACACTAGTCACTAGAGTTAAAAGAGCTCGATCAAGATCTTCTTGGCATGATGGACACGCACAATTGGATTTGGGTCTTAATACATTTAACCAGCACACAAGCAATCCTAGACGCTGATCGATATCGAAGAAGAAGAAGAAGAAGAAGAAGAAGAAGAAGAAGAATATATGAGATCGATTTGAGAGAGTTTGAAACTGGCTGGCTGGTTACTTTATTATGCCTTCATATTCGAGCTAATTAAAGTTAATTTATATGTGCTTGGAAGATTGATATGATGCTCGAGTTGATTAATCTACTTAAACTAATCATATAGCCCCTTCTAATGTGAGATTCTTTTTCTTGACATATACGAGGGATTAAGGATTATATCAAATTTTTGATTACCAAATCACATCTTTACCATCCAATATATAGATTTATATATGTAGATCATCTCTACAAAATTTTATCCAATTTGATGATCGATAAAGTGCTAAAAACTGCAAATATAAGAATGAACAGTACATGTTTGGCAGATTTGATGCGTCAATTGATTTCAGTTAGTTCAAAGTTTTAACGATTACCAAATTGGATGAAATTTTGCAGAAATGATCTACATATATGAATCTAAGTATCGAACGGTAGAGATGTTGATATGTGATCGAAAAGTTGGTCTAATGTTTGATCCCTCATATATGTCAAAAAAGGGATCCCTTAGTGGAAGGGTCCTATATATATATATATATATTTGCGAGTGGTGCATCGCCGTCTATCATGTTGATCTGTCGGAGTGCATTGTTAGCCGCCGCAGGTTCTCTGTCTGCTTGATGACCGTGTTCATCCAACTTTCCCTCTTTGTGCATGCGGTCCAAGGTTCTCTTTAGATGCCTGCAATTGTTAGTATTGTGACTGACATCCTCATGGTGCGTGCACCATCTATTTCTATCTCTCTGGCGCTTGGGAAACTGCACGGGTGACGGAGGTGGAATGCGATACTTATAGCGCTCAAATAGCTCTTCATACTTTCCATTCAAGACATTGTTTACTTCAGCTACTCTTTGATGCGGCTTATCCTGCCTACCCTGACCAAGTCCCAGTTGGCAGTTCCTCTCCTGCCAGTGGCCTCCCCGCTGGCGTTTGTCACACTGATTATCATTGGGCCAATCTCTCTTCTGGTCCGATTTTTCTGATCCCCTACTAGGGGCTGCTGGCGGTTGGGCTGTTCTTTCTGTTGCTGGCTCGATCTTCTCGCCATATGTGAGGTATTCTGTCTGGGCAGTGCTAATGGCTTCCGCCATGACTTTATCATATGTGGCGGATAAAATCTTTTTGTTTAATAGTACCAGAAACCTGCCCTTCAGCAACCCTTCCTTGAACGCTGCCAAAGCTATCTTTTTGTTGAAGTTACGGACTTTGGAGGTAGCGGATTGCCACCTAGTAAGGAATGATCGTAATGACTCATTATAGAGCTGTTTTACTCTGAATAATCCTTCTGTTCCTTGGCCAGCATCCGCCCGTAATATGAAACGGGTTAGGAATGCTAGGTGCAATTAGGAAAAATTATTGATGGAGTCTGGCTGTTGCTCGAAGAACAAGTTCATGGCCTCGCTCTCCAACATTTCACTGAATAACTGACAAAGAAAGGCATCCTTGTATTCTCTTCCGTCAGTGACCTTCAGGAAACTTGTCCACATGAGCATAGGGATCTGAATCTCCATATTAGGGGCGATTTTCAAGGTTTTCAAGTTTTTGGGGCGTCTTGCCTTCCTGACATGAGCTGTGAATGGGTCTGGCTGCTCGTTGCACAATTATCGGGGCTGCTTATGGGCAGCCTGTTCAGTCATCCTTTGTTCTTGCTCTGCCAATCTCCTAAGAATTTTATCATTCCCATTGTGTCCCTGATCATATGACTGGCCATGATTGGCGGACCGCAGAGAAGAATTGTCCCTGATTTTCCTTGGGGAAGGGGCCCGCTATCCTCCCAATTCTGTTGGGCTCAAAGGGACATCAACGTTCTTGATCTGATGGCCAATTTGGTGGCAATTTCTTCTTGTCCCAGAACTAGCGGATTCTGACGCGTTAGCATCCTAGGTTTGCCCTTTTCCTAATTTTTCTTGGGCTAGGCGCAATTCTTTTTCCAAGTTGGCCTGACGTGCTCTAGAGTTTTGTAGTTCCTTGGTGAGGGCGGCTAACATATCACCGGCTAGAGTTATGGAGGTGAAAGGTAACTTAGGTGTTGGTGTTTCTTGGACATCCCTAGCTTCTAAGGGATGCGTCGAAAAATTCAGATTTTTTGTGATTTCTCCCACCGTTTTGACGGGCTGGCGAGACTCGTGTTATCCGGATAGAAGTCCTAAAAATAGTAGCGGGTAGATATCAGGAGTAACGAGCGCGGCAAGCGGCCTATTACACTCTGATGCCTAAGTCAGCAAGCAAGTAAATCTGGCAGAGTAATAGTGAAAGTGTTGTAACTGTACCTTGATCATTTGGATTGTCTCTATTTATGGGTTCATCCCGAGGAGTCACTGAGTTCTCATTTCAATGTGGGCATAAATGCTCCCCTCGGGAAAGGCAAAAGGTAGTGCCTAACAAAACCAACTACATGCCAAGTAGCGGTTCATGGGACACACGTGTGGGCGTGTCGCTAGACTGATCGACTGGCAGGTCGCACTATTACATGGACCCTATTGCTGGCTTTTCATTCGTGCCGTTAGCACAGGCGGGCTAGATGGTTATGATTGATTCGCAGGTAGCCAAAATGCTCTGCTTAGCAAGCATGTCAACAAGGTGAGACATGATATAAAAAAATTGGAGGAAATATCCTCTCAAATTTACACATGATATAAATGATATTCTCTTGCATGTTTCGGAGGTCGAATTTTTTCACTTCCCTTATGCATAACTTCTGAAAGAATCTTGACAACGCTACTAACGACTCCACCACTTGATGGAGAAGGAATGGTCGAATGAAAATAGAAAAAAGACGTTGTAGCAGGATATGACAGTCATGACTCTTCAACCAGTACATCTTAGTTACGGAAGTTCACACACCAGGCTATATTTCCTGCATAGCCTGAAGGATACTTCACACAACTCATCTACCTGAAAATTACGTTCTTCTGGTCAGACTTCACAGTGTATGGAGCTTGAGAAGTTTTTTTCTTCCCTTCTTTCAACCACAAATGTCTTCTTATAAGAATTTGTTTTAGATCAATACATAACTTATGATCGTCTTTCATCTTCCCCTCCAAATTCAGCACTGTGCCCACCACATTATCGCACACATTATTTTCTATGTGCATCATATCTAGGTAGTGTATGATCAACAACTTACTCCAGTATGGGAGTTTCAAGAATATGCTCTTAGGTGTCAAAAAATTTTACATGTCGGGTCTTTTAAGTATTGTTGCCATCATATTAGGATGATTGCTGAGCAGCCCTAAATCATACTCGTTAAGTACTGTTAAAATTTTCTCCCCCTTCCATCTTTTGGGAGACACACCGTTTTCTACGGTCCTAACAAATGCCTTATCATCGAACCGCCATTCGTGATTATATGGAAGGAGTGTACGGTGATCCAATTTTCATATCTTGTTGCAATGACTGCTGCTCCCCTCATCGTTAAGACACTCTGGACAAGCCTTATATCTGATAGTCGCATATTTATGCGTATTTATCGTGTTTAATTGAACTATTACACTTGGATTATTGCTATTAATTGAGTGATTTAATTAATGTTTATTGTTGTATTAGGTTTTGTAGAGAAATAAAGAAAAGAAAGAAATAAAAAGGATTCCTAGTGCCATAAGGAAGGGGAGACCAAGAGGAGTATAAAAGGACTCTAGGGTTTTCTAATAAAGGGGAGTTGGCGAGAAAAACAAAAGGGAGGAAAAGAAAACGCAGCTGTGCACCTCGCGCACACCAAGCAGGCACCAGCACACACCCAGCTGTGCACCCAGACGAGCACCAGCAGGGCAGCAGCGGCAGCAGCAGTGCACTGCAGGCGCTCGGCAGGCAGCAGGGCTGTGCACCGGTGTTTCTTCTCCTTTATTTCATCTTCCATGTATTCTATGATGTTCTTATTCAAGATTATGTGTAGCTAAACTCCTTAATAGTTAGGGGCTGATCAAAGCCCTAGATATGTTTTTGATTTCAAACCCCAATTGATTTATATAATTTTAGATGAGAATTTTTTCACTGATTGCTCATTGATAATTCTGTTGCATGTTTCATTGGGTCAACACTTTGATGCATGTTTTAGGGTTTATTAGTTTGAATGTGTATATGACCGACATATCGTTGCACATTCTATGAGAAATAACATGTTCCTTGCAGGTACTTGTGTGAAGTGATTCCTTGGTAATCTAAGGCTACCGACATTGACCTTAGATTCTTTGTTGTTACTCAAACGTTCTTAAAACTTCATGATTTCAGTTATTTTGGTCTAGATACCGACATTTTATAGATCAAGTAATTGGGAATATAGTTAAGTCGATAACGACATTTCACTTAACATGGCAAGTAAGAGAACGTAATACAGTTAATGACCTAACGACATTGGCTTGACTGTGAGTGCATTCATCTATAATCTTTGACATTGTTTTGGGGTGATTGAAGCATATCTAGTGGTGGAGAGAAGTTCCTAGCTATTGTTCCTCTCATATTTGCATCTATATTTATCTTCTTTAATATTTTGTTTTCAGCAGTACTTATGTTTTGTTTATTTTTGTTCACTAATCAAACCAACTCCGATTACCCTAAAAATTTGTGTGGTAGTCCGCCACTGTGTCTAGTTAGTGTGTATTTAATTTCGTAATTTTTGGTTGAGTCTAGATTAGCTAATTAATTAGGTTTCTGCTCATTGGTCTAGTCTGCCAGATTTACAGTTTATGCATTTGTTTGTGTTTCTTGTGTCTTTAAGTCTTAGTTTCACCAATCCTCTGCGGGTAAAAATGACCCCTATTTGTCATTTACTACATTGACATAATTGATTTGATAATAGGGTATCTTTGTTAGGTGCGTTTGTCACCTATCAAACTTTGGCGCCGTGTCGCCGGGGATTGTTTAATTCTAAGTCTTAATATTGTCTTCTGTTTTTAGTTTAGTTTTCTTTTTATTTTTCTTTCTGAGTTTTACATTCTTTACTGTGTGCAAGAGCTTCTTGTATGCATACTCGTCACTCTACAAGCTCTGAACCATTGTTATTTGATCCAGAGATTCAGAAAGCAGCAAGCCAAAACCGGAAACAACAGAGACTACAGGTGAACACGAGTAACAGTGGTGGTGAGGATTCTGAGCCTGAACACCATTCTGATTAAGAGATTGAGGAACAGGAAGAGCAGCATATTCCAACACCACCATTATCACCACGACCAATGGCCAAACTCAAGGAATCCTTTGTTCCGGATACAGGTGTTGTAGACTCACCAATCATGCTTCCAGATAATTTGGGAAATTATGCAATACCCCCATCGCTCATCGCTAATCTGCCACACTTTAGAGGCACTTCTTCTGAGGACCCTCAAGACCATTTGAATGAGTTTGTAGCATTTTGCAGAATACAGAAATCACAGAATGTGGATGAAGATGTTGTAAAACTTATTCTCTTCTCATTCTCTTTGAAGGAAGAGGCAAAGGCATGGTACAACTCATTGGAATCTCAGTCGATTGATACATGGGACACGATGGCTGCTGAGTTCATAAAAGAATTCTACTCTGCATCTCGCACCAAGAACTTAAAGAAGCAGATCAGTACTTTCAAGCAGAAAGATGGAGACGAGCTACATGAAGCCTGGAGTCAATTCAAAGGTTTACTTCGACAATGCCCTCATCACAAGTTTGATCTCAACACTCAGATGGAATACTTCTATGAAGGAATTGATTCATTCAATAGGCAAAAACTTGATTCAGCTTGTGGAGGAAATTGGTGGAATCAAATTGGAGCTGAAGCTAAAGCAATTGTGGAGAATCAAGCAGAGAACTCAAGACAATTTCAGTCAAGAGATAGATCCATGGGTGCAAGCAGAAAATCTTTGAATGCAGTTGCAATAAATGGGGCCATGGAAAATAGGTTGAGCACTATGTGACCTGCCAAAAGTTTGACCTGTGCAATTTAAAAAACCCTATCGTGTAGTAACTGTAAGTAGGGATCGTTCAAGCCGGGGACACTAGGGAAGGATTTATATTCTGCAAAACAAGTTAGTAACATCCACTAATAAAACATACAAGTACAATTCTGTCACAACTATACAAGTATAAACATATATACAAAATATTATGGGGGATTTAAAGGGTGGTTCGAAACATATAAAGAAAAGAAGCAAAATATTTACATACATTGGTCAATCAATACTCAAGCACAAGATATAGCAAACACCGATTAGAAAACACATAAGTTTTATGAAAGATCAAGTTATTACGTTTATGTTATCATAGATGCAAATTAATTCCAACTATTTAGACTTCTCATGTAACTTAGAACTTACGACACGCATCATCCTAAGTTTATGTGTCATCCTGTTTAATGCTTACGACCCGCATCACATTAACACAAAATACACTTACCGTTCATGAGTCGTTGGAGACATGATCCTAGGTATGTCGTCACTCATCCTATTAGCATGTAAATCACTTACCCTACCACCCTATGCAGCAACTAAAATTGAGAGCCCGACCCGGTGAACTCAACCTAGAATACTACGGCAGATTAAACTCCCCCCTTAGGAACATCCGTGCACAGACTACCCTCAGGTTCGATTACGTGCTCAGGTAAGCAATAAATCAATTCGACAACTACTAAACACAAACATAAACAACTTAAACTAAATCAAAATCCTAACATGCAATCTAAATCGTTACAATTTATAAACACAATCATATGAAAATCACAAAGAAGAACAAGTAAACATGTTTATAACGTAAAACCAAAAACCAATACAAACATATATATAAATAACCATCATCCATACAGTAGATACACACATAAACCTTGATTGTATTCATACCTAAGCCTACCCTAAGAGTTGGCAAGGATTGAAGAATGGATTGGTGGCGGCAAAGCTATGCAATCGGCAGCAAGGATGCAGTCGGCAGCAAGGGGTTGGCGGCGGCAAGGCTATGGTGTTTCTGTGTAGGGAGGGTTTTTAAGTAGTGTTTGGCTATACTAAGGCTTAGAGCAATTGAAAGACACGAAATTTGATGTACATAGGTCCTATTTATACAGAAAATTTCGAAGAGAAACCCTAGAGAATTCAGGAGCTTCAAGGAGACACCTTCCTTGTTGAGCTTGGTTTCCTCCTTTTATCTTTGGACAAAGATTTCGACTTGGACCTTGGATTTCTGATTTCTTGGACTCCTCTACATGTTATTGGATCCATGTAGGCCTTATACACAAGTTCTTGGGCTCATAGGCAGCCGAAATCATGGACAAACTCGGCAAGGACAGACTTTCCCGGTTTGACCGGAAAAGCTCCATACTTGGTTGTTTCGGCTGCCATGATGACTTCTTCGAATCTCCTTCTTCAATGCAGCTTCCCATGACTTCATTAAGCTTCTCTTAAGTCCCTTGACATGCTTGGGAAGAATTTTGGTGAAGAAACATCCTCCCAAACTCGTGTGACAACTTAGGCAGAAACTGCCCAGTTTTGCAGCTTGATCTCCGTCCATTGTTTTGATCATAACTCCTTCATCTGAACTCCAAATGCTGTGATTCAAGAAGATCTGAAAACTAGACTTCCGTAGCTTTCCAATGATATATGTCTCGTCCTCAGATTCCTCCTGGATATTTAGATATGATTTTCCGAAGTTGATGTAGGATTTCTGTTCGCGGGAGAGATTTCTGCTCGCGAGTAAGATTTCATTCGCGGGAGAGTTTCATTCGCGAGACTGACCTCCGGCCATTGCTTCCGGCATAACTTCTTCCTTAGAACTCGGATTGCTGCGATTCCAAAAGATTTAGAAACTAGACATCCACAGCTTTCTATCCATATATGGCACGTTCCCTGGTTCCTCATGGATCGTCCTAGGGAAATCTTTGAAGTTGAGTTATGGTTTCTGGAAATTCCTGCTCGGATCAAAAACTTATGTTTCGGAGTTTCTTCTTTTCCATGGCTTCTTTTGTTGTCTTCCATGAGTCCAATCTTCATGATTCTTGTTCTCATATGCTCATTTACATGTCATCTACACACTAAAGTAAATTCATCAAAAATGACAATGTAAAGGTACGGTGAATCATAAGAGAAATAACCA
Source organism: Comarum palustre (assembly GCA_951800085.1). Classification (NCBI taxonomy): domain Eukaryota; kingdom Viridiplantae; phylum Streptophyta; class Magnoliopsida; order Rosales; family Rosaceae; genus Comarum; species Comarum palustre. The sequence goes on from OX637572.1 coordinate 15,476,875, forward strand.
AGTGTTTGTTCCAAATCGAATTTGCAACACTTAAGCACAAATTTCTGTATAAAGACACATATTAACCATTACTCTACAGAAAAACCCTTTTGACTCAAAATAAGTAAAAACAACATTACTAAGGAATAAACAAAGTACAAATGAGGATAAAAACACATTAAAATCATAGCGTAAAACGCACTTATCACTATGGAGAACGACATAGCTTTGATTGCCAGTGCCTTAAAAGTCGACAAGAGGAAGTCAGTTGCAGCTGTTGGTGTGATATGTACTTTTTGTTCTGCTGTGGATCATCGAACAGAGCATTGTCCTAAGTTTAGAACAGATAAGGTAGATGAGGATGTGAACTTTGCTAGAAGGCAATTCAATAACTACCAAGGTAATATGGATCATCCATTTCTCAGCTGCAAGAGCAACAATGTGCTTAATCCTCCTACTAATCCACCAAGATTTCCACTAAGACAAACTAGAGGGGATGGACAATTTGGTCAAAGGCAGCAACAACAGTATCAAGCTCCACCACCCCAAACACCAACGGGTACATCAAATTTGGAAGCCTTAATATAACAGATGATGGTTGACAGTAAGAAGGAGCGAGAGGAGAGTAGTGCATTCCGCCAAGATATCAAGGTTACCACTCAGCAACATGGGAAGTCTATTGAGCTTCTTGAACGTCAGATGAGTCATGTACAACAACTTTTGACGCAACAAAACTTTGGAGCACTACCTAGCAAGACCGAACCTAACCCAAGGAATGAGCGTGAGGTAAATGCTATGCAACTGAAGAGTGGAAGGGTTTTAGGGTCAATTCCAGAGCCTAAAAATAAGACAAGAATGTTGGGGGAGCCTGTAATTGAGCAATTGGTGTTTGACAAACCGTTAGAAAATTCTCAGAGAACCCAAATTCAACCTGTTGAAAATGCACCTGGAACCAACGTTCTGACGACTTCAAAAATTGAGCAGGTACATTCTAAACCTTATTCTTCTCCCACTGACATTCCAGTTCCTTTTCCTAGCAGGTTGAGAAAACAAGACAAGGAGGACAAGACCAATGATATCTTGGACATCTTTCGAAAAGTCCAAGTAAATATTCCTTTACTTGAAACACTCAAGCAGATACCACAATATGCAAAGTTTCTTAAAGACCTTTGTACAACCAAGAGGAAGTATAGGCCAACTGAGACAGTAGCATTGAGCGAGAAAGCGTTTGCTGTGCTACAAAGAAAGCTACCTTCAAAGATGGAGGATCCCGGGCGCTTCACTGTTCCATGCGTTATTGGTGATAATAGGTTTTCAGGTGCTTTATTAGATTTAGGTGCTTCAATTAATTTGATGTCTTATTCTGTTTATAGTAAATTAAACCTGGAACAACAACTGCAACCCACATTGGTAACCATTAAGTTGGCTGACAGATCTAGTTGCTATCCTTTAGGTGTTGTTGAAGATGTTTTTGTGCAGGTTGGTGACTTGATATTCCCAGCTGATTTTTTCATCTTGGAGATGGAAAGAGAACTAATGCCTTCCGAGCTACCATTGATTTTAGGTCGTCCATTCTTGAGGACTGCCCGAACAAAAATTAATTGTTATGAGGGAACTCTCACCATGAGAATTGATGAGAAGAAAATTCGCTTCAACATTTTTGAGGCAATGAAACATACAGGTAATGTTTGTGATTATTCTTGTTATTCTATTGATGCATTTGATGGTTTCATGCAGGAATACATCCAATACTCCCTTGAGGATGATGCTTTGAAAATGGCTATATATGTTGGCGGTGAAGATGTTCCAGCAACTCCAGTTCGACAAATCAAGAGAACCTCTCAACAGGTTGAAATTGACAGGATAAGAGAGGAGCTGGACGAGCTTGAGGAACTACTTGAGTACAAACCTTCAAGTGTGGGGTTTGAGGATGATGATTGTCTCAGGATTGATTCCTTTCAAGATATGGCCATGGAAGATGCATTTTATGAAATGATTGCTGAACTTGAATCCCGACCATTTGTACCAACAGGTAAGGGCACTAAACCAATTCCTTTACCAGTTTCTGATGATGTTCTTTGTCCTTCCATTGAGGTAGCCCCTGAACTTGAACTTAAACCATTGCCTGAGCATTTGAAGTATACATTCTTGGAAGCTGGTGACACTTTGCCAGTTATTATTTCCTCAAAGCTAACCAAATTGCAGGAAGAGAAATTGTTAACTGTTCTCAGGGAACACAAAGCAGCAATTGGATAGACCATAGCAGATATTAAGGGCATCTGCCCTACACTTTGCACTCATATGATACATCTTGAGGAGGGAGCTAAGCCCACAAGGCAAGCTCAACACCGTCTTAACCCTCCGATGATGGATGTTGTGAAGAAGGAGGTCATCAAGCTTCGGGACGTAGGTATCATATATGCTATCTCTGACAGTAAATGAGTGAGTCCTGTGCAGGTTGTTCCAAAGCGTTCTGGCATCACAGTTGTGAAGAATGATGAGAATGTGATGGTGCCACAAAGGACCCAAACCGGATGGAGAGTTTACATTGATTATCGTAGAATAAATGCAACCACACGTAAGGATCATTTTCCTTTACCTTTTATTGATCAGATGTTGGAGCATCTTGCAGGTCATGCTTTCTATTGCTTTTTTGATGGTTATTCGGGTTATAACCAATTTGTCATCCATCGAGATGATCAAGAGAAGACTACCTTCACTTGTCCTTTTGGCACTTTTGCCTATAGACGGATGCCCTTTGGGCTATGCAACGCCCCAGCGACATTTCAGAGATGCATGATGAGCATATTTTCAGACATGGTTGAGAAGATCATTGAGATATTTATGGATGATTTTTCTGTTTTTGGTGATTCTTTTGACATGTGTCTTCATCATTTATCTATGGTTTTGAAACGTTGTGTTGAGACTAACCTTGTTTTGAATTGGGAAAAATGTCATTTTATGGTAGAACAAGGTATAGTTTTGGGACATGTGATATCTGACAGGGGGATTGAGGTTGATAAAGCTAAGGTTGATATTGTGCGTACTTTACCTCCTCCTTCCACTGTGAAGGAGGTGAGATCTTTTCTTGGACATGCAGGATTTTATCGCAGGTTTATCAAGGACTTTTCTAAGATAGCCCGACCATTATGTGCACTGCTCCAGAAAGATGTAGCTTTCAACTTCACGGATGAGTGCTTGAAGGCATTCAACAAGCTCAAGGACCTTCTGACAACTGTACCCATCATACAGGCACCTGATTGGAACTTACCTTTTGAATTAATGTGTGATGCTTCTGATTATGTGGTTGGTGCTGTTTTAGGTCAACGTCCAACTAAGTTGCCGCATGTCATCTATTATGCTTCCAGGACTTTAAATGATGCATAGTTAAATTACTCAACTACAGAAAAGGAACTCTTAGCTGTGGTCTTTGCTTTAGAAAAGTTTAGGTCCTACTTGTTAGGGACTAAAGTTATTGTTTACTCTGACCATGCTGCTTTGAGATACTTGATGACTAAACAGGATGCAAAACCCAGGTTGATTAGATGGATGTTGCTACTTCAGGAATTTGATATTGAGATCAAAGACAAGAAAGGCACTGAGAATGTGGTGGCAGATCACCTGAGCAGGATCACGCATGATTCTAACGTAGAGGATGACTCCTTGCCTCTACGTGATAGCTTCCCGGATGAGCAACTTTTTGCTCTCAATATTTCTGAGCCTTGGTATGCAGATATAGTTAACTACCTTGTGTCAGGAAGAGTACCAAGTGACTACAGTAGAGCTCAGAAGGACAAGTTGGTGAAGTCATCTAAGCATTATGTGTGGGATGAGCCTTATCTATGGAAACATTGTCCAGATTTGTTGATAAGAAGGTGCGTTCCCGAAACTGAATTTCAATCTATACTCACTTTTTGTCACTCATATGTAGAGGGAGGTCACTTTGCTGGAAAGAAGACGGCAATGAAGGTTCTTGAAAGTGGCTTCTTCTGGCCAACTTTGTTCAAAGATGCGCATGAGTTCCATAAATCATGTGTCAGATGTCAGCTCACAGGTAACTTAGGTCCTAGAGATCAGATGCCCCAGCACCCAATATTTGTTATTGAGATTTTTGATGTGTGGAGTATTGACTTTATGGGTCCTTTTCCTAGCTCTCAGCAAAATATTTACATTCTACTTACAGTTGATTATGTTTCAAAGTGGGTGGAGGCAGTGGCCACTCGTACTAACGATGCTGCTGTTGTTCTGAAATTTTTGAAATCACTGTTTGTTAGATTTGGCACTCCTAGGTACATCATCAGTGATGGAGGTTCTCACTTTTGTAACAAGTCTTTTGCAGCCTTGCTCAGGAAATTTAATGTTCATCATAAGGTGACAACACCTTATCATCCTCAGACAAGCGGGCAGGTAGAAGTATCCAACAGGGAGATAAAACAAATTTTGGAGAAGACTGTTGGACCAACCCGGAAAGATTGGAGTCAACGCTTAGACGAGGCGTTGTGGGCATACAGGACAGCATACAAGACACCGATTGGGATATCTCCTTATCGAATGGTCTATGGAAAAGGCTGTCATCTTCCAGTGGAGCTTGAACACAAAGCATATTGGGCTATTAAGCAGTTTAACTTTGATATTGATGATGCAGGTGTTCATAGGAAGTTACAACTGAATGAACTAGATGAGATTCGAAACAATGCCTATGAGTCCAGTCGAATCTACGAGAAAACCAAGATGTTTCATGATAAGATGATTAAGAGCAAATCTTTTGTTGTTGGACAAAAAGTCTTGCTTTTCAATTCGCGTTTACGATTATTCCCAGGTAAACTTCGTTCTAGGTGGAGTGGGCCTTTTGTTATACTTAATGTGTTTGCTCATGGTGCAGTAGAGGTGAAAAATCTGAAGAATGGGAACATGTTCAAAGTGAACGGACATAGGCTCAAACCGTTTTATGAGCCTGCAGAGGTGCGAGATGTGGAAGAAGTACATTTTCGCGATCCAGTGCCGCTGGAGCAATGATGATGAGTACCGTCTGGCTGACGACGTTAAACTTAGCACTACTTGGGAGGCAACCCATGTTGATGGAGAAGATTGGATTCCAGATTTGCATTCTTAATTTTTTCTCCTTTGTTAATTTTCTCCATGTTTTGTGTGTTTTGCGATGTCATATGTATTCTGCTTCATACTTGTTTGATGTATTGCATGCTTTAGTTTTGTTTTACATTGAGGACAATACAAATTTCAAGTGTGGGGTGGGTTTAGATTTGACATCTTTAGCGTCTATGTTTAGATTTGTGATTTTTGAGTTAAAAAAAATTGTTTTAGTCTTGTTTGAGTCTTAGAGTGATACGGGTGTATCATTTAGCTTTTAGGAATTAGGATTCCTTCTCCTTTATGGGAGAGGAATAGTTGTCTAACTAGGACAATGTATAGTTTTCTAGTTAGATAAGGATTTATAGGGTTTGTGACTCTATAAATAGAGATGCCTAGCATTAGTTCTAGCATTGAATCATAGTGTTATTGTAGCAAAGGAGTAGACATCAGAGATTGTAGCCTTTAAGCACAATAATAAGAGAAGAACAATTTCTTCGACCAATACCCGTGTTCGTGTTGTTTTCGTTTCCGCAGTTAACAACTTAGCCGTGATTCGTATCAAGTTGGCATCAGAGCCTAGCCGTATCTGTGGGAGTCTGTGGGGCATGGTCCTGACTCGCTCACTGTACAAAAAGCTAGGGAAAGCTCTTGTGTCTTTAGAAAATACTATAAGGCCGAGGGTAAAGATGGTGGACGGCAAAACTGATCCCGAAGAGAGATTTGCAGCATTGGAGAAGCAGGTGTCTGCATCGAATTCAGCCATAGCGGATCTCACCAACCTCGTCAAGGAGTTGCTTTCAAGAGAGCCGACGAAGAAGCAAGAAAGCAGTTCGGATTCGGACGAAGAGAAAGAAAAATCAGACGAGGATGATGATGATACTGAGAGGAAGGATTCGCAGCATTCTCGCAAGCCGGCGCAAGAAGAAGGGAGTTCTTTTCATAGCTTGAAGATTGACTTCAAGATTGAAGTTCCGATGTACGATGGTAGCGTCAATGTGGACACGCTCGACGACTGGTTTGAGCGGCTTGACACATATTTCACGTTTCATCGGTTTACATCAAAGGAAAAGATCACCTGTGCGACTTTGAAACTATCCTCTCACGCATTGACTTGGTGGAAGTCCTACCGAAGGAATCATGGTGAGGAGGTAGTGTCGTGGAAGCAGTTCAAGGAATTGCTTAGAAAACAGTTCTATCCAATCGGATTTCTGGAAGAACGATGGCTCAAGTGGTACAACCTGCCCCAGAAGACCAACCAGTCCGTGGAAGAATACACGACCGAATTCCAGAATCAAGCTCTGGTTCTGGATATCTCCTTAGTGGAGTATGCGACGTTTATGAAGTATGTAGCCGGACTACATGAATACCTTCAGAAAGAGTTAAAATTGTTTACAGTACAAACAGTTACTGAAGCTAGTGTGAAGGCCATCGCCATTGAATGGAAGCTCAAGAAGAGCGACACCAAAGGAGATGGAAAGCAGCTTGGGGGAAAGTCAGTCTATGCCAAGAAAGTGGAACAGAAGAAAGGTGAAGCGGAGAGTCAAACCTGTGTGCATTGCAAGGGAGGTAATTCGTCAGATAAATGCTGGGTAAAATTTCCACACTTGAAACCGAGAGTTTTACGGCGCAAGGAGGAAAAGAAGAAAACAACTTTGCTTGCTAACGAAACCACTGAAGTACCAGGAATGACGGAGCCGAATGCGAAGCTCAACCTCATGGCAGGAACTCAGATGAGGAAGGACGACGAGAACCTAAGAGAGCAGCTTTTTGTTGTAAAGCTGCAATTGAAGGCCAGCCTAGTTGATGCCATAGTAGATCCGGGAAGTCAAAAGAATCTTATCTCGGAGGCCTTGGTTCAGAAGTTAGGTCTTCAAACAGTCAAACATCCAAAGCCATATCCATTAGGATGGATTCAGAAAGATGCAGGACTAAGCATTACTACTCAATGCACGTTCAAGTTTGCTCTTCATGAAACATACATTGATGAAGTAACATGTGATGTGGTACCATTGGATGTTTGTCAGGTAATTCTGGGGAATCCTTACTTATGGGATAGAGATGCTATCTATGAAAGGAAGGCTCATAAGTACACCTTCATTAAGGACGAACGACGTTTTGTCATCCGGGCGGCGGCCTCCCCACCTGAAGCAAGCTTGGTGACGGCAACACAAGCGAAACGACTGGTTAATGCATGCGGGAAGTTTGTTCTGATAATGATTCGGCCCAAGGAGGAATATTCGAGTCAAGTATGCTTAACTTCTTTGTCCGGGAAGCAAAACCAAGACGTGGAGAAGCTGAAGCTTAAGTTTGCTGATCTGTTTAAGGAGAATCCAGGTCTGCCGCCGAGAAGAAGTGTGGAGCACGAGATCATGCTGATAGGGGAGAGTCCTTTACCAAATTCAGGGTTATACCGCACAACTGTGCAGGAATCTGAGGAAATCTGGCCAAAGATGCAGGATGATGTGTCTAGATTCATTCTCGGCTGCAAGTTGTGTTGCACTTCCAAGCCCGCGAATAGGAAGAGAGGGTTGTACCTACCGTTGCCGGTACCTTCACGGCCTTGGGAGAGTATTTCCATGGACTTTTTGGGAGGGTTGTCGCGCGCCAAGTCAGGTTGTGATTACTTGTACATTGTGGTCGATCGGTTTAGCAAGATGGTGATATTGATTCCTTGCAAGAAGACGGTGACGGGAGCAGGGGCTGCTAAATTATTTTTCGAAAATGTATTGAAGCATTTCGGGTTGCCGAGTTCGATCATCTCGGATCGAGATAGCAGATTCCTGGGTCACTTTTGGGATTCTTTATGGCGAATGATGGATACCAGATTGAAGAAGAGCACCGCTTTTCATCCTCAGACCGATGGACAAACAGAAGTAGTTAACAGGACTATGGTGCATATGCTAAGGGGTTACAATGCTAGACATCCGAAGACTTGGGATGAGAGTCTTCCATATCTGCAGTTTGCGTTCAACAGGGCAGTACATAGCTCTTCAGGAACGTCACCTTTTGAAGCGTGGTACGGGTATCTGCCTCCAAGTCCTTTTGACATGGTGTTCACGGTTGGAGACGGTCACCAGGGAAATGGAGAGAGTGATAGGCTACGAGCACAACGTTTCCTGGAGAAGATTAGTCAGATTCATGCAACTGTTGAAGCACAACTACAGAAGTCACAAGCAAAGTACAAGGCTAAGCATGACAAGCATCGAGTGCCTTGTAATTTCAGAGTTGGTGACTTAGTGTGGTTAAAGCTGAGTAAGGAGCGTCTTAAGGGAGAAGGTAAGAAGATCAAGCCACTGCGGATGGACCTTTTCGTGTACTGGAGCAGATTGGAGACAACGCATTCAAGCTCGACTTGCCACCTTACTTGGGCATGTTCTCGGTTATCAACGCCGAATATCTGAAGCTGTTTGAGCCGCCACTGCTTGATGATGACGGTGACAACAGTGACGACAAGACGGTTCTACCATCAGTTGAAGACTTATGGTTTGACCAAGAGGATCCATTAGCCGAAGATTGCATTTTAGAGCGGAAGGTGACTACAACACGTAAAGGACAGCGGACGGCGTTTCTGATTGGACGTGCGGGTCAAGTTCCAAGCAAGGCGAAATGGTTTAACAAGGAAAAGGGAACTCTCGAGTTTCCTAATCTCCAGTTTTAACTTAAACGGGAGTTTAAGTTCCTAGAAGAGGGGGAGCCATGATACGGGTGTATCCTTTAGCTTTTAGGAATTAGGATTCCTTCTCCTTTATGGGAGAGGAATAGTTGTCTAACTAGGACAATGTATAGTTTTCTAGTTAGATAAGGATTTATAGGGTTTGTGACTCTATAAATAGAGATGCCTAGCATTAGTTCTAGCATCGAATCATAGTGTTATTGTAGCAAAGGAGTAGACATCAGAGATTGTAGCCTTTAAGCACAATAATAAGAGAAGAACAATTTCTTCGACCAATACCCGTGTTCGTGTTGTTTTCGTTTCCGCATTTAACAACTTAGCCGTGATTCGTATCATAGAGCCCTTAACTAGTCTATGTTGTGCTTATATCTTATGAAATTGTGACTAAGAGATGATTATGTGACTTGAGTTTCTTTGGTTAATTTTGATATATGATGCATATGCGAATGTGTAGTGGATATAGAAAGAAGTTAACATGGTACAGATTATGAGCATGCTTGGACATTGTTGAGATTCATTTAACCTGTGAGATTTTAAGCCTTTATGTGAAATACATGCTTTCATTGTTGAGTGTCAATTGCTTGCCGCAGATTAAGTTAATGGACTCTAGATATAACTAGAACTTTCTCTTGTACTTTTCAAAGCTTTTATTCAATACATGTTCTGATTGAGGAAGAGATAAAGACATTTAGGATTTATCATCATTGCTATATATAACCGGTGTCCCATATGTTTGCACACAAGTTGTGCACCTATTAGTTAACCACTTAGAGCTTACATTATAGCCTTTTTGTCATCACCCGCATAACCTTAACCTTGAACCTGAGAATAGTTATATCTCTACATTTGTTCTTGAACTTAGTAGAGCTGTACATGAGACATATATACATGAAGACCAAGGTGAAAGTGTGTGAAGGTGATACCAAGAAATAAGTGTGGGGTATCATACTAATGTGTTGTGATAAAAAATAAAAATGAAATGAAAGAAAAGAAAAAAAATCAGTTCTTTGTGATGTCTAGCTTGATACCCATGATTGACTGTTGACGAAAAGAATGACGTGAAGACCCAAGAAGATGAAATCTGGTCACAATGGTGACACATTTGAATTCAATGATGAGAAAGCTCCATGGTTGTAAACCTGAGAAAGTCTCTTATTTGGTGCTCTACTAGGTTCTAGAATTTGTGTTTGAATTCCATATCCTTATTATTCTCTAAACCTATGAGCCTAGCCCCACTACAACCTATGAAGACCTTTTTGATCCTCAAGATGGCAGTCTTTGATCTGTGGAGATAAGTCACAAGAGTTGAGCATATGGTTCGGTCCATTTGGCAAGTAATTGAATTGAGTGATACCTTAAACACATTTTGAGTGAAACACTTCTGAGAGTATATCTATGTGAGGTTGAATCTTGACTTGTTCATTGCATGCTAAGCTCTTTATTCACCGTGATTATGTCTGTGTCCTACATGTTACATGTGTGTCATGCATTGGAATTAACTTTTCCGAAACTTTGTGGAAACATATTAATCTTGGTGTTACAACTGTAGGGAGGTTGCTGAGACAAAGTGTTGAGGGCATTAGAGTCTTGTTGTTAGTGTTTTGTTAAGTCTTAGTTTAGTGTTTTGCTCGAGGACTAACAAAAGTTAAGTGTGGGGTATTTTGATAGTCGCATATTTATGCGTATTTATCGTGTTTAATTGAACTATTACACTTGGATTATTGCTATTAATTGAGTGATTTAATTAATGTTTATTGTTTTATTAGGTTTTGTGGAGAAATAAAGAAAAGAAAGAAATAAAAAGGATTCCTAGTGCCATAAGAAAGGGGAGACCAAGAGGAGTATAAAAGGACTCTAGGATTTTCTAATAAAGGGGAGTTGGCGAGAAAAACAAAAGGGAGGAAAAGAAAACGCAGTTGTGCACCTCGCGCACACCAAGCAGGCACCAGCGCGCACCCAGCTGTGCACCCAGACGAGCACCAGCAGGGCACTAGCGGCAGCAGCAGTGCACTGCAGGAGCTCGGTAGGCAGCAGGGCTGTGCACCGGTGTTTCTTCTCCTTTATTTCATCTTCCATGTATTCTATGATGTTCTTATTCAAGATTATGTGTAGCTAAACTCCTTAATAGTTAGGGGCTGATCAAAGCCCTAGATATGTTTTTGATATCAAACCCCAATTGATTTATATAATTTTTAGATGAGAATTTCTTCACTGATTGCTCATTGATAATTGATAAAGGAATTTTCACACACCAATTGAGGTGCATAAAAATAACTTATGAATTACCCTACAAGGTATATATGGTCGAAGATAGTATATGAAAATAGGGATCGAACCCGCAAGGGATTGGGATAAAGCTGCAACTACAATGACTCAAAACAAATAAAAACGACAGAACTGACCAGTCAGGAAAACCTGATTAGTTGACGACTTTAGACTACTCCAAATGACCTGAAATTTGGAGACAACTAACTAGACACGTAAAACTAACTACTGACAAAGTTTTAGATTTTTCTGATTTGATTTGATATTTTTAACACTAAATAGAAAACAGACAATAAAAACTGACGAAAATGATAAAACTAGAATTGGCACAGTTTTATAAATCAATGAGATGGAGAAGCTAGGGTTTCGAAATCCACCACCAAACAATCATACATCAACATCATGAACTCAGATTAACAAGTATTGAATTCCCCTGGATGACTATGCTCACGAAAGGTCCTTGGTATATGGATGCACTCTCGTATCCATTCTCTCTTACTTAGTATGTTAAGCATTTGGTATGAATGTCATAACCTGTTCTCTAACATGCAGTCCTGCTTGGTATATGCTCAGATTTAACACATCAGAGATCATTAAGTTCTAAGAGAATATGAACATAGCAAGAATCCTAGAACATGGTATGTATCCTAAGTATCCTTGAAACAATTTCATACAAGCACCGCAGCTCTTGTCGCGCCACAAATAAAACACACAATGATACTGGTCGTCACGCATGTGTTTATGGCTGGTCGATCCTAAAACATGCTCCTAAGGTCGCGAATCAAAGAAACACATAAGAGAATAACAGTTTACGAACAATGAAATTGTTATCATCCGAGAAACAAAACTTATATAAATCCGAATATCAAAACATCAAGGTAATCATGTCTAGGGCTTCAATCTAGCCCTAACTACAAGAAGTTTAGCTACTCATGACTGTAAACGAAAACCCAAAAGAATACATGAAGATGGAAGAAGAACCGGTGCACAGCCCTGCTGCTGCTGGTGCACGTCTGGGTGCACAGCGACTGGGCGCTGGTGCTCTTTTCTTTCTCTCGGCTGTCACAAGTCTTCTTCGGCCAAAAAGTCCCCCCACTCGGCTGCTATTAGGGTTCCTTATATATGATTCCTCAACCCTAGACTCTTCCTTAATGGTCGTGGACTTCTTAACTTCCAAGGAAAAGCCCAATGGATTAAAATGTGAATGCTTCGGTCTTCCTTGTCCATCAAGGTTTCCTCAAGTGATTGGAACTCCTTCCTTTATCACGAATTAAGCCAACTTCTCCATATTTGCTCCCGAAACCTACGAATTACGAGAAATCAAATAAATAACTAAGATAAATAAGAAATATGGCCAAAATACTATAATATTAAACACTATAAAACGTCACATAAATGCTCCTATCAAATTCCCCCACACTTGGTCTTCGCTAGTCCGCAAGCGAACCGACTAAACCGAGACACGACCTACTACCTTCCACATCTCCGAGAGTCTCAAAATTCATGGCATCAAGAGTAATATAAACATCACAACAGGTCCATATTCATTCGAAAATTAATAACCCTCCATAAACATCATGGTCATGTGTAGAGTGTGAAATAGCCAAGCAATGGTGAATATATCTGTGCATGCTTCGAACAAATGAAAACTCAAAAATCTCACAAGGATATTCACTCTTTCTTCACTCAGATTTTCTGGCTAATTCAAAAAAAAAAATATGCACTCAAGTTATATGTGAGAGGAATGATGTATAAGGAAACAAATAGCTCACATATGAATATTAAGAATAAAAGCACTTTCTGAATTTTTTTAAAAATGATCTCATGAATGGATATCACTACTCGAATGGAGGAACCATTGACACCATATGCTCACCCCTCAACACAAGTCTCCACAAGTTGATAGCGCAGCCCCTAAAATCAAAAGGTCTTCACAAAGGTTGTAATGGGGCCAAGAGTTAAGGGTTCATGAATGAGAGGATAGGAAATCACAAGGATCCTAAGGAATTGTAGAGCACAATATAGAACTAGAGACATGAGAATCTTTGAAACCTCCTCAAGATAGTAACAACGGAACTTGAAGCAAGCAATAATAATTTTAATTTCTTTTGAACACAACCTTTCCACAATACAATAAGTAATCAACTCAAGACATAATTTCTTTCTTTCTTTGCTGTTTTTTTTTTTCAGCCATTGTTTTCTTCTTGAGACAATTTTTACAATGAAAATCTCCCCCACACTTGTTCTTTGAGACAAGTCAACCTTCTTGCTTATTAAAGTACCTTGAAACCAATGTAAGTCTCTCAAAAGATGCTCCACTCTTCCTTAGGGTAGGGTACGGAAACACTATACTAAGCTCAAGGGTAAGGAGTTGTGGGTTAACAAAGAAAAAGCTCACAATAAAGGCTCAAAGGGGTTAAACTAGGGGACATTTTTCTTTTTACGGGGACACAGGCTTATTTGGCAATGGTGGTAATCCTAGTGCCTTAATCATCTTCTAGGTGCCACACCATCGACACAAAGTTTCGAGAGGTCTAAGGATGAGTTCTAGCATTTAGTTCACATATTGCACATCATTCAAGTAGTAATCAAGGTGAAACGATAATGAGATCAACAAGTCATCGCCAAGAAAGCATGAATTAATATATATTACTCTCACAGAAATTAAGCACAAGGCACAAAATCTCACAAAGGTAATATGAATTTCACTTATTCTAACATGCGTTTCTCTGTACCAAAGACAAGGCTATAGTGCGAATATGTTTAGACCATAACAATCATAGATAATCATTAACCAAAGAATAACATCCAGACCTAAAATGATGTTTAAACTCTTCTTAATGTCATGTATATAACCCAATCTCATCATAGTAGTGGAAGGTACCTAAGACACAAACAAAACAATGACTCTTTTTGGATTTTCAATTTTTTTTTTTTTTACGGGATGGGCGTCCGGACAGATACCAAAAACACAAATGCAACAAAACATAAAGAATACCCCCCACACTTAAACCAAACATTGTCCACAATGAAACAAAGAAAAGAAAGAAAAGAGAGGGATGAAGAAAGCAAATCTGATGAAGCGCAGTCATCCTCTCATCCTTTGGGTTGCCTCCCAAAAAGCGCTTGCTTTAACGTCGTCAGCCCGACGCTTTTCCAAAAGTCAAGTATAAGTAGCATTCAGGAGAGACACTTTCTCCTCGGGTGCTCGAACGAAGGGCTCATAATAATGTTTTAAACGATGTCCATTCACCTTAAACCGCTCGCCCTTGGTACAATGCTCAATCTCAACTGCACCATGAGAAGAAACATCAATCACAATAAAGGGACCATACCATCTAGAACGTAACTTACCGGGAAATAACCGCAGGCGAGAATTAAACAAAAGAACTTTTTGTCCCACAACGAAACTCTTCCTAAGAATCATCTTATCATGGTATGCCTTAGTCTTCTCCTTGTAGATGCGGCTACTCTCATATGCATCATTCCGAAGCTCATCCAACTCATTCAATTGCAACCGCCGTGTGTCACCCGCAGCCTTCATATCCATGTTGAATTTTTTTATTGCCCAATAAGCTCGATGCTCAAGTTCAACCGGGAGATGACATGGCTTGCCATAGATCAAACGAAATGGTGACATCCCTATAAGAGTTTTGTACGCTGTCCGGTATGCCCACAGCGCATCAGTTAAGCGCGAGCTCCAATCTTTCCTACTAGGGTTCACGGTCTTCTCAAGGATGTACTTCACTTCACGGTTGGACACTTCTACTTGTCCACTTGTCTGTGGATGATATGGTGTAGAAATCCGGTGGGTGATGTTGTACTTTTTCAATAGAGCTTCAAATGACTTATTGCAAAAATGTGATCCTCCATCGCTGATGATAGCTCTTGGTGTTCCGAACCTTGAAAAGATGTTAGTCTTTAAAAAAGTAAGAACACAAGCAGAATTGTTAGTTCTAGTGGCGGATGCCTCCACCCACTTTGACACGTAATCAACAGCAAGTAGGATATAAATAAAGCCATTTGAAGAGGGAAAATGTCCCATAAAATCAATGCCCCAAATATCAAAAATTTCAACAACTAAAATTGGGGTTTGAGGCATTTGATTTCGAGATCCTATATTACCTGTGCGTTGACAACGATCACATGTAGAGCAGAAGATAAACGCATCCTTGAACAAGGTCGGCCAATAAAAACCACTCTCCAACACTTTGAGAGCAGTCTTTTTCGCCCCAAAGTGGCCTCCACATGCATAAGTATGACAAAAGGTGAGAATAGATGTAAATTCAGTTTCAGGAACGCACCTTCTTATCAACTGATCAGGACAATATTTCCATAAATATGGATCATCCCACACATAATGTTTGGCAGTTTTGATGAGCTTATCCTTTTGAGCACGGGTGAAATCCGCTGGAACCTGCTTGGTGACAATATAATTAATAATATCTGCATACCAAGGGTCAGAAACCACAATAGAAAATAATTGCTCGTTAGGAAAAGTTTCAAGTAAAGGAAGAGAATCCTTCTCATCATTAGACCCATTCACCAGTCGACTAAGGTGATCTGCTACCACGTTTTCGCTGCCCTTCTTATCCCGAATCTCTAGGTCGAATTCTTGGAGTAAAAGCACCCAACGAATCAACCTTGGTTTAGCCTCCTTCTTTGTCATAAGGTACTTCAGCGCTGCATGATCTGTATACACAACAACCTTAGTGCCAATTAGATAAGATCTAAATTTTTCTAAGGCAAAAATAACAGCAAGAAGCTCCTTCTCTGTAGTTGAGTAATTCAACTGAGCATCATTCAAAGTTCTTGAAGCGTAATAAATCACATGAGGCAGTTTATTCACTCTTTGACCAAGGACTGCTCCAACAGCATAATCTGACGCATCACACATAAGTTCAAACGGGAGGCTCCAATCCGGTGGCATGATTATGGGGGCAGAGGTCAACATCCCCTTAAGCTTCTCAAAAGCTGCCTTGCACTCCTCATCAAACAGGAACGGCACATCTTTTTGCAATAGACAACATAGGGGTCTTGTGATCTTTGAAAAATCCTTGATAAAGCGCCTATAAAAACCTGCATGTCCAAGAAAAGAGCGCACCTCCCTCACACTAGTGGGAGGTGGTAAGGAGCGCACAAGATCTATTTTTGCTTTATCAACTTCTATTCCCCTAACAGATATGATATGACCCAAGACTATACCCTGTTGAACCATGAAATGACACTTCTCCCAATTTAAGACAAGGTTAGTTTCCTCACATCTTTTTAAAACAAGAGCTAAAATATCCAAACAAAAATCAAAAGAATCACCGAAAACTGAAAAGTCATCCATGAATACCTCGATGATTTTCTCGACCATGTCAGAAAAGATGCTCATCATGCACCGCTGAAAAGTAGCTGGTGCGTTGCATAATCCAAATGGCATCCTCCTATACACAAACGTTCCAAAGGGGCAAGTGAACGTCGTCTTCTCTTGATCCTCAGGAGCAATGGCGATTTGATTGTAGCCCGAATACCCATCCAAAAAGCAATAGTGCGAATGACCTGCAAGACGTTCTAACATTTGATCAATAAATGGTAAGGGAAAGTGATCCTTACGTGTAGTGGCATTTAGTTTGCGGTAGTCAATGCAAACTCTCCATCCTGTCTGCAATCGTTGTGGCACTAGCTCATTCTCTGCATTTTTAACCACGGTGATGCCCGAACGCTTTGGAACGACTTGTACCGGGCTCACCCATTTACTATCCGAGATGGGGTAAATAATTCTAGCATCCAAGAGTTTAAGAACCTCCTTCTTCACAACTTCCATCATAGGAGGGTTCAATCGGCGTTGTGCTTCCCTAGTAGGTTTGGCTCCCTCCTCAAGAAGTATACGATGCATACACGTAGTTGGGCTAATTCCCTTGATGTCTGCAATCCCCCATGCAATTGCAGTCTTGTGTTTACGCAAAACTCGCAATAACTTGTCTTCTTCCAGCGAAGACAGATCAGAAGCAATAATCACAGGTAAAGTCTCCTCTTTTTCCAAATACGCATATTTCAGATGCTCGGGCAATGGTTTGAGCTCCAATGTAGGTGCCTGAATCACAGAAGGCACGAGTTCTTCGTTAGAAATAGGGAGGGAAATAAAGGTAGAAGACTTACATGGGAGTATTGGACGAGATTCGAGGGCTGCTAAAATCTCCTCAAGGTCATTTTCGTTGCTAATCCAATCCGCAGCCGTTGACTCTTGGTTTCGCTCATCAGGGCGTCCGGACTTCATCCTTGCTCCGTCCGGATGGGAGTGCTACTGCAGACCCATCTCAATTACTGTTTTGAGCATGTCGTCACCCACGTTTGCATTGAATACATCCTGCACCAAGTGATCAATAATGTCAATGGAAAAACAAGAGTTGACATCCTTAGGGTACCTCATGGCTTCAAAGATGTTGAAGCTAATTTTCCTCTCTTCAAATTCCATTGTCAAAGTCCCTTCGTACACGTCGATCTTGGTACGGGCAGTCCTCATAAATCCTCTTCCAAGAATGAGAGGTAAAGAGGTCGGCATAGGTTCATGTTCCATCTCTAACACAAGAAAATCAGCTGGGAAAATTAAGTCATTCACTTTCACAAGCACATCTTCCAAGTAGCCTTCAGGATACACATGTGAGCGATCCGCTAATTGAATAACTGTTCTAGTCGGTTTAAGCTCACCTAGCTGAAGAGATTCATAGACAGAGTATGACATTAAGTTAATCGAAGCACCCAAATCAAGTAGAGCATGTTCAAACCTGGTGTCACCAATGATGCATGGAATGGTGAAACGTCCGGGGTCCTTCAATTTAGGTGGAAGCTTCCTCTGAAGCACAGCAGAGTTTTCTTCGCTCATGGCCACGGTCTCAGCTTCATCAAGCTTCCTTTTATTAGTACATAATTCCTTAAGGAACTTAGCATACCTGGGCATTTGCTTGATGGTGTCAAGAAGAGGAATGTTCACTTGGACTTTCGAAAGAACATCCAAAATGTCTTTGTCACCTTGCTCCTTCTTTTGCTTGGCAAACCTGCGAGGAAAAGGAATAGGTGGAACATAAGCATTAGAACCACTTTTGTTTACCTGAAAAGGATTGGGTTTGGTGCTCCCTTGGGCCTTTTAAGAAACACGGGGTCCTCCGGAAGCTGCTTTCCACTCCTCAATGTGACGGCATTAACCTGTTCACGGTTAGTTCCCTTAGGATTAATTTCAGTTTGAGAGGGAAACGTACCTGGCGTTCTTTGAGTGTATTGCTCACATAGTCGACCAACTTGCACCTCAAGATTAGCTATGGCTTTAGAATGAGAGTGCAAAGTGGCATCAGTTCGATCTTTGAAGACCTTGTTATCCTTCATGATGGTGTCAGTGTTTCTCGCAATTGTGAGCACCATATCTTCAAGCTTACTTGAAGGTTGTTGCGGTGGATATGAACTGAAGTTTTGGGGCCGAGGTGGTTGATTAAATCCAGGAGGTGGTGCTCTATAATTGTTATTTGATTCTTGCTGATAAGTAGAGACACCAGCGTTGGTACCCCAACGAAAAGCAAGAGGAACATTCCCATCATTCCTTGGCCTTTGCTGCCCCATGTAGTTTATTTGCTCATGGCCTGCCACAGGGTAAGGACAAAGTGAAGTAACATGGTCATAAGTAGAACAATTAGCACATACCTCAACTTGAGCCGCTCCTTGGAGCGCCATGCTCTTCATCATCATATCAAGTTTTTCCTCAATGGCAGCCATCCTAGATGAGTCTCCTCCACTAGTTTCCATCCCATAAGTATCCTTGAGCTTTACTTCTTGGAATCCTTTTGTTGAGAACTGCTGGGAATTCTCACTTAATGTCTCAAAGATATCAAATGCTTGATCACTAGTCTTATTCATGAAAGCTCCTCCACATGCCGAATCCACAAGAGCCTTATTTGCATCATTCAAACCTTCATAAAAGAACTGAGCTTGGTCATCCTTTGCGTACCCATGATGAGGACACTTCCTTAGCAGCCCGTTAAAGCTCTCCCAAGCTTCACAAAAAAGGTCTCCTGGCCTCTGGCGGAAAGTGTGGATATCTCTCCTCAATTGCCTAGTTCTTTGAGCAGAGAAAAATTTGGTGATGAATTTCGTAGATAGCTGATCCCAAGTAGCAATAGTATCCGAAGGCAATGAATTCAGCCACCACTTGGCATGATCCTTCAAGGAGAAGGGAAACAAAATAAGCTTCAGCTGCTCGGCAGTCAATCCCGGTGGAAATTGAGTTCTACACAAATCATAAAACTCTCTCAGGTGGCCATTCGGGTCCTCATTCGGCTTCCCATAAAAGTGAGGAACTGAGTTGATCAATTGTGGAGACAAACTGAATGAAGTGCCGGCAGCCGGAGTGAATGTGATGCACGAAGGTTGTGCAACACCTTGAGGAACAAAGGAAGACTTCAATGGCCTTGGGTCTTCGGCCATTGCGTTGACAGGTGGGTTACGCTCCTCCTCTGTGTCGGTATCTGAATGTATCAATGGAGGTGGATCCAGGAGAGATCCCAAACCCGGTGATGGTGGTGTAGATGGGGTGGTGGAAGAAGAATCCGTAACTGTGAGCGAAGTGGCTACCTTACGGTTGAGGCGGATGGTGCGTTCAATCTCAGAATCAAAAAGAAGATCTCTGTCCTGCGATCGACGAGTGTTCATAAACTGAAAACAAAAGACACAAAAACGTTAAACCACAAATAGATAAGAAAACGAAACAAAACAAAAACAAAGATTGCAACTAAATTAAACAATCCCCGGCGACACGGCGCCAAATTGATAAAGGAATTTTCACACACCAATTGAGGTGCATAAAAATAAATTATGAATTACCCTACAAGGTATATATGGTCGAAGATAGTATATGAAAGTAGGGATCGAACCCGCAAGGGATTGGGATAAAGCTGCAACTACAATGACTCAAAACAAATAAAAACAACAGAACTGACCAGTCAGGAAAACCTGACTAGTTGACGACTTTAGACTACTCCAAATGACCTGAAATTTGGAGACAACTAACTAGACACGTAAAACTAACTACTGACAAAGTTTTAGATTTTTCTGATTTGATTTGATATTTTTAACACTAAATAGAAAACAGACAATAAAAACTGACGAAAATGATAAAACTAGAATTGGCACAGTTTTATAAATCAATGAGATGGAGAAGCTAGGGTTTCGAAATCCACCACCAAACAATCATACATCAACATCATGAACTCAGATTAACAAGTATTGAATTCCCCTGGATGACTATGCTCACGAAAGGTCCTTGGTATATGGATGCACTCTCGTATCCATTCTCTCTTACTTAGTATGTTAAGCATTTGGTATGAATGTCATAACCTGTTCTCTAACATGCAGTCCTGCTTGGTATATGCTCAGATTTAACACATCAGAGATCATTAAGTTCTAAGAGAATATGAACATAGCAAGAATCCTAGAACATGGTATGTATCCTAAGTATCCTTGAAACAATTTCATACAAGCACCGCAGCTCTTGTCGCGCCACAAATAAAACACACAATGATACTGGTCGTCACGCATGTGTTTATGGCTGGTCGATCCTAAAACATGCTCCTAAGGTCGCGAATCAAAGAAACACATAAGAGAATAACAGTTTACGAACAATGAAATTGTTATCATCCGAGAAACAAAACTTATATAAATCCGAATATCAAAACATCAAGGTAATCATGTCTAGGGCTTCAATCTAGCCCTAACTACAAGAAGTTTAGCTACTCATGACTGTAAACGAAAACCCAAAAGAATACATGAAGATGGAAGAAGAACCGGTGCACAGCCCTGCTGCTGCTGGTGCACGTCTGGGTGCACAGCGACTGGGCGCTGGTGCTCTTTTCTTTCTCTCGGCTGTCACAAGTCTTCTTCGGCCAAAAAGTCCCCCCACTCGGCTGCTATTAGGGTTCCTTATATATGATTCCTCAACCCTAGACTCTTCCTTAATGGTCGTGGACTTCTTAACTTCCAAGGAAAAGCCCAATGGATTAAAATGTGAATGCTTCGGTCTTCCTTGTCCATCAAGGTTTCCTCAAGTGATTGGAACTCCTTCCTTTATCACGAATTAAGCCAACTTCTCCATATTTGCTCCCGAAACCTACGAATTACGAGAAATCAAATAAATAACTAAGATAAATAAGAAATATGGCCAAAATACTATAATATTAAACACTATAAAACGTCACATAAATGCTCCTATCAATAATTCTGTTGCATGTTTCATTGGGTCGACACTTTGATGCATGTTTTAGGGTTTATTATTTTGAATGTGTATATGACCGACATATCGTTGCACATTCTATGAGAAATAACATGTTCCTTGCAGGTACTTGTGTGAAGTGATTCCTTGGTAATCTAAGGCTACCGACATTGACCTTAGATTCTTTGTTGTTTCTCAAACGTTCTTAGAACTTCATGATTTCAGTTATTTTGGTCTAGATACCGACATTTCATAGATCAAGTAATTGAGAATATAGTTAAGTCGATAACGACATTTCACTTAATATGGCAAGTAAGAGAACGTTATATGGTTAATGACCTAACGACATTGGCTTGACTGTGAGTGCATTCATCTATAATCTTTGACATTGTTTTGGGGTGATTGAAGCATATCTAGTGGTGGAGAGAAGTTCCTAGCTATTGTTCCTCTCATATTTGCATCCATATTTATCTTCTTTAATATTTTGTTTTCAGCAGTACTTATTTTTTGTTTATTTTTGTTCACTGATCAAACCAACTCCGATTACCCTAAAAATTTGTATGGTAGTCCGCTACTGTGTCTAGTTAGTGTGTATTTAATTTCGTAATTTTTGGTTGAGTCTAGATTAGCTAATTAATTAGGTTTCTGCTCGTTGGTCTAGTCTGCCAGATTTACAGTTTATGCATTTGTTTGTGTTTCTTGTGTCTTTAAGTCTTAGTTTCACCAATCCTCTGCGGGTAATGACCCCTATTTGCCATTTACTACATTGACATAATTGATTTGATAATAGGGTATCTTTGTTAGGTGCGTTTGTCACCTATCAATATCCCCTAACAACGTTGCCCGACAACATCTCACAGGTAAGAAAATCAATGTTGGTACCAACCATGACATGCATCTGGAACATGTCGTGCATGTACTTGTCATAAGTGGGATGACCAACGTCCTAAAAAAAACTTCAGCTCTTCAATTAAAGGTCTCAAATACATATCGAGACACTCTCTCGATAACCGGGTCCTAAAATTAACAAACTCAACATATTATATTTCTTCTTCATACACATCCATGGAGGAAGGTTGTACGGTACCAAAATCACCAGTCATACACTGTATTGAAGACTCATGTTGTCAAAAGAGTTGAACCCATCAGATGAAAGCCTGAGTCTCACATTTCGGACATTTGATGCAAAATGTGGAAGCTCCCTATCTATATGCTTCCAAGCCTCCCCGTCAGCAGGGTGTATAAGGGTATATTCATCATGCAATTCCCTATCAACGTGTCATCTCATAGCTTTGGCCTTGTGTTAAGACATGTACAACCGCTCTAGCCTATCCCTCACAGGTTTTCTATTGCCTGTAGGAGTCAGCATATACCTGTTAGTGTGACATACCTAACATGCAGCAAAGCCATTAAGGTCATTCCCTTGTGGATATTTACCCCATAAGAGAACACAATCATATCTGCATGCATGGATTTTGATGTAGGAAATCCCAAAATATTTCAGGATATATCGGACCTTATGATGAGTGGTAGGAAGACGATGACTGTAGGGAGTATCGAAGCAGTGTACTGTATATAATCATCAACATCTTTCATGGTCGAATTTGTCTCAACTTTAATCTTCATTACGTCCATCATACTTTCATGAACGGTCTTCTGACAACCGGGGTACATAGGGGTATGTTGGAAAGCAAGAAGTTTGTTGTACTTGTCAACATAAGCAGTGTTGACAACTTTAAGGAAGGGCTGCACCAGCTCAACAAACGAGAACCCTTCAACGACTGCAGGCATATACTGTCCTTCAACGCATACACTAGTGGATTTTCACTCTTAGCCGACGAAATCTAAACTGTTATGTCGGCTATGATTTTCTTAGCAGACGAAACTAGTTTTTTCAGCTAGGAGAAATAGTTCATGGACTAAGGCCTTCTTAGCCGACGGAACAAGGTCGTTGGGAATTTCCGTTGACTAAGCCCTTCTTAGCCCACAATAACAAATCACCCACATGTTTTTTCTTTTTAACTGTACATAGGAAAAAAATTTAAAAAAGTCGTGAAATAAGATATGACCGGAATGGAGAAATACGCCTATGTTTGAAAAATCACCTAATTCCAGTAAAGTCTCGGTGCCGCTAGTTGCGGTCAACGCAATTTATCATTCTTTGTCCCTATGGGTATCCCTATCTTCGGGGGTTATTTTTTTAGTGAAGTTTTATACCACTGGTTGAGTCTCATCGATTTGAAACTATGTTGAAGGTCCGGCCAAAATATGTAATTTAGATGGTCAAATGATCGTTTGTGTGCGTTTAGGGGTTTGACTTACAGGATTGACCGTCTGGATCGAGCCATTAACATTGTCGGATCAAGTTGAATTTTTACCATATCCATGTTTTACTATATTGATCATATCTGACGGTCAGATTTTCGTTTGTCAAGTTTGATCATCAGAATCAATCACAACATGCCTACTAATGTTGAATAAGTTGTTTACTAAGTTGTAAGTAAATATTCCGTTTAAAAAAAATCTACGTAGAACCTTTAAACGCAAAAAAATTGTGAAATAAGATAAGACCAGAACGATGAAATACGTCTACGGCTGAAAAATCATGTGATTCTGGTAAAGTCTTGGTGCCACTAGTTGCGGTCAAGGCAATTTACCATTCTTTCTCCCTATGAGCAGCCCTATCGTCAGGGGTTATTTTTGAGTAAATTTTTATACCATTGGTTACGTCTCATCGATTTGAAACTATTTTTAGTTGAAGGTCCAACCAAAATACGTAAGTTAGACAGTCAAATGATTGTTTCCGTGCGTTTAGGGGTTTGACTTACGAGATTGACCATTCGGATCGAGTCCTTAACATTGTCGGATAAAGTTGAATTTTTTACCATATCTATGTTTTACTATAATGACCATATTAGACGGTTAGATTTTCGTTTGTCAAATTTGATCATCAGAATCACAACATGCCTACTAATGTCGAATAATTTGTTTTCTAAGTTGTAAGTAAATGTTCCGTTTCAAAAACAAACTTCACGTAGAACCTTTAAACGCAAAAAATTCATGAAAAAAGATATGACCAGAATGGTAAAATACGTCTGCGGTTGAAAAATCACGTAATTCTGGCAAACTTTCGGTGCCGCTAGTTGTGGTCAACGCAATTTACCATTTTTTCTCTCTATGGGCAGCCCTATCTTCGGAGGTTAATTTTTCATAAATGTTTGTACCGCTGGTTGCGTCTTATCGTGAAACTATTTTCAGTTGAAGGTTTGACCAAAATACATAATTTAGACGGTCAAATGATCGTTTCCGTACGTTTAAGGGTTTGACTTACGAGATTGACCTTCTGAATCGAGCCCTTAAAATAGTCGGATCAAGCTGAATTTTTTACCATATTCATGTTTTACTATAATGATCATATCAGAAGGTTGTATTTTTGTTTGTCAAGTTTGATCATCAGAATTATAACGTCGTCTAAGTTCTAAAAAAATAATTTTTTACCCATTAGCCGACGAAATTAAATAATTCTATCTCCTAAGGTATCACTTAACCGACATAATTATTTAATTTCGTCTATTAAGGGGAAAAAATCAGAAAAATTTTCCCCCGCAAAATTTTAAACCAAAATTTCAGAAAAATTATTTATCACTTAGCCGACAGAATGATTGCATTACGTCCGCTAAGAGCTAAAAATTTCAAAATTCTTTTCCCCGCTCTAAATTTCTGAAAAATTTCATAAAAATCAAAATTTCTTCATTAAATCTTCTCCTCTCCTTTCTATTCTTCTCCAAACTCTCTCTTCTCTCCTCTCCCTCTCATATCTTCTCCTCCAAATAGTGGTTGTGGTGTGTGGTGTTAGGTGATGGTGTGTGGTGTTGTGTGGTTGTGATTTTTGGTGATGATGTGTGGTGGTGGTTTTTGGTGATGGTGTGTGGTGGTGGGTGGTGATGGTGTGTGAAGGTGTGTGGTTGTTGTGGTGGTTGTGTGTGGTGTTAGTGGTGTGGTCGTGGTTTTTGGTGAAGGTGGTGTGGTGGTGAAATCGGAATGTCCGGTGGATTGCTGAAGATTGATCGCCGGCGGTGGATTGCCAGAGATTAACCGCCAGCGGTGGATTTCTGGAGATCGATCTCCGTTTTTTTAGATTTCCGGATGGAATATTCCGTCAGCTAAGAGTTATTTTTTTATTTTAAAATAATTATTTCGGCTAAAATCTTAGCCGACGAAATTTTCATCTCCTAAGTAATTCTTAGCCGACGGATAATTTTGAATTTCATCGTCTATGAATACTTAGCCGAAAGAATATTAAATATTTCATCGGCTAAGATGATTATTAATTTATTTTTATTTTAAAATATGTCCGTCTACTAGGAACTTAACTGACAGAATTATTATGTCGGTTAAGATCCTAGTAGACGGACCTTAGCAGATACAATTCAATCGACTAGGTTGTCTCTTAGTCGACGGAATAAATTTTTCCATCGAGTAGGGTCTTAGCCGGCGAATCTTAGTCAACGGAATTTCCGTCGACTAAGAGCTTAGGAGACAGAATTCTTATTCGACGGAATTTCAATCTTAGCAAACAAAATTATTCTGTCGGCTAAGAGCCATAATCCACTAGTGATACACCGTTATCATAAGGAAACTTATCGTTGATAAAGACCGTTGTTGAATCGTTGGATGTACTGACCGTATCAGATATATGTGTGTGTGTGTGTGTGTGTGTGTTGATCGATTTAGATGATGATTTGATAATATATATATATATATATATATATATATATATATATATATACATCCAACGTACTTAAAATCAACATATATACACATATACGTACCTATATATAGCTCCACAAACTAATTATGGATAGATTTCGACAACAAACAACAATTTCGATAACACCCAAACTTTTTCTCCTGTTTTTTTTTCGAATGAGTTGCTGTCCAGATCTGTAAATATAAGGCACTTTAGCTGACGAAATTATATATTTCGTCGGCTAAAGTTCACATACTAAAGCCGACTAAAAAATTAAATTAGCCGACAAAAATTTAATTTTGTTGGCTAAAGTTGACTATAGTCGACGAAATTTTAAATTAGCCGAAGAAGGAAAATTTCGTCGGCTAAAGTCCACTTTAGCCGACAAAAAAAGACTTTGTCGGCCTATTATTTTATTTTTGTCGGCTAAAGCCTTTCTTCTGGTAGTGGAACAAGGTAACCTACAAAATATCTACTAAAAATCTTAAATGTACTTGAATAAAAAGATCTAATTCATAGTTTGAGTGGAGGAGAACGGTAGAGCAAGTTGAAGAAAATATATGCAGTGAGTCACTACTTCTTCTACTGTTTTCTAGTGTTTTCAAGAAAGTATTAACTTCAACACGACAATTATATTACTTCTGCTTCATAGCTTCAATTTGAGGCCAAAATATAAGTTTTAATTAAATGCATTTTGTTTTTGAATAGGAGGGATAGGCATAGCAAACCTGGTTAAAAAGATTCAGCACAAGGAGTCCTTGGGGTTTGAGAACATGTGCTCTCATAAATCCTAATCTCCAAAATATTTTCTAAATGACTTCCCTCACAACCCAAGTATCATAATTTTTCGTGCACTTCAGAATATACAAGTTGCAATTTTAGGCATGAGAATAATATCATGCATGCTCTCAAGTACTAAATTCAAGTTGCCATTTCTGTTATGGCTGCTGAGCCTTCAACTATTCAGCTAGGTCTTAGTCTAACCTCTTCTCTCTCCTTTTCTCCTTTTCAGTTGGAATCAGATTCTATGAGTCTTATTTCAACGCTTTTAAACCCTTTATCAACTGGACGACTGCTCACTCAATTGATTTGATCCGGAAGGGTCTTTTAAGTTTTCAACAGGTAAACTAACGCTGGGCCAGTAGGAAGGCAAATGCGACTGCTGACTGGGTGACTTCGTATGCGCTGCGCAGAGTGTGTCCTGTGGATTGGGTCTCTAATCCTCCCCTCCCTAATGCGCATGTCTCCTCCTCCTTAGGAGGCTGCTTTCTGTTTTCTTGTTTTGCCCCTCTTCAGTCTGTTTAGAAGATTTGGGCTGTGCTTACTAAATTCAAGTTTTAGGATCTGACATTGTAAGTAATGTTACGTTGCTTCACACTATGGTTACTACCTGTGTGATGTGAATGGGGGAGATAATCATCCAAAAAAATGGTAAAGATGAAACACCTGACGACTCTTACCCATCATATGTGAATATTCCAACCCTAAGAAGTTGTAATAATTATGCGAAGATCAGGTGAAATGTGGCCTTCCAGATCGAGTCTGCACACAACTTTCCGTAATCCCATACCAGATTGTCATCAAATATATAAAAGAACAATCAAAAGTTAGTATGTCTGCAGATACAGAAGCTAGCGCAATCGAACGATCAATATTCTGTGAAGCTAAATCGAAGGATGATCTGCAATGAACAAGAAAGAAACAGAAGATACAAGATGGAAGAGGGGGACAAGACCAAGAATCCTGCAGGACCAGAAAGATACCAACAAAACTAAACCATCACCGTTAATGAATGAGAGGGATATGAGAGACATTAAAGTTATGATTGAGAAAGTAGGTAGGACTATGAAGACTTTTAATTCAAACCACTCAAGAGTCATAGATTTTTATTTTGCATTATAGTGATAAATCCTATTATATACTAGAGGATTTTCAGTAAATATTAGGAGGGCAGTCCATATATTGGCCATGGCTATTTGGTTCTAAACAATAATAAGGGGCTCCCAACACAAAGAATTTCAAGATTTTATCTTGGCTTTGTCAGACAGATTTCATGACTTGGTTTAACTCTCTTGAATAGTAAGGCTCATGTAACTCATTCCTTTGTTTAACTCAGCTCAACCTATCTTTCTATGTAACATATAGATGACAACATATATATGCAATTTTTGTATGCAACTACTATGAAGATGTTGCATCTGAACATAGATTTTTGTGTTCTTGACTTTGGTGTATGAGAGGGACTAGTCATCCTGGCTGGGGATAGGCTCCCGTTCTGTTTCAAGTTTTGACGTAGTGAGAACTGAGAAAGTACCGCACCTTTGGTACTGTTTACAAATGAAATTTCGTAACACACTCTTTCATATGATGGTGACAATAAGCTTAAGTACATTCTAGCTGATTGCTGCATTCCCAAGGAAGCTATAACATTCATGACTGTTGATTCATTAAGCGTAGATATTATTCCACTCGCACTACTTTTTACATTCTCCAGAACCTTATATAGAAAGAACGAACATGGTTTTGTCTTCAACCCTAATTTCTTGATAGACGTGTGTGAAACTTCGATTTCCGGGTTGTGGAGAAATTGGTGGAAGTAAGTCTTTGGTATCAGATGGCATGGAGCAGATTACCAAATTGGTGCAGGCTGAGATTGATAGCAAAGGTTGGGATTTGTTATTTTCTTGTTCTAGCCTTGGCATCTGTTTCAGCAAATGAAAGTTTGGAGCAACAAACTTCTTCTAGGCATGAGAATCATGTGAAGGAGGTTGAATCTAATTACTTAACCAACGTTTCAAAATCACAGACCAGTGGAGCTGTTGGCTATAAGCATGTCTGGCCTGTAAGTTCAGTTTCACATAATCTATGTTGAATAGTATATATCCTGTCTTGAAGAAATTTATATTTGAATCATTTGATAATGCACGTAGACTTGAAATGTTTGATAAGCATTAAAATCTGAAGCATCCAAGTATTTGCTTATCAAACATTTCATCTTAATAAGTCTAGTACTGATTGGATTTTGGTCTCAGGATATAAAATTTGGCTGGAAAATTGTGGTTGGTACAGTAATTGGATTTCTTGGATCAGCATTCGGAAGTGTTGGAGGTGTTGGAGGAGGTGGCTTTTTTGTGCCAATGCTCACTCTGATTATTGGCTTTGACCAGAAATCATCAACTGCAATATCAAAATGCAAGTATTGTCTAGTTATTGCGTGCTGTTGCTTATGACTGTTCTTGTTTGCTGCAAACTTTATACCGGCTGCGATCAATTTCAAATTATTTCAGGACAGAATGAACGACATTAACAATATGTTTCTATCTGAATAACTTTCTAGGTATGATTACCGGTGGAGCAGCTGCCACTATCTTGTACAATCTAAGGCAAAGGCATCCTACATTAGAGTTGCCACTCATCGATTATGATCTAGCACTTCTATTCCAACCTATGTTAGTGTTGGGGATCAGTATTGGAGTTTCTCTTAATGTAGTTCTTGCTGAATGGATGATCACCATCTTACTAATTATCATTCTCTTAGGTAACACTACCTTTTCTTTTCTAAACTTATGAACTCTTTCCCATTCACACTAGTTATAACTTTCGTGTTTATATTTAGGCACATCGACCAAATCGTTCTTCAAAGGCGTAGAGACATGGAAGAAAGAAACTAAAACCAAAAAGGTGATCTTCCCAAATTAATATTAGGATTCATTTGTCTTCTGCATTACTCAATCCATCTAATACTGATCTTTTCTCATTACACTTTAGATTTTACTGGATGCTTCCAAATGCTTGGAATCAAAAGGTGAGGTTGAGAGGTTACAAGTCATTTCTTCACTTAATTGTTGAAAATCTATGTCACATATTCTATAACTCAGACATATCTTTTAGAAGTTTAGGTATAGGGCTAGATGAGGTTCTCAATCTTTGGCTTACATTCTCCTTAACTTGGTGTTAGCGTCGCAGACGTTGAAGACAGACATAGTCCAAGTGGTGCAAGCAATGACCTAACACAAACCAAGCAAGTTAAAAGAAGAGAGGTAGCAATTCTGCAGCTCAATCTTATGTTAGAATGATTTCAGTGAGTGACTTCTTTGACCCTTCCAACAGGTTTCTATTCTTGAAAATGTCTGCTGGAAGCAACTTGGTATTATTGCTACTGTCTGGGTCATAATTCTTGGATTGCAGATTGCTAAGGTCTATTTTACCCAACTAGTACTAAAGTGGTTCATTTTCCTTACAAGCTTCTAATTTGAATTACTCATAGCTTTTATGCATTAAGAACTCATATTGATAGAAAATTACTTGCTTGTTGGAACAGAATTATGTGACAAAATGTTCAGTGACATACTGGTCACTAAATCTCTTACAGGTAACTTCCATGGCTTCATGTAACAAGAAAACAATCTTCCACCTTTCTGCGAAAACTATTGAAGTATTAATATCTTTCTTTCTTAACTCTGTCTTTTATCAACCAGATTCCTGTGACGGTTGCAGTAACTTCATATGAGGTAATTAAGCTTTCCCAAG
The DNA here is from genome assembly GCA_951800085.1 of Comarum palustre. NCBI lineage: Eukaryota > Viridiplantae > Streptophyta > Magnoliopsida > Rosales > Rosaceae > Comarum > Comarum palustre. Next base: position 15,507,403 of record OX637572.1, read on the forward strand.
GGAAGAGAATACTTGCATCAAAGGGATCAGAAACAGGTGAAAACTGGAGAGTGTACAAGCTTGTTTTTTATTGCGCCTGTGGCATAGCAGCTGGACTAGTTGGTGGAATGCTTGGTCTTGGTGGAGGGTTTATTATGGGTCCATTGTTTTTGGAAATGGGGATCCCACCTCAGGTACCTTTTCCATTATGTAACAGTGATGAGAAGCAGGATTAAGTTATCTATATTACTATAGTAGTGTCTGTGTTGACAAAACCTATTACTGATTGATTTTGGGTATGATGCTCAAATTTGCACCATGTAACTGGGTAAAAACTTATGTAGGTGGCAAGTGCTACATCCACATTTATCATGGCATTCTCTTCATCCATGTCTGTGGTAGAATACTACCTTCTAAAACGATTTCCTGTTCCTTATGGTAACTTTCCTAGCCAAGCCCTCACATTTCTGTTAATAAATTGATGAGTAACGTTTTCATACAGCTTTGTGTTTTCAGACTAATATCGGCTTCTTTTGTTCTGATTCTTCTGCAGCTCTCTATTTCGCTGGTGTGGCTACTGTTTCTGCAATCATAGGGCAACATGTAGTAGGGAAAGTAATCAAAGCATTAGGAAGAGCATCTCTGATCATCTTCATTCTAGCTTTCACAATATTTGTGAGTACACTCACATTAGGTATGTGGATCACTGCTTTTTCTCTTCATAACTTGATTTCAAGAGCAAGATATAAATTTTTATTTACATGAATTTTGTTCCTGAACAGGAGGGGTAGGTATAGAACACATGGTGAAGAAGATTGAGCACAAGGAGGAGCTCTGGAGGTTTGATAGCATGTGCCCTCATAAATCCTAATCTTCTAACTCTTCGCTTAATAATCACCTTCACGCCCCAATCAATAATATTCTTCCTCCACTTGAAGTCATATACAAGTTTTGATTTTAGGCATGAGAAGAATGCAATGCTTGCTCTCAAATACTAAATTCAACTTCTAGGATTTGACAATGTTAGTGTCCTGATTGATACTTCGCATAGAACACCACTGCAACTTCCGTATTGTTGCCTTTGTTCTTACGTTACATTTTACAATCATAAGTTTGTAGTGATATATGAAACAGTACTATTCCTTTGTGATGCAAATTATGGAGAAGATGATAGTGCAAAAGAAAATGGTGAATTTGAAATGTCTCATGACCTCGGCCATATGTGAATATCCCAAACCTCAGTTAAAATTATTATGAGAAGCTCAGGATGAACACGTTCGGGGAGTTTCAGCTGTTATATTGTGCATATGACCTAGAGTCGCTTACCTGCTTCACTACTTGTCATCAAACTAATTAAGTATAATCAAAAGTTAGTATGCCTCTGCCGATACAGAAGCACAATCGAACGGCATTCTATGTAGCTAGATCTGTAATGAACAAATACTCATACTCATACCATACCATACCATTCAGACATACTCATACTCAAACTCAAACTCATACCATTTTTAGTGATTATCACAAGGTTATATGATGATCTAGGTCCATGAGGAATGCATGCAATTGCTCGGAGTGATGCTGCAGATATGAAGCATAACTTCTTTTCATACCAAGGTATGGCATCATTTCCGGTGGCTTGCAACTTCTGGTCAAAAGTTGTGCAATAATGTATGAGCAAAAATGATAAAACATTTCGTTGCCTTCCTACCAAAAGGATAACATCCGATTGATCCGAAGTTCACAGCAACTTCTGGTTAAAACAGATGAACATTCCAAGAGTAGAGAGAAAACAGAACCACCATTTCTCAATGCCAACTTCTGGTTAAGGATTCGGTGGATAAGGATTTGAGACTAGTCTTTTGGAAAATGCCAACTTCCTATTGTTGTTCACTGTTCCAGAGGTCTAGCCTTCTAGAACACACTCCCTTCTCTTGAATGTGCTAAAGCATTTGAATAAGAGCTTGACATCATCAAGATAAATGCAAACCATCTTGTCAGAAATGAAATAGATAGGCTTAAACTAGTAAAAAATAGAAAAACAAATACGAAGTCCTTTTCCTCTGTTCTGGTTTCAAACTTGGAAAACTAGAAAATGTCACAGAAATCCCATTCCCTTCCAAACAAACAGACACTAAGATTGAGTAAAATGCTAAGCTAATCCATTATTCCGTTACATTGAAAAGGCTGGGCATCTGGGTTCATTTCAACATACAACCCAGTTCCTCCAGTTCAGGGTAAAAAGGAAAAGGATAATGTACATGCTTCGTTGGCTCATTCTAATGATTCTATGCTTTTCTCTAGTACTTCATTGTTCCTTTCTGCCAAACACTGTCTTAACTAAGATCAGGAAGAAGAAGAAACCCCTCTATAGATTAGGAAACTGAGAGTCTCTAAAGTGAAGTAGATGAAGGTGCCTTTGGAATGAGTGAAGAAGCACCCAAAATTGGAACCCACCACACATTGCCAACCACATCCATATCTCTTATCAAACTCCTACAAGACATTGATGTCAAAACCATAAATTTAAGTACCTTAAACAAGCCCAGAAAGCCGAATTTGTAATTTGGATGAAATGAGAGGAAAGGACTGTACCTTTTTAATGTGGGCAGCTATGGATCTGCAATCAAAGACATCATACAGATCCAGAGCTTGAGAAGCAGAAGCCATGGCTTGAATCTGCATCTTCACTGGCATGTCTGTGTCTTCTATCAAAGCTTTGCCTTCCAACATTCCCTCTATCTCTCTCTCTCCCTCTCTCTGTATGAGTAGAAGAAAAACCCAGTTGGGATTTGCAGGGTTGATTTCTTTCTTATCTCGAAGAATTAGAGGAAGATTATTAGAAGGAAATGGAAGAGACAATAGACGAAGAACCCAGGAGACACGAAGGGGTTTAAAATAGAAAATTCCAAGCTGGCACAGAATCCAATAAATAATATTTTTTCTCCTCACTTTATGGGCTTCTTTTATCTCTTTTTTTTAATTGTTTAATGTGATTTGTAGGATGAGTCACTGACACGTCATTTTTAGTTACTGACCTTATCTTACCCAATTAATTTACTGTTGCCATTTTCATCACTTTTCCCATGGAATCCCAAATTCTCGGACAAAAATAAGTACACCCCAATCTGGGAATGCTGCAGATCCTCCTGAAAACGAGGGAGTCAACACTCGGGGGACTTCGACTGTCTGTCTTCAGAAGGGAGGGACGACAAGACGACACCCTGCCTCACCAAAATAAGAGTAGATAGTCTTAACTCCTTGAGCTTGTAGCATTTCAAATAATTTATCTATTTTAAATTATAAAATTATAAAATCTCTAAAATAAAATGAACTGAACTTCAACAATTTTTCTGTTATATGATTGTTTTTCTTTATAATTTATGAATATATATAAATATTATACATTTATTCAAATTAAACCTTAAATTTAATGTTAGATGTTTTAATTTTTTGACATTTTTCATTTTTGGAAGAGAGATATTGAACTCTATAAGGTAAAACAATAAGTTTTAGAGATTTCTAGTTGAATATACACATTTTGAGAATTCTATAGATATAGCGGATATGTTTTTTTCTCTTTCCATTTTTTGTAAAATAGAGGATATTTTACATGAACTGTTATAGCCAAAAAATTATGTTTTTTCTCTAAACTAGATATTATTATAGTTTTAAATGAGCTGTTGAAGTTGCTTTCAAAATTAGCAAAACCTCCAATTTTTCACTTGCATTACATTTTGTAAAACATATTTTTAGTGTTTAGTTTCAATGGTTCGCTATAGTGGATAATGGGATTATGGTAATATAGTTCACTCATGAGCAACTCAAAGAATGACTCCTCTTATTAGTGGTGGATTTAGGATCCGAACATGGGGGTGAGTTTCATATACAAGGTTTTTGGCTGAAGGGCAAAAATATTTTATCCTGAAATTGAGTAGAGGTCAATAGATGTTCAATAATTCATGTTTGCAATTTCACATTACCGAGTTATAATTACACTTATTATTTTTTAACTGATATTTGACTTTGCTAACTCTTATGAAAAGACTGATAAAGACAAGAAGATGAAAGTCAAAAGAAGGAAAAAATAATCTAAAATCGAGTATTCAAGTTATAAACCCTAATAACATTCTATGAAATAAATTCAAGCTTTGATCGGCCTTCTTCAGTCTTCACCCATATATATAGAGTTTGTTGCGACTGTATTTGTTAGAACCACTGCAAAGTACATTGTAATTTAACATCAACATTGGAAACAAGTGCATAGTAGTTCCACTGTTCCTGACCCCCGTAATTAATTTTGAGGATGTCGTTGTTGGCGAGAGGCTACAATGCAAGAAGCTCGATCATCAATCATTATTGTCTCGTATATAAGAACTCTACAACTTACCTCATCTAGTCTCTACCTTTAACCTACTATTTTTCATGCATTTGAAAATTCTCTTTCGAATTCTATGAAATTAAAAGTTGCAATATTGTTATGACGTTCATTCTAATTTTTGGTTTTGATTAAATCATTTTGTGCAAAATTGTTTGTAGAATTCGACTTCCATCACTCTTTGGCAAGCGTGTCACGTCACACGTGTCAAAGAGTAGGTAACTAGGTACAGTAAAACCTTTTTAAATTAATAAGGTTAAGACTGTCAAAATCTATTAATTTAGCGATGTATTAATTAATCGATAAAGTAATAAGTTGTTAATTTATTGATTAATTAATAACTTATTAATTTATATAAAAATATTATTTATTTTATCAAATTTATTACAGATACATTGTTCAATGAATTACTTTATTCGATGTACTATATTATTCAACGTACTACGTAAGTTCGATGTACTATACAAATTCACATAATAAACATTAAATACACTATTTAAATAAACAAAAACCATAGTTACACAACACATTAGAAAACACAAAACTAGCTTCTCATCTCAAATGAGTTAAAAAATCAACGATGACGAATGAAATGCGTAAAGCATTACGCGAGTATTGTAGAGATAATCCAAGTAGCACTCAAAACAATTGCAAACAGTGAGTTTTAGGAAATTCCGACTTGCAAGTGAGTCGAGTGATGATAACAAATGCGATCAACCGAACTGTGGAGTATCTCACTACTCTTAAAAAAGATGATGCTAAGCGACACATAACGATGAAATTCCCTAAATTTAAGAAGGCTATGTACCAGTGGATCGTTCAATATCAAGAATGTGTGAATATGTCAGTAGAATTAATCATTGAGAAAACAAAAGAGTTATTCAAATTGATGTATCCTCAAGATACTCCAGATTTCTAGTTTTCTCAAGGATGACTCGAGCGCTTCAAATCAATACATGGGATAAAAAAACTATCGTCGTTTTTGGTGTAAGTGGATCAATTAATGTGTTAGACTTTGAGGGCAATTTGAAGCTCTTAAGGGGAGAAAGTGGATCAATTTGACATGAAAGATGTTGTCAATATGGATGAGACGATTGAAGCTCTTAAAGCAGCGATGACATTGAACAAATTTTTGATGCACCATGAGAAAACAACACCACGAGTTCTTATAATGATAAGAAAAGTTCGAGATGAGATTCAAGGTGACATATGTGCATGCATTAGGTTTGGGTTGCCAAGATTGTCCAGGCCACCTTCAGAAAATATTTGAGACCTCGCCTTGAACCAAATGCTGAAAAAATAGTGAAAATAACCATGTTATTTAACGAATTTAAATGAGAGAATTTAAATAAGTTATATGGTGAATACGAAATAGTCACCCAAATATGACTAATTGCTTGAAACCATACATTATAGATTTTGTATAGTCTATTGACTGATTGAATTCTATGAGCTATAACCTCACAGAATGTGAAAAGATATAACCTTAGAGAATGTGAAAGGATGTAACTTCACAAAATGTGAAAAGTTGTAACCTAACTAAAGGTTGTAACCACACATTTATATGAAAGGTTGTAACCACACATTTATGTAAAAGGTTGTGGCCATAGAATGTTAAAGGTTGGAATGCTAATTAAGGGTTGTAACATATCAACCAGAATTCATGACAATTCAAGTAGTGGATGGTTTTTCTCATGTATAAATAGGTGGCACTTCCTTTGTTCTAAACACAATTGAAAATATCATCATTCGAAACATCTTTCGAAAACCATCTCCTTCTCTCAAAGAGTTATTCTCTCTCTAGTTTATAGCATTCTAGTGATAGATTGAAGATGCTACAAGTTCGTTGGGTGTTTGGCAGCAGTGCAGCTCCAAAGCACTAGTAGTCGTTGCATACTAGGAGACAAATGTCATCAAGCCTTTTACACCGGTAGATGAGGCATAATTTGTCTTAAGGAAAGTGTGTGAAACACACGACTCGACTTCATCACTTTTCTCGTATTCTTTGTTTGAGTTTGAAGTCATAACACGTTTTTGGTGTTCTACGTACTAAGTATTCCAAAGCACGTGATTCAGCTTTCACAAATTCTATTTTTCCTTGAATCAAGTGTAGTAACCAATGATGTTCATAATAATTATTTTATGTTTATCATTTCATTATTTATAATTATTTATTTATAAATTAGATTTAAGTGAATTTATATATGCAATATCTAACCCCTCTTTGTTTACACCAAATTGTCTCGCCGAACTTGACTCCATTCTTGGACAAGAGCTGTGGGAGTACACATCCTAGTGCACCAAGCAATCGCCCCGAGCTCACGGTTTTTGGCGAATTTCTTGGAGTATGCTGACAGCCCTACAGTGTCCCATCCATAGTCACCAAGGAACTCACCGGTCAAATATGGAGTTTGCTCAGAGAATGGTATCAAGTATTTTTAGCAATCTGCACCATACTTGGTTGGCATTTACATTTGAAGTATGTCGATAAATATGAGCTCAACGTTGTCAACGAGGTTTGGCTCAGTTGGCCACCCCATCCGAGTTCGGTTCCCGCTACCAACATGTCTCGTTTGGTTTGTGATCTGTAAATTCCTGTGGAAATCCATACCTGAAGGCTGGTGTGACAGACACGTGTCTACTGTCAGTCCTTCAGGGTTGAGGTTGCAGGTATGCCCTGACGATGGTGGTGTAGCGTAACCAAGCTCTCACCTAAACTTTTTTCTCAACAAAAAAAAATATGAGCTCAACGTTTTGGCATAAAATCCGATCTAAACTTCCAAATGCTATATATGTGAACATTTTGGATTGAAATTTACTGTTAACTTGTAACATAAACAAAAAACATTATAATTTCAATGCTAACAGTTGTTTTAAAGTCAATTTATATAGAGATTAGAACCTAACCTTTTTATCCGCGGGAGAAACCCATAGATCAGGATAGATTAGAGTTGAAGTCGTTTGCCTTTATATAGAGGTTCTGGATCAAAATTTAACGAGTCATGTTTTGGTTTTGGCGCTCAGGAAAATGAGATTTCCCGCTATGATGGAAATGGAGAATGACATCTATATTGAGAGGAATTCAACAGAGGAATCGATGCTCTTGAATTTCATATTTTGTTTCCAGCAGAAATTGTAGATTTCACGGGTTGAGAACCCAAACGATGTAAAGACTAAGAAATTGGGAATTCCCGATTTTGGATTAAATTCCCGGGATTTGATCCCTATCCAAACAGTGTTAATGCTAAATGTATGCAACCTCTAGCATGACATTTAGTAATGACTATAATAATACTATTATACCAGTTTTACTTAGAAAACAGCTTATAGTCCCTGGCTGCAGCTAAGTTACTCACCATATATCTTCTGGTGCACTTTTTACAGTGCGCCCCATGGTGATGCGGCCACTACTATGGCCTCCAATCTTCTGGATGAGCTCATTTGACTGCTTCAAAGCGGTCTGGCCGGCAAATGCTGGGTTGCTGTGCTTGCCATGGCTGTTTTTGTCTGTGTACTGAGAAGCTTTGGAAATGAAGATATTTAGAATTAGGATTTAGGAATGCTTATAATCAGAGGGAGAAGATGATGATGTGGATCACGAAATCTACACATCAGCAAAATTCTGTATTTTTCCAATGGGATTGAGATTTCTTACAGATTCTTTGATAGAGGATTTCCTTTATCCATGTGGAACACTGAACGCTGCAATGTATGTGGTTGGTTGAGTACAGGCCACAGAATTTTCAACTTCTGAAGCTCTAACGAAAAGGACAAGTATTTTATAGGCCCACAGATCATAAGATCAAAAGAGCACAAAATGGTTTCAACTTTTATTTGTATGTTTATTTCCGTCTTGAGAAGACGAATGTTTCAGTGAATGGAAATACATTCCGTGCTTTTAACCCAACTCAAGCTGAAGAAACTTATTCCATGGTCACCGCTAACCGCTTTTGGTCCCAAATCTTTGGGGTTGCTTTTTCCAATAAACGTTGGTTACATTTCTTTATGTTATTTGTACCAGTAACCGGTTTATGGATGAGTGCTCTTGGAGTAGTCGGTCTTCGTGGAGTAAAAGTTGGAATCTTTTCGAGTGGAACAGGACTTGAATCAGAAATCACCTGTGACTTTGAAAAACTAGCATTTAAGCTGAAGAGTATTTTCATGGCAATCCATTGCAAATCAGTCCAGTAGGGCATTTTAGTTTGTGTTTCATGAAAATTCTACGACTATGAGAGCAAAAAGTTTCTCAAAGTAATTGGCAGTAGGGGCATAAACATAGCACATTTGACTTCATCAACAATAATGGCACTTTTGAGATCAGAAACAGAAGAACCTGCAATGTTAGGAAAAAGAATAGAGAGATGCATTCTGTTGTGTACCTGCATTGAGAGTAAAAAGATTCTCAAGGTGATTGGCAGCAATCCATTTGAGATTCTTTAAGTAACAGGCAGCAAACTATGTCGAGTTGAAAGAGAAATCATAGTCCCATCTCCTTCCTACTAAAGGCGACCCTCGCACTGACTCTATCCTCAACTAAGCTCAGTTCATAGTAAAGCCATCTAGTCATGTAGACACCCCAAACAACTATGGAAGTCTGAGATCAGATTTATCAGTTGCAAGCAACGAGGAAGAGACGAGAAGAACACACAAGGCAAAACACAGCCCAGGTAATTGGCAGAAGCAAAATCACAAGGCAAGCCATGTCCCTATAAGAGAACTGGTTTGATTAACTGCTTGGGAAACAATTGGCACATCAAGTTTCCACAATTTCATACCACAATTTGTTTGAATAATTTGAGTTACATTTTCTGTAAACAATAACTATTACGTCTTAATTATGAAGATCCTTCCAACAAACCTTTTATTTGATGTTCAACTTTTTTCTTCAGCCAAGCATAAGGTAATCCTTCAATCACCTCAGCACCAAAGGAATAGACAAGAGCCTTTCTTGCTGCCTCTAAACTGATCCCGCGTGCCAGAAAATAGAAGAGCTGGGTTTCTTCTAGGTCACTAATTGCAGCTCCATGGGAACATTTCACATCATCAGCAATAATCTGAAGATTCGGTTTAACATTTACAGTGGCACGGGGTGCAAGAAGAAGACTTCTTGTTAGTTGTCCACCATCTGTTTGTTGTGCATATCTGAAAAATATACTAATGAAGAATTATGAGGGACAAACGCAATGCCTAACTGTAATGTTGAGCAGCAAAAGTGAACAATCTGATATTGGATGAAGTTAACTTTACCTGTTAACCCTTGCGTTCCCATCAAATACAGCTTTTCCTTCAGAGTGAGACACGATGCACTTATGTAGCTGCCTGGAATAACCTCGTGGATGATCCAGCACTATGCTACTATGTAGATCTTGTGTTTGATTCCCGGCAGACAAGTGGAGTGTTGATAACTCGGTGATCGTGTCAGGTCCCAATTGTTGAACATGGAGATTGTGCCTGCTTAACTTTCCACCAGTGCTAATTTCAACAAGTTCATATGTACTATCAGATTCCTGGTTCAACAAAATGAACCAAATCTCGATTATTACAGTTCTCAAAGTACGGATATTTACACAAAATTTAACAACTAATTCAAAGTAACAAAAAATAAAGAAAAGATAGAGCAGAAGAAATTACCTGGCGAACAGAAGTCCACCTGATGTGGGCAGCATTTACAGACTGGTTCTGAACATAAGAATGCTTAACTTTCCCTCCTTCTCCAACCCCAACCTCCAAAACAGAGTTAACCCAGTAACACTTATACCCATCACCACCTAGAAACTCCTCAATCACACCAATCTCCCCTCCCTCTTCCACCAACACAAGCACCCTCGGATTTGATAACGGCAGCTTATGTGACCCAATCTCACCTCCTTCATTGGCAAAGTAGCGCAAGCATATAGGAGTCTCTACTCGGCACCCTTCTGGAACATAAACGACAGTCAAATCCGGCGCCCCAATTCCATTAATGGACCAAAACAAGTCTCCCTGAGAGCTACGGGACAGAAACTCAGACACCCTTTTCATGATTGTTTCGTCTGAAAGCTCCAGCAAGCTACCCACATAAACCCCACTCGGCAATTTGCCCAAATTTATCGAATTCACAAGGAAACCATCGACAATATCCAAATGAGGATACTTGGAATCGTCCGGTGCAGTTGGAAAGCTGGGCGGGCGAGAGACTGAAGTGACTTCAGAGCTTTTGATGAAGGAGGTGTCCGTGAAGCGAAAAGGCTCATCTTTTCGAGTGGGCCATGGCGTTGAGAGGACGGTTTGAACAGAAGAATCTCGGAGGTTTTGCAGAGCTGAAGAAGAGGAGGGGAGTGAGTCGTCGAGGGACTCGGCAAGTTGGTGAACGAATGGGTCATAGGCGAGCTGTGAAGTTGAAGAAGACGAAGAAGGAGGTTGGAGGGGGACTCTGGCTTTAGGTTTTGGGTATTTGGGTGCGGAAAATAAGGGCGAAGGAGGTCGTTGAACCTGGGGTGTAAATGCTATGGCAGCCATTGCAGGTGGGGCTGCGAATTTTGTGGAAAGAAAGTTCCAACTTCCTCTGCTCTGCAGTGGAACTGTGGAAGTCTATCTCACGGTGAGAAACACAAGCAATAAAGTTCCTTAAATTAATACGTCATCAATCCAATAGAAGTTGATCCTCCTGTGTTCATGGTTCGTGAAAAATTAAAAAATACACAATTTATGAAACTTTCTAATAGGTTTTCCATGGTCATAAATTCTTAATTTTTTTATGCACATATATTAGTTCTAGGTGATTTGCTACTAAGCAACTACGCTGTAAGTGTTAATCTCTTCTTGAGGTTAAGATTTTATGTATCAAAAAATAATTTGTAAACAAAGTGTTTATTGTTATTTTCCCAATTTACATGATGATCATAGGACTAAAATGCTTTAATTTCAAAAACTGAAGGCTGAGATTGCTAAAAGAAAACTAAAGAATCAAAACCAATTGTAAAAAGTCAGATAATCTTAACAACCCCCCAACTTCTTTCAGCTATTATCAAACGGAGAAACCAATAACTAAATCAATAAAATAGAAACGTAAACTGAAACGACCCGGTCCCAAATTGTATAAAAGCTTTGTTATGAGCCGAAATTGAGATACAAAATATATGAGCAAGTAATTCGCTGTAAAATAGAGATAGAGAAAATGTTCACAGCAGAAATAATTTACAAATAAAACCCAAAAGGAATTCAAAAGCTACTTACAACAGGAAATCCTTTTCTTAAAACAAGTCAATAAAAGAAAGAAAAACCTACTCTGAACTGCACACAAACCAAACTCTTCTGAAAAGGAAACTAACTGCCCTGGAAACACACACATTTGGGGGCGAACAAACTAACGCTCAGTGAGTGACTGAAAAACCAACTAAAGATTCATCACAATGTCAAGAAATAGCCACAAGGTTCAGAAATTGAGAACAAGTCGCTAACTAAGCATCCTTCAACTACAATCTTTCACAAAATCTGTCACGGCAACTCACCAAGATATGGCTTATACAAGAACTGATAATCACTCATTTGAAACAAGATCATCACTATGATCAAACAAACCACTGGAAATAACTCAGCTGCCACTGCAAACTTATTAATCAATTGGCATGACACTGCATACTCAATAAATAAATTACATATCATATGGGAATGTCATTGCAACCCATGAACTAAAATATATTAGGAATGCCACTGCAAACCTTTTAGCTATGTCTTGGTTGCTTCACCTGAGCTACCTAAGCTTAATGATCGTGCCTTTACAGTGACATCATAAGTAATGTGCACATTGCCAACACCCCCTCTCTTGTTGGCTAGATAATCACACACCGACATCATATCACTGCAAATACAATACCCTTACGAACACAAATTACAACAGCAAGTAACAAGGCGAATGAACTCAAATCGCAAATTCTAATCTATCACTTATTTAAAAGACTGAACCACAAGAAGTAACTAAATTCAAAAGAGTAAAATTAACTCCAAAGAGCTCTATTAACCACCCATCATAACAATTACAGAATACCAACCATACAGTAACTGCATTTGAAAATAGAAGACAATTGGTTGGCCAAACTAAAAAGCAACAAACTCTGAAACAAATGAAGCATATTAGCAGAGGAACCCAAACCCCTCAAGACTAAATTGCAGGAGAAAACAAGGAATGAAACCACCCAAATGACAAACATGCAACAAAATCATAATAAAAAATTCAAGCAATTAAGACTAATAGAGAAGAAGACTAAAATCAGAAGTCACTCACAACAGCACACAAAATCATCTCAACCTAACACGGAAGAACTGAACCAAGGAAAATCATAGCAAAACATGTTGAAGACAGAACATCCACTCATCTCCCAAACAGAATAAACCCAGCATACAAAGAAACCAAATTCACCTCTTCCGCTTGCCGTTTTCACAATCCCTGATTTTCTTCTCTCTTTTCCCTTCCCTCCTCTCTCTTCTTCTTTTCAACCTGACCTCCCTCTTTCTTCTGTTATACTCTCCTTTTCTTTTCTCTTTTCTTCCGCTCTTCTGTTTTTTCACTCTCCTTTCCTTCTCCCCTCTTTCCTCACTTTCTCTTCATTATTTTTGTTCCAGTTTTGGCTTACCCACCCTTATCTTACCACAAAGATAAGAACAACCAGTGCATTTTTTTGTAACAAAAAAAATGCATCTTTTTTGTATAGGCGGAATTAGTGGAGGCCGTAGCATAATATATCTTGACATGAAAATCTCTTAATTCAAGGATAGATAACTCAATTTAACATATTATTTTATCAAAAAAAGAGGAATAGTAACCCAAAATTGAAAACCCAAAATTGAAATGGATGGATGAATGGGTACAATGCGGTTATCAATAAACCAAGCAAAATATGCCATGAGATAATTTCAATAATGGACTAGTATCAATCAGCTGTTTCGACATGAGTTTGCCAGTCCAGAAACATTGATTATTGATGATGATAGTGCCAGATCCAGATGATACCTACAATGGTCTGCAAGTACGGATGTTCAAACTTTTAAACCACAGGTGTCAATAATGGTTTGTTCAAGAAATGAGCCTCAAGATTCCCAATAACGAGGTCAGCCATTGCATTGCGAGTTTCTGTAGTGGCACTTCCTACATGAGGCAAGAGCACCACATTTTCAAGTCCAAACAGCTGCTCCGGTACATTGGGTTCATTCTGATACACATCGAGGCCAGCTCCACCTAATCGGCCTTCTACCAGTGCAGATACCAACTCAGGTTCATCAACATGAGGACCCCTCCCAATGTTAATGAGAACACCCCTTGGCCCCAAAGCATCAATGACTTCACGATTGATAATGTGGCGGGTTTCTTCTGTAAGTGGGCATGCAACAACTAGAACATCACAGTTGGATGCCAATTCCACAACAGTAGGATAATACTTGTACTTCAGTTCTGGTTTATCTGTTCTTGAAAAGTAGGCAATGGGGCAGCTAAAAGCCTCAGCTCTCTTGGCAATAGCTTTGCCGATTCTTCCCAAACCGATGATACCGACTGTTTTTCCAGTGAACTGAAATGAAAGAAAAGCTGTTACAAAAGGAGACCACAAGCTATACCAGGAAAAAGGGTTAGAAAAAGAAAAGAAAAATGTCAAGTGATGAACTTGACATTTCATCTTAAAGCTACACATGTCCAATTAAGTCAGTTCCTATAGCAAATATTCAACTGGCAGGCATAATCAAAGGCTAGTAATCGGAAACTATCAATATCTCATACTAACATCTGTCAGAAATATATTGCACTTATTGTTGTGGGAACCTCTTGTACTAACACTTACAATCCAAAAATAACACCTTGACATGGTCCCATTTGCTTGACTTGGCAATATAGCACAAAAGCAGCTCAAAGAAAAGCTCCGTAGGTCCTAAATCCAACTGTTGAGCATTTTTGTACATGAAAGGCAGAACTGCGGAAACATTTCCACATACTATTGAGCAACACTCCACAATTTTAGCAACGACACACAACAGCACAGAGAGAGAAACAAGCACCACGCCTACCATGTAATATAAAGAATTTGAGTAACACCGATATGACTTTGCAAATCTCTTCCTCATATACTACAGAAAAGAATGCAGAATTCTCTCCAAAGTCCAAATAGAGCAAAGATTTCTTTACAAAACAAATATACATTTATACATCCCTAAATCAACCAACACCAACAGCAAAGTGATGACAGTGATCAAGAAAATAAAAAATGTAACCTTTGTGGTCAACTTGTAGTCACCCTTCTTCCACAGCCCACTCCTGACATACCGGTCACTCTCGCACAGCCGCCGCATCACCGCCAGAGTCAACCCAATAGCAATGTCGGCCACGTCATCGGTCAACACGTCAGGGGTGTTGGTGACCCTCACACCCTTTTCCTTGCAATACTTCAAATCAACCTTGTCGACCCCAACGCTGTAACTGGCGACGATTTCCAACTTGGGCAGAGAGTCGATCAACTCGGCGTCGGCTCCGGCGGAGGCGTTGCCGACGATGGCGCGGATGGAGGAGGCGTGGTCCTTGATGAACTGGGTCTTGTGGGGGGCGGTCCAGAGCTTCAAGAGGTTGAAACGCTTCTCGAGCTCTTGTTCTAAGTAAGGGGACATTGGGATTGGTAGGAGGACACCTATGGACTCCATTGTTAGGGGGTGTTTGGAATCGGGGTTTGGGATTCCAGCGATTCCCAAAGGATTGGAGAGGCTGTGATTTATAGAGGATTGTGAAGTGGCAGAGAGACACTGACTAAAAATGGTAGGTGTGTTTGTGGTGATCAGCAAGAACGACAAATGCAAACGTCGCCGTCGGCTCGGCTGAATTATTGATTATATAAAATGGAAAAATGATCCGAAGTTTGTGTTAGGTTTTAAAAACTTTAAAACAATGTTTTATGTTTTCATCTTAACTAATAAAAGGTATTTAAAATTGATAGTTATGTTAAAAAAACAGAAAAGAGTATTTTTATCTATTTTTATTTTTTTATTAACCTTTTTTTCACTTTTCATTTTTAATTTATCTTTTTTTCTCCAGCTACGCATATCTCGTGGCGACGCTTCTTTTTTTGATTTTTCTCTTATAGAGGCGAAGATGACAATCATTTTTCTTTTCATTCTATTTACTAAGTTATATTCATTCTTATTTTATCTAATTAATTATTGTTCTTAATTTTAAAGACATGGAGTTTTGGAGATAAAAAATAAATAAATAGTGATTTTTTTAATTTTGTATTATTATTTGAAGATAAAAAGAAGAACAAAGGTCCATAAAAAATAAATGGTAAATCAATCATTTTATGTCAAAAAAGTCTGTTGTTGATTTTTTAACATAATTAACGGTTCCAGATACTTTTCTTCAGTCAAGGTAAGAACGTGGGATATCGTTATAATTATGAAATTTTTAAAATGTGAGACACCAAAGCTTTGTTTCTCTAAAAGGTCAGACACTGTTTGAATTATTTTTCCTATAAAAATAGAGGATTTTACTTGTAAAATTATTTCAACAAAGCCCTTATGTGTGCCTTATCAGTTGAAAAGGGGAGGATTAAGTTCTAGAAGAAGTCGAACCATCTCAAAGCCACCGGCAACGAACCGTAAGGAGGAGACAAAAAAAATTAGGTTAGTTTTGTCGTCGGTGGTTGCCGGACGTGAGAAATCCGACTAGGTTAGTTTATTCGAATACGGTTGGCTCAAACGAGTTTCGTCAAAATCGAAGGTACAAAAAATTTTACACCTAGTAATTTACCTAAAGTAATTCTCAAAATTTATAGTATTGTAAATTCCTATTTACTATTTATTGTTACTGAATCACAATTACGAGTATCAGTAACCGAGTTACTAGTGGTTATTGGGGGCTTAGGAACTGAGTTACTGAAGGTCAAAAACTAAGTTACCGGTGACCATAATCTGACGATTGGAATAAATCTGAGTTACTAAGTATCAGTAACGTAGTTACTAGTAGTTATTGGAGGGCTTACACATCTCTAGGGCTTAGACAACGTACTATCAAAGTTTACTGAAAAAAAAACATTGGGGAAATAAAATAAAACATGAGAAATGGAATGAAAAGAGGATGGCGGCAATGGACAGATGTTGTGCATCCCAAAAAAAGATGTGTAAAATTATGTCATATCCTCTTTTATATATAAGCAACTGTTGTTAAGGTTAGAAAACCCTATTTTTCGTCCATGAACTTGTCTTTGTGGTCTGAGCTTTGAAATTGAAGTTTCGGTTCAAATCAAAAATTCAGACAAACTGACCTTCAGTCACTTAAAAGGTCATGAAGTCTTCTCCAAAATAGCTATTGACGATCCTCGAAAGGTTCTGGAAAGTAAACTCTTGTAACTTCCTCTGTGTTCCTCGGTTTTATTTACGACCTAAAAATACAAACTAAGTTTTAATGAATATTGTTAAATGAATTACATAGCTAAATATTGGGTTGGAAATGCATTAACAACGTTGCATAAAATGCGTCTATCATTGGCTTGACAGCCTCGACTGCTCCATTGGTTCATTATTTTAATCCACTCAATTTATGCCTTGGTTTCAAAATGAATGGGTTTTACAGTTTTCATTCTACGCAATCCATTCATTTACTTGTTACTTTTAGAGACGGTCTTTTAAATTTAAGACAAGTAAAAGAGAATTATATAAAGAGAGGGGGCCGGGACTAAAGCAAAGTCTCGCTTGTGAGTAGTACCTATACGATCGATACTAGTAACAAGCTATCGATAATGATATTAAGGAAAACCAAAACGATCACTAGCTATTTAGTGAGTATTTACATGTTGGAAATATGATCGGACGAATCAAATCTCACAACTTTATTATCTTTTATGTGAGAAGAGCCGAATATTACTGAAAAGAAATGCTCATATATGATCGATGTTGGATTAACCTCTCGAAACCAAATGGTTGGTAGTATCTATCATGTCATAGAGATTCTCATAAATTGGAATGACTCTCAAAACCAAGTTATCATGACTGTATAAGCAGTACGTCAGAACATAGCTATAACGTACCAGACCTTGGTGTGTAGTACTGGATCAAGAAGTTGTCGGGTGAGCAGCTGATGAACTAAATTCTCCATCTTTCTTCAAAAGATCATAAGAGAAAATCACTCTCTTTTAGATCTCTGTCTAAGCGTGTCTATATCTCTGGCTCCTCATATATAAAGAAATGACTTGCAATGGAGGAAACTTGTATTGACCTATCAGAACGGTACGCGTCCATGCCAGTTCGGCCGGAGAGAGAACTGGAAAATTAGAAATTTGCACCTCTGTCTTTCCGGGATTCAAGCTCTGATTGACCTCCATTTCAAAACCTCCACCATCCAAAACCCCCCACACAACATCAAAAATATCCAACATGCACCCCACGTTCTGATCCGACCTCAAAAAAACCTAAATCCCCCAAAACCCAAGAACACATCTTTTCTCAATTTCTCAAAAATAAATCAAACGACAAAATGATCAAACCTAAATCCCCCATAACCCAAGAACACATCTTTTCTCAATTTCTCAAAACTGATCTAACCATAACAAGAACCAAAAGGACACTTTTGCTTGATCATTGAGAAACTTCTCTCTTTACCTTGTGACGCAAGAAATAACCCTAGAGAGAGTTAGAGCTAGCCGACAAAATTGATCCTTCTCCATCCGCCCATTCCAATAGGTTGAACAGCACTCATGCCTTGTTCTCCCTTGTCCATTCTATAAAGGTCTTTCTCAAAAGGCTGAAAATGGTTCGGGCTATTGAGGACAATCCAGAGAATCACAAGACCAGGTTGTACCATCTGAGGGAGATGCATGGGACCGCAGGCAGGCATACCAAGAGCTTGAGCATTGAGGCTTCAAGAGCATTAGAGTATCAGGATGACGAAGATAGTGGGGATGAAACTCAGAGGCCTACTCAGTCCAACGCTAGAGGCCTCAAGTCAAGGCGGAGCATGGAGGAAGCCGCCGCCGCGGCCAAAGAAGCCAGAGAAAAGCAGCAGCAATCTGGTGAGTTGATAAACTGTTGCGATGGAAACATGATAGTTTCATGTAATGACTAGATGAGATCAAATTAGTTGTAAATGAGAGTTTTTTATGTGACTCGATATTTGGATTATGATCCTACAGATATAGAACAGATGAAGGAGAGGTTTGCTAAATTGCTTTTGGGTGAAGATATGTCCGGCGGAGGAAAGGGTGTTTCTTCAGCTTTGGCATTGTCCAATGCCATTACCAACCTCGCCGGTATGTAAATATGGTACAGATAGTTAGGTACTGCAGAAGAAAAAACTGCAAAATCCGATCCAATTTATCGTAATCGATTAGTTAACATGTTGGTTAACCGTATTCTGAAACACGGAAAAAAATCATTGGCTTATCAAATTATCTATCGAGCCATGAAAAAGATTCAACAAAAGACAGAAACAAATCCACTATCTGTTTTACGTCAAGCAATACGTGGAGTAACTCCGGATAATATGAATGGAATAAAGATTTTTCCTTTTTGTTTTATTGGACTCAGATGTTTGCATTAACATATATATATATATATATATATATATATATATGTTGTTAGTTTTTTCTATTGGCAATGCCAAATGTATATTTCTGATATATTATCCGTCATGTTAATTTTTGATCCATCTGCAATTCAGCTTCTGTTTTTGGAGAGCAAACTCGCTTAGAGCCTATGTCTCAGGATAGGAAAGCAAGATGGAGAAAAGAAATAGATTGGTTGCTATGTGTCACCGATTACATTGTTGAGTTTGTTGCTTCACAACAGAAGAATAAGGATGGATCCAATATGGAGGTACAATCTAATATCTTCTAGCACGTACATTGTGCAACGCATCGCACATCATATTGATAAGAGCCTGTGATTTTGGACTTGATAGATAATGGTGACGCGGCAACGGACAGATCTCCTCATGAACATTCCTGCCCTGAAAAAGCTTGATGCAATGCTTATTGTATGTCCTTTAATGCCATGTGGTTAATGTCATATGTGCTTAATCTACCATGGATTATATTTCTCTAACAGAAGCTTATCATAATCAGGATTGTCTAGATAACTTTGAAGGCGATCAGGAGTTCTTCTATGTATCTAAAGATGCTGATGAGAAGGAGAAAGTGAGTGCAAAGAGAAGTGACAAATGGTGGCTACCAACTCCTAAAGTTCCACCAGATGGTTTATCAGAAGCGGCAAGAAAATTCTTGCAGTATCAAAAAGATTGTGTCAACCAAGTGCTTAAAGCAGCCATGGCCATAAATGCTCAAGTTTTAACAGAAATGGAGATTCCAGAAAACTACATTGAATCCCTTCCCAAGGTAAAGAAAGGGAATTAGAACTAGTCTAATTAGAATGCTACAATATGTAATTCTAGACCCTTCTATTGAATTTATTTTGGTTTATTTGTTTTATGTAGAATGGGAGGGCAAGTCTTGGTGACCAAATTTATAGGAGTATTACTGTCGAATTCTTTGATCCGGACCAATTTCTTTGTGCCATGGACTTGTCCTCTGACCACAAAATTCTAGACTTAAAAAACAAAATGGAGGCTTCCATGATCATATGGAAGAGAAAGATGAACCAAAAAGATGGGAAATCTGGCTGGGGCTCAGCTGTGAGTTTGGAAAAGAGAGAGGTCTTTGAAGAGAGAGCAGAGACCATCTTACTCCTTCTCAAGCAGAGATTCCCTGGAATCCCTCAATCTTCATTGGACATAAGTAAAATTCAGTACAATGGGGTAAGAGCCACTTCGACTTCTTGATATGTTTGTTGTCAATTAATGTATCCATGTAATAATTGGTTATGCTTATAAACCTATAACAAGGATTATTTCTTGGATTCATAGGATGTCGGGCAGGCCATTCTTGAAAGTTATTCAAGAATCCTAGAGAGCTTGGCCTTCACTGTGTTGTCTCGAATCGAAGATGTACTCTATGCAGATTATTGTGTGCAGAATCCATCAGCTGCAGTAAGTAAAAAGAACAGTCTAGGAGAAACAACTCCAGCATCACCTTCAACTTCTCCGGATAGGTCCACGCATAAAGATGATAATGGGGGAACAGGGACACCCACTTCGATGACACTATCAGATTTCATGGGTTGGGGATGTGATCAAGGTGACAGTGAGGCTAAGAAGGAACAAGAAGCTGCAGCAGATGAAGGTGATGTGAAGCATCCACACATACAGAAATTAGCCAACATTGTGACCAACAAGAAGATGTCATATCTAGACATCTTGGGTGGAATGAGAAGTCCAACATCACGCCACTAACATAATTTATAGGTTGATGAGAGTATGAACCAAAGCCATTTAAGTGCAAACAACAGATATGGAAAAACATGAAAGAGCTAACAATCCTGGCCTCTAGATGTAAAATTCATACCTGTTTGTTCATTTTTTGAGCTATGATTACTTGCTTACTTTCATTCTGTTCCTTCCTTTTGTAATTAGGAACGAATGAGATAATCCAATGGGGTGTATATCAAGCATACATTTTGCATATGCTTTGATCTGTAGAGAAATGGCTTTGTAGCCTGAATGAATTATAGTTTTGAAGACTACTTGGTCCCTAGCTGGCGCATTTCTGCTCCAAATTCTTTGAGAAAGTGCAAAATATATATTTCGATGATAAATTTCTTCCATCATTGATCAAGAACCTTAGATCTGGTATCAAATGACCTTGAAGAATCATAGTCAAACAATAATCTAATAGAACAGAAAGAGTTCCTTAGATTGCACAGGAAAGGATATCTTTGATAATCAATTAAGGGTCTCAATCCCAGATCAGACAAACTTTACAAGTACAAAAGTAGAGAATAAGCAATTACATTACATATACTAAAAATGTTTGAATCATGAAAATCCCAGAGTAGAATCAGATCTTGCCACGTGGTCCCAACTTTGGGGGAAGTTGTGGGCCCTTCTTGATGGGTAGAAGATCATCTGGGGCAGTGGCACTAAGGTAAGCAATGGTGGAAGCGCCTCCCAAGATCAAGAACTTGAGCAGCAACCCTCTCTTGGTGAATGGAGCAGCAAATGTCTCAAAGAACTTGCTCTGCAGTTGCATGCATGGATTACAATTAAGTTATACTAAACCAATGTCTAGCTAGTGAATTGTAAGTAATTACTTCAGTACAGATTATGTCAGCATTTATACAATTTCATAGCCTTTAATTGGCTAAGTACCACAAAGTTATATACTATGAATCTTGGTCTAATAACATAACCAAAACTAATATGAAATTTTAGATGAAAATGTCAGATTGCATATTAACTTGTACATAGCGGAAATCCGGCGCATACTAACAATAGCTTCCATTGTCCAGTTGGTTAGATCACCCGTTTAGTAAGCGGGAGGTCTTGAATTCAACTCTCATTAAAAGCATTTTTCTCCTTTTTGTTTTTGTTTTCAAGATTTTGGTTAGGCAACGAGTCTAAACCGTAATGAGATGTGAAGAGAAAGAAAACCTGAAGAGGGTTGTAAGGTGAGGGTGCATCTGAGCCGTACAAGTCCCATTTTCCGGTGGTGTTGCCCAGATCCTCAAGGTCAAAGTAAACACTTTTGTCACCATACTTGGCCACCACAGCACCACTCCTACCCAAAACACAAAACATCACAAAAAAATAAGCTCAAACCCAGAAGAAAACTAAAGCTTCATTCTTCTTCATGCATGGCATAAAGATACAAACGTAGTTAATTATTCTCAGTACCTGACATTTTTGGGTGCGAGGGTCTGGCGAGTGGGCTTGATGACGAGCTTAGTCCCGGAGAGGGAGCTTCCTCCAAGGCCATTGATGGTGGCCGGTTGAACAGCTGCCAAGGTCGCCAAAGATGCCATGGTGTTTATCGAATTTGGAGGTCGACTCACTCTATCTGACTAAGTACTAGTTTTCGTTTTCTGTTTCAGTTGGGATGGAGTTTAGGGAGGGAGATGTCTGTTTGGGTTATTGATCTTTTGCATGGATCTTAGCATGACACCTGTATGGTGGATTCTTTTAGGATATTGAGCTTCACTTATGAGATGCCATGTGGAGTGTAAGCTGGATAACCCTATCCTTGATGATATTCAAAAGACCAGATATCAGACATTATTCTATTTCTAGTTCTTATATATATTGGCTGAATAATTTCTACTTCTTCTAATATTATCTTTGATAATGAGATGTTTACTTATTTGGTACGGTGCAAATAGTTAAATGAGGATTTTACTATTAACTACATTTTCAAGTCTTTATTTATTAGCAGAAAGGCAAAAATATCAGTTTCCCACCCGCAAACTGACGGAAACAGCCTGAAGAAACGGTCTTTTATCACTCCATTCTAAATTACGGATATTTCATCATATACATTCATGATCTTATTTGTTATCTTCATTTTCGTTTTTTCATTTCAGAAAACCCTAGTCTCTGATGAGACGACGACAAAGAAAAGCGTCGCGACGGCGAATCGAATCAACGAAGCAAGGCGTTGCGACGGCAAACCAAATCTGAGAAGCACAGTCTTGACGGCGAATCTAATCTACGAAGCACGGCGTCGGGGCGACAAATTGAATCGACGAAGCAAGGCGTCGTTGCGGCGAATCTGTCAACGAAACAAGACATCACGACAAATCAAATTGACGAACCACATGTCACAGTAGGGAAGCGACCAACGAAGCAAGGAGTCACAGAGACAAATCAAACCAGTGAAGCCCCGCGAATCGATCGACGAAGCAAGGCACCACCAATGGGTGTGAGATCGATTCATTTGTGAAGATCGGTAGCTTTAGATTTTTAGATGTGTTTGTTACTTATTTGAGAACGATATGTTTTTTTGTCAGTATATCTATATGTGGACTTTGTAACTATGAATCGAATCTAAGAGGACCTTGTACATGCATATGATTCAAGTCTTCTCTACTTTTGAAAATATAGTGTGCTCTTCAAACTTACTTAGGGTCTGTAGCTTCTGGTTTTTGTGCTTTCCAACACTATCACCAGGTTGATGTTTATGTTAGAGATTATGCATTTTTTTCAATATGCTATTAAGGGATAGTAGCTACATAATTAGAGAGTTTTGGTTTTTTTCCTAAGCGTATTGACCATCAATGACTCTTAGCTTAAAGTGTTTGTTTTTTTCAATGTATACTGATGGAGGCTAAGTAGCTTTACTTATAAAATATTGATGAGACTTGAATTCGATTTATGTAGTTTTGTAAATGTGAGATACTTATGTTATGTTGTACTGAACCTCAATAATATTGTATTCATTTTGTTATTGAGGTTTAGTAGTGATTGTTATTGGGATTCAGTAGTTTATGTTTTGTTATTGAGCTTAAGTATTTTTAGTTTTAGTTGGACCTCAATAACAATATAGTACTCTTGTTTTTGGGTTTAGTAGCTGTGTTATTGGGGTTCAGTAGTTTTAAGTTTGTTATTAAGGATCAGTAGTTTTAGCTCATACTGAACCTCAATAACAATGTATTAGTCTTATTATTGAGGTATGCTTGAAAGAGTTGAAATTTTCTAGGGTTTGCTTGAAATGAGAAATGTGGGTTTAGGTGTTTTGTGAATGAGCTTGATTAGGGGTTTTGGGGATTAGTGGGTTTTTGATATGTTATGTTTGTATAGAAATGTATTACTGTTTTTATAGATGGTAGATGAGCAATTTGCGATAGAAGGTTCCTACAACGTGATAAGCTTAGACCATTCTGTAGCGGCTTATAAGTCGATCAATGAGGCTCGTTTTAGCTCATTTACAATCAGGCATAGATGACATGGAAAATTTGTGATGATTATAGGTTCTATAATGAGTTTCGGTTAGCTTTAGATCATAGTTTAGAGGTTAAAATGTTGATGCTTTCAACTGTGTGGGTTATTTGTTGTGTCATTACTGAAACTGATACATGCTATTTGGCAGAAAAGAGAAGAAAAACAATGGATAATAGCTGTGATGTCTGTGTCGAGACACTTCAATGGATCACATATGGTCCATGTGGCCATCGGGAGGTTGCCTCCGTATCATCTGTGGAGATTCACATTGTTGCATCTGCAAGAGTGAATCTAAGATCATCTTTGTCACCAAGGTCAGGCATCATAACTACGTACATAGTAAACTGCACATGATGATTTTTGGTTTGGGAAGACAATGGGGACCTTGAGCCTTTGTGGTTCTGTCTTCTGTGGATGAAGTGTTTCAATGATTAGGCGCAGCGTTTGCGGCAGAAGTCGACGTCGTCGTTTTTGTTCTAAATGGACATTGAATTTCTAAATGTGTGAGAAGATTTTGGATCCCCAAGGTTGCAAGTTTATGATATTTTATGTAGCTTCAGAGAAATTGGTATGAGAATTCAGAGTTGGAAGAGGTGAAGGTATAGCCCTATGCAACTAGAGAATGAAGATTCTAATTAAGGAGGAAGGGGATTTAAGGATGTTATTGAGGGTCGGTAACTTTATGTTTATTGAATGTTAGTAGCTTTATGTTTAGTTGACGTAACAATGAGAATTAATTATAAATTGGATTTATGTGAATATATATATATATATATATATGCAATATCTAACCTCCTTTTTTGGTACAATCGTAAGACAAATTATAGGTATTGCATATATTGACGAACGCATATATTGATGGTTGCTTAAAATGGAATTGTTGCCTACACGGATTATGTTGACTTACAAAATTTGTAGTTAACGACGTGTTGCCTTGAAAAATAAGTGGTTATGCAATTAACACTTATGGATGTATTTCAGAAATGACAACCTAAAGTGGTATGAAAAATCTTACCCAAGGAGTCGATCTCAGTGTCGACCATGCATGTGAATGCTATTGTACTGGTCTCAGCCTCATATGAAAGAAAATTTGAGATGTTCAATGAGCTTCACTTGAAAAATGAATATGTCATTCAAGATCACTAAAATAGTGATAAAAGGTGTTGAGCACCACACGTGTTAGAAAACACATCGAGTCTCATAGTTTTTCAAAAGGACATGATAATGATGAGACTATTGTAAGTTGTGAGTGACATTCACTAGATGTGAACATGTATGTCGAACAAATATGTCATTATTGTGAAATAATAAACTTTGGGTTGTGGTATGACAAAACCAAGTTTAGTAAAGGAGGTTCATGCGATGATCTCTGAAAAAGAACTAGACTTTAAATAAAGATGTTCCTAATGTCTTACGAGTTTAGACTTAATGATTACGATTTAGTTTTGTCCAAAATAAAATAGTGCAATGGGTGGTGGATTATTTATATGACAATTGTCAAGAAAATAAATAAAGCTAGTTTTTCCACCCATATGCTTGAGTTTTCCATTTTATGACATAGAAGACTAGGATATGTTAATTACGTTGTTTTACAAAGACTAATTAACATGAATCACTTATTAAACATAAGTGTAAAAACTTGGTTTGGGACAAAACTAATAAGTTCATCTTTCTGAGAAAGACGTTGAAAATTATCCATAATGATATATGTGATTTGAGATCAACGCAAACAAGAAATGATAATAAATACTTTATCATCTTTGTTGATAACAATAAAATATTATTGTGAGTATTTGCTGGAAAGAAAATGTGAGGGAATAGAGAAATTAATTCTCTATAGTAACGAGGTTGAAAATCAACTCAACAAATGTGCACCCAAAATGTGAGGAGACGCCAATTTTATGGCTAGTGACATTTTTTGAATAAGGTATCCAAGAAGAGATAAAAGAAACTTCATATGAACCATGGAAATGAATGTTATGAATCATTCCAACTAGGCTTACTCAATTGGACACGATGTCTAGGCAAGAACCATCGAGGCAATGTGCTTAAGCGAGTCATGCTCCACTAAAACCTCATTATCTTACTTGATCGTGTTTGATTGGAATTACCGAAATGATTTAGTAGTAATATTTCAACTGTCCAGAGTCATTGGAAGTTTGATGTACTCAATGTGTTGTACAAGACCCGACATAACTTACTATGCTGAGAGCGAGTTATGTATTACATGAATAAGCTATACATTGGCAAACAATTACAAGAGTACTTAAGAACTTAAGATACTCTCGGAGTTATGAGGTGCACTATACCAATCATCCAGCTATCCTAAAAACATATATTTATGCAAATTGGATTTGATATGAAAGAATCAAAATCCACTAATATATGGTTATATGTGCTTATATTGGGAGGTGTAGTAGTATTCTGGAAATCCTCTAAACAGAAAATCATAACCAGATCCATGATGGAGTCTGAGTTTGTTGCACTGGATAAATGTGGGGAAGAGGGAGAATGTCTATGCCAATTCATAGAGAATATTCCAGATGAAAAAAATATGTGCTCAGAATAATATTATACATCAAATAACTGAGTCTTATTCACCACAATCAAATGGTGTGGCTAAAAGGAAAAATCATACCTTAAAGAAAATGATGAATGTAATGCAACTAAGTACTGGGCTGTCACCCAACATGTGGGGAGATGCCATTCTCATGGCTAATTACCTTTTAAATAAAGTTCCCAAAAGAAAGGCAGAAAAGACTCTTTATGAATTGTGAAAATGAGTAAAACCATTATACGGTTATTTGCGAGTGTAGGGATGTTTGGCTAAGGTAGTTATCCCTCCATCTAAAGCAGTAAAAATGAGGCAAAACGGTTGACTATGTGTTCATTGGATATACAACGCGTATCAGTTCATTGTGCAAAAATTTGAAATTCAGGATATACACAAGAACACGATCATAGAATCGAAAAATGCTTCATTTTTTGAAAATATATTTCTATGGAATTCTGAGGAAGAATCAAATTCTTCTAGAATTGAGTCAAATACTCAAAGAAATAAGGCACAAATAAATCATGAAGAGGTAGAGCCTTAAGAGGTAGAACCTAGACGGAGAAAAAGAGCAAGGATAGAAAAATTATTTGGCTCTGATTTTTTGACATATATGCTTGAGGATGAACTTTAGACATATACAGAGGCAATAAGGTCCACTGATGCGCCTTTGTGGAAAGAGGCGATTAAGAGTGAAATAGACTCAATTCTGTAAAATCATACTTGGAAACTGGTGGATCTTCCACCGGGGTGTAAGGCCTTATGTTCCAAATGGATCTTTAAAAGAAAGATGAAAGCATATGAGACCATAAACAAATACAAGACAAAAATTGCCATAAAATGATACAAGCAAAATAAAGGTCTGGACTATCTCGACACAAATTATCTTGTGACGAGAATAACCTCTATTAGGATGGTGTTTGTCATCGCGGCTTTGCGTAATCTAGAAATACATCAAATGAATGTGAAAACTGCTTTCTTGTATGAGGGATGTAGATGAGGCAATCTACATAAAACAACATGAGGGTTTTTTCTGCCCCCAGGTCAAGAGAAGAAAGTGTGCAAATTGGTAAAATTCCTGTATGGCTTGAAACAAGCTCCAAAACAATGACATAAGAAATTTGACAATGGCATGATCACCAATGGTTGTAAAATCAACGAATGTGACAAATGTGTGCATGTGAAAGATACACAAGATGAAAATGTCATCTTATGTCTATATGTTGATGATATGCTCATTATGAGGAGCAATGAGAAGGTGATCAAATCCACTAAAGATATGTTACGATCTCAGTTGAGATAAAAGATATGGGACTTGCTGATGTGATTACAAGAACGTCGGATAGTCTTGTGTTGAACCAAACACATTATGTGGATAATATCCTTGGGAAATTTGGCAAGGATTGTTTTGGAATTGTCAGGACACCGATAGATGTAACTTTACACATGTCCAAAAACAAAGGGGAAAGTCTCTCTCAGTTAGAATACTCGCACTAGTGGATTTACACTCTTAGCCGACGGAATCTATACTGTTCCGTCGGCTATGATTTTCTTAGCCGACGGAAACACTTCCGTCAGCTAGGAGAAAAAGTTCATCGACTAAGAACCTCTTAGCCGACAGAATACGTTCGTCAGAAATTTCCGTCGACTAAGCCCATCTTAGCCGACAGATCTATGATCCTGGCTATTTCCCTCGGCTAAGAAAGCTCTTAGTCGACGAAAAATCTCGTATTCTGTCGGCTATGAAAAAAAAAATATTTACTTACAAAATTGCACTACGGATATTTTGGTGTCCGATTGACTATTGTGATACCAATCTGGAAGCGGAACGGGCGTACGAGTCAAACTCATTGCTAACGTCATGACATATGACCTTTTTTGGATATCCAAGTTTGCTTAAGGTTTCAAAATGAAGTTTTTCTAAACACTTAACACACGAAAACACCCATATCTACATCTATATGAGGTATTTTAGTCGAACCTTCAACACAACAAACTCTCATCATGATGAGACGCAACTGCCCATCTAAAATTTTTGAGACATTTAATCCTCGATGATAGGGCTCTCCATATGGATAAATAATGGTAAATAGTAGGCATGTTGTGATTTCGGTTATCAAAATTCACAAACAAAAATACGACCGTCAGATATCATCAATATGTTGAAATATGTCTATGGTAAAAAATTCAACTTGATCCAATAAATTTAAAGGCTTCATCTGGACGGTCAATCTAGTAAGTCAATCCCCTAAATTACATTGACCACAACTATCGGCACTGAGACTTTACCGGAATTACTTGATTTTTCAACCTTAGAGGTATTTCACCATTCTGGTCATATCTTATTTAACGACTTTTTTCGTTTGAAGCTTCTACGTATAGTTTGTTTTTGAAACAGAACATTTACTTTAAACTTACTAAACAGGTTTTACAACATTAGTAGACATGTTGTGATTCTGATAATCAAACTTGAGAAAAAAAAATCCGACCATCTTATATGATCATTAAGTCGAAATATGTCTATTGAAAAAAATTCAACTTGATCCGATAACATTAAGGGCTTTATCCTTACGATCAATCCCGTAAGTCAAACCCCTTTACACACGAAAACGGTCATTTGACCGTCTAAATTAAGTATTTTACCCAGACCTTCAACTGAAAATAGTTTCAAATTAATGATACGCAACCAGTGGTATAAAATTTTTTATAAAAAATAACCACTAGAGATAGGGCTACCTCTAGGGAGAAAGAATGGAAAATTGCATTGACCGCAACTATCCGCACTAAGACTTTACCGAAATTACATGATTTTTCAAATGTAGACATATTTCACTATTCTAGTCATATCTTATTTCAAGACTTTTTTTCGTTTGAAACTTCTACGTATAGTTTGTTTTATAAAGGGAAATTTACTTAACACTTGGTAAACAAGTTATACAACATTAGTAGACATGTGATTCCGATGATCAAACTTGAGAAACAAAAATCCAAC
The DNA here is from genome assembly GCA_951800085.1 of Comarum palustre. Classification (NCBI taxonomy): domain Eukaryota; kingdom Viridiplantae; phylum Streptophyta; class Magnoliopsida; order Rosales; family Rosaceae; genus Comarum; species Comarum palustre. The sequence goes on from OX637572.1 coordinate 15,537,068, forward strand.
CGTCTGATATGATCATTATATCGAAATATGTCTATAAGAAAAAATTCAACTTGATCCGACAACGTTAAGGACTTGATCCTTACGGTTAATCTCGTAGGAAATGTTGTGATTCCGATCATCAAAATTAAAAAAAAATCCGACCGTCATATATCAGCATTATGTTGAAATATGTGTATGGAAAAAAATAATTCCGTCGGAATTAAATAAAAAAATAAAAAATAATTTTTAACACCTTAGCCAACGGAATTAAATAATTCTATCTCTTAAGTTATCTCTTAGTCGACAGAATTAAATAATTTCGTCGGCTAAGGGGTTGAAAAATCAGAACAATTTACCCGCGTAAAATTTTAAACCAAAATTTTAGAAAAATTTTCAAACACTTAGCCAACGGAATTATTGAATTTTGTCGGCTAAGAGCTAATAATTTCAAAATTTTGAATCCCTGTGTTAAAGTTCAGAAAAATTTTCAAAAAAATCAAATTTTTTTCTTTAAATCTTCTCTTCTCCTCTCTCCTTTCTTTACTTCTCCAAAATCTCTCCTCTCCCTCTCCTTCTCCCACTCCCTCTCCTCTCTTCTCTTGTGTGGTGGTGTGGTGTGATGTGTGGTAGTGTGTGGTGGTGTGTGGTGGTGTGGTGTGGTGTGTGGTAGTTTGGTGTGGTGTGTGGTGGTGTGATGTGGTGTGGTGTGTGATGGTGGTGTGATATGGTGTGGTGTGTGATGGTGGTGTGTAGTGGTGGTGGTGTGTGATGGTTTTTGGTTATGGTGGTGTGTGGAATCAGAATGGCCGGTTTCTTGCTGGAGATCGATCGCCGGTGGTAGATTTCCGGTGATCGATCTCCGTTTTTTTTTAAATAATTTTAGCTTTACCGACGAAATATTTCATCAGCTAAGAGTTTTTATTATTTTAATTTTTTAAAAAAATTACGTCGGCTAAGATCTTAGCCGACAACAATTCTGTCTCCTAAGTAATTCTTAGCCGACGGAATTTTTGAATTTCGTAGGCTAAGAATTATTTAGGAGATGGAATATTAAATATTTCGTCGCCTAAGATGATTATTAATTTATTATTATTTTAATATATGTCCGTCTACTAGGATCTTAACCGACAGAATTATTCTGTCGGCTAAGATCCTAGTAGACGGATCTAAATCGACGGAAATTCTGTCGATGAGGTTGTCTCTTAGTCAACGGAATGAAATTTTTCGTCGGCTATGGTCTTCACCGACGCGTCTTAGCCGACGGATCTTAGTCGACAGAATTTCCGTCGACTAAGAGCTTAGGAGACGGAAAATACTCTTAGGAGACGGAATTGTTCTACCGGTTAAGAACCATAATCCACTAGTGTCGAGAGTGATTGAGAGTCTAATATACTTAACAAGTTATACAAGATCAGATTTAGCTTATGCGGTGAGTAAGCTAAGTAGGTTCACGAATAATCCAAGGGCTATGCACTGACAAGCGATTGGAAGAGTATTAAAATACTTAAGATATACTCGTACCTATGGGCTGCACTATACAACGTACCCAGCTGTCATAGAGGGGTTTACTGATGCAAACTAGATATCCGATATGAAAGACTCAAAATCTACTAGTGGATGTGTGTTCACACTAGGTGGTGCGTCATAGAAATCCTCAAAACAAACGATCATAACCAGATCCACAATGAAATCTGAATTTGTCGCCCTGGACAAATGTGGGGAGGAGACCGAATGACTACATCAATTTGTTAAGGATATTCCAAGATGGACGAAACCTGTGCCTGCAATATGCATACATTGTGATAGTCAGTTAGCTATTGATAGTGCACAGAACAAAATGTATAATGGTAAGTCTCGTCATATCTGACGGCGACATAACACCATTTGACAACTAATCTCAACTGAAATTATTTCTATAGACTATGTGAAGTCTAAGGTAAATATTGTAGATCAGCTGACCAAAGGGTTGAACAGAGAGCTAGTTGATAAATCATCGAGGAGAATGAGAACAGTGATGCCCGTATGGAATGAGGTTAAGCTAAAAGCTTTTAATGATTCTTATGCGTCGGAAAAGCCTAGCGGAGTAATGCGGGTTACTCTTAATTAAGAAATCACCTATGAGAGAGAGAAGTGGGGCCGTTTCTAAGGGAGTTGTTGAGGGCACAACTCTTGTCAAACTCTTGCAGAACCAGACGCGTGTCCAAGGCCAAAATGGATACAATAATGAGACCTGAAATGTGCCAGGGAGATTCATGTGTGAGACATGCCATCATTTACACAAATGACGGATATTTCAAATACATCGCGTCTACAATCTAGTTAGTAAAGTAAGCATGTTTCCACAAGGGAGGGTTCAAAGGCTCATAACCTACCTATCCTATGCAGGTCTCGACCGTAGAAATCTATCACCAAGTCTATCGAGTCTTTGGTCGCCTATTTCATTCATGTGGGGAATTGTTGGAAAAATGGTGAAAATAATCATTTTATTTAACCAATTTAAATGAGAGAATTTAAATGGGTTATAGGGTGAATAAGAAATAGTCACCCAAAGATGAATAATTAATTGAAACCATGTGTTATAGACTTCATATAGTCTATTGACTAATTGAATTCTATGAGCTATAACCTCACATAATGTGTAAGGATGTAATCTCACTAATGTAAAAAGTTGTAACCACACATTTATGTGAAAGGTTGTGGATATAGAATGTTAAAGGTTGGAATTAATAGGGTTGTAATATATCAACCAGAATTCATGGCAATTCAAGTAGTGGATGGTTTCCCCATGTATAAATAGGTGACACTTCCTTTGTTTTAAACACAATTGAAAATATCATCATCTCCTCCTCTTAAAGAGTTATTCTTTCTCTAGTTTATAGCATTGCGGTGATAGATTAAAGGTACTACAAGTTCGTCGGGTGTTCTTGGCAGTAGTGCAGCTCCAAAGCACTAGTAGTCGTTGTATCCTGGGAGACAAGTGTCATCAAGCCTTTTGCACCGGTAGAGGAGACATAATTTGTCTTAAGGAAAGTGTGTGAAACACACGATTCGACTTCATCACTTTCCTCGTATCTTTCGTTTGAGTTTGGAGTCATAACACGTTTTTGGTGTTCTGCATATTAAGTATTTAAAGGCACGTGATTCAGCTTTAACAAATTTCATTTCTTCTTAAATCAAGTGTGGTAACGAATGTTGTTCATAATAATTATTTTTATATTCATCATTTTATTATTTTATAATTAGTGATTAATTATAAATTAAATTTATGTAAATATATATAAATATCTAAAACCATGCCCGCATAGTAACAAAAAGATAACTAAAAGGGTGAACAGTACGTCTGCACTTCTGACAAGTCTATACAAACTACAAAGGATTCTAAACAAAGTGAGAGACTGAAATGAGAGACTGAAATGGACATCGAGTACATGTACATCAACTTGACAGTCGTGAAAGGCAAATCTCAGAAGCGCAGCAGAAGTGGTGAGATCGGTGAGGATAATCGGTTTCATTGGCTCCTTCACAATCATCTCAGCATTAGAACAACTATTTCTATAGAAATTTAGCTCCAGGCCGTCGCCACTAACAGAGGTTAAATAAAACAAACACAAAATCCACATAACCAAAACCATCGAAATCCCTCTCAACCGGTACCCTTCCGTTTTAGATTCAAACTGATCGATCTCTAGCGAGCTCTATTCTAACTTCTATTTGATCTTATCAAACTATGTCGATGAAACTGACCAGTGACTTAATCGATAGAATGTGCAGTGTGGTGGCCTTTATATAGAGATCGATGGAACCTTGCTTCATGTTTAAGAATGGAGGTCGTGTAAGCTAGCTAGCCATGCATATTGAAACTGTCATCAAGTATATGGTTATTGTTAGTTTTATTTGATCAATAAAAACCAAACGTTGTATGGTTATTGTTGATGACTAATGAGATCAATCAATGCTAGCAAATTAGATTTTTTTGGCATATATATAGTGAAATCTGACGCACACTATTTTGACCCGGCTACATAATTGGTTCATCAAGCCGGACAGTTAACCTAAGGTAAATATACGAAATTACGAATCTGCTTCTTCTTATCGAAACAACCAAAACTGAATAACGGATAGTGTGAAGATACTGAAACAGTAGTGATGTTCAAATAGATCTGAATTGGCCAAATGAAATTTGGTCACTTATCGTCTAATTTGTATCGTAAGGTTATGATTGGTTTCATCTCAATCTGTAAACCGAAATAAATCTTACGATACAGATCAAACGGTAATTGACCAAATTACACTTGATCCGTTAGAGTCCATTTGAACGTCACTGACTTAAACAGATGTTGCATGCAGCTATAACACATTAGCCCTAGTTCATTAGACTGGAATCACTGGATCCATATTTCACGCCACAAATCCGGCCTGTTGATTATTACATTTATGGAGCTAAAATTTCTGATTTTGATGAGTCGGAGGTCCTCGCTCATTTCCAGGCTTTCAAGTGAGTGACAATGGAGCAACGATATATTGAGGACATGTCTGAAGTTGGAAAATAATGACAGACTCATCATCCGGATGCAGCAAATAATTCAAATCAGCCAGCTCATGGAATACAGATGCATGGAATCGTATATAGCTGATAGAGATATTTATTTATTTAATAATTCATTAAAAATATAATACATTTAATTCGAACCTCAACAATTGGTTAATAATGATTTTTTTAAAGGAGTAAAATATAAATACAAAGAGGAGTTTTTGGGTTGCAGTACTATTTAGTCTAGTGCAGTGTTCTAAAAGGCCTCGTCTAGCACTGTCTAGTCTCCGTATAGGCTCTAGGCTTCAACAAGCCGCCTCACTTTTCTTCAAGGCCTTTGTGCCAGGCTGTGGGCAATTAGGCGGCCGTCTAGCCCGCTTAATCGCCGCCTAGAGGCCGCCTAGCTGCCTAGGGTTCTAAGCTCTCCGGCTAATTTTATTTACATTTAGTGGTGGAGTTGTTACATTGTGGGGAGCATGCGAGTATAAGAGTAATTGATGTTTTTAGAATTAGAAATATATGTGTTTATTTTTGTTGTTGCTCACTTTTACATGAAGTTATGCTAAATTTTAGCTATAATCTATTTTATAAATAGGTCTAACAAGATTTATGTCGAATAATTTATCCATATTTGACTGTTTTCAAATATTATAGTACATAAAATATATATTTTAAATTAATAAATATGAAAAAGTAAATCGCCTAATCCCCACCTAGTCCCCGCCTAGGCTGTCCAGGCGTTAGGCTATGGGTCACCGCCCGCCTACCGCCTAGCGCTTTTTAGAACATTGGTCTAGTGGCATATTATCACTTAAATAAATGAGAGGTTGCTGGACGTCGAGGATGGTTGATACAGCTACCTTCGACGAAGAGTAGGTCACGTCGATCTGCAGAACGTGTTACCTAATTCCATTCTTCTTGTCTTGATCAAATTGGGAATTTCGTGTTTGAGTTAGATGATATGAAAACTTATGAGATTGGAGGATTACGGTGTCGATTTCTATTTTAGTTATTTAGTGATTTGACTTTGCTTCTAGTAATGGCTTATGTTTATCGATTTCAGGCTGTGTAATTGATCACGCTATGAAGCTCAAAATTTTTGTAGGCTCTGCGACTGATGGCAGTGGGAAAGTTATAGAGAGAAATGCAAAGACATTCAGTGGTTATGAAATAGTTATTTCACTACGATGGACACCCGAATTGGAGAGATTACTTAGCATATTGATATCCTTGTTTGGTGAATTCAGAGCCACTACCAGAAAAAGGAATTTAACAGACGAAATAACTAAAAACAGGCCAACGAAATTATTTTTCATCGGCTAGGTTAAATTTTCGTCGGCTAAACTAATTTTTTCGTCAGCTAGAATGAAATTTTAGCCGACGAAATTTTTTTTGTCGGCTATAGTCTGTAAAATTTAGCCGACGAAATTAGGGTATTTCGTTGGCTAAAGTATATTTTAGTTACAAAATTGCACTACGGATATTTCAGTGTCCGATTGACTATTGTGATACCAATCTGGAAGCGGAATGGGCGCACGAGTAAAACTCATAGCTAATGTCATGACATATGGGCTTTGTTGGTCATCCGAGTTCTTTTAAGGCTTCAAAATGAAGTTTTTCTAAACACTTAACACACAAAAACTCTCATATCTACATCTATATGAGATATTTTGGTCGAACCTTAAACACAACAAACTCTCACCATGATGAGATGTAACTCTCACCATGATGAGACACAATTCTCACCATATGGATAAATAATGGTAAATAGTAGGCATGTTGTGATTCTGGTTATCAAAATTCACAAACAAAAATATGACCGTCAGATATCATCAATATTTTGAAATATGTCTATGGTAAAAAATTCAACTTGATCCGATAAATTTAAGGGCTTCATCCGGATGGTCAGTCTCGTAAGTCAAACCCCTGAATTGTATTGACCACAACTATCGGCATCGAGACTTTACCAGAATTAAGTGATTTTTCAACCGTAGACGTATTTCACTATTCCAGTCATATCTTATTTCACGACATTTTTATGTTTAAAGTTTCTACGTAGAGTTTGTTTTTAAAACGGATTATTTACTTAAAGCTTAGTAAACAAGTTATACAACATTAGTAGGCATGTTGTGATTCCGATGATCAAAGTTGGGAAACAAAAATCCGACCATTTGATATGATCATTATGTTCAAATATGTCTATAGGAAAAAATTCAACTTGATCCGACAAGTTAAGGGCTCGATCCTTACGGTCAATCTCGTAAGTCAAACCCCTTAAAGCATGAAAACGGTCATTTGACCATCTAAATTAAGTATTTTGCCCAGACCTTTTACTGAAAATAGTTTTAAAAAGATGAGACGCAACCAGCGGTATAAAACTTTTATGAAAATTAACCACCGGAGATAGAGCTACCTCTAGGAAGAAAGAATGGAAAACTGCGTTAACCGCAACTATCGGCATCGAGACATTACCGGAATTACGTAATTTTTCAATCGTAGATGTATTTCACCATTCTGGTCATATCTTATTTCACGACTTTTTTTTCGTTTGAAGGTTCTACGTATAGGGTTTAGGGTTTTAGCCGACAAAATTAGGGTAATTCGTAGGCTAAATTTAAATACATAAATAAAATATATGACTATAGCCGACGAAATTAAGGTAATTCGTCAGCTAAGATTAAATAAATAAATAACTATAGCCGACGAAATTAGGATAATTCGTCGGCTAAAGTTAAATAAATAAATAAATAACTATAGCTGATGAAATTTATTAAAATTCGTCGGCTAAAGATAAATAAGAAAAAAAATAACTATAGCCGACGAATTTTATTAAAATTCGTCGACTAAAGTTAAATAAATAAATAAAATAAAATCAATAACTATAGCCGACGAACTTTTTGATCATATATCCACATCTCCACCGTTCAATATTTAGATACATATATGTAGATTATCTCTGCAAAATTTCAACCAATTTTGTGATCGTTAAGGCTTCGAACTAACTGAAATCAATTGACAGATCAAATCTGCCAAACATGAATCGTTCATGCTTTAACTTTTAATTCGTAGTTTTAAGCACCTTAACAATTAGCAATTTGGATGAAATTTTGTAGAAGTGATCTACATATATAGAACTATATATTGAACGGTGAAGATGTGATTTTGTGATAAAAAGTTGGTGTAAATCCCGATCCTCATATATGTCAAAAAATGGATCCCTTATTGGTAGGGGTTGTGTGTGTATATATATAGTGGGATACTGCTTTGAAATTAAAGTGTGAGACTCTTTATTTAACCCACTTTTAGGTCGTATTTTCACATCTCTACCGCTCACTATCTAGATCATACTGTGTAAATCATTGCTGCCAAGTTTTAACAAATTTGAAGATCATTTGAGCTTCCGTAATCGTGATTTACATGAATGGTTGTGTTTGAACATATTTTGTTCTACTGAATCATTTAATCTAATTTGCAACCCAAATGATCACCAAATTTGATAGAACTTGGTAGCAATGATCTACATACTATGATCTAAACACTAAAAATGTAAAAATACTATCTAAAAATGAATCAAATAAGGAGTCTCACAATTTCATTTTAAAATTGTATCCCACTCTAAAATACACTCCTAATTATAAAATGGGTAAATTCCTTCTATGGTGTCTAAGGTATGACTACTTAGACAATTTGGTACCTCCTGTATAAAGGATGACAGTTTGGTACCTCAAGTACTATTTAATTTTTCTATATGGTACTTCCGTTAAATATGGACATGTAACTTGCACATGTGTTTATTTTAATGATTATTTTTGACATTTTACTAATAACTTTCAAAATAGACATTAACATATATATATATTATCTTTCATTTCAGAATTTAATATTATTTTTATTCATCCATTATACATATTTGACATAAAATTAAAAACATCAACTACACATTTTTTGAATTATATATATATATAATCTATCAAGACTAAAGAAGATACACAATAAAAAATCTAATTAAATGTTTTATTTATGACGGTCAGGATATGTATAATGCATGATTATTTTATTCTTTTAATATATGAAAATGTTTAATTTTCAAGTGAAACTTAAAATGAAAGTTATGGCTAGAATGACAAAAATAACCCTTAAAGTAAACATATGTCCAAGTCACATATTCATATTTAACGAAAAAGTTAACAAAAGTATTACATGAAAAAACTAAATAATAATTGAGATATCAAAATAACATCATTTATTCATGAAATATTAAATTATCTAAATAACCAAACCTAAATATCATACCAGGAATTTACCCTTATAAAATACATTCCTAATATTGTCAATCCATAGCGATAGAGAGACCGGCACCTCATCCCATCTCTCTTATCCTACCCTTTTTCACCCAAAAATCCCGAGGCTCGTTTGTCAAACTCCATCACAATGTCACTCACGGCTTCACTCCTCCCCTTCTCTCCGACCACCAAGCTCTCCACCCAATTCATCCATGGCTCAACTCCTCTCTCCTTCCTCTCCAAACCCACTTCCTCTCTCTCCTTCCCAACCCCACTACGCCACACTTCTCTCCAACCCATCAAGGCCCTCAAGTACCTTCAGGGCCGAGTCGTCTGTTCCACCAACGACAAGACCGTTGCCGTGGAGGTCACTCGCTTGGCTCCTCACCCAAAATACAAGAGGAGGGTGAGGAAGAAGAAGAAGTTCCAGGCCCATGACGAGAATAACCAGTTCCAGGTCGGCGACGTGGTCCAGCTTGAGAAGAGCAGACCCATCAGTAAGACAAAGACTTTCATTGCCGTGCCGCTTCCGCCCAAGAATGTGAAGAAGAAAGAGGAAGAGGGGACGAGCGAGCTGGGGATTCCTTTGGAGTCTCAGCAGGTTTAGAGTGACGTCCCAATGTTGTTTGTTTTCATTGTTGATTTCTGTGTTTTTTGGAAATGATGCTGTGTTTAGTGTTCTGGATTAATTGATTTAGTGTAATTTGGTCGAAAGTAATGCAATGCTTGGGCTTTTTTCGTGCTTCAAATTGGTGCAGTTATGATGGTTTGTTAAGGGAATTTGTTTATACATTTAGTCTAAATGGTATGCATTTTTGGGTGTGATTGGGATTTGAGCATTGCTAATGGAGGTAGTGATATCAGTGCTTTTTGAATGAAATCGGATTAGGAAATTCTTGAGTGGACAAGTTAGAACATGGGAAGCCTAAATGTGATCAAGTGTGTTAAGTACACTGGAAAACTATAAAAGACTATTGCTTTCTTGATGTGTTTTATGGAATTGTGCCACTTTTGCAGGTTGCGAAACATTGCATTTACAGAAAGGGTGATATGTGATCTTGAGATTTTAAATACCATAATTTCAGTCAATACTAGGGAACATTGCAAGTTTTTTTCTTCATTGGCTGATTGTCAAGCTGTGGGCTTTTGAGTTTGAATATTCAAAGTAATGCCAGCAGAGTACACTTTTGGATAGGTGACATTGGTTAATACTAATGATAAGTTTAACCTAATGCTGTGAGTTGATCATCTCGTGTTTTGTTAGGAGGAACTGGAATACTGTTGTTTGATGATGATCACAATATGCCATTAGGAACTCGTGTGTCAGTCTTTGAAATTAGGAAATTATTTAGGTTTCACATTTGGGATTTGTTGGATGGCCAATGGAGGAGTGATATGTGCTTGAAGAAGTGGAACTATTGGCCTTTGAAATGAATTTGGTGCGAGAGATACATGAGTGGAGTGACACATTGATGAATGCACTAAAGAAGGCTAAATGGTTGAATTCATTAGAAAACTTTAAAGGCTGTTGCTTGCTTGCTTAAGTTATGTGAAAAAATGTGCTACTTTTGTAGGTTGAGTATTGTATTCTATGGAGTTGGAGATTTATGCTCCTGAATGTAAAAGAACTTTAACTTTGTCACTAGCTGCAAGTTTGAGTTTTGATAAACAAAGTAATGCCACCAAACTGCACTATTGGAATGAGCAACTTAGGCTTGGGGTTTACATGTCATTCATTGTTAGAAGGAATTGCTAATAGCTGTTTGCTAAGAATCATAATTTTTCATTAAGAACTCGTCAGTTTTTGGCTTTCTTAACTGGAAGGTAACTGGAAGGTGTATTGATTTTGAATCATTCAACCATTTACCATTTTAATTCATGTTGGTGCTCGAGTTACCTGAAGCTTGTTCAAAAAGCACAATTGTTAAGTTAGAAAGACCTGCTGGGAGTTTGGGACCTTTCCACCACGTTTGAGTTCCCGAACTTCCCACTACCAATTTACATAAGATAATTGTAATTTTGGCAGTGAGGTCATGGAACTTGAGAACCATAATTGGATTTCTTCTGGTTTCATGAGACTGAAATAGGTGCAAGTATATATTGTTTTAATTTTAATCTCTTCCAACTTAAAAGATTCAACTGGAAATTGATATGTATAATTGCTTTTGTGGCTACAAACGCCTCAAATGTTGGTGGTACTGTTCATGTACTGAAATACACCGTTTGGAGTTTTCATGCTAACAATGGTGGCTATATGCGTATGTGAACCCTAATCAAATGGTAACAAACACAGCAATAAAATTAACAATTGATAAATAGTTTTTTAGGGAAAAGTGAGTTGATTAAAATCATACAACCATATTAGGTCAAGCTAGGAGGATGTCCAAAGACAATCTCCGTAATTACACATGATACGTATAAAATGTCTGCAATTTCAAAAGAAAAACTACAAGCCTACAAAAAGAGACTACCAAAAAAATTATGTTCACAAGATGACTTTATTCTGGTCTAAAAAGCAATAACCAATATAACTGAATCAAAGCATCCCTGCTTAATGAATCGATGTCTAAGACCATCCGGGTGTACCATTCCATCAAAAGGGGGGTAAACTCTTCAATTTAGCGAAGTAGGGATCCTGTCATACAATCCTGACGATAAAGCCCCATCACAATCCAAAAGAGCCTGACAGAGGAAAAGATGAAAATGGTCTAAACCCAACAGCCCAGCCCACCTTCACCCCACCACTACCTATCCTGATTGAACCAAATCAGGTTATCTGCCAGAATTGCTACCGTCGCCTAATCAATCCGACGGTTTGCCTGACCTCTCCAATCCTTCCATGCTCACTGAGAAACCCTACTCTCTGATTCTGCAACAACATCAAGTGTTGTCATTCAGGCCTAACAAGTCGTCACCTGTTCCTTAATCGAATCACCGATACCAAACTACGTGTGATGATGTCGCTTGTATCAGGATTATTAACCTAATTTCTGGGTTTAGTGAAGGAGAGAAAACGACAAAGAAGCAAATGGACAAAATAAGAAAACTGTATTACACTCAGCTGCAGCTATATAGAGACCACTGTCATGAGACACACATGCCCTTGCTGCATTGGTTGTGACAGCTCATGCAAAACAACGCAACAAATAACCTACAGCTGCTAAACACAGTGTTTGATCAACACAGATGGGTTTTCCTAGTCACACTAGGAAAGTTGTAATTTAAACTACTATAATTTCGTAACATCCCATCCTCCTGCCACAGCACACTTGTCCTCAAGTGTCTTCAACAGTAGTAACTTTGCCCGAGACCTGCGCTCCAGAAGAACCAGCAGCCTTGAAATCTAGAAACCTTTCCATTATGACATCTGCATCTTCCTAAAAGTGGCTTCCTCCTCAGCTGTTCCCATCTAGTGAATTAACCATTTAGTGTCAGCTGCAACATTCTTTTTGTAAATCCTCCTGTTCAGGACAACATCAGATATCCATTTAGGGTTATTTGGATCCACTATGGGTGGTAGTTGAGGAGACATAACTGCATTACTTCCAATTTTCTTCTTCAGCATTGAAACATGAAAAACATTGTGAATTTTAGCTGTGGCAGGAAGTTTCAACCTATAAGCCACTTTCCTTACCCGCTCAGTTACCAAGAAGGGTCTAAAATACCTAGGGGACAGTTTATGCCAAGCTACTTGATTTACTAAATGCTGCTTGTAATGTTGCAGCTTCAAATACACAAAATCTCCCACACAGAACTTCCTCTCAGTGTGCCTTTTATCATAGAATCCCTTCATCCTTGTGTGAGGGTTCTTTTTGAATTAAGCATGACTATGCTGAAATTATCCTAAAGATTCGATTAAAGGGAGGATTTCGTATATGATTCAGAACAAAATAAGCTTGACAACATGAAGCATGATGTGGAAGCTAGAAACACACTGCAGTGAATGAGAATTGAGTTGCGGAAAATCTGGTTTCTGAAAAATGATGGGAGATTTGAGTTGCGGGGAATCTGTTTTCTAGAAAAGGGTGGGAGAACTGATAGAAATTGGAAAAATAGCTAAGAGAGGATTAGAAGCATGACTGTTGGAGTTTGTTGCTTGGAGGGATGAAGGCCTCTTGCTTGAAGGCATGAAAGCAGGGCTTGAGTGTTTAATGGGAGATTTCTAGGTTGTTAGATGATGATCTCTGCAGCTCTAAGCTCCTTTTATATGGCTCAACCGATGGATTTTTGTGATGGCCTACTATGTTTGATCTGCTGGGTAGTTTGAACTGTTGGGTAATGGAACTCCCCCTGATGGATGACGATGACAACTCACTGCTACAGAGGTGCTGCAGAGACGGCTGCAGAAATAGAGGAACCGGAGCGGGCGGCGTGGATAACTTGGACGCTACAATTTCTTCATGCGAGGGTGAAGGCTCGGCCTTCGAACTTGGTCCCCAGCCTATTCCCTCTTCAGACCAGAAATGAAGGTAGTTTCATACGGTAGGAGAGGAAAGTGAGGAAAAAAACTAGTCTGTGGGTGAAATTGTAGATAAGGATGAATATAATAAAGAGGGATTTGGACTTTTGTAAAGGTTTTTGGCAGAGGAAAATAAAAGGATATCTTGGGCTTGGCAAGAAAGGAAAAAGAAGTGTTGATATTTGGATTTGAAAGGTGATGTAGTCCAATTCTCTTATTTTCATCAATTTTTCACCGACTTAAGTCATTAGACTTGAGTTTCGGGGCCAAGACTGGAACTATTTAACGACATTAGACTAGTTAACGAGCATTATGTGCCTCCGTGACCAACCACACCATACCCACATCTATAAGTCGTAAGGATGCGTGGATGTGACTTGGGTCCACATCGATGAGCATGTGTGCTTGGCGGGTCAAAATTGAGGATTTAACCTAAAACTATAGGTTTTGCATGAATCGCGTAACAAATCGTAGTGTAGCAGAATACATGATTTTTTGGGTATCAATACCTTGACTGGGCTAACTGCAAATTCTTCTTAATCAGTGCCAGCAACTCATCTCTGGTTTTTAATGCAATATCTATATGTGCCACTGCTGTTGAGCCAGAAACATAAGGGATGGCTGATGTTGGTTGATAACCATAGAGAGCCTGGAATAGACTCATTTGTAGTGCAGAATGGTATGCTGAATTGTACCACCATTCAGAACAAGACAGTGCTGCAACACAAGCGTGAGGCTTCTCTCCTGCTACACGTCTAAGGTACTGCTCCAGAGTTCTGTTTAAGTTCTCAGTTTGGCCATCAATTTGGGGATGATAAGCCTAAGACTTGACCAATTGAGTCCCTTGTAATTTAAAGAAATTTTCCCAAAACATATTAAAAAAGACAGGATCTCTATCAGATATTATATGTTCAGGCATCCCATGAAGCCTAAAGATTTCTTTCACAAATTAGTGTGCTACAGAAGCAGCAGTATATGGGTGTGCCATTGGAACAAAATGAGCAAACTTAGTAAATCTATCAATTACCACCCAAATAACAGTCTTTCCATCTAACATTGGCAAGCCATCAATAAAATCCATTGAGATGCTTATCCAAACCTTCTCAAGAATAAGATTATGCTGCAATAAACTTGGTGGAGAGATAGTCTCATAATGATGTAGCTGGAAAGTGTGACATTCTGCAACATACTGTTTGATATCAGTTAATATTCCAGGCTAAGAAAAACTCTTTTTTATCCTATGATATGTCCTGGTTCTCCCTGTATGTCCCCCACTCTTCCTTCATGGAACTCCTTAATGATCTTTTCTCTCTAATTCCCACTTTTTGGAACAAATGCCCTCTGCATGTACAACAAATGCGAGTCCAGTATGGAGAAATGTTTCTTACCATAAGTTCCTATAGCTATTTCCAGCATTATTTGTTGAGTCTCAGCATCATTTACACCTGCTTGTTGGATTTCCTCCAAAAAGGTATGAACTGGAGTGGAAACTCTTGTTATAGCAGCCAACTCTAGTGGTCTAGATAGTGCATCCGGAGCAGCATTATTGTTGTCTGCCTTATACTGAATAGAGTAGTCATACCCTATTAATTTGATGAGCCACTTCTGTTGTGATGGAGTTGTGATTCTTTGCTTCAAAAAATATTCAATGGTCATGTGATCAGTATAAATCTTGAAGTGTTTTCTCAATAAATAAGGTCTTAAATGTTGGACTTCATATACAACTGCTAACATTTCCTTGTCATACACTGACAATGACACATTCAACCACAAATTCTTTTGAAAAATCTGGAATTGCTAGTATTGGAGTTAAGGATAGGGTCTGCTTAAGTTTTTCAAATGCTTGCTCAGACACAGTGGACCATCTGAAATTATCCTTTTTCAACATATCAGTCAATGGTTTAGCAATGAGTCCAAAATGCTTAACATATTTTCTGTAATATCCTACTAGACCTAAAAAACCCATCAGACCTTTTAAAGTGGTTGGTTTCACCCACCGTTTAATGCACTCAATTTTTGAAGGATCAACTGCTACACCAGCTACACTAATAACATCTCATAAATACTCCACAGTTGGTACCCCAAAACTGCACTTAGTTGCCTTCACCTTCAACTCATGCTCCTGTAATTTCTCAAAAACCCACTCCAACAGTCTGGTATGTTCCTCCATATTAGCACTATAAAATGAGTATATCATCAAAAAATACCAACACATCTTTCCTCACCCTTTCTTTAAGGATGTCATTCATATTTGACTTGAAGGTTACAGGAGCATTGCTCAATCCAAATGCCATGAAAAATTCATAATGCCTTGAATATGTACTAAAACAGTTTTCTTGTATATCCTCTTCCTCCATTCTAATCATAACCAGACCTTAAATCAAGCTTAGTGAATAATGTTACTCCATGCATTTCATCCAACAGCTCATCAACTATTGGTATTGGATATTTATTCTTGAATGTGGCAGAGTTGAGGGTCTTATAGTCAACACACATCCTCCAAGTACCATCCCTCTTTTTTACCAAAATTACTGGTGAAGAAAAAGAAGACACACTAGGTCTGATTACCCCATTATCCAACAATCTTCTCAATTTCATTCTTCTGAAAATATGGATATCTATAAGTTTTGACATTAATTAGTGGGGTGTCAGGCATCAACTCAATTCTATGGTCATTCTTTTTAGCTGGTGGTAGTGAAGTTTAGGCCTCGAACACATCATGATATTTGTGTAAAATTTTCTGGATACTAGGATGGATGCTTGCAGGCCCTGAGTGCATTTGCCCAGGACATAATTGTACCAATACTGCCTCTTTTTTCCTTTGTCATTATCCTACTCATTACCTTGCAGTTGACCACTGAAGTTTGAGTATTAGTTTCTCCTTGTAACACATACTTTACATTACCCCTGCAAAACAGCATCCTCATTTTTTTTCAAAATTCCTAGTTAAATCACCAAGTGTTTTTAGCCAAAAGGACCTTAGCACTATTTCACATCTTGGCATTGGTAATATATAGAATTCTGCTTCAAAGACATAGCCTTGTAACTACAATTCAACATTAACTGTCCATCTGGTGTGCATAAGTGCTCCACTAGCCAGCCTAACCCTTACAGGTGTGATGTCCATAACCTGCCCTTTAAATCTTCTAAGAAATGCAGGATGGATGAAGTTATGGGAAGCTCATGTGTCAATTAACACATGAACTTGGTTTTTGCCAAATTCTCCTTTGACCTGCATTATATCAGGCTCATTTTCTCATCCCATTATTTGTAACTGGACTTCAGATTCCTGCATCACAAAATGCAGTGGCTCCTTCTGACTTACACTTAGAGACTCCTCACTAGGTACTTCACCAGTTTCCTTTTCTGTTTGGAGTAATTCAATTACCATTAGTTGTCCATGCTCTTTCCTGCAATTATGGCCAGGTTTAAATAACTCATCATAGAAAAAACACTGATTTTTAGCTCTTCTCTCTTGATACTCAGCCTGAGACAACCTCCTCTTAAAATTTGGCTTTCCTTGACCTGGTTTAGTGGGTATGATGGATGGTCTGGACGAAGTATTAGAAGGAGCATGTGACAATCTTGTTCCTCCATAGACTTTGACACATTTCTGTTAGAGGATTCCTTTTTCCTAAAAAAGTTTAGCCAACTCACAAGCTTCATACAAGGCATTTGGTTTTAAGGCCTTCACAAAGGACCTGATATCCCCCTTGAGACCTCCAATAAAAAATGATAGCAATGTCTGCTTGGAGAAAACATGTGTTCTTCTTGAAAGTTTCGTAAATTGTTGCATGAAGTGTTCAACTGTTTCAGTATGTGTCAGCCTAGCCAATGCCACCTGACAGTCCTCTCCATCATAAGCCCCAAATTCTCTTATCAATAGTTCAGATAATCCCTGCCAACTCTGTGGGAATTCATCTTTAAATTGAAACCACCTGTTAGAAGCCTTGTTAGACAAATGTCATGTTGCTATAGTGAGCTTCATGTCATCTACAGTCTGATATAATTCAAAATATTGCTCAGACTTATTCAAGCACTCCACAGGGTCACCACCACTGAACATGGACAATTCCAAACGTAGCTACACTACAAGGATCAGTACTTTAGCCAACGAAAAATTTTCGTAGTCTAAGTACAAAATTTCGTCAGCTAAAGTCTTAGCCGACGAAACGTCGTCGGCTAAGAAGTCGTCGGGAAAAAGCCGTCGCCCAAGACTTTAGCCGACAAAATTACTGTTCATCGTCGGCTAAAGTCATTTATTTAGCAGAGAAAAAAAATTTCATCGCAAAAAGTCCGGACTTTAGCCGACAAATGTTTGGACCTTCGCCGAAAAAATTTTGTCGGCTATAGCTATATTTTTTTATTTATTTAACTTTAGCCGACGAATTTTATTAAAATTCGTGGGCTATATTTATTTATTTTATTAAACTTTAGTCAACTTCGTCGACAATAGTTATTTATTTATTTAACTTTAGCCGACCAATTTTATTAAAATTCTTCGGCTATAGTTATTGATTTTATTTATTTATTTATTAATTGAACTTTAGCCGACAAATTTTAATAAAATTTGTCGGTTATAGTTATTTTCTTTTTTTATTTCTTGTATTTTTGATTAATTTATTTCTCTTCTTTTTTGTTTTTACACCGGTGGTGGAGGAGAAGGAGGACGAGGTGCAGAAGAGGAGGAGGAGAGAGGAGGGGATGAGGAGGAGGAGGAGGAGGGAGGAGAAGGCTAGGAGAGGGAGAGGAGGAGGAAGAGGAGGAGAAGGAGGAGGAGAGGAGTCGTTGTCGCCAGAGGAGGAGGAGGAGGAGAAGGAGTAGGAGGAGGAGGAGGAGGAGGAGGAGAAGGAGTAGGAGGAGGAAGGAAGATGAATAGAAGGGGAAAAATGAAAGATATAGAAAATTTTGAACGTTAGCCGACAAAATACCTTAATTTCGTCGGCTAAAGTTCAAAATTTTAGTCGGAAAAAGTTCAAAATTTTCAAAATTCTTGCCAAAAAAATTGAATTTTGAATTAACTTTAGCCGACGAATTTTAATAAATTTTATCGGCTATAGTTATTTATTTATTTTATTCATTTATTTAACTTTAGCCGACGAACTACCCTAATTTCGTCAGCTATAGTTATTTATTTATTTAACTTTAGCCGACAAATTACCCTAATTTCGTCGGCTAAAACCCTAAACCCTATAAGTAGAAGCTTCAAACGAAAAAAGTCGTCAAATAAGATATGACTGGAATTGTGAAATAATCTACGATTGAAAAATCACGTAATTCTGGTAAAGTCTCAGTGCCGATAGTTGCGGTTAACGCAATTTTCCATTCTTTCTCCCTAAAGGTAGCCTTATCTCCGGTGGTTATTTTTCATCAAATTTTTAAACCACTGGTTGCGTCTCATCGATTTGAAACTATTTTCAGCTGAAGGTCCAGGCAAAATACGTAATTTAGACGGTCAAATGACCGTTTCTGTGCGTTAAGGGGTTTGCCTTACGGGATTGACCGTAAGGATCGAGCCCTTAACATTGTCAGATCAAGTTAAATTTTTTCCTATAGACATATTTCAACATAATGATCATATCAGACGGTTGGATTTTTGATTCTCAACTTTGATCATCGGAATCACAACATGCCTACAAATGTTGTATAACTTGTTTACTAAGCTTTAAGCAAATGTTCTATTTCAAAAACAAACTCTACGTAGAAACTTCAAACACAAAAAAGTTGTGAAATAAGATATGACTGGAATGGTGAAATACTTATGCGGTTGAAAAATCACGTAATTCCGGTAAAGTCTCGGTAACGATAGTTGCGGTTAATACAACTTAGGGGTTTGACTTACGGGATTGACCGTCCAGATGAAGCCCTTAAATTTATCGGATCAAGTTGAATTTTTTACCATAGACATATTTCAACATATTGATGATATCTGACGGTCGTATTTTTGTTTGTGAATTTTGATGACTGGAATCAAAACATGCCTACTATTTACCATTATTTATCCATATGGGGAGCCCTATCATTAAGGGGTAAAAGTCTCAAAATTTTTAAATGGACAGTTGCGTCTCATCATGGTGAGAGGTTGTTGTGTTGAAGGTTCGACCAAAATACCTCATATAGATGTAGATATGGGAGTTTTCGTGTGTTAAGTGTTTAGAAAAATTTCATTTTGAATCCTTAAATGAACTCGGATGGCCAAAAAAGCCCATATATCATAGCATTTGCGATGAGTTTTACTCGTGAGCCCTTTTCGCTTCTAGATTGGTATCACAATAGTCAATCGGACACCAAAATTTTTGTAGTGCAATTTTCTAACTAAAAGGTACTTTAGCCAACGAAATACCCTAATTTCGTCGGCTAAACTTTTCAAATTTCGTCGGCAAAAGTTCATAGACTATAGCCGACAAAAAATTAGTTTAGCCTACGAAAAAAAATTTCATCGGCTAATATTCCACTATAGCCTACGAAAAAATTAGTTTAGCCGACGAAATAATTTTTCGTCAGATAAAGCCCACTTTAGCCGACGAAAATAAATTTTTGTTTATTTCGTCGGGTAAAGTGTTTTTTCTAGTAGTGCTGCATCATTGTAGGCAAATTAGGGTCATGTTGCTGAGGTCTTCCCCACTGTGCATTCATATGGGTAGGAGATGGCACTGAAGACAAAGGATGTGGAGTAAACCCCATTCTACTAGTATGTTGATTCCCTATACCAGAGTCAAATGAACTACCACAATAAGGTGTACTGAAAGTTTGTGAAGGTTGAAAACCCCCAAATGTGCTAGCAACTGAAGGGTCCCCATAATGCCAGCCTCTACATACTGATGGTCATGTGGTACTGAAATGGTTAGTAGGAGCTCCCCCACATGAAATGGTTTAAACTAGCATTCTGAAAAGGATATGGTTGAGAACTAAAACCATTGTACTGGCTTTGCTGCATCCCAGGGTCATATGCAGCACCATTAGACAGATTAGGCTGCATCTGTTGGTGAAATTCAGAACCCAACAAGCCACTACTAGAGTCATTAACTTCAGCTACATAGCTAGATGTCCACATTTTAGCATCCAGCACATTATTAGCACTAGCATAGGTACTTGTAACCAAAACATTATTAATACCAGCTTCACTTTTAATAGACCTAACAATATCATCATTAACTCCTAATATAACTTCCTTATGAGTAAGAGTTCTATAAGTCATAGGCACAGCACTATTGTCAATATTTTGACAGGGTTTTGAAATACTACCAACTTTGGAAGCAGCTGACTCGGTCACCGACTTAGCCACGCTTGAAGAACCCGAAGAAAGTAGCAACACCTCCCTTGGGACTGTTCCAAAGCTCACCGGAGCTAATACCACAGAAGGCACATCAATAGCCTCCACTGTAGAAGCAGGCACAGACGAAGGAGTCTCTACTGAGGGGGAAGCTGTTGAAGAGGCACCTTTGGTCATTGCTTGCAACAAAAGGCGCAAATCAGCTGCCATCGAGGTCACAGTATCGTGTAACTCAGAGACAGTTCCTTGCAGCGTTGTGACCTTGCCTTCTACACCACTCACTGTATCTTGCATAGAATCAAATCGAGCTGCAGATTCATCCTTATGGACTTGAAAATCAAATTCCAAGTTCGTAAGCTCCATATGAGCAGATTGATTTCGTTTGGTGTTCATCATTACCCTCAAAATCGAGGGCTCTAATACCAGATTATTAGGATTATTAACCTAAATTCTAGGATTAGTGAAGGAGAGAAAACAACAAAGAAGCAAATGGACAAAATAAGAAAAATGTATTCTTCGATAGCTCCACTATTATACTCGGCTGCAATTATATAGAAACCAGTGTCATAAGAGACACGTGCCCTTGCTGCATTGGCTGTGACAACTCAGGTAAAACAACGCAACAAACAACCTACATCCGCTAAACGCAGCGTTTGATCAACACAGACTGGTTTTCCTAGTCATATAAGGAAAGCTGTAATTTAAACTAAAAGACTATAATTCTTATTCCTAACAGTCTGGATCAGTCAGGCATACGTCGCACTTGGACCGATGGTCTCTACTAGATGCAGAGACTGCCACAATCAAAAGCAGATAACTACAACGTCGCCACCCCTTTGATGCCACTCCACCAAACCCGTCGGTATGTACTGCTTCACCAAACCTTCGCCTCCACTCCTCCAGACCTCCGTCGCCACCCCTTTGGTCAGGTAGTGACCAATGTGACGCCGCTCTATTGCATGAAACCCTAAGAAGGGTTCGGCTTCCGTAGCTCCGAGAGAGTTGGAGCAAATCCCGGTGTGTTTATTTAATATGATGTATTTGGCTTGAGAGCAGTTTCTTAACAATTGATAAATAATTATATACAAAGAAACTAGTAAAATTATAAAGTTATAAAGATTGTGAATAAATTCTTTTTGCCAGAACATTGCCGTAGACTTTCTTACAAACCTAGTCCACCATTCTGACCAGAAAAGAATGAAACAAACTGCAAATCCTGATCAGCTAAAACCACTGATAATCCAGTCAAAAATGAAAACCTGTGTTTCAGCTACCTATCCCTAGCTATTTAATAAAGTTGAGCTGATCAGCCATCCTCACACTGCAAGCTCGTCTTAATATTTCTCAAAGTACATGATATAAGAGTGTTGGCAGACTCTACAGACTCCATAGTTAGTTTGGCAGTAGGAGAGGTATTAGTCAAGATTTGAAATGCTACGGTCAGCAAAGTTCCTCCTTCACTCTCACTGCCTCGATCTTCTTGCCGGGAAGTGATAACCATAGGCCTCGATTCCAACCCATCTGGAAGAATAGAGAACCCTGAAGACAATACGGCCATGTTGCTTGAGTCACATCCTGTCATCACAGATTGCATGCCAGTGATATCCACCGGAGCATAGACCACCATGGACTCGTAAGCATTTATACAGCTATCTTGTAGAATCCACATGCTGTTCTCTTTTGATTTCATTGTCTGGAAGATTGAAACACATGGCTATATTAGAAAATTTTAAGCCATTTTGCAATAGCAATTTGAGGCTTATTTATATAATGTACAAAGAAAGAGAGCTCACTTGAATAGTAACAGCATTGCCACGATCTTGTCCCTTGGATAGGTTTGCAATTGTTTGTGCCGGACCCCCGTTTAACATAATGTCCCACTACCAATTGAACAAAAAAATGTCAGATCCTGATATAGTACTAGTAAAAGGATTATTAATTAGCAGAGTTGCAGAATTGTAGGGTACACATGGCTCATAATACAAACCTCGTTCCTGCGAGTCTCGTCTCTCAAGAAATCAAAGAGGGTTAAAGGAGAGACAGGCAACCATACTGAAGAAACTGCACATAAGATCACACCAAGAGGCTCCCCTGGATCATTCAAGTTCTTCCTGGAGGCAATCCTAATGTCATCACCTGTTTTGCTTGTGATCTTGGTCCAGGTATGATAGCTTGATGCACCAATTGCCCGAAAAAAACTCAATGTCATTCTTTGTGCCATTTTCAAAATGCTTTTTCTCCCAGCCAAGGTGGCTACTCCTGTTATGCAGTAATTTTCAGTATCTTTCATCTAATATGAGGCAATACGTATATCTGAAGCATATTTAAGTAGGCGTACCAGTTGAATCCTTCATCGGAACATTGGTTGCCATAAAGAAAACAAGCCTTTCGCATTGGAGTTGTAGCGTTGCTACCCAATGTCTTGCGCCAAAAGCCAGACCACTGTTGACAATACTCCGGTACATGGTCTGAACTGTGCTTTTCTGACACTCTAAGTGCTCCACCCAGATTACCTGTAGACCATAAATCATTATAAACCTTGTTTTCCGAATATAATTTGTATGCATGATTCTTTCAATATCTTATCTGTGTTTCTGATTTATTTTTGTGTAGCTTTCCATTCCCTGGTCAAACTTAGCTAGTCAAAACCTTGTATAGTTTTTCATCCCTTGTTTGTAAACTAGTCAATATGCATTATGATTATAAATGCTTAGATCAAATTTGTATAACACATCTGCATACCTTGCAATGACCGTTTGATTTGTCTTCAATAATGCAGCCCGAGGGACGTTTTCTGCATTTCACCAAGGACGCATCGATGTTATCTTCAACCTTGTCAATGGAAACATCAACGACAGCCCACTGGTCAGTACTCAGTTGCTTGCTACATCTAACGAAGTAAACTTCTCTGGTGGGAACCAAAGGTGTAAGCATTTGCAGTTCTGCAAACATCTGCAGTCAAACTCAACTATGAGTTTTCTTGAATCAAAAGCGATAGTTTCTACATCCTCAGTTGCAAGTACTTTGCAGAAACAAAACAACCAAATGCTTACCAATTGTACAGCACCATTTCTATTGTCTCCTTCGCCATTGTTAATAACATCGACAGTGGCAGCCTTTGAGATCATAGATGGAAACATTTCTTTCCATTGATTCTACAACAAAAATATGCATAAGCTTAGCTTACGGTTCTGTACCTACAAGGCAATAGTAGGAAAAATGTTCGGGTCTTTACCACATCCATGAAGCTCTGCACTAGTTTTGGGAGATCCACAAAAACAACACCCGTCTCCCTTGAGGCCTCAATTGATCTCTTTGGCCGGCCAGTGGCTGGAACTTCAATGTTGAACTCTTTGATGTACTCGTCATAGTTTAGTATTTCACGACCAGTCTCAACACTGCGAACCCAGAGTGGTTCTCCAGCTGTAGCCATCTTTTGAAGCTCCTCCATTGCTTGGTTAACAATCTCCATAATCCTTGACTTCTCAAGACCGAAAATTCCTGTGTAAAAGTCCAAAGAGCTTCTGTTCTCCTGGTCCTTCCCAGTAGAACCGGAAGGAGAGGATGTCGCAAGAGGGTATTTTATTAGAGCTGCTCGGAGTTTTTCAACCTACATAAAGATCGTGTACCGGTTACTTCAAACTCTGGATATAAGACTCGTTACGTTTTACTCAATCTACAAGTAGCATCGATCAGGTGTGCTCTTGTAAACGTAATTACCTCGGATTTGAGTCTGGCATTTTCAATTCGGAGTTGTTGCTCCTCGGTTGTAAAGGTGGCATCTCTGCTAGTTGTGGCACTGCCACAGTTGGGGCAACAAGATTTGTTTATCTGCTCCCTCATTGCCTTATTCTCATCTCGGAGTTTCTCCATTTCTCCTTTCAACAATGAGTTTTCATGGCGCTCTTGTATAGCCTATAAACACCAATATCCACATCTTCATTACAGTATTCACAAATAAAACTAGGAGAATTGAAATAGAAAATTACCTTGATTTGGGTACGGCGATTTTGGAACCAAAATTTGACTTGCCTTGGAGCAAGGCCTAACAGCTTGCTCAGTTGCTGTCTTTGCTTCTCATCTGGATGGGGTGACTCCTTGAACAGCCTGCAAACATTTTCAATGAAATTAATAAAACAACACACTGATTAAGATGTGGTCAGGACTAGTCACATTCATCAGGATTCTGATCAGTCTTTTCAAATTGTATTCTTTTCTGTAGCTAACTGCTACACATAAAAACAAAGAGCAAAAAAAGAAACCACTAATCAACACACTATGTATTATCTTCTACTTTTCAATCTGGTTTTCTTTATAAGTGATCATGTCCCTAACTCTTTGAATCTTTACTAGCAGCAGCACTAAAACTCAGTGCATGACTACATGATAAAGTTTATTCTTTAAAAAGCAGCATGCTTAGTGTTAGTGAGGCATGCAATTTTTATAAAAGAGAAACCATGCCAGTACAACTCAAAACCGACCAATTCCAAAACCATGTGCACTATTCAATGTCTCACCCAATTTCCAACAAATTAAACTCGGGTTTGCCAAAAAAACACTCATAGAATCAAGTGTTCCAAGCTAAAAATCAACGCATTGGCAATTCCAAATTCATCATATAAACAAGGAAATCAAATTAACAAATACTCACGCTTCCATTTCTCGGATTTGATCAGTGGTGTGTCTGTGATACTTTTTCCTCTTCTTCTTTTTGTTCTTGTTGTCTCCATCACCATCATCCTCATCTTGCTCTCCCATCTCCGCATCAAAATCAATGTCTTCTGCTGATCTCGACCTCGCCGGACCCGAGTTCTCGCTGCTGATCTCGGCCGTGTCTTCTCTCGACCTCCGACGGCCGCCTACGCTCCCTTCATCGCCTTCATCCCCCTCCCTATTAGCCGCCGTCTCCGCCGGAGTCCCGGCATCTCGAAAAATCCCAGCCTAGATATCCAACCAAACCCAGATTGAGAAACACAACAAAAAAGCGAAGAGGCCGTAACACAACAAAGAAACCCAATAAAGAGAATAAAGACATGGAAATAGTAAAAGGGTAGGAGGAGAAGAATGTGAGGGATGAAACGTACGAGGCTGAGGGAGAGAGCGGGGGAGGCGAAGAAGTCTTTGGTGCGAGAAGTTGGTGGATTGTTGGTCATGTCGACGACGCCCATGGCAATCAAGCGTGGTGCATGTGTTATATTAAGAGAGATGACTGAGTAGTACAGCTGACGACCAATGGGTTTGTTTATGGTTAGTAATGGAGGCTAGCTAGTTTGCAGGTGAAGAAGTCTGAGAGAGAGAGCGAGATGATTTAAGGATATAAAAACAAAAATGGAGTGAAGAAGTTTCTGTGTTTTGTTTGAGTTGTGGATTTGGAAGAGAGAGAGTGAAGGCTGGTAGGGGTTGACTGTTAGATATTCTACGTGGAATGGGACTCAACAACCTTTGAGTCTTTGACTAGAAGCAGTTGAGTATCTAACGCTCAGCTCAACTGTATTTTCAGATTCGTCAGATAGCTTTGGCTCGGCTTCGTGGCTCAAGCCCCTTTCCATGTATGTGACGGGGAAATGACAGTGACTATGTTAAGATTTTTAGTATTTACAAATTTGTAGTGAAGATTCTACGTTGAGTTGCTGATTTCAACATCAATTTTGAATCACCATTTTTATTCATGTTATATAGCGAATTTCATTTTCACATGATCGAAATGTAATGTTTAGCAATCAAAAAAATATCTTAAGAGAACGAGAATGAAGATGTTTCGTCAGTTGATCGTTAATTGAATATATTTAAAAATAAAAGATCTTGGTGAATGACAAAATTACGTCTCTCTATAGAATACATTGTAGATTATCACTAGCACTTTGAGTATTTTAACTTTTTTAGAGTTAATGTGTAACTTTCAACGAAGTGTGATTAGCAAGAAAAATGTGGATTACATTATCGAGTATAATTTTAAAGGAGGGATATGTTTTTTTCTTTTCTTTTCCTATGATTTTGAAATTGTGCTAACCTGCGGTGGGTTAAGGGATTTTTTTAGATTGAATAACAATTGAAACCTTGGCAATATGTCTCCCCCGCCAAATAATCTTGTTGTTTGAGTTTTCTATTGACTAGGGATCCCCCTAACCCTTTAAAAAAACAACTGAAACGTTATAAGATTAGAAAACCCTATGCTCGTCTCTCTGTCTCTCATAAAAGAGAACTCTTAATGGCAGCATGACTTGGCTACATGAAGGTGGTGATGTAACCAGCAGCCTTTTGGGTGATGACTAGGATGATACAAGCTCTTTGTTGATGAAGGCTAGGGTTTAGGGAAGTTGAGCTGTTTACTTTGGGTTGGGCTCAATTTGTAAGGCCTGGACGGTGTGGATGGGTTTCAATTTTTGATGGGGTTCTCCAATTCTGCTGGGCTCTATCTTTGTTGTGGGCATGTTTGGACTAGGTGTATAGCCTAAAAACGATCTTTTTTTATCAGAAACGGAGTCTCGTTGCCCTTTGGTTGGTACCATTTAATCTTTTCTTCTAAGAGGTGAAGACTCAACAATTACGATTTATCTGAGGTAAATGTATTTTTATTTGTTGGAGATCTAATGTAGCTAGGTGTTTAGTAGTCTTAGAAAATAATTTTTATATGACGTGTAGAAAAATGGTTATTCCTTGTACTATTTGCTATATTCTAAATAGGTTGACTTCTGATTAAAAAATAACTGAAATACTACCACAAATCTATTGTTTTATGAGAAAGAAATAAAGAGTTAAGTCATATACGTTTAAATATCATGACTTTAGTAATCATTTTTTTGTATAATATTGTTACATCAATGCTCAAACCCTTTCCTCAAACAAATGCTAGTTGTGTCATTTCTTAGCATAATGATTCCAAAAGGGAATATTTGAAAGAAACGTGTTGTGGTTGAACCTTGTTTTCAATGGTGATCCAATCTTTTTATACACCAAGTATAGCCAAAAACAACTCATCAGCTAACCTTATCTTTGCTTCTGGATATTAAACAAGCCAAATAATCGTATTTTAAATGGATTAACATGAATGAATCAGAATCCCATCTCATTAAAATGTATCATTTCGTTGGAAGCTAACTCATCAGCATGGACTCTTAACTGCAAGATAAGTATAAAATAGATAGCTAACGGTCATAATATTCTGTCGATGAGCTAGTTTTTTTGAGGGAAGGAAGAGTCGAGCTTTGTTGATTTTAATCATACGATCATAGTAGGTCAAACTCGGAGCATGTCAAAAGATAAACTCCATATTATAAACAATGTCCATCAAAGGACTGCGTTTTTAAAAGAAAACCTACTAAACTACTACATTACATAAGCTACAAAATAGAGGCTAACTGAAAAATTATGTTCACACAAGGACTTTATTTAGGCCTAAAAAGCATTAACTTACATAACCAAATCAAAGTACCACACCTCAATAAATCGAGGACTAAAACCATCCCGGTGTACCTTTCCATCAAAAATGGGGGAAAATTCTTCAATATGACATGAAGAGATCTTACCCAAATCTAACATAATCACCAAAACCCAAAACAAGATACTCACCCAAGTTAGATTGAGGAGGGAGAATGAAAAGAAGCAAGATCAAACTGCTCCTAAGGCTCAACTTTTTAAATATTAGCTTGAATTTAACTAAATTTCAAACTACCCTTGTGTTTTTAAGATAAAAAGAGAATAACACACTAGAGTACGTGGTGAGCAACCCAGTTCTTTCAAAGATTAAACACACTAGACTGGAGGTCGTCGACGAATTAGGGGTGGAAGCAGTGTTTAAGGCCGGAAGTTGAGGACTTTAGCCGGATGTAGAATATGTGTCAGCTCGCCTTATTTTTTTAATGTATATTTCAAAATGTCTATTTTGTCATTCTTATAGGCCATGTTGTCTTCTTTACAGCAGCAGATGATGTAATGTTTGGTGCCAAATTTTAAATTTTGGACCATTGGAATTTGAAAGTTGAGAGAGTGAGGTGATTAAAAAAAGTTTAAGGATCAAATTGATTGTCCACCTCAAGTTTAAGGGGGTAAAGTGAATTTAATTCTACTATTATGCTTTCTTCAAAACTCACACAATGACTAAAGTTTTACCTTTTAGTTTTGTTCTCTATTAATTTAGGTTTGATCAAGACGGCAAAAATTCGGTCCTAGACGACGAAAAATGGCATTTAATCCTTTATTCTAATAATGAAGCTCAAATGTAACCGAGAACATGAATAATAGGTTATTATTTTAAGAAATCGTCTCATTTTCAAAACGATAAAAATAATAAAAGAAAAGAAATAAAACATGGGGGCTCGGCTAGTTAGCCAAGCAGTGGGGAGAAAGAAAGAGGAAGGTGGAGCTAACCAATTGTAAAAGGTCAAAACGTTCAGTCATGATGAACAAGGACCAGTACGTGACTCGTGAGTGTGAGGTTTCTTTCTTTCATTCTATCTAACACCCTATTATTTATTCACATTGGTTTTATTTGTCTCTGTCCTTATATCCTAAGCAGTAAATGCAATTAATGAATTTGCCTCCAAGCTTTCCCTCCCCCCAATTCTTTAAACAAGCTCACAAAACCACCCCAACCCAGTGTCCGAGTCAAATGCCTCTTACAGATCTTATCATGTCTTGAGTTGGTCTTCCTGGGAGAAACTCTTTGTCCTTGAACATGATATTTCACTTCAATACTGATGGAAGGAAATTACATCAATGCATGTAATTATCAGATACTAATCGAATTAAAATTTGACAATGACGGAAGGAAAACAAAATTTCATTGAATTTGCTCGTAAAGAAAGAGTTTAGAGCATATATATTGAGAATTTGAGCTTGTCGTCTTTGTTTCGATTGTATAGAACAAGCCAGTACAAATTCGAAAGTGAAATGTTTATAAAAAAATTAGGAAGATGTTGATTAATTCATTCTTGTATATTAATTTTTTATGGTAGTAAGTAGATTTCCTTTGGCTTAAATGTTTGCTTTCGGTGTCAATAGTTCTTACAAAATAAACAGGAGGAACAATGAAAATGATTTTTTTGCTCTAAAAGATAAAGGGTTGTAAGCCCAAAACTACAACCTGATAATAGAAAAATGCCAAAGTATAGTTTTCAATGGAAAACCCCAAATTCAAAAGCAACAAGAGGTATCTCCAAGCCTCAATGAAATTCTTGATCAGTCTATCTGACCAGCAGCAAACAGCATGTCTTGGATACATATGCAAATAAACAAAACTCAATGACACAAATATCTTTTGTTTTCAACACAAAACCAAAATATCAATCTGTGTCTAGACTTCCACTAGCTATCGAACGAGTTAGGCAAATCTGACATATGCCTTCCTCCAAGCCTCAAGGGACCTATACCTTCATAAGAACAGGTGTATAAGCATTTGCAAGCATTTCATAAGCAAGTCGCTATGAAGAACATAACATGTGTTACCTGGTTAAATTCAATAAGTCAAGCTAGGGACGAGTTTGCAATCCAATTATGTTGTAATACTTTGTTATCTAACAGATTTATCAGTTTTTAGTCTAGTTTTCACATAAGGTTCATCGCAGAGTAGTTTTACCGATTACCTACTTCCATAATTCCATTCCATAATTTTGTTTACGCAAGCTAAGAAAATCTGTGTTCAACTTCAGACCAAACACATATTTTGAAATTTTTTGATGGCAAGCAAGTTGAAGTTGGTAGATGGAACAGCACCACTGCAGCTGCCATTTCATTTTCACTTCAGTAGCAGCTTGTGAATTTTCATTTTCACTTCAGTAGCAGCTCGTAACTTTTTTTTTTCACTTCATCCATACTTCCAGCAACCACCCTTTGACCTTATGTTGAGCACAACAGAATCTTGATGAATATTGTAGATCCTGACAATTTATATGGAATCAAATAAGAAAATAAAAACTAAGAAACAAAGGGTCAGAAGCACCATCATGAGCCATCATCTATAATTAAAGTTTTGGTGCCATATGGGTTATGATTAAGTTATCTGCAATTCAAATAACAAAATTTATACATTGTCATTCTTTCAGTTTCAGCACATTATTTTCCTCTCTGCAATATTGGTAGTTTGGAATGGTAGATATAGTTCACATGAATTTCATAAACCAAATAAAGAACTAGTATTAAGTTTTTTGGGGTTCGTTTTTTGGTTTCTACCTTTCGTCTTATATTGCATACATCCCCTTTTAACATCCACTGAGAAAGCAACTAAAAGGAGAAACCAAAAAGACCCACAAGAAAGAGCTATCTCTCTCTCTCTCTCTTTCTGTCTATCTTTCTTACTTTGCTTCACTTTGATTTGAAGCAATTCTAGTTTACTTGCGAAACAAGTATTTGTCTCAAACATAGATATGGATTTCCTTCTTTTGTTCAATTTCAGGATAGAGCAAAGTAGGATCAAACATAGAAGAAAATTTGTTATATTTGAAGTAGGGAATACCTGAAATGATGTAAGGCTAGCTAAAAAAGGGCTTAAAAGAAAAGCAGGCAAAGCTATACAAACAAAAGAGAGAATAAAGAGAAGGCTGTCAAAGAAGAAAGTTAACAAATTGGAAAGATAGGATTCAGTCCTACTTTACTTGTTCCAAATTGTAATGAAATGAAGTCTCTTTCCTGCTGAAACATCTTTAACTAATTTTATATTCAAATTAGGGGAAATTGATCAAGAATAAAACATAGTATTCCAATCATTCAATTCCATGTCACCAGAAAAACTCAGAATCTTTGGTTCATATTGCATGTAGGACAATATAAGATATTAAGATAGCAGACATGATAACTGTAATGCAGCCATGCATTAAGATGTTTAAGCACTTTTCAACCATAACAGCAAGTTCAAATCGTTAGTTAAACAAGTCACCAATTCTGATGAACCTGGTGTTTAATTGTTATTTTGCATCCTTCTATGACTCAATTCCGATGAACCTGATTTCACTAAAATTAAATCAAACAAAGACAGCTATATCGGGTACCTCTCGGCATCAAATGGTAGTTTAAGACATTAAGGTACAATAATTCTTAGGCTTTCAAGATTATCGTTCAACAGACAGAGAGTTTCCATCAAATCATCAATCAGCATCATCCAAAAAACCAAAATGATATTTGAAAGTATTTATTTGAAATCTTCAAGCAAACTAATACAACACGCGATCCTCACATCAATAGACCATCCACATTGTGATGAGCGTGGCCTCATCGGAATTGAGTCATATAAGGATGCAAGAGGACTCACTGTAATTTAACAGATCTAACATTATCTTATATGATCATGCAGAGAAAAGGTTTATTATGACTTCCCATCCAACCTTGAGAGGCAGTTAGGTATAGAAGAGTGGATGGGACAGTGGCCTTTGGCCTTCGGGTGAAAAGATGCCACCATGCAAAATTGAACATATCATTCGACAGAAATGAAATAAATGCTAAGGCAATTTCTGGACTATGAACTAAAAAATAGAATTGATGACTCTCTGAAGAATCCAATGGCAGTCATCACCAGGCATGCTATAGGATAACATCAAAGGCATGAAAACTGAAAACCAGACTTGTTTTCCCCCTCAGTTGTCTCTTCTTAGTTATTATGAACAACTAAATCATCATGTGTGCACAAATAGAAGGATTAGGCGACCAAAAGCTTTAACTAGAAATCAGAGATAGGCTACAGAGAATTGCAGCTGACTGTCACTAGCTTCATCTGTGGAATATAAATAAGAACAATTTGAATTTTCACAGAAAAAGCCTACAACTGAAAACTATTACGAAGTACTGTCATTCAGTTCTACCATACAACTGTAATTTATCAGAAAGCATACATGTCTTTCTTTCAGCATATCCCTTTCTGTATTTCATTAAAGAAAAGTTGTTACTGGTTTATGATTGATTATGTTCAACAACACAAAGAGATTAGCAGTTCAAGAACTTCAATGGTTACAAGCAGGCCAAATGTTAGATTAGCCACACTAACATACAGTCTAGCAAAACAACTCTACTGGCAAAATTACAGAACTTAATCTTCAGAAATTAGTAATCACGATCTATATCAGATAGTTAGTTATTGGTCTGAAATATTGAGCTTTTGCCAAATTTTGATAAACAGCTGCCAGTCTACAGCTCCTACTGACCTGATGCTTGTCATCTTTTCCGAATCTACAACATAAAGTCATAAACCTAACCGTGAAGCCCTAGACATTTTTGGATTTTCCTAGACTGAAACCTAAATTCACATATGCTGACAGTGATGAGTGATCATCTATATATAATTTTTTTTGGCATAATTGTCCGAAACAAGAATAAAAACAATCTGCAGAAGTAAGAACTAATAGCTAGTACAGACTACAATTAGAAGCAATTCAATCAAAACCTAGGCATCCTCAACTGACGCAGAAATGTCGGATAATGAGAGAGCTCATGCAATGCAGAAAGATACAAATCATAAGATCAAGAAAAAAAATAGCAATTGTCAGGAACTTCAAAGGAACCATCATCATTGCACTGTATATTGTTTAACAAACTGACACTTACAGAGTTATAAATCTGTTGCTATCTGGGGATGAATCACAGGATCAGAATGCTAAAGTAATTATTTTTTATGTAAGAGTTTTACTGCTGCTATTATTTTCAGCTTACACCACATATTTTTTTCCTCTACGAATTTTTAGTTTTTATCCAAAGAAAGAAAGACACTAGTCTCTACACCATTTCGATCCAAATTTACTATTTAAATCTATCGTGATCAGTGTAAGCTGGCATGTGGACTTGAACATAAGTTTACACATAGTACAACAACTATTAGTAGCCTACTCAGCAAGTGACTGGATTTTTTGTGGAACTCTATTCCTGTGGATTTTAGCTTTATTGTTTCTGAATTACAGTAAAGTGTAAGAGATCTATTACTTGACTACCAAGTGCTTTTATCAAATATGGACTAGAGGATTTATGCGAGATAACTCAATATAATCAACCACTACAGCTCTACATGAGCACTCCGACACAAGTAATTCAAAATTTCACCCCATAGAGAGTACTACGCCGGGGGCAGTGCAGAAGAGCTTGTTCAGTGATCAATGGCTTCAGGTCAGCAAGGATTGGAAGCCCTTACTCAATGGAAATGTTACAGTTTCATACATATAATGTTATCTTAGTGATTTTTTTATATATATTTTTATGTAGGGAATTAATCTTGTATGCTTCAGGTTGTTGTTAAAAAGAGTACAATGACAATTCATAATTTGGGCTTCTGATTTATCATCTTAGTTCATTTTATGTTCATTGACTACCCTTTGACCTTAGGTTGGGAATAAGAGGATCTTGATGAAAACTGAAGTTCCTGACATTAATTAATCTACAAGAAAATAAAATAAAATAAGAAGCAAATATCAGTAGCACCATTATGGTCCATCACAATCTATAATTAAAGTTTTGGCGCAATATGGGTTATGATTAAATTCATCTGCAATTCAAATCATCAAAGCATAATGTTTTTGTTTCAGTTTTAATACAGTTCCTTTCTGCATTGGTAGTTTGGAAAGGTAGATATTTGCAGCAATCACATGATTATTATAAAACAAATAACAAAGAGTACAAATTGATTTGGTTTTAGGTGATCCTACTCTATTTCTCTCTTTGCTTCTACATTCCACATGCCCCTTTTTAACATCAATTGAAGAAAACAACTAAAAAGAGAAACCTAAATGACCCACAAGAAAGATCTATCTATCAGGTTTCTTTCATTTATCTCTGATTTAGAGCAATTTTAGTTTTCATGTGAAATAGGTATTGGTGGAACACCATAAATGAATTTTTCCTTTTTCTCTTTTCAGGAGAAAGTAGTAACCCAAACGTAAGGAAATTTGGATAAATTTGAGATGGGGGAGTACCTAAAATGATGTTTACAAGAAAAACATGGGTGAAAGGGGGCAAATACATACAAGAAAAACAGAGCTTAACATGATAAGGTCATTAAAAAAGAATATATCTTGTACAGAAAGAGAATAAAGTTAATTTCAAAGACTATATTCTTACTCATATTACAGCAAAATGACTCGGTTATGTATAGGGATTGGAGTTCCATCACATCTGTTCCAGCAGTACTATTCTTTCAACTTTGATTTCTTGTTCATCATACGAACATCTGACACACTGCAATGAAAATAGAGCAATTGTTTCTCCAGAGGAAAACTCTTTACCTAGTTCAATAATAGCATGTCAGTGGAAGAGAAGAATTAATTATAAAAACAAAGAGATAAATATTTACATGAAAGACCGCTAAACATGCTAAAACAGCTAAATAAAAAGCAACCATATTAGATGTTTTATTCCAGACATAATCAACAACAAGTACAATTTAAATAAACAATCACCACTTGTTTCTGAACATGATTAAGCCACCCAGCTGGAATAGTACTAACATACTTGTTCGAGTAAGATTAAACGAACTTTGACGAATGCCTAGCTATCACCATCGATCATCTCATATTATAGGGTCTTTAACAATTCTTTGCAGACTTTCATGACTATCTTTCGTTCATTACACCAGGACTTACTCAGAACATCAATGAACATCTTCCAATATAGTAATGTACATCTCCCTAAGGCTAATAACACGATTTTAGTTATAAATTCCAACCACCAAGCAGTTTACTACGGCACGCAATGGCTGCAGATTTTTAGGGTCCGAAAACATGCCAAAAGACCATTCTACTTAGGATACAGTCACATTGGGAATTGAGTCAAAGAAGGATGCCACGGCTCGCAACTCAATATTTTTAGTACAGTAGTAAACATTAGCTTATAAGACCATACATAGAAAGGTTAATAACTTCCTATCCAACCTTGAGAGGCAGTTGAGAATTGAAGGGTGGATGGAATAGTGGCCTTGGCCTTCAGATGAAAAGCTACTCAAGTAGTGCCATGCAAAATTGACTACATTATTTATTAAGTATTGAAAGTAAAAACAATATTAGCTAGTAATCTGATCTATGTCATTTCCAGTCTCTAACATGAAGCTAATGGGAGTATAGAATCATAGAATCTATATCTACTCCTCTTTGAAGGTGATACCTTACATTTTATTTAATAATTTAGCAAAAAAAATCAGTAAGAAGAATAAAAGAAACAATCTACAGAACTATCAGAAGGATGACTTCATAGCTGAAATAAAACACCTGCAACTTGATTCAAGGAATTGCAAGACTTGATACCTAAAATGCTTATATATACATATACATAAATATGTTAGGCCTATATATAGTGTTAAATGCATGTTGTGACAAGGCTAAGTTGTCTAGTGATGAATCAGAATACACTGAATCATCACCAGCAGCACAAGATTGTTAGTCACACATGTGGCAGCAACGAATTGAATGTATATTGAATAACACATAACTCATTTTCACAATCGAATTCTGGATTTGTTACTCCTGGTTATAATGCATACAGCGCTGTCCTAGTAATTCTACTGTTAGCAATTCTGGCGTAATTCCTGATGTCTTTGATCGAGGACAATTAAGCAAGGGGAAATACCGCGTTTGTTGATAGTTCTGGATAAGGATATATACTTTCAAATAAATGAGTTTGAACAGACAAGTTCTAGGTTTGATTGTGTTTTTTATCCGAAACTAATATTCTGACCTTGAAATACTGAGTGGAGAGTTGAGAACTTAGATCAGAAGCACGGTAATGAGGGAAATCGATCTTTGAGATCGAGTAAGACCACTGTATTTCTATCGGTAAATCTGAAATTACAGGTACGTCAATGTTTTGTGTCATAAACTTGCAAATGAAATTGCAGGCCAGGCTATATATGCTTGAACTTTAAAAATCAAATGAGTATGCACGCATGATTATATAGTCTAATGTCTGGATATATAGTATCAAATAGATGATGAGTGCCTTGTCTGTTGTTTATATTCTTGCTGACACATGATATATGTATATGATATAGAAATTGACAAACTAGTATACTATCTGTTCAAATACATGACTTATCTGTTCAAAGGCGAGAAAGAAAGAGAGATCAAAGTTCCAGATAAAGTGTCTATATGAATACATCACACGCAGTGTCCAACCATATCGATCGCCACCTGAATATTTATCTAGTTGAGGAAAGTTCCAGCCTGCTTGTTTCATGAAGACCGTCGTCTCTTCCACAATCTCAGCAGCAACTGCATATACTTGATTACATAAACCGTAAACCGACAGCAATGAAAATTGCAATTCTGTTCGACACAAAATGGGATGAAGCCATGAAGGTACGTGCATGGATTCTCAATTCTCAAATCAGTTTCTTGTTTGGAATTGCAGAAATAAGCAGAATATATATGGCTTTCCTATTATGTTCTTTTGCTGCTGCTATTGATGATCGATCGAGTGAAAGCATTGGGACTATATTTGAGGCCATGAACCAAATAATGCTGGTAATTTCATATTGAAGAGAAGGCAAATAGATTGTGATAATCATCATATGAAAGTCTTCCGTCGTTTTGGTTCTATGATTAACATCTTATATCCCGAGTTGCACAAGTATTAATTAAGGACCACAAGCAGAGAAATGCTCTATCACCCTCTATGTATAGTAAGAATGCATCATCACGACCTGTAAGTTCTCTATGAACTAAATCTTTAAGAGCTTTCAATATCATAGTAATTGTGGGGGGTAAGAGATATCCTTTACTATTAAATTACCCAAAATAAAGAAGTAGGAATAAAAGGAAGAAGACGAAGAGTAAGAGTAAGAGTGTGTGAATAATATGTAATACTTAAAAAAAATCTGACTTTAATTTAAACAAATAATATTTAAAAATAGGATTATGAGTTTTGAATCTTATTTTTAATTAAATCCAACAAGAGAGAGAATGACAGCTCGGTCATGGTGAGGGGAAGGAAGAAGTGATTGAGGTGGGTGGGTTATGAAGAAGGAGAAATAAGGTCTATAAAAGAGAGAGAGAGAACAGCTGGAGTTTGGGAAAAACAATAAGTGGGAGAGAGAGAGAGTATAAAAACATAGAATGAGAGGCTTTTAAAATTTTATATTAATTGGTTTGAAAATTTCCCAAATAAATTTTTAGGATCTATGCGACGAAATTGGTAGCTTAAGTCGCCTAAGTAGGAAATTAATCAAATTATTTTTTAAAAAAAATTGAACATTAAATACATCATAAATCTACATCTGTTAAATTTTTCAAAAGAGTTTAATTAGCCTTGATTAATAAATGGAATGAAGTAGATAATTATGCTGTTAAAATGCTTATCCAATAAATACAAATCTATGTCAAAAGTTTTTTTTTATTTGCTGTGCACACTACCAGAATAAGTATCATAGCCGACGAATATTTAATTATCAGGCCGACGAAATTTTTTTTCGTCGGCTAAAGTCCATTTTAGCCGACGAAAAAAAATTTCGTCGCCTAAGTGAAATTTTCGTCGGCTAAAGTGGACTTTTAGCCGACGAAAAAAACTTTCGTCGCCTAAGTGAAATTTTCGTCGGCTAAAAGTCCACTTTAGCCGACGAAATGTTGTGTCGTCGGCTAAAATAGTTTTTTTCGTCGGCTATAGTCTGTGAACTATAGCCGACGAAATTTTAAAACTTTGGCCGACGATATGTATAATTTCGTCGGCTAAAATGCTTTATATTTCCAGATCTAGACAGTAGCTGATTTGAAAGAAAAAACGAGAGAAAAAGTTTTGGGGTTGGCGAAATTGTTGGGTGTTGTCGAAATCTGTCCGAAATTAGTTTGTGGCGCTATATATAGGTACGTATATGTATATATCTTGTTTTTGAGTTGATTTAAGAGTTTTATTTTCGTTATGCACATTGATTTTGAGTTTTAATTAGAGTTGATTATATTGTGTTTTAATTAGAGTTGATTATATTGTGATTGAGTTGATCGATTTGAGTTTGATAATATATATGAAGTTGTTGTTATATATATATATTAATTTGATTATATTAATTAGTAATTATTATATTTATTAATTGTACGTTAACTGCAGATATAATATAAATTGAATGATTCGTAAATTTAATTAATTAGCGTTTATACATATATATTATGTTATTTTCTCAGGATATGGATAAGAGTTGGATTTCGCTTCCAAAATGGGACAAAAGATATGCTAAAGGAGTTGTTAGTTTTATTGAATATGTGATCAATAATGCTAAAGGGAATACAATTTTCTATTGTCCGTGCACTAAATGTCAGTGTCGCAGCGATATGTATCAATTTCCAATTGACAAGGTTTGACAGCACCTTCAAAGTAATGGGTTTTGGGAGAAGTACACATGTTGGATATATCACGGTGAAACATCATCAAGGGGTCCGCATGATCATGGGCAATTTTCTGAGACGGGCAGTACATCCAACGATCCAACAACGGCCTTCATCAACGATATGTTTCCTTATGAGAGGGGTGTATGCTCTGAAGGACCGTATATGTCTGACCCGGTGCAGCCCTTCCCTAGAGTTGTCAACACTGCTGGTATTGACAGGTACAACAAACTACTTGCTTTGCAACAGACCCCTGTGTACCCCGGTTGTCAGAAAACGGTTCTTGAAAGTGTGATGGACGTTATGAAGATTAAAGTTGAGACAAAATCGACTGTGAAGGCTGTTGATGAGTATCTACAGTACACTGCTTCGATGCTGCCCCACGGTCATCGTCTTCCTACCACTCATCATAAGGTCCGATGTATACTGAAAGATCTTGGGCTTTCCTACATCAAGATCCATGCATGCAGATATGATTGTGTTCTCTTCTGGGGTAAAGATCCAGAAGGGAATGACCTTGGTGACCTTGACACATGTCCAGTATGTCAGAGTGACAGGTATAAGTTGACTCCTGCAGGCAATAGGAAACCTATGAAGGTACTTCGGTATTTCCCGTTGAGGGATAGGCTGGAACGGTTGTACATGTCATCACACACGGCCAAATCTATGAGATGGCACGCTGATAGGGAATTGCAAGGCGAAGATACCCTTATACACCCTGCTGACGGGGAGGCCTGGAAGCATATAGACAGGGAGTTTCCTCATTTTGCGTCTGAGGTCCGAAATGTGAGGCTCGGGCTCTCATCCGACGGGTTCAATCTTTTTGGCAACATGAGTCTTCAATACAGTGTATGGCCGGTGATTTTGGTACCATACAATCTTCCTCCATGGATGTGCATGAAGAAGGAATACAATATGTTGAGTTTGTTGATTCCGGGACCCGGTTATCCAGGGAAGTGTCTCGATGTGTATTTGAGACCCTTGATTGAAGAGCTTAAGTTTTTTTGGGACGTTGGTCATCCCACTTATGATAAGTTCATGCACGAGATGTTCCAGATGCATGCTATGGTTGTTGGTACCATTAGTGATTTTCCTGCTCGTGGGATGTTGTCGGGCAACGTTGTTAGGGGATACAAGGCTTGTCCAGAGTGCCTAAGCGATGAGGGGAGCAGTAGTCATTGCAACAAGATATGTAGATTGGGTCACCGTACTCTCCTTCCGTATGATCACGAATGGCGGTTCGATGACAAGGCATTTGATGGGACTGTAGAACTTGGTGTGCCTCCTAGAAGATGGACAGGGGATGAAATTTTAGCAGTGCTTAATGAGTATGATTTTGGGCAGCTCAGCAATCATCCCAATATAGTGGCGGCAATACCTGACAGACCCGACAGGTATAAATTTTGGACACATAAGAGCATATTATGGGAACTCCCATACTGGAGTAAGTTGTTGATCAGGCACTACCTAGATGTGATGCACATAGAAAAGAATGTGTGTGACAGTGTGGTGGGAACCGTGCTGAACTTGGAGGGAAAGACGAAAGACGGTCCGAAGGCACGCATTGATCTTAAAAAAATGGAGATACGAAGACATTTGTGGTTGAAAGAAGGGAAGAAAAAAATGCCTCAAGCTCCGTACACCGTGAAGCCTGAACAGAAGAACGTAATTTTCAGGTGGTTGAGTTCTGTGAAGTATCCTTCAGGCTATGCAGGAAATATAGCCCGGTGTGTAAACATTCGGGACAATAAAATGTACGGGTTAAAGAGTCATGACTGTCATATTCTGCTACAACGGCTCTTCCCTATTTTCATTCGACCATTCCTTCCCCGTCAGGTGGTGGAGCCGTTAGTAGCGTTGTCAAGATTCTTCCAGAAGTTATGCACAAGGGAAGTGACAAAATCTGATCTCTGGGAAATGCAACAGGACATTATTTATATCATGTGTATTTGAGTGTATTTGGGTGTATTTAGATGTATTTGGATGTATTTGGGTGTATTTAGTATATTTGGATGTATTTGGGTGTATTTAGTATATTTGGGTGTATTTAGTATATTTGGGTGTATTTAGTATATTTGGGTGTATTTAGTATATTTGGATGTATTTTGGGTGCATTTGGATGTATTTGGGTGTATTTAGTATATTTGGATGTATTTGGGTGTATTTAGTATATTTGGGTGTATTTAGTATATTTGGGTGTATTTAGTATATTTGGATGTATTTGGGTGTATTTAGTATATTTGGGTGTATTTGGGTGTATTTAGTATATTTGGATGTATTTTGGGTGTATTTGGGTGTATTTAGTATATTTGGATGTATTTGGGTGTATTTAGTATATTTGGGTGTATTTGGGTGTATTTAGTATATTTGGATGTATTTTGGGTGTATTTGGGTGTATTTAGTATATTTAATATATTTGCGTATATTACAATATTATTTGGTATATTGTTCATTTTTTATTTTATTTGGTATATTGTTCATTTTTTATTTGGTATATTGTTCATTTTTAATTTAACAAAATATTAATTATTTTTTTTAGGATGAAAGGATTATTCAGCAGATCAAAGAGTTCGAAGGGCCGGGGTGAATCGTCAGAGGGAACGTCTAGCAACCCTCGAGGTTCGTTTCAGGGCCCAATGACGGCCCGACGGGCGTCTCTTCTGGAGCCGACACATTCCTCCAGGCAGCCAGATGGCCCTCCCGCCTCCAGGCCGCCTAGCGCCCCTCGCTCTTCCGGCCAGCCGGACGCCTCTCGCTCCTCCAGGCAGCCTAGCGCCCCTCGCTCCTCTGGCCAGCAGGACGCCCCTCGCTCCTCCAGGCAGCCTAGCGTACCGCGCTCCTCCAGGCAGCCCAGCGGCCCTCACTCCTCGAGGCAGTTGTGGCCTCCCACTCAGGCGGAGGTGTCTGCACCACGTATGCCTGAGATACGTAGGGCACCGGCACCGGGCCCTAGTGCATCGGAGGGTGGGTCTTCCGGGGTACAGATGCCACCGCCTCTTCTCTTCCTTCCGCGCTTCATACCGGCAATACCTGCAGTCGATGACTCAGGGGCGCCGATTTATCCACTACCCCCCCAGGTGACCCCATCAGCGGTGTACCTGTTCGTGCCGTTTGCTACAGAGTTAATTTCTGCGAGGGTATCATCGTCGGCTGCAGAGTCGGAGTCCGTCGCATCCGCCCCAACGCCCTCAGGTAATGATTATATAAGTAATTTGTTATGTTATAATGTTATAATAAAATTAATTTACTAATCATCAATTTATGATAGGTACCGTCGGAGCCAAGCCGACAAGGAAGAAGAGAGGTCCGGTCACGGGGAAAGCTCTCGAGAAGACAGTGAGTACATCGGGAAGGATCGTCATTGATACTGACGAGGATGGGAACGTAGTATCGGGCGGCAAGACGAGGATGTACTCTGGCCGCGTGGGAGCGCTTATTAGGGATAGAGTCCCTATGTTGTGGTCAGACTGGGGCGAGGTCCCACAGGAGGTTAAGGACATGGTCCACAACGCCATGTCGGTAAGTATAACAAATTCATATTTAACATTATTTATTACATTGTAGATTTATGAACGTCTAAAGTAATAAATGTTTAAATGCAGGTGTGGTTTGACGTTCCCGAGTACCTGAGGAACACCTGGGCGGACGTTGTGCACGGGGGAAGGTACGTTGCAAAGTTAAGGACAAAAAAAAACTATGTTTAATTTATAATATTTATATTTTTTTTGGCGTATTACAGGTACAAGGAGTGGAAGAACGAGTTACGGACCCACTGGACTACACATGGGAACGAACGTTCCGGCACCCCCCTTTTGTTCCAGTTCAGGGAGTACGAGTGGCGTTGGCTTCTGATATCGGAATTCAACAACCCACATAAACAGGTAATTAAAAATAATTATTTATTATATTGAATTATATTTAATACGTTTTAAAATATTTTACTAATTCGATTCCTTTGTAGGCAGTTTCCCGGGTGAACGCTCAAAACCGGCAACGCAACATGAGGAACCATCATGCCGGTTCTAGACCGTTCGCATCGTTGATGGAGGAGGCGGCCAGGGAACATCCAGAGGTCAACCAGTACGTCTATACGTACGAGAATGCATATCCTGACTCCCAGGAGGATATTGTAAGTCGTTTTACGTTTTAAAATTTAGTAAATTATATGTATATATATATATATATTTTAAAATGTTAATTAATTTTTTTTCCTATCAAATTAGGCGAGGGTGAGGCAGGCTAGTGACGAGGTGATGGCTGCTATAGTCAGGGAGACATGGCCTGACACGCAAGAGGAAGACATGTCTGAAGCCATGTCCCGGATCGACAGTTCAGATCTCAGCGTTGGGGCCAGGATCATGGGCACAGCCTTCCCACCGCGAGGAAATAACTTCTACTGTCGGGGCCTGGGAAAGAAGGGCGAGGGGGTACTGAAAACCACTCCTGGGTTTCAGAAAAAAGGAGCCTCGACCAGCACCAGAACGACTCAGCTTGAGGCGGAAGTTCAGATGTTACGGGAACAACAAGCCGCCCAAGCAGCATATACTGCCGAAAGAGAGCAGCAGACACAGCAGCAGCAGATGTACCAGTACATGCAAGATTTTATAGCTGCACAGCAGCAGGGACTTCCCCTTCCGCCCATGCCCCCGCCTGTTGTCTTACCTCAGCCGCCGCAACCTCCCCAACAACCTCATCCTGGAGCAGATATTGATTTAGACGATATCGATTTCATTTAGTTTTTTAAGTTTATGAACAATTATTTATTTAGTTTTTTAGGTTTATGAACAAATATTAATTTACTTTTTAGGTTTATTAACAATTTATGAATTGAAAATTTAATGCAAAATATTTATGTTACTTTAGATGGTGTGTTGTTGTTGGTTATGAAATTGTTTCTGTAATTTGCAGCTTGCTTGGATGGTAATGTATAAATTTTGTTTGGGTTTCTAGTATAAAAAGTACTATAGCCGACGAAATTTACCATATTTCGTCGGCTAAAGTTTTAAAAATTAAAAAATAAATAGACAATAGCCGACGAAATTTGCCATATTTCGTCGGCTAAAAATATCATAGCCGACGAAACTGTGCTAATTTCGTCGGCTATTCTCTATTTATTTTTTAATTTTTTTAAACTTTAGCCGACGAATTTTTAATATTATTTCGTCGGCTAAGTGTTGGAGTATAGCCGACGAAATAATATATTGTAATTCGTCGGCTATGCTCTAACACTTAGCCGACGAAATAATATATAAAATTCGTCGGCTAAGTGTTGAAGTATAGCCGACGAATTAAAATATATTATTTCGTCGGCTATACTCCAAA
This sequence comes from Comarum palustre, assembly GCA_951800085.1. NCBI lineage: Eukaryota > Viridiplantae > Streptophyta > Magnoliopsida > Rosales > Rosaceae > Comarum > Comarum palustre. Next base: position 15,581,187 of record OX637572.1, read on the forward strand.
ACTTAGCCGACAAAATAATATTAAAAATTCGTCGGCTAAGTGTTGGAGTATAGCCGACGACGGACTTTATTTCGTCGGCTATAAGTATAGCCGACGACTTATAGCCGACGAAAAATGTGAACAGGCCGACGAAAAAATTTCGTCGGCTAAAGTGCTTATCCTGGTAGTGGCATTAATGCTTTTTATATATATATATATATATATATATATATATATCCTATTAAGATTATATATATCCTATTAAGATTATATACATCCTATATATATATATATGCAAGCTAAATGGAAGCCACCCAATCTTTTTAAGATTTATCCTATTTTTGAAATTTTTAAAATTTATTCAAGATGAGTTAATGAACTTTTCCGGACAAAATGTTTGTTTTACTAATTTCTAATTTTATAATAATAAAATAAAATTTTGTCGCTTAAGTGAAATTATTTCATCTTTTAAGTGACTATTTAAGGGACAAACAAGTTTCCAGTCTCTTAAATGAGCACCTATGAGACATAAAAAATTGTAGTCGCTTAAGTGATCACTTAAGCGACAAAGACGATTTTTTCACTTAAGTGGTTACTTAAGCGACTAAAATTTTCATTGTCACAAGACTTATTTTGTAGTAGTATATTTAGAAGAGTGGTGAATGATAGAATTTGTTGGAAGTTAGAGAAAGGTACGTAGGAAATTCTCAGTGAAGTCTACTTACAGATATGAGTGTTCACTCAACTGCATACGATCCTTTGCTGAGCAATGTGGAGATGCTTTATTGAAAGAAACTATGGAAAACGAAGATACCAAGGCGAAGGTCCATATATGGAGGTGTGCTTAGACATTCTTCCCTCTCTTGAAAGGCTTTCGGCAAAACGAGTTGAGCTCGACTCGGTGTTCTGTGTACTTTGTGGAAATGTGGATGACCGATGAGTCTACTTTACACAAGACAGGTTCTTCATGTGAACCCTATACTGAGGCAGGCATGTCAACGTGGAGTTCTGTTCATACAGATTCACTTGGCTGAAACAATGTTCCCAGGATATGAATTTAGAGAGTTTTGGGGATTGTACTGTTCATCTTATGGAGTATATGGAAGGAACGAAATGATAGAATGTGGGATCAAAAACAGAGAATTGCTACGGACGTCAGTATTGGATTGACAGTTGGTTTGCAGGAGTATAGGGTGCATAACATATGCACTCAACAGAAGGTGGGACTTGGGAGGAAATATTTCAGTTAGATGGAAACCCCCGCCCTTTGGAATTTGGAAAATCAACATTGATGGGGCTTTTCAACACTAGAGCTAGAGGTGCCAGTTTTGTGACTGTGAGTCGGGAGGGAATATGGCTGTAGGTGGAGCCTTTCCAACTGTGGTTTAACAATTACAAATATGACTTTGAAACGCAGTACATACACTAAATAAAGATGAAATTAAAAATCACATCTAGACTTAACAAAAAATTATGAAATTTTAACTGAACAAACTAGACACACAGAGGAAGACACACAAAATTTGGAAAAAAACTGTGCAGTTTTGCTATAGTAACAAAAATCAGAAATTTGACGGACATAACGATCAAAAACAAAAAACTAAATTTGGGTGTTTTAGTTTTTGAATTCAAATAATAAAAACTAGTTAGGAACTACTTCTCACCGCTAGACAATGATTATACCTATGATTTGTCAATCTACATGCTCCTATTCAATCAAATGTCTTTATCCAAACTAAGCCAATAATGTGTTGAACTTAACCTATCAACCTTTTCTCACTTGGTATGTTAAGAGAATGATGTTTTCAATTTAACTTAGCTTCCAACATGGAACCTACAGTGATTTGTTCTCACAAGACTCTCACATAGACGTCATTAAGATCGAAAAGATTATGAATAAAGCTAGGCAATTTCGGTACTGATGTTGTCCTAATCTACCTAGATGCCAATTCATATGAATGGGGCTCAAGTCACTCATGTGCTACTCTAGATAATATGGTTGACATGATGATCAAAACACAAAATCATAGCAATAAAACCCTAGCATGCTTACTACGTTTGCAACCATAATAAAAGAAACTAGAATTCATCAATGAGAAATCAATGAATTAACAAACATTCAATATCCAAGAAACAATAAAATCAATGCCAAAATCTTGGTTTACACATGTCTAGGGCTTAGGCAGCCCTAACTATCAAAGACTACTATAAAAACATAGAGAAAATAAAATAAAACATTAAAAGGGGAATGAGAAAAGGATGGAGTCAATGGACTGATGTTGTGCCTCTAAAGATATATGTCTCCAAACTCCTTTATATACAAGCAGCTGTTATTAGGGTTAGAAAACCCTAATTTTCGTCCATGGACGTGTCTTTGTGGCATGGACTTTGAAATTAAAGTTTCAGTCCAAATCAGAAATTTGGAAAGACTGACCTTCATCCACTAAAACAGTCAGAACTTCGTCTCCGAAATAGATATTGATGATCCGCGAAATGTTCTGAAAATTAGACTCTTGTAGATTTCCGTTGATATATATGGCTCATTTCTTAAATCATTGTGAGCTAATCGCAATCCTCTGTAGAAGTTGACTAATGATTTCTGGCAGATTTTCTGATTTCTTTCCTTGCACGATATTAATTCATTTTCCTTCAAGATTTTTTCTCTTTTTTTCTCTTTTGCTCCTCGACATTATTTGAGACCTAAAAACACAAACTAAGTTACAATGAATATTGTTAAAGGAATTACTAATTAAATAGGGTAGGAAATACACATTTAGAATGTTGCATAAAATGCACCTATCATGCAACTGATTAACACTTCACCTTTGGGAAGAATATATGAGGATTCGTGTGTAAAATTGTCTCAGGTAGGCACATCGAAGATCCAGTTTGTTTATAGGAAAGGCAATGTTGTTGCTCACCTACTAGTTGTATATGCGAGATCTATTGCACATGATGAGCTGTTCTTCTCTCCTCCTAGTTTTTTACAGGCTGCAATAGCAGCAAAATCTGTAATGTTGAATAATTTAATTTTTTTTATATCAAATAAGAAGTCAATCATTCATTGTAAAGAATTACAAGGATTACAAATTGGCCTCGTTAAACCTAACCAAAAATAGGAAGAGTATCACACTCGGACTAACTTAGGCACTAACATCAACCACTAGTATAGGAGACAACCACTCTGGCTCCATCATCCACCAGTAGGTAGGATAAGGTAATAATAAGGTCGTTTTAGCAACACAATGTGCCGTCTTATTACATGACCTAGGGACATAACCCCAACTATAACTCAGATGACTCAATAACACTCTTGCTTCATCTAAAATGCCACCTTCAACACTAAGATCTTCCTCTGCTAAGTCCAATGTAGCCATCACATTATTAGGTCCCATTCAATTTGCACATTAGTGAGCCCACAAGTCACGCAAAAATGGAGACCATTTACTAATGTTATAGCTTCATAAGTCTGTGAGTTAAAAAAACCTCAAACCTTGAGCGGCCAACACACCAATACAATTCTCCCATTCATCCCGTACAACAGCTCCCGTACCAAATCGCCCCTTAATCAAAACCGCCATCATATATTTCCGGTGTCTTACAATTTAATTGTAACATAGTCCTAACCGATTCAATAAAATCAGTAGTTGCTTTCAAAAAGCAAATGTTTGATCAGGAATTCCCTTGGAGAATGAATCAAGGATAGCATTATTATCAGTTTGTCCAAACAAAGAACCCGTGGGCAACAAGGCGACTAAGTAATTAAGGAATTTAGAATAAGAAGTATACTTTGAAAACAATAAAGAATTAATGCCTTCTTCTTCTTTTTTGGAAAGTCTTTTCGTTTTTTTGGGTAAGTTCTTCTCTCACAAACAACCTGCATGCATAAACTTGTGGGCCAAGAACATATATTGTCCATATATAAGACAAGGCAATTAGTTCTCTCTTCTCCACTAGAAACCAAACACAGCCACATCCTTGAGCATTTAAAAATTGATTTGTTTTGGTGGTTTGTGAATGAGGTCTGTCTATCATACAGGACTGCATACCATGCAGTTCCGTATGTTGTATGATAGAATTTTCCTTCTGAATATGTTGGCTCTGGACGTCGATATCCCCTATGTATAGGTGATAACCAGGAGGCCATGCCAGTAAGCAACTTTTTTTGTCACTTACTGATCGATATATTTCAGAAGCCTCTCTCTCTCTCTTCTTAGTTTTCAGTTTCATAGCTCCTGCAGTTTACACATCGAAGGGTAAGCTCTGAAACACTAGCTCAAGCCTGGACGTGTGGTTCTTGAAACTATTGAAAAGTCCAAATCCCATCCATCTCATTGTTATAAATATATATCTGATTTCCCATTTTTTATTTGAGATTACAGTTCGTTCTTATACTTCCAATGATGCATGAGTCAAGACTCTTTCATCTACAATAATACAGCATAATTCCTCCCGCCCATATTCTTCTCTATTGAGTTATGAGTTATGATCACTTCTCTCATCACCATAGTATGCTCCTCTCTCTCTCCACACACACAAATATGCAAATCTCTTCTTGATTTTCTCTGTTCATAGTGATCTTTTTGCTTGAAACTATGAATTTTCCAACTGGATCGATCGATTTCTAGTTTCAGACTATCATATTTTTGTGTTGCAGACTTGCAGCCCCTACAACCCCTATATATGATGACGTATGTAAATTGTTTGATTTGTTTCTAAGCTAGTGGGAACTATACGTACAACTAATTGCGATAACCATGTTTTTAAATCGGTGGCCGGTGCAACATTATAGATTAAACTATTGAATATTATGTTGTTGATGCATAAGACTCAAATGTCTTGATATTGAGAGGAATGAACTTTTCTAACATATTATTCATCTTACCATGGAAGTTTATATAAGAGTTTACAAGAAATATAAATGGTAACTATTAACTTGTAGAATAACGAAAATTAATCTGTGATATAACTACAATATATTTACATTCCTATTCTGACTCACGCTAACACTTCCCCTCAAGTTGGAGCATATACATCAACCATGTCCGACTTGGCTAGTGAGTCATAGAGTGTTTTCTTGGAAACTCCTTTAGTGAGTATATCTGCAAGCTGCTCTTCAGTTGGAACAAATGGAAAGCTAATAATTTGGCGTCTAGATTTTCCTTTATGAAGTGTCGATCAACTTCCACGTGTTTAGTACGATCATGTTGAAATTGATTTTGTGATATATCAATTGCAGCTTTGTTATCACAATACAACTGCATAGCCTTTTTGGGATGAACACCCAAATCACGTAACAAATTCTTTAGCCATAACAATTCACACACTCCATGGGTCATACCTCTGTACTCGGCTTCAGCATTGGATCGTGCCACAACATTCTGTTTCTTACTCTTCCATGTAACCAAATTACCCCCACAAATGTGAAGTAACCTGATGTCGACCTTCTGTCTGTAATGTTTCCAGCCTAATCTGCATCCGTGAAGCCACAAACATCGAGAATGTTGTTGCGTTTGGAAAACATTACTCCTCTTCCTGGAGCTGACTTCAAGTATCTTAAAATTTTCACAACAGCATCCATGTGACTCTCGCTCGGGTTATGCATGAACTAACTCACAACACAACTGCATATGTAATATCTGGTCAAGTATGAGTTAAGTAAATCAAGCGCCCAACTAACCTCTGATAGCGAGCTCGATCAGTAGGTACCTGGTCTGGATACTCTGCTAGACGATGGTTCTGCTCAATAGGTGTGTAATCCAACATACCAGTCTCCGTCAATAGATCCAGGATATACTTTCTCTAGCATAAGTAGATCCCTTCTCTCCCCATTCCTACCTCAATACCTAAGAAGTACTTAAGATCACCTAAGTCCTTCATCTCAAACTCCGATGCCAACTGCTTCTACAACATCTCCATCTCAATTGTATCATTTCCAGTGATCATCATATCATCGACATAAATAATCAAGGCTGATAACCTCCCACCTTGATGTTTGAGAAAAAAAGTGTGATCTAAATTACTTTGTTTATAACTAATCTTACGCATGAATTGTGAAAATCGCCCAAACCACGCACGAGGTGACTGTTTGAGACCGTACAAAGACTTTCTCAATTTGCACACAAATTCACCTGGAGAACCAGCTACATACCCAGGTAGAAGACTCATATACACCTCTTCGGTTAACTCTCCATGCAGGAAATCGTTCTTGACATCAAACTGTCGGAGTGGCCAGTTTAAACTAGCAGCGAAGGAAAGTAGAACCCGAATAGTATTTATTTTGGCAACTTGAGCAAATGTCTCATCATAGTCTATTCCATACTTCTGAGTGAATCCTTTCGCAACAAGACGCGTTTTATATCGGTTTATTGACTCATCCACATTGTGTTTCACAGTGAACACCTAACGACAGCCTACAGCCTTCTTGCCTTGTGGTGGATGCACAAGTTGCCATATATGTATCATTCTTTTGCAACGCCACTATCTCTTCCTCCATTGCCTTCCTCCATTTTGGATCCCCCAACACATCTTGCACTTTGTTAGGTACTGATACAGCAGATATTTGATTCACAAATGACTCATATGACTTAGATAATTTTCTTGTCGACATGTAATTTGCTACTGGGTACTTTGATTTAGCATGAACAGTGGGTTCATACCTTTTGTTGGTTAACCCCTAGTAGACCTATTTGGCAACACATATTGTCTAACACTAGACTCATCATTGCTTGTACCAATGGGTCGTGTCATACCTCAGATGAGTGATCTTTTGTATCAGAGAGTTATGGATCGGGGGTAGAAGTAATAGCAGAAGGAACATTTGTGTCTTCAGCTCCATCTTCAGGCATTAGAATTGATGATTCAAGTTCTAGGTGAGTATCTTCATCTGGATTATGGGAGACAACGATCTTCATTGGAACCAAAAAAGTATCTAAACTTTCTTCTTGTTTTTTCATTTCCTCCCCTCACCATGATACAACTCTTCAAAATAGGAAGTCTCCCCTTGAGGAGATGTATCAAGGGAGGAATAATAGCTCATATCCTCAAAGAATGTAACATCCATTGTGACATAGTACTTTCTGGTAGGTGGATGATAACACTTATACCCTTTCTGATATCCCCCATAACCAACAAACACACACTTAATTGCTCGAGCATCAAGTTTGAACAGTTATTTTTTAGGAACATGAACAAAAACAACACAACCAAAGACACAGGCAGGAAGATTATGGAATGAGGAAATACAGACATGAGATGTAAGAACCTCAAAAGGAATTTTTTCCTTGAAGAACACTAGATGGAAAACGATTAATAAGATGAGCGGAAGCATGTACAACATCTCCCCAAAGATACTTAGGCATATGAGCACTAAAAAGAATGGCACGGGCCATATCAAGAAGGTGACGATTTTTTCGTTCGGAAACTCCATTTTGTTCTGGTGTATGTGGACATGTAGTTTGATGAACTATCCCATGTGTTTGGAAAAAATCTTGAAAAACATGATTAACATACTCCCCCCATTGTCGGAACGAAGGACTTTGATGGTGCTATTGTATTGTGTTTGAACAAGAGTACGAAAAGCTTGAAAGGCTGGGAAGACTTCATCTTTAGTTCGTAGAAGAACAACTCAGGACAGTTGAGTACAATCATCAATAAATAGCACAAAATATTGCATCTTGGACATAGTGAGTTCTCTAGAAGGTCCCCAAACATCAGAGTGAATTAACTCAAAAGGCAAAACACTTTTATTATAAACATGAGGAGAATAAGTAACACGATGGCTTTTGTCCAAGATACAAGTTTCACAACGTAAAGTAGACTCATCAACACCAATGAACAAAGTAGACATGGTTTTTCTCATGAGACTAAAGGATAGATGCCCTAAGCGGCGATGCCATAACCAAACTTCACTCAGTCTATCAGAATTTGAAGTCAAGGCAACGCGAGATTGTTCTCCTGGTTTCTCCCCCGCATACGTCTGATCCAGACGGAACAGCCTGCCCCTTAGATACCCCCGACCAACTGTCTCCCTGGTGAGAAGATCCTGAAAAACAACATACATAGGATAAAAAGTTACATAACATTTAGACTCAGTGTTTAACTGTGGGATAGATATTAAGTGATGTGACAAGTCAGGAACATATAACACATTATCGAGCTCTAAGGTGGGAGTAACCCGAACAGATCCTGTGCCTAATACTGGAAATGCTTCACCATTAGCATTAGTAACATGGGAGACTAGTGGAGAAGACAACTTAGTAAAATAAGACTTATTGTATGTCATATGATCATTGACACCGGAATCAATAATACAAGTATCAGAACCAACAAAGTTAGAGATCTTTAAAGCCATACCAATCTTACCACGACCAGCTATAGAGGCTGTGGGTATAGCTCCACCAGTTGTATAATGATCCTGTCCAGTCACTCTATAGAAATCTGGTTCTTGAATTAATTGAACTGTAGCTGCTTTAGCTTTAGGACGGGAGCCAGAAATTTCGGGTCTGAGGTGTGGGTGTAGCTTATAACAAGTATGTCAAACATGTCCGAGCTCATTACAGTAAGAGCATTGACGAGGGCGGTAACTGAAGCCAGGTGACGGGCCTTGTTGATGAAGTGGAACATGATTTTGTTGCTGGAGGGGTGAATTTGGTGGTTTGGCTTGAATGGCCAAGCTAGACACTTCAACTTTTGTTTGGTTGAGGCAATCATGGTGGGACTCATCTTTCTGAATGTATGTAAAAGCAGCAGTCAAGCTGGGAGGATCTAACATTCTTAGCAATTCTCCTTTCGCGTTTTTATGTTTTGCATCAAGTCCTCTTAAGAACACGTGAACCCTTTTGAGCTCTTTCTCCTTCTGGTACCAGATAATATCTTCAGGGTTCTTGATCTTGCATGGACGCTTCTGATCTATTTTGACCCATACATTCTTCAGCTTAGTGAAATTAATAGATACTGGTTGTCCATTCTGTTGCATTGCAGCCACTTTGCATATCAACTCATGAACCTGAATAAAGTCAGACTCATTCGTATAAAGATTTGCTAAAGTCTTTCATATTGCCTCAGTAGTTTCACACTCCTCCACTAACTGTACCACGTCATTATTCATGGCTTTGAACAAAGTTCTCATCACAGCTCTATCATCATCCTCCCATTTGGCAAATGCATCGTCATCATCTTCACTCAGAGCTTTGGTAGTTCCGGTCACATGTCCCATCTTGTGCATGCCACGAAGATGAAATGACATCAATTTTTTCCAAGTCTGATAATTGGTACCGTTGAGTTTGGTACCCCCAAACGAGCCACCATCTGAGCTTCGAACCGAAACTTCAACTTTCTGAACTTCATTGGTCTTAGTAACCAGCTCATTTTGATCATCACTCGCCATTAAAGAATGTTGGAGTATGCAACGGAAGCCTTAAGATATATGTGTTGGGTGAGTCTCTACTTGGGTAGATTTTCACGAAAGTGAAAATGTACTTGTGTGAAAAAACACTGAAATTGATGCGATGAGCATGATCTAGTTTATTGGACTGGAGCCCAAACTAGATTGGATAGAGATTAGATGAGCAGGTTGGGTCAAATCCGGGTCGGGTCAGATTGGATCTGTCGGGCGGGTTGGGGTGGATTTGTTCACAGCCGGATCGGGTCAAGATCTGCTGAACCGGGTCGATCGGATCTGCTGGACCTAAGAAAACACAGCGAGAAACGTCAGAGTTAGGAGCTGGGGCTTATCGACGGATCTGGGCTCACCGGTTTTGAGGTGAAGAGGCGTCGCTGGCGTGATCAGAGAACAAGTTTGGGCTTTGACAAAGCAAGGCAGCAGACTCGACAACTCCGACAAGGACTGCAAGATGTCGTCTGGGCACGGCGACAGACTCGGAAACTTCAGTCTGTGTATCAAGTGGACGCCGAACGTCATCTGGGCTGACCGGGAAAGAAGAATGACGACGCTGATGAGGCCGATCGTTGACCAAACAAATGACGCTGTTTTGATCTGAAAAAAGGCAAAGAACTGCTCTTCCAAAATATAAAAGACAATGGTAAACCCTAACAAAGGATAACCAAACAAATAAATAACAGAAACAACGTAGCAAATTCTAACAATAGGATGCTATATATAACAAACTCTTCAAGATCGAAGAATGAGAAATAAAAGAGACAAAGTCCTTTCGGATCTTTGCTCTGATACCAACTCAAATATAACGATATTGAGAGGAATGAACTTTTCTAACATATTATTCATCTCACCATGGAGGTTTATATAAGAGTTTACAAGGAATACAAATAGTAACTATTAACTTATAGAATAACGAAAATTAATCTGTGATATAACTACAATATATTTACATTCGTATTCTGACTCACGTTAACAATAAGTAGATCACATACTAATTGAGAGTATTAGCATGACATGCAGTTTCTAAATCGAGTGATGCTTGGTTTAATGGCGAGTGTAGTGACGGCGTCAGTTGCTCGACCGGCGGCTGCAATCACATCCTTTCTCTAGTACAGCAATGTCCTCCCTCGGAACTTCGACTCACGGCGACTGGAGCATCTGGTTCAATGTGATCAACTTGTTCGTGACAATTACTTCTTCCATTTTCTCATCAACTTCCTGAGATGCTTTTGGTAGCAAGGAACTAATTAACTTGTCTGTCAATGTTGGTTGACCATAGTTGGTCATGTAATTGGGAGTTTTTTTCCTTGTCTATAAAAGAGGAGGCATTTCGTATTGTTTTTAAGTTTGTTTTCAAGCTACCGTTGTTTATTTAGAGGAATTCTCGTATTGTAAGCTAATGGATTGAGCATGTCAAGGTGATTAATCAAGTCAAATGGTTCCTGAAGAAAACAAACGTACCATACAAATGTTTTGAGGGGTTTTGGTAAAATCTTCTAGTCGATTGGTGCCTTATATATATATAGGGCGATGTCGAGCGGACGTCCGCAACCATATATGATAGTGTGGATGCCAGCTCACATCAACTCCGACGGCGCCGATTGTTTCATTGTTCATGCTAATTCCAAACTAGAGCTCATCATAAGCTTCTTCTCGCCTACAGACTCGACAGTGATGAATATGAGATTCTTCTTCAATTTTTTTACAATTTTTCCGACGCAGCGTACGTCATACCTTTTTTCTGATCTCCTTGACATTCAACTGATGTCAATGATGTTTGAGAATGTCAGGATGTCAATGATGTTTGAGAATGTCAGGATGTCAATGATGGTAATGCTCTGTGTAGACTTGGACGAGGGTCTTTGATGTCATCCATGTCGTGGAGCAGATTTCTTATTAATTTACATTTCAGAGACAGCCAGGGCAGAGAAACCAAGATCTAGTGTAATCGAGAGGGGAAAAACGAAAAAAAAGGAAAAAAGAATAACCGAGATCTAGCTCCATTTACTATTTGCTAACACAACGAACTTAAATGAGAAAAAAAGGAGGGGAGGAATAAGGAAAAAACTTGTCTCCAGACTGATACTAATATGTGCGTGGAAAATGTCTTTAGTTTCACAAGTCTCGTCCCATATTTAGTTCTAGTGCCTTCGTGGTCGTGACGTGGTTTACATGGATGCATGGACCTGTCTTTTACTTGATGGTAAACTGCAGTCAACTTCCTATGAAATTTATGCATATTTAGAAGCTATTTAGAAATATCCATATCTGAGACTTTCTTTGCTAAGAAAATCACCATCTCAGATATGCTATTTAGAATAGACAGTCATGCGTATGCGAGCGCATAAATACGTGACACCATCTAAAGAAAATGATGTCTATATTTTAGACTTTCTTGGCAAAAAAATCACCATTTACTAGTTACTACTATGCCTCAAATGTTTCCTACCTAAGTTGTTTACTGCACTTATTATCATCCGATTCTGACCTTATGTAGTTATATTCATTTCACCCTTGTACTCAAACTATCCTCACACCAACTGCCTCCCTTAGCATCAACATGGGCAACCCGGTACTTTCACTTCATAACCTTCCTCTTCTCCAAGACATAAAAAGAGCCACGGTTGCTCATTCTCAGTCGCAACCAGAGCAAACAATCACTTATAACCAATGGCGTCCACCCACGAAGTCCAAGTGAAGCTCTCGTCCGCCAGAGACCTCAAGAACGTCAACTGGAGACACGGCCCCGTCAAGCCCTACGCCGTCGCGTGGGTCGAGCCGAGCAACAAACCCAAGGTCGACGAGGACGGTGACACCTCACCCGAATGGGACGAGACCTTGACGATCCCTCTCCCTCTCCCTCTCCCCGTCCTGTCAACAACGACACCACTCTCTTCATTGACATCGTCCATGCCGGAGCCGAGCCTGACACCAAACAGCTGGTGGGATCCGCTCAGCTCCGGCTGCGTGAGGTTGTCGATGACGTCAGGTACGACGAAAGCGTTAGTCGCACACTGACCCTCAAAAGGCCCTCTGGTAGGCCTCAGGGAAAGGTGGACGTCAAGGTTACGGTGAGGGAGCCGCACTACCGTGCACCGGAGCCGTACTATGCTCCTCCTTATGGGGTCCCACCTGCAGGCTCGGGAGTCTACCATGCTCCACCTTCGCTGCATGAGTATTGCGATCCATACAAAGCACCGCCGCCTCCGCCGGTGTATGGTGGGATGTACGCCTCACAGGCTTCGGGGTATTCCTACAATGCGGCTCCGGCAGCGTACGGTCAGCCAGCACAGGCGAGTTATGGTCAAGTGCAGTACGGGCAGGAGAAGAAGAAAAGCAAGTTTGGTGGAATGGGAACGGGATTGGCTGTGGGGGCGGTAGCGGGGGCTCTTGGAGCGTTTGCGTTAAAGGAGGGAGTTGATTATGTGGAGGATAAAATTTCAGACGACGTGGCGGAGAAGGTGGTGGAGGATCTGAGCTACTATGACGACGATGACTTCTAATTAGTTGTTGTTGATGCACAGAGTCCAGTAGCATGTGGCTCATTTTGACGTGGGTTGCATGCATGGTCGACTGTGCATATCTGATCCAGTGTTGTCTGTTTGTTTTCTTACGCTCTTCGGCCCTTTGTTTTCAATAATGGATAAAATGAAAATGATCGATAATCATATAGGTTAGACCAATAATGTACCTGAATAATATGGTGCAGTATAGCCCAACCAATTGATGATTAATCGTTATTGGTTTATTGGAATTAAGGAGTTGTGGATGAACAAAATGAATTAGACAAGAAGATGTTTCCATGATTCGATATTCAATCCAATAACAAAGCTTATTACTTCAAATTCCAAGTTGAGAATAAGAAAAATCTGGGGCATTTCTCAGTTTTCACTGTCTATCAAGCGGACATATATAGTAGCATTTTTATGTACTCCATCAGCCCATCTTGCTAACTACTCTATTCTCTAAAGGCATAATATATTCAGACTTTCAAAGTAGATTAATATACTATAACACAGACATATAGCAACCCTTACAATCAATTATATACTTAGGCTACATAATTACAAGTCCTTTGGTTCTGGGATTTCGCATGACAGGTTTGAGATTCGTTATGGGGTGTACGTTGACAGAGACGAGAAGAGGGTTTGGCTATCAATAGGCGAGAACAGACTGCTACCAGCTGCTTCGTCTAGACGGGAAGGTAGCAATAGATATAAAAAATTAATTTATAGAATGTAACAGTTACTCAGCCTTCATTTATAGACTGTCCCTGCGCGCTGTAGTCTGATTTTTCATACCCGAGAGCTAGAGACAGCAAAAACACGATTCACCACAAACAGCCTCAATCATCCAATCAAATTTGCATCGACTAAGTTACACAGCACACAAAATTTAAAAGGATTAAAGGGTATCATTTACCATGAAGATTATTATTAAAACTAATCAATACGTCCCACATTGTAAGCATGATAAATAAGAAGTCGGTGCAAAAGAGGAGACGACGTCGTATGGCCTCAAGCTCAGTCTCGGTGAACCGTGCCTTGTCTTGGAAGAAACTTCCATGAGGATATTGTTCTTTAATTACGTACAAATGCATGTACACCATTAGGTGTCTCTAGGTCTCAAATCGAATTATTCGAATAGGAGACGAAACTATTTCGTCGCATAGCAGCACATATCCGTTGCATAAGAACCTAAGTAATGAAAAGGTCGTTGCATAGGTGTCGTCGCATACTTATCGTGACACTGAGATCTATGCTACGAAAATAAAGTATTCGTCGTAACAGAACAATCCTATGCGATGAAAAAGTTTCGTCGCTATAATCTTAAGAGACGAAATTTCTCAACTTAAGTGTCCAAATATTTCGTCACATTAGTATTTCAATATTTCAAAAAAAATCGCCCGCCAAAATTTTTGGCAAGAAATTTTTGATTTTTTTTTTTCCATAAATTTTTTTTTCGTCTGAAACTGCTACCACCCACCATGACTGCTCCATCACAGTCACCATCACCACCACCACAACCACCATCACCATGCACCTACAACAACCCAGTATGTGGGACCTTCTCGTCGGCAACGCCCGGCCTCCATGCACACCGCCGCCACCCGCTTCGACACCGTCTTCCTCCTCGGCCAAATTTTCCCTCTTGATCCTCACCGGCACCTGGTGCTCTTACTACTAGTTCCTCCCCGACGACACTCTCTTCTAAACCGACGGCGACCTCGATGGCGGTTGAGGCGAAGAAGAAGAAGAATAAAAAGAAGAAGAGATGGGGTACAGAGATAAAGATTGGATATATATATATATATATATTGAAATCGATCTCGTCAAACTTTTGAAAAAAGAAATTCAAATTTTATGAATTTTTTTTGCGGGATTTTTTTTCTTCAAATTTTGGAACTTATGCGACAAAAATTATATTTTGTAGCTTTATTAAAAATCTTATGAGACGAAACAAATTTTTTCGTCTCATAAATGTGGACGTAAGAGACAAACATATTTTCGTCATTTAGATTATATGGATTCGTCGCATAGGTGACAACTTAAGCGACGATAATTTGTTTCGTCGCATAAGTTGAAATTTTAGCGACGAAGTTGTTTTCGTCACATAGGTTGAAACTTATGAGATGAAATTTTTAATATTCGTCTCATCAGTCTTAAATCCTAGCTTGTGTTTAATTTGTTGTGTAGCTTATTTGTTTTATCTATGTCAAATAAGTACTCTTGTTTGGATATTAGTTTTCTGAGAGTGTATTCGTTGCTCACCGAATAAAGACAAAAGGAAGAAAAAACAAACGTAAACAGGGCATACATCTAACGATAAGAACGTAATCAGACAGTGTGATATGAACATGTCGTAACATGTCACATGTCGTTGATTGTCACCCACTATGATAAATAGTGTGTAATGTGTATATGTCGGCATTAGCTTAAGCTACTGGTTGAAGTTGGAAATTCTTTGAGGAAGACTACAAGCTAGTTGGAAATTTAAACCTGTAATAAACATCAATATATATATATATATATATATATATATATTGATGTTTATTACAGGTTTAAATTTCCAACTAGCTTGTAGTCTTCCTCAAAGAATTTTTTGGATTGATCAATCATGCAATGTCCGATCGATGACTTATTCGTGAATCCATTCATAGTCTTTGTCTATGCCAACAGAAAACCCTAAACCCAACTCATGATAGACTAGTCTCTTTTACAGCTGATCGAATCATTGTTTTCATTACTTGTGTCACAAGCATCACAAACCAGCTCACTGCCAGCTGCTCTTCTTTATATATTTCGCAATTCTTCTTCATATGTATTGGTTAATCACTAAAGAGAAGCTACTTTCCAGGCACAAAATATGCAATGCATTCTTTTTTCCAAAAGATTTTGACTATTTTCACATATTCCATATTCCTGATGATCTTGAATGATTTCCTTGCTCTCTAAGTATATCGAAACTCTTGTTCAAAAAAAAAGTATCGAAACTCAGATCGATACGTAACTATATTATTATTAGTAGCCAATGGACCTTATTTGGGCACTACATAATATTCCCCATATATGATTTGACATTTTTTTTCTTAAATAAATGATCATTAATTTTAGTGAAAAAAGAAGAGAACGAAAAACAGATTTCCATCAATTTTTCAAATTAATTACATATAATGACAGCAACGTACTGCTTATATATTTTCTTCCTCACACTTGAGAGAGCAGTATACTGCATGTGATTCTTGATCGTGAACTCACTCGAAGAAGGAAATGGACTGTTGCAGATCAAGAACTACAAACACAGGACGTTTGCATAATAATTAACAACAAATTTGGTGTGGAATTCTTAAAACTCAAAATTAACTAATCACAGGTGACACAGAGAGAAGCGTGAGACTAAGAATATATATATATATATATATATAAGAATAAATAAAGATATCCTTAGTCAAGAAAGACTATATATATAAGAATAAATAAGGATATCCTTAGTCAAGAAAGACTATATAGTCTTTCTTGACTAAGGATATCCTTATTTATTCTTATGCTACACATTTCCACTTTAAAATCGTTTTTTATTCGAATTTTAACATCTTCACTGTCTAGTCTTTAGATACTAATGTATAGATCAAATCTACAAAATTTCAGCCAATTTGGTTGTCATCAATGCACTCAAATTTGATTAAAACTATGGACAGACTGAATTATGTTAAACCTGAACCGTTTGTGTTTATAACATAAAACACTGTTTTAAGTGGCTTAATGATTATCAAATTGACTGAAATTTTATAGAGATGATCTATAAGTTAGTACCTAAAGACTAGACGGTGGAGATGCAAAAATTTGAATGAAAAGCGAGTCTAATATGTAGCGTAAGAATAAATAAAGATTCCTTTAGCTAAGAAAGCCTTTATATATATATCAACAAAATTAATATTATAATATTATAGTAACTAACATCTCTCGGGTCGTTGGAGGCCAATTGGCTCGAGTCTATACTAAAGTTTATAGGTTAATTGCATGCGCGTTCGACACAGCTAGTGTGATTAAGAAAGCTTAATGAAAGAGGTCACAAAGCATGCAGCAGGGAGCTAGAAGAGGAGGCTGCTGCTTCTTCACTCGCTTGCTCTTGCATCACGCTAGATGCCTCTGCTGACATGTGGATGCTGCTAGCTAGCTTACCCCCTTCAGCTGGCTTCCAATCGATCGATGCTGACCATGTCCAAATCGTTCGATCAGAGCTTTTATTTTGTTTTTCCTTCAGTTCGTTCTTATTTCCAAGTTACCAAAGCAAAATCATAACTGAGAAGATAAAAGTTCCTCGTCAGTTAATCATTTAGGCCGGTTTGAAACTAATAGCTTATATTTCTCTGTTGTAATAATAATAATAATAAATTACTAGCTATAAGGAAATTAACTGTTTGTGGTTTGAACCAAATTGGATAATGTAATAGGCACATGACGTTACCAAACTGTCTTGACAATTTTAAAAGTAATATTTATCAACCATAAAACTATTTTAATTCATAGTTGATTGTATTCATAATACAACAAAAGTAATTTTTATAAAAAATCCTAGTGATACCAAACTAGCCCTAAATCAATTGAGTGCGATATGGATGATAAAGATTATTGCCTGATATTTTTCCCTCCTAAAAACCCTTAAGAGATCTGGTCTTTGTCATAAAATTTGAAACAATAAATCCGTAACAAGATCATGAGCTGCGTGACAAATTATTTCCATAAGTTCTAAGCTTCGACCCATTTTCTTGCACATAATGATAACTTGTTACATAGATCGTTTTTTTCATAATATTAATGAAAGATCCCATGAATAAAAAAGAAATAATGGAACAGAATCAGAAATGGACTCCTAAATTTTCTTGACAAATTGTTCTCCGCTGTCTTTGTTCCTAAAGATTCTATCTGACTGCCTCCATCGAACCTTAACCGAGAAGTCCGCAGTCCCAGCACAATTTCCATTTCCCAAATTACCCTTCCATTTCGTCATTCCTTCATAAGCGAAATCATGTAATATCTGCTCGGAAAGTGGGCACTCTGGTATTTATTTTTAGCGGGAGGCACTGAGCAAAAGAGAAGAGGCGTACATGGCAAAAGCCCCACAGAGCTGCCAATATATATAGCTTCTTCTTCTCCAACAAAACACCTTCATCTCCCTTTGATTGAGCTTTGATTCTTCCCCCTTGTATACCCCTGGCCTATTTAGAGAGGACAACCCCATTTTGCTAAACCCACATTGTTTTGCTTCACAATTCTCGTTTTGGCTTTCCCTCCCAGACACACACCCATTTGTATTCTTTCTTTCTTTCTTTCTGGGTTTTTCTTGCTGATTCTTGGCTTCACCCATTTTCCCAATTACCCAGAATCTTGGTCATTCTTTACCTTTGTTGCATTCTTAGAAAAAAACCCAATTTTCTTGAACAGGCTCTGTTCTTTGTGTTGGTTTTTTAGCTTCCCCAAGTAGTTTTCATCTTTCCTAATTCAACAGCTTTTGTGGGGTTTTCCCCCAATTTCTCAGAGACGTGAAGATGTTTCGGTTCAGAAAGCACAAATTCACCACTAAATGGTAATTTGGCGCATACCCATTTTGTGTTTCTGTTCGAGTTTGTGAATTGGGGTACTTATTCTAAAAAGTTTTGTTTTTTTGGGTTCTTATATTGGGTGTTTTTGATGCAGCAAAACTGATATAAAGACCTTGAAGGTGAGGCTTGAGGCGATTAAGAAGAAGAGGAACTCTGTGCTCAAGTATTTGAAGAATGATGTTGCTGATCTTCTCAAGAATGGCCTTGATATTAATGCGTATGGAAGGGTAAGTTTTATTGTTCATTAGCTTTTTTGCCCAAAAAAATTTGATCTTTATCTTGTTTTTTGATTACTGCACATCCATGAATGTGTTGCCTTTTGTTCATGATTCTTTTTTCGGTGTATTTGTTTCTTAGTTGCTTTTTATGGTGATTCTATATTAAATGGTTTTACCTTAGAGTCCTTTACTTGGGTATGATGCAAATCTTGCCAGAAATATAGGCTTTCTTGGTCCTCTGCCTCATGATTTCAGATGATTATCTGTTTGCTTGCTCTTTTGGCCAGAAAAATGGGCATGCTGGTGTTGCTTCCTCTCAGAAGCATCATATGTAAACTGGCACATACATGCCCACATATGCACATGTTTGATGATGCATTACAGATTGGACTTTGGAGACCTATGTTGCCATCATGGACTCACATTTTTCACCAAAAATGAATTTGAAAAAAAAAGGATGTTGTATCCATGTATTGCATGATGCAGATCATGCATTGAATGCCTTCTGTTTGCTCATGAGTCATTGAGTCTGTATGAATTGGTAACAGATGTGTATAGGGCATGTTATCCAATTTGTGGCTTTCATAAAAAAGGTTTGCTTTACCAGTAGATGATTCCAACTTGTTGAAGTGGTAAAACGTAAGATAGATGGAGATGCCAGGTCATGAGTATTTGTGTTGGCACATAGATGGAATTATGTTCCTTGCTGTCTTTTGTACCTGTCTTTATCTTCATCTTGTTTCAAGGCTTTATTTGCATTGGCCTTGGTCAACTTGACTCTTTCACTTTGCTTCCAATTGGAGAACCATGAGTGCTCAACATGTTATGCTAGCAATTAATAGGTTATACATGAAAAAAATGGAACATAATCTGGAGTGTACTCAAATGGATCTTTAGTCCTGCATTGAAACAGAATTTACTAGTATTGTAATAGGAATCATTGGGGTTCAATCATTGTGTTTGCGTCTGATTTTACAAAGCTTCCAAAACCATTTTATAATTTCCTATTCTCTTAACTCTTCATTAATCCGTGTAACAGGCTGAGGGAGTTCTGGTTGAGCACAATATGACTACCTGTTATCAACTAACGGAGAGCTTTCTCGACTGTATCTTGAGTAATCTTTCTCAAATGCAGAATCAGAGGTATGGGTGGCTTCCATGATAATGCTTTTCGCTTTTATTGGCAGAGTAAAGTAGGAAACTATGAATGGCATACATATCTATTGATGGATGCACATGTAACATGTTTTTTCAACTTTTAGTTTCTCCTATTCTTATTTTATCTGGTTTATAGCGAATGTCCTGAGGAGTGCAAGGAAGCTGTTTCATCTGTGATATATGCCGCGGCAAGATTTTCTGATTTGCCAGAACTGCGTGATCTCAGAAACATTTTCACTGAAAAATATGGAGATTCCATGCAAGCTTTTGTAAATAAAGAGGTAATAAGTCATAAACTTGCTCTATGAAGTTATAGTACGCTATAGGATGTTTCTCGTCTGACTCAGTTACCTGTTTACACAGCTTGTGGACAAGTTCAAGTCAAATCCCCCTACAAAGGAGATGAAGGTACAATTAATGCATCACATAGCGAAAGAACACTCAATCGAGTGGGACTCCAAGGCTCTGGAACAAAAGCTGTTTACTCCACCTCCAACAAACAAGGTAAGCATCCATTTAGATTTAACCATCATAACATGATATCTGAAGAATGATCCTTTCTGAACCTGCAAATGTGCTTAGATGCCACCATTTCCCTTAGTATCCTGCAATGTCCATGTTCTGAATATATATGAAATCTGTGCAGGTGCAGCCTTGGTATGAGTCTCAATGTGACGGTGATGATGATATGTACAGATCACATAAGAAGGACAATGCTCTTCCGAGGAGAAAAAATAAGGGTGATGGAGACAGACGAAGCTATGTAACAGCTGATGCAAGCATGGATGCCTCTAATGATAAATACAAGTTACATAGCAGTAGTGATGATGAAGCAACATATATCTCCCATGATGGCCGAATGACTGCTTCAAGTTCAGTAGGAAGTAGATCCGAGGATGAAGTTGAAAACAAGGTGCCCTCTTCCTATAAATTCACTCCTCCCCCTTACTACAAACCAAAGCCTCAAAAAAGAGAAAGTGGCTTTGAGGAACCCAGGAAGGTGAATGGTCATGCTGAAGACAATGCAAAACCAAGGTCAGTTAGGAAAACCTCAAAACCACCAGCAAGTTTTGACAATCATGGAAGTGATCCGAGGGATGAAGAGAGAGTAATGGATGGGATTTTGATGCATTACAGTCAGAAACAGTCACCCTATGACTCAAGCAACATGAAAGGACATCTGAAACCTCGCAACAACCAATCAGATGAAGATACTTACGAATCCACAAGGCACAGAAGCAGCAGGTCTGAAAGAAACGCCCCAGCTGGCAGAGCGGCATCTCTGCCACCACCAGAGCCATCAGCTTCACCTGAACCAACAAAAAGGAGTGCTCCAGCCAAAACCTTTCAACCAGAGGCACATGTGCACCCAAGACTGCCGGAGTATGATGACTTGGCAGCCCGGATTGCAGCTCTAAAAGGAATATGATGGATTGGTAGCTTGAATTACAGCTCCTGAAAGGAACATAGAAGAAGGCCAACATCAGAACTGTGTTGTAAAAATTTACAGGTCTATAATATCTAGTATAGGGACTTCTAGTCATATAGTTTACTGATCACATCTGATTGTAGTAACCCCCAAAGTTCATGATTTGAACAAATTAGATATACATAGTTACATATATGCCAGACTCATGTAATATGGTTGTGACTTGCTCCCTTTGCCTGGTTTCCAAACAAAAAACAAACAAAACAAAACTCGTTACAATAAAACGCAGCGTTTTGAGATGTTACAACTTACAAATTAAAACACCCCAACTGACCAATGCCTATGAGATTCGGAAGAACAGGAGAAGTGAAGAAGACAAGAGTCGATGGAATCAGAGGCAGAGGAGGTGATGAGTGAAGTACACTTGGGCTGCCCACCTGGTTTCTCGGGCCCCCATCTTTCCCACTTCACCATCTCCATCCCACCTGGTACGTATTCTCTCTTTCTGTTTTGTTTTCATTGAAACATGCAAGCTCTCTAAACCTTTAACACTATCACTTATGAATAGGATTGATTGAGCCTAGAAGCTCCAATGAAGATTCCCAAGTTGTAGAAGCAACTACTTCCACTTGCACCCAGCAGACCATAAGTTTTGACGAGGATGGCGATCTTATTCTTCCTAGACGAAACACCAGTAAGTTGTTATTCTTGCACATTCATTGTGTTAGAAGTGTTTCTTTAATGATGTTGTATTGCATATGCCTACGTTTTTGGTCTTGAAGAGTATATTGGAGTGCGATTAAGAAACCAAACAAACTGAATATAATGAGAACATCCCTTATTGGATTGTCCATAAGGGATCTCTTGGTTATCCAATTCAGATAGAGGATAAAATATCTGTCTTAGTTCACAAATCTCCATTAGACCTGAGAGTTCTGCATTTGGGACCTCCAAGTGTAGCTTAAGGATGGCTGCTATCAACATCTTTTTACTATGTTTTTATTTTCGACATCTCGATTAGTAATACATTTGTTAATGTCAGTTTATGGCCAAAGTGGAGGCTCTGAATTTCTGCATCCAAGACCTGATCAACTTATCCAAACATGCAGAAATGCCTCCACTTCATACTCCTTTGCATTCTCTGATCCCCTTCACCCCCATCTTACTCATGGTAGTCATCTATTTATTAAGGTAGTAAGGAGATTAGGAACAAGCTGAAATATACATTAACAGTGACGAGTATCAACTAATTAGTTGCCAAATCCATGTACCACATGGTTCACACCCCTCCAAGTGTTTGAACTGTCGGATATAAGATTTAAATTATTGCTGAATGTGAAGGGGGAGGAGCAGGAGGTTTTTAGGATAAAAGTTTCTTCTCAGGCAGCTTTATGTTCATTAGTTATCCTCAAAATTTATACATAGTTCATTCATGCTATTCTTAAAAATTGGAATTCTGTTGTGGTGTAGCTATTTTGAGTTCTTCTGTATGCTTGATGCTATATTAAGATTTAGTCTAGAACTAGCTTTGCAGTATCAGTTGACATCATATCCTCCATTTTGTATATTGTCGTTTCAAATATATATATTATTCTGATAAATTTCACAAAAAAAATTCTGTTTTTCTGTATCTGCATCAAAAATATTATGACTAAAATCTCCAGGCATATCACAAAAGAAAGAGATATTAAGACGGGGGATCTCCAACCCTTTACCAATAGGGCTTAATACGACCAGTGAATTTCTCATGATGATCAATCCTAGACGATCTCTCTTAATATAATCCCTGTTCTATCTGTCATAAACTTTGGAGAGATCAATCTTCCTCACTGAATACCCTTGCTTATATTTTGAGATTGTGAATCAATGCATCAGTTTCTGAGCAACAAGAATGTAAGCTCTAATTTGAATTCCAGGCATTGACGTGACCTTTTTAGCTCTTAAGAAGTCCCGTAGTAACTTCCTGAGCCTAAATCTATTCTCTTTGAGACGCTGTATGTAGTGGGAACACATGCTCGTAGGTCTGAGTTGGACTATTGATTGGAAATTCTGAACTGCAGTCAGGATATAGTGTAAACCATATGGAATACTTTGAGTATGAGAAATGTCCACCACCAAATGAGATATACTGAGCACAGCTTGACCACTGAATTTGACTGAAACAATCTAGCTTATCAACGCCTTGAGCTTTGAGTGCGCCAATATTGGATTAACAGTTATTCATCTCTATCATGTCATCACTTTTCATTAGGTCTTCCACACAGCTGTCACCATAATAGCTATATTTTTTAATTTCAACAATATCCTTACTCATGATGATCAGTTCGGCCCATCTATTCTCTTCTTGTAATAGCTTGAGTAAGATTAAAAATATGTATATTCCTTCTCCCTCTTGGAAGCAATTCAGTGTAGGCTTTTGTTCCCAAGATAGCTTCCTGATCCAAAAATTAATTAAATCCTTGTGATGTGCATTTCCACTTGAGGGAGTAAAGGGTTAGGAAACTTCCAGAGTGGCCTTTTAAGTTCCTACAAGTCTGCAAGATACTTGCTCTCTCTTCTGCTCAAGTTGACCTAAAGTCAATACCCTTTTTTCTTGTTCAAAGTTATTAAAAATTCTCTAAGTAGCTTGATTAAACCCATGGGACTTAGATTGTGCATAAGTTTCCAAGTACTCCTGCTTCTCTGAAAAATATTTGATTGTTCATGCCATACAGCTCCAGATCTAAAAGGTCTCACTTGAGGATTAGGGTTATGCTTAGAAGTCAAGCTGATTTTAATGAGGTAGTGGTTTGACTATTATGTAGCCCTATTCTGAATTCCCGTCTCCTACTTAAAACTTAAAAGTTATTCTGGGAGGGACTGGTTGCTAGGCAAATCTTTAGGTTTGTTAGTTAGTTCATATGCCTTTTCTTTTTGGAGCTACCAATCTGTTGCCGGTTGGGTGCATCATTTTCATTCTCAAGTTCGCCAAAGCCTTTTACTTGAAGCTGAAGTCCAACCTTAGATAGTTTACAAGACCACATTGTTAGCAAATAGGGATTTCCAAAATTCCGCTTGGTGGTTGGAGTATACTTGGTCTCAGATTGGCTCCCTGCAGTTGTGTTTTCCACAGTATCGTTTGGTGCTTTCCCATTAGTAATATTCAGTGTTCTCCTTGAACTATCACTAGCTTTCTCTTTAACCAAAAGTAGCATAAGACCATACTTTGTTTTTACAGTTATTTCAGTGGTGGTCTTTTTTTTTGACAATTTGTTTCCACAAGATTGTGCAGAATTGTCTAATCATGGCTATAGCTTGACCATCCAGCATAGTATCACATCAACACTACCAAGTGTTGGTTTGCAGGTGACCCTGGTTCTTCTAGTTGTAATTGGTTTCACCTTTTGAGTTGTAGTTTATTCAAGTATTCATGCATACTCGGTTTTCTCATTAGGTGTGGAGAGCAGAACTTGTCTTGTCTGATTTTATATTGCATAAGATGTTCACATCATCTGAGCTTGATGGAGTTGTATCACTAGAACTTGGTGCAGGTACAGGTACAATTATCAATATTTGCTGTCCTTGTTGAACATGTAAATGGTGTGTCGATCCAAAGAGCTAACCAAACTTATTACATGAGGTATGGTATTGATGGTACACTTCAGTTAAATCAGTGGGTTAATCAATATTCCGTTAGTCCTCATTCCATCAAATTATTCCTAGATATAGATATTTTTTGTACCAAATCTAATATTTGAGTACTAACATGAGCCATACAAATTCTCATTGTGTCTCAAGTTCATATGTTTGTAGACGTAAGGCAAGCAAGTACCCTTTTCAAGAACCATAGTCAGGGCTGGAAAATTCTCATTTCACTTTATGATTCCCAAAGATTTATGTTCCATAACATACCTTGTTTTTACGGAGTCAACACTGCAAAGTGAAAGTCATTCAAAATTGTATCTTCTTTTGTTGACATGTCATTCTCTTTACAGGGTTGGTGGGTATACTGCTAGCGCGTGTTGCTAAAACAGTATTTATAACAGGTACAATGGTTATAAGTGGGTTTTTATAGGCTAGGCATTAAATGTCAATGATTTCATTGGTTTGCAAGATCCAGTCAGC
Source organism: Comarum palustre (assembly GCA_951800085.1). NCBI lineage: Eukaryota > Viridiplantae > Streptophyta > Magnoliopsida > Rosales > Rosaceae > Comarum > Comarum palustre. Next base: position 15,606,578 of record OX637572.1, read on the forward strand.
AAGTCCATGAATAGGCACGTTAGGTATCCAATTCAGATTGCTGATTATATAAGGATGCCCTCTGTATCAGACCATGGGAATGAGATCCTTGACAACTGTTCTAAAAATATTGAGCTTAATTCTGAACTCATTGATCATGGAACTAAAGTCTATGTACGTGAACTTGATTGGATGGATCCGTGGCCCCCAAGATTAAGCATAGAAGAATCCTCCCGTAAAACTAAAAGGTGATAATTACTGCGCTTGTTTCATAATTATTCAGTGTTTTACAATTACATATTTCCTAACATAGTCTACTTGATTATATTAAACAAGTGTTTTGATGGTGTCACCTAGGTATTCTTGGACCTTATCAGAAATTGAAATAGCCAATGAAGCTTCTTTACTTGTAGCTGCAGATGTAATCTACAGTGAGGACTTGACAGATGCATTTTTCAGCACTTTAGAGAGATTAATGTCTCTCGGTTCCGGAAAGGTATATTTGAGAATTTGTCCTTTTGCCTCTGATAATCTGACATACCAGAAGTAAATTTCAATTAAAAAGATGGAGACTGCAAGAGAGCTTAACTACATTCTAAATGTTATTTATCTCTCTTCAATTTAATGAACTCATTCTCGGCCTCAGGTGTTATTCCTAGCTTTGGAAAAACGCTACAACTTTAGTCTTCATGATCTTGATGTTGTTGCAAACGGTTATTTACATTTTCAAAGTTATTTGCAGTCGGAAGAAGGTAAATATACTCTTCCATCAAGAATGGTCAACACATATGTTAATTATTTCAGTTCATAATTTCTATTTTCAATGGATTGTGCAGATTGTAAAGGCCATAAATGTGGTACTGAGCCTTGTTTTGTGGGCAAACGCATAGATATTACAGAGATTCCGCAATATGTGAAAGAGTACGAAAGAGGAAGTGATGTCGAGATTTGGGAAATTAAGAGCAACTCCAATGGGGTAGCCAAATAGCTTGTGTCAAATTGGAATTTGACATGTGAGGTGTCAATGCCAAATTCGACATACTTTTTTTGAGAGAAGGTATTCCTCGGTTCCATCTTCCATCGAGTACCAATAGGGTTGGACAAATTGGTTATCAACAGAGAAAGGATCATAAAGCCATGATTCCTATCATGGTATCAGAGCCCATGTGTCTATAAACACCAAAACATGTATTTTCTTTGGCAGAATCTTTGAAGTTTGAACTAGCTAACAAGTCCAAGTTCCAACTAAGCGGCCAAACAACTCTGAAACCCTTGAAACCAAACTATTATGACTGCTCAGCTCCAAGTCTATGATCAAACTTTGAAAATCTTTCTAAAAATGGATTTTCGTCTGTATATATATGTACTGACATGGCGTGAATCTGAAACCGAAGTCACAAGAAAACCAATTTTAAATCTTTTGTTGTTATTTATAGCATTGGTAAATAAAGTTCAATCAATCCGAGAACTTAAGTCTCTGATGCAATAAGAGTTAGTGAAAATTTACACATACAAACGCAATTACACAATTACAATTTACAAAGTTTTAAGGGAGATTTTAGAGTTTTGTTCTAAGTTCCTACAAAAAAACAGAAAATATAAGTTATATACATGTTATCAACTTCATTTCACATAGAGAACAGAATATCAAAAACATACAAACAATCAAATAACATGCTTCAGATTCACAACCAATTTAATATTAAGTCGAATTGAAATCGAATTTTAGATAAATGTCGAAAGAGAGCATAAATCTACTAAACCCAACCCGCACGAATCCAAGATTCACTTCGAATGAATTGTTTAAAGGCTCAATTCCTATCAAACTCCTACAAGAATTGTTATGTAATCTTTTGTCTTTCTATAGGTAGCTACAAGGTTGTCAGTTATGTTCTTTATAATCCTTTGGTTTTCTTTCAGTAGCTAGATAATTATGTTTTTATTGTCATGTATTTATTGCTAGTATGGGAGTTAGGAACTTGAAAAGTTAAGGTGCCTATATAAGCATCTTGAAACCATGTAATAATTACCAATCAAATTTTAAGAGTTTTCTCTTATGGATTCTATACTTATCTTATATCGAGTTCATAACTAGTGAACTATGTTGCTTTCCGAATGCATCATGATTTAACTATGATCTACAACACAACTTATTTTCTTTTAAAGTAATGTATTCCCCAAATTAATAGTTTTATTTCTTCCAACCTCCAATTCACTATAGTTGCATGCTAGGTTTGGGTCTACTTAAAAAAGTTAGTATCACTTAATCATCAGCCCCGTACAGTTAACCTACTTTAAAAAATTACTACCACTTAATCATCAGTTAACCTAAGACCAAGAGAATAACCGTACTTGTTCGCAAGAACAAACCAAGTGTTTCCGAACACGAACGTACTCGCACAAATGTTTAACAAACGAGCACAACCGTCATTCCAAGTGCTCTAACATGTTTTGCTTTGGCCTACTCAAAAAAATAACCACCACTGAATCATAAGCCCCGTTCTGTTAGCCCGAAGGACCAAGCGAATTACTGTACAGTCGGCCAAGATACTCTGGGTTGAAGCCCATAAAGACTCCACACGTGTCTCGGCCTCATCACTCACAAAGAGTGATAGGACTCCAACACAGCAGAGATTACCTGTTTCCAGGCCTGCATCTCTGCAGAAAAATGGCCCGGGGACTTTCCTGGGCCTGATTATGAATCACAGCCCTATCGCTTTGTTCAGTTTTGTTATTAGTTAATGGGATACCAAATATTATAAAGCAAGAGTGAAAAGTCCACATCTTCGATGTGGGATATGGATGCTTACACCAAACAATTGATTTTCCTTGTCAGTGCAGTGTTGCATGATAGTTCCCTCCCAGATCACACATCACCCATCCAGATCTACATCACCATCAATCATAGAACCCTAAAACTCACTGAACAGATCAAATAACGAGAAGCGAGAGATGATTATACTAGAGTGATGCCAGCGAAAGAGATTCCATATATCAGAAAATTATCTCCCTCTACTTCTACATCCAAACAGATCAAGCAATAAACACAGATGAGAGAGAGACCAGTACCGAATCGGTGACCACAGACTGCAAATCGGGAGGATTGTATATCAATCCAAACCCAAACGAAGAAAGGGATATGGCCGGCGACACAAGAATCGCCAGATCTGAAGTTGAAATCGGACTCGAAATCCTATCTCCTTCTTTTGATGAACACGCACATGGCTCCGATGGACTACTGCTCGGCTTCGATTCAGATTTGAAACGACATAAGCGCATTAGAGGACTTCTATTCGAGAAGAGGCGATCCACATATGAGGCAAGGGTTTTGAATTTGGGGAAAGACTAAAGCTTAAGGAATTGAAAATCGCGGAAGCATAAAGATACTCATAGAAAGTGGTGTGTCGAACGTTGGGGAGGTGAAGCTTTCTAGGTAGGTGGAGGTCTTATCCTTTGCAAAGTAAAGACAACAGACTTTTACTTTCTGTTTAGGGAAGTTTCAGAATTTTGGGGTCCGTTTCTGAGTTGGGTTGAAGTTCTCTGAGATGGGTTCTTATGGAATGCTTGCAAGGAGGGCTGTGGAGACTGATATGCCGGTCATGGTTCAGGTATTGATGCCGAAACTCCAACTGTGTTTTTGTTAATGTTTGTCAATTTTAATCTGTTTTTGAGGATCAAATGTTGTTTGAGTTGTAACTGGTGGAGTTTGTGTGGTTTGGTTTTTCAGATACAGCAATTGATTCAAGGTGCCAAAAATGCTGTGTCACTGGCGCAGGTGTGTTTCTGTTATTTCAAGATGTTTTAGCGTCATTTTGTTTTGTTGAGTCTTATGGTAATTGTTATGAGGTATGAAGCCTATAACCATGGAGGCATTGAGAAATGAGACAGATTTGTTTATTTGGGTCTTACTGGTAAATGTGTTATTTTGTTATGGCATTGAGATAAATGTACAGCATAGTTATTGGAAATGAGATTAGTATACTTTGTTTAGGGGGTGTTTAGGTAATCCTTTATCCGTGCAAACGTCACAAATTAATGATTTGATAATTCATATTAGTTTAGTGTTTGATCTAGGGAGCTCTGCACCTCAAGAAGCTGTCTGCTATAAGAAACACAAAAGTGAATGAAAAATTATATCGTTTTGCTAATGTTGGTTTGTCAAGATTGTAATAATTGAAATCTGCCTCTTCTCAATTGAATAGTATAGAGGCCAAACAACAAAACTGAAATCATGAACGTTGGCCGGTCATCCTAATCTTCAAACATGACCGACGTTTTTTCCATGTCGCCGAACTTGAGGACTCTTTTTTTCTTTTTCTTCTTATACATTCTGTTATGTCAAGCAGAACTCACCAAGCTTTTGGTTTCTTTTTGTCCATATATTGGAGAAATATCTTGATAGCTTTTGTCAGAAGGATCACGTTGTATAAATGATGCAATGGATAGTCTTTAATATCTTTGATGCGTTTTTTCATCAGATTGGAATTTCTAACCTCGATCTGCTTGTGAATTTCATAGGGCTGTAGTTCATGTTATATTTTATATCTATTCATTGGGTCTTAGATACATTTGGCTAATAGCCTTTGTTGCTCTTTGGTTGTAATGTGCTTTAGGGAGTAGTTCATTGGCAACCACCCAAACAGGCATTGGATGAAAGAACTTGTATGGGAGCCTTCAATTAGTTGTTATGGTGCAGATGAAGGTATACCTGAACTCAGGGAGGCATTGGTTAAAAAGGTAAGGCTAGAAGTTGTTGCGACATTTGTCCTAATGTTATGATCCCATTTCACTGTGTATTCTTAGTAGGTTTAGCACTTTAAAAACTTTTCTTTGCTGTTCATAGTTGTGTCATTGATTGAACAATATATGGCTAATCATAGTCCACTATATATGATTGATAAGAGGTTAATAAGAACTATATGCTGCTTAAGTTTGGACTCATTTAGTCATTTTTTTTAAAATATTTATAGATCTGAAATCATGATAATGGGTTAACAATAAGATTAGGATATAATCGAATTCTTCAGTATGAGATCTGAATGCTGTGTACAGTATCCCAGCTTCAATACTATTCAAAATTCTTTTTTCAGAGTTTGATTGACTGAGTAGTCTCAAGAATCCTACGGCAGTGTATCCACTTTTATTTCTTTTATATTCTTTTTTTTTTGCATCTACCTCAGTTAACAATATTACATACAACTTGTACAGGTTGCACTACTATCTTTTAAGTTATAACCATGCAAGCATATTTAACTAATTTTGTTTTTATGTTTACAGTTGCAACAGGAAAACAAGTTGTGCAAATCTTCGGTTATATTTAACTAATTTTGTTTTTATGTTTGCAGTTGCAACAGGAAAACAAGTTGTGCAAATCTTCGGTTATGGTTACTGCAGGGGCAAATCAGGTGATTATCAGTGACTATCTTAAAGAGAATTATAGTTGAATCAAACCTGATGGTCATCTTTGCTAATTATAAATCATTTACTCATCTCCTTTCAGTATGTTTAAGTGGAACTCATTCAGTTTTTGAAACTAAAACTTTCGAGTTGCAGAGCACTGAGATCATAACTTTGTAACTATTTAAATGCAGGCATTTGTGAACATTGTTCTTACATTGTGTGATGCTGGAGACTCCGTTGTCATGTTTGCACCATACTACTTCATTGCCTACATGTCCTTCCAGATGACTGGAGTTACAAATATACTTGTGGGTCCTGGCCAGCCAAATACACTTTACCCAGATGCAAGTGAGAAGCTTCATGAACTTCTAATTGCGTCAAAGACATAAAAGAAACATCAGATTTCTGGACTTCCATTTAATAAGTTTCTTCTGGGGCCTAGGTATACAAGTATAACTTGCTATGTTAGATAGGGTAGTCTGATTTGTTAGGTTCTATAAGCAGTCAAAAGCTTGTTATCTGAGGGGCTATATAAGAATATACCACCTTAAGTTTATGATGGGATTATTGGTGCATTGAACAGTCCAACTTGGACATATTGTAGCAGAAATGCTAATCATGTCAATTGTGACTATCCATCATGGATCTATTTGTTGGAATGTATACTGGTCCGGTGCATAACAGCAGTATATAAATGTTTATCTCCTGTGTGGGCTTGGTTATGCTCTTACATAATATCTAACAAATTAAACAGGGGGTGGAAGGTGTGGAATAAATTATCCAGCAAGTGAATTGGAAATTTCAGTTTGTTTTATGGAGTCTAGAGACATGTGATATATTTGAAATGTTTAGCAAAATTTTTCTCTAGACATCATACTATGTTGTTAACTTTCAGACTGGTTGGAGAAAACACTGTCAGAAACAAAACCAACCCCAAAACTTGTCACCGTTGTTAATCCTGGCAATCCATCTGGAACCTATATTCCAGAACCTCTTCTTAAGGTCTCTCTCTCTCTCTCTGTGATGCTGTAGAATGTAATTTGACTTTCTTGTTTGTGTATCCACATTTAAATTTTTTGGATTCTCAGTAGGACTGAACATATAGGCTCTCTCTCTCTCTGTGATGCTGTAGAATGTAATTTGTCTTTCTTGTTTGTGTATCCACATTTGAATTTTTTTGGCTTCTCAGTAGGACTTAACATATAGGCTTGTTATCATGTGGGATGGCGAGTTGGCTATGTAAGAATTACTCTTCATTCATGATGCTTAGTTAGTAAGTCTAGTGTGAGTGCAAATATGAAAAGTTTTGCTTCTTTAACCAGTAACAGTCTGCCTGACAAAGTGTTGTAAAGCTTTGTTTGGTTGATCTAAAGGACCCAATAGAAATTAAGATTGTTATATTCATGATCGATATTGAAATGGTTATAATAATTTGTAATTTATGCAGATAGCATACCCATCCGAAGCAGATGGCCTTGGCACTCAACTCCTCAAAGTTCAAGATAACATTCCCATCTGTGCTTCAATACTACCGCAACATCTTGCCCTGTATTCACTAGAAATGGGACCTGAATGGGTTGTTGAATGAGTGAAGGGTCTTGTAAAGAATAGAGAAAATGTTTTAGAAGCTCTCTCCCCACTTGGGGAAGAGTCTATTAAAGGAGGAGAAGGTGCTATATACCTGTGGGCAAAGCTTCCGGACAAATATGTAAATGATTTTGAAGTTGTTCACTGGCTTGCTCACAGGCATGGGGTGATTCCTGGAAGTGCATGCGGGTGCCCCGGAAATGTGAGAATCTCCTTCGGTGGCTTGTTAGAGGACGACTGCAAAGCTGCTGCAGATAGGCTGAGAAAAGGACTAGAAGAGTTGATCATGGATGGAATGGTCAAGTGACTTTCATGTTACATTGATTCAACTATTCAAATTTACAGCTAGTTCTAAGTAATCGAATAGGTTATTCAAAATGCCAACGAGGTTTGGCTTAGTTGGTAAGGGCGGGCTTGTGGTGGAGACCCCATCCGAGTTTGATTCCCGCTACCAACAGGCCTCGTTTGGTTCACGATCTGTAAATTTTTATGGAAATCCATACCTGGAGGCTGATGTGACAAGGACGTATGGGTTGAAGTTGCAAGTATGACAATGGTGGTGTAGTGTAATCAAGCTCTCACCTAAACTTTTATAAACCACCGGAATAGGTTATCCAAAATGTTTGTTTTTGTGTCCAAATATAAATAGTGAACTCTCATTGCCGCAGTAAATCTAAATGCAAACAGTTTCGACTGTCAAACTTGGTTTGTGTTTCTCTTCTGCACTCGGAATAATTGTTACTGCATGGCAGGCAATCAAATTACTGTGTACCTCAGGGGTCACTTTGTGCAACATAGCAAACTGGCAAAAAGGAACAAAATCCCCGCAGTAAAATTATCCACCTCTAAGCGGCACCGTTTCACCCGTCCTCCACTTGTCATTTGATTATATTCCTCCCAAAAGAAAAGAAACAGAAAGCAAAAACAAAGCTTCTCTCTTTCTTTCTTTCTTGTCCAAGCTTCAATCCTAAGCTCAATTCAGCTTTAACTTGTAATTACCGATCCAAATCATCTTCCGATTCCGAGCTGGAACCGCCGCGATGGGCTGCACGCAATCCAATATCGAGAACGAAGAGGCCGTCTCGCGATGCAAGGATCGCAAGCTCTTCATGAAAGAAGCAGTCTCCGCCCGCAACGCCTTCGCCGCCGCTCACTCCTCTTACGCTATTTACTTGAAGAACACCGGCGCCGCCTTGAGCGACTACGTCCAAGGCGAGGTGGCCCAGCATCCGGCTCAGCTCGTCCAAGCTCTCCAGCCCAGCTTAACTTCCGTGCCCGCCGCTGCCGCCGTTTCTTTCGACTCTTTCCCTATTCGGCCTCCTCCGCTTCCTAATTTCCCGCCCGCGCCGCTCCAGCGGGCCGCCAGCATGCCCGAGATCAAGCCCGACCCGAAGGCCCTGTCCAAGCCCAAGCCGCCGATCATCGAGGAGGAGGAGGACGAGGATGACGACGACGGCGAGACCTTGAGAGTCAGGACGAGAAGCAAGAGCCAGAGCCAGAGCCAGAGCAACAGAGGAGTTTCGGAGACTGAAGAAGAAGATGAATTTCCCGATGGACAGCCTCCGCCGTCGCCGACGCCGCCGCGCCCTCAGTCGATGGAGAGCCGGACGGTGCCGCCTCTGCCGCAGCATGAGGACTCGCCTTACGATTACTTCTTCTCCGTCGACGTGCCGGCGCCGTCGCTGGCTGTGCCGCCGGAGCCGCCGAAGGAGGAGATTCCAAAGAAGGTGTATGAGAGAAGGCCGGTTAAGAAAGTGGAGAGGGAAGTGGAGCCGGAAGTGGTGGTGGAGGTGATGAGGAGTCCGGCAGTGGAAGAGGAAGAGGTGATCCGGGTGCCGGCTTCGCCTCCTCCTCCTCCTCCGGTGGTGGTGGAGCCGGCTGCGAAGAACTTGAAGAAGGTGAAGCCGGTGGGATCAAAAGGGAGTGTTAATTTGTTGAAGGTGTTTGAGGACATTGATGACGATTTTCTCAAGGCTTCTGAGAGTGCTCATGAGGTGTCTAAGATGTTGGAGGCTACCAGGCTTTACTATCACTCTAATTTTGCCGATAATCGGGGTATACAAGATCAGTGAATAATTTCCATTTCAGTGATTTCGATTTTCGTAAGGTTGGCATTGCTATGATATTTGCTTTACATTTACTCTTTGTTGCAGGGCATATTGATCACTCTGCTAGAGTGATGCGTGTTATTACATGGAATCGGTCTTTTAAAGGAATTCCGAGTTTTGATGATGGTGGCAAGGATGAGTTCGACTCTGAAGAGCATGAAACTCATGCTACAGTCTTGGATAAATTGCTGGCATGGGAAAAAAAGCTGTATGATGAAGTCAAGGTACTTTAAACTGTGGTTCATTTTCATTTTTGCTGCCGTTGCCGGAGGAAGATAGAAAAGGAACAGACAGAATGGTTTCTGTACTATTTTAGAAAGGATGTCTTTGTTAACTTGATTTTGCATTCACTATTTAAGCTTTTGCTTCCTCTGAAATCAGAAGTCTGGTTTCCTGCATAATTGTTTGCTCTTGTTGGTTGCAGTCTATTATTATATCATACACAGCAACCTCAGATTACAGACCTAGATATACTAGTTTGACATTTCAAACAGAAAAAAACTCATGCCAGATCATGTTCGTTGATTTCAACTTGAGTTCATCTGCAGATTGCATTAGGAGTATATTATATCAATGTGTTTATGTTGAAAGTGCAATTTCAGGACAAGCTTCAGCTTGGTGTGTTACTTATTTTAATGTTCATCAGATTTGTACTCCATCTTATTTGGGTTGAACATTATTGTTGGATAGGCAGGTGAGCTCATGAAATTTGAGTACCAAAAGAAGGTCACCTCGTTGAGCAAGCTGAAGAAACGGAGTACTAACTCAGAGTCATTGGAGAAAGCAAAAGCAGCAGTCAGTCATCTGCATACGAGATACATAGTTGACATGCAGTCCATGGACTCAACAGTATCAGAGATAAACTCTTTACGAGACGATCAGTTATATCCAAAACTTGTTCAGCTTGTTGCAGGGTGAGTTTGCACTGTACTCAGTTGATGTAGTTGGAGTATTTTACCCTTGCACAAGATAATATCTTTTCTTGATGGCCAATTTCAAGAAGTTATTCTAAGTCATTAGAGAAAATTGTATTTGATATCATAGAACATGATTCTATAAATTTTAGTTGCTTAGGTTGCTCTGGGCTGATCAAGGCTTTGGTAGATAGTTTAATGGGTCTTATGGTGAGTTGTAGGTAGTTCACGGTGAGGGTTAGAAAGGTTTAGGTCCTAGGTCCTGAGTATTATGTAGTAGAACAATGAGTTGTTAGCTTGTAGATATACAAGGAGGTCTTTTGACCCAAAAGCTTCAATTTTTGATACGTGTGCCATGTAGATTTTTTTGTTGAAAAGAATAAGTTGTAGGTAGATATTGGAAGGAGGTCCTTTCTGCAGATGGTGCTATCTTTTGAAATTGTGCCAAAAGTATCTTTTGAAAAGATAGAAAAATTGGAATCTTTATTCTGCTCTAGAATTCGACCAGCTATGTGTACTTTCTAGGGATGGTGAGTTACATAGGATTCAATTTGTCTTAATTGTATTTCGTACTGAAGAGCAGTCAACAGAAGGGTACCTTCTCATCTGTCTTATGACCACATAGCACCATCGTTCTCTATGAAGAACTGTAAATGATCACCTTGGTTATCTACAATTCTGGACACATATATAGTCAATCTAGATTTTAGTCCAATTCTTACTTTTTGTGGATTCAGAACATGAAATAGGTTTAGCAGCTTAGGACAGTAATGGATCTCAACACCAAATTGTACAACTGTGTTTGTGACATTTAGATCCTTAGTCTTTAAATTATATGGCTTACTTATTTGACGTCTAATAACTGTGTTATGGACTGCAGTATGGCTACTATGTGGGAAGCCATGCAGCGTCACCATGAGAGCCAGTCCAAGCGCGTGACTTCCCTCAGGTATTTTGACAACTCCCAATGTCCCAAGTATACAACTGACCACCACCATGAGCGCACTGTTCAATTGTGGTATGTGGTCCAAGAGTGGCATTCACAGTTTGTGAAGCTTGTGAGTAAGCAGAAGGAGTATGTAAAGGCACTGAGGAATTGGTTGAAACTTAATCTCATCCCTATTGAGAGCAACTTAAAGGAGAAAGTTTCTTCTCCACCAAGAATTCAAAATCCCCCTATTCAGGGGCTACTCCTTGAGTGGAACGATCATCTAGAGAAACTTCCAGATGATGTTGCGAGAACTGCTATACACAACTTTGCTGGTATAATAAATACTATAATGCTGAAGCAGGAGGAAGAAATGAAAATGAAGGAAAAATGTGAAGATACCCGGAAAGAACTTGACCGCAAGAAGAGGCATTTTGAAGATTGGTACCATAAATATATGAACAAGAACATACCGGACGAAGTGGATCCTGAGAGACCAGAAAGCCATGTCCGTGGTGATGTTGTTGCAGAAAAACAATTTACTGTGGAAACGGTCAAGAAGAGGTTAGAGGACGAGGAGGAAGCCTATGCGAGACTGTGCCTTCAGGTGAGAGAGAAGTCTATAACAAGTCTTAAAACTGGCTTGCCAGAACTCTTTAGGGCATTGGCGGATTTCGCTGTTTCTTGTTCAGAAATGTACAAACACTTGAATTCCAGTTCAACCCACCATCAAAGTGAGAACTCAGGAAGACAATAAGCTTGTGAGTATAATTTATCATTGATTTTGTTCTTCCTGATTAATGTTATTTGTATCGTAGATTAGCTTGTGCATTTCAGATATGGGACATGCCCAAGTCATATAGATAAAGTTATTTTTTCAATAGGTTGTGGAGTCGAACAAAAAAAAGAAGGGATGAGAATTAGATTGAATTGCAGGCCTACTTCATTTTACTTTCCTTGAATGAGAAATACTTGTTCCATGTAGAAGTAGTTGTATATGAACTGTGGACCACTGTTACTCCATTACATACAGAATAGGATAGGCTTCGAATTTGGAATAAACTGCTTTCCATTCCTCCATGGACATAGACATCTAAAGACTGCCTATATTCCTCTGGTCAGTAAAGGCGTCTCTACCGCCATTACCTTTATGTGACCCATTTATTCTCTTCTAGCTGGCGATCTAGAATGGTAGGTTGTAGATAAGTAAAGTGATCAAACATAAAGACAGATGTGTGAAAGGGTTGGATACCTTTCTTCCCTAGATAGAAAAACTAGTGCCTTGAAAATTCCAGTCAGTAGGTTGAATCTGCTAACAGACTATCGGCAAATAGCTCTACAAATGTCTCATTCGAGCCATGCAATACGAATATTTTATATTCTGACATGTTTTTCTTTCCTCTAAACTTATCAGTTGGTAAGTAAGGCTGGTAAATTTTTCATATTCCAAGTTTAGGCCAGATATATTTGACAAAAAAATCAGGATGTTGTGGTCTTAGCTTCATAAGCCTAATTGCTATGAACGATGCTCTTACCACAAATAAGAGGAACAAAACACCATGTACTCGGAGATTGCAAGGCCTCAATTTGTTCAATAATGGTACTTTGCCACTGAGTATTAGCAGAAGCATGCCAGCCTAATAGGATATTGGTTCTATGCGACATTGAATCTCAGTTTTACAAGTAACATGCCATCATGGAATGAGTTTTCGATTCATTTAATGAATGTAATCAGTTTGCTGATCTTGAGCATTACCTGGAAGCTCACTTTAACAAGGAATTAGTGCCAGAGGAGCAACAGAAAAGTTTATACTGTTCTGAGAGTGCTTGGTAGAGATAGAAATAGAATCGGATGCATTAATATCAGGATCAAGGCAATGAAGAAGAAAGGCTAACTGATCCGCTAAATGGTTGTTAATGAGCACAGTGTATATAGAGAAAACATGTGATCAATTTCAAAGGAAACAAGCACAAAAATCTGGTACATACATCAATATAGCACCTAAATCCTCCTCTGAGAAAATCGATCTTATGAAATGACGCTATGGATCTAGTCATCTAGTCTCACCTAGATGGACTCTCATTAACAAGAGGAACACAAATTACTAGTGTGTTCAAACGAATGACACCTGCAACAGAATCTTAAAAAACGAAACGCGTTGCTATTGCCAACGCCAACCGTTTACAACCACACTGCTACTGTCTACTGCCGACCGTTTACAAAACGCATTGCTACTGTCGACTGCCCACCGTTACAAAAGCGTTGCTACTGCCGACTGCCGACCGTTACAAACGCGTTGTTACAGCCGAACTGCTACTTACCCACTGTTACAAACTATGGTTAGTATAGAGGTTCTCATTAAAAAGGCTAGAATATATGAGAACGGCACTATGACAACTTTGGGAACAAAATTCCAAGAGGTCGTTGTAATGGAAAAATAATGACACCGGTACTGTAAGAGTCGACAATATTTATAAATACCAACCAAGAAGATTTTGAACCAAAATATAAATATACACGTACATACAAATATGATCGATCAAAACGTACATGTTATAGCTTATTCTAACAAAGGGAAGAAGATAATTTCAAACTAATCGATTCCGTAATCAAGTTGCTTGATCCTTGGTGTTTTCAGCTCTGTGAGATACTCCGGAAATTGATCAGACTCGAAATAATTCTTCTGGTTTTTGTTATTCCTGCTCAAATTCTCATACTTTTTCAGAGAAATAAGGCTACCTTTATAACTAAACATATTAAGTATCTTCTTTCGATGTACAAATACATCGGGTACACCTCTCGTGCTATGACTCCTTAGATCATAATAAACCACAGTAGAATGGATAACATATGGAATCGATATGTATATGCCATGCTCCCAAGCGCCTACAGAAGAACGATGATTTATACCGGCTCCAAAACAACTTAAACTCATGCTGTAATCTTTTGTCCAGTGCTGCTTCTCTCTGTGAACCCATATATCAATTTTCTTCACAAAAAGAACAACGAGCGCTAGAGATCCTCTCAGATTGATAAGAAAAACTTCGGATTCATCTCGATTCGTCTGGAAATCTTGATGGGGAGGACTAGTCCACCTGAATTCCTCTTTTCCGAAGTCGAAATAGATTATCCGGTTTTCCCTTAGCAACCAAAACATGTTTCCATATGCATATGCATTATTCCTACTCACGAAATTGCAAGGAGGAACCGAGGGTATTCCTCTCCACGAACTTGTGCCCAAAACATGAACAAAAGCCACCAAAGTGTCGTGTTTGTACCTATCGTAATAAAGATGGACAATCTTGTAGGTGTTAGTAACACTATCGAATCCCATACCATACATCTGCGACACGATGAAGAATTCAACTTCAGGTTGTGGAGGCCATAGATATTCTCTTTTTAGAGGATTATATAAACCAAACGTTCCATAAGGATGTCTAAACCATGTAAAGCCAAGCAAACCGCAAGAAATAAACTCCAAATGGTACAGAAAGATGTCAGGCAGAACCCTAACTTCTACGTCGGCGTGTTCGTTGTGCATGGCAGCAAAAGCTGGGTCGTCGACTAACTTACGTATGCTCTTAGAGACACACCGGAACTGAAAAAGCGATGTCGCCGGCAGTCTCGTAAAGATGTCGAGGAGGACATCATGTGGAAGCTCCATCAACTTTATGCTACTCATTGCATAACCGTCTTAGACTATTAGCGACTCCATAAAAATCATATGAGTTGAAGGTGGCTGCTAGGGTTTAGTAAGACGTCATGATAGAGCCTACAGTGCAATAATATATATAGAGGTCTTTAGTGAAATATCTACATGATGGTACCGTAAGGAAAGAAATCTTCACATCTTGGGGAAGAAAAGCAATTGGAAAAGTACGTTTCGACACACACTCATCTACCACTCTTTTCCTGGACCTTTTGGTTTCCTTGTCCTGCAGAATAAGTTCAACATATTAAGGAAAGTGAAGCAGTTTGTCTCTATGAAGTTTTTGGATGTAACAAGTTTATAGAGAGCGGTGGAGCATGAAGAACTTCATTAAGTTATTGAGCTGGTAAAGTAGATTAAAATTTGCCAAAAAAGTAGATTAATTATTTTCTGAAAGAGGGAAAAGTCGGGAATGAATATCGCACTCAAGGATAGACGGACTTGTAGATGATGCAACATGACTTTAGTTGTGATGCCTAAAACCTCCGAGTGAGATGTCCAGAAACCCTATTGGAGTGGTGCAACTGTGCTGGTAGCTCTATCTATTTCTTAATTTCCATGCTCTAAATTGTTGGAAAATATTGTGTTAGAAATCATATATTAAAATATATTCAAATAATGAAATGAAATAAACATGTAATATAATCATAAATAACATAAAGAATAAGATAAAAGAGATTCTCATGAGATCTACAAGAGAAACACGATGTCGTTGTCCTTAAGCCGTAGAGGCCTCCCCACGTACGGGTTATGACGGTCGTCTACAAACTCCAAGATACAACCATAGTAGTCACACATAAAGTCTAATCCGTTTAGTATGACTAAATGAGGATATCAAGTGTTTATCAAATTGACCAAACAAATAAATAGGAATAGAAGGCGTAGTTTTGAGGGTCCTTGTCGTCCTCGGTGGTTTTGAGGGTCCGAGGAGGAAAGACAAGCTTTCGAAGGCGTAGTTCATCTTCTAAGAGAGAATAGATATGGATCGAAGACGAATGTGAAGCAGACGAAGCAAACGGGGGTTTTTGATACAATTCAGATGTCATGGTGTGCTTATTTAATCAAATGTTTACTTTATTCAAGGTTTGTTGGAAAACTCCTGTAAGTACTAAAACATATGCTGCTGTTGAGCCTGCTGGGTGGCATATACCAAGACATTATACTCTTGTAAGGTGGATGTATAGGCTATTTGGGTGGCATGAGCGGCAGCCTGAGCGACTTGCTCCTCCTGTAGTTTCTGAACTTCCGACTCTAGCTGAGTCGTCATGCTGTTGGTCGAGGTTGCCTTTCTTTGAAATCCTAGAGTGGTCTTCAGGACCCCTCACCCATGTGTCCTAGATCTCGACAATAGAAGTTGTTTTATCAAGGTGGGGAAGGCTGTGCCCATGATCCTCGCCCCAACCCCTCGGATCCGTGATAAGAGCATAAAATGCGACATTCTTAATATGTTATTACCACTATTTGTACTTTGTTTATCTCTTATTATCGTAGAATAGAGTCATATTGTTGAGTCAAGAGTCTTTGGTTGTGTAAGGATGAAAACATGCTAAACATAGAGGATTTATATAGAATTTTACCAAGTGCTACATGAAATAACAAGAAAACGGTTCAGTTTGGAGTCTTGACATGTTTTGTTGATTCTGTAAAGCTTTTGCATTGTCATAAATTAATTTAACTTCTTTGATATTTAGGTGACATGTAGAAGATTTCATGGGAGGAAGAATCGAGAGAATTGGAGCTATGGAAGGCGACAAAACATGCAGCAACATGGAGAGGCCGAAGCATTCAATTTCAGCAGAAAGCAGAAATTTCCTAGGCACATCACCCGACTTCTAGAATTTCTCCAGGACGACTCACAAGGAATTAGAAGATGTAACATATATGCACGGAAAGCTATATGAGTCTAGTTTCCAGAACATTTTGAATCACATCCATATCTGTTTTCTAGAGGATGTTATGCCAGAATTAGTGACACAAGGTCAGACTGCCAAAACAGAGTGACATGTTGCCGCTGATAGGAAGGATTTCCAATGGACCTAGGGAAGCAATTTGACTGATCCAAGTCACCATATCCATAAAGGAGAGGTCCAAACCAAGTCCAATAAGAAGACGAAGATCAAAATTCGGCAGAATATCCAAGGAATATACAAGTCTTGAAAACCCTGATTATTTTCAAGAAAATTCTTGTGCACGTCTCTCAACTTCAATGGACTCTCTAAGATAGCTCACAAAGAATCAGAAAACTTGCCATAATGGATTGAAAGCTACAAGAGTCTAGTTTCCAAATCAATTGGAATCAACTAAATAGCTATTTTCTAGAGGAAGTTAGAACGTAATCATCAGACGGAGGTTAATCTGCCGAATTGAGAAAAACTAGGATAACCTAAACCTTTTGGTTTAGGAATTTTTGGCCGGCCTCTATAGGGTTTTTCCTATATAAAGCACGACTAAGAGGGCAGAGGAACATTATCTCACCAACATAGAAGCCTTGCCGAAATCCTACCAAAATATTTCTAAGAAATACATAGCCGCACCACCACCGAAACCCTAAAAATATTCCTCCATCTTTCATCCGATTTCACCACCATTGCCGAACCTCTTCTAAGGTTTTTAAAGTGTGACTCTATCATGGCTTTGTATTTTTAATTTAGTTTACGATTTTATAATGAATTCTTGGTTTTAATTTGGTTTTATACAATCAACATGTTTCGAATTCAATGATATTGTTTCTGTTGTGATTGTATGATCTTGTACATGATTTCAATTTGATGAATGATTTAGGGCAGTAGGTTCGATGTTTTTATATGTTTATCTTGATTTATTTTCATGAGCTTACACATATAAATTGATGCATGAGGGCTGCCTAAGGCCATAGCTTCTCCTTGTGTATCGGTTTACTTGCCAAGAGAATTTAGATTGCATCATACACTAAGTTGTTTCATTCTAGATTGTCTAAATAGGGTTACCATAGTTATGAAAATATACATGATTCAAATATGATGAGTGACGCCATTACATGTTTGCATGTTTCCAATTCGGCTTACTATGCTTATGTGCTTCTTTGTGTTTAATTTCTACGCTGGTGTGTCTTTAAACCAATTAGCATAATTTAGGATTATACGCTGGAGTTATTCTAACTATATTAGATGTCTTAACGATTAGATGAATCGCTGGTGGTCTCTAATTAGAATTGGATTGAGATAAGTATATGAGTATGTCGAGTCTTGCTTGCTACCCCGAATTGTTTTGCAATTTTGTTACTTGTTCTTGATAGTTTTTTTGTGTTTGGTTATGTGTGTGTGGATGATGATCACATGTATATATTTAATTTAGGATTTAATTTTCAGTCCATAGATTTTTAGAAATATCTTTCAAACCCCCCTTAAATTCGTGTAAATTGTAAATGTGTAATTATGTTTGTTGTATAAAACGTCACTAACTCTTATTGCAGGAACGCCCTTAAGTCTCCGGATTGACCGAACCCTATTTACCAATACTATAAATGACAACAAAGGGTTCTAAATTGGTTTTCTCGTGTTTTGGTTATTGTACCCCGGTTTCAGATACACGCCAATCCGAGGTGTCGATCCACGACATGGCTTCAGACATCTCTTCCTCCTGCGTGTCTGGCCATGTCTCTCTCACTATAGAACTCATCACCTCGTCACTAGCCTGCCCCACCTTCGCATAATTGGATAAGAAAAAAATATTAATTAACATTTTTACATATATATAAGTAAAATTATAAATTTAAAAACATAAGATAATTTACAATATCCTCATGGGCGTCAGATATGTCTTCTCGTACGTATAAATGTATCGGTTGACTTCTGGATGTTCCTTGGCTGCCTCCTCCATGAAGATAGCGAACAGTCTAGAACCAGCACAATGGTTCCTTGTGTTACGTTGTCGGTTCTGAGCGTTCGCCCAGGAAACGACCTTCAAAGAAAAAAATAAAATATTTGTAAAATTTTTAAAAACGGACGTACTTAACAATTTAACCAATTAATTTTTTTAATTACCTGTTTATGTGGACTGTTGAATTCTGATATCAGAAGCTAACGCCACACGTACTCCCTGTACTAGAACTCAGCAAGAGTACCGGAACGTGTGTTCCCGTGCGTAGTCCAGTAGGTCTGCAACTCGTTCTTCCACTCCTTGTACCTATAGATACAACAAAAATATTAGAAATATTAATATCACATACAATTTTGTTTTAACTTCTCAACGTACATTCCCCTATGCACAATGTCTGTCCAAGTGTTCCTTAGGTGGTGGGAGACGTCAAACCACACCTGCATTTAACCGTTTATTAGTTTAGTTTTCTAATAAATTAACAATATAATACATAATATTATTGTGGAATTTTTTAAACTCACCGACATCGCGTTGTGGACCATATTCTTAACCTTCTGCGAGACCTCACCCCTGACCACAACATAGGGACTCTATCCCTAATGAGCGCTCACACGTGGCCAGAGTACGTCCTCTTCTTCCCACCTGATACTATGTGGTCATCCCTGTCAGTATCGATGACGATCCTCCCTGAGGTACTTAAGGCAGCTTGCGTATATATGTAAATCAGCAGCTGCAAGTTTCTTAGAAATTTGAGAATATGCGGCTCTTCAAGCATCTCTTTATTCTAAAAAAAACTCGCATCTGCTGATGAGGGCACTGAACCCAACATTAACAAAAGCACTGTGCATGCCTTATATCAGCAAATTAAAATCAAACGTTATCCTAGACTTTTTAGGATTCCTAGATGGTGCAAGTTTTGTGTAGGCGAAGAAGGTTTGGCTCTGCTCTTTGGGATGCGACTAAAGTCCCAATTCTCTATAATACTACTGTTGTAACGAATGTAAGAAAGAACACAGATTTACGTGGTTCACAAGGAGAAACAGTTTCAGTTTATGGTAGATCAAGATGCGAGCCTTGTTAAAACAACAAGGGATGTGGGCGCCGCTTATGAAGAAGCCGGAGGATCCAGAAATCGCTGAGATGGCCAGTCTGGAGGAGAAGACACACTCGACAATTTTGTTGTGTCTTGCAGATGATATAATCACCGAGGTTGCAGATGAGGAAACTGCGGCTGGTCTGTGGTTGAAGCTTGAGAGTCTATACATGACGAAGTCTTTAACCAACAAGTTGCTTCTAAAGCGACGTTTGTTCTGTCTGCGAATGGAAGAAGGTACGACTCTAAGAGATCACTTAGATCAGTTAAACACAATTCTATTAGAGTTGCGTAACATTGATGTTAAAGTTGATGATGAAGATGCTTCCCTAATTCTGCAGGTATCTCTACCTTTGTCGTATGAGAACTTTGTGGATTCTTTTATTGGTGGGAGAGATACTGTGACTCTAGAGGAGGTTAGATCATCTCTTCATACTAGAGAGATACGTCATAATGCGACCGGTACAAGTTCAGACAGTCAGGCTCCTGGGTTGGTAGCCAGTGGAAGTATGGGACAGGGAAGCTCGGGGAAGAAGAAATTCAAGAAACCAGTTTCAAAGGGTTCCAACTGTAATGATGTCTGTAACTATTTACAGTAGTTACAGACATCATTAGAGTTGGAACCCTTTGAAACTGATTTCTTGAATTTCTTCTTCCCCGAGCTTATGACGCATCTCTCTAGTATGAAGAGATGATCTAACCTCCTCTAGAGTCACAGTATCTCTCCACCAATAAAAGAATCCACAAAGTTCTCATACGACAAAGGTAGAGATACCTGCAGAATTAGGGCAGCATCTTCATCATCAACTTTAGCATCAATGTTACGCAACTCTGATAGAATTGTGTTTAACTGATCTAAGTGATCTCTTAGAGTCGTACCTTCTTCCATTCGCAGACTGAACAGACGTCGCTTTAGAAGCAACTTGTTGGTTAAAGACTTCGTCATGTATAGACTCTCAAGCTTCAACCACAGACCAGCCGCAGTTTCCTCCTCTGCAACCTCGGTGATTATATCATCTGTAAGACACAACAAAATTGTCGAGTGTGTCTTCTCCTCCAGACTGGCCATCTCAGCGATTTCTAGATCCTTCAGCTTCTTCACAAGCGGCGCCCACATCCCTTGTTGTTTTAACAAGGCTCGCATCTTGATCTGCCATAAACTGAAACTGTTTCTCCCCGTGAACCACGTAAATCTGTGTTCTTTCTTACATTCGTTACAACGGTAGTATTATAGAGAATTGGGACTTCAGCTGCATCCTAAAGAGCAGAGCCAGACCTTCTTCTACACAAAACTTGCAGCATCTAGGAATCCTAAAAAGTCTAGGATAGCGTTTGATTTTAATTTGCTGATATAAGGCATGCACAGTGCTTTTGTTAATGTTGGGTTCAGTGCCCTCATCAGCAGATGCGAGTTTTTTTAGAATAAAGAGATGCTTGAAGAGCAGCATATTCTCAAATTTCTAGAAAACTTGCAGCTGCTGATTTACATATATACGCAAGCTGCCTTAAAAAACTGGACTAGTTGGGAACTTGGCATACAAGTTGCTATTATGTTCGCCCTGAAACAAAACGAATGTATCTGGATGAGTTAAAGGTCAAGCTCGTTTGTACTTTAACTCATGAACCATTTGCTTTCAAATACTAATGCATATTTCAATACTATTGGAATGAATCATTTGGATGCATCAATAACTCAATATATAGCTAGACACTAGGAATGTTCTGCTCTTTATGGCACTACTGCTCAGGTTTCTACTTTGCGTGTCTTTTGTATAATAACAAAAGGTTTCTACATTCTTTTGCTGAGGTTTCTACTTCGAGTGTCTTGTACAAGAATAAAAAAGGGTTTCTAGTTCATTCTTTTGCTGAGGTTTCTACTACTGAGGATCTTTTGTATAAGAAAAAACAAAGGTTCCTACTTCATTCTTTTGTTACCTTGTGCAGCTTAGGAACAGCGTTAGCTGAGTACCAATACTGGTTTCTGATTCATCAGCTTTTTTATCAGTCACCTTGGATGGTCAAGGCAACATGGATAATATGTAAGATCTGTAAGAATATATACAGATTAAAGTTGCATGACGTAACTTATCAGCACTCATACAACAGGGAAAATCTGTTCTTTAAATTTGAACAATTTTAAGTCGTGACATCTTTGAACCTGTGAGCAGTTTATTGAGACTCCATCTGACCATGTTACACTTAGAAGAAACCAACCTCCAGCTGAATTACCATGAGGCGAAAAAAGATCCTTCGATAAACACTTGCCCAGATATATGTCAGAAAAAGTAGTCACCCCACCAAGCAACAAAATGATTTTCTTCTTATATCTCGTGTTTCATTGTTTAGAGTCATTCCAATAGGCTTTGATGGGGAAGCTCTTGCTAATCTCTTTGCTGCACAGATGGAAAACTAAATGTATAAGCATCGCACATATCCGAATTCTAAAAACCAACTCCTAAAATTAGAACAAACAAAACACCAAATTTTGGATGCACAGTTCATATGACAGGACTGTTTAATTGTACTTGGAATAGCATGCATGAAACTTGAATTACAAACCAGAAGTCCGAGGTTTGAAACAATCAAATTTCACCGTAAACAGCATACAGAGCCATATAATTCTTCCTCATATCACAGATGAACTTTTACCTATTTCGTGGAAAAGCTCATTAATATTCTGTGAGGTTTTGGCTGAAGTTTCCATGTAAAACATCCCGTTATCTTGGGCGAATTGCTCCCCCTCCTGCAATATAATTTCAAGAAAATATGAAAGATACAAACAAGTCAGAATGCTTCAGATATTTTAATGTGGTATTTAAATCTGATAGCTAACATAACAGTTTTTCCAAATAAGTAAGCTCTTCTACCTAAAATACTCGTGCACAAAAAGGAGATACAAGGAGATTATTAACAGAATGTTGCAACTACCTCATTGTCCACCTCTCTTTTTGCCTCCAAGTCAGACTTGTTTGCAACCAATGCCATCACCAAATTTAAATTCCCTAAAAATGTTGCAAGTAATGAATCCATCATGATTAAAGAAAACCATCCCAAAGCAGACACATGATTTAACAATATAAAATCATTCTCAAGAAGATCTAGAAACTTATAAAACAAAGTGGACAGATAAATATGTATGCATATTTTACAAGCCAGAGACGAGGAGGAAGCTATATCAGTGCTTGTAATTAAGAATACAGACTACCGTTTAATCACAAAAGGTCACAAATCGTCCAACACTTATGTGAGATTGGGACTTCAACACACATAAGCGAGGTTTGGTCCTCTCCTTCTACATGACATATAAACATGGAAACAATCGGAACTCACAAGTATTTTGTATGACCTATCTAATGTTATATTTGCAGAATACAATGAGGTTTGTCTTAAACCCTAGACAAGATCATGGAATAGTAAAGACAAGACAAGATCATACTAAACAAACTGGTTTCCCATACTTGAGCAGAAATAGGAACAAGAAATACATGATAAGAATACTTCTAATGATGCCCTCACCTTGCCTCTGCAATTCTTGAACCCATTTTTTGGCTCGAGTGAATGTATCCTGAAGCCAATACACATTCAATAAGAGAGAAATATATAATTGGCATATAATATGACCTAGTACGGATTGAAAATGCATGTTGCATGATGTAACTCCCTTAAATCATATTTTATAGCATACATAAATCAGGAGTCAGGAAGGATAGAACAGTTGCATTCATACTGAGACAATATATAGTGCCCTACTATTCATTTAGCCTCAATAACCAGAACCAAAAAAGGAAAAGGCAGTTTACTGTGGTTGAATTTCAGGAAAAGACAACAGAGCTTGCACTGACACGTAAATAATGAAATGATCGGCCAACTCAACAAGAATAGAAAGCTTTATTTTGCCAGGTAAATAATTACAGCTTTTTTGCCCAGAATGCATAGCTTTTATTATATGAACACAGGAAGTTTGATTTGTAGGTACCGTGCTTGAGATGTCATATACAACTACAGCTGCTGCTGCACCACGATAGTACATAGGAGCCAAGCTATGGTATCGTTCTTGTCCTGCAGTGTCCCAAATATCAAATTTAACAGTGGCTTCACTTAAAGATAGAATCTGAGTGAAAAAGGCTGCTCCTATGGTTGGTTCCTGCATAATAACAGACAATGATTCCTCAATGTGGAACACATAACTAAGGAGAAAACTGATTTTTTTGAGGGAATGGTAAAAATATGAACCTGGTGATCAAAAAACTGGCCTTTGACAAATCTGATTACCAAACTTGTTTTCCCCGTTCCCATGTCTCCTAGAAGCACCTGTAAAAAGAGCATTCAAGAAAAACAGAAATAAGCTGTGGCAGTATTAAGGTTTTGTGCTGCACTAAAAATGCTAACAAAACCATATGCTTGAAACTTCATTGAAATCACTATTATGCATTCTCCTACAAATTCTTTGCGAAGTATTGCAATTCATGTTCTTTAACCCTGGGTGACAATAGACACTGTCATGATGCTAATCGTATTACTAATTTCTGTCGTCAGACCATTGGAGATAATCAAAAGTAAACTTCCAAGATTCTCTAGCAAAATGCAGTAGTACATTTAGCTCCCAGAAAGCTACTGAACAGTCTAGAAAATGCCACCCCTCAGCAATTAGCTTCGGCTACTCAAATAACAGTTATGATACAGTTGAATAACCAAACACATCTTTAAAATGAAGAATATCTGGTGGTATTCAAATATTTGTATCCTTGATCCATAGATGTAATGTTTAACAGTCTAATTAGTGATGAAGCTGATTGAGAATTGCATAACATCAATCGGATGCCAATAGGGACAAAAACATTGAATTGGTTCACTGCACCATAAAACTTTATAAATCATGAATGGGCCATTTTAAAATTGTTGGATAATCTCAGCTCCTCTGGAGCTTTCACATTAAACCTCATTTGGATAGATAGATGAATATTCACAATTTACCTCAAGTTTTCTATCATTTGATTCTGGAAATGCAATAGGGTTCTTTTCTTATCATATTATGTTTAGAAATCAACAAAGTAATCCACCCTGTAGCAAATGTGCTTTGAAATTCTTGTATAGTATTTCATGAGAGTCTCTACGCTGATTCTCTAATATACCCGTGTTGGGCTAGACAGAACAAGAATAATAATTCCTACAAGTACTTTGATGATTGTATAGAAAGGAACACAGGGGAAATATGCCAAGACAGGAATAAGATACGAGATAAAGAATGATCAAGCCTGAAAACACAAGTAATGAATTGAAACAAGAAAAGGGTAAGACATACCCACCAATTTGGCTTGTATGATCTTGTTTCCGGGTCGTGCCATTCTCACTTGGCTTCCAGAAAGGAAAGAGCTTTGCAGAGGTAAAGAGATGAACTTGTTCGAAGAAATTGACAAACTAAGGACTTGTGTCAGCTTTTGCATAGAAAATAAATGCTCCACCAACAAGACACCCATCCCAGCAGTTGACTGGTAGTTGGTTTGACCAGTAGTTTTACTTCTGTCAGGACACTCTTCTCATTTCTCAAATTCAAGATTTCCTCTGTGACTAAGGGCCTGTTTGGTACAACTGTGGCTTCGAAAATAAGCTGGCTGTGGCTTATTCTGAAAATAAGCTGCTGCCAAGCAAAGCTGTTGAGTGTTTGGTAAATTGACATTTTATAAGTGCTGTGAATGGTAGAAGCAGAGACAACCTGTTTGGTAAACTAGCTTTTTAAAAGTGCTTTGAATTTGTCAATTACAAGTTTAGCCTTACAATATATTTTTACTTTATTTATTTGGTAATGTATTATAACATAATTACTCTACATAATGCTAGACTCCTTGTTCATAAGCATCAAGTTTTCAAAACAAGTAGCAAATCATACCCGGATCACATCATTTATTTAACAAATAAAATAGTTTATTTTCTCAAATTTGCAATTTATTTTACATACACTGGACAGAACATCAATTTTCTCCCTTGAATTCTCCAGACACGTCGAGAACTATGGAATTAGATACCATGATTTCCAAGAAAAGTGAGAATTAGCTGATTAATTTGCTCTGGAAATTGTTCTTGCACGAAATGATTCCCTTCTGCAATGTATACAGTGTCCAAATCAGGCACAAAATGCTTTACTGCCCCAGTCCATATGTAATCTCCCATTCCTAGAAACTTGAAGACATAGTCCTTTTCGCCCATGACAAGTAGTGTTGCAGCAGAGACTTTTAGATCAGTATAACCGCAATCCACAGCTAAAGTCCTGCATCAATGGAACCAATTCTATTACAATTAACTAGGCTGATGGAGAAGCTACATTTCATGTGGAATTAAGATTTTATGATTCTTTTTGCTTTTTTGGTCCGACAAAAATGTGAATTTAGTACACCAAATGTTCTTATCCTAAGGGCTACAGGAAAATAATTAGGACTGAGTAAATGCAAGAGTTATGTTTTACCTGTATGGAATTTGCAATGGAAAACAGAATAAAAGGGATACCTAGTGATACCACACCAGCTACTCTATCAGAATGGAGAGAGGCTACTATGTATGCAGGCATAGCTCCAAAATCCTTACCAACAAGAAAAGCCTGGTCATTATTATGTAATTAGGTTAGAATTATCTTGGGCAATATGAGTTTGAAGTCTTCAACTACCTTACGAATTAACTGGGTTTTGAACACAAAATTAATTTTAAGCACCACTACTGAGTACTGACATACAGACCAGTACTCCTTACCTTGTTAATGGCCAGAGAATTCAAAAGGCCAACATCTTCAACAAGGTCATTGAAAGTAGCCTTTTCAAGCTCAGCTGGCTGCTCAGAAAGCACATATCCCCTGCAATCATAGGCAATTGGTCGGTAGCCATTGTTAGCCAAAGCAATCATTTGGTGCCTCCAAGAGTATCATATTTCTGGAAACCCATGCAGGAAAAGCACCACATTTGAACCTTCAAAAACTGAAAATTTCCAGCAAAATTATAAACTAGATAAAGCAGATCCTACTCCATATCAGATCCTACTGTTTTTTTGTTCCTCACCTAGCAGAGTCAATCTCTACATTATCCACTCTCTTTCTCTTCTGACTCTCAAATTCTTCAATTTTAAAGACATAAAGATCTCCGAAAGATGTGCAAAGAAAAGTCCATTATCTGTGCATTTCTGTGAATCTCTTTTGAGGTGTTTATACTATGAAAGCCACATAATGGAACTGAAATTCAGATCATACAGCCAACATCACCAGTCCAAAATTAAAACAATCACATCGGTACATGAGCAAATACTCATGCGATGTCTTTACCAATCTGTTAATCAAAAATAGCCAAGGGAACAACATTAGATTCCACCCCTTCTTACTCCCATCCACCAACTGCACCACAATCATATTCACAATCACTCTGGCAACTTCAAATTGTGAAACATTTCATTCAATCTTGCACCTAAATCACTTGTAATTAACAGAAAATTGAAAGCTCTCTTGAATTAGAAGAAGAGACCTGAGAATCGCCGGGGGAGAAGGCGAAGCAGCGCTCGACCAGGGCGGCGGAGTAGGCGCGACAGGCGGTGTCGAATTGATCCATGATGGAGACGATATCGGAGGAGGAAGGGCAGTGGCAGATGCCGATGACGGCGAGGGTTTTGCGGTTGGACCGGAAGTTCTCCCAGGGGGAGGGAGGGGTGCCGCCAAGGACGATCTTGACGCGGAGGCTGCCGGAGTCCCAGGGCTGATGAGGGAAGGGAGACTTCGGGTGCGACTGTGATTCGGTTAGTTGAGATTGAGATCAGGAGAGACTCGAATGGAAGAGCAGCGCTGCTTCTGCTTTCAAAAGCTAGGTAGCAGCGGCTTCGGCTTTTAGAGTAAAAAAGTCTGTGCTTTAAAGCGCAGCAGGTCAGAAAGCAGGTTACCAAACACATTAACCTGCTTTGCTACAAAGCAAAGCTGGCCATAAGCCCTACCAAACGCACTCTAAATATTATACGACTCCCATCGGATAATATGGGACCTGCTAAAAATGAGTGCATTCAGGTGTCTTCATAACTATGAATCCATGATTTATGTGCAGAAAGGAGACCTTGGGGATTTGTTGAATGCTGTTCCAAGACTCGTGTTAATATTGTTCTTCGAGTTCGAAGGATACACAGTCCCTTTAGGTCTGCACAACTTGGGTATCCTTCGTGATTATGTCACTGATATTTTGTTTAGCAGAGATTATTTTGGAGCAAACGGGGCAGCCCACGCCACCAATTGGCAAGTCAGGTGTCTCATTTTTGGTTGGCTTGGCAATTTCGAACAAGTTTAGGATTGACATGGGTTCCTTTCAAAGAAACAAGGATTGACATAAGTTAAGGTGACTCATATTTTATGGTACATAAACACCCTGATATTATGTGTGCCGGGAAATGATTAGGGCGAATGGGTGAATGGATTTTCTGTTAATACTGTATAGCTATATAGGCATTGATCGAGTTTTAGAGGCTGGACTTTTGGGGTCTTCTAAAAGGAATAATGGAAATGGCCTGGCGTCGACTGCTTCGATTAGAAATGGACTCCCTTGTTGCTGGTAAGCAAGCTAGCGAGTACTCTCTCCCATTCATCAACTTCATCCTCCTTTCAGCACTATGGAAAATTGTCAAGAGCTTCCAAATAGAGATTACATGGTGTAAGTTGATCATGTATACACAAAACGTAGTGGTGGCTGATCTGTTAGCAACTTTAGGACATGGTCTCGTGAACATGAATGTAGGGTTTTACTTTAGAGTTGCCTATTGCACGTTATGGGAATTCTTAGATTTTTTTTGGACGAAAAAATGAAACTAATTCATTGATCAATGGGCTAGCCTAATTACAGTTCCCGCACAAACGATGCCGAAAAGTACTACAAATAAAGAGCATATGTCTCCAGCTCGATCACGCAGGTAAGAGTAAGAGGAGACCAATAGCTCGCTAATCTATGAGCCAAAGACCCTACAAACTAAATAGAAAATACAACAATACCACCTAATCTATCACACTCACCACTCAAGCAAGCTAACATTATCGTCGTCATCGCCGCTAGTAGCCGTGAGATAATGAGGAGAGGTAAATCGGAGTATTGATGTCCGAGTAACTGATGCCAATCAAATGCCAAAACACAAATTATATAAAAATTCACGACCCAGAGGAATAATTTCCTCAAAACAACACCACATAAACCACCATTGACACCCCAAGTCACGAGAGAGAAGAGGCTAACGTGAGAGGACAAAGAACCATATCCAAGAGCCAAATCCAACAAAAATGGGAGGTGTTAAACCCACGCGTGAGCATGCGAATTCTTAGATGGGCAAAAGGCGATATGTGTTCGTACACTCAGTCAATCATTGTCTATCCACTAGGTTAAATTCTCGCGTCAGTACGAGTCAAAATTGTCTAATAGTAATTGTTGAGTGATGAGAATAACATGTAAAAGAAAGAGAGACCCTAACTTTTCTAATGATAAAAGAGACCGTGACATGAGAAAGAAACACAAATTATATGGAAAAATCATCCCAAATAAGATCAAAAAAAACATTCCTCGAAAGGAAGTAACATTTAGTTGAACTTCTTCTATCAAATTCTATTACTACTATAGAATCCACATTTTGAATCTTCATATCAACTTACTTTTCTCATTTGCTCTACTCCAATATGGTGACTCTTCTCAATATGATATAGAACTTAAACATATCAAAACTTCTTCTTTTTCCCTTTTTTTCTTTCCCATTTTCTATGACTTCTAAAACTATCATTTTTGTTACATGTTTATGGATATACATTGATAATACCATACTTCGAATCAGCAACTATGTAGAAGCCATAAAACAATTTGAGCAAAAGGAACACTACCATTTCCAAATTGTTCTAACATCTCCCAGACTCTCATCCCAAGTTTTCCTAGGGTGATATGATTAAGTATGGAAACAATGAAACACAAAGAACTCAATGCAACAACCAGCAGCAAAAAATTTTACCATAAGACCAAAGAAATGACAATACGGTAAATGTGTCCATAACATTGATACAACAAAAAACATAATAAGACCAATCAATTCTCTCATTATGGTAGTGAAGCAAGGGATCCAACATTTAGCAACCCAATTGGGCACAAATTTGAAAATTAAAACTCAACCTGCAATTTTGGCTGCCAAATTCTTCTAGATTGAATCATCCAAATGTTATTTCTCTTCAGCCTCACCCAAAATTAAAGCACTTGAAACTTTGCAAACCTTAAAGAAAACAATTCAAACGATATTATGATATTCATTGTAATGTTAAATGAGAGATATCAGTTGGAAATAGAAACAACTTAAGAAATATTATAATAAGCGAAATATTAGAACCATAGTTCCTATTGATAACACAACTTTCAATTACCAAGTAGTATGCATCATAAATCAATAAAAAAACATGACCAATTTCCAAGTAAACTATGGATTGAACATCATAGTCCGGTACACCCTCAATTTTATAGTTTTATTCTGCTCATATTCTAATTCAACATATCCCCATGAAGTTAATCAAATCATGGAAAGTAAAATGCATTTGTTAGTTGAAAATAAATTGTATCAATGAAGATTGATCGAAACCAAAAACCATCTTCTTTCTCAGCTCTAATACGCCAAAAAAATAGACTGAATTCTGCATTCCTTCCTACATAACCAAACAAAACCAAATCTTGTCACTCGAAAATTGCCTAAAATAGGTAATAGACAATGGAAACCCACCAATAACTGTACAGAAAACAAACCTAGTTCAAAAAATTGGTTAGAAGACGGAGAAGACTATGTGTCTGCATCTGTACTAACATTAGTTGCTTTTACTAAAGCAAGAGAGGATAACGTACACCCAATTGTGAGGAAACAGTATAAAACTGTGAAAAAGCGTGTTAATTAGGAATCACCTTACACCCAATTGCTTATGAATTACTGTTTACTCTCTTTTCTCCTTCCTCAGCTTGATAGAAGGACTATTCTCTTTCACTTCTCCTTCCTTGGCCCAATGTTGTCCCCTAATAAACCCATAAACCAATGACAAAGAAAACTAATCATAAATGAGACAAACCCAAATTGACCTCCCTACTGCCATACAGAAAAAATTCAAAACCCTAGAAACCCATATACCCAAATCTAAACACATACCTTTGAGGCCGACCTCTGCAGCACCCGAGCTCCATGATAGTTTAGTCTCCCACCGTAGAGCTTAAGTCGCTTGCAAGAATTTTGGAGAGCTCAACTAAATTGAGAAAGAGAGAACAGGGCAGCGATCGACATAAGAGATCGAGAGAGGAAAAGGTAGTCTCAGCCCCTCAAGCCATTTATAGTTAGGGTTGAATTCGTGGGTAAAATGGTATTTGCAATATGTCGTGGCACTACTTGAAAAAATAGCCGACAAAAAAAACAGGCCGACGAAGGAAAATTTCGTCAGCTAAAGTGTACTTTAACCGATGAAAAAAGCCTTCGTCAAACAAAAAAAATCGTAGGATATAGTCGACTTTAGTCGTTGAAGATCTAATTCGTCAGCTAAAATTCATAATTGTGTTGGCTAAAGTTCTTAATTTTAGCCGTCGAATCAACTTTAGCCGACGAATTAGAGATTTCATCGTCTAAAGTTTTTTTTCGTGAGCTTAGTCTATATATTTTAGCCGACGAAATAAATTATTTCGTCGGCTTCCTTATATTTTCAGATTTGAACAATAACTCATTCAAAAAAAACGGAAGAAAAAGTTTAGGTGATGATCAAATTGTTTGGTGTTGTCGAAACATGTCCAGAATTAGCTTATGGAGCTATACATATATATATATAGCTACGTATACATGTTATATATGTTGATTTTGAGTTTTATTTGAGTTGATTTTGAGTATATATGTATGTGTTGATCGATTTGGATGATGACTTGATAATATGAAGTTCTTGTTGTTAATATGTGTATATATATATATATATATATATATTTGTGTATGTGTTAATTAATTTATAATATTGTGTTGATGATATGAAGTTGTTGATGATGATTTTGTGATGATGTTGAATATAGTGTATCATTTGTTTAGACTTTAGAGTAGAATATTGTGTTTTGTGTTTGATTTTACTCATTTTTAGATAGGCTTTTATGTATTTCATAATTTAAAAAAAAAAAAAAACAAATCGGGCCGCCCAAGCGCTGCCCATCCCGCTCAGGCACCGGCCAGCCCGCCTAGGCGGCCGATTTTCACGTCAGCGCCCAGCTTGGCCGATTCAGGGAAAATCAGAACCGTGTCCTGCCGCCCAGCGCCTAGGCAGCCCTGGGCGCCTTTTTTTAGAACACTGATGTTGATGATATGAGTTGATGCTATTGTGTTGATATTGATTTATAATATTGTTATGTAATTAAGTGTATATATATATATATTGTGTGTGTTAATTAATTTGTTATTAATAGTAATATAATATTAAATTATTTGAGATAAGAGTAGAATATATATATATATATATATATTTTCAGGATATAGATAAGAGTTGGATTTCGATTCCAAAATGGGATAAAAGATATATTAAATGTGTCATGAGTTTTCTAGAATATGTGCTGGCTAATGCTAACGGGAATACAATTTTCTATTGTCCGTACACGAAATGTCACTGTTCAGAGATATGTATCGATTTGAGATTGACAAAATATTGCAGCACATGAAGAGTAAAGGACTTACGGGTTTTGGGAGAAGTAAACATGCTAGATTTATCACAGTGAAACATCATTAAGGGTCCGTATGATCATAGAAATTTTTTAATGAAAAATGTATTTTGTCACCATTTTGGGTGTTGTTGGTTATATGCAATTGTTTTGGTGTATTTTGCAGGTTACTTAGAATGGTAATTTAGAAAGTTTAGGACTTTTTTTATTGTAATGGACTTATAGCCGACGAAACTTATCTTAATTCGTCGGCTGTAGTATTTTTTTTACTTTTGCCGACGAAACTTATCTTAATTTGTTGGCTATAGTATTTCAAATTATTATATATATATATATTTTTAAATTATAGCCGATTTTATTTATTTTTAAATTATTCTTTAACCGACGATAACTCATAGGCTATAGTTTTTTTAATAAAAAATTTAGCCGACGATATCTCGTAGATGTCGTCGGCTTAAATCTCATACTATAGCCGACGACATGTAGTATCGTTAACTATAGTCTGACTTTTTAGCTGACGACATCTAAGAGATAAGTGTCGCTAACTAAAGTCTAGGACTTCAGCCGACGACACTTTTTAGTGTCGTCTGCTAAAGTCATAGCCGACGGCCTTTTCCTAATAAAACCATAGCCGATGAATTTTTTTCGTCGGATAAAGTATATGCTCTGGTAATGAGGCTCAGCTGGAGCCACGTCGAAAACTGGCGTCTTAGTAATTGGAACGACTCCGTTCCACAATTGTTATATAGGAAATATGGGTGTTTTGGGTGTTTCATTCAAAAAAACATGAGTTGTTTTGAAATATAACGTAAGAACAAAGAGATATGATTGGACAGGCATACCATGTGGCTTGTGTGTTTCTTTATTGATGTTTCCATCTCACAGATTGTATTCTTTCCTTAATTTGGCACTTGATGTGGAAAATTCTGAATAATATTTTATGGGTGAGTCTATTTCCACCCTACCATCTTCTTTGTTCACCCCATTTGCTCATTCCATCCTATATTTTCAATTTTAATGTTAATTCTTCTTATCTCACCCATTTCTTATTCCATATATATCCTTATACAAAAAATCCAATTACAGAATACTTTTAATGAAAATCTCTCATTTTTTTGATCAACAAATAACTGAAATGCTACAACGAGTCTATCGTGAGTAGAATTCACGATCTCTCACTTACAAAGAGAGACTGATGTCGTTAGACCAAATGGTACTAGGCAAAATCTCTCATTTAACTGTATAATCCAATAGAATAATAATCAAGTTTCCTAATAAAATCATAATTTAAGTTTCTTCTCTTTTTAATTTTCTAAATTAGTTTCAATGTTCCATAATTATGATTCATGTTAGAGCAACTTCAATAATGCTAGCCATATTTAAGTCAAATTTAAGCTAAAATAGCTAAAAAGTTATTTTGGTTAGCCACTTTTAAAATCTCTCTACAATAGTATTCTCTATTTCAACAAAATTTTGATTTATATTAATGATTAAATAAATAAAATTTAATTTAAATGTGTTTTAATTATACATAAAATGATTTAAAAGGAATACTATGAATTAACATAAATTATAGAGAGTCTCATCTCGCTAGTTATATTTAGCTAACAAGATAGCTAAAAGTTAAAATAGCTAGCCACCAACATAAAATAGCTAGTCTGCTGGAGCTAGTAAAACTAATAAAAAACTAAACCTGCTATCTAAAATGGCTAAAAAATTAAAATGGCTGATCTGTTAAAGTTGCTCTTAAAGACTCATAAGTTGACAATCTTCAGCAAATTATTATTGTTGTTATTTTATGTAAAATTTTAGTGTAATTTTTACTTTTAATGTTCTGCAAATATTTTGATCAAATTTACCATAATGGTTTTTCGAATTGAATCATGAATGAATGATGATGAAGGAACATAATAAAGAAAAAAAAAATAAATAAATTATGATATGGAGGAGAAAGTAAAGATTTATGAAATCCAATAATAAATTAAGTAGTCTTTGTATTTGATTAATTAGTCATATTTATTTTCATAATAGATTTATATTTTAAGATAAGTGTACTTATTAGTCATATGACACTTGGGTAATATAGTCTTTTAATAATTGTAATGTCCGTAGGGTGAACAAAGAAGATTGTAGAGTGGCAATAGACACACCCTATTTTATTTGATTGAAAAAGCCATATAAATTAAATTCACTTCTTTCACTTTCGTTTAGTAGGAATGCGGCAGTTGATGAGCAAGAAATGTTAGTTGATCTTATGGGAGTACAGAGGGTGGACAAGCACGATAAATATTTGGGTGATTAGTTACTCAAAAGATAAAGCCTTTGGGTATTTAGTGAAAAAAAATCAGAGGAGAACGAGTGGTTGGAGAGATAAGTTTTTAAGTGCCGCTGGAAAAAAGATCATGATCAAAGTGGTAAGCCAAGAAATCCCTTCGTATGTGATGAATTGTTTGGAGTTGCTGATGTATATATGTGAGGAGATGCATAGACTCATGGCTACTGGTGGGGTGATGGGGAAGATAAAAACAAGATGCACAGGTTTTCTTGGGATAAAATGTGTGAATCAAAGCGGGAAGGCGGGTTAGGGTTTCAGGATATGCATGATTTCAACCTGGCTTTACTTGCAAAACAAAGGTGGCATTTGATTAAGCACCCTGACTCCTTAGTGGCTAGACTTCTTAAAGCCAATTACTTTCCTCGGTGTGAATTCATGGATGCAGAATTGAAACAAGGTGACTCGTTCACTTGGAGTAGCATAGTAGTTGGACGACAGGTTTTACAAAAATGATTGAGGTACCAAATTGGTGATGGTAGCAAAGTGTGTAGGATGATAGTTGGTTGCCGGTCCCATATAGCTTCAAACCTTTCTCACTTCAGTTGAAGGGTGGAAGGATTTGAAAGTGGATCGGAAGACTTTGATCTAGACGATAAAATTTGGCAGGTTGATTTCTTTCGTGAACTGTTTACTTTACTCCCTATGAAGTGGATATCATTTCCAGCATTCCAGTCTCAAGCGAGCAAAAGATACATGAATATGACATTTTGGCAAAAAAGAGAATTATAATGTGAAGAATGACTATTTTTCATTGATGCAATCAGTAAGGGCAAAGAAGCATGCATCGTCTTCTAGCGTGTAGTGTGATGTTAATCTGGGTCGTTATTGGGGTGGCATGTGGCAAGCTAATGTTCTTGCTAAGGTGAAGGTGTTTATGTGGAGGTTGATTCAAGATATTCTATCGACCCATACTGCTCTTTATAGACAAAAGGGACCTGTTCCAGATTTCAGATGTGTTCTATGTAGGAAAAAAGTTGAGACAAGTCTTCACATATTTAGAGAGTGTGAGGTGGCTGGCCTGATGTGGAGGGATGGGTTTGTATCAGTGGAGGTGAAAGGAATTCCGAAAAATAACATTCAAGACTGGGTTTGGAATATCATGGATGGAATGGAGAAGGATGAAATACAATGTCTTTTCTTCATGGCACTTAGGGTCATTTGGGCAGAGAGGAATAAAGTTTTGTGGCAGGGTGCGGTGATCAATATGGTGTGGTTGCAACAGTGGGTGATTTAGTATTTGGGAGACTTTCAGAGGCTTCGATATAAACCGGTTGTCAAATAGGATAGGAGGAAGGTGAAGTGGGAATGCCCGGCCCCTAGTGGTCGTCTGAAGATTAATGTTGATGGCGCAGATGATATTGCAGTTAGTGGAAAGGGTGGAATTAGGGTGGTGGTGCGTAATGATATAGGTTTATGGGTCCCTGCAGTAGCAAGACCGTTTGAGGATGTTCACTCCGCTTTACATATGGATCGGAGGTTGAAGCATGCAAAACAGGTCTTTTACTTGGTATTCACAAGGTTGGCCGGATGTTGATATCGAGTGCGACTGTATCCTTTTACTGGTTGCCCTTGCGAGGGAGGAAGAAGATTTATTTATGGTGTGGGTCGAGTGTTGGATGATTATAAGGCTTATTTAAAAACGTTTCAGTCGGCTATATGTTATACACATATACATAGAAGCAAATGGTGAAGCTCATCGTTTAGCTCACCTTGCTATTACTAATGTATGGTTAAGGGAGACATCTGTTATTATTCAGAATGTTCTCTGTGAGGATTTTAGTTCTATTACTGATCAATATAGCTTGGGGGTTCGATTTATGTCCATCCCTCACGCAGAATTTTATTTTTATCAATATAATAGAAAGGAGCTAGTTAGGTTCTCTACCTTCAAAAAAAAGTAAAAATAAAGTCTCTTTAAAGTTATGTTATTATTTAAAAATGTCATGTTGAATGATATGTTTTTTGCTTTAAATGTAACGCGAAGTACACCCGAAGTACGGGTGTAATGTCCTCTCCGTCGAATACCATTTCATTGAGACTATAATAATATTGGATAAGGATTTCCTGACCTTTTAAAAGAAGCAAAAAAAATTCAAATGATCAATGAACTAAAACCCGGTTAGCGTGCGTGGTAAATTAGTATAGATGACCAAGTCCACGTATCTTGTTCCAACAACTATCGAAGTACCTTGTACTTCTTCTAACATTGGTGAAATCATGAAGGAATAACTTCAAAATCTTATATGAAATAACCAGGAAGCAACCAACATCCAAACAAAAACCTAAAATCAAACACATACACCCACAAAGCAGCTCGATCCATCCCTACTCCTAGTTCCACAGACCACATGGCTTCCTCCAAAACCGAAGCACCACCACCTCAACACGACCACTACACTCCATTACCCCACGACCAAAACGACAACGTTCTACCATCTTCTTACTCCTCCCACCACCCACAACGCCGCACAACCATTCTTCTCACTCTCCTCCTCCTCTCTTCCTCTCTCTACCTCTTCTGGCCCTCCGACCCCTCCGTCAAGATCGTACGCCTCAAGCTCAGGAAAGTCCACGTGCACACCCGGCCGCGCGTGACCATCGACGTGAGCATGGCGGTGAGGATCAAGGTCCGTAACGGCGACGTTTACTCTATGGACTACGATGCGCTGGAGGTCGGAGTTGGCTACAGAGGGAAGAGGCTGGGAACGGTGAGGTTCCAGCAGGGACACGTTAGGGCTTTCGGGTCGTCGTACGTTGACGCCGAGGTGGAGTTCAATGGGGTTGGAGTGTTCTCCGACGTGGTGCTCCTGCTGGAGGACTTGGCCAAGGGAACGGTGCCGTTTGACACTGTTACGGAGGTCCGGGGGAAGCTCGGCGTCCTAATCTTCCACTTCCCTTTGCGGGTACGTACGTACTCTTACTAGTGTTTGATATTCCCCCGGCCAAAAAATGTTAACAATCCTCAAATATTCTACTAGTCTAACAAACGAATTAGCAATTTAATCGGCAAATCATTACAGTATGTATGCAATCATTAGGAGATTTCCTGTTCGATCGAGTACGTACTAGAAGTATTTGTTAATGCATTGCTTAGTTTGCACATTAACATCTGAAGTTTTAAGTTGATTGATTAGGTTTAAGGTCGACTTAGAAGTGATGAATCAAATTGTACACTGTAATAATTTGGCTATTGAAACTTCGCAGGCAAGAGTATCGTGTGAAACTTTGGTAAACATGATGAATCAAACAATATTCCGGCACAATTGTTATGAGGTGAGCAAACTTGACTTACACGGATAGATTCCATTGGATGTCATAGCCGTGGAGATAAAACAATCTTATGCAATGATATTTTGATTTTCTTTTGCTTTGCCAGTGAGGAATTCGGGGCATTGCTTCCATTAGAGGAGATTACTATCTGTTCCATGTGTAATATCCTCAGAAGGGTAAATGGTCGAGCAACCTAGCTTTTCTTGTTAGTATATATATGTATATACGGTAAAAGAGCTATGGATGATGTGAAGTTTGAAAAAAGAGCAGACTGTCGATCATATTGTACATATTCGTCTGTGGATTTGTATCATCATTCGGAAATTACACTATTTTTGTTATTCGAGATAATGTATAGTTACTACGTGGTAATTAATAAATAGTACATATATATATATATATATACCGTTCACGTAACTTTTTAATATTTGATCTGGGCCACTGATCTATTTGGATCAAATCTGGGCCGTTTTGGTTTCTATATTTGTATAGAGGAGAGAGATCCGAACGGGGAGCCCCCTCCCCCTTCGCTCTGGTTCCTGGTCTTCTCCCCCTCTCCCTCGAAATCTCTCTCTGACCCCTTTCTACTGCTCGACTAGGCAGCACAACAGCTTGGAGGTACCACCCCAATCGAGCCACCACCACCAGCTTCGTGTCTCCATAGCTTAGCCCCGCCCAACCGTCGAACCCAGCAAACCTGCCAGACCTTCGTTGAGCTTTTCTAGCACTCACCAGCTGCAGAAACTCCAGGGAGGATGCAAGCAGCGCTTGGGAGAAAGACGACGTCGAGGAGGTGGAGGAAAGGTTGGAGAAACGCTGTGTGTGCCACCGTGGAGCTTCGGCCTCGTCTAGGTAATTCCTTTTCCCTTTCTCCTTCTGTTTTAGACCATCTAGGGTGTTGGTTGGGGTAGATCCTAGCGTTGCAGGTAGAGGAGCATGGTTTGGCCGAGAAAACTTGAATTTTCGGCCAAACCAGTCTATCGGAGTAGTCTAGGGTAAAAAGCGGTAAAACCCTAGGTTTTTACCACGGCAGATCTGATATTTTACCATTTACTGCGGGTGTGAAAAGGCAGGACTGCCCCTGACTATTTAGTATATTTACAAGGATGCCATTAAGGCTGAAATCTTATAAATGCCCCTGGTTGTTTTGTATATTTACTGGGCTGCCACTAGGATTGAAATCCCAAGAATGCCCTTGGTAGATTTGTATATTTATGAGACTGCCATTGAGGTTTAAAAGACCATAGTGCCCCTATCTGTTTTATCTATTTTCAAGTGCTTCCACTAAGGCTAAAATCTCTAAAATACTCCTGGCAGCTTAGCATATTTACCAAGCTGCCATTGAGGCTGAATTGATAATATTGCCCTTAAAAATTCTAAGTATTTACAAGAGTGTCATTGGGGTAAATTGACTATTTTATCCTTGGTGAAATTATCTAATTTTATGGTTGCCACTATATTATAATTATCTGTTTGGGTGTTTGAATGTTATATTTATATGTGGGAATGTTGTATTTACTTATAGTGGAATGTTTGGGTTATTACCGATAGTTAGCTAGCTTGGTTGTGGATACCTCGGCAGAGAGGTTAAACCTCGGATTTGCATTTAGCTTATGCTATCATTATTTATAAATCGACCAACATGTAGTAAAACGGGTTTTGCCCGGTTAGGGCGTTAATAAAAATAAGAGCTACGTGTGGCTTGATCCCTGAGGACATGATACGTAGGCAGCCTGACCGGGATTCAGTTGCAGTCACAAATAATATTAGAAACCTAGGTTCTCTAAAGTAGTTGGTTTGAGATCCAAATACGGAAATCGGGATAACCTCCGGTTGTGAGGTCTATTTCGGTATCGTTTGGATTGTGTAAAAGGTTTGGGAATAAGGGTTATCCTTTCTCAATTCTCAAGGGGGATTTCGAGAAAATCTCTCTTGGGATAAGTCCCGCATGTCCTAACCCAGGTTTAGGAAGGTAAACTTGGGTCAAAGCATGACAAATTGGACTGTTAGACTATTCGACAGTCGTTTCGCGTCCTACATTTGATTGATGGGTTAAAAGAGTAGGTATGGCCACTTATGTCAACACATTAGTGTTGTGTAATTATATTCGGGGATGATCCGATGATTGAGGTGTTGGATGGGGTCAAGAGGGACAGATTGTGTAGAGTATCATAGTGGCGCAGCGGACGCGTGGTGCTCCATAAAGCTCGAGGAGGAATATTGTACGACGGTCAGGGAACCGCTTTCGGACAAGAGAGACGTCACCAAGTATGAGGACGTTTTGAGCACCGTATCTGGAGCAGGAGATGCGTGGTCAGTATGATGAGTGGACCTTTGATTTGTTTTAAAGAAATACATGTCATGGTTTAATAATTGAATGGTTTTAATTGTTCGAAAAATGAATGATTTTTTAGGTTTTTGTACATTTTCGATTACTTTGGTTTTGCAAGCACCTCAGTGGAGGGTTTTTATTCGTTTGTTTCCATTTGATTTATGGATTTCAGCTCGCTTATTTTCACTTGGGTTTTAAATGGTTTTGACGGGAGAGTCCCGTCGTACAGATGGGAATCAGACCCAATGTTTTACTGGGATTTCTATGTTTGACATTTCTAAGTTTGAATTGTTTTTGGCATGTTGCCGGGATTGGGTTAAATTTTTGGCAATTGCCTGGATTTTATAAATAGGCTTCGGGCCTAGATTTATAAAAAAAATATCAGGAATTTGTTTTAATTTCATCATAAAGGGTCGTAGGATGATTATAGCTAGCGGGCGGCGCTCCTCGTTCGGCAGAGTAGAAGCGTGGGATATGTGTTCTTGCAGGGAATGGATGGTATACGGGATTTGCGTTCTCACTAGACAGTGGATGAGACTCCAGAGCTCTTAGCTCTGACTCTAGCCTGTGGGGCTCACTGTCATGATGGGTCGTCATATGTATTGTTTGTTGTTAGCTAGCGGACAGCGCTCCTCGTTCGGCGGAGTAGAAGCGTGGGATATGTGTTCTTGCAGGGAATGGAAGCACGTCACTCGTGGCTCTTATCATCCATTGGGGGAGATGGTAGAGTTAGCGCAGGATGGCGACCTCACAGAGAGGTACGCTAGAGCTCTTAGCTCTGACCTTGTTATGGTGATCGATCATTTACGAAATAGTTTTCCCGATTTGATTTTATACGGCTGTAGGCCATGATTTGATTTTATATGGCTGCGGGCCATGATTTGATATATATTTGGCTGCATACCACGAATTGATTTATATTTGACTACGGGCTAGGATTTGTTTCATATTGGCTGCATGCCGAGATTGGATTTATATTTAGCTGTGGGCTGAGAAATTATTTGTTTTTGGCGTAAGACCTGGATTGTTTTCCAGAAAAATGAAAATGAAATTATGATTTTGAACCATTATTATTGGCATTGATTTTTGGTCCACTCTCTCTAAAACATTCCACGTCTGAGAAGTGTTAGCCATAGCTTGAGAACCTGACGAGTCTGCACTAGTTCCTAATAGAATATAAAATTTACGAGTGACGTACTCCAGAATTCTACGGAAATAGTTGGAGACGGTTCGGGTTAATCGTGATCGTTTGGATGAGGTGGTGGTTGAATTTTGGTAAAGGAGATCGGGGTATCTCTTCGAGGGAAACCCACTTATGAGGAATAAAAGATGTTGAGCTGATTGGTGTAATATTGAAATTGATTACAGAAGCACCATGAGATGCATGTAGGATTTTGAGCTAAACTTTTGTC
This sequence comes from Comarum palustre, assembly GCA_951800085.1. Classification (NCBI taxonomy): domain Eukaryota; kingdom Viridiplantae; phylum Streptophyta; class Magnoliopsida; order Rosales; family Rosaceae; genus Comarum; species Comarum palustre. Next base: position 15,648,193 of record OX637572.1, read on the forward strand.
CTTTAGGCAGGACTTGAGCATACAGGAGTTGGGGTGCCAGCTTGTTAGCTCTTATTGTTGTGTAATACCGTACTGAAGACTCTCTTTTGAGAGAGTGGTGTAGGATGAGGAAATTCACTGACTGAGTATGTGAAGATGACATCCATGTTGGCGCGAAGTCGCTTAGCTGATTCATCAGCTCGAGTGAGCAGCTTCGAGATCGCAATGTGGTATGCACTTTCGTTTGAGCCCCGTGATCGATAGTTAAGGTACAAGGAACGAGAAATTGAGAATTTTTGAGTGAAGGACGCATGAGATAATACGTCCATGGTTTCAAGGCCTAGTGTAGAAAGTGCACGTTTCTGTTGTCTCAAAAGGTGCGAGAAACGTATGAGTTTATCCTACGGTGATGGATTGTACCAGTTCCGTCCTCCCACGAGGAAGGCATTGGCGTTAAGTGTCAAGTGTGGCAGTTGTAAAAGTGGAGTATATGTATTGACTACGAGTTAGTCTACATTTATGTCTCGGAAAGCTACCAGTTTGTCTTAATGGCCATTTCAGGAATTAACTCGAGAAGAGTTAAGAGGCAAGCCTGGTGGAGTCTGTTTACGACGAAAGTGATGAGACAAGGGTATCGTACTTGAAAATGTGTTTTAAATCGAGCGCAGTTATGTATCCCATATTGCAACTACGAGAAGACTTTGGTTTCTAAAGGAATTGGCACATAGAGCTTGTGACTCTTGTTTGCTTGAAGTTCCGTTTAGTGGAACTTGACGACTATCCTTGACGGTTAGTTTTATGTCCCGCAGTGAAAATTTCGAGGACGAAATTTTTATAAGGTGGGTAGCTTGTAACACCCGGCCCCAAAATTTCCCTTTTTACCGGGGCCAAGCGGGTTACAAAGGGGTGTAACCGCATTTTTAACTTTCTCCGAATTAATATTCGAGTTTAATATCAAGATATTCTCGATTCTGGGGAAAAATAGAATTAATGATCTGAGAAGGTAGATTATGTCAATACGAGTCCTTCGGTATGTCTGGAATATTTTTCGGGGCTACGAGTTGTTTATTTTAGATTTATTTAATTTACGGAAGTAATAAAGGTTATTTACTTTACCGTAAAAAATGTGACTTTGCGATAAGTCTAGAATTTAGGAAAACTTCCTTCGGGAAAGTTGTAGATGACATTAATACGAACTCGTGGGTATGTTCTATGAATTCATCAGAGTTCGTATATATGCGAAAGTTATTCGAGATAATGTATAGTTACTACACGGTAATTAGTAAATAATAAAAATATATATATTTACCGTTCACGTAACCTTTTAATATTTGATCTGGGCACTGATCTATTTAGATCAAATCTGGGATGTTGGTTTCTATATTTATATAGAGGAGAGAGATCCGATTAGGGATCCCCCTCCCCCTTCGCTCTGGTTCCTGGTCTCCTCCCCATCTCCCTCGAAATCTCTCTCTGACCCCTCTCTACTGCTCGACTTGGCAGCATAACAGCTTGGAGGTACTGTTTGGTTTAGAATTTGCAGTCCTTCAAACAACCGGCTTGTAAATTTGTGCTAGGCGTGCCAGTACCTTTGGGTCAGGTACAACCTTGAAGTTGGATGCTGCTCGCGTCCCTCTTCTGACTTCTTCTCACAGCGACCGTGACAGACGCCGATCTTCTTCCTCTGTGCTGGGTTCTCTTTATAGACCTACAAGGGAAAAGTCCCTCTAGGATTTTTCTCCAACCTTTGCGGATGGCCGAATCTTACTTAGTATGCAACGAAACTAAGCAGCGGGTATCAAGATATGCAGGATATGAACTGGCGAACGGATTCTCCAGAACTGGTGGCGGGAGTAAAAACTGCTCAACGGATTGAACAGGGGAGTAGTGAGATTTCAACGGATTGAAACCTGTCAGACTTAACGGATTAAGTCCCTTGTGCAGCTTGACGGATCAGGCTACGGTTGCTGACGGATCAGGCTTGGTTGCTCCAGAGAGGCTTTGAAGACTTTCGCGTGGCGAAGTTGTTGTCTGTTTGTTGATAGATGTTGTTGTTCTTTTCTTGTATCTCAACCCCTTTATATAGTGAATACTAGGGTAGATGTTTACTTGCGAATCAAGGCATGACATCATACTGGTAGGGTTTAGTAATCCTTCTTGTAGTGCAAGACAAACTCTTAAAGCCCAATCCTATAAGCCCAACACTATTCTGTTGGTAACTTAACACCTTGTAACCACGTGTTTCTTTTCTCATAATACTCTCGCGAACGCCTTTCCACCCGCGAACGTATTTTGCTAACACACACCCTGCTCCGCGAACGCGTTTCCCTCAGCGAACAAACTATCTCCCTTCGCGAGCGTGCTTCATTACTGTGCTCCTCGAGAGCGCTTTTGACTCTCCAAGCGTCCTCTGACCTTCTTGACCGCAGGCATCGGTCCACTTACTTTTCCATAAATGAGCCTTTTACTTCTGGATCTAACATTGCCCCCCAGCTCTTGAGATTAAGCCCGTTTGCGAAAATCGAAAAGAGTTATACCTTGGCATTGATTTAAACAAAAGCAACGTCCTTTCATTATCGAACTCCTCAGAACACTCAACCATCATTTCCCTCTGCAACTCTTTTCAAACCTTCCTGAGACAAAACGCCGCCGCTCCTACTTCCAAATCAATGGCCCCCAAACATACTTTCTCTACTGTGAAAACCTTACCCAGAACCCCTTCTGAGCATGAAGCTCTAGACTTCGTCCAAGCCATGGCTGATTTCCGACCTGCTCCAAAACAAAAAGGCTCTTGGTTGAAGGTTAAGCCTGACAATTCCTGCGACCTGGGTCCTTGGGTCGATTTCTTCCCAAGCCAATTTCAAACACCTTATCGTCAACATGCATCCCGAATTCCCCCTTTAGTTTTCCGCAAAGAAGATGCTTCCTTCGTCGACTGGCAGAAGTCAGACGCCCAGACCAGATTTGGGCAATGGCCGAACACCAATGACGCCGAGATTCAATGGTACCAACAACGCCGCAGTAAAGACCTTGAACGATGGCAAGCCGTTGGAATCGCCGATCCCATTGACCTCTGCTTCTCTCTGAAGTCTGGCTGCAACAGAGCTCCTCTGGCAGCAGCAGTCTGTTTCTGGGACACTTCTTCAAACACCTTCCATCTCCCCGCAGGCCCAATGGGTATTACTCTGCTGGATGTGTATACAATTACCGGGTTTCCATTCTCCAACGCACCAAACCCTCTCAACGACCTTGCTTTGGAACATCAAATCCCCTCTGATCAGCCTCGCCCCAACTCATACACCGCGTGGGTCAGTCACTATGGGAGTACTGATGATGATCTAAGTGGCCTAGCATTCCTGGAATTCTGGCTACTCAAATATGTCGAATGCAGCGCCACCAACAAACCCACCTTCGCCTGGGCCAGAACTGCTGAGCTGCTTTACAATGGTATCCCTCTTAACCTCTTAGAGCTAGCCACTGGATTACTATACAGGGCGTTACACTTCCTATCCTTAGAACCCTTCAAACACAGATCTGTTAGCGGTCCTCTTTGGATTTTAGACTTGTGGCTTCAAACCTACTTTCCTATTTTCCGTTCCTCTTCTATCACCAGCTTTTTAAAAGATAAGGTATTAGGCCAAACCATCGTGTCTGCCTCCCATCCTCCAGCCATTAGTTATTCGCGCTGTTTCCACCACCTGTATAGTATGGAACACCTGCCTTCAGATTCTATTGCACTTGTTTGTAGGCGGACATACCCTTCACTTGTAAATGAAGGTTTTATTTTTAGTAATCGCCACAACGTTCTGCAGCTCTTTTTCTTCCTGCGCCTCCTCTCCAATCGCGACCTTAAACTGCCAGGCAGAGCCGGAGTAGAAATCTATGCTCCCAACTTCTTCGCCAGGCAATTTGGAATGTGCCAAAGCATTCCATATCCCTCATTGGCTAGCCGCAACCATTTCACTTCGTGGCGAGAAACCTATAACGCTGGAACCGATCCTGAATTCATTCCCTCCTGCTTCAAGGACATCATTCAGCCTGTTAACACCTATCCCCTTGGTGGAGTACGTCTAAGTTTTGCAGCTAATAATGAGTTCACTAGGTGGTGGACTTCAATCAACGAGGGTAGATGGAACCCAGATCACCTATCTGCGTTTAGAAAGATTTTCCAGCCATATCAGAAACACTTCCGCCATGCTGAAGATTTGGCTGTGTTCGCCATCGACGGCCCTCACCAAAGCTTTGAATTTTCCTCGGTTCCTGAGGTGCGAACAGAAGTGCTTCCTGCCCCCCAGGTATTTAAAACTCCTTAACTGCAATAATCAACTTTCTGATCTGTCTCCCTTATTCTGACCATCTTCTTTCCTTGCAGCGTCTTCAAAGAACCAAGAAATGCGCGAACAAGAATGGAGGTCGCCCTCTTAAGAGGCTCAAACCAAGTCTTCCTACAGAAGAGACCGTTTCTCAACCCCAGGTATGGGTTCATTTAATTAGAAAAAACTCGTATGCTTATGTAGCCAAGTCAACTAATCATATAATTGCTTTATAGGTGGATTAGCCTATGCAGTCTAGTCCAGAAGCCGCGCGATCCCCTGAAGAATGCAGTCAACATCCTGCTGTTTCTGGTGCTCCTAACCTATCCGTTCTGGCTGAAGCGACCTCCACCGTGGCCCGGGAGGCAGCTCCTCCTTCAGCCAACTTGGACATTGAGACTCCTGCTGAAGCAAATCAAGAGGTATTGTGTCGATAATCCACTCAATTGGAAATATTTCAACGAACTTGAGCTCAATTATACTTTTGACGTTTCAGGGACCAATTCCTGTATTTGAAGTTAGTTCCTCCTCAGAGTCAGTTGCTTCTCCGGTCCTGGATACTATGATGGGAGAGATCTTTAGTGAAAGTACTAAGCTCGCTCCTATCCAAACTGTTGCTGCGAACGAGCCAAACCCTCGCGAGACGATTTCCTGTTCGCAGAAGAGGATAGTGACTGACACTCGCGCGAAGAACATTCCTCTCGCGAGCGAAAGTTCTCCCGCGACTGAAAGTCGCGCACATGTCCTTCCTCCCGCGAACGAAGTCTCTTTCGCGAGCGAAACTGCTGCCGCGAATGACGGTCGCGCGAATGATATTGCTCAATCAATGCTTCAACCGATGATCCCAACTGAAACTAACCCAAAGGTAACAATTTTTATTCTACAGCTTTTGTTTGTATTCTTACGAACACTAACTGTTTCTTTACTTGCCAGATTCCGGAGAACCTTCCAATGACTTCTTCTTCTGATCATGCTACGCCTTCCGTCATCGAGCAAGTCCAACAAATGCTGGATCCTTTCCAAGCAAACCGCTCAATTGCTGATGCGACATTGTTCCTTCGCAACCTGGAGCACGAGGATCTTCTCCACCCACATACTAGGATCCAAGTCGAAGATGCCATTCGTATCCTTCGAGTTCAAGCTGACGAAAGGCTCTTGAAGAAATTGCGGCGTCTATGGGAATTCGTAACCAGTGCTGCAACCCTATCTGAGCGTGCCAAAGCCACTCGATTGGAGGCCCCTCAGTATCATCAGCAAAAAGAGAAATTCCAAGCTGAACGGGTTGCCAAAACCACCAGTCTTACTAGACTTGTTCATAACGCGACCCATTTGCTCCCTAACCGAATTGCTGAGCTCAGACGTCAACAAGCTGAAATTGAGGCCCAGCTAGCAATTGCCGAAGAGGAGGCCCGAAAAAACTTAGAAGTCTTGGAGCAAGAGAAGAATTCCTACCAGACTCTTCAGCAAATGATTAACCAGGTGGACGACAGAATCGAAGATTCCCTGATCAACGAAGAGAATATTCAAAACGCCCTTGATCCTGCTTTAGCGAATATCAGACATATCAGTAAATTTATTTAGTTGATCATCTGTACTACCTTTGTTCGCGAATATTACTCTGAATGCAGAAGATCTTTTCAAATTAATTCCATATCTCTGACCTCTCGGAAACTGTCTCATACTTTAACTGCAACGTTATGCCCATTAAATCGTGCATTTACCGTATTCAACTAACTCAGCACGCGTGATAAATGCTTGGCCAATGAATGAATAGCAAACCCTTCAGTTCCCTTTGGTGAAAACCTAGCGTTTCGCCTATAAATAGTGATCAACTCTTTTCATCACCTTCAGCAACCAAGAACATGTATTCTCCTTTCAGTCTCAAAGCAGTTCCTCCAGACCTCTTTCTTCAATCCCAACCCTTAGGCTTCACAACCAAACCTCAAATACTGGGTAGGCTTCACAACCTAACCTCAGGCATAAGATCTGATGCGCCTAGCCCTGAAGTCGCCTCAAAGTGCACCACTGGAACCAAATTCCACTTGGTGAGGGGATTGACTTCTGGTATTAGACCGAAGAAGGCTTCTGTGCCGACAGGATTCCTCCGTCGAGCCTCTTCCGCGCCAGGTCAGATCAAGTTGCTTCTACTCCACCGCCGTCGGCTCACTTTCAACATGTTGGCCGCGCAAGGTAGAGGATGAAATGAAAACTGTAACAGTTTGAAGGAGAGACTTTATGAAAGGAGTTGTAATAGATTTTTCTTCAAGCAGCTTTGTTCTTGTTCAACACTGTATTTGTTGCAATCAGTTCTTGTTCAACACTGTATTTGTTGAAATGTATGTATGAATCAATAAACACAAATTGTTTATATTCAATGTGTAAACCACAGGTGTTGGTTCAAAAATAAATCCGGGTTTGAAAAACGCAACTTGTTCTTCCCAATCGGCTTGAAAAACACAACTTGTTTTTCCCAAAAATTTCGAAAATTTCAAAAAACCACATTAATTGGTTTCTGTATAACTATGGTGCCCCCCAGTTTTATCAGGTGCACAAAAAGCCAAAACCTCAAACAGGTTAAGCGTTGAGCAACCTGAATGAAACTGACAAAACCCCGGTTCTGCGAACGAAACCCTAAGGTTCTAAACTCTGCCCCCCCTGCTGGGAAACAAGCTGTTCTGTGGTCTGTGGCGGCAAAGGATCGTCAGAAGCCCAAACACTTGGAAAATACTGTTTCAGATGCCTGCCATTAATAGGGTTATTATGGACTTCTCCATCCAAATCTCGCAAATAGTAAGCACCTTTACCCACGATCTGGTCAATCGCAAAAGGCCCCTGCCACGTAGGAGACCACTTACCCTTGCCGCAAACATGTTCGCCAAAGGGAAGTACTGCTTTCCAAACTAAGTCGCCAACTCCAAAACTTCTGCCACGTGTCCTGGCATCATATGCGCGAGCAACTCGTTGCTTCTCAACCATTATATGATCTAAGGCTTCCAACCGAGTAGTATCCAGCTGTTCATGCTCTTGAAACATGGCTTGAACATAATCCTCCCCTACTAACTGACGTTGCTCGCGAACCCTTAAAGAATTGACACTTATTTCCATAGGTAAAACTGCATCATGTCCAAACATCAAGGCATAGGGTGTGGTTCCTGTAGGTGACCGCTTAGATGTTCGATACGCCCACAGAGTATGATCAAGCTCATTATGCCAATCTCTAGGATTATCAATCAACATCTTTCGCAAGATATTGATTATGACTTTGTTACTAGCCTCAGCCTGGCCATTCGCTTGAGCGTAATATGGTGTAGAGTGGAGAAACTTAATCCCATAATCTGCGATGAAGTCTTCAGTTTCCTTTGCTAGAAATGCTGCCCCCCTGTCTGCTACCAAACACTCTGGAATGCCATACCTACTAATGATATTGCTGAAAATGAAGCTGCAAACTGTACGAGCCGACGCATCCTTTAAGGGTACAGCCTCCACCCATTTTGTGAAATAATCGGTTGCCAACAGGATGAACTTATGCTGTTGAGACAAAGCTGGATGAATAATTCCTATGAAATCCAGCGCCCATCCTCTTGCTGGCCAAGGCTTAATAATGGGTTGCATGGGCACATCTGGAACATGCCGCACTGGTCCATGCGCTTGACACTCCGGACATCCCTGAGCAAAGGCAATGCAATCTTTTAAGATCGAAGGCCAAAAGTAACCATAACGACGGATAAGCCACCTCATCTATGGTCCAGCCTGATGTGAACCACAAACTCCTAAATGTACCTCCCTCATCACTCGCTTAGCTTCCTTTCCAAAGATACACCTAAGATCAACTCCATCCTCTCCTCTGCGTAGGAGTTCGCCACCTCGTAACACATAGTTAGTGGCAAAGTATCTGACTTGTCTATCTACTGGAGTAGATGGATTATCCAAGTAGTCAATGAGTGGTTGACGCCAATCTGTATCGATAGCCTCTACTGTAGCAACATACCATTCATCCGCGTCTACCCTCCGAGCCATGAAAGAAGGTAACGTTCTCCTTTCAACTTTCAAAATCCGCTCGCAGACTCCATCAGTCAAAGTTATGCCAGTGGCAATTTGTGCCAACTCATTCGCCGCAAAGTTGTGTGCCCTTGGGATGTAATCTAGAGTGACATCACTGAATTGCTCCAGCAGCTCTATAGCCCTTTCCCAAAATGGAACCAAAGTGAAGGTTGTACACTTATATGATCCCTTAAGCTGATTGATCACCAGCAAAGAGTCGCCGAACACACTTACCACTGTTGCCCCCATTGCGAGCAACATTTCCAATCCGATTATGAGTGCCTCATATTCAGCCTGATTGTTGGTGCATTTCCACTCTAGTTGGAAAGAATACGCATGACGAACCCCCAGAGGACTTACCAAAGATATCCCAGCGCCAGACAAACTTTTAGTGCTGCTTCCATCAAAATACAACTCCCAAGGCTGCATTAGAATGGCCCTCACGTCTAACTCTCTGTACTGTAAATCTTGTTCCACTGGATGATGAAGCAAGAAATCCGAAACCTCCTGTCCGGTTTGTGCCTTCAAAGGTGTATATTGTAGTGAGAATTCAGACAAAGCTAACACCCATTTGCCAATACGACCCCGGAGAATAGGTCTGGTTAACATGTACTTCACCAAGTCTGTCTGTGCCACCACTACCGTTGTGAAAGATAACATATAATGACGTAACTTGCAACCAGCAAAATACAACGCGAGGCACAACCGTTCCATGTCACTATATCTGGTTTCTGCATCTATCAACGTCCTGCTAAGGTAATACACAGCATGCTCAACCACTTTATCGTTATCTTGGCGCTCATCCTGTGCCAAAAGCGCAGCAATGGACGTTTCACATGCTGAAATGTAGAGCTTCAAAGGGTGACCAGGCCGTGGAGGCATCAGAACTGGTGGTGAGACTAGGTACTGCTTTATTCTGTCAAACGCTTCCTGATGACTCGCTTCCCAACGAAATTCCGTATCTGCCCTCAACTTTAACAGTGATGTAAAGGGTTGAATTTTTCCTGCCGAGTTCGAGATGAATCTGCGCAAGAAGTTAATCTTACCCAATAACTGCTGTAATTCCTTTTTGTTAGTTGGAGCTGGAGCTTCTATTACCGACTTGACTTTGTCCGCTGGAATCTCGATGCCACGCTGATGAACCACAAACCCTAGGAAGTCACCTGACTGAACCCCAAAGACACATTTAGCTGGGTTCATCCTGAGTTTATGTTTTCGCATCCTTATGAAGACCTTTCGTAGATCCTCTATATGGTCTGCCTTAATCTTGGACTTCACTACCACATCATCAATATAAACCTCCAATATCTTCCCCAATATGTCATGGAAGATAAGGTTCATCGCCCTTTGATATGTGGCACCAGCATTCTTAAGCCCAAAAGGCATGACTTGATACTCGAATGCTCCTGTAAAGCCTGGACATCTAAAGACCGTCTTGTGCTTATCTTCTTCCTCCACAGGAATCTGGTGATATCCTGTGGTTCCATCCATGAATGACAACAGCTCATGCCCTGCCACTGCATCAACTAACATGTCTGCCATTGGCATAGGATACACGTCCTTAGGTGTGGCAGTATTCAGATTTCTGTAATCCACGCACACCCTCATCTTACCATTCTTCTTTCTGACTGGCACTATGTTAGATAACCATTTGGCATACTTTGTAGGTCGAATAATTCCAGACTTAAGCATCTTTTCCACCTCTTCCTTTACTGAAGCCGCTGTATCGGCATGCATTCGCCTAGGTTCTTGCCTGACTGGTCTGTAACCGTCCATGATCGGTAGTTTGTGACAAACTAACTCTGGTGCTAATCCAGGCATGTCTTCGTATTTCTCTGCGAAGCAATCCTTGTACTCGTGAAGTAGCTCAATGAGCTTCTGTTTTTGTTCAGGCTCCAAATACATACTTATTCCAACCTCCATTGGTTCCTCTAGGGTCCCTAGGTTGACTTTCTCTACTGGATCCTTGACCTTAGGTGGAGTATCATCCAAGGCTGCCGGAGCTGCCTGGATAATCTCCTCCTCCTCTTCGTCATATTCCAAAACATCGTCGTTAACGCATTCTACTGCTGCCACCTGTTGGTAAGCCTCTTGCTCCTGCCTAAAAATAGATAATCTCTGGTGCAGGGAAGCGTAGGCTTCCAACTCCTCCTTGCTAAGTTGTGGCTTCATTTATTGCTTTGGGGTAAAATCATGGAGATTGGTCTACTGGCGTCTGCTTGAAGCTGCGCCAATCCCCATTGTGTAAGCTCAGTGGAGGTCACCCCATATGGATGTCCTTTCTTTGTAACACCACTGATTTTCAAAGGCCTCATATCCTCACTGTAATAACTTGCCTCCACAAAGCAAGCTGCTACTGAAAATGGCCTAGGGTCAGCCTTGATTACTTCGGACTCGTCGGTCTCTGGGTTCCAGATGGCAAGCTCTTGATGGAGAGAAGATGGAACACAGCCGGCTTGGTGAAGCCAATCTCTACCCAGGATCATAGTATAAGGAGCTGTGCACTCAGCCACAAAGAAGGTCTGATACATCTCTGATGGGCCAACCCTGATTTTCAGTATCACCACTCCGAGTGTCTGAGCTATGTTACCGGCAAAACTTTTTACCTTCATCTTGCTTTCTAGAATCTTCTCCTTTGGAATCTGAAGGTAATTCATAGTTTGTACGGTGAGCACACTTACGGCAGCCCCTGTATCCACCAATATCTTACTGACCCTTTTATCCATCAAGTCAGCAGTCACGTATAATGGTCGCAAATGTTGCCTCATGGCGAAGGTGGGCTTGGAGAATAAAACATACTTCTTTCGTAACTCAGAGCCTATGTCTTCTTTATCTTCATTCGCGGCAAGCTCTTCTCCGCGAACAGATGACTCCGCTCCAGCCTCATCTGCTGACATGTTGAGGAAAACTTCCGACGAAATTGGCTCATCCAATGCGTACATAGAAGGTAAGACATACACCATATTGCAATAAGTGTTTGTCTCTAAGGCTGGTATCACAGCTTCGGTCGTCACGTAAACCTGAGCAGATTCAGATTGGTCTGTGATCATCTCACCATGCTCGTTCTCCACGTAAAGCATGCTGCATGGCAAACTTTCGTCCATGCCCTCGGTTTCTTCTTCGTCTTCCTCCATATCGTCTTCTGTAATGCGGGGTGTACCGACTTCTGATTCCTCTTCTGCACGGGCAAATGCTTCAGCCATCTGCTTTACTAAAGAAACCTCTGGAACAGGTTTCTGCTGCTCAACCTCAGTTATAGGTTCAGCCTCATCTGTTTCTCGAGACCCCTGCTCTTGACGCTGAACTGCTTTTGGTCTCCATTCGAACTTTGTTTTCGACGTCTCCCTCCTGTCTTCGTTCTTAGGACCTTCTGAGATCCTAACCCTTCAGTAGATATTTTACCCACCACCTTCTGACCCACACGCGACCAGACTGATTCCCGTGTATGTTGACTTTTGTCGACGCCAACCCTTGACCATACAGACCTTCGTTCGCCGCTATTTTCTTCTCGTGAGACTCTCTTCTGTCCGCTATGTTTTGTGGTAGGAGTCTCGGGGATATCGCGAACGTTTCTGACAGGACAATAAGGTCTAGCTGACAATAAATCCAGCTTTCGCCTTAGCTGTTCTGGAGTCTCTCTGATTTGGTCTGGGCTGACTAGACCTTTATCCAACGCTTCCAAAAGCCTCTTGGTCTTGCCGTATCTTCGCTGCACGTTCCTAGTCTGAGTAGGCGTAGCTTCTACCACCTTTCCTCTTTCTCTGACCATCCAGACGTTGTCCTTGAGTATATTCCGGGAAGCTGGTGGTATGTAAGGTTTAGTCACTGCGTCCTGTGGGCTGACCATTGGCTTATTTCCCTCCATTCTCGCCTGGCGTAACCGCAGGTAGAGGTTGGAATCCCTCTGACTAGGACTTGCTGATCTTCTCAACTGCTTTGGACTGTACGGCTGATGCGCCTCAGGGGGTGTAGTAACAACACTCCTCGGCTCCTGTTGCGATTCTTTAACAATGCCACATTCAGTCTTGCACCTGGCACACAACATGACTGTGGATGCGCCTGCTCTTGATTCTTTCTGCTTGACAACTTCTGTTTCTCCATCTATAGTACTCAGGTCAAGCGTCAGTTTTATGTTACCCCGAACCAAATCAACTACAGCCACATCTGCTACTGCTGGATCACAAAAAGTGATTGACCCCTCATTGACCCACTGTTGTATCTGATCTTTGAGCTGCATGCACTGAGAAGTCTTGTGAGTCCACAGGTTATGAAATTTACAATAGGTCTTACCAGCTATTGCTTCTTCTGGGGGGTAGACTCCCCATGGGATGGCCACCTCGTTGGCCATGATCAGCTTGTTCAGGATAACATGAGCCCTACTAGCATCGTAGGTGTACTCTTTGAACTTTGGCCTTGCTGGCAGTGGCTTCTCCTTCTTTCCCTCACACGGCACTAAGTCAACCATATTGATTGTGGGAAAAGGATCGATGTCCACCCAAGCTGCAGTCTTTTCTTCATTCGCTCCGAGCTTTCCCTCGTTGATCCAAGTCTGGATAGTGTCCTTCAAGCGAATGCACTCTGATGTGTTATGGTTCCAAAGATTATGGAACCTGCAGTACTTCTTTCCCTTGAGCTGCTCCTGGGTAGGGGGAGGTCCAAAGTCATTCCTCACCTTCCCCAATGCCGTCAAATCCTCCAAAATCTCCGGTGCCTTGTGTGCATTATATGTATAAGATTCGTACTCCGGCTTGGCAAACGCGGCAAACGAAATCTTTACTGGCTCCTTGGACATCTTTAGCACCTGGGACTTGATAGGCTGCCTACCAGCTAGTTCCACTGCTGCCACTTCTTCCTCATATCCCATCATGTATGGGTCTGTATAGGGCATGGCTTGTGGAGCCGAGTAATAAGGATCCATGGGGGAATATATCGCCCCCACAATCTTGTGCCTTGCTGGAGGCATTCTGGGCCTCAGCGTTCCTGGGATAAGAGCCAAATTGTTCCTGGAATTGTTGGCTTCCTCATCCAGCTCATTCAGGAAGTACTGGTAACTGCCAACCCTGTTCATTAGGTCAGCCATGCTAGAGAACACTCCATCGTGGTGTTTTGCTCTCTGCCTTTTCTCCAAACCCCGGATTGCAATTTTGATCAAGTCAGGTTCTGGGATTGGAGTCTTGCATTTGGCCTGCTGAACCTTGAACCTCTTAAGGAACTCTACTGATGACTCCATAAGTTGCTGATACATAGCTGTCAAAGAAGACAAGTCAACCTCTGGTTCCACAGTTCCAAATGTGGTTCTAAACATAGTCTCCATCACGTTCCAGTCAGGAACTGATCTTGGTATCAACTTGGTGTACCATGTCAGTGCTGACCCCGACAAAGAAGCTCCAAACGTGCGCAGCTTAAACACAGTATCCGTGCCATATGGTCCACACTCGCCTGTGAACCTTGCAATGTGGGTGGCTGCATCTTCAGAGCCTTCTCCTGAGAATGAAGTGAATCTTATCTGTCGATAATGTTCTGGCTATGGGCTCTCAGCCACCCATTCCGGATACGGATGGGCGTATGCAGTGTTCACAGCAGCAACAATGGGAGTTGCCCTTATTGCTTCCTGTATCATATTCTAGACTGCATCCCAGTCCAGCTGAGGTCTCCTCTGAATAGGCGTAGGCGAACGACGTGGTTGTTGCCTTGGAGCTCTCTGCCGTCCTCTAGCTCCTCCAGGGTTCTGATTATTGTGCACCGCTAATTGGTCATCACCCACACGAAGTGGGCCAAATCCCTCTCGGTGCACGGTTCTTCTATCCACCTGGTGATCTACCTCTTCTAGCAAGTCTTCTTCTGGAGGCTGTTGGCGGATAAGCTGTTCAGTTCTCATGGCATTTAAAGTCTCCATGAACATATCCATCCTCTTATTCAGCACTTGCTGATTTTCGTTCATCTTAGTTGCTAGGTCTGTATACCTTAGGTCCTGAATCTCGGCTCTTTTGTCCTGCTGCCGGGCTCGATTGCGGACCTCCTGGAAACCTTTAGTCAGGTTATCTAATGATGAGCTTAATGCTCCTACGTGCTCAGCAAGGTTTTGTGACTGACCTTCGTTAGCCATGGCACCAAACTTGCTAATGGCTTGTTCTGTAGATAGCTTCCTACAATAAGCCGAGTTGTGTGGCTTTGCGATTATATGTTCCGGTTTGGAACACGAAGGATATTCCTTTTGATACTCGTCGACGCCTGTAATCTTGACACGGTCCCATTGGGCGTGCCAGATGTTTGGTTTAGAATTTGCAGTCCTTCAAACAACCGGCTTGTAAATTTGTGCTAGGCGTGCCAGTACCTTTGGGTCAGGTACAACCTTGAAGTTGGATGCTGCTCGCGTCCCTCTTCTGACTTCTTCTCACAGCGACCGTGACAGACGCCGATCTTCTTCCTCTGTGCTGGGTTCTCTTTATAGACCTACAAGGGAAAAGTCCCTCTAGGATTTTTCTCCAACCTTTGCGGATGGCCGAATCTTACTTAGTATGCAACGACACTAAGCAGCGGGTATCAAGATATGCAGGATATGAACTGGCGAACGGATTCTCCAGAACTGGTGGCGGGAGTAAAAACTGCTCAACGGATTGAACAGGGGAGTAGTGAGATTTCAACGGATTGAAACCTGTCAGACTTAACGGATTAAGTCCCTTGTGCAGCTTGACGGATCAGGCTACGGTTGCTGACGGATCAGGCTTGGTTGCTCCGGAGAGGCTTTGAAGACTTTCGCGTGGCGAAGTTATTGTCTGTTTGTTGATAGATGTTGTTGTTCTTTTCTTGTATCTCAACCCCTTTATATAGTGAATACTAGGGTAGATGTTTACTTGCGAATCAAGGCATGACATCATACTGGTAGGGTTTAGTAATCCTTCTTGTAGTGCAAGACAAACTCTTAAAGCCCAATCCTATAAGCCCAACACTATTCTGTTGGTAACTTAACACCTTGTAACCACGTGTTTCGTTTCTCATAATACTCTCGCGAACGCCTTTCCACCCGCGAACGTATTTTGCTAACACACACCCTGCTCCGCGAACGCGTTTCCCTCAGCGAACAAACTATCTCCCTTCGCGAGCGTGCTTCATTACTATGCTCCTCGAGAGCGCTTTTGACTCTCCAAGCGTCCTCTGACCTTCTTGACCGCAGGCATCGGTCCACTTGCTTTTCCATAAATGGGCCTTTTACTTCTGGATCTAACAGGTACCACCCCAGTTGAGCCACCACCACCAACTTCGCGTCTCCATAGCTCCGCCCCGCCCAACCGTCGAACCTAGCAAACCTGTCAGACCTCTGTTGAGCTTTTCTAGCACTCACCAGCTACAGAAACTCCAGGGAGGATGCAGGCAGCGCTTGGGGGAGAGACGATGTCGAGAAGGTGGAGGAAAGGCTGGAGAAACATTGTGTGTGCCACCATCGAGCTTCAGGCTCGTCTGGGTAATTCCTTTTTTCCTTTCTCCTTCTGTTTTAGACCATCTAGGGTGTTGGTTGGGGTAGATCCTAGAGTTGCAGGCAGAGGAGCATGGTTTGGCCGAGAAAACTCAGATTTCCTGCCAAACCAGTCGATCGGAGTAGTCTAGGGTAAAAAGGGGTAAAACCCCGGGTTTTACCGCGGTAGATCTGGTATTTTACCATTTACCGTGGGTGTGAAAAGTTAGGACTGCCCCTGACTGTTTAGTATATTTACAGGGATGTCATTAAGGCTAAAATCTCATAAATGCCCCTGGTTGTTTTGTATATTTACTGGGCTGTCACTTGGACTGAAATCCCAGAAATGCCCTTGACAGATTTGTATATTTACGAGACTGTCATTGTGGTTAAAAAGACCATACTGCCTCTGTCTGTTAGTTTCAAGGGCTGCCACTGAAATCTCTAAAATACCCCAGGTAGTTTAGCATATTTACCAAGCTGTCATTGAGGCTAAATTGACAATATTGCCCCTAGAAATTCTAAGTATTTACAAGAGTACCATTAGGGGTAAATTGACTATTTTATCCTTGGTGAAATTATCTAATTTTATGGTTGCCACTATATTATAATTATGTGTTTGGGTGTTTTAATGTTATATTTATATGTGGGAATGTTGTATTTACTTATGGTAGAATGTTTGGGTTATTACCGATAGTTAGCTAGGTTGTGGATACCTCGGTGGAGAGGTTAAACCTCAGATTTGCATTTATCTTATACTATCCTTATTTATAAATCGACCGACATGTAGTAAAGCGGGTTTTGCTCGGTAAGGGCGTTAATGAAAATTGAAAATAAGAGCTACGTGTGGCTTGATCTCTGAGGATAGGGTACGTAGGCAACCTGACCGGGATTCGGGTGCAGTCACAAATAATATTAGAAACTTAGGTTCTCTAAAGTAGTTGGTTTGAGATCCAAATACGGAAATCGGGATAACCTCCGGTTGTGAGGTCTATTCCGGTTTCATTTGGATTGTGTAAAAGGTTTGGGAATAAGGGTTATCCTTTCTCAAGGGGGATTTCGAGAAAATCTCCCTTGGGATGTGTCCATTACGTCCTAACCTCGGTTTAGGAAGAGTCCCTTATTGGCCATCCAATCTTTGGTCCAACACATCTTCCCCATAGTTTACCTCTTTATGGAGTTTGTCAAACTCTTTTTCTGCGGTGCCTTGAAAGGAATCAAATTTGTTTCTTAATTCTACATAGTTTTGCATTAGAGCCTTGTTGCTCTTCTGCATGCTATACCTTATCTCCAGTGTACCTCTTTGTATCCCTTCAGTCACAGTCTACATCTTTCTCTCTAAATCCTCATGTTGAAGTCGTAGCTTCTCATTTATAGATTGGACCAAGTATGTGGCCATTGGCGCTTCGTTTTCACTAGATGATACGCTTCCTACCATTCTTCCAAAACACAAGATCGTTTCTTGAAGAGTTAAACCTCTACACCTCGCTGAATTATGAGGAGCAATTCACGAATGGTTTGGTTTAAGGCACGACGGATATGGTCTCGAGTACTCGCTCTGACCTGTAATCCTAACTCGTGATGTCCCACTATGGGTGTGCCAAATGTTCGGCATGAAATGAAATTTCTTCAAACAATCAACTCTTGGTGTGCCAGCACCTTTAGGTTAGGTGCAACTTTCTGTTCTGCACTTGTTCGCCTTCTAACTTCCTCTCAAAACGTCTGACGTACGGACGTTAATCAATCCAACACTCAAGTTCTTTCTCAGACCTAACAGACGACTGCTATGATTCTCCTCCACTCCACGTGCAGTGGACGCTTCTTACTCAAACCGGTGTGGTTGAGCAGAGTCAAACGATATTGAGATTAGGTACTCGCCAAAGATTACTCTCTAACTGGGAATATTTGCTAAAGGTTTTATCCTCTAACAATGGGTTTTAGATGGACTTGTGCTCGTGATAAGGCTTTATGAATTGAGGGTGGACATTTTCTTGCGATAAGGCTTTGATGGAGTCAAGACCCTGAAAGTGTTTTTGGTAGAGGTGATCCGAGGGAGACTTGTTTTGCAGTGTTTTGATAGGAGCATTTTATTCTACGTTCTTAATATGTTTTTATCCTCATTTATGCTTTGTTTATCCATTATTAATATAGTATTTGTATGTATTTATCATAAGGGTTTTTCTGTAAAGCAATGGCTAAAATGTGCGTAAAGGAGAGAAATTATGAACTAAATTGTTAAAAGCTGACTTATGAAGTTATCGTGTTATTTCTTATGATTCTATGAATTTATACATTGTTATTACTTGATTAATTTTCTTTAATGTTTAGATGACATGTATATGGACTTAACGGAACAAGAATCATGAGAATCAGACTTATGGAAGGCAGCAAAAGAAGCATGGAAAGACAAGAGGCCGAAAGCATGAAATCCGAACAAAAACAGAGGATTTCCAGAAACCATAACCCAACTTCAAAAATTTCCTTAGGACGATCTAGGATGAACCAGGAAACGTGCCATATATGGATGGAAATCTGTGGATGTCTAGTTTTTAAATCGTTTAGAATCATAGAAATCCAAGTTCTGAGGAATGAGTTATGATGGAAACAATGGCAGGAGGTCAGTCTGCTGGAAACATGACAGATTTTGCTGAAGTTGTCTACCGAGTTCGTAAGTGTGTTTCTTAACCAAAATTCTTCCCAAGCATGTCAAATGATTAATGAGGAGCTTAATGATGATATGGGAAGTTGTTTAGAAGAAGAAGAATCGAAAAAACCACAAGGAAAAGCCTAAAACAGCAACTAGGAAAGTTCTCCCGGTCAAAACAGGATAACTTTTTCTACCGAGCCTATGGATGAGATTCGGCTGTCCTATGAAGCTCAAAACGTGTAAGGGAGTCATTCATTGATCCCTTAACATGTAGGGGAGTCTACAATTCAGAAATAAGTCATTGGAGTATTATCCAAGTCAACCATTGAAGAAGTCAAAATCTAGTGCAACAAGGAAAAGCAAGAAGCCCAATCCGATGCTGAGTGACGCCATATCTCAGGTTTTAGGTAGATTACATGCTATTAGGATGAGTGATGCCATATCTAGAATCATGTCTCCAATGACTCTTGTTCGGTCAGTGTATTTTGTCGTACTGTCATGCGATTGTAGGCACTGAGTAAGATGACACATATATAGGCTTAAACTCATGCGATTGTAGGTCTTAAGTTTACATGAGGAGTCTAATAGTCGGAATTAATTAGAGTATATGATAACATAAATGTTGCATCTTAATGTTGCTTAGGTTTTGCATGTTTATCTATTCGGTGCTTGTTATGATTATGTGCTTAATTATTGATTGACCAACCTTGTAAATATTAGATTTAGAACTTAGGATTTTAGAAAACACTAAAACCCTCCATAATAATTCGGTACATATGTATATATTTTGTAAATAATTTTAGTTAATATTTTGTGAATATTGTATTTTTGCCGAATTTGTATGTATATTTATACTTATGCATTTGTGTATACCTGTATATTATGTGACAGATTTGTACTTGTATTTTTATATTTGTGAATTTTACTAACTTGTTTTAATGCAGATATAATCATTTCCTAGTGTCCACGGTTAGAATGATCCCTACTTACAGTTATTACAATGATAGGGTTTTAAATTGCAGGTCATCCAACGGCCATCGTCATGTTTGCAAGGTTGTTTCAAAGTTGATGTGTGTCTTTTGTATTCACCATCGACCCTTTTATATAATGAACACTATGGTTTTGTTCAATACTTGTAGATCAACGCATATCAGACCCCAAATCAAATAACAAAGAAATCTCCTTAAATGATTATGAAACAGATACTTGTAATCCTACAAATAAAGTCAGACATGACCTTAAAAGGAAAAAGAAATATATATAATACTTTGACCGCAAAAATCGGTCTAATGAGTTTGAAAACTCAGCATTCGTCGAGAAATATTATTTTAACCCAAACAATTCATAATAATACAATTTAAGAAAACTCTTAACAATTTTAATTTAGTTAATGACAGTATATAATGCTCAGCCCTAGTCAATACACAAAAAATAAACTCACCGGAAAACAACAACACAACGTTGTTCTTTACCCAACTAAAGGGGGGAAATGAAGTTTTAGACATTAGGTGTACCTCATATTTGTAGACCTCGATTTTCTTCTCCAAATAAGTAGCAAGATGAAATGAGAAACAAAAATGTTTATGTTTTTTACGATGAAATGGATTTGTTAGAATTGAGATATGTGACAGTATGGAATTTTAGTTATTTAGCCTATGTCAACTTGTTTTTTTTCCTTTTGATTCATAAAAATGATCTTTTTTTCAAAACAATTACAAATTACTGTGCTTCGTATTTGGCAAGTTATTTAGATCATAGCTTACATTTTCTCTATAATAAAGTAAAGATAAGAAGAAGAGAAGATGTTAAAAGAATAGTTATGGAAAGGTAAAAATCTATTCATTACATTAAAAAATTTTAGTGTATTGTGATAAAAGGTAATTCTGATATTTTAAAAATTTAACCACCGAAAGTCTTCCGACAAGATATCTAACAGTCGATATTCAAGACTACGCCATTCATTTTGTTAGGAGTAATTTATTTATTTATTTTTATAAGAAGTAATGTTAAATTGCTAACAGATGGTTGGGGTAAATTACTATTTACGTATGAGGACATCTAATTCATAAATTGAAACCTTCTTCGATCAGAACCTCTCAGATAGAGGTTGACTTTTGTATTTTGGATAGATACCAAAGGGCAGGCAAAGCTCCAAATTTTAAAATTCCTTAGCATTCACAAATTCAAGGCTCAAAGATAGAGAATATGTCGATCGACGAAGATGAGATGGCCAAGAAATTGGCGAGGGAAGAAAGAAGAAGAAAAATTGCAGAAAGAGGATCGGATCGCATCGCCCTCATAACGGGTCAGATCCAATCGCCTCCTGCCTCACCACCCCCATCACAACCAACACCTCCAATCAATGGTAAGATCATATATATGTAATTTTGAATATCATTTCTCCTGCGTCTTTCCCTATGTTGATTTCATATTTAAGCTCATAAGTTTTGATTAGCCAGAAGAAATAGTATAGTGTAATCATACAAATAAGTTAACAATCATGAACACATAAAATATTATGTTAGGAAATAGGCCAACGATGAGTCTAGCTCATGTTGATTTCATATCTCTCCAATAAAGGTAATGTTGATCCTGATTATTCCTTCTATACGTTTGGAAGACAAAACATTTGAGAAGAAAAAAATGTCTCAAAATGGTTTATAAACTAAAAGAAGGTAGAAGCGCATTTGCTTGTATACGATTCATACGTCTCTTTATCATGGTTTTCATTGCTGAAGTCCTAGCTATGACACTGAAGATAGTGATTACGTTTATATGAAGTTTGATTAACAAGATAATTGGTAAAGCCTTTCTTTGTATTGCAGTTGATACCTGGTTCAAGGATAGCCCTAAAGGTTCGACATTACAAACACAAGAAGCTAGCAATGAACTTTCTGGGCAAAATAACATTGGTACTAAGCAATGCGAAGGTGTGGATGGAAGCATCAAAACTCAAACACCAGCAGACACAACATTAGTTCAGAAGTCACAAACCAATAAGGATCAACAGCCGAACCGGCGACGATATACCAACTTTTTCACTTCAAAAAGATTAAACTTGTGCATAGTAGAATCAGAGAACATGAGAATCATGTGTTCTCTCATAATAGCGTTGTTGGTAGTCTTGTCTTACGTTGATTACACATTGTTTGGAATGAACATAGTGAACTCGGAGAGTGTCATCGCCTCGAAGCCTCTATACATTGTTTTGCTGACCGATGTAGCAATTGTGATAGCGCGATTAATGTACTTCAGGGAGGCAGACGAAGAAGAAAGAGAGGTAAGTAATAGTCAAGATAATGAGGGACAAAGTTGGGCTGCAGCAGTTCAGCTTTTGGAGAGGGGTTTGGCTGTCTATCAAGCCATTCGTGGGATTTTCATAGATTTTAGCGTTTATGTTGTGGTTATCATTTGTGGCCTCTTTTTTATAATCTAAGTGGATCCTTTTATTAACAATTGCGCTAAGTAGTGAACAACTAGCTTTTGTTTTAATGGTTATTGTATTATATTTCATTCAAGTTTGGTGAGAATGGATACGGATCAAGATGCATTCTTAGTTAAACATCTGTATCACATCAATTGAACTTCGGTTTTTGCTCGTATTGCTGTCATTTGTAGACTCGTACGTAGTTGTACACACTCTTTCTTTCTTTGACATGTAAAAACTAGAGTTTCCTATGAGTTTTTCATTTGGCATGGAGCACAAAATCGTTTTGTTAACCAAACCAACCAAAAACATGGAGACAACCTAGAGATCGCCCACGTCTACTAGAGTTGAGAACAAGCTAGGCTAGGGTTTTCAAGCATTTAAAGAAAGGTTCGTTGAATTGTGCAATGGCGCGGTAAGGATTACGGGCGCATATGATTGCTCTATCGACGGTGCTGGTGCTAACCAAAGAGGCGGTGCGGCGGTGGTACCGGACTTTGCAAACCAATACCTACTGTACTACGTTGAGAGAATGCAGAACTTAAAGGTGACAAAGGGCTGCTCAAAGCATATTGGCCGCGTCATGAGGATTGAAAGACCGGTTGTCGATTATTGCTCATGACAACAGTTGTTTCTGATATAAGTATCGTGGATTCTATGGTGATCTATATCGACACTATAATGGTCGTTAAAGTATGTGGTTTATATGCATGAGCTTAACTTATATTTCAAACGCCTCCCTTAACTTTTTTTTTGGTCTGAACGCCTCCCTTAACTGATTGAATAGAAATATAGTGCCTGAGATTAGTTTAAAATCGTCAGGAAAAGTTTGTAACATTGTTTCAATTGACGAAGGCCTCGATTCTAATTCTCACCCCAGATGCGCACATGTAGACAACATATATACATACTTCCACAGAAATTACAAAGCAGGATGGCTCCAATTAAGTTAGCTTACCAATCTGTGACGTCTGGCCTGCGTAACTACAGAAGTCATAAATCCCTCGATCTGGCCACAGGGAGTAGGCAGTCAGAGAGTATCGATCACTTTCTTCTCGATCGTGATCGTTCGGTGATTTGGGAAATGCGCCGTTCTAGCCTCTTCGTCACTTCGTGTGTGGTTTTATTTTTTGCCAAATAGCTAGGATAAGGTTAAACTCAGTTGCGTACTCATTATGACCTCAATAATTCGTTTTTTTTACTTTTTTGTTAATGACGTCTTTATCAAGAGTTGAATACAGATTTTTTGAATTGATCAACTTTTAAATTATATTTTCTCATCTTAACCGTTCAGTTTGTAGATATATATGAGTAGACCATCTCTGTAAAATTTTAGCTAATTTAGTGATCGTTAAGGTATTCAAAAATGTGATTTACAGAGAAGAAAACGAACGGTTCATGTTGAACAGATTCAGTTCGTTCATTGTATATATACATTTTCAAGACCTTAACGATTAATAACTCAGCTGTAATATATATATATATATATATATATATACAGTCCGGATCAGGAGCGGAGGTCCGTTCCTAAGCTTAGGAACGGATTTCATCATTTTGACCCACTTCCCGATCGAATTTCCTCAAACTTCCTTCTAGACATATCTATATCATCTTGTGTAGATTATCTCTGCAAAATTTCAGCCAATTTGGTGATCAGAAAGACCTTCAAACTTATGTTACAAAAAAGATGGACAAACTGGACAGAATTATGTCCGTCAGTTTTGTAACGCAAGTTTGAAGGCCTTTATGATCACCAAATTGGCTGAAAATTTGTAGAGATAATCTACACAAGATGATATAGATAAATCTAGAAGGAAGTTTGAGGAAATTCGATCGGAAAGTGGGTCAAATGATGAAATCCGTTCCTAAGCTTAGGAACTGACCTCCGCTTCTGATCCGCACTATATATATATATATATATATATATATATATATATATTCTAAATAGTTAAGATAAAAAATGATCCAAAAGTGGGTCAAATTAAGGAAATCCGCACCAAACTCTTAGTAAAGACGTCCTTAGCCAAAAAAGTCTATATATATAAGGATCCCTTTTTTGACATTTATGAGGGGTCAAGATTTACACCAACTTTTTTATCACAAAATCACATCTCCACCGTTCAATATATAGTTATAAATGAGTAGATCACTTATGCAAAATTTTATCCAAATTGGTAATCGTTAAGGTATTCAAAACAGCGAATTAAAAGTTAAAGCATAAATGGTTCAAGTTTGGCAAATTTGATCCGTCATTTGATTTCAGTTAGTTCTAAGTCTTAACGATCTTAGATGAAATTTTGCAGAGATGATCTACACATATGCATCTAAATATTGAACGGTGGAGATGTTGATATGTGATCAAAAAGTTGGTATAATCTTCAAACCCTTATATATATATATAGTTTTTTAGGTAAGGATGTCATTACCTTGAGTTTAGTAAAGATTTCTTGAATTGGCCAACTTTTAGATCATATGTTCTCATCTTAACCATTCAGTTTCTAGATATATATATATATATATATATAAATATATATATATATATATATATGAGTAGATTATCTTTATAAATTTTCAACTCATTTGGTGATCGTTAGAGCATTCAAAACTGTGATAAGTGTGATTTATAGAGAACGGTTCCGACTAAACAGATTCGGTTCGTTCATTGTATTTGTACGTTTTGAAGGCCTTAATGATTACCAAATCAGCTGAAATTTTGCAGAGATGATCTATACATATATATCTAGATTATGAACGGTTAAGATGAGAAAATTTAATATCATCGAAAAGTAGGTCAAATTAAGGAAATCCGCACCAATTTATGCATTAGCCAAGAAAGCTTTTATATATATATATATATATATATATATATGTTAAAGAGAAAAATAATAAGCGAGTTATTGAGATCATGATGAGTACGCAACTGAGTTTAACCTTATCCTAGCTATTTGGTAAAAATAAAACCACACGAAGTGACAAAGAGGCTAGAACGTGTGTGCATAGTCCATATCTAGAATGAACCTTTATTCTAAAATTAAAGTGTGAAGATCCATATTTTGCTTACTTTTCGGTCAAATTTTTGGATCATAGCCGATCTGTATCTAGATATATATGTCATGATCATCTCTGCAAAGTTTAGTTTAATTTGGTGATCGTTTGGTCTTCCATAATCGTGATTTACACGAGTAGTTCTACTTGAACAAATTTTGTTCTATTGACTTATTTAATCTAATTCGGTAATCAAACGATCACTAAATTAGACGAAACTTTATACATATGATCATGCCATATATATCTAGATAGTGACTGGTTATGATCGAAAAAATTGATCAAAAAATAAGCGAAATATGGAGTTTCATACTTTAATTTTAAAGTGAGTGTTCGCTCTAGATATGGATTAAATGTATATATATAGGGGGATATGAAGGGGATGTCCACAACCTTGCTAATGTACGGACGCTGACTCAAATCAAGTCCAGCAGCACTGATTGCTTAGTTGTTCTTGCTGGTTATAAACAATAGCTTCATCGTGAACTTCTTTTAGCCGGCAGATTCAACGGTGATGAGTTTCGAATCCGAGATTGAGCTTCTTCAAGTTTCTGCAGCTTTTTCAGGTTTCTGCAGTTTCTTGCTAGTTCCAAACAATAGCTCCATCGTGAGCTTCTTTTAGCTGGCAGACTCGACGGTGATGAGTATTGAATCCGAGATTGAGATCGAAAACGCTACTTAACTTCCAAAGTGAAGTCATGTGTCTTTTGATGATCGATCCACAATAAAAGACATAGTTTCAACCGTAAATCAAACATAGTTACACAATATTAATTACATACATCTAAAAACATCAAACTCATTTAGTCTCTTTCACATAATAGCCTTGTAAAGAGAAAATAACACATGGATACTATTGTTTGTTTGTTTGTGAGCGTTACTGGTTTTATTAACTAGCAAATCACAAAATAACCAATGGCCATTAAGCTTGCTTTATTGACATGAGACTTGTATTGGATTCCATTTTGGAAAGTTGTTCATCTTGATACATTATAGGACTTCTATGTTTTTGTTGAACAGGTAAAACCACCTGCACAAGGTTGAGCACATGAATGACATGAAAGCATCACAACCTAGATCCATGTCAAAGCTAGCAGATACATTAGCGTTTAACTGGATCATACAATAACATGCAAGGATGTAACATATTTACATTTGACATATTTGGGAAATATTAGTGCCCGTCCACAAAAGGGAAACTGTTATAAGTTCAAAATGAAAATGAAAACTGAGTATAGATTAAAGAAGTAACTAAACGAACCCAATTTATTATTGTTGAATTAATCCACATGCAACTCCAGCCATTAGCATTAACATCCACATAAAACCGTCAATAGCATACCTTATTAATACAAAGATTTACTGTAACCCCAATATGTTGCTTCCAAACTATTCCTAACAATCTATCCTCATCGAAAGAAAACTAGTCCTGATGTATTCAACATTTTTCAGAGATGGTCAAAATCTTGGCAAAATAGCTAACAAATTCACCTCAAATTAATTTTCTGCAATTTGTGCCCAAAATCTGAATTTCCCATCCAAATTAATGTCTATGTTACGTTATTCAAAAACAATTATAATTATCTTACTTCCTTTGCTTGTTTATTTATAAATCCCTCCTACGAAACCTTCTCTCTGAAAGCCAGCAAAGTTAAACACTTTTTGAGAAAAATGCCCAAGAAACTCCAAAAGCGTCTTCAAGATTACCTCACCAAGATTAAGAAACCTCCCCCTTCTTTGATCCCAATTCCCTCTAAAAAATGGATGCGAGCCTGTAAACACCCCAGAACCCTATCTTTCGCTATCAACAACACTGAGACGCCTCAAGACAAAGATGATGATGCTGCAACACTCTCAGACATTGATGAGTTTCTCTTCGAGAATTTCAGGTCTCTCTACCTAAGAGACGACGATCAAGAAGCTGACACCACCGATGACTACGATAGAAGAGAAGAGAAAGATAATCTACATCGTCCTCCTCGTGATAAAACCCTAGAAATGAAACAAGGCCATGGTGGTGATGATCATCAAAAGGAACCCTTTTGGGATAAACCTCTACACATGAAGAAACGTCCTCCTGATCATCATCATGAAACCCAAAACGAAGATGGGTTTATGTTCGAATCCCCTCGACTGAATATTGATCCACCGGCGGCGGATCTCTGCAGCTCACACAGGTTTTCAGTGTCCCCGGGTCGACTGTCAAGCTCGGTCCGGACAAGCACAACCACCACCACGACATCTGAGGACGCAGGATCCACCTCTATGACGTCAACACGGACCCTAAACGTCGACTACTCTCCTACCGCATCACATTCTAATCACACCGATCACCATGTGGCACTTCCGACGGACTGTATCTCAGTCTTGATGTACTCTCCCAACCCTAGCTACGAGTTCAAAAGATCCATGCATGATATGGTTGAAGCTCGCCTCAGAAACAACGCAAAGGTCGATTGGAATTTCATGGAGGAGCTTCTGTTTTGTTATCTCAATCTCAACGAGAAGAAGTCCCACAGGTTCATACTGAGCGCTTTCGCGGATTTGGTCGTCGACATGCGTCAGGATTCTGACACGGTTCCGCAGAGATCACGGAAACTTTGAAATTCCGGGTGAAAGACCATGGATTTCAGCGAAGAACATGAAGATTAGTGCAGGGAGAAAATTTATTAATTAGATTGCTTATTCTGGGTTCATTCTCGGTAGCACTCACATGCAATTATGCACTATCCTATGATTGTAATATTGTACTATATTCATCATGTAGCTTTCAAGAAAATCAAACAGTTTCTCTCTATGATTCGAAGTTTTGTAGTTTTGTGGGTTTTGGTGAGATTTTATGGATATTTGATAAGGTCCTGTCGATTGCTTGTTCCCCGGTGCTCAGATACATAGGACTTTTCCAGATTAATTTGCCACCTTTACAGACATATGTTATATCGCATAACGCCAAAATACATTACGAATAGAAGCTACACAATAGACTGTGGAATGGTCATTTGAAAATTAGAAGCAACGTTTAGAATTGAGTTTTAGTTTTCTTATTTTCAAATTGGACTCAAACATTTAGCTAGTAGCTAGCATATATTTTTAATTTCATGTTCGGATTCGAACTGTTAGCTAGTGAACAATGCGTACGTCTTGGTTTCCAATTTTCAATTTCATCTTCGGGCTCAAACTTTTAGCTAGTAATTATGGAGTGCATCTTTATCTTCATTTCGGTTTCAAACAAGCAAAGAATGCATCTTTACTTTGTAGATGTTTTGGCACAGAAAAAGGCCCCAAGACGGTTAGTAAGTACTGTCTAGATGCAAAGAAAAAGGCCCCAAGAAGCAATTCGTGTTTCTGTGGCGTAGCGCCTGTAGCCGCCACCACTCAAAGTCTACGAAGAAACTATAGTCAGAAATGGAGACCTTGGGTTTGTAATAGTCTTGCTAAATAGCTAGTATTCCTCAATTGACAATTTCTGCATGCTCAATTATTTTGAGCAGAGAAACGTAACAATCAAATAAAAATCAATATTGTCAAAGATGATTGGAGAAAAAGCTTTCCCGACCTAACATGTCTGTTAAAACGCTACCGTCTCTGTTGCATGTTCCTTAATTGGTGCTCATTTTGTGATAAAAACTTGCTGAAACCATCTGATTCCATGCCTAGGATTTTTCTATATCCGAGGTCATTTTCTTTGTTCTATCAGGATCATTAACCAAGAATGATGAACATGAACAACTATGAGGAATACGAACCAAAAATTAAGAGACAATAGCAACCAAACTTAAGGAACAGACTAGCTAGGAATCAGAAGATTGAAAACAATTATTTTTTTTTTTGGACTGAACAATTATTTACCTTCTAACTAAGAGCGGAGCTTTATATATAGAGTTATAGACAGCTAAGACGGGATGCAAGAAATGGTCAATTTATGTCCAATCTGGTTATAATCAGACCCTGTAACAATTTCACTCGACATCACAGTTCTTGGGAACCCGAAGGAGTGCCGTGTTTCCCATCCAGATGGTAAAACATACTATCATAAAAGGGAAGATCCTAATACTTGCTTCCATCTTATAACCTTGAAGGCAGGACGTTGTGTGACCCTTCACCAGCACTTCTGCTAATTGCCTAGCCTGCAAGTGAAAATCGTTGTTAATATACTAGTAAAACTGTGCAACATTGTTCTGTTTTAGACCCCTCAATCCCCAACTGATCACAGAGTGGTGCTCAATAGTATGGTGCATTGGCATTCAGAAAAGTGAGGGTATGGAAATGATCATAAATTTTGCTAGTTCCAAGTTTTGGATTGCATATATATGATTACATAAATACACTTCTATCAGGTTCAATGACATCGGATTCTCAACGATGCTAGCTACCACCAGAACTACACTAGAATCAAACAAAAAACTACACTAGAAGCAGGGTACAGAAATGTCTACATTCAAAACAGTAGTTAATTTTGAACTGATACCGATAAGCATGATGTTTGGTTTCCTTCTTCACGTGTATAGATTATTGTCCTGAAAAATCCTCCTGGGTTGTAGATCATTACTTAGTCAGTCGATTGGTGAGTTGCAACTGACTAAACTGTGTCTTTCACTCTTCTAATCAATCAAATATATTCATTCTGCTTTGATTGATTGACATATGCAGTATAAACTAAACAAATTATGAGAAAACTGCCCATGTAACTAATTGAAAATTGTTTCTATTTGTTCAAACTTACAATGAAGGTAAAGGGACTGGGGAGCCAGATTGAAACTCTAGTTTTTGATGCAAGTGTAAATGCTTTCCACCACTAGAGTTACAGCTCCTGACAACCATAAGCTTTGCCTTCCAAAAGAGAACACATCACCTTTTATATCAGGGAGCACCTCAAGAAAAACCAGCCTTGTTATCATGCATTACACTGAGAAGATCCATTGGTTTGAAAATAGTGATCATACATGGGATGATACTTTGCAGGGATGAAGTACTTGAATCTGTTGACAATTGTGACAGAAATTAATACAGCCTCATATATGAGATGTCAAACTCATAAACTCATAACTAACACATCAGGTTGGAAGGAGTATCACCTTTTAAGAAGGGGAAGCCTCTCTGGTCCACAAAACAATCTCGCAATTGATTGCAAAACTTCACTTATGTTCATTGCTTTGGACTTCAGTGCCTTCATCAAATTTACAAATTCTTTATACTCCAAGGCACTAAGTTTCTCTTTAACCTGTAAGGCACAAGGAAAACATCCAAAAACACCAAGTTGTTCATAAGCAACCTTAATCAAGAAAACTGTGTAACTGCAGAGGACTAAATATAACGAAGTATATGAGAAAGGGTTTTAAAAGAAACAGGGATATTCAGGGATCGGGGACAATCATTTCAGGATATATCCAGTGAGCAAATAGTGAACTGTTGTCCTAAATGTCTCAAACTCAAGAAAGACGTTCTGAATAAGGAAACTCTTTATTTTCCTTGTTTAAACAAGTATTCTGCATAGAGTACTTAAGGACCCTTCAATATCCTGTGACTCGTGCCGATATTCTTTTCTTTTTTGTCAAATGGAAACCATAATAAGTATTCACAACACTTTTAACTATTTTATCTGTAAAGTATTCAGATTAAAGAATAGTTTTAACACCAATCCTGAAGAGTGAAAAGGACAGAATTAACCATCACAATTCTCGCCAGGCAAGCCAACCGGTAAATGTGACAGAACTTGTTTAAAGCAATAAGCATGTCACCTTAAGTTTCATTTTCTATTTCTTGCAAAAATAGTGCAGATTTTAAATGCATGAGATGATATACCTTGTCCAGCTTCGTTCAAAATAAAACTCAATCAGAATAAAACCAAATATTAACACATCGAGAAATTATCTTGTAGCCAGCAACGAGAAAACAGCACCAGAACCCTCACCTGAACAAGAAATTGAGATCCTCTTGTTTCCTCATCACCAGAAGGCACAGGATCATTGTCTTTATGCGACAGTTTTGAACCAGCTAGAGCATTTTGTGTACTTTCTCTACCAGATGACATAGATCTATGTGAGCTCTCACTTCTGATTGAACTAATTGTGGAAAGAAGGCCATGTGATTCGAAATCCTTTGTATGAAATGAATGCTCAAGAGAATTGTTAATATGTTGCGCTGCATCATGCTCTGCGCTTACTTTACACTTCTTTGCAGAACACGGTGTTATCAGTTCTTCATTCCACTTTTCTTTTAACATTGATCCATCAGTAAGATCAATTATGTTTCTATCTTGATACTGCATACTCTCACTCTTAAGGGTAAGATCAATTACGTTTCTATCTTGATACTGCATACTCTCCCTCTTAAGGGTAAGAGGCTTTTTCTCAATTCCTAATAGGGTGCTTGAGCACTTCCATGACACAGACTGATCCTTGCAGCAGGTAACAGATGAGCGATTAGCAGGGACGATTTCACCCAACAGGCTTGACACCTTTTTCCTTCTAGCTTCAGGAAGGGGAGATAACTTTACAGGACAGTCTTGACTCACTTGTGTATTCTGGAAGTACAAGCACCAAGAAACAGACCACAAAAGAATTAGCTTACCACATTTTTACACAATTAATAATATGAATGGTCACTGTCGCAACCACAGAAGAATTACCTCAGGGAAACATTTATCCAGATAAAATTTGTCTAAGGGTTGCTGAATTTGTGACTCGCATATCTTTCCTGCCACTCATGCAAAACAAGTAAAGGAAATATCATTGGCAGCACGATGATAGTGCTCAAATCATCATCAGATTTTCTTTAGACATTGTCAAGTATAATAAGTACTTCAATGAGAAAACATTATATCACAAAGCAGATCGTTTATGAGACAAGCTTGGGAATTGCAGTCGAAGATTCCAATCATTCATGAAGTCAACAAGACAACGAGGAGCATGTAACTATATTGTATACAGTTAAAGCCCTAGAGCTTCAGAAAACTCTAACTGCAGCAATCTTACCCTGTTTTTCAGTTGTTAATAAATTCAGTTTTGTAGGGCCCCGAGCTTTTTCCTCCCGGAAGAAACGGGTCAACGTAGAAACCACTTCCCCAAATTTGGAGTAGCCCTGAAAAAGAGAATGTAAGTACATACATGTTTTAAAATAGATCAAAAGGTCCTGAAAACCAAAAGCACCTTGATATGAGGCCTTATCCAAAGAGATACTTGAGATTGACGATTTGGCTGTGCAAACCTGTCAACGTTTAAATGAAAAAGTATGACGTATATTTATATAAACAAGTGTTTATATGCCTGGTATTGCTATAATATCACAAATCCAAATAAAAACAGACTCGAGTAGCAAATGTTTTAGTATAAGCTAGGGATCATATGTTTAAACCCCTGTTGAAAACCAGTACAAATGAAAAAAAAATAAAAATAATATTAATCAGAATATGAATATGAATATGCCCATGAATGTCGAATATCATCCAAACACTTGGTCATGCATCATCTATATTTCTCTGTTGAAGTACAAATAATAAAAACCAAAAATCATTCAAGATCCACTATATCTATAAGTGGAATAACCCTTAACAGCATTGATTGAAGATGACCAAAAGAATAGGGTACAATTAAGTGGTAATAAAATTCTACCTCAGGCTATAAGAAAGTTAAGTCAATGCTTGTGAAGTAATAGACATAACACACTATGCCAAGTAAAGAAAGAATTATCAAGTAGAAGTTTATAGTTATTTCTGTTGTTTTGTAGGGGTGGTAGGGAGAGAGAGAGAGAGAGAGAGAGAGAGAACCTTTCATCAAGAAAAATAATTGCTCCATAATCATGACGATGACGGATTACACGTCCAACTGCCTGATTCACAGCTCGTGATGCTTGATGGTTGTACCAGTCGTCTCCAGTCAGAACTTGCACCTTCAGTGTTTTGGTAAATTACAAGAAAAGTTAGCAAAGTCAATGACGAAAGCACGCAGTACTATAGGGTGTCTCTGTACAAGTGATACGGGACATACCATACATACTTTCTGTTGTGAACGTGCCTGTTCATCTAAGTACTCACGTTTCAGACGAACCTGTTAGATATTGCCATATCGTATGTACACAAAAAAAACAGAGCTACATAAGTAATATTGCCATATGGATATAAACATGGTACCAAATGTATGGGGCATGTGGAGATAATATCTTCTAGATCATCATGTCCAGAACAATAACAGTTACCCAGAGACCACAGCAATGAATCAAAATAAAGAATGAGAGATACTGACATTATTATATCTAGATAATATTAACCATTATTATGATACAAAGTATCACTTCAGAGCAGCTATTGACCAACATTATATATGAAATTCCTCAAATTAACAGAAACCAGATTTGATAAATGACAGAAAGCACTGGTTTCCAAACTTCTTCCACCCCTTTACCCTTATAGTCCTCAAGTATTCTTCTACTGTCTTCCATCAAAATTACCAAGTAAACTACTGGTAACTGGTGCTGATTGAATTAGCTTTCTTCCCTATATCAAGAAACAACACATTTTTACTTGGGTACTAATTAATTTTTCGTACTAGACGCATCAATTTTCATCAATGATAGCAGTCGAGAAAATTCAAATTCAATTGGAAACCATCAAAAGGATTTAATTTCAATAAATTTATCCGTCTCAACTGCAGTCCTAAAAAAGTGAGGACTTTGATGATGAATACAACTGCAAGGCAATCTGAAGGAGAATCAGGGTAAAATTACAAACCTTAGGATCATTCCATGTGGCAAACGGCATACCAGTAACAATCACAGCTCTTCCAGCATGATCGGCAAAATCTAATCCTTCACTCACCTGACAAATTATTCAAATCAATTATGTCCCTAGCTTCTGATGTCAGAGAAACGATCTACAGCAGATGTATAATAGAACAAGGTGTTATTGGGTATTGAAATACTCGTTAGTATTAATGTGGGGAGCTTGAAGCATGAAACAAAGATCATCTAATGAGCACTAACGTCTACTTTTGTCTGCCACATAGACAGCCTAGATCAACTGATTCTGGATGTATCATTAATAGTAATGTCATGCGTGTCAACACTATACAAGCTACATTGAAGCTAAACCAAAATAGATATTCAGCAAAACATATGTATTGCTTCTGGAGGACAAATGATACCACGCTCCAAGGCAGTTCTTATGTTATCAATATGAGTGCCAGGGCAAATATGGTCTCCACTTCCCTCAGGGATTTTCAGTGGAGTCAGCAACTCAAATCAATATCCAAAGGATTTTATCAAATACATCTCATATTAAAGCATGACAAGACATACATATAAACTGTTTCGATTTGTAGACACTTATAAAGTATAACCTAGGAAGCTTTGAACATCTGCTTGAATGGAATTCCAAGGTACACACAAATATATTGCAATCTTTTCCAATCAGCAAATAAGCAGGTCTCCCACAGCCGAAGATGTGAATAATTAGAATATAGGCACATACCTTACCACGGCAAACGGCAAAAAATATCGCACCAGAAGCTGATGTGTCCTTCAGCTTAGCCATATAGTCCTGCCAGAAAATAATTAGGCGTCAGGACTATCTTCATATGACCATAAATAATGATAAAACTGCTGATTCCTTGTGTGTCATGTCATTCACCTCGATTGATGAAAGAAATAATGAAGATTGTCTAGGTTCTACAACAGGTTTTTTGTGTTTGCATATTCTTTCCCATATTGTAGTTGAATTGGCATGGCTCTGCATAAAGAGACCATAATCAGTTACACTCATGAGCGCCTGTCTTGGAGTTTGTTATGTCTGGTAATAAATCTTCTCCTTTCAAAAAAATTAAAATAAAAGGCAAACAATTTGACCTCTTCACCCAATGAATTGATTCCTTACCATATTCTTCCAGCACCCAATGCATTGATCCAAAAGGTAGTAAGAAGGAAAGAATACAAGCAATCCATCAGGTACAATTCGAGCAAAATTGACTGAAAAATCATAGTCAAGAGAATCAGACACATTTCGAAAATGATAATCCAATGTTCAGCCTACAGATTGGATAGCAGCAAGATGGGATGGGCTTTGCCGTTTTGGTCTGTCTGAGAAAGAGAGAGACATGAAATAACATGCAATCTGAAGTTCTGGACTAGTTGTAGGTATATAGACATATGTGTGTGTGCAAATATATAACCGGGAAGTTTCAGTCTCCTCATTGGGAAGCAAGCTATGAAAATTGTGGTACTCAACATGTTTAAATCAGCCAGCAGAACCAGGGGAAATGGTCTATACTATAGTGACTACGACATGTTTGAGAAAATCAGAATTCTGTTAGTGCAACAAAGCATATTAGCAGCTCATCCAAATTATAATTCCGTAAAAATAATTTAAGCATTTGTTAGACTGCTAACTTTGACATTTTATCGAAACGGGTGTGTGTAGAGCAGTGGAAAGTAGCAGTTGGAAAAAGACCATGAAAAGTTGTTGCATAAGCCAGCACCACCAAGGGACAATGGTCTGCTAATATGCATGACTATGACGTGTTTCAAAAAATTAAAGTTACATTAGTGCAATAAATTCAAACTAGAACTTCATCAGAACAATAAGTTTGAAAACAATTATTAATCATTTGTTAGATGCTAACTTTGACATTTTATCGAAATAGGTGCTGTCCAGATCATCTTAAATATCAATTACAACATTTTTTCTTTATTTACTTTATTTTTACGGGTGAATATGGTATTTACCAATAGCATTTCCAAGATCCTGCTTATACTCAATTGAGTCACGAGTTCTGTAAGAGGAGTTGAGAGAGCAACCGGAAGGGCCAGCTGGAACAACTCCAGCCCATATCTGATTCGGGGTGATAACATGAGGATTTTCCAGCCGCACAGGAAATTCTCTGATAAACAACAAAGACATTTTTATTGTGGAATTTAAGTTAGCCATAAGCATAAACAAATGATAGATAAACAAAACACAAATCACTTACAGTTTTAGCTCCTGTGCAAATGATTCTAAAGGAGATAGTGTGCCAGATGTCAATATAATAGAGCCCACATCCATCTTGGAGAATTCCTCCATTGCAATTCCAGGATGAAAGCACCACCAGCTGAGTGTCCTAGATGGCTTACCTGGAATCAACAAATAAAGAATATAACTCTCACTATATCCACATCTCGTGAATATTTTTGGTTGAACACATGTCATGAATAGAAAAACTTTAATGTATGACTGTAAGAGGTTCAGGCTACTAGGCATAATAGAAGCTGCAGTTAGATACTACCGTTCTTAGACAACATTTAAAGCTATAATATATAACTTTGTTAGACAAAGTCCTTCATTATAATGCATTATAACCATTTATGTTTTACTTTATTTTTTGTTCTATTTCTTTTTTATGGGGCGGAGGGGCATGGAACAACACTTGGACAATTATCATTTTTACAAATATTATATTATACTATGGGATTCAAAAGAAAACACGTTTATAATGTAAGAGGACTGCACATGACAAACAGTGATACTCGATCTAATATTCTAACAATATTACATGAAATAGTGAACTCCAAATATTAGAAAATATAGTTCAGTCACCCTTTAGACCATCTGTTGCACTTCCTTGAACTTCCTGTACGTGAACCTACAATGAGCAGAAAAATATTCTTTATTCAGAAAACTAGTTCATTATTCTGAAAGAATAAGGGAAATAAAACTGGAAACAAGAAATCCTGCTAGTGTTCCCCAGTGATAATAAGTTAATAACTAACAGATCAATGTGCCAACTTACACGATACGATTTTGCATTGCTAATGTCTCTGAAAACTGTATTCAGGATGTCACTAATGCTCTCTAGCCGGCAGACATTGCGTTTAGAATTCTGCTGGTTATCTTCCTCAATAAGTACTGTAGCTTCCTCAATTATATTAATGATCATAGGGACAGTATCTGCTGTGATGTTTAAATCGGCTAGGAGTTCATAGATATAAGCTCCAGGCTTAGTGTATCCCATTTCCTTGGACTGAATAGGCACTTCAGAAATCCGCTTCTCAAGCTTCAAAAGAAGTGCTGCAAGATATGAATCACTGGTAAAAACACATAACCCAATGAATTTTTGTGGCAGAACACCACTTCCATAGCAAGACCAAAATAAATAATAATAGCTTACTCTCCTAAACTGTAATGAAAAGGACACGGTCAAAGAAACAAGGTGACCAACTACAAATACCAATATAATAAGATATAAATGGTTGAGTCCTGAACAAAATATCACTACCATGGTGACTGTTCACTGGTATTGTACTGACTATAAATAGCAAGTTCTAGTAACATCAGATACTTATCAGTAGATCAAGTAGGTTTACCTCTAAGAATTGCAAAGTTATCTGGATTCTTTGATTTATCGGTTGATTCATCCCTTCTTTGTGCGGAAAGGTCAATACAATTTTTCGCTTCAGAAATGCATGATGTAAGAAGCCAAGATGGCAAGTCAAAAGAAGCTGCATCTGCACATATGCTTTCCTGCATTATTTTACAGTGATGTTAACTTGTGTAAATTTCAAATCACTAATTCAGCATGAATATAAATTGAGTACTTTTTGGTTTAGAAGTTGCATCCGTTCTAAGATGGCCGAGAGAATAATTATACAGCATTCAGAGATTTACAACCAACTTAGACAATTAGAGTTTATTTATCAAAAAAACTAACATTTCCATGTAATCCTTACCAGGTTGTGAGCTTCATCAAATATGAGGATGCTGTTTTTCCAATTAATTTGAAGTGATTTTCTAAATCCGCGATCAATAAGATAGTTGTAGGGTGCAAAAAATATATCGACAATCTTATGAAGATCTCGGGATAAGTAATAAGGGCACCTGCAACCAGGAGGTAACAAGTAAATGCCAAGCTAAATCAACATTGAGCAACGACAACAAAGGTTTCAGAAGATAATAAAGGATGGGAGATGTATGTTATCATTTCAATATGGTAAAAGAACACTGATAAAAGTACGTACGGCCCAGATTTTCTTCCAATATTGACCAGATCCTCGATGTCAATAGGTTCATCTCCAAGATGAGAATTATTCTTCAAGTAATCTACAATAGAAGCACCAACATGCTAATTAGAATTTTTTTAAATGTCCAGTACATCAAAAAGAAACTTGAGGAAAATGAGAATAGTTACTCTTACTCCAGTTTGTGACACAAAAAAGCGTATGAAATGCAGAACTTTCCTCTCATCCAACAAACATCATACTGATCGAAAATCAAGTTGTCATAGCATTCTTAATACGTAGTATAGTCAGCTTTAGGATGACAACTCCATGACTCATAACTCATCTAAACATTGACTTCCATATTTTCATTAACCATGCCAAGCGAATGTTTAAGCCAGCGAATATATCCTAACAATTAAACTCATAGGATCACAAGTTTTGGGCAACTCATAAATACCTCAGCTCACCATCTGCATTGCATATATGCACCAGAGGAGAAATATTCGTCAAGCCCTACAACCCTCTCCACTCAGTAACTTAGTAGAAAGCTTAGCATAGCATGACATCCAAGCAATTATAGCTAATATAACCACAAAATTCAGACACTTAATATCCCTGCTCACCATCCTCTATGCATATAAAGCACTAGCTAAAAATAAAATGACATTACTAATTCAAATTTATAGTGTCAACAACAGTAGGAATGCTAAAGTCAGGATTAATCATTCTCCATTATGAACTGCAGTACTCGAAATCGTGATGATGAATAAGGAAACCTTAAAATGAGTATGGCGTATGCGAAGTATAAAAGAAATCTATAAGACAAAGGGTATTCATCCTGTCAATCCAATACTTTTTGTACATGTGTGTCTATATATATATATATATATATATATATATTAACAAGCCTAAAGTAATACAGACATACCAGTAGTATGAGAATAATGTTTGCAATAACGCTTTTTACGCTTCCTGCAGAGGAAATGGCAGGCGTTCGTCTGTGCTTTCCCATGAAGTAAACTCACATCTTCATGAATGCATAATTGCTCTCGAGACCCCAATACTACCATTTTTGGCCTGCAGATTGTCAAATATCAGTTCAATTTCAAATATTTGGAAGACTCAAAAGGAAAGCAGTCATTAAACTCCAACTTGAAGAGCAAATCCTCTAATCAGTAATGAAGCTTCTTCATGTGCCATGACTTAAAACTAACTTTTAACAGCAAGTGCAAAGACTATCACAAGCTCACAACTGTAGAGAACAATTTGGCAATCAGCAACAGCTCAACTGATTATCTAAAAATTAGATGCCCAGTAATGTCATGTATAAGTTATTAAGATACCAAGGCTATTTCTGTTGGACAAGCAAACAATGTAGTTTTTAGGTACGATCGTCAACTAAGTTGTGGTGTATATGCGGTATTGAAAATTATAGTCCTCAAGGGGTTCAAATATTAGTTTAAATAATGCATGATTTAAGGTGTGCATAACATCAAGGGGTTCAAATATTAGTTTAAATAATGCATGGTTTAAGGTGTGCATAACATCAAGGGGTTCAAATATTAGTTTAAATAATGCATGGTTTAAGGTGTGCAGAACATCGCCTTAAAAACAGCAAAAGATATGCAACACAAACTATTTATATTTGAAAAATGCAATGAACTAATATCTACGAAGAATGGATATCATCGAAAGCCCAAAACAGCAATAGATGATGTACACTGCCAACTACCAGTCCTTTTCAGTACAGAAAAAAAGGCATATTGCACATTCAACAATGCAATACATGATTCAAATAAAAGTAATGCTAGTATTAATATACTACAAAGTTTAACCATCCTAAATGATTGCAAAACCACCCAGTGACTGACCTGTAAGAGCTTCGTTTCAACTCTTGAATCACTTGCCGGATCTGGCTGTGAGTGCGGGACGCATATATTATGGTAGGATGCTCATTGGTCTGGGACTGGGACTGCGACGACGAAGCACCTGATTTATCACCATTGATCAGACTCGTCTTCACGTTAGGACCAGTTGAGAAAACCCCCAAGCTCTTCCTCCAAGCCAATGTGGCGCACAGAAGACAAAGGGTTTTCCCAGTTCCAGTCGGACTCTCCAGCAGTGCATTGGATCTCTGCACCATTTTATTACATATATAGACACAAATCAAACTCACTCCAATGATGCAAAACAATAATAATGATCACAAACAATACATATACGTCTTAATAGAGCCGACAGACGATTGATTCATGATACATTGACACCCAGTAAATATACAATCAGTCTGACTCCAAAATTCCCCAATTGTATAGTGATGTGAACTTTAAAATTAGGCATACTTATCCTACATCATTGGGATTCACAATCATTATCCGATTACCCGATTCGACTCCAAACCAGTCCGGCTACATACCCGAAAACTCACCTACATAAACACATCTTACAAAGCACCAAACTGAATATCACACGACACCACCCCAAAAAAACAAATTGAATTAAGCAAAGTTGGTTCCTTTATTTCTTTTACAAAAGCTAATAGCAACAAGTTCTGGGTTTCAAGAAATGAAAGTCTTACTTGCTGGAGAGACTGAATGACTTTCTCCATGTAAACGAGCTGGCAATCGTAGGCCTCGAATGGGAAATCGACATCGATGCCTCTGATATTGTAAGTCGGCATCTGATGGTCGAACAAAGAGGAGAGCTTTATGGCTGATTGAATGAGAATTTGGGATGATGATGTTGAACCTGCAAAACCCTAATTCCTATCGGGAGGAGATTTGGGGTAATAGAGACTCTTAAGACTGCGCATTTTCCCGCCATGTCGCTTGTAAATACCTTTTCTTTCATTTTTTTTCTTTTTTTTTACCAGTAAGCCTTTTTAAGAAGGTGTCTACTTTGACTCATGGTTAGTGAAATATGGACGGTTTATCATGCTCGGTGAATGTTACATTGATATTCATGGTAGTAAGGATGTCACCAGTTTGATCATCTGCATGTGTAAAGAATATGCATGAGGAGAGTCAAACTTTAACCTCTCTACGGTTCGGAGTGATAGGTTACCATTTTATTATACAATAAGGTGTCTACTTTTCTCTGCAAGTCTTACATGTTTGTTTCAAAGAGCTGAATCTGATGGGCTCATCCACGGTGCTAAGGTATCTGAGAATGCTCTGGCTATTTCACACTTACTATTTACGGATGATAGTCTGTTGTTTAGGACGACTGCTATAAAAGAAATAACACATCTGAAGCAATGTCTACTTTTGTATGAAAGAGCGGTTGGGCATAGAATTAACTTTCAGAAGTCTGCAATTTCTTTTGGACCGGGGTTGAGGCAAGAACAACAGTCATTACTAGCAGATTTCATAGGTGTTCTAGTTGTTCTGTTTCATGAAAGATATTTGGGCTTACCAACTATTGAAGGTAGAAGTAAGAAGGAAATGTTTAAAAGAATTCATGAGATATTGGATCATCACCTACAAGGTTGGCAGTCAAGATTGTTATCTAAGGCAGTTTTTACCCAAGCCATTTCATCCTACTTCAAAGGTGGTTAAGTACTTGTGGGCTCAGGAGGAAAGAAGAATGGCATTCATTTGTGTAACTGGGAGGTGTTGTGTCAATATAAGTTGGAAGGAGGGTTGGATTTCAGAGATTTTGAAATTTTTAACCAGGCTTTACTTGCAAAGACTGTATGGAGGATTGTTGTTCAGCCAGGTTCACTTGTTAATAACATCTTACAGACGAAGTATGTTTTTGAGGGGACTTAGGCAGTTGCAGGGATTGGCCTCAAGCCGTCATTCATTTAGAGAAGCTTAGCTTAGGGAAAGGAGCTTTTGTGTGTTGGCATTCGGTGGCGAGTTGGGAATGAAAGAACTATCAGAATATGGGAAGACAAATAGTTACCTTCTCCATTGACTTTCAAAGTAGCAACACCAAAGTTCATGGGTCAGAATGCGACTGTTGACAATCTGATGGACCGACCAGGTATGTGGAACACCGATTTGATCCGAAGCAATTTCCTCTCTTTGTATGTGGAGAAAATACTCTTTATTCCTCTATGTTAGAGTAATGTGGGGGTGTAGCTATATGACACTATACACAAGATGGATCTTATACTGTGAAATTAGGTTATTGGTTGGGAATGAAGCTAAATAAGATGGGGGTAAGCACATGTAGTAGTGGTAGGAATGATGCATCCAACTCCAAATATGTATAGAGTATGGTCAAGCTCTTTCTTTGGGTAGCTTGTCTTTCATTCTTACCTTGTGTTGAGCGTTTGTTCAAACGCAAAGTGTGTAATTCAGATGTGTGTAGTAGGTGTGGTGGTGCAAAGGAAACTGTGTTGCATTGTTTATGGGAATGTCAAAAGGCTTGGAGGGTTTGCAAAAATACTTGTCTTAGTGGGGTTGTGAAATCATTGCGTGAACCTTATTTTGTTGATTTACTATGTAAAGTGGCTGGGTTCGGAACATGTAAAGAACTTCAATTGTTTTGACTAGTATGGTGGTCGTTATGGAAGCACATAAATGATGTACTTCACGGCAAACCAGAGTTGGCAGCTGAAATACTAGTATAGAAATGTTTGGATTGGCAGTTGAAACTCTTGACGGCAGTAGGAAATGACACTCACAATACTAGCAGCGATGGGTGAGATGTGAATGAAGAGGTGCATGTCAGTACTATTCTGAAACCAGTTTTATTTTTTAATGGTGTTATAGACAGAGAGAATGCCAAAGTGGGTCTAGGTGCGGTAATTTTGTCACCAACTAGGGTTCTATTAGGGGCATTGTCAGTACCATTACCTTATCCTTTTAAGCCAATTGTCACTAAAGCCTTGGCAATTAAGCATTGCAAAGATATTTTGAAGAATCATGGTTTGGATTTTAGCAAGATTAGAGGTGTTATGGATGTTGTCTAGTTGATGATGAATGATTTTGAGTTAGTTTTATGGAAGCATGTGAAGAATAGATACAATGAAATAGCTCATCAGTTAGCACGTGACGCACTAACTTGAGTGGAGGATTGGTACTGTAAAGAAGATGGGCTGATATGGCTCCAACAGTTAATTGCTAGCATGTAGTTCTTTCAGAGCTGGGATTTCTTCTTTGAGGATAATTATCATATTTGATGTATTTGTTGAAGTCAATAAATTGCTTATTCAATTAAAAAATATTTTTAATAATAAAAAAATTAATGGAGTTTCTATTCATACCTCTAAAAATGGAATCTTGTTGTAAATATTATAATTACGTGGATGTCCACGTAAATACTTATTACTTATGTGCTTATGATGTAAATATCTCTCTTGTATAAAATGGTCTAATGAAAATATACACTTCTTCCTCCTTCTACATTACATCTGTCTTTATACATGTCTCTCTCTCATTCTTTAGTTTATAAGACGTTATCAGCATGAATTTGCTTTTTATTTTTCTTCTTTTTCTATGAACTTCACGATGATCCACATGCCCGTGGTGCAACAATATTGCTTATAACCAATGCTAATTATTTATGATTGTTTCTTTTCTTACGGAGAATTTTATTTTAAGTGTTCATTTTATATATGTTTATAGATAGGACTCTGAGAACTACATGTTCCAATAATCAAAACTCAAGTCCGCTGACTGAGTAGTCTTAGGCCTATGGTCCTAAAGACATTACACGAATGTTTTTCTCGTGTTTTTTTTCTATGGGAATATGGGTTCCATTGTTCATAATCACGATGTCTATGGAGATAATACCTTCTATATCATCATAGATGTGGCTATGGTATAAAATATTTGGCACTTTTGGTGCATATCCTAAAATTTAGAGGCACTACCTAGCCCTCTCCAAAGTCATTATTTAATGCTGAAATTGATTATATATGTTGACCTTAGGATTGATCTGAGCCATTAAACATTACTTCAACGAAAATCAACAATCCATTTCGTGGAGGACAAAAAACATGTTGAAATAATAAACAATGATGTTCTTAACACCGATTAAGCCTATATTTTGGCATCGATTGAACATTATAATTTTTATCACCATTATGTGGTACATTATATTTTTTTAATGATTATCACCATTATGTGGTACATCATGAACATGAAACATTTGTATCGAATATAATATAATTTTTATAGAACATAAAGTTCTAATATGGATCTTCATTTCATGCTTTTTAGTGGTGGAGCAAAATAATGAGCTCCTAATTAAAATCATCATTCTTGCCCTATTGGGTCTCACCCCATCTCTGGGGTGAATGTTATTTCTATTGGTGGTTGTGGCAATAAACATGGCTACAACCATGACAATACTAGTGTTTGTTTTAAGGAAGATGACCGCCAACGATCAAATGGTCACAGCCTCAAAGAACATTGAAAATTTGTGCAATAAATGTGGCTGCAACTCCTATTTTTGGTGCACTTGCCGCATGTCTGATTATCTTGCGGCACTTTACCTAGCTTCACTTAA
This sequence comes from Comarum palustre, assembly GCA_951800085.1. Taxonomy (NCBI): domain Eukaryota; kingdom Viridiplantae; phylum Streptophyta; class Magnoliopsida; order Rosales; family Rosaceae; genus Comarum; species Comarum palustre. The sequence goes on from OX637572.1 coordinate 15,692,523, forward strand.
AGATAAAAAAATGTTGAAATAAATTACATTGATCAATCTGATCCTTATCATTCATCTGCACCATTAGATGTTGCTTCACTTGATGTCCCCGATTTTATCGTGGACAATGAAAAACATGCAGATGTCATACTTAGTGGTGGTTTTCTTGACACGAAATAAACTTTTAGCCCAATGTTTTGGTAATTTCATCCCCTTTTTTGTTAAATTTCTCTTTTTCATAATTTACTAAAGGATGATTTCTCTTCATATGTTTAATTGTTTGGTAATTAAAACTTGCTTTAATAACATACTAATGTCCATTTAGTACTAATTATCAAGATTTATTGCATGTTTTAATGAAAATCGTATTTCAAGGTTCATTTCAATTATTCTTAAAACAATTACTTTTCTACCCCCTAACCTAATTTAATCTTGGGAGAATTACATATAAGGAATCAACTAAATTTACAAACACAAAAACCTCACTTTCATAATTTGTTATACAAATTACTCCATGAGTCCAAGCCCAATACTTATTGCATCCGGCCTGATCCAAAATTCACCTATTAATTGACTATAATGTCTTCCAACATTCTTTATCCTCTATCTTCTTCTCTCTCTCAACGTATTTGTTTCTCTCTCTCTACTACTCTCTTCTTCTTTTCTAAGATATACTCTCTTTCTCTCTCATATCAACGGCGGTGGAAGACGCTAGACGGACTATGCTCTTCAAAGATGGACGACGCTCGTCGACGATGCCTGACTCCTCAACGTCGAAGGCGGATTTGACTCGACAGCGACGACGGATCTACCTCAACTACGACGGTGTATTTGTCTCAATGACGTTGAATCTGCCACGACGACGGCTCCGCCTTAATGATGATGGCTCTTCCCTAATGACGACACATCTGCCATGAGGACGACAGCTCCAATTTTAGCTGGATAGATCTTTCTCTCTAATTTTGACAGATCTTGGTATCTGATGCATGTTTATTTAGGAAATCGGACTCTCATTGGCAACATTTTTGATTTGTGTGTTGTCACTACGCCGTCGTGTTGCAAACGGTTTGTTGCTACTGTGTTGTTATGTTGCATACAGCGTGCTGCTATTGTGTCGTCGTGTTATGTGTTGCTATTGTGTCGTCCTGCTACTACGTTGTTCCTCTGTGTGCTACAGCATCGTCCGGTTGAGTGTTGGTAATGCACGGTGGTGCTTCTACTGCATCATGGTGGTGCTAGGGCTAAATGCTATTACTGAGTGGTGTTCCTATTGTGTCATGGTGTTGTGTGCTACTACTAAGTGGTGTTATCTGTTGCTACTAATGCAAATTAGGTTTTGCTATTGCTATAGAAAATCATGTTTTGGATGTGTAAAAATTTTGCTACTTTTTATTTACATTTGGTAGTAGCAGTAAAATTTCAATTGGAGATAGTATTGACTTTATTTATGTACAGTAGCAATAAATTTTTGATCGGACAATAGCAACTTCATGTATAATGTGTGGGACAGTAGTAGCTTTATATATGATCTGGGACAGTAGCAGCATGATGTATTTCTGGGAGATATTAGCAGCTTCATATATAATATGGGGAACAATAACAACATGATGTATAATTTGGTCGACAGTAGCAGTTATTTTTGTACATCTTGAAAAAAAACTGCAAACACACAGGTAATAACACATTTCTTGTCCACAATGTAGCAATGAGTATTTTGGTAAATTACTTTATGACACATAATAACAATATAACAACATGTTCTTAGTTGTAAAAGTTTGTCCTTCTATGATTTGTAATATGTTTGCTGGACCTTTTTGTCAATTGATATTTGGTTAGTAACTAATTTGTAGTTTAATATTTAATCTTTCATTTTCTTCCGCCTATTATTCCTGATCTCTCTCTCTCCCCTCTCACCCAAATTCGGCCAACGCCTCACTGAAGCCAACTAATGCCTCGACAATGTCGGTGACTCGAGCTTCTCTGATTTTCAAGCTCCGATATCCAAGCAACTAACGCTCCTCTGATCTTCGAGCTCCCATCTCCTCTAATATCTGATTTCCTCTGATCTCTGAGCACGACTTTGATCCTAAGCTGGCGACGAACAAAAGATCTAGAGAGAGACCTCGTCGACCTTATAATTAAACAAAATAATTTTAAATAATGAAATGATGAACATAAAAATAATTAATATGATTAACTTTGATTACCACACTTGATAGAAGGAAAAGTGAAATTTGTGGAAGCGGATCAAGTGTTTTGGAACACTTAGAATGAAGAACATAAAATCATTTTATGATTGCAAACTAGGATGTAGGAGGGGAGGAAAATGTTAGAGTAGAGTCATGTGTCTCACACACTTTCCAATATATGTCTCCTCTATCAGTGCAAAGACTTGATGACACTTGTTTTCAAGAATACAACGATTGTTTGTTCTTCGGAGTTGCACTACTACCAAGAACACTCGACGAACTTGTAGTACTTTCTTTCTATCACCAGAAAACTAATATTAGAAAGGGAGAGATAACTAAGGAGAGGAGGAAATTATTTGAGTTTGTGTTTCGAGACTATTTAGATTTTTTTTGAATGTGTTTCAACAAAGGAAGTGTCATCTATTTATACATGGATGAATATCATCACCACTTGAATGTCATGAATCTCTATTCATGAGTTACAACCTTTTACATGTTAACCTTTGAAATTTTTTGATATGTTACAACCTTTGACATTTGTGAGGTTCAACCTTCCATATTATGTAAGGTTACAACCTTTCACGTTCTTATGAGGTTACATTCTTTCACGTTCTTGTGAATAATGCAATGCTATTAAGTTCTAGCATGTCACCTAACATGTGAGGAGATATCATTTTGATGGCTAATTACCTTTTAAATAAGCTGTCTAAAAAGAAAGAAGAGAAAACTCCATATGAATTATGGAAGGGAAGAAAATCATCCTATAATTACTTGCGAGTATGAGAATGTTTGACTAAGATGATAGTTTCTAAACCTAAAAAGGTGAAAAATAGGCCTAAAACAGCTGATTACATTTTCATTGGATATGCAGATAACAATACAACATATCGTTTCCTCGTACACAAATCAGAAATTAGTGACATACATATATTTCCATGTAATCGAGAAACACATCATTTTTCAAAAATATATTTCCGTGTAAGTCCAAAGACGAATCAAATTCTTCGAAACAGACAATTGAGGTCGTTAATGAAAACAACTAGACTGCTAATGTAAACAGTCAAGATCAAGAAACTCAATCTGAGGTAGAGCCTAGACAAAGTAAAAGAGCTAGGATAAAAAAAATATATTAGGTCAGATTTTTTGACATATGTGTTTGACGGTGAACCACGTACTTTCAAAGAGGTTGTGAACTCTACTGATAGTCCTTTGTGAAAAGAAGCTATCAAGAGTGAAATTGACTCTATTTTGCAAAAGCATACGTGGGAACTGGTGGATCTTCCTTCAGGTTGTAAACCATTAAGCTCTAAGTGGATTTTCAAAAGGAAATTGAAAGCAGATGGGTCAATTGACAAATACAATGCAAAACTTGTAATTAAAGGATACATGCAAAAGTAAGACTTGGATTATTTTACACTTATTCTCTAGTGACGAGAATAACATCAATTAAAAGTGTACTTGCAATTGCCGCATTGTGGAATCTTGAGGTACATCAAATAGATGTGAAAACCGCATTCCTTAATGGAGATGTTAAAGAGGAAATATATATGGAGCAACCTGAGAGTTTCTCCGCACCTGATCAAGAAAGGAAAGTGTGCAAAGGAAGTCATTGTATGGCTTAAAGCAAGCACTAAAGAAGTGACATGAGAAATTTGACAACGTTATGATCACTAATGGATTCAAAATCAATGAATGTGATAAATGCGTGTATGTCAAAGACACAAAAAATGGATACGTCATCTTGTGTTTATATGTAGATGACATGCTTATTGTTGGAAGTAATGAAAAGATGATTCCTCCTTATTTGAAATCTCCATGGGTTTGAAATATATTAGCAATTCATCATTAGCCGACTCTTTAAAAAAAAAATTCCCACGCTCACGCTACATTAACGAGCCTACACTAGCGTCGTCTCCTCTCTCTCTCTGCTTCCACGACCCCCAAGAATAGGTTGCGATCTCCGACCTCCTCATGCCCAAGCATACGCTACGATTTCTGATCTCCTCCATCAAATCGATTTGTCTCCATATCTTTATTGACAACCTTGTCGACCATGACGACGGGGTGGAGTCGAGGTCAGAACCGACAACAGGGTTGTCGTGATGGTATTGTAGTGGTGGAAGATTTCACGGTTAGTTCAACGATAAATGAAGGGAGCTCTAGATCTTTGTATTTGGGGTTTTCTAGCGGGATTCCAATTGTCTCTGGGTTGTTTGGGTCTTTTGATTCATATAAATTTGGATTTTGGGTATATTGTTGATGGGTTCTCAGTCTTGATTGATTTCATAGCATGACTTACATTAAGACGTTTATTGTTTAAGCTTGAGGAGAGTTAGGTACTTGGGCTTGAAGAAATTCTTCAAGGTCAATTGACCACTGGTTCATGGCTTTCCTCTTAATCTCGAGTGACGGCAAGACTTAGATAACCGATGCCTGTGTGAGTTGAAAGGTTCCTTTGATCAATAAAGGACAATCCAGAACTACGAACAACTTTAGGTTGATATGCTATTCAGGTTCAATATGTGGTGGTTGTCGTCTATCTTATAGCTGATGCATTTTTTAGTATGCTATTGAGGGTCAGTAGCCTTATGCTTTGAAATGTGCATGATTTTTTTTGTTGAAAATTGATAGTCTCATTTTTACTAGGCTTATTGAGGGTCAGTAGCTTTACTTATGAATATTAATGACTTTATTTCAATTTCTTTTTGTGAATGTGATATGTTATACTAAATCCTCAATAACAATGTATTAGTTTTGTTGTTGAGGTTTGGTAGTTTAATTGTTATTATTGAGGTTAAGTTTTAGTTTTGTATTGTTATTAGGCTTTAGTAGTTTAAGTTTTGTTATTGAGGTTCAATATATTAGTTTTCACTCACTTGATTGTTACTGAGGTTTAATAGTTTACTTTTTGTTATTGAGATTCAGTAGTTTTAGTTTTGTATTGTTATTGGACTTCAGTAGTTATTAAGGTTTAATATATTATTAGCTTTAGCTCACTTAATTCGATGTCTTGTTAAATAAATCAACGAGTATTATACATTTTTTTAGGATGTTGAAAATTGATATGTTAGATATTGGTGTCTTGTTCTTAAACCATTTATATATGTGAATTTAGTCAAATTCTTGTGATACATGAAGCTCTGAATCATTTTTACTGGATTATGTACTTTTGCAGTTTGTAATTGTCTCTTTGACCAAAAGGCTTGCGTTACCGTCAGTTTACAAAATGCGTCATCAAATGGTTCACCAAGGATAAACTTTTGGTGGAGGGCCTCTAGCAGAAAAAATTGAAGTATTGATTAACAAATAAGAGAAAACACTAAAGAAGGTCAAGCAAGAGGAAACTAGTGCCTACCCATTGTATTAACTAGGTTATTGACGACCTGTAGTTTATTGAACATCAGTAGCTCTATATATGTATATAAGTCATTGAGAAAATTGAAATCCGTATAGATATGTTGACAATGGGAAAAGATAAATATGTGTATAACATTACTGAGAGACAGTAGTAGTTTATGAACGTCAATAGTTTTATATTTGCATATATCATAATGTTACTGACATCCTGTAGTAGTGTGAAAGGAATTTGAAGGGTATATACACATTTTTTAGTTTTACTGAGGATTAGTAAATTTATCGTAATGTTACTGACCTTCAATAATGTATAATAATATATTTTTACTCATATATTATAATATTACTGACACTCGGTAGTAAAAAAATATAACGAACAATGGTTTCTTAATACTATTAAGGGTCAGTATTCATATATTGTAATGCTACTGACACTCAGTATGTCGTATAAAAAATATAAAAGGGTAATTATGTAATTTATTAGTTAACAGATTTTGTTAGTTAAAATGGATGGAAAATGAGTTATTGATAAAAATAAAAGATATGCTCGTTAGTGGTAATTATGGTCTCAAAAGTGTATCTAGTGGTAATTATGTATTTATAAAAAGGGGAGTGAAATTAAAAAAAGAAAAGAAAACTCAGTTTGGGTATACCAAAAAGGAAAAGCTAATGGGGGTTGGTTCAGTTGACAAAGGGCGGACTTGAGGTGTAAACTCACACAAGTTCGATCCCCATTACTAATAATCCCTTATTGGTGGGTAATATGTAAAATGTCATTGGACTTTCATAAGAGGGCCGCTGGGTGAGGGTGTGGTTTCATTAAAGCATGCATTAGGGCCTTCAACGGAGGGTGCCACCTCTCTTCAAACGTGAGTGAAATTTTCTCCCTCAGTCAGAAATCTGAAAGCCTCCGGATTTATCATGATCCTGATATCGTAGGGAAGTCTTTCTCATCCCCAAACTTTTATGTGCAGTAGAAGATGTTTCTAGAACGAGATCTACACCTCGAGGACCCACCTCTAAAATTGGAAAAATATTTAGGTCTCTCAGCAACAACTCATTCTCTTCTTCTCCTCTCGCTTTATAAAACCTTCCGCAAACACCGAAAGTCCCCCATCCTCCTCTTTGCTTTGCCTTCGCCACCAGAAGAGTCTCTGCGATTCAGTTCAGGTGCGCTTCGCTTTTGTATCCGATCCGGTGTTTTAAATGGTTTCGAGTTTGAGTTGGGTTTAGATCTGTTAGCTACTACTGTTTTCCGATTTGAACATTGTTTAGCGTTTAGTGCTGGGTTATTGAACTGTTTGTTTCTTCTGCCTCGATTCGTTGGTTATCATGTTGCATTTAGTTTGTATAAAATTTATATTCGTATTGCGTTTAATTCACTCTAATTTGAATTAGATTATTTGAATCATATAAGCTTTGGTCTTTGAAGGTTAGATCTTTAGTAGATTGTGTGATGAGACTTGTTGTTGTGTGTAAGTGAACATTGGCTTGATTGGTAATTGTTTGTGGAATTAGGGTGTATGCTGAATGTGGGTTGTTATTTTGTGTTCCAGATTTAGAATTCTGCAAGGATGAGTGTGGTGGGATTTGATTTCGGTAATGAGAGTGGCATTGTGGCCGTGGCTAGGCAAGGGGGTATTGATGTTGTGCTCAATGATGAGTCCAAGCGTGAAACTCCTGCTGTTGTTTGCTTTGGGGATAAGCAGCGGTTCATTGGGACTGCGGGTGCCGCTTCGTCTATGATGAACCCGAAGAACACGATTTCGCAGATCAAACGTTTGATTGGGAAGAAGTTTTCCGATCCTATGTTGCAGAGGGATATCAAGTCGCTGCCTTTTGCTGTTCTTGAAGGGCCGGATGGTTATCCGTTGATTCATGCACGTTATTTGGGAGAAGCAAAGACATTCACACCTACCCAAGTTTTGGGAATGGTTTTCTCTGATCTGAAGATCATAGCTCAGAAGAATCTTAATGCAGCAGTTATAGATTGCTGTATTGGAATTCCGGTTTATTTCACTGATCTCCAAAGAAGAGCTGTTGAAGATGCGGCCAAAATTGCTGGCTTGAACCCTCTTAGGTTGTTTCATGAAACTACTGCAACTGCTTTGGCTTATGGGATCTACAAGACAGATTTACCAGAGAGTGACCAGTTGAATGTTGCTTTTGTTGACATTGGGCATGCAAGCATGCAAGTTTGCATTGCTGGCTTCAAGAAGGGGCAGCTAAAAGTTCTAGCTCATTCATTTGACCAGTCTTTGGGTGGTAGGGATTTTGATGAAGCACTGTTCACCCACTTTGCAGCGAAATTTAAGGAAGAGTACAGGATAGATGTTTACCAGAATGTGAGGGCCTGCATTCGGCTTCGGGCTGCTTGTGAGAAGCTGAAGAAGATGCTTAGTGCAAACCCTGAGGCACCTTTGAATATTGAGTGCTTGATGGATGAGAAAGATGTTAGAGGATTCATAAAGCGGGATGAATTTGAACATATTAGTGCTCCTATCTTGGAACGCGTAAAGGGACCTTTGGAGAAGGCCCTTCTTGATGCAAATCTTTCAATAGAGAACATTCATACTGTCGAGGTTGTTGGTTCAGGCTCTCGTGTTCCTGCCATAATCAGGATATTGACAGAGTTTTTCAAAAAGGAGCCTAGGAGAACTATGAATGCTAGTGAGTGTGTTGCCAGGGGTTGTGCTTTGCAGTGTGCAATTCTTAGTCCTACGTTCAAAGTCCGAGAATTTCAGGTAAAATATCCGGACTCCTATTTTGATCGTGTGGTTCAATTTCTGTTGCAGTTGTGGCAAGGTGGTCGCGCTTGTTTGTAATTATATTTCCTATTTAATCTGCAGGTGAATGAGAGCTTCCCATTTTCGATTGCTTTATCCTGGAAAGGTTCAGGTCCTGATGCTCAGAATGGTGGTGCGGATCAGAGTACTCTCGTCTTTCCCAAGGGAAATCCCATTCCGAGCCTCAAGGCTCTTACATTTTACCGATCTGGCACATTTTCAGTTGATGTGCAGTATACCGATGTTGGTGATTTGCAGGCACCTGCAAAAATTAGTACCTATACGGTGAGAGCAGTGGAGTTGCATTTGAAACGTTATACTTGTATGCTCTGAGTTCTAGTGGCTTGTTCATAGGGTAGATTTATTAACATCATTGTATGTGTGCAGTTTGGTCCATTTCAATCATCTACTAAAGGTGAGAGGTCCAAGGTGAAGGTCAAAGCTCGTTTGAATTTACATGGGATTGCCTCTGTAGATTCAGCAACTGTAAGTTTGTCAATATTTATGTTTTCATGTATTGTTAATTGATCTTTCATTTCTTTTATAAAATGTTATTAATTTCTCCGAATTCATTTTAGCTTTTGGAAGAGGAAGAAGTTGAGGTTCCTGTCACAAAAGAGCAATCAAAGGAGGCTGCTAAGATGGAGACAGATGAGGCACCTAGTGATGTGCCTCCCTCAAGTTCTGAGGCAGCTGATGTTAACATGCAAGATGCCAACAGTAGTGATGCTCCAAGTGCTAAGAATGGTGATCCTGAGTCTGGAGATAAGCCTGTGCAGGTGGAAACAGATGCCAAGGTCAGTGAACTTTTTCACATGATTCCTCTATTTAAAATTGTTCGGGGCATTCATCTTGGGGGGAGTGATCTTGTATACTGTGTCAGTTGGGTGATATTCTTATGTTTAAAATCTATGTTGACTGAGGGATGCTTGATGAATTACCTAGATAAAATATGATTTTGTTTCTTATTCATTGATATGCTCTACTATTTTATGCTCGTGTCAGCATTCTACATTATATCTTTATCGGAGAGAACAGTGTTAAGTCTTTGGGAATTGTTAAGAGTTAGTGATATGTCCTAAGTGCCTGGTTGGATGTTCTGCTGATGTATCAGTTTGCATGCAGGCTGATGCTCCAAGTAGAAAGGTTAAAAAGACGAACATTCCTGTGGAAGAGTTGGTCTATGGAGGAATGGTTGCAGCAGATGTGCAGAAGGCAATAGAAAGCGAGTATGAGATGGCTTTACAGGATCGTGTAATGGAAGAAACAAAAGACAAGAAAAATGCTGTTGAGGCATACGTCTATGACATGAGAAACAAGGTACTTAAATTTTTTGTTTTGCTTGTAGACTTCGTTACTCTCTTTTTTAGGAATGTGTGGCTCTTGTGGATGGCATTTTTTGTAACACAAACTTCTTTTGTGCCTCTAGTTAAGTGACAAGCTGCAAGAATTTGTTACCGACTCAGAGAGGGAAGCATTTATCACCAAACTCCAGGAGACAGAGGACTGGCTGTATGAAGATGGTGAGGACGAAACCAAAGGTGTTTACGTCGCCAAGCTTGAGGAGCTTAAGAAGGTGACGATTGTGCTCTCCTAACATTGCTACCAGTCCCCCTATCTGATTTTTATTTAGCCTGCTAAAGCATGTGTATTCATTTTGAGGGTTTGTTAAATTGCAGCAAGGTGATGCTATTGAAGAGCGATACAAGGAGCATACAAAGAGGGGATCTGTCATTGACCAACTTGCATACTGTGTTAATAGTTACAGAGAAGCTGCAGCGTCTAGTGTTCCAATGTTCGACCACATTGATGTTGTTGAAAAGGAAAAGGTAGGCTCATAATTGTCTTCTAATTTAGTTTATTTCTTCTTTCCGCCATTCAATACCGTTTCTTTAGCTCGCATTATTTTTTGTTTTAATAGGTCTTAAAAGAGTGTGTTGAAGCTGAGGCCTGGTTAAGAGAGAAGAAGCAGCTACAGGATTCACTCCCTAAGCATGCTAACCCAGTACTCTTGTCAGCTGATGTGAAAAGGAAGACTGAAGCTCTGGACAGGTACCTCCCGTTATACATTTTGTGTTGTCGCCAATACTGTTAATTTTCCCCCAGTTATTTATTTTGCTGAAGGCATATCTGATTTTGTACTTGATTTGGTGAACAGGTTCTGTAGACCAGTAATGGCAAAACCAAAACCAGCACCAGCCAAGCCAGCTACTCCTGAACCACAACCAAGCCCATCGCCTCAGGGAAGTGATCAACAACCCGAGAGTGGTGAAGGCCGGGCCAATTCAAACTCTAATGAGAATCCTGCTGATGGCAGCAATGAAGCTCCAACTGAACCAATGGAAACAGACAAGGCAGACGCTCCCCAAACCTGATTTGGGAGTAATTTGTCTTTCTATGATTTTTGTGGTCTAATTTGAGCCTTGCACACAGTTAGGACCGAACAGGGGAGAAGCCTGTGGTTTGTGTTTGATGATATACTTCCAAGAGTCTTTAAAGCCTTTAATGTGGGTCGATATTTATCTTCAGTGTCTCTAGAATCCGGATTTTTCTTAGGTTTCCAAGAGAATTGTATCCTTTGGTCTTATTTTTTTCCCCTATGCTGGGAACATTCCTTCCAGTTCTTGGTCATGTAGTTTTACTGTCATGGAACTCTTACTTTCATCAATCTGAAGCTTTTATCAATTTTGGTTTTGCTAGTTTCCCTATGGTTATCCTTGTTTCAGGCTGAGCTTGTTTACTTTAAACTTGAAATTGTTTCCCGTCATCTTTGGAAACAAAAACCCTGACATGCGGGGGTAAACATTAGATAGGCCATTGAAGTAGTTCCTCAGCATTTTGCTGCATTGCAGTATATTTTTCTTCGTTGGACAGAGAAACACAAGAAAAGTCTCTTTCTTCCCTGAATGCTCATAGAGAAAGTAGATGAATGCAACAATCACTAAAATACGTGACAGCTTCCCAGTTTGTTCTGTTGCTTCTCTTAACTATATCAAAAGAAAAATAGTTGTGTTGATTTTTTTTATTTACATATTTTTAACAATTTTAATTGTATTTATAACTGTTTAATAGTTTAATTAATCAAAAAAGATTATTTCTAAAAAAAATTAATGTAAAATGAGATTATTTGTTTCGTGGAATGCATCAAACAAATAGGTAGTTCTTGTTAAAATTAAGACATTTATAATTAGCCGTTTATATGATTGATGTATATGATTGAGCAAACAATTTATTTTTACATTGATTTTATGCAGAGATGATCTTAATTTGTTAATTCAACTGTTAAGATTACGATTAACATTATTAAAAATATATAAATATGAGAGAGATCGGACACAAGTATTTTCCATATCAAAGTGACTCACGGCTCTACAAGTGGGAAGTTTGATTTTACATTACCATTTCAAACCTGTCATTTGGTCAATCGGTGTTGATGATTTGTACTATTTTTCCGATAGTTAGATCGTTGGAGGGTATTTAGGTAGAATTGAGGTGGGTATACTTGGTTCAAGTCTTCGAAAAGTGAATTAGAGGTTTAATTATGTCTAAATAGTAAATTAAATTTAGAGGTTCAACTAGAACCATTTAAAATGGTTTATCATTTGGGTTTACTAACTAATGTAAAGTGTTAATTTTTTTTTTCATTTTTCCCATTTAGGCGCCGCTCCCTGACCCTAGAGAGGGGAGAGGCAAACACAGTATCATCACAGCGCCTGTTCAGCTGTGCACGCTGTCGGCGAAGGTCTCGAGCCTTGTTGAAAGAGTTCTTGGTTCAGAGATGTAGATCGGTAGACTCATTTCTTTTCTTAATCAGCTGATGACTTTGTTGAGCCGAGATTGTGGGTGGCGATCTGAGGTCATCGTATGCTGCGATGGGGTTGACCGGAGGCGAGTGGATCTCAGATTCAGGCAGCTTGAGTCAGATCAATTTGATCGGATTTGGTTGCATGTATGGCAAGTGTCTTGTTTTCCTGTTGGGTTCTCGAAGTTTCAGGCGTGGGGAGTCGACTAGTGGTTGTCGGTGGATGTCTTGGATGGTCGTTGATGACGATTTGAAAGACGGCGGCGACATCTTGTTGCTGGTCCGACAACCAAGGGTGGTTTGAGATCGGCGGTGGTAAGACAATGGTTTTGGGCTGAGTCCTACTGATTAGCTCTTCAAGCTTGGGCTCTCTATGGGCCGAAGTTGGGCTAGGGTTTCCTTTCGGGCCCTAGTCTGATTTCTGTTTAGTTTCTTTTAGTTTTCTTTAGGTTGAACTAGGTTGCTTGCGGCTCTAGAGCATTTTCTTAGTTATTGGCTTCAATCGTTTAATTAAGGTATTTTTGGTGCTCTGTGGTAGCCCCCTCTGCGTAGGGTGGTCTCAGAAGTAGTCAATAATAATAGATTAAAGACTTATACCTTCCTTCATGTTCTTGGTGGATGGTTACTTCTCATGTATGCCACAATAGAAGATTGATCATAGTTCTTCATCTCATGGTCTTCAGCATAGAGATTTCTTAGTGTCTAATAGGTAGTTTCACAGGATTGCTCCCGCGGGCAGATTATGTTCATGTTGTTATACTTACTCTCAACTTGTGATCAATAAAATACTAACGTCCTCGGATAAAAAAATGTAGTGTTATATATCCAAATGTATACTTCAAGGTAAATACTCGTACTGTTACGTAATACGTACACGATAGTCGGTCGTTTTCAGTTTAGTATTGTCAGTTTCATCATCTTTAAACATTGTATGAAATTCTAAGTTATTTACTTTCTAGAGTGTCCTATAATCTTAAATATAACACCGTACTGAGATTGAAGTCGAACCAACTTCTATATCTCGTAATGTTGATGCAGAGACAGAACCAGAAATGTAAAGTTGGGTGGGCTATATTTGACTTAAGCGTAAAATCTAGAGGATGCAGGACTCCTAAGTCTTCAACTGGGCATGTGAATTAAATCAAAAAGAGCAAGTAAAGAGTACAATTTCCATCTTTGCTTAGTAGACATATTTTCAAAAAATAACTCGGAAGTTGATAAGGGAATGAAGGAGCTTATGTGTACATCAAAAACAGAAGAAATTTTAACACGTTATCAGTGAATGTAAAAGTATGATTGTGGATTTGTGGTGAATAGCAAGATATATGCATGCTAATACCTTCAGGCTCCAGCTCACTTATATTACAAAACATCTAAAAGCTAATTTACTTTGAGAACATACATTTCTGAAGTGATTGTTAAGATAGAATAGAAGACAATTAAACCATGAATGAAATATGAAATGCATCAGAAACTATCAATTAAAGAGATTAAACAACAAATAAAACCTCATAGCTACAAAAAGTGGCAACCTTGATATTAATCAAACAAATTACACAAATTTATATCATAGTTCCAGATACCTCACAGTACACAATATTTTTATGATCTATTACGTCTATGATCTATGAAGATCAATAAAAGTTGATCATGAGAGTTAGAGTTTTAGAACGTGGTCTCCATTGTATCTTCAGAAGAATCGACCCAATACTTCATTAATTCTATTGCTGCTACATACATATATGATCCCAACATTGTTGGTCATTATGAATTTAATCGACCTCCTCCTCCTATCAAAATTTCGGGCCAATAAAAACAGTGCGGTAATAAATACTTACCATTTACCTATAATCCAAAGAAAACAAAACAGAGGTAATTGCAGAACAGATAAAAAAGAGGAAACAAGCCATACGAGTTGAGTTGCAACTAGACACAGAGACACCTCCCGCGACAAAGAGCAGCCTTCTCCTTTCTTCCCTCTACACGAATATGACAGAGAGCCTGCAGTTCCAATGTGGAATCCAGCTAGTTAAACACACTTAGTAGCATAACATGGCGAGATTGATTGCCAAATCGTTTGCTTCAACCCGATCCATATCAACCTCCATTCATCTCTCACAAAGACTTAATCAAACAGGTAACCTTTCCCTTCCTTACTCAATTTCATCACCTGGGTTTTTCTTTTTTTACGTTTCTGGGTATAGGTTGTGCTATGCCAGATTGAATTAAATGGTTGAAAAAGCCGACTTAGTTTAGTATTGACATTCGACTTGTTAATGTTGTTGTTATGATGTGAACTTGGCAGAAAATGAGATAGTTAACATGTTTCGGTTGCCTAATGCATCCGACGAAATGCGCACCTTTCCCATGAGTAGAAGTTTGCCTAGGAAGGACCCTTCAGTGAGGACATTGGATGACAGGTTCACAAAGATTTTGAAAATCTTCAAGTGGGGACCCGATGCCGAAAAGGCATTGGAGGTGCTCAAGCTGAGAGTGGATCATAGGTTGGTTCTTGCAGTTCTCAAGATTGATGTCGAGGCAGTTGTTAAGGTTAAGTTTTTCAAGTGGGCTGGCAAGAGAAGGAATTTTCAGCACAACTCAACCACTTATATGGCTTTGATCCGTTGCTTGGATGAGGCCGGTATGGTTGGGGAAATGTGGAAAACCATTCAAGAGATGGTTCGTAGTGTAAGTGTTATTGATCCAGCTGAGTTGTCTGAGATTATGAGAATCTTGGGGAGGGTTAAGATGGTTAACAAGGCAGTGTCTGTCTTCTACCAAGTCAAAGGCCACAAGTGCATGCCAACAGCTCATAGTTACAACTCCATGATCTTAATGCTGATGCAAGAAGGTCATCATGAAAAGGTCCATGAGCTCTATAATGAGATGTGTAATGAGAGTAACTGTTCCCCGGACACAGTGACATACAGTGCACTAATATCTGCATTTGGAAAATTGGGCCGTGATGATTCTGCAATTAGGTTGTTTGATGAGATGAAGGAAAACAGTTTACATCCAACTGCAAAGATTTATACTACTCTATTGGCGATCTTTTTCAAGTTGGGCAAGGTTGAGAAAGCTTTGAGTCTAGTTCAGGAGATGAAAGAGAATGGGTGTCCGCCTACTGTTTATACATACACTGAATTGATAAAGGGGCTAGGGAAGACTGGGAGGGTTGAAGATGCTTTTGCCATATACAAAAACATGTTAAAGGAGGGTTGTAAGCCTGATGTTGTGCTCATGAACAATCTGATAAACATTATGGGAAAGGAAGGTCGCATAGAAAATGCTATTGAACTTTTCGATGAGATGGACATTTTGCGTTGCACACCTAATGTGGTGACTTATAACACAATAATTAAAGCTTTATTTGATTCCAAAGCTCCAACTGCGGTTGCAGCTTCATGGTTTGAGAAGATGAAAGTGAATGGTGTTATTCCGAGCTCGTTTACCTATTCAATTATGATAGATGGGTTTTGTAAAACAAATAGAGTTGAGAAAGCTTTGTTGCTTCTTGAAGAGATGGATGAAAAGGGGTTTCCTCCTTGTCCAGCTGCGTATTGCAGCCTGATCAACAGTCTTGGAAAAGCAAAGCGGTATGAAGCTGCAAATGAGTTGTTTCAAGAATTGAAAGAAAACTGTGGACGTGCAAGTGCTAGAGTATATGCCGTGATGATTAAACATTTCGGAAAATGTGGGCGTCTAGATGAAGCTCTGGATCTTTTTCACGAGATGAAGAAACTTGGATGCAATCCAGACATATATACATATAATGCACTCATGTCAGGGATGGTTAGGGCTGGTATGATAGATGAAGCACTTACCTTGCTTAAAACCATGGAAGAAAGGGGCTGTGTTGCAGACATAAACTCACAGAACATTATTTTAAATGGCTTGGCTAGGGCAGGTGGCCCAACGAGGGCTTTAGAAATGTTTTCAAAGATGAAGCAATCCAAGGTTCAACCAGATGCAGTTTCTTATAACACTATTCTTGGTTGTCTCAGTCGAGCTGGGTTGCTTGAAGAGGCTGCAAAGCTGATGAAAGAGATGACTTTGAAAGGTTTTCAATATGATCTCATCACCTACTCATCAATACTTGAGGCAGTTGGCAAGGTTGATGAAGTTCATACGACTTATTAATGGGATCTGGTATGATATAGTTTCTTTTCCGATTACCTAGGTGTATTTCTCATCATTGTAAGACTTGCTTAAAAGTTTTTTATGGTATATATGCAATATTGTTGAAAGTTAGCAATTTCTGTTAATATATGCATATATCATTGTATAGATATATACACGTATCATGTTTAGTTTCTGATGGGGTTGATGTCTCTTTTGTATCTGCACAGACGCACCACACATATTGCAGTAGAAATTTAAACTGTCCTACTAGTGTATCTTAGAATAGCTATGAAAATCCTGATGATAAAGTGATGAAAAAGCACCAACAGTATCATTGTTTAAATTGTTATGAAAATTTTCTCTCTTTAACATAAATCGCACAGAGCATATTCATAATGATTGATTAGTGTATTCTTAATATGACTGATATTTGCCATGATAGCAAGTGAATATAGTCTTTTGCATAAGCCTTCTGCTCAATTCTCTCGAGAAAGACTGATTCTTCTGTAGGAAACACGCTCTCTAAAATCCAGTGTCATGGCATCCGTCCTGATCAACAACGTAGTAACCTTTCACTTAAATCAAAACCGAAAAGCTGAGGAACTGACATCACGAAAGTGATTGCAATCCAAGTACTTTTACAGATTATATGAATGAGGCTTGCTCTGTCACTTGATAGTTAGGGCTACCATTAGGGCTGAAATATCTAAAATATCCCTAGCAGTTTAGCACAATTACTAAGCTGTCATTACGAGTGAATAAACAACACTGCCCTTGAGAATTCTAGTTAACTACACAGGTACCTTGGAGTGGTTTTACTTATATATCCTTTGGGGGAATTATATTTTTCCGTGGTTGTCTTTATTTTTATAGTTATGTGATTGTATGTGTGAATGCTATATTTATTGTGGTGGAATGTTAGGGATAATTCTGAAAAAATAGTTGGTCGGTAATTACCTCAGTGGAGATGTTAAATTCCGGGTATGCATTAGGCGGTTGCTACCCTTTATATTAAATCGAATGATAATTAGAAAAACGGGATTTGCCCGGTTAGGACTTTAGTAAAATAAAAGCTACGTGTGGCTTGATCCCTGAGTACAGGGTATGTAGGCAGCCTGACCGGGATTCGGGTGCAGTCACAAATAATAATAAAAACCTAGGTTCTCTAAAGTAAATAGTATGAAATCCAAATGCGGAAATCGGGATAACCTCCGATTGTGAGGTCTATTCCGGTATCGTTTGGATTCTTGAAAATGGTTTGGGAAAAAAGGGTTATCCCTTCTCAAGGGGGATTTTAGATAAATCTCTTTTGGGATAGGTCTCGTACGTTCCACCTCGAGTTTAGGGAGGTAAACTCGGACTGGGCCGTGACAGCACTTCTGAGACGCAAACCAAAGATCTTTACCTACTCACGTTCTAGAACCTTAATGACTTCAAAAAAAATTATCTACAGCAGCCAACCAATCCAAAAAACTATCTGCATGCATGAGACCAGAAAAATAAGAAATATTTGCAATGCTTTTGGAATAATGATTTGCAACATGATTCATCATGTTCTTTGATTCTTCTCGCCCACCTCTTTTGCAGTTTTATTTATTCGTTTCTTCCAGGAACCTACACAAATCTTCTCTCTGAGTAGTCACCTGATTCATAATTTGAGTAGTCAAAGCAGCCAGTGATACGGTTAAAGCCCCAATAACACCATATTGATATGCTTTGGTAATGGGTTCGTCACCCATTGATCATCAAGGGTAAGAGAGACAAGAATGTCTGTCTCTAATACCACTTGATGCAGTAGAGAGTATGGAGGGCTAACCCTAGCGTTACATCCTAATAGGTGAAGAGCTCTCAAGCGTAGAACTATATAGGATAAATCTGGGGTAAACTAGAAAATAAGAGAAGAACTCTTATATTTTTGATAAAATACGATATGATAGAATGAGACTACAACTGTTTAAGGATGCTTATATAATGATAAGCTATCCCTAAGACAACTAAAACCAAACCTAAAATCCAAAAACATAAAAGAAAACCAAATTCAAAATAAATCATAAAACCTAAAAACAGTAAATCTCGAATCGGATTATTAAAACTATATTATTTGGCTTAAATCTCATAGGGCTCACTTGAGTGAGTTTTGTAGAAGTCGCCGACCCCATTCTGAAAAAGTATTATGCTCCTGAGACGGACATTCTGCTAACAAGTTGATCTAATTCTGATTTAGAGTTAAAATCTGACTTTTAGCACGGGCAATCTGAAAAGTCTAAAATACTAGTTTCATCAATATACCAACAGATAACATCCTCTTTGTACGCAAATTACTAATCCTCAAATCATTCTTCTTGGTTCTACGTCGCTTCTTTATTTTCACTTTCATCAAGCTAATTTGAGCTTGTTATCGTCCTACATCATCTACGAGGTTGGACCCGACTCATTGTCATCCGTCGTCGGTGCTCACGATCCACAACTTCCTTACTTTTCTCCCTCACTCTCTCATCTCGTCAAAGCCTCAAACGCTAAAGTCTTGACGACGACGCTCCTCAGCCACTCACGTTCGCCACCTCGACGACGACGCTCCACATCCAATCGTTTCGGGTCAGATGTAAGACTGCTCTCGCTTGCACAGATCTCCTCCTCTAAGTGTGTATAAGGAAAAATGGTAAAAGTGTCCTAAAAATATTATTTTATTATGAATTTAATAAAGATTTATTTGTTAGGACACAAGTAAGAACACCTTATATTGGGGAATGAGCTCATGTCTATTGAATTTATTGGAATGAGCAATAAGGGGTTTAAATTAGTACTAAATAAGAATTTTCCTTTAATTAAATTGTAAAGTTGATCATAATCATTCACATTGCCAATATTTTCTAGAAATAGAGCCAGATCGGCTACCCCTCAGGCCTTAATATTACTGAACCTTTAGAATACATGGAGGGACATTATGCATAAACCTATTTATCCAATAAGCATAAAGAGAACATCCCTAGTTAATCACAAGGCTCTCAACTAAACATATGTATTCTAACAAACGTCATTTAGCAAAGAGTGCATCATTGACTATTCCATTTGCTTTACAGATTTGGCTACATACCGAACACGTAATGCTCACGCAGAACTATAAGTTACTATGTTTTACATCCTTCTCACTATGTAGCCATCGGAAAACCAATCTAGTGGTCTTAAGTTCATTTTTTTCATTAGGAGGTTGCGACCATTTAACAAAACAAGAAACTCGTCACTTACTCATAGGAGTCAAGGCACACAAGGTGTGAGTCTGAGACTGAGCCCACACCGCTCTACCTCAAGAGGATAAGATCTTATTTCCGGCATAAAAGCCACATCTAATTAACCCAACTAAAGAATCAACAATCTAAATAATAAATATAAAATTTATTTCATAAATAAAATAGAAGGTAAGCCCACCATATTTGGGCCAGCATTCTAGGGCCGGTCTGCCAACAACCAGGGAGAGCAAATCGGGTTGGAGTTTGCCCGCGTGTGGTCGTCTTTAGCACATCCCGTCGCCTAAACACAACATGGAAGCCCACTGATTTCGCCTGCCAGAACAAATCTTCTTTAAACTGGAAGCAGATCTATGATTGTAACGATCCGCCCAACCTCCATTCCGCATCAAAATAGATCCTCTCTGACGCACCGTCCTTGCTCGATACCTCCACGGTGCAGAACGACATCGATCAAGAAGAGCCACCTCTACCTGTCGCCTCCTCCTCGAATTCGACCGGGAAAAATCTGGCCTCCTGCTCCATCCCTAAAATGATTGGCCCTCACCGGAAGGCTCACAAAACAAGGTCGTTCGTCCCGCTATTATGATTTTTAAATGGTCTACTCACGTGTCTCACGTGATCGGCTCTTTGTAACGAAAGTGGAGCTGGTGCTCATCATCTATGAAAATTGTCTCGTTATTTCCTTCATCTTTGAATTCTTAGTGTAGCTCAACCTGTTAGGGGTTTAATTCTAACACCGGCGACGACGTCCACGGGTCATTGAAATTTTGGTAGTAGGGTTTTTTCGACTCGCTCTGAGTTTCGTGGAGCAGCTTTTTATCCAATTTGCCAATATTTCATCACTATGCTGATTTCCTCACTCGATATAACGATATGTATATGTCAGTTCTTTAATTGTACAAACAATTTTGCACGCATATTACTTTTGATGAGCATGCATCTTACAAGAGATTTCATACAAATTAACTTCGCTTGAAGGATTCTCCCATTGAATAAGTTCTTTAATTCCATCTTCTATCTCTCTTGTTGCTCTTATCAAACCACTTATGCAGAAGCCTATAGCACTTAAACATAAAACGATTTGGCCCTTGAACTCCTCATTTTGCTGACAATGAATGTTATCAAGAGCTTCCTTAGAGTGTAAGAGATACGAACTTACAATCTTGCCCATCTCTTCATCCTCTAAACCACAAACCCTAAATGATTTTAGGGTTTGAGGTTTCGCTAACTCGAGATCACAAGATTTGCCACTTTCTTGGTCATCAAGCCCTTCCCTTTCAAGAACTGTTACCGACTTGAGCAGTGTGATCTCTTTAAAGCAAATTATCAAAGAGCCAACCATCTTCTTGAAAAGTTCAAGATCGCATTCCATTTTAGCCACAATGCCTTTCCAAGAACCCTCGATTAATTGTGAATTTTGTTCAAGAACTCCAATTGCATGGCTACTAAAAACCAGAAGCTCCATCATTTTGGAGATGGAACTCATGAGCTTTCCATAAGAAGCAGTGTGAAAAGGCAAGAACCAGAAATTAGGCTCCACATCGGCTTCTGCAATGAGCTTCCCCAATTCTTCAACATCAAGTTTCAGACACTTTTGGCTGTCTTCCAATTGTGCTCTTCCAGATTGAAGACTCACCGAGTCAATACACTCATGCAATGCCCCTAGAGTCCTAGATAGTTGAACTTTTGCAAGAGTGGAAGCTCTTGTGGGTTGCAACAGCAGCTCGACAAAAATCGATGACGATAACCCAATGAAGGTTTCTGTGATTCTTGCTATGGCAAATTCACTTGGAGTCCCAAACTTGGTTCTGCCCAAAATCAGTACAGCTCCAATAACTGCAGAAATACCACCAGCTTGACCATACATTTTGCTTCTCTGAAGAAAACTCGTGAAAATGAACCAAGGAATTAGAGATAAGATTCTAATTGGTAAGACCTTGTGGAACAAAAAACAACCAAAAACTCCATATACAGCGCCCAAAACAGTCCCTTGTGCTTTCACATTTGCAACTTTGAATGTTGCTTCTCTAGCTGCGGCGAAACTGATAGCAATTGTGAGCCCTGACCAGTGACCATTTTCTTTGCTGAATATCAAACCAAAGAACACAGCAAGACCTACTGAAAGTGAGCACTTGAAAGCTGCCATAACCCTTTTGCTATTTACCTTCATGGAGAAGTTACTCCATACCACACTTTGTTTACATGAAGTAACTGCTTCGTTGTTTTGATGAATGACTAATTTATCCTGTGCAGTAGTAGCAGAGCTTGTGGTAGATAAATTTCCATGAAGGAAATTTATACAAAACAAAAAGAAAAATGGGGGTAAATCCTGTAGGGTTTGTGGGATGGTTTGAAGTGTTTGGAGGGACCTAATATCAATTTCTGGTTTTGATTCAGGATCAGTTATTGCATCTTCACAAGGAATAATGCTTCTTTTTAAGCTCATTTGCTCCTCTACTAGTTTAAGTAGAGCACTCTTGAGCTCTCCATCCACTACCCCAACTGGGAATGAGTGAGTAGAACTCAATGCCATTTCCATCCCTTTCAAGGGAATCTCCAAACCTTGCAATCTGTTTCCTGGATTGACGTTGCTGTGTCTCAAAAGAGTTAGCGGAAGTCTCTCCCATTGCATGCTTTCCTGTACACAAGAAAACCACATCTGGAATCAGCGCGCTTGAATGAGATATTCTGTACGTACGTTTTATATATAGAAATGCCGTGTTACCTATAATATGGTACAAGCAGAAAGGAACGATAAATTACAGTTTAATACCTTAGCATTTATATATACTCCGTATGCACTACAGTTGGCTTTGTTTAGTGGATTAAAAAAAACCTAGAGAGGTCGAGAGAAAACCCTAAAGTAACAGCCGCCCCCATTCGGCTGCGCCTCGACGCCGGCAATGGCCTTAGGTCATATTGGTGTTCGACGGGTGCGGCCGGATGGGTCTCATCTCAAGCGTGGAAGCAAGTTTCAGAAATGCATGGTTTCATCTTTCATGGTTTATGGTAACGGCTGTGTTGGGGATAGTTTTGGACAAGAGATGAATTGATGTTGTGTTGGATGGAGGAGAGTGTGGCTGCAGTCAATGGTCGGTAAGCCAAGGTCGATGGCCAGTTGGAGGATTGGTCGGAGTTAGGATTTGGTGGCTTTGTTGATGTGCTACCTTTGCCTAGATTTGGCTGGTGTGAAGGGATCTGCGACAGACGTCATCTATAAGGACAAGCGTACATGGCGGGTTGACACCAATGGTGAGGAGGAAGGTACGGCGGCGCGCGGTTGCAGGTGATGTTGTGGAAGGAGAGATCTCCCTGTGGGCTTGTTTTTGGGCTTGAATATGTAGGTTAGTTTAGTTTTCTTGAGTCCAATAATGTCTTCTTTAAAGGGTGGAGCGGGCGTTGCACTGTATCCCTTGTTCTTTAGTCATTATAGGTTTAACCCAATTGAACTAGTATTGATGTATACCATAAGGGTCTTAGGAGGATATACTACTTGGTTGATCCTGTAACTTCTATTTTTTAAGGCGTAGAGTCTAGGCTTTAGAAACTTTGGCTGAGAGTCATGGTTTCATGTGCAGTCGGTGCACAATCTGAGCAGCGTATGTAATAGATGATCTTTAGATCCCTTAGATTAAGCGAGAGAGCTTGTATATAATCTTTTCGATCAATGTTTTTTTTTTCTATTCCCCTCAAAAAAAATTCCGTATGCACTACTATAGTGTAAAGTGTAAACTAGAAAAAAGCGCATAAATGGTAACATGGAAATGTGAAGCTTTGTTCGGTAAATTGTGCAATATACGAGATTAAATTACTGACCTGGTGGCGTTTGATGGTGTGGAAAAGCTTGGTTGCAGTAGAAGCCAAGGATTTCGTTTGTGAAATTGAAGCAAGCGCTGATGCGTTATCTTCTGCACAGAAAGCCTTCACAAAGAGCCTGAGCCTCTCCGAAGCATTCTCCGCAAGCAGTTTTGAGTTCTGTTTAACCTGAAAAGGTACTTGATTAGCATTAACTTTCTTGCGTTCCGCTAGCTAAAATTTCAAGTTGGTTATATTGGTAATTGGCTCCATGTCAGTTTAAGCTTTCAAAGATTACAGTCAAAATATGCATGCAACCCATTCTAACATTGCTGTACCCCTCGACAAGCCAGGCGTGGGAATGGAACCAACAAAGCAAGAACACAAGCCAAGACCCCAACGGCCGTACTCGCTGCCACATGCACAGGGTGCATGATGGCGTCTGCACTCCCACCCTTTATGAAAGCAATCACGTACACAAGCACAATCTGTCCCAAGGCTATGCGTTTGGACAACAAATGAGTTGCCTCTCCAGGCAGAACCACCACAAATGCTGCCAGACCAACAGCTAAAGCTGTTGTGCTAGCTGTAAGGTGGGCTGGTCCAATCAGCCATAGGCTCAATATACCCGGCCCAACGCTCTGGATAGTAGCGTAGAGGGCGAGCCAGAATCCACGCAATGTGTCACCTAGAGTTGCATCCGGAACAATGAGGATAACAGTCACGTAGGAGAATGCAGGCAAGGCTACTTGGTGCCGGAGAGAGGGAGGGCCATAGAGGGTGTTGATGGCTACTATGGTGCAAGCTAGGGAGGTTCGCGAGGCCGAAGCAAGGCATGTAAGCCACAAGGCTCGGGCACGGTTGGTTTGGTCTTGAGAGGTTGCCATTGCTTTTGAAGGCCTAGGAGTACTTGGGGATGGTGGCCCTGAAGGAATAGGAGTACTTATGTCAGGGTGGGAAGGGGGGAGTTATATAAGAGAGGAAGAAAGGCAAATACAAATTAGGTACTACGGACGCTCTAGTGGAGGCTACTATGTGTATAGTGAATGGATGATGCACCCATTGCTAGTGACGATGATTGTAGTGATTTGTGGAGAAGCTCCATTTTGTATAAAGAATTAGAGCAAACATCATGGTATACATATATGTAGGTTAGAATTTTCCAAGCCACGTTTAGTTCCATTACATGCTATAGTTAGGTTGGATTTTTTTTCTTCATTTTTTGATAAAAAACTAAAAACAAATTACAGAGAAGAGCCCTTAGGGCACCGTTCACCTAAGGAATCAAATTGAATTGCTCTACTAATGTTTCTTGGAAAGTTGCAAGTCTAGACTTTTTCTCCATTAGTTTGATGTCCAAGATTAGCTGTTGCATCTGCTGTGAAATTTACTTCTCTACATGGTTCTAAAAGGCCCAGCCTAGCACCGCCTAGTGCATGCCTAGGCTCTAGGCTGCAACAAGCCGCCTCGTTTTTTTTCAAGGATTTTGTGTCAGGCTGTGGGCAATTAGGCAGCCGCCTAGCCCACTTAATCGCCGCCTAGACGTCGCCTAGGGTTTATATCTCTCCGGCTAATTTTATTTACATTTGATGGTGGGGCTGTTACATTGTTGGGAGCATGAGAGTATAAGAGTAAATGATGTTTTTAGAATTAGAAGTCTATGTGTTTATTATTGTTGTTGCTCACTTGTACATGAAGTTATGCTAAATTTTGGCTATAATCTATTTTATAAATATATCTAACAAGATTTATGTTGAATAATTTATCCATATTTGAATGTTTTCAAATATTGTAGTACATAAAATATATATTTTTAATTAATAAATATGAAAAAAGTAAATCGCTTAATCTCCGCCTAGTCCCCGCCTAGGCTGTCCAGACGCTAGGCTATGGGTCGCCACCCGCCTATCGCCTAGCCTTTTAGACCATTGCTTCTCTATAATTGTGCTTGAAGTAAATGGATTGAAACTCTACTACCGAGGTTCTAATGTCTTGAACAATTTGTTGAAGTCTTCAAGGAACATTTGTTTTCTTTTGACAGCATCAATAATAAGTTTTGAATCACCTTCTACTTCAATTTCCTGATAGCCTTGGACTTTGCTTGGAGAAGGCTGTTCCTTAGTGTTGTGGCTTCAACAATACGGATAGAGGTAATCCCCAGGTTCCTTGAAGTGGCAAGGATTGGCTCACCATTTACATCTCTGAAAACAACACGACATGAAGGAGAGCTGCTTGAAACCGAACCATCAAAGTTGATTTTAACTACTCTTTCTGGAGGAGGAAGCCAAGAACTGACTTGAGTGGGTCTTTGAAAAGTTCCTCCAGATACAGCCATGTCACTAATAGAATTAAACACTTATGCGATGAATTTATTTATTTTCGTCGCATGAGTTAGCACTTATGCGACGAAATCGATTTCGTCGCATAAGTTTGAACTCATGTGACGAAGAAAAAAAATTTGTCATAGAAGGACTAACTCATGCGACGAAATTATCACCGATCAAGGCTACAATATGAATTACATTTGGGGAGAAGTAGTAATGTTCCTGAAAAATGAATCATTCCTGACTTTCCAAATTTGCTAGCCGATGGTTCGAACTCTAGAAAACATAATCTTATCATAATGTTTATTGGAGAAGATACTGTTTAGATTTTCAAAAAGACTCTTGGAGTTATCAACAAAGTTATTGAACCCAAAGAGTCTCCACACTTCTATTGTAAAAGGGCAATGAATAAATAAGTGGTCAACAGTTTCGTTATCACTATTGCAAAGAACACAACTATTATCATTTAGATTGTTAAATCTGAAGAGTCTATCTTTAGTTTTAAGTCTGCTTCTTAACAATAACCTGCTAAAAATTTTCACCTTTGGAAGAATATTAAGCTTCCACATTTGGTTTAGCAGGTTGATTTGGGGATGATGTTCTGAAAAGTTGCACTGCATCCAAGTGCCTGATTTAATAGAGAATTGGCCATCAACAGAGGGGCCCCAAACAAAAATTGGAGCTAATAGTGATTATTCACTGTGCTTTCATGCTTAAACAACTAGCTCAGCTTTGAGGTAAACAAAAACTACTATCAAAATCCAACCCTAGTATCTAATTGGATTGCAGTTTCTTGAGTACCAATGTAAAAGTTCTAAAAGACCGGAACAGAAAAAAAAATTAAAATTTATCAAAAGTAAACGCAGCAAATTACAGCACAAGAACAAAGCAATTTTGTTTACAACAGTGTAAACCTCATATAGAGGAAATATCATTACGAAACGTTTTAAGTAGTCCACACTCAATCAAACTTCACTATGAATAGAAACAGATTACAAGATTTTTAAGTAGTGATCGATATCCATCATAATCACTTTACTAAAATTACAAATCAATTTGAATCTCCAGATTGTAATCCTATACTGTAACTTGAACAGGTTGTTCCTATCTTCAACAGGGAACCAATTTTCCTGCATAAACTCTAAACACTGATCTATATCATCATGAGCATGTTAGATCCAATGTGATGAGTGAAGAATAACCTAGTTTTTGATTAAACAAACTTGCAGACCATCCTGCTGTCAAAAACACAAAAACAGAAAGTACAGACTCTGCGAAAACAACACACACAGTCAAAAATACAGTAGTTGTATATATAAGGAGCCGAGCTCCCCCTCAATAAAATCCTTACATAATCATTGACTAATTCCAAAACAGGAATTTTTAATCAACAAACAAAAAGTCAATTTTTCAAAAACATTTTGAAAACTGAAATTATAAGCAAAATCTTTTTTACTGTAGATACGCAGATTTTATTTCCTAGATTTTCTAGGAATAAAATTGATTAAGCAAAAATATTTTCTTCAATCAAAACATGATATGCAAAGGATACTTCTTACCTTCTTGAGATCTAGATCTCGTTTTGATTGATCTGCTCTTTAGCTCATTCTGAAACTTACTTTTCCAGCTTTTTCTAGTTGCATCAGGAAACCATGTTCTTCAGCAGAAAATACATCTGCAGATTTTGAATATGAGTGCCATATACTAACAATCCCCCCTGTAATAGATCACATCGAAACATATATATAAAATAATTTGAGAGTCTCTCATAATCCAGCAGTGATTAGAAACTCATTGAAGTGAATTATATGTCCTTAAGACTTTAAGCAAACGAAAATTGCAAGAGCCTTTAAGGAATCAAGTTCATCATCTTCCAAGGCTAATACAAACATGAAAAAAAACTTAAACAATCATCATCCAAAATATTTTGTGCTTATGCATTTACAAACCATAATCTAGAAAGTTTGAAAAATAAAGCACAACAAAAAGTTTTCACTGAATTGCAAGCAAAACATTCTGAGTACTCTCTCCCTTTGAATATGCATACCTTAGGGCCTCTAGCGCGGCTCATTTTGATCATCATCCATCACTGCATCCGGAAGATCTGGTTTTAGGATCCCCATGATTTCCATCACAGTGTCAGCAATAATTGCAAACTACATGATGAATATTGTGAAGCCCTAGTTGAACATTGTGTAGCTTCTCATCGAGCTCATGCTGCCTTGATGTGATCAGAGTCATTTGTTCATACACATCTGTAGTAATTTGTTCTAGTGGTTAAGGCACTCGTGATTGGTAGGACGAAGATGGAGGAGGCATAGAGAGTGAGCCCTGAGTAGAGTATCTACTGGAAGAGCTGCCTTCACCTCTACTGCCAAAGTGAAACCGAGGACGAGGCTCCTCAGAGGGATGAGTTGGGAGGCCTGCATCACGACGGCGGCGATACCAATCGTTAGTGTTGTAACGGATGGAAGAAAGAACACAGAGATTTACGTGGTTCACTAACGATATGTTAGCTACGTCCACGGCAGAAGGAGAACAGTTTATTATCTTGAGGAAGAACCCAGAATACAGAATAATACAGAGTGCGGCGCTCAGTAATGAGTGCTGAATACAATTAGGTTTAGGACGTTTATATACTAAACGTCCGCGACTGAAACTGTCCTCGCGAGCGAACGACTGATGCGCGCGCGAACGACTGATACGAGATCCCCGAATAGCTGGTACCTTCGGATGACTGGAACAAGGCATATATTAACAGTTAGTATGGTTGCCTCCAAATTTCCAGAGCCAATCAATGAAGTTTCCTTGTCCCTAGCTATAGAGAACCAGCACACTCAACACACAACGTGAGATCTGTGGGAGAAGAATGAGAAAGAGAGAACTATTGCAGCCTTTTTAAAGAGAAACCATACAGTTCAGAATATATAAGGACAATGTTAAAAATTTGACTTAAATTAGTCCCCAAGAAAACCAAAAATCTTAGAATATCTATAGATTGCAAAATTTGCTCCCCTTTTCTTGGCGGTCCTACATGCTGAGTAATAAAAGACTATCAGAATTATTAATCAAACAAGCAAATAAATAGAATTATCTGACAAATCTGCATAAAAATCTTGAGAAAAATGTGTTACAGATGTCACAAGCCTATAACTTTCATCAGAGAATAGTATGATAGATTTTCTTAACTAAGACATTGATCAAGAAATTATGTCAAAGGGTATTTGATGAATGCAAATGCAGAGAACACAAATGGCTTAGTGCATGTGAGTTTGCCAGGATAATGTTGGATATCAAATGACCATAGCAGATAAAAAATGACAATTCCATGGAAACATGTAGGTGCTTCTTTGTAGACCTGTGCATGTGAGTCTGCCAGGATAAGGTTGGATATCAAATGACCATAGCGGATTCAAAAAACATGACAATTCCATGGAAACATGTAGGTGCTTCTTTGTAGACCTTTCATTTGATCTAGAGTAGGCTTAATACCAGCTGTTGTATAAACTTTTAGTTTTCTCGGGTTTTTGGTGCTTTCTTGTTTTCAAACTTAGTGTACCCTTTGTGGCTTGATCACCCTGAGTGGTTCACCACCACCAGAGCCATGTCACTTTCAAATATACTAAGTTTAGCACAACTCATAGTCTATAACTTTTATTTTCCAATCACTAGGATCATACAGCAATGTAGTATTCCACCCAAATTTTGCAAACACACAGTGGCACACCATTGTAATAAAAAGAAACGTGAGCAATTCTGATCCTTTTGATAGAAAAACATGATCAAATGCAAAATGCAAAATCCAAAATCAGACATTTTACTCAATGAGAGAAAGTACTATGACAAAAGTAATACCTTGATATTAGACTAAAGATCAGATTCTCCATCAGATGATTTATTTTAGCTTAGAAGCTAAGATTAGTAATTCTAAATGCCTAGGGCATTCCTCAACTTTTGGAACTGCTCAGTATCCAAAGCTTTATTGAGCCAGTTTGCAAGTTGTGTTCCTGTTGGTACAAAGCTTAATTCTAAGAATTGATTTTCTACCAATTCTCTAATGAAGTGATATCTTAGTTCAATATGCTTTGGTTTAGAGTGAAGCACATGATTTTTGGTAATGCTTATAGCACTAGTATTATCACAGAAAATGGAGAGCTTACCTTGTGGTAAACCATAGTCTGCAAGCATCTGTTTTAACCATAACATCTGAGTGCAGCAAGAGCTAGCTGCCACATACTCAGCTTCAGCTGTTGATAGGGATATGCAATTCTGTTTTTTGCTATGCCATGCCACCATATTGTTTCCAATAAAGAAGCATCCTCCTCAGGTACTCTTTCGATCTTTTAGATTGCCACTCCAGTCAGCATCTGAATATGCTGCAATTTTAATATTCGTATCAAACGTATAGAAAATACCACAGTTTGGTGTTTCAACAATATATCTAATGATCCTTTTAACAGCTTTTAGGTGTGATTCTTTTAGATCAGACTGAAAACAAGCACAAACTCCTACACTAAATGATATATCAGGTGTGCTTGTAGTTAAGTATAACATGCTACCAATCATAGATCGATAGAGTGTTTGATCAACTGTTTTTCCATCCTTGTCTTCAGTGAGCTTGTTTGTGGTACTCATAGGGTTAGTAACTTTCTTCTTGTTATCCAGTCTAAATTTCTTAATTAGATTTTTTGCATATTTTGACTGAGAAAGAAACATGCTATTGTCAAGTTGTTTAACTTGCAGGCCAAGGAAAAATGTTTGTTCATCACATATACTCATTTCAAACTCTCTTTCCATAATGATTTTGAATTCCTGAACAAGTGAGTCTGAAGTGGATCCAAAAACAATATCACCTACATAAACCTGATCAATTATCACATCAGTTTTGGTTCTCTTAACAAACAATGTTTTGTTAGTAAAACCATGAGTATATCCTTTCTTAACAAGAAAAGTTGATAATTTGTCATACCAGGCATGAGAAGCATGTTTTAAGCCATACAAAACCTTTTTTTAACTTATACACAATCTAAACGACGTGGATCCTGAAAACCCTAAGGCTGAGCAATATATATAGACTTCCTCTTATAGGAAACCATTTAAAAAAGCTGTTTTGACATTCATTTGAAAGAGTTTAAATTTTAGGAAACAAGCTACTGCTAAAAGCACTCTTACTAATTCTAATTCTAATCTAGCAACAGGTGAAAAAGTCTCACCAAAATCAATACCTTCTAACTGTGCATATCCTTGAGCAACAAGTCTTGCTTTATTTATAATAATATTGCCTTTTTCATAACTCTTACTGCTAAAAATCCATTTTGTACCCATAACATTGCAGTTTACAAGTTTAGGGACCAAATCCCAAACTTCATTCCTAATGAACTGATTAAGTTCGTCCTGCATTGCATTTATCCTGTCAGAGTCAGTTAAGGCTTCCTTCACATTTTTTGGTTCAATTAGGGAAACAAAACCATAGTGTTTTATCACATTTATGTCAATTTTATTTTGAGAGATAAAACACAATAGACCTTGTTCTTGATCTGTATTTTCTGATGTTTGTGCCTTCAGTTGTACAGTATCTGTTGGAATTGTTGTAGCTAAGTTAGCTGCAATTTGTCTTCTTGTTTTTATTCCCTCTTTAATACTTCCAATGACATCTTGAGAGGAGTGATCTTTCTGAACCTGTTTGAATCCTATTCGAAACTTAAGATTTGGAGCAAAAATGCCATCATCATATTCATCTGCGCATCTGGTTCATTCTTGTCTCTCACTGAATTAGTTGTAACTTCTGAGATCATTTGTCTATCTTTTATGAGCATAGAGATGATCATTGATAGATACATTTATAGATTCCATTAGGAAAAATTATACAAACAGTACACTAACTTTTCTCCACTCATAATTAAGATGTCTGAACTTTGTTAAATAACACATTAGTACATGAACTAACAAGTTAAGCTAATTTTCGTACATGTTGTTATAACACCGTTAAAAGTTACTGTTTATTTTTTTTCTTCTTCTGATATCTCTTTTTCTGAGATTTTTTTTTAAAGAGGATCAAATAATTTCACTCATACCACCATAGTGACTCGAACCCATGACTTCGTCAATAGGTAATGGATGCGCTTGAGATCTCTCTATCTTTCCAATTCTCTAATAATTAACATCTCTTGCTCTCTTACCAGCAAGCAACTATCTAGAATTTTCCCCCCTCATATACCAGCAAGTAGCAATCCACAAAGTGGAGGTTAAATTGTAACCGAAATAATTTTTCTTCTAGAAAGTCAAATCGGTTAACCTATTTGATCGTTAACACCTTAAATAGAAAAAAAAGATCCTCTTTAAAAGAAAGAAAAAAAGATTTCAGAAAAAAATAACTTTTAACGGTATTATAACAACATATATGAAAATTAGGCCTAACTTATTAATTCATGTACTAATGTATTATTTAACAAAATTCAGACACTTTAATTATGAGTTGAGCAAAATTGGTGTACAGTTTGTGCAATTTTCCAATTCCATTATTAATTTAGTTCGAGTATTATACATTCTATAAGCTCGACTGTTTGTGGAATACCTAAGAAATACTCTCTCATCACTTCTTACCTCAAACTTACCAATATAGTCTCTGTCTCTCAGAATGTAACAGGGACTACCAAATATGTGAAAGTAAGACACACTAGGTTTCTTGCCCTTTCATATTTCATAAGCAGTGTCTTGATAAATCTATAGTTTTTCGTGAAAATGGAATCAATTTGCCCCCTTGGTTGATCAAATTGCCCTTTCATATTTCATAAGCAGTGTGATTTGTACCTGGTCTAAGAAAAATTATATTCATTGTATAGCATGTAGTGTTCACTGCTTCAGCCCACACATAAAGATTTAAACCAGCAACATACATCATAACTCTAGCCATTTCCACCAAAACTCAATTTTTCCTTTCAACTACACTATTTTTTAGTGGTGTGATTGGTGAGGAAAATTCATGAAAAATACCATGTTCATGACAGAAATTTGAGAAAGCATTATTTTTTAAACTTGTTAATACAAGGTGCAAACCCTCTTGTGTCGGAAAAATGCTCATTATCCGGTAGCCAAAAGATATCTTAGGCTAGATAGGTCCTTATAAGACAAGAAACCTACACACTTGCCTAAGGGCATTGGTAATATACTCTCATAAGGGCAAAACAATACTTTTATGGTAGACTCACCCTACCTCTATAAATATCCCTCTCACGGACTCATTTTTGGTAAGCCTCTATCTCCACCCTATTCACATATTATCTCTATCACCATGACAGACTTAGGCATCGGAGGGTCAAAGGCCGGCTCACCCAGTCTTCCATCTAATGTCGTTTGCTCATGATTTACAGGTAACAGGTCTAGGAGATAAGGTTCTCCGTGTTCTGCATGATTCTTCTCCATAGAATTTACTCCGAAACAAAACTCAGTTCCATTATCTGATCTGATTTTTGTAATTTCAAATTTTTAGAGAACTTCTCATTTGATAATTTTAGACTAAGTCCTCTGAAAGATTCAAAAGTTTCAGATTTTTCTTTTAAAAACTCAAACTAGGTATATTTGGAAAAGTCATCAACTACAACTAGCGCATAGAGCTTGCCTCCAATGCTCTAAGTCGGAGCTGGTCCCATGAGATCCATATGTAATAATTCCAATACCTGATTTGTAGTGGTAGTCCATATTACCTTTTGTGGAACTTTGGTTTGCTTCCCAATTTTGCATTCTCCACACAGCTTATCAACTTTACCAGCTAGATTTGGTAATCCAGGCACACATCCTCTTGTTGATATTTTCTGAAGATCTTGATAGTTCATGTGTCCCAGTTTCTTGTGCCACAATTCTAATTCTTTATCTGCATATTTAATTAAGAAGCAATTTTTAGAAGATAGGAATTTGTAAGGTATGTTATGATAACAATTGTCATCTTCTCTGGAACAGTGTTACCAGTTTATTTTCTTAAAATTCAGGAACAATCCAAGAATGTTGTGTGGATTCGTTTCTGGATTCATTTTAAAAATCCAATGACACACCATACTGACTTCTTAGATGTGTCTAGGAAAGCTTGTCACCAAGCTATCTCTTGTAATCACGCTATTTTGAGCATTTCTTTCTATTTGTAATAAAATAAGCAGTATCTTCTTTCAAAAATTGTCATCTTCTCTATTTCCTTTCATAATTTGATTGCCTTGATCATCAAGAACTAGACATATTTTCCTGTTGAACCATACATCTTCATATTCATCAGTAAGTTGGCTGATACTAATCAAATTTGCTGTTAACATATAGTACATTTTGAGCTCAGGCATGTCCTTTGCACCTACTGTTCCTCTTGCAAGAATCTCAGCTTTCTTGCCATCCCCAAAAGTGACATTTCCTGTTGTCTGCTCATCATATAAGGATACAAACCATTCCTTGTTTTCTGTCATGTGTCTAGAACAACCATTGTCATAGTATCAGGAATCTTTTCGTTTGTTAGCAAGAGCAGTAAAAGCTACTAGACAATTTGCAGATAGGTCAGTTTTCTTTTTTCATTACTGTGATTTTTTATTTCCTACACTATTTTGAGAAAAAAATGAATTTTGAGATTTCAGAAATAATTTTCATTTGATGCTTTAAATCTCTTTCCAGTGATTCCAAAGTGCATGAAGATTTTGTTGAATACTCTACTAGTTTCTTCCTGCAATTTGGTCTAATATGACCAATTTCACCACAGTAATGGCAACAAGGAATGAACTTTTTTACAGAGTCATACCTTAGATTATATATCTTACCTTGTTCCTTGTGCTCATCTCTGTCAGCAATGTATAAATTTTCATTCTCATCTTGACCTTTATTGAATTTTACTATGACAAAGTTGGTTTCTTGCACCTTTGGATTTCCATCAATATGTCCAAGTCCAGTTTTGTCATTAAATTTTTTGCTATATGTCAAGATGTGTGAAGCTTTTCCGAGCTTAATTTAAATGTTTAAATTTTTGTGTTGCCAACTTCAAATCTTCCTGCAAAATTATAATTTTTTCATATAAGCTAGAATTTAATGTCTTTAAATTTTTTACCTCATCTATAAGCGAAGTTCGATCAGTCTTCCATAATTCCTCATTCCCAAGACCTTGAAGACATTCAATTTCTTTGATAAGCTTTTTTTTTTCTTCACTCCAGTTGTTTTGAAGTGCCTCAAGTTCATCTTCTAGGTCACTGTTCTTTATCCTGAGAATACTCAGTTCTCTTTCAAGGTTCTGGTTTTTCTTCAGCATAATTTTTAATGCCTTGTACATTTGTGCGCATTGGTAGTCCATCTTTTCTTCAATATCTTCATCATCACTTTCAGAATCAGTAAAACTTACAGAGCATACGAAGGCTGTAGTTTCCTCATCATCACTCCAAGTTGTTAGCATTGATTTGTTCTTATGTTCTTCTGTTCTTCATGTTTCCACAATCTGTAGAAATATGACCTACCACATTCATAACAAGTAGGTCCTAATCTAGTTTTTCTTTGTTTGAATTTATTAAAATCAAATTTTGTGTTTGCAGAGTTATCAAAATAAGAAGAAATTTTTTTAGAAGCAGACTTACCTTTATTACCTAAGTTCGTTTTGTTTTTCATAAATTGCTTGAACTGTTTGGTGATTAGAGCTAAATCTAAGTCTTCTGAATCATCTTCATTTCTTTCTTTCTTTGTTGCTTTGAAAGCAACCCCTTTGTTCTTTTTCTCTACTGTGATCCATCGCTACTCAAAGGCTTTTAGATTTCCTAAGAGCTCATTGATAGGAGCATTTTATGTGATGATTTTATGGTTTAAACCCTTCCATTTTTACTTTGTTAGTTCCTTAAAAAGATTATTTTAACTTTGTTGTTTTCTTAGGTACTTTGTGGAGCAAGATGAAGCAAATATGAGCTCAAATGGTGCAAACAAGGCTCCCAATATGAAGTATAGATGTCAAGGATGGAGTTTGATCATTCATATGGTCAAAAATATCAAGGAAATTTGAAGGAATCATTTCACCAAAACTGAAGTTGCAACCTGCAAATACTAAAAACTGCATCTTGCTTATTTTCTTCAGTATTCAAGGCATTTTTCTGGCACCAAGATGATGTTTTCTCTGGAATTTGTCTTCAACAAAGTTCAATATTTTATTGAGTACTGCAATTTAGAATCAAGAATCATCCAAAAAGACGAAGACATCTAGAAGTTATGAAGCTCCAAAGTTGGATAGAAAATTAGCAATTCCGGGAAAGCTATACAGCAGTCAAGTTTGAGGTAGTTTTGGGCTGGATTTCGAGAAGCTTTCTTGAGGGTTTTTGCACTATTTTAAAGAGTGATATCATTACTCTCATTTATCCAAAAACTAAGCCCAGTTGATGTGTGGAACATGTTCAAAAAGAAGATCAAACATTGATTCTAGTTAAAGAAAGAAACATAGTATGAAAAAGAAGTTATAAAGACTTGGGGACTATTTAAAGCCAAACCCTAATACGAGGAGGTCTCTCTTCTTCTTTTTGAACGACATCTAAGTCATTCTACTGCAAATTATCATCAAGGAGCCGCTGCCTCACACAAGAGTCCATCAAGAGGAAGCCACCAAGATCATCATCAACTCTTCTTCGATTTCATAGTTTTCTTCTTTCCTTTGTACTTGTTAATTACAAACAATGTTTATTTTGTGTGATTTATTGGCCATGTCAGGGGTTGAGGTTTGAAGCCATGAATTATGCAACAAACCTTGTTTCACAACTTTGATTTTATAATTTCTTAGTTATAATTCGTCTAGTTAGTTTTGTGTAATAGAAAACTTTTGCTTGTTTATGTTCATTTTTGACCAACATAGAATATTATGAACTTGTAATTGGGGCTAGATCTAAGTTTTTTAATCTTCTAAACGATTAATATGGCTTAGTTCAAAATAGTAAAACCTATGGACAATAGGCCAACTAGAAAGACTTACATGCTAGGTAGGCGTTCCACACTAGTTTTGCATACTTGTTCAATCAAACTTCCAAAGATCTTCTTAATGCTTAGGATAGTATGCTACTAGGATAGACGTCATATACATTGATCTATTATTCTAAATGCTTTGGTAATAGTGTGTTACCTTGCTTTAAGTATTTATGAGAAGTAATAAGAATTTACGCAGTGCGTTCACAGTTTATTCTTGATTGAACCTTTTCATGACTTGGTAATTAAAATCTTGGTTATGATACATTTTTTGTAGCATATTCGGTGGTGAATTTCTGAAATCTCTAACCTCATTTTTATCATATTTTTCAACTTAGAATCATTCTAGTTTTCTTATTCTGTTCTCTATTTTTCGTAATTTATTTAGTATAGCAAATCAACTCCAATCCCCTCAAATTTTGTACGTATGATCTTCTTTGTGTCTAGTATAGGTCTG
This sequence comes from Comarum palustre, assembly GCA_951800085.1. Lineage (NCBI taxonomy): Eukaryota > Viridiplantae > Streptophyta > Magnoliopsida > Rosales > Rosaceae > Comarum > Comarum palustre. The sequence goes on from OX637572.1 coordinate 15,729,529, forward strand.
TTAAATTTCATAGTTTTCTGAGTCTGTATCTTAGGTATTTAGGTTTGTTTTCGTCTTCTGTTCAATAGGAACAATAGACATTTTTGTGACATTGTTTTCTTTGTGCAAGTACCTTCAATCTGTGGCATCGAACGATCTCTGCTTCATTATACTACAATTGACAATCTTTTGCAGGGTTAAATTATGAGGCTATTTTAGTCTGACCAATTTTTGGCACAGCGTCGTCGCGGATTGTAAAATTTTAATTTTACACAAAATTTGTTTAAAGACTTATTTCTTTTTCATTGATAACGTTTTTTTTGTTTTGCTTCTTTTGAATGAATTTTCTCTAATTCTTGTAAATATATATATATATATATATTTGTTTTTAATTTTTTTTCAATAATATTCTTTGTTGTTGTAGGATTTGTGATTTAGTTGTGTATATATTACTAACTATAATTTCTGTTTTGTTTTTCAATGTGGCATCAACATTATGAGGTGTGTTCCGTATGCTCCAAGGTAGGTCATTCAACGAAGACATGTCCTAACATCCAATATCAAGGATACTATGATAAAATATGCTTGGAGAATTTCAAGATAACCAAGGATATTGGAATGACTATTACTCACCTCTACACAATCTAGTATAGGGTAGTCATTCTTATTCTTCATGGAACAATAATTCAGACATGTAACAAGGATTTTGCAATGAGTTTCAAGCTTCTCTATATTCATTCATTGACTACTGGACACAAGCACCATCACATCTAGATTCAGAAAGGTCAAATCGTTTCGATGAGATGATCAGGTCTTTAACTGAGATGACTGTGACTCTAGCTGCTTCAAATCAAGCATGGGATGAGGAGTGAAAAACTGTCAATGAAAGTTGGGCAGAAAGTAAAAAGTGTTTGGACACCTTAATATTCAAGAGCAGCCCTCTTCATTGGTGACCACTCCACATGACCTTCCCGCCACTACAGTTCCGTGTCAACCTCATGATGTAATTTTCCATAATTCAATATTTTTCTAGGATGACGAAACGGATTTAGATGGAGTTATATGAAGAGCCACGCGATGTTGAGACTTCTGAGAATTGAATAGAAGAGGAGTCCATCAAAGCTTCTAAAATTGAGCCTTTATTGTTGGTGCATGGAAGACCACATGATTCTTCGCTCTTTCTCCCAAACTCTACATATGTTCTTCCTATCCTAACATCATATGAATTTGTTGAGCATGTGGACATGGTGATTCTGGAATGTCTCAAATCGGATAGAAAGATTATCATCGTGATTGTGAAAAGTTGTAGATAATGGAAGAAGAAGAAGAAGAAGAAGAAGAAAAATAGAAGGTTTACATCCTATATCTCCACCATTCCCAAGTTACTCAAATTGCTACCAAAAGACCATGAAATATCTTTGAAAATGATCAAGCATTTGATCGAACTGCGGCCTAAGCCTCTTGATTATTCTTGTTAAAAAGCCTTTAGAGGCAACCCAACCTTCTTTATCTTTTGTGTTCTCTTTTGTTTCTGGTTCGTTTTGATGTGTTTTGAGTGTGCAGGTGAGAGTAAGAAAAGTTAAAGAAAACTCTCAGTTAAGCAAAAACAATGCTCTTCGTAGAAACAGTCTACCAAATTTGGGAAGCTACGGTTTGCATCTCACATAACTTGGGAAGGAGTTCTTTTATTAAAAGAAAGGTCTCTGAGTCTAGTTTTTGTAGAATTTTACAGAAGTAAATTTGGAGAACTGAGTCATTCTTAGTTCGATTTTGAAGGCAAAAAGGTCACTGTCAGGAAAACAGAAATTGTGCAGTACATCCGGGAAAAAATGCCAGAAAGGGGATACTTCCGGGAAGTCTGTAGAGTAAAGTTATATATGTCTGAATAGGTTGTTGAGTTAGCTTCAACTATTCTGTGAAACAATTTCACATTCCGGCACCGAAGCTCACCGGAAATCAGGTTTGAATGGGTAAAGGTCCATTTTTCAGCTTTTCTGTACAAACTATGCTTTTCTGCTAACTTTGCAGGGCTCTATTTTCAATTCATTTGGAGTTAAGAAACGTGCTACATATGCACAGAGAGCTGGCAACACCATATTTCATCTCCAATTGGAATCTCAGACATTGGTTGTTGCCATAAGAAGTTATATGAGTTGAAAGTTGGCTGCAGAGCATACAATGGAGGAGTTTTTCTACACTTTTTCTCCTTTGTGTTTTGTTTTTCACTTTCCTCTCACTTCTGTGATTCTTTACATGATCTATATTGTTCTAAAATTGAGGACAATGTGTTGAATAAGTGTTGGGGAAGAGAATACACACATTTTATGTTTTGTTTTCGTTAAAGTCAAAAATTAAAAAAAAAAGTTTTTGTTTTTAGTTTTTGATGTTTGAGTCGTAAGAGCCTTAATAAGTCTATGATGATAATAATAATCTTATGAAATCATGGCTAAAAAATGATCATTAAATTGGGATGATAATCATAACTTTTTTTGGTTAATCGAGTCTTATGTGATACATGCGTATTTGTAGTAGATATGGTGGTTGCAGGTTGAAGCTTGAGCAACTACAAACATTCTCTCCTACTCAACAATTCAGTAAACCTTGCCCCACTGCTGTCACTTCACCATTTCCGTGCATTTATCTCAGCATGCAAACAACCACCTACTAACGACATTTAACAATTTAACTAACCATCTCGAAAGTCGAAGCGACTACAAGTAACTCACTTCCGACCTGTTCTTAATCGGTTAGACCATTTAATTGACGTTTTGCACCGAAACTTCTAACCAAACGTCCTTAATCTCCGTTCTCAAAATATAGAATTCTCCTAATACATTCTTGAAATATATGAATGTAACAATTTGTCCACACACCGCTGCACACAACAATTATGCCTTACCAGCATGTGCTACCCAGATTTCAATTTACCACCTCCCCACAAAGGAGGGTACACGTGATCATGTGGGGTATACCCATGTACATCTTCAGCCGTCGAAACAATGTCGTTTGCACAACGACCGGTTTCTACACCACAATAATACAAAGTCAGTCAAGACTCGTATCACTATCTCCGGTACCCCAAACACCCTTGGTCCATGACCCGGTGGCTTGTTGCCACTTCCAACATGTTCCTTTAAATTCTGAAACCAATTACCCTTAGCTACAACTGGTAACACTCGCTCGATCTGTAAATCGGACTCTAACACAGCCAACCTGGAGACTCCTCCACAGGTGTACCAATTAAAATACTTTGACCACAGGTGGATAACTCACCTTATGGTTGACATGAGCCCCAAGATCCGCTGACACGATTTAATTTCGGCCTCCATGATAAATGGCCCAATGACCATTGTCACCAACAATTCAAATCACGATTGGACTCACTAGCAAATCAAACCTTTCTAGTACCCCAATCATGGGTGGCTGGAGCGAAGAGAATCTGGTCGTAGCTGACGACAACAATGTCAGCACCAAAGGTGACCCAAGCCATTAGTTTCAGTGGTTGTCCCATAAACATCAAGTGACCAATCAAACTATCACTTAATATCTTAATTATGTCACACTCGGGACTCGTCACTAGATCCAGACCACAAAATAATAACACTCAATTCCCTTGAGTCTTTCCTCTTCATACGTCAGTTGGTTTTTCTGAAACCACACTAATGACGAACCTCAACAAAATCTTGGCAATCGTCAAATCTTAATATTCATCTCCTCACTGAATAATCGCGCTAGGCGACTTCAGCTCCTTTTTCCATGGCAGGATGCAACCTCTTTCAGTAACTCGTACGACTCTTCACTTTTAAGGGTCTCATAACCCGAATACCAAGGCCTCGCCTCAGGTTTCCACAACATCCCTGTCAACAACCATGACAGCCTTCCAGGTGTGAATTATCTGTTTCACCACCGAGTACTTACACATAATGCTCAAACGTTAAACAACGTGAGTTTCCAGCTCGATCCCCAACTCAAATCTCAATAAATCCTTGGGGACTCATCAATCAATACGCAACGAGCTAACCTTGTTCCTTACAGGAGTTCATTGTGAGGTCGGCGTACTGAGGCATAGTCTTGAAGATTCGATCGTTTATAGGACCACTCGGTCCATATCTCAATCAGGAAGTACTAATTCATATCCTCAATAAACACTGAGCGTCCAAAGCATAAAATGCCGATGGATCCGCCGCGGTCGGACCATCACTCTATAGACACTAAGTGATACTAAGTATATGAGGTAGTAACAGGAAACGATAACCTAATGCTCTGATACCAATGTCAGGACCCACCCCAGGTTAAACTCCTTTAACCCGAAGTAAATCCTGCGGGGACCACCTCAAGGGAACTTCTTACCGAAACCCCCTTGAAATGGCCAACCCTTTCTACATACCAACTCAGCACTTCCATGAGTATCTAACAACAAACCCTAACTCATGAAGGCATCCTGCTCCCTAACCTACTTAACTAGCTAAACTGGGTTAGCCAGAGCAGTCTACAAAGATGATTACCCTAAGAAATTGCGGCAGCAACAGATTGATCGACTATGCCTCGACTCTCGTACGCGCTCGACCTCCTCTCAAGAACCCTGCACCACTGGACATTTGAAAACGAAGGGCCCAGGGGAGAAACATTGAAAAACTGTTAGAGTGAGTGGACGAAAAATAAACAATGGAACACTATAAATTCACCACAATCAATAAAACCAATACTTCATGCTCTCCCAAAGATTTATTGATTTAAATAACATTTATGCATGCCCACAATTACTAAAATTTCCACAAATGCATGATAAGATAAACAAGTAAGGATTATGGGAAGAGAAATGTTCACAAACATAATAAGTCTGACCTCTCAGACTAGGGTCGGAGCTAAGAGCTCTAGTTGCGCCCTCACGCTATGCTAGCTATAAAAAATAATAACGGACAACCCTTATAATATTAACCTGACCTCTCAGGCTTGTCTGTCCTCTCAGACCAGGGTCGGAGCTAAGAGCTCTAGGTAAAATGGTAATGGACAACCCTTATAATATTAACCTGACCTCTCAGGCTTGTCTGTCCTCTCAGACCAGGGTCGGAGCTAAGAGCTCTAGGTAAAATGATAGTGGACGACCCTCATAGTGCACTACGTAGTTTGCCTGACCTCTCAGGCTAGGGTCGGAGCTAAGAGCTCTAGTAGCGCCCTCACGCTACTCTAGCTAGCATATTCATTGGACAACCCTTAATAAAAATTCATAACAATACTTGACTCAAATACTCTTCCCAAAACAAATAAGTAAAACCATTCCTCGACATATATGCATAAATCCAAATAAAACATTCAAGAACCCGAGGAAAATTTAATTCTCGAAACAATCATAAAAACCCTGTAATAAAATCAATAATTAAGGCATGCATTCATTTAAAAATGATATGTCCACTCACAGTACTCTTTGCGACCTTCTTCCTGCTCGGAAAGCTTCTCGAGCGAAACCCTCGAACTAACACGTAGTCGAGCCCGTCTCACGTTCGACCAGAGACTGTACAACAAACCATTATATTAGTCATTCCATAGTTAACTTGGTCTTTTCCTAGTTTGACCAGGAAATCTTATTTGACCACAAGTTGACCAAGTTCCTTTTTATGGCACTTTAACCTTTTTGACTTTCTTTCCCGGTTATCGACTCTTAACTCAATTCACTGGAAGTCCGACTCAGCTTCCGAACTTTCCTTTATCACTTTAACTTGACGTTAGGGTGTCGCGTATAAATCAATATATTTAACCTCGAGTCGATATACCGATTTAACATTTTCTCATAAATTCCAGTTATCAATTTCCGATAACAATTTAACACTTTACCAATTTAACCAACTAGTGTCCAACTTCATTGAACTTCAACCCTTTAACCATTTTTCTGAAAATGCAACTTCCCCAAAGTGAAAGCTTTCCTTTAATGGAAACTTTCCCAAAATGGAAAGTTTCCCAAATTAACAGGTTTCCAAACTTAGAAGGTTTCCCAAAATGGAAACTTCCTAATTACGTCCAATTTCTCCGTAAATGTCTCAATTACGAAATAACCGTACTTTTTGACTAAAAGCTTAACAAGGATTCGATTTCTACCTCTTCGGCTTTCTGCCGGTTTAACTGTATTCCCGGAGTCTTTGCTGGAATTTCGCCATAGCTTCCCCGTTTTCTTCGTCACCAAGTTCTCGACAACAATACAACAAAACAACATCAGAATACTCTCCAACAACAATCAATTGTCACAGAACACCCAAATAAACAACACTGTGATCACAGGGAAACATCACTCACCATCTGTCTACCTAAACTCAGACTCGATCCCAATACCACTGCCTCGGCCTGCACACCACAATTCATCTCCCGGACTCCCCAGCAGCTCTTCCACGTCTGGCCCTAGCTGCTGCCCAACACTTCGAGCAGCCTAGGAGCCATTGCTGCTGCAGTGTCCACACACACAGTCGCTGCTCCAAGTTCCACCATCATGCTACAGGCTCCAGCAGAAACTCGGTGAGGCTCCCTAGGGCACGGCGGAGACGTCAAGGACTCCAAATGTTCAACCGCCGGAAGTCCGCCCAAGAACCCAGAAAAACCCGAAGAAAGATTTTGAGTTTGGGGTCTCAAATCGAGCATACTAGGAAGTGAAATTGAAGATAAAAGAGAGGAAAGAAGAACCCCACCTCATCTTGGTCGAATTATGGCCTGAAACGCCGAGCTTCGTCGGAGCACCGCCGCCCTTCTTCTTGAACGATCTCCCTCCACAGTTGACGCATAAGTGTTTTGAGGTATGGGCTTTGTAGAGAATGAAGAGAGGAAGATCTTGGTGGTGGCGCGCCAAAGTGAGGTGGACGGACGCGCCGGCAGTATCGATCAAGGCGGAGAGATGACGCTGCGCCGAGAAAAAGGGGAGAGAAGAAAAAGATCGAGTTTGACCCGATTTGTGAGTTCTGACCAAAGTCAACTCAACTACCACCCTTTTATACTTGAATGAACGGTCCAGATCAATTCTCCAAAAGATCTGACGGTCCAGATCTAAAGAGAGTAAAAAGTAAAAAGGTTAAATGGTAAAACTCCTCTTTTACCGGATGGATAATTAAAAGCTACCATAAACTTCTGAAATTCACAGAAAATAGCCGGAAGCTCCGAAAAATATTCCGAAAATACCGGGAGACTCGTGTCGACACGTACTACAACATCGAGTCATCAATTCAGGTATTTGGAGTACTTTTTAAAAACTCGAAAATTAACTCGAGCGATAACTTATCGAATTACCGATCGCAATTAAAAGTCCTCGGTAACTCGTGAATCTCTGTGAAAGGTAACTTTTATTAACTTCAAAAGATTCGGGATGTGACATTTGTAGTCCTAACCTAGCCTAATAATACATTTCAAAGTTCCTCTCGATCCTTAAAATAATCAGCTTGTGGTATGTGAAGTTATTCATAAGGGTTGAGCATATGGTAGGTCCATTTAAACATGTTAATCATATTCTTCCATGGGGTTTTCATTCTTTCATAATGTGCGTTTGTTTCATGATTATACAAGCTTCTTGATGTCTCAAAACATATTCTTTTACATATAATATTTGAGTAATTGAGCCATAAAATATGAGTGAAAAATAAGTGCATATCTTGTGAGATTGAATTGTTCTTGTCCGAAACATGTTGAGCTTTAATCATCATCATTGTTCTCCCTCAAGTCTTACTTGTGCTATGCGAAACATGAGTCTTTATTAACTCTTGAATGTGAGTTTGATTCTTGGTTGAATGTTATTCTTGATGCTATGAATGTAGGAGATTGCTGAGGCAATTTGTTAAGGGAATTAGAGTTGTTTTCGAGTCTTGTTTTGTTTTGTATCTTCGATTTTACTAAGGGACGTACTAGCAAAAACTAAGTGTGGGAGAATTCTAGTTTCACAGTATCTAATTTATAAGAATCCTCTATGCTTATGGCTTTGCTTTGATAACTCTTAGGCAGACATCTAAGCAATTTTCTGACTAACTTATGCTCAGGAATTTTCTCTTAAGACTGTTGCATTGACTGACAATTTTCATAATTCTCCTATAGAATTCATCAATTGACTCGTCCTCTTTCATTCTGAAAGTTTCAAACTCATAACTAAGTTGTATTAGTTTCAAAGATCTTACCTTGGTGTTACCTTCATAAGTACCTTCCAACAGATCTCAGGCTTCTTTGGCAGTTTCACATTGATTTATTCTTTGTCTCTCATCATCATACAAGGCTAAGAAAATACAATGTAGAGCTTTGTGATTTGCCTTTTGTAATTTAATTTCGACCTCAGACCAATTGTCTCTTGGTTTAGGAACTGTCATTGATGTTTTTTCATAGATTTGAATATCCAGTCATAATGACAGTCCATAAGAGATCATCTAAAGATCACAAAAATATTTTCATGTAAAGTTTCCGGTCACCATACTTATCACAAAAATATTGATTGAGCCATTTGCCTTTGTTAGGTCCATGTTTTTCTACAGGATCAAATTAGTTGGACTAGCATATGCTCTGATATCAAATGAATGTTCTAAAAGACTAGAACAAAATAAAATTAAAATTTATCAAAAGTAAAAACGCAGCAAATTAACAGCACAAGAACACAACAATTTTGTTTACAACAGTGTAAACCTCATATAGAGGAAACATCACTGCAGAACGTTTTAAGTAGTCTACACTCGATCAAATTTCACTATGAATAGAAACAGATCAAGGATAGATGATGATCCTAGTCTGAAGTCTTGTTCCTTGATCTGGTCAAACTTTTCCTTTGATCTTTAATTCAACAATGCTGGCTGCAGCCTGCAAGAACTCATCCAATAGGTTGTGCAGTCTAGTTTTCAGTCAAATTCAGGTTGATAATACGTACAATGAATCTGTATGAGCAATTGGAAATGAAATTTTGATACACTGGTCCAAGACCATTGCATATTATCCAGTTTGCTGGTCGGAAATATACACTCAAATAGTGTCACTGTCAGCTGCTCATCCGAATTAATGTGCAAGTTCCAGGTACATAGTTTCTCAGCTCGAAGAAACTAGTCTCTTCACGAACGATACTTCGGTAAAAAAATCGAGCAGATGGAAGGTAAAATTTAGGATCTGATCCATCTCAGCATTTAGATGAATAAGTCTCTTAGTTTGGGCACAAGGTAATCCATCAAGTTTCACCGACACTCAAGCACTAAGATCGGTTAGATCACCATTAGTATACACCACATTCACACAATCACATTAAGTTTAATCACAACAGCAAAAGCCAGTGATCAATTACTAAATGAGCTGCTAATCCAAGCATGCTAGCTAGACAATAAAGCCATAAACAGTGGCAGTGTAAAGCCTAAAATAGTGTAATCAAAGTGGGGTTTCCATAGATTTCCACTCAACTTAACACTTAAGTCCTTTACGTACTAAACTTGTTCCTTCACAATGAGCAAAGGTCAATTCTGAGATGCGGAGAAGCTATGAATCATCTAGTGCTCTTATCAAATATAATAGTAGCACTGTCTGTTAGTTCAAAAGCTCCTTATATGCCTGACCTAATTTCATCACCTTATGCATAAATCGTACAATATCAGCACACATTTAAAAGAACCCACAAAACCACTTTCTGTTTAGCGACATCAAAAGGAGGTTAAAATAGAAGAAAACTTTCATGGAAAATGGCAGCCATTGCCGCACGAGGTGCGAATGGGGTGATTGGGATCATATGCAAGACAGAGTGTATATATTTGTCTAACACTGCCCTATTGGTCTGTCTAGTTGTGCCTCTGGGTTGCATATATATTATGTCCTCTGCCCATGTACTTTTAAATATTTGAAGGTTGTAATCTTCTTCCTGGTCTACTGGGGATATAGACTTATAGTGGAAAAGGAACCTTATAGGCACAATTCACCCAAAAAAAAAAAAGATAAAAAGAACACTAAATACGAAGTAAATAGTGCTACATGTGGAAATTTCATGACATTGACCTAACAATGAACGTCAGCCATCCTATCTATTCGGAATTGGAAGGGCCACCGGTCCATATATGCTACATAAAGTAAAAAAAATCAAAATCAAATCATGAAAGCATGGAAAATGGAAAAACAAAGTGATCTTAATTTTTTAATGTCAATGAAAACTTCATTCAATATCCCAGAGATGTGAAAATTGGTGCTAATACAATCAGCTCAACAATATTCAACACAACTTTGCAGGTTGCAATTTACAGCCATCTAATTCCTTCATACGAGGTTGTAAGTCATGCTAACCTTCACATTGTCCACTATAAAGAAATTGCCACCCTCAACCTTTGTAGGCCAACTCCCAATAAGTTCTCTCTAAAACCGACCGGTAATATTCGCCATTCATAGTCGGAGGCTCTGCGCCTTCTTTAACGAAAGATAAATAGATCAAGTTTTGATTCATCAACTGCATTTGTAAATATAAACCTAGATGAGACTGCAGACTTGTGTTTTATTTACCTACATTTGTATAGATACACACCCAGACAGTAGAGCGCACTTCAGAAGATACAACTATTATCCTCCTCACATAAGTGTCACATCAAATGAATTAACATTATACTCACACATGTCCAATATCTTAAAATAAATAATGATAATATCTTTTCTGTGTGTTCGGGAAATTTAAAAATATAAGATATATAAGTGGGTCGCCAAGTTGAAGTCGGCTGGCGGATCCGGGGCGGGGGTTGGCGGTCAAGTGGGCTGCGAGGTCCACTTACAGTATAAAAATGTTCAATTCAAAAAATAAATGGGTCGCCTACTTTTAAGCGGGCTCACGTAGCCGTCACATGTCATAGCGGTCAGTGGGTTGCGGGGTCTAATATATAAAATAAAACAAATCCAATGTTTTGGGTTCCGTCTTGGCACTGTACATGAACAAGATTTTTTTTAAAGAATGACACAGAGCTGCTGCCTGGTTCATGGATAAGAACATCAGACTGCTCAAACGTAAGAGCCGCGTGCGGGATAAAACGGCGACAGCCGTTTGATTTTTAATGAATTAATCTAAGGAACATGATTAAACGAACTTAAACGGACAAGATCAATTCATTAAAGATCAGACGACTGTCGCCGTTTCATCCTGTTTCGTCCCGCACAGAGCTCCTGTGCCTGAGCAATCCTGATAAGAACATTTTGAATGTTAGAATTTTTTTCCTCTGAAGTTTCAAACTTACCTCAATCAATGAAACCTCTTCGGCTCTCTCGGAGAAGAGACCAACCCAAACCCAATAAAACTAACGGACTCCAAGCTCCTCGAACAACCTAATTCCCCCACCCCACACAAATACACAAGTACATGACCAAATCTAACTTCGATATTGCTTACCCTCAAGCACCTGCGTCTATACCTCCAGGCTGACCCCTCCTCCTTCAAACAAGTCGTCTATATGCTCATCGGATCCTCACTGGATCAAAGAGGAAGGTTTCAGTTACATCAACTTGTTGCTCTTTTTTTTGACACCACCACCTGTATAATTATTTTATATATAAGTCCACTTTATGCTTTGATCTGAAGATTAAGGAAGACTCACTGAATATATCAAGCTCACAAGGATTCAAATCATTGTGATTAGCAATACTTGATATTGCTTTGCACCGTAGCTTGTCAATTGCAAATCCTCATTCTCGTCTAAAGGCACGTCTGCGACTTAAATTCTATTTTTATTTTCAAATCTTTAGTTCTAAGTTTTGGGTTTTTGATGTGACTTTTGCCTTGTTCTTTTGGTTAATCATGCTCTCATCGGCTCCTCCCCCACAATAATATCACACCATTCACCGCAAAACCAAATCTACCTCCATCTCTCTCTGGCCTGTCCTCCGACTCTCGGAACACACTTCTTAGGTGATTCTTATGTTGTCAAGTGGCCTGTTTCTTGGGCGCTAGAGGTGTGGTCGACAGTGGTGGTGAAAGACTTTTGAGCTCCTTGGTTTGAACGTAAGGAAGAGAGAGAGAATTGAAAATACTAATTTGTCCTTGAAATACTTATATAAACATCAGATTAACACCGTTATTAACGGCATGGACCGAAATTATATTGAGTTTTAAACTTCAGGTACTAATGTGTTATTTTTAAAACATAAAAAATTTTAATTATTAGTGACTAGAAGTTCATGAACCGTTCTAAAAATTTTCTCTTTTCAAATTACAATTTACACCCCTTTTTCATTTGTTTAATATATTTGCTACCTATTACACTATTACACATCTGCCCTTTTCAAAACACTCGTTGTCTTTCACTCCTTGTCACCTAGAAATATGCAAGTGCAATCTATGCAAATGCATAACAAACTGCAAGCAGACTGATCTGTAACATATCCAAATAACAATGATAAAAATTTATAAATCTCTTTAACCATTGAATCTCTTGTGAATTCTTTAAATCATGAACACCGTAAAGACAAACACATCAAGATACAGACTTGGTCTGTAATTATCTGCCTTTATAAATCAAAACATTTTACTCATTTAGTACTAATTTCACTCACTCTTAGCCCATTTAAATGAATATATTAGAAATATACACATTCCAATATAAGATATCTTCATGTGTGTCCATTTGCACAAAAGTTAATTGCTTGGCCCACTCTTTACAATTTATTATGACGAAACTGCACTCGCCATTCACATATATAACGGGATTTTACGATCTCATTTTTGAAATTCTATTTTGAAGAGAGAGAAAGCTTTCGTCGCTGATATCAAACACCGATTTCTTTTGAGCGATTCCCGACGGCATCAGAAACGCATGTAGTAACGGAGTGAGAATAATCGAGAGCTCGCGATAGAGAGAGAAGCGAAGCATTCGTTGCCGATTTCAAATTCCGATTTCGTCCGAGCGATTCTCGTCGGCATCAGAAACGCATGTAGTTGATTGAAAGAGATCGGGTTTTGGTTTGCTCTTCAATTCCTTCTCGGTTTGATTCACTTTACCTCTTCTTTTCGTTCTGTTTTTTGTTCAGTCTACGTTTGATTTTTTGGAAATCTCTCTGTTGATGTTATTTTTGAAGTTTATGGACATTTTGGAATGTGTACTGGGGACAATAATTCATGTGAACTCCTTGTTTCTATGTTATATTCTGCATGTTTTCCATGTTCTATCCCCAGTAAACAATCTAGTTTGTTTTTGAAGGTGTTTTGTGTTTGTGATTTATTTTACTAAGAGTACTAAATTTTGTGAAATGCTTGTTTCTATGCAGGAACATGTTTGATTCTTTTGTTGCTCAATTTATCTATGGTTGAAATGGATTTTTTAGAATTCTCTCTAAGTTGATGTTATTTTTAAGTTTTGTGGATTTTTTGGAATGTTTACTGTGGATAATAATTCATGTGAAGTGCTTGATTCTATTTTCTATTCTAAGTAATTTGTCGTTTTTGGAGTGTTGTAGTTTGTTTTTGAAGCTGTTTTGTGTTTGTGATTTATTTTACTAGGAGTGCTAAATTTTATGAATTGCTTGTTTCTATGCATGAACATGTTTGATTCTTTGGTTGCTCAATTTATGTATGGCGGACATGGATTTATTGTTCAGCCTAATGAGTTTATGAAATATTCCGATTTGATCCACTCCATTCATAAGCGATTTAAGTTTTCTGCTATGAATCATTTCATTTTTATTATTCATCTTCTGCATGTGTTGTTGTCTATTTGGATAATGAGGCTGACTTCAAGATGTTGTTCTGATGTGCAAAGATTTATCAATTGGTTCATATTAATGTTTTTCTTGTTAAAGATGTCAGTAATAGTTGCTCAACTGCAAGTATGATATTAGATGATTGTGTTGAGGATATTAATGAAAATGACTATTTGGGGGATGAATTTAAGGATGGATCTAAGCAGTTTTATTTGTCATATGAGTGGGGTTCTTTTTTGTCACATTCTGGGCAGAAATTTCAGAGCATTAAAGATTTTAGAGATAAACATAGAAAGTACGCAGTGCAAATATGGAAGACCCTGAATGTTTTACCGTGGTTTACGACGAGTTATTGAGGTTTAAGTCTCACTCGGTAACTTCGCGAGTGAACGACCACGTTCATTTTTGAGTTTTTCAAAGTTCATCAAATTCCTCATTCAATGACTCGATGTCATAGTACGTGTCGACACGAGTCTCCCGATATTTTCAGAATATTTTTTGAAGCTTCCGTCTATTTTCTGTGAATTTTCGAAGTTTCTTGTAATTTTTAATTACCATTCTGGTTAAAACAGTTTTACCATTTAACTATTTACCTTTTTACTTTCTTTAAATCTGGACTGTTGGATCGATCCCAGATTGAATCTGGACCGTCCATTTCCTTTTAAATAGAGGAGGGAGGTTTGACTCGGTCAAAGCCTCCCAACTCGGTCAACCCCGAGCTCTCTCTGCTCCGGCGTTTTCCGCCCGGCACAGGCGATTCCCGGCACCAGTCGTCGGCGGACCACTCCCATCCTCTTCCTCTCTTCCTCCTCTATCTAACCCAGTCCTCCAATCTACCAAACAACCACCATAGCTGTGTTGGCCGGATTCTGACGATCTAGGCGGCGCCAAGGCGCGTGAATGGTATATTCTTTCTCCCCTCTACTTCTTCTTCTTCCTTTTCCTACCCTTGGATGTTCGATTCGAGCCCTAAATCTAAAATCCCCATTTTACTGTGTTTTTCTGGGTTTTTCGTTCATCCTCCGGCGACCGAGTTCTTTGAACTCTCAGTGGCCTTCTTGGCCTCCAAGTGTCAACCTAACTGTAGTAGAGGCTTCTGGAGAAAGCCCGAGGTGGTGAGGTGATGGTTCTCGGGTTTGGGCAGAGCAGAGGTGAGGAGGAGCTGCTGGAACTGATGGAAGGAGAATGGGTGGAGGCAGGTAGCAGGGAGGCTGCTGGGATTTGGCTGCTGGATCATGGACTGGAGCAGAACACAGAGGGTAAGGTTCGAGCCCCTGTGTTGATGTTTGGTCTGTGTTGTTGAATTTATGTTGTTGTTGTACTGTGTTGTTGTTGTTGGAGATTAATTGTTGTTGTTTTCGTTGTTTCATGTCGATAACTTGGAGACGAAGAAAACGGCGAAATTCCGGCAAGTTGATCGGAATCCGGCAGAGGATTCTGGCAGGTCACCAGAATCCGGTGATGCAGTGAATCCGGCTGAAATGCCGAGAGGTAGTCTTCGACTCTTTAAGAAGTGTATTGTTTCCGTTTAGTCGGGCTAAAGAGTAGTAATCGGAAATTACGTATAAGGAAACTTGCTAAAAACGGAAACTAACCGTAATTGGAATCCTTTCCATTTTAAGAAACTTTTTATATTTGGAACCCTACTAATTTTGGAAAGTTTCCATTTTGAGAAAGTTCCATTTTCAAAAAAATAGTTTAGTAAAGAATTGAAGTTCAACGAAGTTTGACACAGTTTGGTTAAATTGGTAAAGTATTAAATTGTTAACGAAAATGATAACTGAAAATTCTGGAAGTGTCAAGTTGACCGTTTTAAGTAAAATTGGTGTTTCACGTAAATCGATAAATCGACTCTAGGTTAAAGAATTGGTTAATGCATTGGGTGTCCATAGTAATTCAACGAATTATTATGTGACACCCTAACGACAAATTAAAATGGTAAAGGAAAGTTCGGAAGTTAAGTCGGACTTCCGGTAAATGAGCAAAGAGTCGATAATAAGAATAACAAGTCAAAAAGGGTTAAAGAGTTAAAAAGAAATTGGTTGGTCAACTTAGTTAATGTGGTCATTCCTGGTCAAACTAGGAATGCTGTAGTCAAAATTACCATTATTGTTTCTTGGTTGCTAAGCTACTCTATTTTGCAGTGATTTATTGGACGAGGTAGCTTATGCGGTGACCTCGGTTTATCCGAGGCGGTTCTTGGAAGCTTGGAGCTTACATAAGAAAAGGCTATACCAGGTAGGGAGCTAAACCCCATTTGGTAGTGGTTTTGCCAGATATATGAATGTGCATGATTTTTGTATGCTCATGGTCGATGCCTCGGGAAAGTTTTCTTTATATTATGTGATAAATGATTTATGATTGGGCCAAGAAAACCCAAGGCTAGACGTAAATGATTTATTTGTGATGACTCGGATCGAAAAGTAGTACCGTTGTCCTGATTTCCGGTGCCTGGATTGAGAGTGGTGGGACCTAGTATATAGTACTCCTACGGTGTCGATGATCGTGAACCTCCGGAGGGGCAATGCCCTGTTTATTTTATTTTCCTTCTTACGTTCGTCTCGTACAGAGTTAAGCGAACCGTAAGTGCGGTGTGTACTATCAGTGATGTGTTGGCCGTTGGCTGTAAATGGACACTCGCTACTATTCATCTTCGGAAGCATAGGAAGTTGGCCCCGGTTTGCTGTATAGTCAAAACCGGAATTCGGCCGCCTAGATCCGTGAAGCCCTGCAGGCTGTATTATTCATTGAGCGCTTTGGCCCCTGTTTTAGAATACTACACTGTTTTTCTTGAAAGATATAAAATGATGATTTTGTGTGCCAAGGATTTCGAAATGATTTTATTTAGAGCTCAAATCTATAGGTATATATATATATATATATGGTTTTCAAACCTATCATTGGTGGACCTATATGTGAGCACGCGAGGACGACGCTCACCCCTACAACAGTTTGTTTGCAGGTACTGTGTACTGTGACGGGATAGATAGAGATAGCTATGTGTGAAGCCTCATTCCATACTCGATGTTTGGTCCAAGTTGTACTCACTTTTTCTATTTTATCATTCAGGTCATTTATCAGAGTATTTAACATATACAGTAAATGTGTCACCCTTAATTGTTAACCCTATTTTATATTTTTATTGTTGTCGCTAAAGTTTTTAATTGACCCTTTAATTTGTCCACCTTCCGCGAAATTGGAAAACCTCTGATGAATGTTTTAAGAATTTTATGTGGTGTCACTCAAAGTTTAAAAGTTTAATTTTATTTTACTTACTAAAAAGCCTACGACTTTAGGTTAATAAGTTGTTGGCACGTTTTTTGAACTTGTTGGCTTCTTATTGGCTTAAATTCGTGGCCACTGTAGTTTTCCCTCCCTGGACGCTACAAAATAGGGTTTCATTAGGTGCTTGCTAGGAATGTTTCCCTTTATGTTCATGCTATGTGTGAAAATCATGAATATGAAGGTTGCGAATGGAGTGGATTAGGATATGTTTCTGCTATTAATCAGTGTTTCTACTATTAATCAGTGTTTCTACATTACACAGTTCAATTATGTTCATACTTGTAAAGATGTGATGAGGAGTCGAATTCATAGACAGTTAGGCTCAAAGATTGTTCGGAGTCAAATGTGTCTTTAAATCATTGGTTGAAGTCTTCTGAGATTATGAACAATTTCAAGTCTACTTATGGTTTTGAGATTAGTCATAAGGTTGCCACAAGAGCAAAGAAAGGGTGTGTGGAAAAGATGTATGGCTCTAATTCTGATTCATTTTCCATGTGAAGTTGGTATATGGAAGTTTTGGAGAGCAATCCAGGGTCTATTTTTGTTCTTGAAGTCGATGAGAGTACTCAGAGGTTTCAAAGGGTTTTTATATCTTACAGAGGCCAAATTGAGGGTTTTGAGTTCAGTCTCCCTGTTTTATGTGGAAAGTGATCAAATCTTGGAAAGTGAAATATTGAATCCCTGCCTCTAACAAGTTAATGAAGATCCCGCTACAATTCCACTGTTTCTTAGTTTTATGTACATATACCACAGTTATATGCATCATAAACTGCATATCTATGACCTATCATACATTGGTTTCAGCATATACCATAGTTTGGTAAAACTGTAGAATAGTTCTACTCCATAATTAGACTTGGTATTATTTCATGCTGGTTGGTTCGCATGAATGTGCAGCTGTGTATGAAAAGCATTGTAAGTAAAATTTTCTGGGACTTACATAAGAAGATGAGCACTTGGTGAAACTGATGAACTAAACACAACAGTAGACCATGAATGAATTTTCTAACAGCACATGGATCTTATAGTATCAGACTATCAGTTCATACATATAGTACATATATCAGAGGCATAGAGAACAAGAAAAATAAACAAGGCAACAGTAACGATCAATGAATATTAACCAATTAAGAGATTACATTCATGGTACAACTCTAATTCTTAGGTACTTGATACTTGTAATGCAGATTCAGACTGAAACAAAAGGTATCAAGTACCTAGGAATCGACGTGCTCAAAAGCTTGATATTTGTATACTCCTACACTTGGTAGAAAGATACAATACCTTAGTAGAAGATACAATACCTGCGACATGTAACAAACAGGAAACAATGTCAGTAGCAATATAGTACTTAGAACCTATTTCATATCCCATATCTGCTACAACTTGACCATCTTATTTCCTCACAATAAATTAAAAGTAAAAGACCCCTAAATTGTTACAACAACAGCTAGCAGTTAAAAAGTAAATAATATTACAGACAGATACTGCTATCACCCACTAGCATTTGCAGCAGAAACATCATTCTCCTCATCCTCAGCCTGACGCATTTTCGCTATCTCAGCCTGTGCTCTCTCCATAATCTGCCTTTTCTCCATCTCCAAATCCTTATGGAAATCCATCCTCATCTTCTCTAGCTCTAACATCTTCTGCCTTTTACTTTTTTCAATCTTCTCATATATGTCACTGAATTTCTGAATAGAATCAGCAAGCAATCTAAAGGAAGACCGCTCGTCGTTGTCTCTTCCAAACCTTCTCTTCTTGGGTGGTAGCCCATCTGACTCATCCTCCACTCCCTCAGCAGATTCTGAATGCCCTGGACTATCCCTCATCTCATCTAACCCATTTGCACGATTCAAATACACTCTTGGGTTCATGAAGACATACTCTCCTGAATCCAAACCACAAGAGAGACCAGCTTGCTGTTGTGGTGATGACATTAGCATATCCATTTTCTTGAAGTATACCCACTTGCTAGCAGCACCACCAGTCTCTGCAAACTTGAGTCTCTCCTTTTTGTACTTCTTCTTCAAGGTATCCAATCGATTACGACACTGAGTGTCTGTCCTTTCAATCTTTGACACCTCTGATACCTTCTCCGCAACCTCTTGCCACTCCTCAGAGCGAAGACTCTTTTTCCCACGCCGAAGGAACCGGTCACCCCAAGCATCCAGTAAAACAAATGTCTCATGCTCAGTCCAATCTGTAAGGGCATTCCGGCCACCATGTGATTGTCTCGGGGCAGGGAGTGCTGGAGCCGATGGAGCAGGTACACGGGGAGCAAATTCATAACTTGAAATTAAACTCTTCAACTTCCGCTTCTTTGGGTGCTTTTGCATGTCATCATCGTCAACCCTCTTAAAGACTTTGCCCTTATCATCTTCTTCGTCGTCGTCATCATCGTCATCATCACCCAACTCATCATCGTCATCATCCCCAACATCTTTATGAACAGAAGGGTAACCATTTTGACCATTGTGATCTTCTTCCTCACCCAACTCCTCATCCTCATCATCCCCATCGTCAGAATAATGACTATCCGGCCTAGAATATGAACCACTTCGAACAGTAAGCTTTGGGAGCTGATGTGCAGAATCATAACCTTGTGGGTGATTCCCACCATACGAATTTGGAGGATACCTAGCATCATCTTCCGTGTCATCCATTTCCACACAAACTCAAGATTACAAAAATAAGCTACACCCACAACACCAAAAGATTTCTATCTCTAAACCATCAGTTTCTCCACTTCAACATCAAACTCACAACACACACACCCAATACTTATTTCTCCCCAACTTTCTTAATTCAGCAAACAAGCTCCATTTCTTCATATCACTAAGACCACAAATTAGCCAAGCCCATGAATCTTTGCTATCATCATCTACAACTTCAGTATAGAAAAAAAAACATGAAATTAAAACTAGTACAAAATTCACCATACGAAATTATTCAAATCAAGAAAAACAGAAAACACCACATGCATAAATATCTTAAAAATCTAATCTTTCAACCAAAACTCGAGCCTGGAAAAAACCCAATAACCCAAATAGACTGATCAGTAAGTAAACCCGATCATCTTCCAGCTAAAGTTAACAACTTTATCATCTAAACTCATGAAAAATGAACAAAAAGCAACACATGATTCGAATTCAGAAACTACGAAATCCCAGGCTGAAATCAAATTGCTAGGGTTAGGAAATTGAAACCAAAGCCCTAAATTGTTACCAGAAAAAGGACAAGCCTTTGGGAACTAGAAAGATCGACACTTATGTGCGATGAAAAGTGGAATCGAACATTCTAAAAGAGCTTTAGCAGGACATTTCCGTAGAAGTGAAACCAATTGCTGGAGAAGTGAGATGGGAACGGAAACAGAAGAGAGTCTCGGGGGATAAAAGAGGGTGACTGCTTGCTATCACATGTTTGGTGCGTAAGTGAGTTTTGTTTCTATGCACTGGGCTTTGACGGGAGGGTTGTATTGGGCTAACGCTTAAACTTGTCACTCAAATGGATTTTTGCGGTTTTTTTCGGTAACTATATTTTTGAACATATAATTAGATTTGTAAATGGATTGAATCTGGATCAGATTGACATAAATTCGGATCTGGATCCTTAATAGAAACTTTAAATTCATATTCGACCAGTTATCTGCCGGATTCTTAATATCTCGATCTAAATCCGGATCTGACGGGTTAACGGATACCTGACCCATTAATCCGATTCGTTTATAATAATAAATATTTCAAATTTTAAATAATAATTTCATAATTTTATCATAAAACATTGACAAAATTTTATAATAAAATAAAGGATAAAATTCAGGTTAATACCCTGAACTTTATGATTAAAATCAGTTCAGTCTCTCTTTTTGAAAATCCATCATTTTACTAACTTTAACTTTTAAATGTCTACAACTTAGTTCAAATTTTCATGTTGGACTCTAAATATGATATCAGGTGATGATGTAGAGCTAACAATAAGGTCGTACATACTAGTATTGACTCTCAAAATGTATGAAACTATCAAAACTAACCCTTATGACCGTTTTCCCTTATGACCCGTAAGAGATATTTTGTTCATTTTCATACACATTAAGCGTTAACACTAATATGTAGAGCCTCCTTGCCGACTACACATTAACATTTGATGTCATATTTGGAGCACAAGATGAAAATTTGGACCAATGTGTAGTATTTAGGGTACTAAAAGATGGATTTTCAAAAATAGGGTCTAAACTGATTTTAAACCTAAAGTTCAAAGTAGTAAACTGAATTTTATCCTAAAATAAAAGTTTGCATCAAAAGTTGAATTACATATCTAATATACTCCTTAAGAAAAAACTAATATAATTAAAATAGTTGATCTCCGATGTTTTTAACATAAATAACATAGGCATTAGCAACCTCCAACTCATCACTTCATATTTTAGAGGCAATTTAGATTTGAATGTTTAGATAATCTATATAATTATCATATTATTTAATATTTATTAATAATATTATATTTATAAAAAATATTATTTAATTATTTTTAAACAGATCTGGGTCCTTAACGGATCAGATCAACAATGATCCGGATTTGATCCGTTTAGTAAACAGGTTAACAGATCTGGATCCTTAACTGATCAATGGTTCAAATTTTCGATCCAAATCCGTTTAAAAACCACAGATCCAGAACGGGTTCGGATAAGATCCGGGTCATTTACAGGTTTATGCAGAATTACCATTAACAAGCTCATATTCCATCTATTTTAACTAATCTGTAAATTTGTAAATTACAAAATTACCTGTACATCTTGCTGAGGCTCAGCAATATTACGTCATTTCTAAGAGCCAGTAGCATTACGTCATTTCTAAGAGCCAGTAGCGCATTACGTCATTTCTAAGAGCCAGTAACGCATTACGTTATTTCTAAGAGTCGGTAACATTGCGTCATTCTGAAGGTCAATAAAATTACGATGAATGTAAATATAAAGAATACTTACTAACTTTTAGTAGTTTGATGATTTAAGAAACCACTATACATAATCATAATATCTTCATAGTTGCAGCAACTAGACATAAAAAGTTACTAAACCTTAATAAACTGTTACACATTCATAAGCTCTCACCTTTACAAACAGAGATAAGCACTCATAACGTACTCCTCATCGATCTCCTCATCATAACGTACTCCTCAACTCCATCCACCTCAACTAGATTCTTCATAAACTTGCAACCTATTTCTCTGCACCTACTCAGAATTCTCATACCAATTTCTCTGCACCTACAAGATCGACAACAAAACCTATCCCCAAATTGAAACTTGACCCAATTAGATTGAAGTTTGATCGTCACCGAACCCTAACCCCAAATTGGAATTCGATCGGATCCATGACACAAGTGTCTCTCGCTTGGCTTGGTTCGTCGGTTGACGGGATCGAGCACTCTACCGAGCGGCACAGTCTCCAGATTTTGTGTGAGAAGAGATAGGGGTAACGGGAGGATTATCACCGTTAGTTTGAGTTGGTGTATGGTCAAACCGGCATTCCAGGATTTGCACATTTCCATTATGAGAGCTGCTAAATGTACCCAACAATTTTCTTAGTAAACCCATCAAAATTTTACACCCTAACTTGTTTTCCAATTATACCATTTCTCTAATTAAACTCAGCAAGATACCATAGTAGTTCCATTCCATCGTTTAGTTCGTAAATTTAGCCCCTTGGCTAAAAACCTTCAATGTTGATCGAGTGGGTCGTTTCCGGCCTTTAATCATCTCACTTTCGACCTTATCACCGTTTTGAATTTAATTGAGGAACTTCTTTTTATCATTAAGGATGTTATTGATCCACCAGAAACTGTTCAGATTATCCTCTAATTTCTTATGCTTAGCGTTTGGGCTCATCTTTAAGGGTGAGCGCAGTTCAGTTCGGATTGGTTTGAGGCTCAAACCATAACTAAACCGTTTTTTTTTCGGTTTTACAATATTTCAAACTGCAACCAAACCGTTTTTTTTTCGGTTTTTGAATAATTCGGTTAAACAATTTTTCGGTGCGATACGGGTCGGTTTCGGTGTGAACTGATTTATTTATTTCAACAAATAAGGGATGTCCAATTTTTTTGCCTAACAATTTCTATAAGGCATGAACAAATTTTGAATGCATTTAGAGTCCATACAAATCTACAAATATCATCAGAATATCAATTAACTAACAAAAACACCATATTTGATAACTTAATAAATCAACTATCATGCAAACACAACAACTTGCAAATTACAAACTTAAAGATAAATAATTTTTTTATATATGACAAATCAAATTCAATCAATGAAAAATTAAAAAATAAGAAAAATATAATTCAGTGCGGTTCGGTGTAAATCGGTTGAATTATAACCTCAAACCGCAACCGAACCGCTTTTATACGGTTCGGTGCGGTATGACCATAAAACAACAGCGTTTTAATTCGGTGCGGCTACAGAATAGTATTTTTCAGTGCGGTTCGTGTCGGTAACCGTATTTTCAGTGTAAAACGCCCACCTCTACCGTCATCTTCATGCATGTTAAGGAAATGCGGACTCACCGTCACAATATCAATAGTCATGCAAACTTTAATTCATCCTTGCCCAACAGGACCATCAAACCCAGTTTGGATTAATCTTATATCCTGGCCATCATCAAGCCCAGGTTTGATTAATCTTATATCCTTTCTAATATTGTAAATGTTATGAAGGCTAATTTGTTTGGTATCGAAAGGTTTTGTCGTACAATTTCAGGGACTACAATGTTTGTTGGTTAATTAAAGGATCTAATATATGAAAATTGCTGGGGTAACTCTGAAGGAGGCTCAAGGCTCCATCTAATAAATGAAGGCTCAAGGCTGGGGAACTCTGATGGAGAGTTTGTAGGGAATGGATATAAGAAAATTGCTGGGTGCGATTAAAGGGGTAAAAGTGGAATTCGAATGATTATTTTTTACTGCTAGGTCTAAAAAGAAATTTGCTGGTACATTTAACATCACTCTTCCATTATTTTACCTAGCCAAACCCGTCACACGCTCTAAGCCAGACTCGCATTCGGTTAGGAAGATCGGCGGTAATGTGGGCGGTACCACTTACCCTACCTTACCACCTATAAGCGGTTGTCCGTCCTATAACTGCCTGACAAGGATCTCCTACAGCTGCCTGATAAGGAACTGCAGTGATCTTGAATAAGAATCTTACAATGATAGATAGAATCCCATAAAAATACCACTAGATCCCAAAGAAAAAATGGGTTTACCCTTTTTGGTAAATTAGATATTACAAAGGTAATTTATAACATTACCGTATGATGAATTTTGAGTTACTTTTTTCCTATTTACAGACTTATCTTTTACTGTTTATGAACATTAAAACGGTAAAACAAACGAGGATGTTGTAGGAAAGAGAGGTTCGGTTAGAGCGACTGTGTTGCAGATCCAATCTAGATAGTGGGGTGGCGTTCGTGTAATGACGACGTTGTGGTTCTGGCTTGCAAGGGGAGCAACGCTCAAGGCTGGTCTACAACTGGGAAAAGCTGTCGGCGTTGGGTTTGGCTTCGATACCGGTGGTGGGCTTCTGAATCTAGAATGGGTGTTGGTTCAGAAAATCTCCAAAAAGGGAATTTGCTCACCAAAAAATACATGCAAGCACGAGAGCCGGTCAGGTTTATCCGTGCAGCTGTTTGGATGGGGTGGGGGTACCTGCAAAAGACTCTGATGCCCAAGTCAATTGTTTATCAGAGATGGGTAGAGAACCTTGAGTCAGGATTCGATCCCTTACCTGAGTTCACGTCTGCTTTATATAGGCGCGAGCCGAATTATTACATTATGTAACCGTCATTATCTTTTATGTCCGTGATCATTACTGTACTGATTGCTCATTTAACTTCTTGTCGGTTTCTGCAGGATTGATGACGTGCCCTTAACCTCCGTAACTGTCAAAACTATGGTAACTGCTGGCATTCAACACTGCATTCAATTTTTCCTCTAATAACTGCACTTAACTCCACCACCATTAGTAGATTATTTACTTCGCCATGAATTCTTGGTTGCATTATTTCTAACCCCCACAATGCCCCAGAATTTTCCTTTTTGGGGATTCAATCTACTACAGAATTTCCAAAAAGGCAAAATTCAGAAAGTTCGATTCTAAACAACATGAATTCGATTAACAATTGTAATTCATGGTTGCAAAGTTGTGGTCGCGGTCGCGGTTCGCGATCGCTGTCGCGACCTTGGTCGCAATCGTGTCTCGCGGTCGTCGACGCACCTCGTAGTCGTTGTCGCGATCGTGCCTCGCGGTGGTCGACTCGTAGTCGCGGTTGTGATCGTGCCTTGCTGTCGAAGTGGTTCCACGCGGTCGCAGTTGTACGCCGCAGTCGTGGTTGCACTCTCATAGTCTCATTCGCGCTCACGCTCGTGTTCATCTTGGCGGTCGCGATCACATTCATGCTCGAAGTCATCTTAGCGATAGCGTTCATGCTCGTTGTCGCACCTGTGAGTCATCTTGGCGATCGTGTTCATGCTTGTTGTCGCACTTATGAGGATTTGACTTTCAGACCTCGTGTTAGACAATTTCTCCTCAACGCGCCATCCACCGTTAACACACGGTTGACGCCTTTTCCCTTTTTTTCACGATACTTCTCCTATTTGCTTTGATAAACCTCTCATACACCTTGCACCTTTTGAGGAAAATTTTCTTTCGCCCTTCCATGTTTTGCCTTACACTTCGCAATTTGTCATTCTACACGTCTTGCCCACCTTGCGCACTTCGCATCATGCTTTGTGTGCACTGTCACACCCCGAATCTTTTGAAGTTAATAAAAGTTACCTTCTGTAACATCCCGTACCCAAAAGTTACCTTTCACAGAGATTCACGAGTTACCGAGGACTTTTAATTGCGATCGGTAATTCGATAAGTTATCGCTCGAGTTAATTTTTGAATTTTTAAAAGTACTCCAAATACCTAAATTGATGACTCGATGTTGTAGTACGGGTCGACACGAGTCTCCCGGTATTTTCAGAATATTTTTCGGAGCTTCCGGCTAATTTCTGTGAATTTCTGAAGTTTATGGTAACTTTTAACTATCAATCCAGTAAAAAGGAGTTTTACCATTTACCTTTTTACTTTTCACCTTTTTGGAATTTTGGACCGTTGGATCTTTTTCCAGATCAATCTGGGCCGTCCCTTCTCTTATTTAAGGGGGAGGAGAGTTGACTCGGGTCAGAACTTCTCCTCGACCCCGAACCCGAGCGCTCTCCCTTTCCGGCGACCACCGCCGCCTGGCCACCACTGGTCGGCGGACCACCGCCGTTCAACTCGCCTCTTCCTCCTCTACTCAGTCCCATTCTTGAAATATCCAAACATCCGCCGAGAAGAGAGATCGAGCGCCACTGCTCTCGGCGGTCAACGGTCGGAATCCGGCGATCCGGCGCGTGACTGGTATACTCCTTCTCCTCTTCTCTTCCTCTTCCTTCCCTTGTCTCCTGATGTGTGATTTGAGCCCTTAATCAAAACCTCCAATTCACTGTGTTACTGTTTTCTGGGTTTAGACAGTAGGATTCTCAACGAGGCTTACAGCTCCGACGACGGTACTCTGAGTTGTTGTTGGGGCTCAGTAGATGAAGGGAAGAAGAGTTGGTGTGAGGTTGAGGCTCGGATGTTTTGAGAGCAGGAGAAAAGTATTGAGGAGCCGAGAAAGATGTTTGGGACGCTGAGGATGTGAGCTGCTGCAGTTGAGTTAGAGGAAAGGTAGAGTTCCGGTTCTGTCGAGGAGAATCCGAGAGGTGGTGCTGGTGACTGGTGCAACAGTTGGTCATGGTTGGTGATTTTGAGCTGCTGATTCTTGGGTTGAACAAACCAAAGGTGAGGTTCCAGCTTTAGGCTTGTGTGTTGTTGGTTCTGTTGGATGTTTGGATTTGTTGTTGACTTGCTGTTTTGTGTGTTTTGTCGTAACTTGGTGAATCGGAGGAAACGGGGAGGTTATGGCGAAATTCCGGCAAAGTTGCCGGAATCCGGTGACTGCTCTGGGAATACAGTTAAACCGGCAGAAAGCCGAAGAGGTAGAAATCGAATCCCTGTTAAGCTTTTAGTCAAGAGTACAGTTAATTCGTAATTGAGACATTTACGGAAAATTGGACGTAATTAGGAAGTTTCCATTTTGGGAAACTTCCCAATCTAAGGAACACTCGCCATGTTAGGAAACTTTCCATGTTGGGAAACTTTTCCTTTTTGGAAGGTTTCCATTTATGAGAAAAGGGTTAAATCGGTAAATCGACTCAAGGTTAAATGTATTGATTAATGTGACACGTTGGGTGTCCATAGTAATTCACCGAATTAATACGTGACACCCTAACGCCAAGTTAAAGTAATAAAGGAAAGTTCTGAAGCTGAGTCGTACTTCCGGTAATTTGAGTTAAGAGTCGATAACCGGGAAAGAAAGTAAAAGAAAGGTTAAAGTGTCATAGAAAGGAACTTGGTCAACACGTGGTTAGATATGATTTCATGGTCAAACTAGGAAAAGACCAAGTCAACGATGAAATGACTAATGTATTGGGTTGTTTGTACAGTCTCTGGTCGAACGTGAGACGGGCTCGACTACGTGGTTAGTTCGAGGGTTTCGCTCGAGAAGCTTTCCGAGCGGGAAGAAGGTCGCAATAGTACTGTGAGTGGACATATTATTTTAAATGAATGCATGCCTTAATTATTGATTTAATTGCATGGTTTATTCATGATTGTTTTCGAGAATTATATTTTTCTCGGGTTCTTGGATGTGTTATTTGGATAAAGTTTAGCGGGAACCTCGGTTAAAGATTTTCTTTATTATGTTTGAGGTATTGATTTTTATGCTTGAACGTATTTACCATTATTACTCCAATTTTCTATCTTCTTTCTGAAAATGGTTATAGGCGGGGATGGCCCGTCCTTCGAATGGAATTGAACCCGAGACTTCATTGGAAATTGGATTTATTCACTTATGACAAGGAATTGTTTTACTTATTGTTTTGGGAAGAGATTTATTTGGAAAGAGAATTTGAGTAAATTATTGTTATGAATTTTATTATAAGGGTTGACCAATGAATATGCTAGCTAGAGTAGCGTGATGGCGCTACTAGAGCTCTTAGCTCCGACCCTAGCTTGAGAAGTCAGGCAAATTACATAGTGCACTATGAGGGTTGACCGTTATCATTTTATCTAGAGCTCTTAGCTCCGACCCTGGTCTGAGAGGACAGACAAGCCTGAGAAGTCAGGTTAATACTATAAGGGTTGACCGTTATCATTTTATCTAGAGCTCTTAGCTCCGACCCTGGTCTGAGAGGACAGACAAGCCTGAGAAGTCAGGTTAATAATATAAGGGTTGACCGTTATTATTTTATCTAGCTAGCATAGCGTGATGGCGCTACTAGAGCTCTTAGCTCCGACCCTAGTCTGAGAAGTCAAACTTATTATTTTTTTTGTGTGAACCTTTCTCTTTCTAAATTCTTTATTGTTTACCTTACCAAGCATTTGTGGGAAATTTAGTATTTGTGGGCATGCATAAATGATATTTAAATCAATAAATTTTTGAGAGAGCATGAGGTTATTGGTTTTATTGATTGTGGAGAATTTATAGTGTTTCATTGTTTATTTTTTGTCCACTCACTCTAACGGTTTTCAATGTTTCTCCCCTGGGCCCTTCGTTTTCAAATGCCCAGTGGTGCAGGGTTCTTGAGCGGAGGTCGTGCGCGTACAAGAGTCGAGGCATAGTCAATCAATCTGTCGCTGCTGCAAATTCATTAGGATAATCTTCTTTGTAGACTGCTCTGATTAACCTAGTCTAGCTAGTTAAGTAGGTTAGGGAGCAGGAGGCCTCCATGAGTTAGGGGTTGTTTTAAATACTCATGGAAGAGCAGAGTTGGTTTTTAGGAAGGGTTGTCCATTTCAAGGGGGTTTCGGTAAGAAATTTCCTTGAGGTGGTCCCCGCAGGATTTACTTCGGGTTAAAGGGATTTAACTCGGGGTGGGTCCTGACATGCACGCGCTGCTCTTTATGTGTGCTACTCTCCATGCATCACATCTTTTTTTATTATTATTATTATTTCTTCTCTTATACATCTCCTTCTGGGCTTGAATTTTTTCTTTATCAAAGATTTTGCCCTTGCTATAGGCTTTCCGCTTTTCCCTTGACAATTTTCCACCTTCCTCAGCAACGATTGTGTTAGAAATTTAAAAGCTTAGTGATTGTGTTAGAAATTTAAAAGCTTAGTGATTTTGCCCTTCTCCATAGAAAATTATCGTTAGATATTTCTTCTATTGTGCATTGCCAACGACTCTTTACCATGTCATTACTGTTCTTACCATCGTCAAGGATGTTTTCATTGTCGACGACCTTGTCACTAGAGATACTAGTATCATAAGTTCTTTTTATTTAACGGTGTGCCCCATGACTTTCCTTATAGGGGGCATGCATTTTCCCCCATTCCTTTCT
Source organism: Comarum palustre (assembly GCA_951800085.1). NCBI lineage: Eukaryota > Viridiplantae > Streptophyta > Magnoliopsida > Rosales > Rosaceae > Comarum > Comarum palustre. The sequence continues at coordinate 15,758,908 of OX637572.1, forward strand.
AAACCTCATGAACAATATTTTATCCATGCGAAACAACTGGGTTTAACCGAACTCGTGCAATGTGCATGCTCTACATAAGGGAGCTTAATGGGGGAACACTGGTCACCTTAAACTTCATCTCTATTTTTTTCCTACAGTTCACATAACAAAGTTGCAACACACGACCTCTTGCTTTTTTTAATTCACTAACCATATGCCCCCTATTTTTCTTTTTTAATAGCAAAAATAAAAAGAAAGACTCACTCGACATGCATTTCGGATGGTGAATGTAATGTGCTCCCTTTTTCTCTAGCACTTTCCATGCCACACATAACGTAAACACTGCGAGCGCGGCTGCAAAGGCATCGAAAGTAGCATTTATCGATTTGCCGCAAGGGTATCGAATACCATTTACTGCTTATGCCGCGACTGCGGCCACAAGGGTGTCGAAATTACCGCATGCGTCTGGCTATGACCGCTATCGTAAGGACGTCAAATTTACTGTTTGCGCCGCGACCTCAAGGACGTCGAATTTATCGCTTACGGTTCGCCGCGATCGCGACCGCAAGGGCGTCGAATTTTACCACTTCCGTTTCGCCACGACTGTGACCGCAAGGACGTCGAATTTTTACTACTTGTGTCGCGGTTGTGGTCGCAAGGGTGTCAATATCATCTACCGCTTGCACCGTGACCGCGGCTGAAAGGGAGTCGAATTCTACCGCTTACATTTCGTCACGACCGTGACCACAAGGGCGTCAAATTTTTACCACATGCGCCACGGTTGCGGTCACAAGGGCTTCGAATATCATCTACCGCTTGCACCGCGACCGCTGCTAAAGGGGGTCAAATTTTACCGCTTGCGTTTCGCCGTGACCGCAAGGGTGTCAAAATTTACCGCTTGCGTTTCGCTGCGACCGCAAGGGCGTCAAATTTTTACCACATGTGCTGCGGTTGTGGTCGCAAGGGCGTCAAATATCATCTACCGCTTGCACCGCGACCGCGGCTACAAGGGCGTCGAATTTACCGCTTGCGTTTTACCGCGACCGCAATGGCGTCAAAATTTACCGCTTGTGTTTCGCCGCAACCGCGACCGCAATGGTGCCGAATATCATCTACCGCTTGCACCGCAACCGCAGCCTGCAAGGGCGACAAATTTTACCGCTTACGTTTCCCCGCGACCGCAATGGGTTTATATTTACGGCTTGCGTTTCGCCACAACCGCGACAGCAATGGTGTTGAATATCATCTACCGCTTGCACCGCGACCGCGACTGCAAGGGAGTCGAATTTTACCTCTTGCATTTCGCCGCGACCGCGACTGCAAAGGCGTTGAATTATCTTGCATTCGCAACGCTTTTTCCTGCCATTGATTGTAAAACTGTGCTTGCTTCATAGAACTCATTATTGCAACACTTAAACGATTAGTCATTTCGCACCAAAAATCATAAAAATTGCATTCAATTATTATCATAAGTTTGATCGTAATTTTTTTTGCATGGCTTCATTTTCATGGCAGTCATTTACGTCGAATATGGGACTCACCTAATTGTAGGGCTGGGAATTCAAAACCGATATCCCAATACCGAACCCGACCCGTCCCGATCGGGTCGGGATCGGGACGGGATATAACCCTAAAATTATGTTGTCCCGACCCGTCCCGAATCCCGAATCAAAGTAAACGGTTCAAATCGGGATGAGCCAAACTAAATGTCGTCCTGACCCGTCCCGAATCCGACCCGTCCCGAATTCAAAAAGCTTGATTTTTAGTAGAAATGTAGCTATTTAGAACTAAAAATTGCATATTTTCGGGATCGGGATCGGGATTGGTCCCGACATGTCCCAAATCCCGACCCGTCCTGTACCGAATTTCGGGATCAGGATCGGTATCGGGATTACTATATTAACTTCGGGATCGGGATCGGGATAGGTCAAATCCCGACCCGTCCCGTACTGATCCCAGCCCTACCTAATTGTCAATTAAAGGTGTTGACTACAGTACCTCCCACACAATCACCCTGATCCCTTTAACACGAGGAGAAATGCAATTTTCCACTTTAAACAACAATTGTTCGGCCACAGGTTATGTCTCGTGGGTGATTTCTCTATTTAACATCTCGCATGTTCGTGTCCAACTAAAGCCTGCATCATGCTTACACCTATGATTGCCTTTGTGCCTCGTGCTCGTGGCTTTCAGGCTCGCACTCGACCCCCACAACATCTACGTTGTCAGTCACCTCTGCGGCATCCCCACTGCTAGTCGCCTCTGCGGCATCCCCGCTGCTGGTCGCCTCTGCGGCATTCAAGCTCTCGCTCGCCTCTACAGCATTAGCGCTCTCGCTCACCTTCTAGTCGCGCTCTGACATTTTCTTGTTCCACGCTTACGCCTCTTACATGTTGTGCGTTGCCTCTTATGCCTCGCGTTTGCACACACCCTCTTCTCCAACATAGAGCCAAATTCATCGATCAACTATCTGAAGGGTCGTGGTCTTCCTCTTCAGTCCCCTCTACTAGGTTCTCGAGGTGACTAGATTGCTAAACATTAGCGACTTCTAAGTTACATGCGTTCACGTTGTCCGGTCCATGAAGGGCAATGTCGGGTTGATCACGTTTTGCCCATAAGCAAAATAAGCATATAGCAATAATTCTTGTCGATATCGTTTGCAAAGAATTGTTCTGCCTCCATTCAATCTTGCCCTAGCGTCGTTCTTCTTAAAATGTCTTTACATATAAGTCCTTAAGCTGTTAAGCCATATATATTTTCTGTAACTTGGTTCATTCACTACGAACAATGAGACAATGAGAATGAATATTTCCCTACCCAAGGTAGTCGATGGTTGCGTCCATAGTTTCCCAGTATAATCTCACGGCTTTTTGTTTAGTATCTCTCATATCCAAAGCCTTTATAGTGCTCTTAATTGTAACGTTCGTAACGTACTCCACATATGACTCATAATGCTCCCTTTTGTTCCTGCTTTAATCCACTTTGAGAACACCATTGTTCGAGTAAGAGTTCTATCAAAGGGGTGTTTTGTCAACCAACGGTAGGCCTGATAACGCTCACTGATGCGCGACCTCTCCTTTCGTAAACACGCAATCCTTCTCAGTTGCGGACGAGTTCCACGCACCCTCGGGTGCCCCTACGTGCCCCACGTCGCGCCCTAACGCACCCTAGAGCGCCCTTGCATTAGGACCGGCACGCCCATGCACCGCGACCGGCGCGTTCGCTCTGACACTGGGACCAGCATGACCACACCACGTCCGGAGCCCCCCGCACCACGACCTGTGGGCCCTTGCACCGTGACCAGTGCGCTCTTGCACTGCAACCGGCACACCTGGACCGCGACCAGCGCTCCTGCTCCCGCACCGAAACTGATCTTGCACTACGACCCGCGCATCAGGACCGCGACTGGCACTCCTGCTCCCGCACCGAGACTGACCTTGCACTACAACTGGCGCATCGAGACCGACGCGTCATTGCACCTCAACCGACGCACCGCGACCAGAGTGCCCTCGCATTGCGACTGGCGCGCCTGCTCCCGCACAGGGACCGGTGCGCCCTTGCAAGACTACTTACTCTGTAACGGAGACCGCGACCGACACATCTGCTCCCGCACTGGGACCAGGCCCACCTCATAGAAATTCTTTCAAGACTAATCACAACTTCAAATATATTTGTATGCCAAAGAAATCTTACAAGATATATAAATCATCTATGAACTTGCATACGCAAAATACAAATTATGCAAAAGCTTCAAGAGTTGCTAGTCATGTACTCTAATTTATTAATGTAATCATTCCCATCAATCATCACAAAGGAATCAAGCAATTTCCAAATATCAATATATGTGTAGGCATATATATGAGTTCAAGTCATCCATGACCATAAGAAATCAAAGATTTATGTCATAATAGAAACTAAGTGCACCTGTCATGCATATGTGTAGTGTAGCAAGAAAATCAGCAATAACTCATGTATGCTTGTGTGTAATAACATATGCCCAAGAGAATGTAATACAGATCATCATGAACATGTATAGAACCATTTCATGATTCTCCAATCGGTCCTGCACAGCAAACTAACAGCAGAAACAAAATTTCACAATCAACTGGCCCATGAATATCATAAAAGTGCATCCATGGCAGAGATCCATTGCCCACTTAGATATAGGTATCCAGAATTCCAATAAAATGACTTGTAACCAATTATCCCAACAAAACAGGCATTTGCAATTCTGGGCTAAATGGGCATTGGCTTCGGACCTGCTGCCCCCAAATTCTAACACACAAAACTAAATCTTTGCACATGAAAAAGATTGCCTGTCAATGAAATCAAGGATAACACAATTTCCAGATTGGATCACAAACAAATTCTAGATTGGATCACACAATCAGGCTAGCACAAAATCACCTAATAATACGATATAACCAGTGACTTCCCAATTCACATGAATCCCCCAATTCTTGCCCAATAATCTAAAATCACAAATACTGTTTTGAATAGGTGTAGGAGTAAGAAGACTTAGCTTTGCCTTTCCTTGCCCGTAGAAGCATTGTTCATAGAAGGTATATTCTGGAGTTTTCTTTGTCTGCTCTCTTTTTGTTTGTTTCAGAACTCAATGTGTTGACTTGAGAGTCCACTGGTAGGCATATGGGATGAACCGACTACACCCTATGGTGCCATCACTAGGGACATGCGATTTGCTTACCGAGCAGTAGCTGGTGACCAAGATGAATGCGATTCCGAGAGAGTTCATCAGGTCGGGCCCGGTAGGTGATGATAGTGGTCCTGGAAGCTAACTCACGATCGGTATGAGCAGACCCGTACCAATAGAGTCTGAACGCTCAGACTTTATGGTCTAAATTTTTATTAAATTAGTTTAATAAAAATAAGTATTATATTACAATTATTAGTTATTATTTTAAAAAAAAATTAATAAAAATAAGTATAAAAAAATTTTCTAATGTTTTATGTCATTAGATTTTGAGTTTGTAGCTTTAGTTAATGAATTTTTTGAAAAGATAAATAAATTTGTATGAATACTATAGTTTAAGGGCTCGTTTTTAACGGTTCGACTCAGGTCTGAAAATCTTAGATCCGTGCCTGGGTATGAGTACCAGATATTTAACTGATCCATGTCCCTTGATCGGTGATGTCGATTTGACCCCAACTCGCACAACAACTCTCTCTCCTCATGAACTCGGCCAACTAGAAACATGAAGCTGCTTGGCCTGAACTTGTTCTGTCAATCCCGGATGAAGAATTGATGAACTCGGGACCCGGAACGGTCTGCCAGCGAAAGGAGGCCGCTATTGATTAATTTTTCTCCCGGTATGGCATCCCTGTGTGTTGCTTGGAGACGTCGTTCTCGAGCTGTTATGGCTTGGCTCTCCCGATGATAAAGAGAACCGAACAGGGTGGGGCTACCTGCAAAAGACTCTCTGATGTCTAAGTCAGTTGTTTATCAGAGATGGGTAGAGAAACTTGAGTCAGGATTCGATCCCTTACCTGAGTTTACGTCCCCTTTATATAGGCGCGAGCCGAATTATTACATTATGTAACCACCATTATCTTTTATGTCCGTGATCATTACTGTACCGATTGCTCATTTAACTTCTTGTCGGTTTCTACAGAATTGATGACATGCCCTTAACCTCTGTAACCTCCATAACTGCTGACATTCAACACTACATTCAATTTTTCCTCTAGTAACTGCACTTAACTCCACCACCATTAGTAGATTATTTACTTCGCCGTGAATTCTTGGGTGCATTATTTCTAACCCCCACACTGGGCTAGAGACGTGCGCGCGCAAATCGTGGTGAGGCAAGAAAATTTTCTTCTCTTGCCTTTTGTAAGGTCCTTCCATTATGAGATAAGAAAGACAATATCAAACAAAAAAACAAATGAAAGCACAAAATAAGAAGAACAAGAGAGAAGAGAGGTAGCCAAAGGTAGAGGCGTTGTTGATTAGTCGGGGGCAACGACGATGAGCCAGCGAGGCTAGGGACGACAGGAAAAGAATTCTAGGGTTTTTTGTATCTGATAACATGTTAAAGTAAAATGAGAATTATGAATTGGTCTACTTATCTCATTCTATATCCTCTTTATATAGATGTGTGATTACAATAGTATTTACAATGTACGTAATGATAATAATGACTAATTGAGGTATTACATATCAATAACTTCATAATATATTTCCCGTCAATTACTTTTAGAGATAATAAGAGAAAAACCCAAAAAATTCACCATCTTTTAAGAAAAACTTATTCACTTTTTGTTCTTAAATTTACACCCAATGCACTTATAGATTTTATTTCAGAAATTTAAATTTATTCAATTTTTCCACTGTCATTTTTGCCCGTCTAATGTTCATTTTGTTTTATACCTTTAAGTTAGGTTACAAATAGAGAAATTGAATTTTGAGTATAGGGTTTTAGGTTAGGGTTTAGGGTTTAGGGGTTATGGTTTATGGATGAATTGGATTTTAGGTATAGGGTTTATGGAGGAATTGAGTTTTGGGTATAGGGTTTTAGGGTTTATAGTTTAGAGTTAGAGTTTAGTGGCAAATCTTGCAATTTCATTCTTGAACATGTTATATTTTTAAGATTAAATATAAATAAATTTTTTAATAAATCAACATAATTAATAGGTGAGTGTATTTTAAAATAATGTAAAAAGATGAGTTTAATCTAAAATAGACGTAGTAAATTAGGTGTATTATCAAATATGCACACTTAAGATATTTTTTCTTTACCATCAAAATTCTTTCTATTTTTGAGAATAAATATGTAACGGCTAGATATGTGTTAAAGGCTAAATGGTTGCAGGGGAAAGATGCCGCCATGGTCATAACTCCAATTTGAGAGAATATATGTATAGTTTTATTACCAAGTTGCACACAAAACGGAAAGCTTTGTTAGTCGTGTGTTTATGCGATTGTGCTTGTGTGCGTTCGTACGTCGGTGCGTGAGAGATATGACTACTGAGTGCATATCAGAAACCACAGTAAAGTGTCCATTATTACTCGTTTTAAATGCACCAAGCAGAGAAAATATATGAATTATAATTATAAATCAAAAAAGTTACAGACTTTGTCTATATCTATTTGCGGTTTATATTCTCAAAACTCATCACTCATCATCAGTGTAGCTCTCGGAGAAGAAAACTAGGTGGGTCTCCTCAACCTTTCTGTATTTTAGTTTCACTGATCGTTTCTCTGTATTGGGTTTTGGGTCTTGAACTGATTCTTTTGTTTGAAATATATCTGCTAGTTACTGTAATTTTGTGCTTTTGATTTTCATTAGGAGTTTGACTGTTAGTTGAGCGAAAGGTTCATACTTAGAATCTTAGATCATCTTTTCTGCTACCCTTTGATGCATTTGAAGGATCGATCAATCGTTTACTGTATTTGAACCTGCATTTGCTACTTGGCTCTTAGATACCCTTGATTTCTTTGTGGGTTCCTTTCCCAGTTGAAATGAATTTGGGAGTTTATATGGGAAGTGAAGCTTATCTGTTAGGATGGTTATATGGTTATCGTATACATCTGATTCTAGTGTTAGTGGACATTCAAAAAAACTTTACAGAAGTGGGATCTATGGATTTTACTTGTTGCTGCACGTGTTTTCGATGTTGGGCTCCTTGAGTACTATGAACTGTATCCTCTAGCTTGCACTGGGACTTTTGGTTAGTTACCATAGCGGAAAGTTTTAATCTTGATCTTCTATCTTGATCTGATATTTATTTTGTTACAGATCAGTAAAGTTTCAGGTTTTGGGTATTTGATTTTCTTCTCCACCTTAATAATGGTTCCATGATCATGGTTTACGCTGCCTTCCTATATGATTTAGTCCAGTTGGTTTGAGTTGCTTTTGAAAAGGTATCTGGATATTGCTTCCTGGCCGTTGATGATCAGTGCATACTAATTTCTTTTAATATCCTGTTTTTTTGATGTTCACTCAAGCCTTCCTATTTGTATAGCTAAGAAAATGGTTGATGTTACTACACATTGCCTCTTCACTCCTTTTGTGCGGCATTAGTTATTACTACAATTCATTCCGTCTACTTTTATTGTTTTTGTCAGGTTTTAAAGGCAGTAAGGAATTGTTGGTTCCTCGTTAGAGACTGGGGTCTTTATCATAGAGGAAGATTAGTATTTCACATGCAGATTGTTTGTGTATGATTATCTAATGGCTGATTTTAGTAGTTTAAAGCTGAAACACACTAGTAGCATACTTTTCGGTATTCCTGATTTCTTCGTAGGGTTTGGTAATAAAGGTTCTTTAGATTCGGACTCAGTTAAGAGCCCTACATCTCCTCTGGACCTCAGGCCTTTTCCAAATCTTAGCAACCCATTTAGACTTAGGTCTGCTAGATCATTATCTCAAAATGAAAATCATAAGATATGGGATTGTAGGAAAGCAGGCCTTGGCATTGTCAATTCCCTTGTTGATGAAACCAAATCTACTAGTGAAGTTCTTGGTTCATCAAAGAGGAAAACCATAATTTTTCGACCACAGGTGGAAAAAAACAACCCTCATTCATCCAAGCTTTGTTCTGGTTCAAACGATTATTCCATGAAATCCCTATCTTTACCTAGAAACTACATAGTTAGACCAATTTCTGAAACCACATCTCTCAGTCCCCAACTCAAACCAGATAAAGTGGACGTTTCCTCTGGGATTGTGGGACTTCCTTTAGTATCTGAACCATCTGAAGACATTGCACCATTTTTGTTGGATTCCAGCAGGGCTTCCCCACAAATTGTTTCTATGCAAGGAGAAAGTTCGTTGGGTTTTAGACCTAGTTCACTTCCAGTACCAATTGTCTCTAACCCTCAATATGCATCTTATATCCCTGCTAGAGAGATGGAACTCTCTGAGGACTATACCTGTATTATTTCTCATGGTCCAAACCCAAAGACCACTCATATTTTTTGTGACTGTATATTGGAATGTCAGACAAAAGATTTAAACAATGTTGACAAAGTAACAGTCGAGATAAAAGCACCTCAAGTTGGTAAGCACCAGGAGGGATTGACACATGAACCTTCAGATGAACTTTTGAAATCCTGTTACACCTGCCAGAAGAACTTGGAAGGAGAGGAAATCTACATGTGCAGGTTTGTTTTAAACTTATAGTTGCAATTTTACTTAAGTTACACAATTTTGAGGCTGAGGTTTTTCCTAAATGTTGCAGAAGTGAGAAAGCATTTTGTAGTTTTGATTGTCACTCAGATAAGATTTTTGCTGAAGAGGAAGCAGAAGGTACTTGGGATATGTCTGCAGGAAGTTCTCCTAAAAGCTACCAGGAAGATCTCTTATTACTGGGTATGCATAGTCAGGAGACTCGGGACATAAAGTAGTAGTAGCCTCATAGATGTTCTCTATAATTTAAATTGGATGATTTCAAGTGGCTTAGAGCCCTGGTCATCAGTTTTCTCCTCCCTTTTGTTTCCTAGTGCTTTTTGTGGGTGAGTGGTCATGCAAAAAACATTTGGACCCCTGAACTCATTGATTGCATATGAAGTATGGAAAATAGCAGCATTTTTTTGGTTACAATTTCATAATCTTTGACGACTTCCGTCTTGAACTATGTGGTTCAGTTCACTTAATAATCAGAAATTGTGATAAATTCTGCTTGTGTCGCTTGTTTAGTTCTTTAACAACTATGTACTATATCGATTATGTTAACAATAGCAAGATCGCCCATTTTGTGTTATGCATCAAAGATGCATGTTGACTTGGTGATTAGATGTGCTTATAGTCCTAGCCTTCTCAAGAACACCTATATAGTTTGCAAGATCTGTGCTCCCGCCTCCGTATGGTGAAAATTCACTGTACATTTTGGATATTGTTTGTGTAGGCATAGCTCATTTTGAGATCACTGCTGCTACATTTCCTATTGTTAGTTTTGTAAGGCTCGTCTTCTCTTCCGGATTCAATTTGTTTTGGCTTGCCCTCTTCTTTTTTAAAGCTACCCTTACCTTCAGTATGTCCCTTCAGGTAATGAGGTTCATGTTGACCCAAGTCATTATCATTCTTTAATTTTCAAATGAACATATTCCCACCACCTGCAAATAATTTTAGCGTCAAGTTGTGGACTCTACATAGTGACCCAGGTATCGAGCAAAAAAAACATAGTGACCCAGGTTTGCATATCCCTACAAAAGTATATCTCAGAAGTTGGTACAATGTTTAACATCTCTCACTTCACATGGGCGAACTAAGCAAATATGCATCCACATATTTTTGAATGACAAAACTTTGGAAGTTCCCCCGTACTCGAATCAAGCCTAGCAAACTGCATAAACTCACCATGTCTGTCTCATCTGGTTTACTGTAGTTTTAAACCTCCATTAGTGTTTTTACTGTATTCAAACTTGTGGTATCTAGAGTTGCCAAAAAAAAACTTGTGGTATCTAGTGTGAGACTTGAGCAGGAAAAACAAGGAGAGTAATGCTAACAATTCACCATTTAACTGTGCATATTATTTAGCAGTAATGGACCGCACTGGAGTGAACTATAGAGCAGTGCACACCATTTGGTTCTACAAAGTCTCACATTGCTGGTTCTCAATGTCTACTAGATTTGGTTGAGGGCTTAAGGCTATGAGGTGCTACTAGTTTTTCATTCGCTTAAGATTTCTCCCATTACATTGTTTCCGAAGCTTTGTCCATTACAGTTATTTGTTTTCACATTGAAGAACAGCAAAACTATTTCATTTCACTCCGGTTCAATTTTGGTTAATCCTTTTTTTACATCTAAAGTTCTACAATACTATAAAGTATTGAAACTTCATAACCAAAAAATGTTAGATCATAAAGTTGAGCTATGTCATACAATGAGCAAATCCACCACTTGTGTAGAACATACAGAATTTATAATTTTAGTACCAAAAAGTTTGTAGGATATTCACTGAAGGGAAAATAGAATTATTTACATCTTGTTTTCTGTTTTGAAAGAAAAATAAAAATAAAAATTAGGAAAAACTGGATGGTATTAGATGGCGTGTTGGTAATGGGACTGCGCTACGAATCTGGAAGGACAAATGGTTACCGTCTCCGTGGTCCTTCAGAGTAGTAATCCCACGGTTTATGGATAACAACACTAGAGTGTGTACTCTAATGACGTGTCAGGTATGTGGAATTCATATATATTGTTTGACATATATAAGGGATTGGAGATTAAATCAACTTTTCGATCACATATCAACATCTCCGCCGTTCAATACTTAAATTCATATATGTAGATCATTTATGCAAAATTTCATCTAATTTGGTGATCGTTAAGGCTTTGAACAAATTGAAATCAATGGACGCATCAAATCTGTGAAACATGAGCCGTTCATGCTTATAATTTTAATTCGCAGTTTTGAACACCTTATCGATCACCAAATTGGAAGAAATTTTGCAGAGATGATCTACATATATAAATCTATATATTGGACGGTGACGATTTGATTTGGTGATCAAAACGTTGGTGTAGTCCTTGATCTCTCATATATGTCAAAAAGGGATCTTTCAATGGAATATGGCTATATATATATGAGTTTTTATCAGCACCGGTACCTGAACTTATGTGACCCGGTTATAGTGGTATCCATACTTTAAAAACTATCAATGTGGTACCCAGAATTTGATTTTGCTACCAAAGAGAGGTCTGAGACCAGCATGGATTCAACCTTAAAAAGGGCAAAAACGACATTCTCCTCCTTTTTTAGATTTTTTTAAACAAAGTAATATATATATAGGCCTTCTTGGCTAAGGACGTCCTTACCAAGAGTTTGATGCTGATTTCCTTAATTTGACTAACTTTTCGATCAAATTTTCTCATCTTAACTATTCATAATCTATATATATATGTATAGATCATCTCTACAAAATTTCAGTTCAGTTGGTAATCGTTAAGGTCTTGAAAACATACAAATACAATGAACGAACCGAAACCGGAACCGTTCGTATTATTCTTGTAAATCATAGTTTTGAATGTCCTAACGATCACCAAATGAGCTGAAAATTTGCAGAGATGATCCACTCATATATATCTATAAATTGAACGGTTAAAATGAGAAAATATAATTAAAATGTTGGCTAATTCAAGAAATCCTTACCAAAGCTTAGATAAGTAGAGTCCTTAGGTGAGAATCCATCGATCTCGTCCTTCGTAATCACCGCCGCCGTCGATCATGGTCTCGATTGTCGTGGGCGATTCTCGGTACGCTGTCCTACTTCAAAGACCAAGACTAGATGCAAGGCTTAGTTAGCCCAAGTGGCGGTTCCAGCAGCGCCCGCACCTCCCTCACTGCCGCGACGAGGAGGTCAAGGCCAAGAAGCGCGAGTACGAGAAGGACCGGGCTTTGTTCAAGTTAAAGCAAAACCTCTCTCTGCTATTCGTTTCTGAATAGACAAAAAATAGAAAGATCCGGCGAATCGATCGGAACCGATGCGTATTCGTCTTCAATATCTGTGTGCGCTTTTGCTTCTCTGACTCTCTCTTATGTTGTTTGAGCTTCACTGTCTCCGCCAAGTCTGAAGCTCTACTTCTGCTTTTGTTGTAAACCTAATTTGAGTGAAACTCATGAATCAATTAAGTTCATTTGTTTCCTGTATCATGCGCATTACAAAGACGTCTTTCAATCACTGTGTTTGCTTCTGTCTAGCTCACTGCTTGGTTTGATTGTTTTTGATTGTGCATGCATGATCCAATTTAGGGTTTGAGAGAGATTTGGATACTTATATTGTGTTAGATCGATCTAAAAGAGAGTGTTTAGGCAACGGAAAATCTGAATTTTAGTGGAGAGGTAGTCTTAAAGGACATTGATTTATGGTCGAAATCAAGAATATGTAGAGCTCATACTGATGACTGGTTGTTGTTTTCTTTTGGGTTTAGCATTGACAGTAGTTTCTTTAGTTGGCTTAAGAATCATTATGTGGTTGAGTTAAACTGACATCAGCGCAGGTTGTTAGCATTGACAGCTTACAGGTCAATGACCCAGAAAGCGCATTCACCTGGACAAATAGAGTATCCACATTCTGCAACCAGCCTAGCTCCGGCGGGATCTCGCCGGATAAATTACATTTGGCGGTGTCGAACCAGACTAGCTGTGTCAAGTTCCTGGTCAAGTTTCCGATCTCCTTGGGGATTTTTCCGGTGATGGAGTTCCCGAATACGGCCAAGTATTCGAGAAACGGGAACTGGCCGTACTCCGACGGTCGAACCTTCGAAGAAGTTGCTACCCAAATGTAAATGGCGGAGGTTGGTCAGGTTTTTGAGTAAGAAGCAAAAAAGATAGAAAGAGAGAAGAGGAAGAGACGAAGAACAAAAATAATAATAATGAAATTGCCTTTTCTGAAAAGTTAGAAGGTTAATTTTGTTATTATTTCTTTTTTAGATGGATCCAAGCTGGCCACTTCAAATAGATGGATCTGTGACATAAATTGGTTTTATATCCTTCTTTGGTAGCAAAATTAAAGTCTAGAGATCACATTGATAGTTTTTAAAGTATGGATATCACTATAACGAGTCATAAAAATTTGGGTACCAGTGCTGATAAAAACTATATATATATATAGGGTCATTCTATTAAGGGATTCCTCATTGTGACTTATATGAAGGATTGAGCATTAGACCAACTTTTCGATCACATTTTTCAATCTTCACCATTTAACCTCTAGGTATATATGAGTAGATTATTTCTAAAAATTTTTAGTAAATTTGGTGGTCGTTAAGACTTCAAACTAGCTTAAATCAATGGACGGTTCAAATTTGCCAAATCTGAATCGTTCATGAAAATCGCAGTTTTGAGCACCTTAGTTATCAGCCTATCACCAATTTGGATGAAATTTTGCATAAATGATCTACATATTCGGACCTAAAAACTGAATGATGAAGATTGAAAAATTTGATCAAAAAATTGGTTAAAAGCTCAATCGCTCATATAAGTCATAATACGTGTATATATATAGGGATAAACAAAAAAGGAATGGTCGTTAGAAGGACCTATATATATATATATATATATATATATATATATATATATATATAAAACATATAGGTGCTGAACCAAATCATGCCAAAGAAAGGTAATATAGGTGGCAAAACCATATCTGATGCCGCAGATACCAGTGCAGTCCTTCTCTTGTTTCAAGACTAAGTAGGGACGCGATGGGCCTAAAACATATCTTTCTCTCTAAGTATCTAAATAACGTATCATACTGTGGGCTGTAATTGCCTTTTTTCATCCTTTATTATATGAGAAGTCTAAGGAGATGCAGAAAATCAGAGTTCTAGTAAAACCTACTCTTGCCAGTGCAGGTTTTAGATGCTTGAATTTGTTAAATCCTGTTAGTTTAACTTGATATTAGTTAAGAAGATAATTTAGGACTATTTCTTTGTAAAAGAAAACATCTTATATCAATGTTCTTACCTTCTGCTACACAAATGTCTTAGCATGGATCAGTGTTCCATGAAACACTTGCAGTTTGCTATCCATTTCCCCTTTGGTTCATAGTTTTTTTTTTGCTTTTTTCAGAAGAAATTGAGCCAGACTCCAGACATTAACATAAAGGCAGAGGTCCGATTACTAGATTTTCTATTCAATCCCAATTAATAGCTTTCAGTTTTTGAGTGATTGTAATGAGGATTATTGTTCTAAGGAGAGCACTTCATTGAACAGCAGGGACTGCAAGGAGATGCACCAAATCCCATTTTGTCTATCCTGAACGGTATCGGTATTTTCAGCTCTGGTCATTGGTGCTTTTATGGATTGGCTCAGAAAGAAAAGAAGGCCACTGACGCAATAGTAGAATCTGTAAGTCTGCACTTCCATACTCAAGCTTTACTTTACCTGCCAAGATAACCCGTAAAAAATATAAGGAGTCTTAATCCTTTGGAAAGGAACATCATGAAATTTATGACTATTAATCTAAAATGTTTGACCTTTAATATTTTGCCTCTATTGTTCTATGCTCAAATGGTTAAGTAGAAATTAATTCTTAGTCTGTGCCTGAAAAACCATGGTACTTTGATTTTGTTCTCGTTGCAAGGATGTACTTTTGGATGATTTGCTTGCTGTAATCTCTGCTGTGATTGATTTGCACAGATGAAGAACCAGCTGAAAGAAAAGGAAGTTGCTATTGCTTCATTGGAGAAGAACTTTGAATCAAAGCTACTGAATGAACAGGAAGAACGGAGAAAACAACTTGGAAAAGCAAAGGAAGAGCAGAGGTCTTTAACAGACCAACTAAATTCAGCCAAAAGTACTATTGTGGGCATAGGGACGGAGCTAAAAATGGTGAGAAGAAGTCGATTGAGGAACTTAAAATTCAAAGTGAAAACCTTAAAACAAACCTTTCAAAGGGTATCGAAGATAAGGTAGAGCTTGAAGAAAGTTTGAAGGAAAAGCTTCACTCAATCAAAGATTTGCAGGGAAGGATTAATTTACTCAATTCAGAACTGAAGAACAGAGAAGGTAATGTTCAAATTCTTAGCTCTTCTCTTGCTGAAAAGGATTTGGAGTTGAAGAACTTAAAAGCTACCTACAAGCAAACTAAGGATGAACTAGCTCATGCAGTTTCAGACATTCAACAACTAAACGTCGAACTCCAGAAGAATAAAAAAGAATTGGAATTGAAGAGTTCCACTGTGGATGAACTGAATTCAACAGTAAGTTCTTTGACTTCTGAGAAAGATGATTCTCAGAGGAAGTTTGAAGCTATTAAGGAGGAATATGATAATCTGAAATCATCCTCTGCAAAAAGCAGCTGCGGACACTAAGCTTTTGGGAGAAAAAGAAAACTTGAATTGTCACTGACCGACTCAAGTAGAAGCAAACTGATAATTGCTGATTTGACGCAAGAGAAGGAAATCTTGAGGGAAATGCTGGATAAAGCATACAGTGAAGAGAACTTGAAATATGAACTCCATAAACTCAGGAAGCTCTTGGAAAATCTAGAAATTAAGCTTCGAATCTGGAACATCAATTAAAACAGTCGAGAAATTTGTGTACAGAACTTTAAGCTGAGATCTCTCGGGTTCAGGCTGATTTTACTGGAGTTAGGGAATCACTTCAGAGGAGCGTTGATGAGGCTACTGTAAGGATTATAGCAGCAATATCAGCGTGACCAGCTCCAGCTCAGTCTGTTAGGACCAGCTCCAGCTCAGCTAAGATTGTTGTAACTAATTCTTGTTAGCTGTTAGAGTTTGTTATCCGGCCTAGTATATAAGGCTGTGAAAATGAGGTTGTAACAATCTTCTGGGTGTGAAATCAATCAGTCAAAAAATCTTCTCTTCCTTTCTCTTCTCTCTGTCTATCTTTCTTTCTCTACAAGAAATATCAATTTCAGCATGGTATCAAGAGCCATGGATACACAGATTAAAGCTCTCTGAAGCTCTTCTTTTCCTCAATTCAAAGCTCTCTGAAGCTCTTCTCTTTCTCGTCCTCCAATTCCTTCAAATTCCAGAATTTTTTTTTTAGAAATCTACTTCAAGATTCAAGCTTTCAAGCTCTGCAACAATGGTGGCCACAACATCAACTCTGCTCGCCAATCTTTCAAGCGCTGTGTCCGTCAAACTTGATGACAACAACTACCCGACATGGCATTTTCAGATGTACTCTCTGCTTCGTGGTCATGGATTGCTCAAGTTCGTCGATGGCTCACAATCTGCACCATCTCAGTACACCATTGCTGATAATGGCACTCTCACAAAAACTCCTTCTGCAGATTATGATGCCTGGATTGAGCAAGATTGGAATTTGGTTTCTTTAATCACAGCTACGCTTTCCTCTGAGGCTCTCTCTCATGTGGTAGGGTGTAATTCTGCAATTGAGGTATGGCAGACTCTTAAAGACCGATATGCTACTGTTTCTAGAGCCAATGTTGTTCAATTGAAGTCAAATTTACAGTCTATTGAGAAAGGGTCTGATAGTATTGACAAGTATTTGCTAAGGGTGAAGAATGCTAGAGATCAATTGTCTGCTATAGGTGTTAAAATTGCTGATGAAGATATTATGATCTTGATCCTAAAGGGACTACCATATGAGTTTAGTACTGTTAGAATGATGATCAAAGCTAAGCATGCTCCTATTTCTATGTCTGAATTGCGATCCTTGCTTCTTGCTGCTGAATCTGAATTGGATTGTGAATCAAAGTCCATTACTGCTATGGTAGCCAAGAATGATGTTACTGATAGTACAGACAACACCAAGGGTATTCTGCCAACTCCACAGTCCAAGAATGATAGTCCTGATCTTAGTGCTATAGCCAAGGAGATGGTATCAGCTTTTGTGGCCTTTAATGCTGGTGGTAGAGGTAATGGAGGATACAGAAACAATGAAGGATACAGGAATAATGGAGGTAATGGAAATGGTTACAATGGTGGTAGAAACAACAATGCTGGGTATAATGGCAACAGAAATCAGCAGAATGGCTACAATACAAATAGGAATTATAGGGGTCAGAATTCTAATGGTGGTTACAGGCCTCGAATTGTCTGTCAGATTTGCAACAAGCCTGGTCACTCTGCTCAGACATGCTGGTATCTCAGCAATGTCAATGGTTCTTCCTCCAACTCTGATGCTGTGGCATGTCAATTGTGTGGTAATTCTAATCACACTGCAGCTGAATGCAATCAAAGGCTCCAGTTTGCTGCTCTACAGGGTCAGCCTCAGTCTGCTATGACAGCTTGTCTTCAACAAAATTCAGGTTCTAATACTGAAGTCTGGATCACTGATACTGGTGCTTCATCTCATATGACCTCTGACATTGGAGTTCTAAACAATGTGACCTCTTATACAGCTAATGATCAAGTACAAGTTGGTAATGGTGCAGGACTTGGTATTAAGAATGTTGGCAATGGATCTATTTCTCTTAACAAAAATGCATGGTTACTACTTAAAAGGATTCTGCATGTTCCTAAGTTAGCTGCACATTTATTGTCTGTATACCAGTTGTGCAAGGATAATAACTGTAGAATGATATTTGATGAGTTTACTTTTTCTATACAGGACAAGGTGACAGGCAAGGTGCTGTTCCAGGGTCTCAGTGAGAATGGACTCTATCCAATTCCTGTGTCAATTTCCAGAAACCTGTTCAGCTCATCAATTTCTTCCCAGAAAGCTTTCCTTGGTGCAAAAATATCCCAGAGTCTGTGGCACAAAAGATTAGGCCATCCTTCTAATGTTGTTACTTCTGCATTATTAGAAAAAGCAAAGATCCCTTTTCATTCTAGTGATGTATCTGCTATATGTGAATCATGTCTTGCAGGCAAGTTTACAAAACTGCCTTTTCCTCAGTCTAGTTCTAGATCATCTGTTCCCTTTCATACAATACATTCTGATGTATGGGGGCCTTCTCCACATGTATCAGTGGAAGGTTTCAAATATTATCTTACTTTCATAGATGATTACACTAGATTTTGTTGGATTTTTCCATTACATAATAAAGCAGAAGTTTATTCCAAGTTCACTGCTTTCTGTTCTTTTCTGGCAACTCAGTTTTCTGCTACAATCAAAATCTTACAAACAGATGGTGGGGGTGAATATCACAGCACTGCTTTCCTATCTTTTCTTACTAAAAATGGCATCATTCATCAAAAATCCTGTCCATATACACCCCAGCAAAATGGTCTTGCAGAAAGGAAAAATAGACACATTGTAGAAACTGCACTTACATTGTTGCATCAAGCTTTTCTTCCACCAAAGTTCTGGTATCATGCTTGTGCCATTGCAGTTTTTCTTATTAACAGGATGCCTACTCCCACACTTGATATGTCTTCTCCCTTTGAGCTGTTGTTTTCTAAATCCCCATGTCTGGATTCTCTTAGAATTTTTGGATGTGTCTGTTTTCCTCTGCTAAAACCTTACAATTCCAACAAATTACAGGTCAAAACTGTCAAGTGCATCTTTTTAGGCTATGCACAAGGGTACAAGGGCTTTGTGTGTTTCAATCCTTCAAATAACAAATTTATTATATCCAGACATGTTGTATTTGATGAGTCTTCTTTTCCACATCAGTTTCTCTCTTCTTCTACTTCTGAATCCTCCCAGTCAGTGTCTTCTGCTAGTTCTCCTGTTCAAGTGTTAATTAGACATCCTTCTGGTCCTATTCATTCTCAACAGCACCTGGCCTCACCTGTCCCTCCACAAGCAGTTCAGACAGCAGTCCAGACAAATACAAGCAGTTCAGATAGCAGCTCAGCTCCTAGTTTAGATAGCAGCTCAGCTCCTCCAGACACTTCAGTTGCCAACTCAGTTCCTTCTAGTTCCTCAAGTGAATTTATTGTTCAACCTGGTGAGGTCTACATTCCTATTGAGGATATTCAGATTCATATAGAAGGTCCTTCTGCAGCTACAGTTGACATTATCTCTAGCTTACCTCAGTCAGAAGCTACTATTAATGAGCATCATATGACAACCAGGAGCAAGAATGGAATTGTGAAGAAAAAGGCTTTTATTGCATCTACAAGCAGTAATTTGGATTCAGTTGAACCTTCTAGCTATAAAAAGGCTATGCTTATTCCTGTTTGGAAAAATGCTATGCAAGAAGAGTTTGATGCTTTGGCAAAACAGGGAACTTGGACCTTAGTTCCTCCTCAACCAGAAAAGAATATTGTTAGCTGCAAATGGATTTTCAAAGTAAAGAAGAATTCGGATGGTTCAATATCAAGACAGAAAGCCAGACTGGTAGCTAGAGGATTCAGTCAAGAAGAAGGTATTGATTATGTAGAAACCTTCAGTCCTGTTGTTAGACATACAACAGTGCGTCTTGTGCTAGCTTTAGCAGCTCAATTTGGTTGGAAACTTCATCAGCTTGATGTGAAAAATGCATTCCTTCATGGCATTTTAAAGGAAGAAGTCTATATGTCCCAACCACCTGGCTTTGAAAATCCAAATTTTCCTCATTATGTCTGCAAATTGCAGAAATCTCTATATGGCCTTAAACAAGCTCCTAGAGTCTGGAATGAGAGATTCACATCCTTTCTGCCAAAACTTGGATTCAGATGTTCCCTTGCAGATCCTTCTCTATTCATCAGGTGCTCTGGCTCAACTCAAGTCTATCTACTGCTGTATGTAGATGACATTATTATAACAGGAAATAACACTTCTGCTATACAGTCTATTAAGGATTCTCTTCAACATGAGTTTGAAATGAAAGATTTGGGATTGCTGCATTACTTCTTAGGCCTTCAAATCACTTATCTTCCAGATGGACTATTCCTTTCTCAGGCTAAATATGCTAAGGACATCATTGACAAAGCTGGTATGACTGATTGCAATCCTAGCATCACTCCTTGCCTTCCTTATTCTAAATTGTTAAGGAATGATGGTGCTCCATTTACAGATGTTAAGACCTATAGAAGTATTGTGGGATGTTTACAGTACTTAACATTCACACGTCCTGACATTGCATATAGTGTGAATTCAGTTTGTCAGTTTATGCAGAATCCAACTGAGGTTCATTTTCTAGCTGTCAAACGCATCCTGAGATACATAAAAGGGACTATGGACTATGGTATTACATTTCGAGCTGCACCTATGGAACTGAGAGCCTATACTGATTCTGACTGGGCTGGTGATCCCAATGATAGGAGAAGCACTACTGGTTTTGTCATTTTTCTGGGAAACTGTCCTGTTTCGTGGACTTCAAGGAAGCAAACTTCTGTTTCTCGCTCATCAACAGAGGCAGAGTATCGTGCTATGGCTGACACCACCTCTGAAATATTGTGGCTGCGACATTTGCTTGATGATCTACAGGTGAAACTACCTTCTGCCCCAACTTTGCATTGTGATAATGTCTCTGCATTATCTCTGGCTTCAAATCCAATTCATAATTCTAAAGTGAAACATGTTGAGGTTGATATACATTTCACTAGAGAAAAGGTAGCTAGAGGGGAACTCAGTCTGCAATTTGTTTCTTCTGTTCAACAACTGGCTGATATCTTGACCAAGGGGTTAGACTCTCCACAGTTTAGATATCTTTGCAGCAATCTTATGCTTGGTTCCCAACATAAGCTTGAGGGGGGATGTAAGGATTATAGCAGCAATATCAGCGTGACCAGCTCCAGCTCAGTCTGTTAGGACCAGCTCCAGCTCAGCTAAGATTGTTGTAACTAATTCTTGTTAGCTGTTAGAGTTTGTTATCCGGCCTAGTATATAAGGCTGTGAAAATGAGGTTGTAACAATCTTCTGGGTGTGAAATCAATCAGTCAAAAAATCTTCTCTTCCTTTCTCTTCTCTCTGTCTATCTTTCTTTCTCTACAAGAAATATCAATTTCAGCAGCTACATCAAGTGGTGATGTGATTGCGACTGAGCTTGCATCAGTGAAATAACTTTTGAAGAAGACAGAAGAGGAGCTGCAGAGTGTGTCTCATCAACTAGCAGTTGTTGCAGAGAACCGTGATTGCCTGCAGAAAGAATTGGCTGATGTATATAAAACAGCTGACAGAGCTTCTAATGATTTAAAAGAAGAGGAGCAAGTTTCTTCACTTAAAAAATTCTGGATAGTTGCTTGTTGGTAAGAGAGTAAGAGAGGTTAATTAGAAAATTGGTAAGAGAGAAATCTCAAGCACATCTACTATTTATTTACGAAGTCATGAGTTCGAGTCACCATGAGTGGAATCATTTGATTCTCTTAAAAGAATAAAAAAAGAGAAAAAAATAGTAACTTTTAATGGTATTATAACATGTATGAAAATTAGGGTTAACTTGTTAGTTCATATACTAATGTGTTATTTAACAAAGTTCAGACACCTTAATTATAAGTGAAGCAAAGTTGGTGTACTGTTTGTATAATTATACTTTAAATTTATAAAGTCCAGTTTCAAATTATCTTATAGCTGTTATGCCATCACTTCACACAAAATTTGCTGCTGCATTCTGCTGTCACTTCACACAAATTTGCACAGTTACTTCTCAGAGAGAGAGAATTATATGGTAATCAACAGGAACAGTTGGTAAGATACAAGTTTTCAAGCAGGAAACCCCACATTTGATTGGATTGTATGGTGACTCATACAGGTGAATGAAGCCAACCACGAGCTAGATTCGAATGATAAAGCTGTAGACTGCCCTATCAGACTTTAGAGGTTACTTTGTTTCCCTCCGTTGTCATTACTCTTCTAGCAAACACCAAGGCGAATTGTATGACACAATCTAGCTTCATGCCATGACACAAAGTGCATGCTTCTACAAAAAAAAGTGTATGCTTCTAAAAGATGCTCAAGAGCTTGTGGGATATGAAACTCCATGTATCAGGGGCAGTTTCAGCACAAAATGTAAGTAAAAGATGTTTAGGAGGGGGGAAATCAACCATAAATTACAAAATGTAAGTAAAAGATGTTTAGGAGGGAAAAAATCAACCATAAATTTCTTACGACCACAGTGGGAGTCGAACCCACGACCTTTTGATCCGAAGTCAAACGCGCTAATCCACTGCGCTATGCGGTCTTCGTGTTAACTGTAGCATTATTAATACATAACACTGATACTGAATACTTTTTTTTGAGAATTACACTGATGCTTAAATTTTTGCAACGTTTTTCCTTTTAGCATTATTAAGTTTTTTTTCTTTTTTCGAAGAGGTTCTTTTCCGTATAAAAGAGAGTAAAGCAGATTGCCTGGATACAAACAACTAAACAAAGAAAGGGAGCACCTTGTAGTATATACACAGCAAACCAGTTATCCAAATCTCCAACATGGATATCAAGACCCAGTGATACATATAAAGCAAAAGGTCTAAAAGATTGAACGTACAAAATCAATGTCTTAAGCTCTGCTTGAGTGTATCTAATTAAACTCAACTTCCTTTTTTTCCTGCTTCTAATAGCCTAAGCCTGGGTGCCACTCAAGGCTTTCATCTGAATGTGGGTGTTGTCACTGGGCAAGGCCTCGTAAGAACCCAATGCTCGAATACCAACTGACTTGGCAGTCATTGCATAGGTGACCATCACAATAAGCAACACGAACATTACGTGCACCATGAACACCAAATCCAGAATGGCCACAGCCCTTAACTTGGACTCATCCAAGTCACACTTGGTTGAACCCTCGACTCCACTTACCACATCAAGAAGCTTGTGGCAGCCCTCTGGAATGAAGGCTTCCACGTAGAGGGAAAGGCCCGTCTGTAGGACCCATAGGCCCTGTAGAGACATGGAAGCGCCCAGGCCTACGTCTGCCACAAATAGCTTTGCCTGGCAAGCCAAGACGAGGCAGAGGATGGAGGCTAGAGCGGATATCCGTCCCGAGACAGAGTCACATTTGGCCTGAAGGTCGGATGTCTGGACAGTGGCAGCTCCCCAAGAGACAAATGACTGCAAGTAGAAAAGGGCTGCAGCGAGGCCAAAGATGAGGTCGTTGGGGAGGGGCAGCAAAGCTGGGATCCATTCGGAGAGGAGGAGTGCCAGCGTGAGTAGTAGAAAGAGGAAGAGGGAGGCGGCAGACTGGAGGGAGGTAAAGTAGTGGACCGGCGAGCGACCCTTGAGGAGCGGATCAGCATCTAAGGAAATGACTATCTGGTGGACTATAGCAACAATGAGGAATGCAATGACAAGGCAGAGCTGGAGGAATCTGAGACAGTGGTTGTTGGATGGCGATGAGGATGAGGACAGAGGGAAAGGGTGATAGGGTTTGGCGAAATAGGCCTGCGGTGATCTCAGGTGGTTGCGTGTGGTGGCGACCATGTGGTAGAGTCCCAGTGAGACTAGTGCTGCAGAGGATATCATCTGGTACACTAGGGCTGCCATAACTAAATTTCACTCTCACCTTCTCTGAGTTTCTTAATACATGCAGTATTGTATTACACTATATAGTTACAGCTGCATGCACTACTCTCTGTTTGAGCAAACCATCCTTCTTGATTCTTCAATCCTTGTTAGCTTGTTCGATTTCAAAGGCAAAGAACTTATGTCTGGGGACCTAAACAAAACAAAACAAATTCTGTTACCCAAAATGTCATATAGAAATACACATACATTCTTGAAATAAAAATTAATTGCAATAGCAACTGCCCTCCAACTCCAAGTAAAAAGTTTCATATTCTGAAATCCTAATGTAACAACCTTGCCATCTATTTATCATGTCAGATTCAACTGTATTTCTCACAATATGGAGGGAATCAATTTCATTCATCCAGTAATCATCCAAAACTTAAAGAATACATCTCTTATAAATCAACAACAAACTCCACAAATAATGATCGATGGAGACAATCAACCAAAGCTCACACTCGTGTACTAAAGACATCAATTTGACAATTAAAAAAATACATGGAAATTCCACCAAGGAATGTCCTCAGCATCTACACGCTACATGCCAGTATGATCGATGAATGAAAAAATGAAGATCTAAAACCTAAATGTCAGATGGCCAAAATATGATATCAAAATAGGTCTCACAGGTGATCACTTAAAATGCACAAAAAAATCCCAGGAATGGAACACATTAAAAAGATATAAGCTAATGATAGAGAAATGGAAGAGAACTTACACAGGGACATGCTTGTAGATGGAAATTTCAGCCAATTGAGCAATATGAGTTTTTTTCAACAAAGCAACAATATAAATTGATCAACAGATTCTTCAGCAACCTGTAAAAAATTGATTAAATCACAATTTGAATTAAAATCTCTAGTATGGATACTTTCAACATTCAAGAATAAATACAGAATAAATACCATCTAGGCAAAACTTGTCAGGCTCGACAACTACATCAAATGCATGAATGTAGAAGAAAGAACACTGTATTATTATTGTCGAGGTCTAACAACACATTACAAACAAATTTAGGGGAAAGAGGGGCCAATGACCCATCTTGTCCCTTAGTAGTTCCACCCCTCGTTTGATTATTTCCTCACCAACCGGATACTTAGCACGCTACACGATTGTGGTATACTAGGACTTCTTATGTTGCATTGCCATGAAAGATTTATGTATTTAGTTAAAGAGATAAATGGTAAGGCATCATGGAGAACCAAGATCTGGCCAAAGGCAGAGAAGTATTGGTCAAAACACTTCGACGCAACGCAATGAAATAGTGTAGTTAGTTCTAATTCTTATGATGCCCAACTTTGAGCTTGCTGATTCCAGATGAAGGCTAAGGAAATCAACCAGAGGGAATTTAATCTACTCTTCGACTATGAAACTACACCCTTGTAGGCTACGGAGGAAAAACTTGCAGAAATGTATGGTTTCACTAAGGGTGAGAAATAAAAGGTGAAACAGTTTCATTCTACAGCTAAAAATAGGTCTTTACTAACATTGGTATTAGCCAAAAATAGGAATATTATACCACAGGCCTCTATCTCCTTCCTTTTTCTCTCTTCAGTCTCTTATCCCTCAGATTTCCAGGGCACTATTTTCAATTGAAACACACTTGCATACAATACGATCAAACCAAACCCATTTTCAGTTGAAACCGAAAGCTCATATTACTGTTAGCAATTGTCTTATCTCTGATCTCACCAACGACAGAGATTGGTTTAACAAGGTTGACTGATATGATCGGAGCAGAAAACAAACAAATGAAAACGTACATACACAGAGACCGCATAGAGATACTAATATTGCATAAACGAAACAGATCGAGCATCAAGTTAGCCACTCAACTTCTGCAACCCAAGTTGAATGCTCTATCGATTGGAATAAGAGGAAGAGGAGGGCGTGGAATCGGAGCAAGAGAGACTTTCAGTTACCTCAAACTCAAGTGCTCGGACAAGTTCGTCCGATTCTGATCTGACTTCTCACAAGGCTTTCGACTTCTGCGCACAAGAGAAGAATGCAG
Source organism: Comarum palustre (assembly GCA_951800085.1). Classification (NCBI taxonomy): domain Eukaryota; kingdom Viridiplantae; phylum Streptophyta; class Magnoliopsida; order Rosales; family Rosaceae; genus Comarum; species Comarum palustre. The sequence continues at coordinate 15,784,670 of OX637572.1, forward strand.
AGCGTGTGCCTACAGCGAGAGAGATTAAATATTTAAATCTCCTTTAAGTTTTTTGTTTTGTTTTTTTATTATTAGCGAAAAACCCATAGAAATATGTGGTAATATGTGGTAATTTATGTCTCCTACCATTTTCTAAAAAATAATACATATATATTTCAGTGACGGAAAAGACCATACAACCAATTAGTTAGGTCAGACTAAAGAAAACTCTAATACAAGTTAAAAAGAGCAATCTCATTATTCAACTACAACTAATCTAAAATATTGTGTCTAAAAATGTGGATAAATCTAAACTACGAAAACCATAAATAAACTTCTACTCCAATACGACCACTAGAGCAAAGCATCTATTTTGACAGATTTGACACCTAAGACCCAACAGTGTACGTTTTCAATGAATAACTTCAATCTAAAGACAATATAAGGTAGAAGTGTCACTCTCTTTAAAGCTCAACCAAGACTATGTCCATAAAGAAAAAATTTAAAAAAGAATGTCCATAGGCCCAGAGCTTCGGCCTAGAAACTTAGAACCCATCCTTTTTCTATTCACTTTCTAGTGACCTAGCCGTTGCCATACTTCTAGGGGAGCCGTTCACTACCAATCAAACACCGGCTACCCCAGTGCTCATCGGAACTGCGGTCGTCGTCCTTCTGGCTTCGATTTTCTGTCATCACAAGTCTTAGGAGAGAACCTCCTCTTTTCTCTTCCTCTTAAGATTCAGAAGCAATCAATTCACTTTCCTGGCCCGCTTCACCGCTGCTTGAACCTATCCCCATTAAGTCAGATCTCTTCGTAGCAGACTACCACCACAACAAGCAGCTTGGAACCTCGTGGAGATTTGCCTAGGGGTGGGAATTTGGACCCGAAATCCTGATCCCGAACCCGTCCATCCCGTATCGATACCGAACGGGACGAGACAAAATTTCAGATACGACTTCCCGATACCGAACCCGATCCCGAATTTCTTAATCGGGATCGGGATCGGTATAGGCTCTATCCGTCCCGATCCCGAACCCGTCCCGAATTTTAGTAGAAATGTAGTTATTTAGAACTAAAAATTGCATATTTTCGGGATCGGGATCGGTATCGGGATTACTATATTAACTTCGGGATCGGGATCGGGATCGGGATAGGTCAAATCCTGACCCGTCCCGTATCGATCCCAGCCCTAGATTTGCCCTCTCTGCTCCAACTCGTCGTCGACGGACACAACCAGAACAAAACCCTTTTGCGTCGTATAGATCCACGCAAAGAGTGCTATGCCGAATGCTGATCCCAAAGCGAGCGTCGCCGCCGTCCTACACTCGAAACCCTAATTTCAGTTTTCTCAACTCCCGAGAAGCTGGAGTGATTCTAAAATTATGAACAACGTTATGTCTCTTACCATTTGTTTCATGACAAACAGACAAATGAAGTTAAATTCTTGCATATATAGCACATGTAATCATCAATAATCGCTATAATGTTTTGTATTACCACGTGGTGGTTCGAGCCAACATAATCACTTGAATTTGATCATTAAAAAAAAACAAATAATATTAACCATGTGTGTTATGATTACACATGGTCCATCTGAACCCTCAAACTCCCTGCAATTGAGGTATATTTTCAGATTAAAGAGTTGTGTTGAAGTCATGCTCATATCATGCTTCAAGCCTCTTCTGAATGTCCTCTTCATCAAGGTGCAATTTGATGATCACAACTTTCCCCTTCTCTATGAGAACGAAACCTTACTAAGCAACCCTCTCCCCATTAAGCTATGCTAGTATAAACAATAAAACATTCAATAACATAGTATGCATTTTACTCTGAGTAACATCTTTCACATCAAATAAATTTGCTTTCAACTTTATTCCCTCAGAATCTCATTTGGACTTGATAGAAATACATGGTGCAACATTTAACAGTCAATAGATAAGTAGAGTAAAATAATTATTTTTAGAATGTAATTTGAAAGAAATGAAAGAAAATGTACAATTACATCAGATGACAATAATCAGGGTCAAAAGTGTTCCTCAAACGAAGACTTTAAACAAGCGAGTGTAGCTCAGAGATACTTGGCCAACCAAGGTAGTTCCTTGCTTTCCTTCAGTGCAAATGCTACATCATCGCTGAAAGATAGCCCATACATAATCAAAATCCAAGGGTTTTTCTTTTTTACAGCAATGTTGTAAGATGGACGAGTCAAGTATATTGCAAACACAAAAGTTGATATAATTTGTGCTCTTGGGTAAATGTAAAACGTGAATACAAATTGGCAGCTTTAGTTTTGGTGAGAGGGTTGAACCTACTATGATCATCTATCCCAAATATTTAAAATACAAGAGGCTCTTTATGGCATAATACTTGACTACTGTTATACAACTACTAAAATAAGGATGGCCTGTGGTAAGACTAGTCTAATCAGTGATTACAGACTTGAAAAAGAACGAACCTTGGAAAGTTGAGCTGTAATTTCTGTAACCTGTGCTTTGCTCCTGATTCACATAGAATAATTCTGCATTCACCAAGCTTACAACTGCCAAAATGACAATAAAAATAATTAAATAAAAAAGATAAAAAGAAATTGCATATCATGTTAGGATATGATTAATAAAGCCATTTCTTTAATAGACAACTCCAGACACCGGTGAAATTAGTTCTTTTTGTATAATCACTTCAGCATTTGAGAATCATGGAGGTAATAACAGTGAAGCCACCATCTAAGAAGATAAAATGGAGGGTAAATACCTCTTATGGTACCGATGTATGACTAATTGGACAATTAGGTACCCGATATTTAAAATTGGACAATTTGGTACCTCAGGTTTTGCTCAGTTTGGTACTTCCGTTAACTTTTCCGTTAAATATGAGGGTAAAATAGACATTTATGTACTATTTATCAATATAAACATAAAAAATATTTGTTGTGTGGTTTCATGTGTATTAGGTCTGAATATATATCCAAAATTTTAACTAATATTTTTCTATATAAAGATGAATTAATATTTTATTCGAAACATGAATGACTTTTATATTTAAGAAATTTAAATGGTGTAATTAACCTATACACTCACGCGACTAATAGATGTTCATATCACAAATACATATTTCTTAACATAAAATAAAATTATGGCATATTTTATCAACCTAACCAAAAACATGAATTCATGCGTGTACTCTCAAAAAGTCAAAAACCTAGAAAATAATAAAGACTCAAGAATAATTGTCATTTAACATCAAAACAAATATTTTTTATATCTAATTTTATAAATAAGACGTAAATGACAATTTTCCCCTCATATTTAATGGAAAAATTAACGGAAGTACCGAATTGTCTAACTAAGCATAACTTGAGGTATCAAAGTGTCCTCTTTTAAATATCAGATACCTAATTGTCCAAGTGGTCATACATCAGGTACCATAGAGGTATTTACCCTAAACTGGAAAGGGGTCTCAACTTAATATAACCTTTCAGGTACATCAGCAATGAACATTTTGCATGTCACTAAAGATACTAAAACAATATTGTTTCAAAGTGATATGCAGAGACAGTCTTAGCCTCTTAGATGGTTATGGTATGCCACATGTATATGGTCAGAACTTAATACAGTAGTAGGCCTTACCCAACTTTCAACAGCGTATCATGTCCAGGAAATGCTTCTCCATTGCTTGTACACAGATGATATACTGTCATTGCCAACTGCAATGCAAAACATAACCTTCATGAGAACATAATGTGCACAAAACTACACCTCCTATGCTAGAATTCTACAGCAAATACATGAAAGAGGCTGGTGCACTTAAATTAAAATAATTTGGTTTTCATTTGTGACGCACATTGATGATTGTCCAGTTTTGCATGGTGAATATTCGTTTTCCTTTTTTTTTCAGAAAACATGGTGAATATTCTGTTAGCCAGTATCTGAATTGTCAAGCCTAATGAGTGCCACCGTCTGTGGTAGATACTAAAATTCAAATACAAAGAATATGAATGAACCATACATAAAGTAAATACACATATCCTTCACGGGAAAGCTAAGAATCCCACCTTCTCAAAAGTAGTTTCACCCATTCCTGTTTTATAGAGTTCATATACCATAGCTGTCAAATAGATTTTACTCAGTTTGGAACAAGTTTTCATCACCTGCAAGGAATAGAAGTCATATTAGATTTAACTGCAATATTTTTTATTTCTTGGAGGCACGAAAATATACACCTCACTGAAGACCATTGTTTGTCTTCTAAGACATACTCTACCATTAGAATAAATGAAGTCAAGAACAGATACCTGGATATGAGGTGCCTGGAACATCTCTTGTATGGCTGCTTCAACCTCTGCCATACCAACAAGTGCTTTTCCTGCAGAGTTCGAACATATAAATCCTGTAAGGTAAAAGCATTGAAGCTACAGGAGAAGAAAATAAACGTCCAACAAGAAACCACATATTTTGAGAGCTGCAAGAGATGACGATGTTTTGTCATACCAATCAGGCAACAGAGAATTCTTCATTTTCTTTATTGTACTCTTATTTCAACACTCCAAAATAGAAAAAAGAAAAGAAGTAAACAATTATAATTCCGTGGTTAAATATGCCAAGATTTTTGGAGAGAATTATAATGAGGCTTGGAGAGTGACGGGCTCACAGCACATCAAAAGAAAGCATCAGAATTCTGAACTAAGCCCAATAGCTATGTTAAAGTGTAGAGAGATGCTCAGAATTGTATTTAAAAAATAATAATAATAAAAAAGGTAAATATTTTCCATAACACACATACACATTTCAATGCATCTAAGCCGTCTAACAAAAAATGTCCTCCAAAGAAAGTAAATTCGATACATACCACTTGAGCACACTGGGTTTGCTGTCCTCATTTAACGCTGTTTCTAGTAATCAATGGTGGAAGCAGACTTTAGCTAGAAACATAATACTTATCTACTTATTTTTATGTAATTTTGCAATACTTGCTCTTCAAGAAGGATGTGATTTGCACAACCAGTAGGTTTTACTACCTCATTATCAAATGGTATGTTAAATTATCAGAAATGGAATCAGTCAGTTTTGTAATTGGAAGCAACATATTCTTTTAAACACTTGCATGACCAGACAATTTAAAACTGGAAAAGATAAAATTAGGTGTAGCTAGATTTATCCAGCAATAGAAACTTATCGAACATGGTCATACAATTTCAATGGAGTGTAGGTGTACATGATAGAGTACCAACAGATAGTATAGTAATAAGGTACCAATCTTTCAATCAATTTTTCTTCTTTATTTTTTTTAATTCAAAGCATCAATTTGTGAAGAAGTCAGTCTGGTGATCAACAGTTGAAGCATGTTTACCTTCAGAAGCATTCTTGGGAGTTGAGATTAGCTTCTTTATGTGGTAATCTGTGATTTCAGCTGCACGCCTGCATATCTCCAATGCACGACGAGCATCTCCAGAAATAGCTGCTACCTAGAAACACATTTAAACAATGTCAAAGATCGAGGCCCAAATTAAATCTCCTGATGAGACATAAAAGATATACCAACCTTTCTCGAAGCAAACTCTATAGCTTGTTTTTCAAATGCATCAATTCCTCTAAGCCGACTCGAAATGATCTCCTGAAGCTGCCTATAATTATAGGGGCCAAAGCAAAGCCTTTGGATTCCCATTCGACTTGAAATACGAGGAAGCAACTTTTCTGGAAGATCCATGGTATTTGCTATGCCTGAAATATATATTTTATTAGGAGTTATGGATGTAGTTAACAGCATACCATAGTCAACATCATTCTTTTTAAGATAACTGTTTCTCTTTTTATTCCTGGCATCTGATAAGAGAAACACGACTCGGCTTGCTGTATACATGCAATGATAATCCAACAAGTGAAATCTAAAAGTATACCTATTACAACTAACTTTGAGTTTGGCTTAGTAGGCCAGTCAAGAATGTTGTAAAGAACCTGAAACCAAAAGTGCACTTCATTAACATTTGTATATGTAAGGAATACTCAAAGTGTTAAGGACTGTTGCAGAGCACATGTCTAAAATAATTAAAAACAATTTTAACATCACAATATGCACAAGGTACCAACTAATAGAGGAAAAATTATTACCGATTGGTTTCTGGTCACAAGAAGATCAAGTTCATCAATAAGAAGAATGCAAGGTTTGTCATCCTCTTTGCTGAACTTCTTTCCATTGGAAAATCGCTCATTTAGCAAGTGGAGAGCCTTTTTCCAACCAACTCGATGCCCACTTAATGCTTCATATATAACCTGTGGAAACATAAGCTATATTAAAGGACGACAACACTATCCAATCTTGATAAGCATAGGAGCATCAGTGTAAAGCAAATTTACCCTGTAGATATTCTCAGGTGATGCCAATTTTAGACCATTTATCTCAACAAAACAGTAAGGTCTTATATTTCCAGCATCAACTTCCGATCTCAAATTCCTCATTACTGCTAGTACACTCATAGTCTAGAGTAACAAAAAGATAACGAAGGGAATTAGTAAAAGTTGTTTCATGCGTAAGAAGAAAGTTATAGGCTTTCCAAACTGATGTAGCTATCTATTAAAAGAATAGAATTAATATAACCTTTCCAGTTCCAGGAACACCATGAATATAGAGGCAGCGTCCAAGACATTTATCATCAGAGATGGAACCCTTGATGAATGCACTTATCTCCAACATTTCTCTGCGTAATAGCAGGAACCATCATAAAACTGTTCAAATAACGAACACAGAAAAACTTCAATGCACTGATTTTTACATACTTATCCCTGCAAGGTAAAGACTTGGGCAATGATGCCAACAGAAGTGTTGATTTTGCTCTTTCAAGAGAAGTCTGCTTATGGCATCTAACATGCTTAGGGATTTGCTTCATTCCAATTTTTTGAAGTCCAAAGAACCGCCCCTTATGTGAATTCTGTACATGCATAATAGACTAGGTTAATTTTAGGCAGAAAACAAACAATAGTCACAAGCCTGAGATAAATAAAAACAAAAAAAACATACTGCAGCCAACTCATGGGCTCGAGATGGTTTAGCCAGTATATTCTTTGTGCTCTCTTCTTCAAACTCAACTTCTTCGTCTGTATCGGAGTCTGAGTCTTTGCCACGTTTCCAATCTTCATCACTCTCAGCATCATCATCCTACCAAGTCGTAAAAAAACTAAAATTACAAGTGAACCTTAATATATTTGTATACAATTGTGTGGGAGATTTCATGATATTTTTACCTCTTCATCATCATCAATTTCTGCAAGACGCTTGAAACTGTACCAGTGAATATCATATTCATATTCACATAAAAAGACATCATCCCCTTCATTGGCTTTGGAATATTCTTTAGGATTCATTACAAAACAGTGTTGAAGAATCGATTCCATCTGTAAGAAAATGAATTAGCCAAGTTGTGAACTTAGGGATATCATTTTAACCTCTTACAATATACCTGAAGACTATACACATACATTAATGACTAGCATGACACATTACACCACAGTAAAAAGAGAATCCAGGATTGCTAGAAGTAAACAAAAGTAGGGGAACAAAATTGGGAACCTCCCATCCAGATTACAATTACAGAAATTATCCCCCAAAAGGCTGCTCTTATTTATTTCCTTTTTCTCAAACGCATAGGCACTCCGTGAACTTTTAATAATCTGATAAGGCTGACTCAAACAGTAAATAGAGTGCTTGAATTGTAAATGTGTGGCAGTAATAACATGATCTTATGTTTAATAACTTTTGGAACTATATCATTGAAACGATGTATTAAATCAGAAAAATGACTTGCAATGTTGAGAGACAACAATGTTTGTAACAACCAGTAAACATTTAGACATGTGAGGCATTTAACATGCATTGCATCACAGGATTCCAAAATGCAAGGAGCTATGGTAGCATCCATATAAAACCAGACCGCTTTTGAATGGTTATAATTAACAGTTGATAACTAAGAAAGCAAAGAATATACGAAATGAAAAGGAGTTGACTTAATGAATGATAAAGATTAGTTATCATGTATTACCTCAATGTTGGCAGAATCATTTGTGCGATAAATCTCCCTCCTCAAATTATGCGGTTGTCTTCCAGCTGCAGTCTCTTCCGGGATTACATACCAACGTACCCGACACCAATAGGTACCATCAGCTTCTTTCCATATACTGCAGGACACCAGAAACACAATTGCAGAATCACGATCACAAACATTAAAGCAACAAAAAGCAGTGAGCAAGCAACACAATACCCTTCAATGCGGGCAGCCCACAAGTCGCTGGAGAGAAGCTTCTCTCGAAACGTCCTAACCAGCTTCTTCCCTTTGGGGGGTGTTGGAAGCTGGACCTCTTTCCCCAATCTGCGAGCCTCACAAAAACCGCAAACCCAATCTCCGTCTGGGACCTCCTTCAAGGGAGGCTTCAAGCATTTCAAATGAAACCCACCCAAACAATCATCGCACTCAATCATCACAGCCTTCCCAGACTTGAAGCAAACCCTACATTGCTCCTCCACCTGCACCACTTCCTCATCCTCTTTCCTTTTCACATACACATCGTCTCCAACCTCGAACTCGCCGCCGTCATACACAACCTTCTTGTAGAACACCTTCCTCTCACCGCCTCTCCTCCTTTTCTTCCTCTCCGGCGAGAACTCTACTTCAACTTCCTCCTCCTTGCGCTTCGATTTCGTGGTCTTGACATGCTCAATTGGCTTTGATTTGGGGGTTTTTCTCTTCTTGGGTGCCGGATCTTCGGCTAGTGTCGTCGGAGGGAGGGCGTCGAAGTGAAGGGAGGTTCGGCGCGTGCATCGGCGGGGAGTGGCGGAGAGCGGAGTAGGAGGAGGAGGGAGAGAAGGGGAAGAGGATTTGGGATCCGATGATAGTCGGGTGGACTTGGATCTCTTCTTGGGTGTTTGGAGGTCCGCCATGAAACCCAAACTGCTGATTTCTACAATGAAATGCAGAAAGAGTCCGTCAATTTGGGACAAAAAGAAAAGTTTAGCGGGAAACTGGTCTAGCGGTAGGGTTTGGTCTGAGCGGGAAAAATGCAAAAGGACTTTATTTATTTATTTTTTCTTGTGATTGTTGGAAAATCATACAATTGAATCATAAACAATGTTTTTGCAACCCTTCTTTCTCTTTAAGAAAAACATGATCTAAATAGTGAAGCAAAATTTTGATGTCTCACGTTTTAAAAATTTTAAAAATGTATCTCACGTTCTTACCCCTATTGAAGAAAGGTATCTACAACAGTTAGTTCTGTTTTAAAAAAAATATTTTTTCTTCCTTTTTCATCTTTAAAATTCTACGTCTTTAAAATTAAGAACAATAATTAATTAAAATTTTATATAAGAGTGGATATAATTTAGTAAATTGAAAAGAAAATAAAAAAGATTGTCATCTTCGTATCCATAAGAGAAAAATAGAAGGGAGAAGCGTTATCGTCGGAGAAAGAGATAAGAGAGATGCGTCATTAAATGAGAAGAGAGAGAAAAAAAGCAACTTCGCCATTGAAAAAAAAATCTTGTCGCAGTTTTCATCGTCATTGTCGAATAGACTTTGCCAAACATGTAAACCATTCTTAAACACGACTGTTTGTAGTCGTCGTTCAAGGAAGTTCTTCACAGTCAAAGCCAAAACATAATCAAACTTGCTTTGACCCTCCTCTAAAAACTCATAACGATCAAGTGAACTATGTCTTTTCCACTCTGACACGATGGTCTCTCTCTCTCTTAGAGAATAATACAGTTTCTAATGTTAATACTTAACTTTATGCACGTGATAGTCAGCATTAGCCAACTATAGCCACCTAAACTATTTTGTATCAGTCGTGTTTTCCAAATCTTTATGGTTCATGCTAAAATTAGATTAGTTTTGTGATCAATTGGTGGTTATCAAAAACAAAAGTAGTTAGATGTGGTCACTTTGAGATTCAGATGTTGCACCGGATCCTGCAATAATCATCTATACCATGCGATCTCGACGAAAAAGACGAAGTCGGGACCGAAAGTGGATTGGAGGAGGGCGAGGAGCTTAAATGGGAGTGATGGTGCAGGGGGTGTTGGTGACTCAGAACTAATGGCTCTAGATACTTTTCTTCAGTCGGGATAAGAACGTAGGATATCGTTTTGAAGTTTTTGAAAGATGAGACACCAAAGTTTTACTTATCTAAAAGGTCGGACACGGTTTGAATCATTTTTCTTCTCTCTAATGGTAGTTTTGATCACAATAGCCAATGCAATGGAAGCATGTGTGGTGGCTTTCTTACCCTTTTTTATACAAGGGGGCCAAAGAGAGTAAAAAGACTCAAATACAGAAAAAAAAAACATAAACTAAATAACATGAGCTACATTACTAAACTTAGCAGTATCATACAAGTTATAAGAAGCAGCATTAACAACTTGTGAAGGAGGTTGTTGAAAATATTGCACTTCAAACTCAAAACATAAATTGGACTTGAAGAGAATAGTAAACAACATATTCAACCAAATTTCAGTTTAAAATACATAATTTTACACATTATCTTATACATCTAAAGACAAAATTTAACAAATAAGTACAAGTTGATGTTCATATGTCATCTATCATTATATATTTTACCAAACTACTATTCACTACATAAAGTCATAAACTGCTACTGTCGACTTGGAGCTTGTCTGTTGTTACTGCAGACTTGGACGTCCATCGCTGCTAGCACAACTCGCAAACTCTGGCCCTACTTCAAAGCTCAATCTGCCCCTTTTTGTCTATATTTTTCTCCGTTTTCAAACATCAACAAACTCCCTCCTCTTCCACACCACCACTGTATTTATAGTGGGATGACTTAATATCGACCGTCGAAGAAAAAACGAGGTGACAGTCCAATTTGTGCCACGTCACCCATAATCACTATGTGCATTAAACCCACGTCGCACATGGAGTGCACACACAGTAAATGTGATTTTACTGGCAATAATGGACCGTTACTGACTCGACGTGCTTCATCAATGACCACGTGTCCCTCGTAGTTTGGCCACCTACAATACATGAGAGAGTTGGAACGACTTGTCAAGCAACGACATCTCGCAACATGTCGTCACCCCTTGCATGGGAGCTCAAGACGTACCTCCTCATAAACAGGGACATGTTGTACTCCCACAATCCTAGATGTGTCAATCATCAAATGCTATTGAAAATTCATAAATGCTGGAATAGCTCAATTGATTAGAGCATATAGCTTATCCAAATCAAAGGCTATCATACGTCTTTGACATACCAACACGTCGGCACTCGCTACTCATGTGACGCACTCGCCAAAAACCAAAAACCTGGAACCGAGCGGCACAACTTCGACTCCCGTTCGCCATACAAAAATACAGTATACCGAGGAAAACCCGATATACTTCACTATGCAAAACATCCCCCGTCATCCCCGCAAACTCCCGCATGGGGACTCATGCCTTCATGCTTCTGGACATCCTGTGTTCCCGACACTCTTTTTTTTTTTAAAAAAAATCTCCCACCTAATAGTCCTCATCGACTAGTGACTTGTTAACACAGGGTGTAAACCCTCCTCTCGTGCAGGAAAACAGATTTATCGCCTAGTCACAGAAACTCATCTCGACCTAAACATCGCCTCCGGTGTAGCCCAAACACCTAAGCTTACATGGTTGTTACCAACAGAAAATATTCATTTATTTCTTGTTAAGAGTGAAAAAGATGTGATTAATCAAAAGGAATATGCCATCATAATTGACAGTTAATGTAATGCAACAGATTGCACTAGATCTGACATTGTTTATGCAGTTAGAATACTTAGCAGGTTCACAAGCAAACCAGGTAGAAAACATTGACATGCAATTGAGTGTGTCATAAAATATTTGTTTGGTACTAAAAATTATGGTTTATTTTATAAAAATATTCTTCTGTACTTGAAGGTTTTAGTGATGCCGATTGGAATACATTGTCAGGTGATTCTCTCTCTACCACAAGCAGTGTTCTAAAAACAGGCGCTCAGGGTTGATTTTCCCCGAATCGACCAAGTTAGGCGCTGACGCGAAAATCGACGCCTAGGCGGGCTGGACGGCGCTTGGGTGGCGCCTAGACGGCCCGATTAGTTTTTTTTTAATTATGAAATACATAAATGACTATCTAAAAATGAGTAAAATCAAACACAATATTATACTCTAAAATCTAAACAAATGATATACTATTGTATTTTTATTATTCGATTCTAAGAACATTGTTGTTTTATTATGTATATTTTTGAAGTATTTTTGCTATTTTGAAACATAAAAATGTTTTTTTTATAAATTTTATTTATATAATTATATTTATTAAATAAATAATAATAGGTAAAATATAATACCGCCTGGGCGTCCTATGCGCTAGGAGATGGCTGTCCACCCTGGTAACGTCTAGCGTTTTTTAGAACCTTGACCACAAGTTATATTTTTACATTAGGTGGCTATGTTAAATGCTGGAAATCGAAGAAGTAAACAATAATCTCAAATTCAACCATGGTGGCTGAGCTTATTGCTTTAGCTTCTGCAAGTGAAGAGACAAATTGGTTGAGAGATTTATTGCATGAAATTCCCTTGTGGGAAAAACCAATACCACCTATATTGATTCATTGTGATAACATTGCAGCTATTGGTAGAGTATATAACCGTTATTATAATGGTAAATTCAGACCAATAAGAATAAAACACAGTACTGTAAGGTCATATTTGAATGATGGGATTGTTAATGTAAATTATGTGAAATTTTGCTTGCAGGTCCTCTAACAAAGGGTTTGACAAGAGAAAATGTATGGAGTACATCGAGGGGGATGAGATTGAAACTCATATTGTCATGAGCCATATATGAGAACATCCAACCCGGTGATTAGATATCCTAATGGTTGTCTGATGAATTTGATGTATCTATCTAATAATCTATCATGAATGAAAGTTCCTAGAGAATAGAAAAGATCTATATTTACCTGTAGTTGTGAATAATTTAGTGTATGCCCGAAGGACCTAGAGAATAGAAAGATGACATTCTCATAAGGAAATATATATACATATAAAGAGGAACAGATACACCAATCAGCAGAAGATGCTGTGTAAATCTGCAGACCTAAAGAATGAGGCTAATAACTTCAACTGCAGTAGAATGAGGTATTTGTTATATTTGGGAGTTCTGAGCAGTTCTGACTTGTAAGACGTAAAAGATCCAAGGTTTGATTGCGAAACTGAAACATTATTAGAAGAAATTAAACCTCCTCATTATAGAATATTCTCAAATATACGTTTCTTGTACATAGAGGTTAAATATTCTGTATAGATATAGGAGATATTGTTTTCCTATTAAATCCATGATTGTAACTGTATATATACCTCCATTGGAGAATAATAATATCATTGAAAACCATTATCAAACCATTCTTTTTTACTTGGTATCAGAGCCAAAAACCCTTAAATTTCGTATTCTGCTGCGTACCACCACGATCACCACCAAAATCCTAAATCACCACCAAAACCCTAAATCCTAAAATCCAAACAAATCTCACATCACATCACCATAACAGACCTTGTCTGCCACAAAGTTTCTTGTCGTCTACTCATTCTCTCTAGCAAGCAACCGGCTTAGCTTGTCGGCTCGGCTCGAGCACTTACCACAACAAACTTGTACCAGCAGCCCCACATCACATCACTATTCAGTGAATTTAGTTTATTAATCATATGGCAGACCAATTCAAAGACCTTGAACCCAGATGTAACCCCTTCAAACTCAAGAGCATGTCTCACATCATCAATCATTATCATACCACCACGCCACCTCATCTTTGCAACAAACCAAATTTATATGCAAACACACAGTGTCCTCTTTGTGGAGTGTTTAGGCATAGCACGCGACGGTGCTACGAAGTAATTGGATATCCGAGTTGGTGGGATTTCACTAAGAGACCCCGGAAAAGTCAAGAAAAAGCTGTTATAGCCACTATAAAGGAAGTGCAACAGTCTAATGCCTATGTCGCACAGTCAGGTATAAACGGTAAGGTATCTATGAATAGTTCCTGGATTATTGATTCAGGAGCATCTGATCACATGACTAATGATCATAGCCTCTTGGAAAAATTAAAATCCTCTCAAAATGTTGTTTCTACCGCTGATGGTACCCCAACTCCAGTTACCGGAGAAAGTTCTGTTGTCATATCTTATACTTTAACCCTTGATTCTGTGTTGGTTGTTCATTCATTAGCATATAATCTTCTATCTGTCAGTCAAATTATTCTCGCTCTTTCATGTATTGTCACCTTCTATCCGTTTTTTATGTATTTCAGGACATTTTGACTCTGCGGATTTTAGGTTAAGGTGTTAGGAAGGGGAAATTGAACTACATAGATCTAACAGAGATTGGAGAAAAACAAAAGCATTTTTTGGGTCAAGCTAATCAAGTCAATGGAGCTGAGAGTGCCTAGAAAGATTGTGGCTTTGGCATTATAGATTGGGACACCTAAACTTCAATTATCTAAAGAAACTGTAACCGCAATTATTTTTAGATGTACCATTCAAATTTTCGATGCGACATATGTGAGCTGGCCAAGAGCCATCGTATTTCATATTCCCCAAGTCTGCATAGAAGCCCTGTTTCATTCATGAAGATTCATTCCGATATTGGGGGGCCTGCAAAAATTCCTACTCACAGTGGCTATCGATATTTTGTAACATTTATTGATGATTGTACTCGTATAACTTGGGTGTCTCTACTGATGAATAAGAGCGATGTCTATTCTCGGTTCACAGAATTTCATAAGATGGTGTCTACACAATATCAACAAGCTATCCGAGTCTTCCAGTCTGAAAATGGTGGAGAGTATGTTAATAGTCGTAGGCACGAGTTTATGCAGTCCCATGGAATTCGACATCAGACTTTAAATTCTTACACTCCTCAGCAAAATGGATTAGCTAAACGGAAAAATCAACAATTGCTTGAAGTTGTCTGTGCCTCTTTATTTGGCATGAATGTACCTCTTGAATATTGGGGAGAAGTTGTGAGGTCTGCTGCATATCTCATTAATCGTACTCCTTCTAGGGTAATTGAATTTTAAAACCCTCTACAGCAACTTCAACATCTTCTTTCCGTTCCATCATTACCTAATTTGGAGCCCCAAGTGTTCGGATGCGTAGTTTACATTCATATTCTCAAGCCACAACGAAGTAAACTTGATCCTCGTGCAAGACGGTGTATCTTTATTGGGTATGCAGATTTTCAAAAATGCTACAGATGTTATGATCCACTCACAGACACCATTCATGTATCCCTTGATGTTTCTTTTCGTGAATCTGAACCTTACTACTTAGGGGGAGTCTCAAAGTCTCCCCTTCAGGAGGAAAGAAGTTGTGAAGGTAATACTCGGAATTTATTTGAATTCGACGAATTCGATGAATTAGAAGCGTTGGAATCCAGATTTGGAGTTGAAAATCACGAAACAAATCAAGGAAATAATGTTGGACAGAATGATGAAAGACCCGCTAGTACATGTGATCAGAATGTCCTGAAATACATCAAAGCAAATGCTAAATATCCTATAGCAAATTACATGTCTAACCATAGGTTGTCTGGGTCACATGCTCTTGTCATTAATCAATTATCCAGTGTTTCTATTCTTAATACTATATAGGACGCAATGGTAGATCCCAAGTGGACTTAAGCGATAAATGAAGAACTAGAGACATTGCAGAAAAACTCAACTTGGGATAGTGTGACTATGCCTGCTGGGAAGAAAATCGTTGGATGTCGTTGGGTATTCACTGTAAAGCTTAAAGCTGATGGGAGTATAGGCAGGTATAAATCCAGAATAGTTGTCAAATGATACACCCAGCGTTATGGAATTGACTACGAAGAAACATTTGCACCTGTAGCAAAGATTAACACTGTCCGAATCTTAATTTCCCTTACACAACTAAAGATTGGCCCTTACGACAATTTGATGTGAAAAATGCTTTTCTCAATGGAAATTTGGAGGAAGAGGTATACATGGACATGCCGCCAGGAGTTAAATGCAGATCTTGTGATGTAGACAAAGTTGAAAAAGTCTTTGTATAGACTTAAGCAATCGTCGAGAGCCTCGTTTGGAAGATTTTCCAAATCAATGAAGATGTTTGGTTACAGAAAAGCAACTCAGATCACACCTTGTTCATCAAGTGTCATTAGGGTAAGGTCACTGCTCTAATTGTGTATGTTGATGACATGATTGTTACAGGAGATGACCTGAAAGAGATGGAAGCTCTACAAAAGTATTTTTTGAAGGAATTTGGGATGCAAGATCTTGGACAGTTAAAATATTTTCTTGGGATTGAAGTTGCAAGATCAAAGAAAGGATTTCTTTATCCCAACACAAGTATGTACTTGATTTGCTAGCTGAAATTGGAATGCATGACTGCAAGCCTGTTGAGACACCAATTGAAATGAAACACAACCTCGTCATCTACCCGAATCATGTTTCAACTGATAAAGGGAGGTACCAACGTCTAGTGGGGAGACTTATTTATCTTTCTCATACTAGACCTGATATTGCTTATGTTGTAAGTGTTGTCAGTCAGTTTATGCATTGTTCCAGTGAAGAGCATATGAGTGCGGTATATCGTATCTTGAAGTACTTGAAGATGACACCAGACAAAGGATTATTGCTTGAGAAAAAAAAGGAGAATTTGATGTTGTTGGATTCACTGATGCAGATTGGGGTGGTGATAAGACTAACAGGCGGTCTACATCTGGGTATTTTACATTTGTTGGAAGAAACTTTGTGACTTGACGAAGTAAGAAGCAAAAGGTTATTGCCAGGTCAAGTGCTGAAGCAGAATTTTGAGGTATGGCGCATGACGTGTGTGAGATGCTATGGATACGTAATGTGTTGAAGGAGTTAGGTTTCAAGCTCAAGAATCCTATGGACTTGCATTGTGATAACACGTCTGCTATTGAGATTGCTCATAATCCTGTTCAACATGATCGAACGAAACGTGTGGAAGTAGACCGTCATTTCATTAAAGAGAACTTGGACATGAGAATCATTTGTTTTCCTTTTGTGTATACAGAAGACCAATTAGCAGATGTTCTTACGAAAGGAGTGTCAAGAAAAGTATTTGATAAGTCGGTAGGCAAGTTGGGCATGATCGATATCTATGCACCTACTTGAGGGGGAGTGTAGAATATTCTCAAATATATACTTTCCTTGTAGATAGAGGTTAAATATTCTGTATAGATATAAGAGATATTGTTTTTCTATTAAATCCATGATTGTATCTGTATATATATCTCCATTGGAGAATAATAATATCATTGAAAACCATTATCAAACCATTCTTTTCTACTCTCACTCTAAGCCTGAACCAGAAGTTCATTCATGACCTGATAAAATTCTTGGCCAAAGGGGTTCATGGCGTTTTGCCTTTTATTTAAATGTTTCTCTTCAAAGGCCATGAATGACATTCATATTCCTCACCATCCACGCACACCATAGTGAATTATGAACCGAGTTATATATGGTACAGAGGAAGATGAGGGTTTTAATTCGATCACCAGTATAAACTAGCCTGCAGAGTGAAGAAAATGGTGACTGAGCTTGAATCAGACATATATACACAGACGCAAATGAAAACATGACATCATCGATTACATTATACATTTTGACCAAAGGGCGTCCTCCTTCAACTTCTACGGGATTCGGGAGAGCTTCTAACGAGGACCTTATAATGAGGACTTTCAAATGAACGGTTGGATCAAATGCACATGGGAATTAGAAACTATCAATTAAAAGTGAAAACCTTGATCCAACTGTTCATTTGAAAGTCTTCACTTGGTTCTCATTATAAGGTCCTCATTAGAAGCTCTCCCATGAGATTCAGAAATTAATGTTTTTATTTCTTTCCACCTACAACTCGAGTTACCCTTTATCTCATAATGGCAACAAGAATTGCTATGTCAATTGAAGCTTTAGAGCATGTCCAACAACTTCTTCATTTTTTTTAATTTTGAGGAATATTGAGCTATTTTTCAGTCCAACATTTTTCCCAACTCATTTTTCAAAATAGGGAAAGAGATGTAAAATGAGGATTCATTCCCCAAATTTGCAGAAATGCATTTCTTCCTTAAAAATTAAATTTCCAACAAGAAAAAAGTAAAATATAGAATATTTTTAATTGAGTATTGTATTGTAATAATAAAAAATATATTTATTGTTATAATGATGTTGCATATTTTATTGTTATAATAAATACAGGAATCTCTAAAATGAATAATCTGTTAGAGTTTAAAGATAATATTTTTAAAAATTTAGAGTTTTGCTTCTTTATTATAGAAAACTTTTGAAGAAGCTGTTGGAACATAGCACTAAGCATATCTCATGTCTACTCCCTTAGGATCAAATTAACTACACTATTGTAGGCAGGCCTATTACCCTATGAAGGTATGGAAGGTAATGAGTCCACAAAAATTATTACAAGGTGAAACAAGGTTATCTTTCTTTAAACAGTAAGTATTTTTTTTGGTTAGATGATAAACCGGCAGTTTAAATGTTCACAAATGTCACTAATGATGATAAACTCGTAACTATATAATTTGAAAAGATTGGTGTCGACACAAATGCTCAATCTCTAATAACAATAGCGTTGTAACCTCTTCTATTATTGAGAAGACGAAAAATTGTGCCATGTATCTATAATTCGCTTGTGTACTAGTAGTTGTAACTTGTATGAGTATATGCGATGGACCAATGTTAAAATCATTTAAAATTTGTCCAAAAAGACCATTTAAATAGAGGACACCAAACAAAGAAAGAGAAAGAGTGGAAAGGAAGGGAATTGAAATCTAAAAAAGGAAAAGGAAAAAAGGCCAGCTGTGTTTGCTCCAATGTTGCTCTAAGGCCATCAGCACGCATCTCCTTCTCTGCAACTCCACGATTCCTCATCGATTTCTTCATTCTCGATCTGGGTTTCCTCCCCTTAAGGTTCGTCTCGTTCTCTCCCACTTTTCGATTACCTTCAATTCTGGTTCTTTCTTTCAGATCGAAATCTTCAAGGGTTTTTATTGAACTGGTTTCAGATTGAATTCGCAGGTTCAAAGCTTCGTGCTTTATACCTGGGCTATTATAGCTCAGAGGGTCTAAGGGGTTTGGCTAATTGTTCAAAGAATTACCTACTTGGGTTTGGCTTTGATTCTTATGAGTAGTTGAGGGTTCAAGTCTTTTCAGTTTTTGGATCAATCTTAGTGAATTGAGAGTTTGGAGGATACATTTAGTAGTAGACAATGTTCTATGGGGCAGTTGTATGGGACCCTTGGCTCATTGTTGTCCAAATTGTGTGCCTTCAATGTCTCTACTATCTCACTCTCGGGTTGTTCTTGGCTATTCTTGTTGGGACTCGCGTGTCCCGAATGAGCCTTGTGTATTTCTTTGATTTCGCTACTGTCACCATCTCCACTGTCACCGGTTGGTGCGTTATTGCTTCCTTTGTGCTCAGTGCACTTGCATGGTGAGAAATCCATCAAGCTTGTCTCTCCAGTTACGATAGCTTTAATTAGATTCTTTTTGTTGCATTGTGTTATTATGGTTTAGGAACACAAAGTGGGAATGCATTCCAGTTTTATCTAGCGGTTGTAGATCTAGAGCTTGTAATGTTTGTGAAAGGAGAAAGTGTGTTTGTGAATTGTGAAAACATAAGTGAATATTCTGACATGAACAGTTTAGGTGACTTCCTGTCTTGTTTGTTTACAGTGCTGGATATCTAGTCCTTCTGATTGAGAGGTCAAAAAAGTGCTTAGATTTTTCAGTCACCCTGTACATTGTCCATCTCTTTATCTGCATTGGTTATGGGGGTTGGCCTTCTTCAATAACATGGTGGGTTGTAAATGGTACTGGAATTGGAGTGATGGCTTTGCTAGGTGAATACCTCTGCATGAGACGTGAACTGCAGGAGATCAAGATCCCTACAACACGATATCGCTCAAGTAAGATCCCCCTACCACTTAAGTATGTATTAGTAAAACTAAAATTGTGAAACATAAAGTTCTGATTTTAGTATTAAACTGTCTTTTAGCTGCCAGTGATATGTTAGTCAAGTTTGCATTCTTGATTCATCCTCATTAGTGACTTGATTTGTTTTGATATTTCTGCTACTTTTTGGTGTGTGTATTATGAACTTGTAGTTCTTTCCTAATTGTTGGTAGTGTTCATTGAATACAAACTGGTTATGTTATATACTAGATGAAGAGTAAACAACAATACTGCTACGTTAAATTGCTTGCTTATTTAGTGAGATTCTACAGTCTTAAACATATGTAGGCAATAAAATCCCCACCTAGACCGATTCATCCCCCGCCTAGGCGCTAGGCGGTGCTTCACCGTTTTATTTGAAACATATTAATCTCTGCCATAAAAGTGATTAATCCCAGCCTAAAAGTGATTAATCCCAGCCTAAAAGTGATTAATCCCTCGATTAATCCTCTAGGCGGTTGTCCGCTTGACTAGCGCCTAGCGTTTTTTTAGAACATTATATGTAGGAGGAACTTATATGCTACAGGTACACTTGTTTTTTGTAAGGCACTCATCTCTTTATTTCATGCTTACATCCTAGCTACTTAGCACGGATATGTGATTTTGGTGCCGTATCCCATATTGAGTACGGATTCGCATACGACACGGCCAAACATGTGGGGACACGCGTGTCTGTTTTGGATACGGATCGAATATGTGCGCATCTGTTTTGGATACGCAAATAAGTAGACTACTTGGAGTATTCTCTCTCTTCTCTTCTACTTTGCTCAAACAGAGAGGTACTCTCCTTCTCTTATGAATTCAGTTTTGTAGGTTGGGAGCAGTGTCTATGATTGGGTATATGATTATGAGTTGGCTATCTTTATACAGTTTTCAATATAATTGAAAATTGAATCAGGGAAGTATAGAGGACAACCGGGGGGCCCGTTGCAATGTTCTGGGTAGACCTGTAAATGGAGATCTGGACCGGATCTACCTAGATCCAGATCCGGATCCGTAATAGAAACTTTAGATCCGGATCCAACCCGTTATCAGCCGGATCTTTAATAGCTCGATCTAAATCCGGATCCGACGGGTTAACGGATACTCGACCTGTTAATCCGATTCGTTTATAATAATAAATATATCAAATTTTAATAATAATTTCATAGTTTTATTATAAAACATCGATAAATTTTACAAGAAAATAAAGTTTACATCAAAAGTTGAATTACATGTCTAAAATACTTCTTAACGGTACACTAATATAATTAAAATATTTAACCTCCAATGTTTTTTAGCATAAATATATAGGCATTAACAACCTTCAACTTCATCAAATCATATTTTAGAAGCAATTTAGAAATGAATGTTTAGATTATCTAGATAATTATCATATTATATAATATTTATTAATAATATTATATTTATATAAATATTATTTAATTATTTTTAAACTGATCCGGGTCCTTAACGGATCGGATCAACCAAGATCCAGATCCGATCCGTTTAATAAACAGGTTAACGGATCCGGGTCCTTAACAGCTCAACGGGTCAAATTTTCGATCCAAACCCGTTTAAAAACCACGGATCCGGAGCGGGTATGGATAAGATCCGGTCCATTTACAGGTCTAGTTCCGGGTGTTCGCATACCGAAACAATGAATTGACTCTTTTTTACCCTTTATTTCTCTTACCCAGAAAGCACGAGACTCACTTTTTGAAGAGAATTGGTTAGTTCAGATTGATCTGCTTATTTGTCTAAGAGAAGGAACTGAATAAGAAGATGGCTCTGGCTAAAGAGATCTTGGGTTGTTTTGTTTTGGTGGGGAGAAACTAAAAGCATTTCTAAGAATAAAAAAGCAATTCACACCTCCAGAAACTCTTAAATGAGGTTTTTTAATTAAGAACTGTACTTCAAGTGCAGTTGATGGGTTAAAAGACTCAATTTTTGCAGCTTCCCGCTTTACCATCCTTCTCCATTTCTTGATCAAATCTGAATTGAAACCAAGCTCCATAAAACAATCATACGACAAACTGTGCCAGGAGTGGAAACTTGCCAACCTAAGGACAGTCTAACTGACTATCTCATCTTCCAAACTCTGGAAGGCATTTATCATGAATACTAGGTAATTTGTCTTTTCTCTGGTATACTTAATTCTCTTTCCGATTTAAGTGAAGAACCCTTCCGAGGAATCCCTTAACCGCATCTTTCCAAAAGTATACCCAAGCTGCCACATTCTCTCGAAACTCCAAAATCATCACTCTCTGCAAAGGCACCGTCTTCCTCTCCATTTCGAGCCATTTAGGGGCAAAATGGACAGATGCGAATTTCAGTAGACCAAATGAGTGGTCCATGTGAAGACACGTCAGCCCGACAGGCTTGGTACTGTCTTAGTCAGGTAAATTCCAGAATGCTCCGAGAACCAGGTGCGAAGAAAGGACACTCAAATGGCTCAGCCAGTGACGGATGCCACAATCACCATGGTTGTTGATGATGACCCTCCATCTATTGCCATCTCTGCACTTTACAGCAATTTCTTTTGGAAATATAGCTTCTAAGTTGGGAAACTGAGGTTTATAATCTGTAAATGAGGCGTTGTGGTAACTTCTTCAATCTTCATCTGATGTTGACAGGTGGTTATGGAAGGGTTGACACATACTTATCTAAGGTTCTGCCATAGATGAGAATGGGTATAGGATAGCATCAATGTAATTATATATATTTTTTCATTATAGTGATAATAAATAATTAAAAAATATATTTAGTAGGTGTGTGTTATTTTATTTAACATTTGACGTGGCCGCGTAGCGTATCGTTTTGGATACGGATACTTTTACCCATATCCGTGCTTCTGAGCATCCTAGGATTGTGTTCCATGGCTTGCATTAGGATCACTATTGTGCTTCTGTTTTAATTGGTGCAACTTTATAAGAATTGATAAAGAGCAATTGCATTGTTGCCCTTGTATTTCTTCACAAGTTGTACTGTATGCAAAATTAATCTGGAACAATATCTATGCAGATGTTTGACTGAGGTGAAACACAACATGCCAGACTGAGGTTATTGAGAGTATTCGTTTCTATAGAGGAGCTTCAGGATAGAGCTCATGAATACCACATACAATATTAGATGAGAAGAAATGCTTTAGTCTGGATACTTTTGTCTATGCTGGTGGTAATTTACATAGAACTGTAGAAGTTTGATGCAAACCTTCAAAAGATGGGAGGTGCATGAGACTAGGTATGAATTGTTATAGGAAAATCATAATGTACAATTTTAGATGGAGCTTCTGGTTTCATTTTTTTCTCTCCTTTTCTGTTTCCACAAGATAAACATTATCAATTCAGTTTATATTGTTAGTGTTATTATGATTCTCTTTATATTCTGAAGGACTACTAAGAAATTTGCTACAGAAACTTTTAGCCTTGTAATACTTGAGCAATATTTTATTTCATGCTTGTCTATATGATTGTTAGTAACATATTCTATTTTAGCTATTAGCCTGGGTTTATTGCAGTAAACATGCATATCAGAGTTATATATGTTGCAATCAAAATGAAAAATTGCATTTAACAATGTCTAGAGTGGAAACTTTCAATAGTTGGACAAGGTATGAGTTAGATTGATGATTAATTGGCTCTATGTATCACAAAATAGAACATCCTTAGTCATTTTGATTACTCTCGGCTGACTGATGAGCTATAAGTTTGTTAGATTTTATGTTTCTGTAGAATGTTAGAGGCATGTGGGTTCACCTTTCTACTCGTAGTTCTGGTAATTTTGTTGCTCATCTTTATCTTAGTTACACAGTAACTGAGTGAATTATCTCAACCATAAACTTAGAATATAAGGATTATAAGACCTGGATTTGCTAAAGTTTTAGAAAATCCATTGTGGTGGTCAATTTTTTTTAGCGTGTTGATTTTCCTTCATGGCATAACAATGAATTTGGTATTCTTTGAGGGCGACCTATCAAGCATGATTGTATACACATTTACGCAAATCTGATCATGAAGCTATCTGTCTCACTATCTGTGAACTCGCTCATGGAATTCAATAGCCGGTTAAGGTGAAACTTAACCGGAGTCATTGTTCATGGAGGCAAAAAGACTTGTATATCTGCTTGCTTTTTTTTGCCTCGGATAAACATCCTATGACTAAACATATATCTACTTGGGAAAAATTCAAACTGGAACTTTGATTTTGTACAATGGAATAATCACTTTTACCACCGAAATGCCTGAAATCAAACTTGTCTAAGTGGTGTTCTCTCAAAAAAAGAAAAAGAAAAAACCTGTCGATGTGGTGTAGGAAGAAGGGCGACACTTGCATTTCCAACCCTCAGGCTCATAATTTGCAGACTGAACCCTGAATGGTTCTTGCTTTTTGGTAGCAGGCACTTGAATAGCTTCACATGGAGTGCATCCATAATTTGTTCTCACAGCTTGGAGAGCTTGACCCTATTTTGCTTCCCCCTCTGTAATTATATCCACTAGTTGAGCTTGTCAATCCCTAATTTGATAGAGAAACAATGTCAGTTACACACACAGCTAAAAAGACACCTACACAGGGAAGAAGCGAGGGACCTGCCAATTATGAGATAAGATGAAAAAAGTTGCTAGTTTTTATGTAAAAATCCGAAAGAAACTTTTGATTGAGAAGGGTTTATGGAAAAAAAGGATTGAAATACTACACCACAAACTTCTATTTATTGAGCTCAAAATAGAACACTCATTAGGATACCATAGCGTTTTAGTGAATGCAATGTCAACTGGAGCTGTAATAGGTCTTCGAGTTTATCAGTGTTCCTAGGGGTGGAATTCGGTCCATTCGGTTCGGTTTTGAAGCAAAACCGGAAACCAAACCGGAAAAAATTTCGGTCCGGTTCGGTCCGGTTATTTACTGTTCATTGGTACAAACCGGAAACCAAACCGAACCGTCGGTTCGGTTCGGTTTCGGTTTTTTTCGGTTTTTTTTATTAAGTATGTGAAATTTTTTTTTTTTTTTTTTTTTTCAGAACTTTTTCTAGTTTTGTACATCACTTTTCCAAAATTTTGTCTCCAATTCTTCTTCACCTACACCTAACATTCTCAACAATCTACACATATATTATCTCCAACACAAAAACTCACATTAAGTCATTAACCAAGCTACATAACTAACAAAGTATGCAATAAAAAAATACAAATACTTCAAACTAAAGTCCATAAATCATACACAAATTTGAAACTTATAGTTCATAGTCCATATTAGTTACAAACTTAAAACTTAAAAGTCCACAAATTGCAAATAAGCCAAATAGAGTCTATTGTTTAAAGTTTACACATTACAAACCACAAACTTAAAATAATGTTTGCTTCATTTTGGGAGGCAACATAGCTTTCTTATCACCTTGCTTACATGAAAAGTTTGGCATATCCAAAACTTCTACATGTACAAAAAACAAAATTGAAAGAAATACAAGTCAGATAAGAAAACTATACATGCATGTAATATAAATTAAAGAAGAATTTACTCAAATAGTCACCTGTACACACCAGAACCACAAAATCAATCCCTAATCATCTTGTAAAGACAAATCCACCAGTCCAAAAGGTAATATAAACTTCTTCATCAACTTTAAACTTCAATTTTAAGCTTCAAAATAACAAAGAAAAAATGGACGAATGATGAACATGTGCAATACAATCAAGACAAGAGAAAGAATCCATGAGCCAAGTAAGAGAACTGCCGATATGAAAGAGAGCACCAACTTCGCTGTAGATGTTGCATAATACAGAGAGATACAAACTCCAACTCTCAATTCTTCTTTGCACAACCCATTTTTCAATTTCATAACCATAACACTAGACCATAGGAAACCATCTCCCAAATATAAACACAACCAGCACAGAGAGCCATACAAATCAATTTTAAAATCCAACTCGTCAACTCAATTGACTCGTCCAAAAACAAAAGAAAAATAAACTTCTTCGTCAATTTTTTTTGACTTCAACTTGCACTTTGATAAAATGAAAATTGGAAAACTGATGCAGAGCAGAACAACCAAATTGCAGAGGGAGATTTCATGTTTCAAGTGATAAATATACCTAAATCAGAAATAAATTACCATCTGCTATGAAATTGAAACAAAGTGTTGGTTGTGACTACGTTTTGGAGGATGAGAGAACCAAAGAGGACCACTGACATCTACCCCTCCGACGTCACAGTAGACTCCAAATCGAATCTTCAAAACGCATCAAAATTGAGATTTGGAGCCTGTTGAGAGGAGGATACACATGCCACTAATGTCGTCGGTGAAGCAGACGACAACTGAGACTCATCATCTGGGAGATAGAGCAGCTCAATCCATTGAGGCAAGGTCGCGACCCATTCAAAGAGGACACACAGTCTTCGGTGACACTAGATTGTCGCGCCGGTGAGAGACGAGAACTGACTTTGAAATTGAAATTGGGGTTCGGGTTTTAAATTGAGCAAAATGGAATCAAAGAAACTGATAACAATGGAAACTAAAGATAGACAAAAGCATGAAGTCCACCATGGTGGTTCTGATATTTACCAATTCAATTCAATGGCGAGCTTCTGGACTGGAGTGCCAGGCGAGGCTTCTGGAAAGTGAAGAGATGCGAGTCGTCGAGCTGCGACGAGGAGTCAAGTCGAGGACTGAGTGCGCCTGTGCTTGGAGGAGTGAGGACTGGAGGCCGAGTGCTGTGAGAGGCAGAGAGAGGCCGAGAGGCGAGAGTGCGAGGAGGCGGAAGAGCAGAGAGAGGCCGAGAGTGCGAGGAGGCGGAGGAGCAGAGAGATCGAGGCCGATAGTGCGAGGAGGCGGAGGAGCGACAGAAGAGCGAAGAGCGGAAGTGAGAAGACAGAAGAGACGAAGAGCGGAAGTGACTGAGGGCCTGAGAGGCTGATAGGGTTTTTTTTTCCCTTAATCAAAACGGCGTCGTTTTGAGTAGTTGACCGTTGACTTCGGTTAAATCGGTTCGGTTCGGTTTTTAAGAGGGTCAAACCGGAAACCAGACCGAACATGCCTGGTTCAGTTCGGTTTTTTACTGTTCATTTCGGTTTTTATCCGGTTCGGTTTTTTTCGGTTCCGGTGCGGTTTTCGGCCCGGTTTTTTTCGGTTTTCGGTTTCAAAATTCCACCCCTAAGACTCATCATCTGGGAGATAGAGCAGCTCAATCCATTGAGGCAAGGTCGCGACCCATTCAAAGAGGACACACAGTCTTCGGTGACACTAGATTGTCGCGCCGGTGAGAGACGAGAACTGACTTTGAAATTGAAATTGGGGTTCGGGTTTTAAATTGAGCAAAATGGAATCAAAGAAACTGATAACAATGGAAACTAAAGATAGACAAAAGCATGAAGTCCACCATGGTGGTTCTGATATTTACCAATTCAATTCAATGGCGAGCTTCTGGACTGGAGTGCCAGGCGAGGCTTCTGGAAAGTGAAGAGATGCGAGTCGTCGAGCTGCGACGAGGAGTCAAGTCGAGGACTGAGTGCGCCTGTGCTTGGAGGAGTGAGGACTGGAGGCCGAGTGCGGTGAGAGGCAGAGAGAGGCCGAGAGGCGAGAGTGCGAGGAGGCGGAAGAGCAGAGAGAGGCCGAGAGTGCGAGGAGGCGGAGGAGCGACAGAAGAGCGAAGAGCGGAAGTGAGAAGACAGAAGAGACGAAGAGCGGAAGTGACTGAGGGCCTGAGAGGCTGATAGGGTTTTTTTTCCCTTAATCAAAACGGCGTCGTTTTGAGTAGTTGACCGTTGACTTCGGTTAAATCGGTTCGGTTCGGTTTTTAAGAGGGTCAAACCGGAAACCAGACCGAACATGCCTGGTTCGGTTCGGTTTTTTACTGTTCATTTCGGTTTTTATCCGGTTCGGTTTTTTTCGGTTCCGGTGCGGTTTTCGGCCCGGTTTTTTTCGGTTTTCGGTTTCAAAATTCCACCCCTAAGTGTTCCTACAACACTATGAAAAGTTCAGCAACCATAGCGTTTTAGAAGCTCTACTGTATAAACTACAGTAACACCTAACGAAACAGTACTAGTAAACTTTCAATAGCCTTTGCTTTGCATCCATAGCCTTTTAGAAGAGCTATTGTATAAAATACAATAACACTAGGAACTCTACTATTAAACTTTCAGTAGTGTTTGCTTGAATGTTATAGTTCATTATCTAATATCATTTTAATTGTTGCATTGTCTTGTAGTTTTTGAATTAATGTTTACGATACATTGTCATTACAACTCAAAAATAAAATAATATGTTCTGCAATCTTTGATATTCTCTTTCCAGAAGTAAAATAATATGTTTTTATTTTCGGACAATTGAATGAATAACAAGAAAGTAAAACACAAAACAGCAAGGTGTATCCTCTCAGCTGATCCAAGTCATCCGCAAGGTGTATCCTCTGCAACTACTCTTACAAGGTTCTTTCCAAAATACTTGCGAATCACTTGAAAGAGTTTTTGCCAAGTATCATTTCTCCTCGGAGAGAAACCCTTATCAAGGCTGTGGTTCAAGCTGTTCCTACCTTCCCCATGCATTGTTTTAAATTTTCGGTCACTTTGTTCAATGAACTGGATGCTATGATGACTAATTTTTGGTGGAGTCAGAAGGGGAAGCACAAAATTCATTGGAGAAGTTTGGATTCCCTAGGTCAGCCAAAAGATTGTGGAGGTATGGGTTTCAAAAATATGAAGGAGTTTAACATCTCCCTCATAGCAAAGCAGGTTTGGCGTCTTTATTCTTATCCTACTTCTTCATGTGCTAGAATTCTAAAAGGAATTTACTATCCTCATACCAATATCTTAAGTGCCGGAAAGGGATCACCGGCATCGTGGGCGTGGAGCAGTCTTTTGGATGGTAAAGATCTAATTGTTGATGGGGCTATAAGGCAGGTTGGGAATGGGGATCTAATTGACATATGGGTTGACAAGTGGACTCCTACCTCCACTAATAGTTTCTTATGCCCTATGCTTCCAGTCAATGATTCTAGATCCCAGTTGGTAAATGATTTGATTGATTGGGATGCCAGATACTGGAAGCTAGAAATGATTAAGGACTTGATTTCAAAGGAGGATCAATCAAACATTGAGTTGATAGTCTTGGGTGACCACTCTGTTGGATAAAATGATATGGCCTGAGACAAATAATCCCTTCCCCTTTGTGCCATGTGTGTGATATGTTTTCGGAGTCTACTGAACATATCTTTCTCCAGTGTTTAGGTTCAGTGTGTGCTTGGTTTGCTTCTGATTTGCATTACAAGATCAACTTACAAGCAATCAGTACCTTTGATCTGTGGTTTGAAAACATTATTCTCATGATGAAATAGTACAAATCAATCGAAGAGGAGTTTCTCACCAAAGTTGCTTTTCTTCTCTAGAAGATTTGGAAAGCTAAGAATGCTTTTGTCTATGAAGCTGCTCCAAATGACCCAAGCTCAATAGCTAGGAAAGCTAATGGGGCTGCGGCTGAATTCATCACCTTCAAAAACCATGAGTTCATTTCAAAATATCTTCCGATGTCTTAGTTACACTCTCGGCAGTCTAAGGTACGAAACTTCCCTCTCCCCCATCACTCTTCTAATCTTTCCCCAATTCTTATTCTCATTTCTCTACTTCTCTTGTCTCTTCTAGATGTAACCCTGTTATTTCTAGTAGAGCAGACCCAACTCTCTCTCTTAAAGCAGACCCAGCTCTTTCTCATATTTGTAGTTCATCCCTAATCCAGACCAAAGCTCCTTTTACTCTAACCTCTCACCCACTTCTAACCAGCCTGTCCCAAACGATCAGTATTCCACTAATCCAATTTATCATAATCCCTGAACTGTGGAATGTGCAGCGGGGATTGAAACGCAATTTCAATCCTCGACGAACTGGACAAAAAATAAAAAAAAACGAACAAAACAGTTTGTTTGCATAGTAAAATCTCAATTTGAGGAAAAGCACTATGAAAACATAAGGGTGTTGGCATGTCCTATGCTCCTCAAAACACATAAAGATCAATTCTCATTCATCAAGAACAAGACTTGAAATAACTAAACTCCCTCATGGTCTCAGGTAACTCATGCATATGCATTTCATGTTTTTCACAGAGGATAGTAATTATGCTTGATATCCTTAGTCTGAGTCCTTATGCTGTCAGTTTTTCAAAGTCGTTTTGTGTATTCAAAATAAGTTCTTTGTGGGTTTAAATTTGAATCTTGACAACTGAGTTTTAAATCAAATGCCTTGACGCCAAAATTAAGTTCAAGGTGAGATCTTGTGGTTGACACCCGTGACTCATTAACCAACTGGCCCTTGTTCTTACATGAACCAATCTGTAGTTGGTCCTTACCTAGTTTAAAGGAACTGTCTCTATTAGACTGAGTCTCAATCCGATCTGAGTTAAGTGCTTAACTCTCTTTGCTCCTTGTTTTGAACTTAGGTCTTTTTTGGCAAAACAGTTTTTGTTGTATAGGTTGTAGATATCAACCTTCTGTGCTCTTATGTTGTGTTGTGGGGATAAGTCCAAATCTGTTTCTTAGAGCTTGTAAGCAAGTGGCCTGGACCACTAGAGGCTGCATCTGTTTTGCCTATACATAGTTTTAGCATTAGCTTGACTTGGTAGCGGTTGAGGTTTTACATTGTGTGCATCTTGGTATGTTGAGTCTAGCCTTGTCTAGAACTTGCATTTGTTCAATGTTGTCCTTAGTTTTCCTTGTGATTGTAAATCTCAGAGCTAGAACAACCACTTTTTCATCAACTCATTTTCATATGCATACCATGAGAGATGGTTAGTGCAATCAGCTCAAGAAGTGTTCATGGTGAAAATATGCTATTAGGTAGCTACATTCACTAACAGAACTTCTAAGAGTATTCCCTATTGTAGGCTTAGAAACAAGAGATGAAATAGATCTAGACTAGTGAGAGACTAGGTATGATACAGTGGTTGTATCTCTAGAGCTATTATTCTTGTATTAGCACATTACAACATAGTGGAAAGCTTTTGTCCCATAAGAGAAAGGGGCACGCAGTTTTTCTCCCTGATTCAGGGTTTCTGTGAGTAAAAAATATCACCGTGTTGTATGTTTTTCTTTCAACCTTTTTCATCTTTCTACAAGATTGAATTCTGGAAATCAGGGATAGCACAACTTATTGCTATCCTCTGCAATAGAAGTTTCAGCAAACGAAAAAGGCCTATTCACCCTCCCTCTAGGACCTTCACACTATCAGAGCTTTAACTCATGAAAAAGCAATTCAATATGAAGCAAGAATGAGTCGATTTCAAAATACGTAACACTGAACGCGGTTACTCTCTCTAGAACCCTAGCAGATATGTTTGAACCACTCTTCTTCTTCAAGTCATCTTCTTCTTCAATTTCCAACTCTACTGGTCTCGAGAGTGTGTTAATCACATAAACATGAAGTTCAAATCAACATGGAACGGTTAAACTTTGACTTTTTTCCCAATCTAGTTTGCAGCTGAAATATGCGTCAAAAGACAATTTTCCAATAACTATCGCGTCTTCTTTTATAGTGGTCCAAACCTTTTTACGCAAGACTCCCCCTTTCTTTTAGCTTCCTAATCTTGATTGATCTCATGAATGAAGGAATTTGATATCAATCAAATAATATCAATATATAATCAAATATCTAAATCACATAGAATCAAAATCGCATATACCCGAATCAATATAGAATTCTAGTAATTCAACATAATAACCAAACCAAACATTGTTAGTATTTCTTCCCATGTATATATTATATTCAATTAAACATATAGATACATATCTATATATGTCCTAGTGAATATAACCTTGCAATGAACATACCAACTTGTGAGTTTAATTCCAAAATAATCACATCATATATATATCATCAATCAATGTTCATCAATCAGATATTTAACCATATATAAGTCCTAATCAAATTAGAACTTCCTTGTGTTCACACTTCTTTTATTTTGTATAGGGATGCTAACTAATCATATACCAACAATCCCTAATTTTTTCTGCAACCCTTAAATCCAAATTACCACCAGCTTTATGTGAACCTAGTCCCACAAAATAGTTCCCACTCTCACAACGTAATCACCATAACCATAGCATGATGCCCATCTCAGTCTCCTACAAATTTGACACTTTGGAGTCCCCATCCTCCTGATCATATCAAAATAAAATGTGATGCATCATGGATTGAGAGTTCGAAACTTACCGGTATAAGTGTCTTGCCGTGTGACTGTCATGGCATCCTCTTTGATGGAGCTACTTTGTTGTGTCGAACGGGATCAGCGTTAGAGGCTGAAGCAACAACGACGACGGTGGCTATCAAGCTGGCGAAGCGTCTCCCTCCCTTTTTGCCAAAAAAATGTCTCTCTCCCTCACCGATCATCCTCGAGTCAGTTTGTAAACATTTTATAGAAATATATTTTCCTTAATTAACTGATTACTTACATTGTGAACCTAATATATATGGTAGCGTCAATAGATTGTTATAGAAGGAAATAAAGTGAAATAAAGCTTTTGATTACAGAATCAAAACTAACTAAAACTATACAATAGTTAACAAGTCAACCTTGAAGAAAGATTTAATTATGTGATGGAATCCCCTTGATCACTCTCCGATGATTCTGTGATGAAAATTATGTCTCTTGTAATTGTGGCTGTGAATGCTTACTAATATCCCTCCGTAAACTTGGCGGCCGTTGGCGGACAAGTTTGAGACACAAGGTTGTATGACGATGTTTATGGAGGGGTTTAGTAAGAAGGTCTGCTGGCTGGTCAACAGAAGGGATGTAACAGACCCGGTGACTACCAAGAGCTACTTTCTCACGAACAAAGTGGTAGTCAAGCTCAAAGTGTTTTGTGCGTGCATGAAAAACTGGTTTGGAGGCCATGTAAGTAGCACTAAGGTTGTCACGATAAAGCAAGCTCCTCGGACATGGTTCCATCGCATCTGCTCTTTTTCCATCAGTGCGTACTTTAGGTTTGAATATACTCGCACGAGATCAAGTCTGTGGAGCAGTGGGAGCTGTGGTGGCGGGAAGAGGACCGGGGACCATTGCATCGGGTTGGCCCAGTTGGGACGATGGCGGCGCTGGCATAGCGTTGGCGGGCGCAGAATCGGGGATGTTTGGTAGAGTGGTTGGTGTTGAAGTGCTTGTTGGTGGATTTGGGACTGGGTTTTGGGCCAAGGAGGGAGCACGCCGACTGTAGACGCGGACGGCGGCCGGGGGGAGGGGGGAGGGAGTGGTGGTGGCTCGGGGATGCTGTAGGCAGGGTCGGAAGAGGTGTGTGGATAGGGATTAGAGGTGTGTATGTGATTGTGGGTCACAGTAGTATGAGAGGAAGGAGAATCAAGGTTGGCGTTAGTAGGATCATTAGGGTCAGAGGGTGGGCCGGGTGGGTCAGGCCAGGTGGGCTGGGCTGAGGTGATGGTGGACGTGAGCTGTAGAAAATCAATGTGGCTGACAGTTGGAACCTGCAATGACTTGAACGGAAAACTGGTTTCACTAAAAATAACATGACGAGATATATATACACGACCAGATAATGGATCAAGGTATTTATAGCCCTTATGATTAGGACTGTAACCAATGAAGACACATTCAAGACTACGACTGGACAATTTGTTTGACACATAATCACCTAAATATGAAAAACAGGAACAACCAAAGACACGCAGAGAGGAGTGGAATGGAAGACTTAGATAAAGACGATAGTAAGGAGTGTCCCAATCGAGTGTAGATGTAGGAAGAAGATTGATAAGATAAACAGCAGTGAGGGCAGCTTCCACCCATAGGTATTGTGGGGCATTAGAAGTGGATAGGAGTGTGCGGATTGTTGTGACAATATGACGATGCTTACGCTCAGCAAGACCATTTTGCTTGGGAGTATGAGGATATGAAAACCGTTGTTGGATGCCTTTGGTAGCACAGAAATGAGAAAAAGCCTTGTTGACATATTCAGTACCATTGTCGCTTTGAAGATATTTCATGGAACCCTGAAAACGATTTTCTATATAAGCAACAAGATTTCGAAAATGTATGAGGACCTCATTTTTATGGCGCATAGGATAGATCCAAGTGTAACGAGAGTATTCATCCGTGAACAATACATAATACCGAAAGCCACTAGTTGATAGGACATAGGACATCCAAACATCACTATGTATGATAAAGAAAAGTGAAGAAACACACTCTTTATTGGGTGGAAAGGGTAGTTTGTGCGACTTACTAAGCGCACATTCATTACAAAATGACTTATGCAAAGACTTTGAACCAAGAGTAGAAGCAAGACGAGATAGAACGGAAGACGAGGGATGACCAAGATGAGAATGCCAAAGAGAGGATGACACGGTGGCTAGAGCATGCGGAACCATAGAAGACGAGATGGAAACTAGAAGAGGATAAAGACCATTTTTACAAGGGCCCTGAAATAGCAAATGACCTGAGCGTAAACAATATATTTGATAAAAATTAGGAGCAAAAAGGAAGAAGACCATATTATCTTTAGTGAACTGAGCTACAGACAATAGATTTTTGCGAAGAGAAGGAATTTGGAAAACATTATTGAGAGAGAATTTAGAGTTCCCCAAAGATAGGGGTAAAGTACCCGTATGAGAGACAGACATAGAGTCACCGTTACCCATAAACACATTGTGAGAGCCGCCATATGTTTGGGGATTGTAAACCGACATAGATGTCATATGATGTGTCGCACCGGTGTTAGGATACCAAAAAGGGTCCACAGGTTGCGCAAAGTGGGTGCCAGTAAATGGTCGAACTGTATTGGGACCATTGAACCGGTGAGGACATTGGGTTGGCCCATGATTAGGAGACTTGCAGGTAGGGCACCATAGTTGACCTGGGGCAGGGCGAAGCAGGCCTGGTTGAGAATTAGGCCTGTAAGGAGGTTGAGCCCAAGGATTTTGTGAAGAGTATCCCTGTAGGATGGATACAAATGTTGAGAAGGCTGTTGTTGAGGAAAGTGCCCGAAGCTACCATGGCTGAATAGAGACTGCCCAAATTGGCTGCGGTTTTTAGGAGGTTGTCGGCCGACACCATCCAGACCTGTGGATGGACGACGACCAGAACGGCAAGAGAAGGGGCCACCTGTGTTAAAAAGAGCGGTGGCGGTGGGCACAGAAGCAGTCGATGGTTGCTGAGCTTCAAAAGCTAAGATTCGGGCTCAGAGTTCTCTGAAGTTAGAAAGTGATGATGCTTGGGAGAGAGCAGTGCGCAACATGAGATAATCAGAGCCAAGGCCATGGAGTGTAGCAACAACCAAATCTGCATCAAAAACAGATTGATCTATAGAAGCAAGTGAATCAGCAATAGACTTGACATGTTGAAGGTATGAATCAACAGATTGAGACCCTTTTTGAAGTTCATATAATTGAAGCTTGAGAATGGTTGCACTCGCAGTGGATTTCTGATTGAAATATTGAGCAAGACAGTCTCAGATCCCCTTGGAGGTTGTTTGTCCAAGACACAGGCGAGCCATGGGTTCAGTAAGGGAGGTAGTGAGAAGGCTGATGATCCTCCTATCTTCAACAAACCACTTCTCAAAAGCTGGATTGGGGACGGAGGATGCAGGCGTATCGCCACTGGCAGGGGCGACAACAATAGGATCAGGGGCAGGGATGGAACCATCAACATACCCCCATAACTTGACACTTTGGAGAAAGGACTGAATGGGGACAATCCAGACAAGATAGTTGGACTCAGAGAGCTTAGGAAAGGAGGAAGAGTTTTGAGAAATAGTGGTGGTGGTAGAGGGGTCAGCCATGGAGGAAGAAAGAGAGGAAAGAAATTGCAAACAAGAAGAAGAACGAAGAGGCACAGGTATGGACCTTAAAGCTAATCTGATACCATATAGAAATATATATATATATATATATATATTCCTTAATTAACTGATTACTTACATTGTGAACCTAATATATATGGTAGAGCCAAGAGATTGTTACAAAAGGAAATAAGGTGAAATAAAGCTTTTGATTACAAAATCAAAACTAACCAAAACTATACACTAGTTAACAAGTCAACCTTGAAGAATGATTTAATTATGTGATGGAATCCTCTTGATCACTCTCCGATGATTCTGTGATGAAGATTATGTCTCTTGTAATTGTGGCTGTGAATGCTTACTAATACCTTTAGTGGATCATATTAACAATCCAAAAATTCATGAGTAAGCTACTTTTATGGTGACGAAATGGTTATAGCGTAGTAATAAACGTATCCACTACCTATTGACGAAGTAATGGGTTTTAGTCACCATAGAGGTAGGAGTGAAATCCTTTGATCCTCTTTTATAATAAAAAAACTGTTTTTATCACAGCGGTGGAGTTTGCATAACTTTACGTACGATTATTATTGTGATTTATTGGATTGAGAGACGTTTTTATTATTAGATTGATCTATCGGCCATTAAGATTTTAGGGTACTACATATCATTGCTGACGGTGCTTCAGAAATTCTTGCATAAACGTCTACCACCTGTGCTCATAACATCTCTTGCCAGGTTTGTGAGATAGAAATTCGATGAATGCGTAGATGAAGCTTAAACTATGATCAAAAGTCAGAACTTGGAGATTAACAACTTTCTATTTCAAACAAAATGGTTATTTTCCATGGAAAAGACAACAAAAAGAAAATACCGCTGGTATTACTAAAGCTCTTCCTATACTGTCAAGCAAGCAGAGTGGCTTAGCCATATTTATATACTTGGCCATTCAGTCCTACTGAGGTCCTTTAGAAGGTCATGCTCGAGCCTTCCATAGTGACGATATGTCAGCTACAGCTTCTCCAACAGTGAGATAGACTCCATTCGATCCGAATGACTCCAAAGTCTTTGATTGTTGTAGCTTTTCCATCACACTCCCAACAGGATTTGCCAACACAAGCTAAGGGTAGTAAACAACACCAATATACCAAGATGAGAAAAAATGTCTTCCCAAAAACGCCAAAAAAATCAATATAAATTGCAATTTTACCAAACCCTTACCTGAAGCAATCTTTTCTCTAGCATCTTTCTGAGTTCGGACAATGTGTCGATACCACTAGTGTCTATGGCTGTCACAGCTGAGAGAATGTGTATAACTGTCAGTCTGATGCAGAATGCATTTGCAACGAGCCAACGACACTTTTACATAATGTTATTGTAAAAATAGGTGAAAGAGTTCAAGTAATCTCATACCTGTCATGTCTAAAATTACACATTTCAATATGCCCTCATTGTTTGCTTTTATCCTCTCTTCTTCTTCACGAACCCATCTTATTATTCTGTAGTAGCAGAATCCGCAAGTTAGAAACCATGCCCAGAAGTTCCTCATTAATACACCATTTCTTAGAGTATTTTTTCAAAACCTTCTGATACAACAAGTCTAACTTTTAAACCCTGATTTGCTAATGACATGAGAGAGTAGTGAAGTATAACTAACCTCTCTTGTATCTTCTCAAAGGGGAGTGAAGTATAACTAACCTCTCTTGTAGGTAAGTTGAATTTGCAAAGTACAAGGGTGCCTCGATAGCTAGAATCAGAAATGATGGAATCCTTGAAGCTTCTCCGTATCTATTGAGATTCTGGTATATTTGTGTTCCTGGAATATTCCCCAAAGCCATGGTGTTTGGCCTGGTCACATGAAGGAGGATCTTGAAAACTGATACTCCAACCTGATTGTACAGATAAGTTGTTAGACATTGATGATAGAGATTTAGGAAAAGGAGTATCTAGTGTAGGATTTTGCTTTTTCTAAAAGAAAATTTGTGAATCCTGTAACTAAATTTTGGCTTCGTTGTCTTGCTTAGTTGCTTTCTAATCTAATTAACATGGTCAATAATAATAAGACAGCAGAATACTTGAGATTAGGAAATCTTACTGCAATTGCGAGACCGATTGGGACAGAAATGAAAAGAACACCAAAGAAGGAGCATAAACAGGTCATGCAGTCGAGTTTGTCAACTTTCCACAAGTCATATGCAGCTTGATAATCTATTAGTCCGCTCACAGCCATTAAGATGATGGTGGCTAGGATAACATTGGGGGTGTAATAGAAGAGTGGCATTAGAAACAGAAGAGTTATAAGCACAGCTGCGGCCATAATAATGTTTGAAACAACTGTTTTTGCTCCAGCATTGTAGTTGACTGCAGATCTAGAGAATGAACCTGAAAGTAAGGAATGTGCATTTAGTTGTTGCATCTAACTAGCGCACTTGCATTGCTTTAGGATAGTCTACGTATCATATTGTATGATCAATCTTTACCTGTGGTAACGTAACATGAAGAACAAGAACCAAAAATGTTCATGATCCCGATTGCCATCATTTCTTTGTTTCCATCTACTTGGTAGTTTTTCAGAGAAGCAAATGTTCTTCCTACAGCAACTCCTTCCTATTACATAAAAACAATGCTTGTATAATAGCTGTAGGTGCATAACTACTTTGTAAGGTCGAGAATTAATGAGAATCTGTTGAATTTAAATGTTGTATACGGGTTTAACATCACATAATTGATCAAATGATCAGCATCTGAAGGGTTAGTGGATATATGCTGTACTTTTCTAGATAAATTATCCGAAGTAAAAGAGAAGGGTAAGATTTGAGGTGACTTACGGTCAGAGACAAGATCCCAGTTATAATGCCAGTTTTAATAGCAAGAGCTAGGTAAGGGCCACTGAAGTATAGCATGTTTGATGAAGGTGGATTAACACCCTTTGGCAAATGACCAATCTGTTACACAAAAATTCAACTTTAGAGAAGTATTTATCAAGAATATTCAATATACCACAAAAATTAGACATTAATTCTTACAACAGAGATTTGAGGATTCTTTGAATGAAGGAGGAAGACTATGAGGGTTGAAACAATAACTGATGTCAATGGAGCTGCTGCTGCAACCCAGAAGAGTTTTGGGTTTCTTTTGCTCTGTTCAAAACAACAGAACCAAACAACATTTATAACTTGAAACAAATTCACACACTTGTAAGTGTTGACACTGCAGAAAGATACTTACAATATGCCTGGTTATGAATAGAAACAGCAGGAAGCTAAAGCCCATCACAATTGTTTGCCATGACCACTGCAATCAGAAATAAAATATTACTAAACGCACTTCTACCATCAGTAACTTTTCTGTTAGAAATAGAACCACTGAAGATTTTGCATTAATATTCTTACCATAAAAGATATTATTTTTTATCCCCCAAAACACCTTTGTAGTTTCAACTTTCAACTCAAAAAGTACAGTATGAAATACTAGCTCCATACAAGTGGTAGACCAACTCAAAACTAGACTTGATTAAATGACTAATTAGCCAATACATTTAGCTAGTTCATGTCTTTATCGAATTAATTTACATCGTATATATGGAGTACTTTCCAAAATCCAAAAGCACTACTAAGCATACATTCAGCTACATACATACACATGAAATGACCTTAAACTCTTAAACTGTGGGAACAAGAAGTAAAGCAAGTGGGAGATTCTCTTTGTTATAAACTGAAAGAAAGTTGACACCTGCTTGGTTATAATAAAGCGTCATCTAGATACCTTCCACTTTTGTAAAATATATTTGGAACATTTTGATCACAATAAGTAACCTTTACGAAATATCAAAGTAATCTTTTTCTCAGCGCATTATTGACAGTAGCAAGAAAATTCTTCCCAATTGTACCTTTATGATTCTATTCCGTGATTTCGTTTGTACCCAAAAGTTTTAATCTTTTTGTTTAATAAAATGAAGAACAAACTTCTTGATCTTGCTCAAGGAACTTAAATACATACCTCTCCCTTGTGGCTGAAAACTGAGGCCATGACTGGAGTAAATTGCATTTTGGTGGTGAAGTGGACAATCCCAAGCAACCCTTTCAACTGTTGCAGGGAAACAATGACTGCTGCACCGGCCATAAATCCAACTAGAGTTGCCTTTGACAGAAAATCAATTATGAAGCCTAGCCTGTAACCACAATATAGGATCAATTAGTTGGGAACTTAAAACATTTAAGAATAAATATAAAAAAAAATTAGTAGGTCCAGTGAAAAATAATAATTAGTAATATCACAATGCTGCAGCTATCAATTTTTCTCCAAGAGATTAATTACCTTAAAAAACCCAGAGAAGCCTGGAAAACACCAGCAAAACATGTAGCTGTGAAGGCCAACTTCAGATAAAGGATTGGCTCTTCAGTACTAGAGACAACCTCACTTAACATTGATCCCATGACTAATGAAGCTATTGAAACTGGACCAACAGCAAGATGCCTTGAACTCCCAAGCAGTGAATATATCAGTGGAGGCACAAAACTTGAGTCTACATAAAAACCCAATAGAATATAAGTGATCATGGTGATGAACTATTATATTTATAATCTAAAATGGGATTTAAGTTCAAATATTGGTACTGACATAGCCCAACTATTGGTGGCAAATTTGCAAGCTTTGCATAACTGATACCCTGCAAAAGTTGAGAAACAAGATCAATCAAATCACCTAGAACCTGAGTTTTCTTCAAGCTGAAAATATTTAGGAAACTAACACTATTGGATTATATACCATATTTGATTCCAAACAAAACATGCCCATATGGTTTGCACTAAAGATAAAGAAAAAAAATTTATATCTGAATGAAGATTAATGGAAATAGCATAACCCCTTTTTTGGATTCTCATTAAAACCCTAGCCACCTTTTATTCTTTTTCTTAATCAAAGCCATGCAACAATAAATGCAGAGAACCACAACCTGGACTTGTTTGAAAACACAAAATGACATTTGTACCTGAGGAATTGCAAGGCTAGCAATAGTGAGGCCAGAGATGACATCAGACTTGAGAAGTTGAGCATTGTACTCAGGAGCCCACTGGAATATTGGGAACAAGAATTGAAGACCCAGAAGCAGTTTTCTCAACCAAGTTTGGTTCTTGAACCAGTGAAGTGGGTTTTCAGGGAAGAAGATCTCACCAAGCCTATGTTTGAGTTTCTGGAAGGTGCTCTGTTTCGGTGGCAGACAGACCCTGTGGATTTCAAGCGGTGGCATTGCCTCTAAGTCTATATCTGATGGGACTCTCACGGTGGTGGTTTGATGATGATCATGGTGGCAGGGAAGGTCCTCAACTCTGTTTGAGTTGACACCCATCTTTGATTGTGATCTTCACACTTAGACTCTCTCCTCTCTCTCCTTCGTTAATAGAGAAAACAGAACGAGCAACCTGGAAGTTGGTATGAAATGAGATTACGAGAGTATGGATTTGTATTTATAGGCCTTTTAAGGAAGGGGTGGCAAGTGTAAGAAGGAAGTTATTATACAGTTGTTCATTTCCTACTGAGGGGCTGTTTGGTCATATAAATTTTTTGTTACACGTTTGGCCATATAATTTATGATCACAGCCTTTCAATTTTTTTTATTCTATCTTTTTTCTTTCAATTATTTTTATTTTTATTATTATTTTTTCTTTCTATTACACTAAGACTTTGCGGAGCTCAGAGACTAATTTGTAGCATGTCAGAATATTTTCTCACAGTCATCAAAAGATAAATTAAGATTTAACTCTAATTAATCTTGTGAGGATTCAAATTAACTCGACCTAACTTGATTGCATGTGTGATCAGATCACAAGTAATGGTTTAGATTCAATATTATTTTCTTATTTAGCGTTTATTAAATAAATTAATAAATGCATATTCTAATAATGATTGTTCCTAACTCCACGAAACTAAAGAAGAACCAGATGATTGTTCTTTTTGCAGATATCTCTTCCCTAAAACAAAACAATGAAATACATAACCTATGAGTATTGTTGAGACAAGTCATTTACAAAACTATGATAATTGCTTATTTTTGTATGTGATTAGATCATTTTCAGGTGGGTGTATTATATTTAGATTTCTATGGTGTTTTAAATACTTTTGTGGATTTCAAGAGTTTGAGGTTATTCAATTAAGATTTATTAAAGAAGATTTTAAATCTAAAAAAGCTTGAGGGTATTCCATTAGGATTTATAAATAAAGATTTTAAATCCATAAAAGTATGAATGTATTCAGTAAACACATGAATTATTAAAGATTTATTAAATAATTGATTTGCATGGATTGTCTGGTGTAAATTGTAAAGAAAACAATCTGACCCCCACGACACAAGATCAGTGACGTAGCTAGAAATTTTTGGCTAATGAGGCATAAATAATAATAATAATAATAATAATATATTTACAATGATATTGGTTCTCGACGAGTGGTATACTGATATGTGTTCAAGTTGTTGCATGATAGCTAGTGTCATCGACTATATTATAAAAAAAATATTATTCTAGATATATGAAGTCAAACAATCACTCACCAAGATTTTATAATGTTTATAACATAATATAAGTGGCTCATAATCTTGGCTTTCACAACTCTAATAAATACATTTAAATGTAGGTTGCAAAATTAAGGAAATTCTCAAGGTGATTAAGTGAGTTCAGCCTTGAAGTTCATCTGTGAGTGAGACCCTTGCCTGTATATATTTTTTATTTCAATAAATAATCCCTTTGAAATAAGAAGTATATGTGAATATATATAATATTTGTGCAATGCTAACATGTGATCTATGTGGTCTAGTGGATCAGTCTTGGATCTTTCATTAAGAGGTTAGAGGTTCGTCTCCCATATAGTGTATATTTTTATATTTTGTTCAGTGTGGCACTAGTGAGACACTGATGAATCAAAATTTGCAACTGAATGGTGAATGGGGCACAAGCCCCACTTTGTCTCTGTGTGCCTCAGCCCCTCCACAAGATTTGCGTGGATTTCTAATTTTTCTTATTTTACTCCTTTTTCCCCTCCATCCCTCTTATATATTCTTACACATCTCATTTCTTTTTGACATTTGCTAATCATTTTTTTGACCTCTTAATTTTTATACAACACATCTATTCCATAATTATCTCTTTATCTTGTGTATATAGTTTATTTATTTTGCTTCATACTATTATAACTCTTATATTGAACTGTTTTTACTCTTTTTGACCTCTTAATTTTATACGTCTCATTACAACTCAGTTATTCCACAATTATTTATTTATCTTATGTATCCCTCCTTCACTAATATATATTTACTCATAAATTTTTTATTAAATTCTACGAAAATCCATATGTTTATCATTTGTTTTTATAAAATCCTTGAAAGTTTAGCTTTTAAAATCTATAGAAATCCATAAGATTTTATAAATATACATAAATTTAAGAACTCTTTTTAAATCCATCACTTAAAAAAGTCTCCAAAAATCTGAACACAATACACCTCCCTTAATCTATTTTATTTTGTTTGTAAACAAAAAGTCTCAAAAGGTTGTGTCTAAACAATACAAGAAGAGGAATACACCAAAATTATCGCCTGGAAATAGAAGAAACAAAGCTAGGAGTAGAATGCATCAAATTAGGCGAAAAGTGCACATCAAGGTTTTCAGGTGAACTTTTCCGGCAATTTTTCTAGCGAAAATTCTAAGCAAATTACCACTCGTTGATTTCTTTTACTAGAGCCATGGAAGATCATGGTGATGTGGATGTCCCAACATTTGAAATTCAAAATATCACCACCACCTTGTCTTTTTGGAGTTTTACTTGCAGTCTTGGGATCAATTTAGGCGCATTGTGTAAGAGTTTCTTACATTCCCTAATTAAGATAGCTGATTTTGAGGTGAATCAAAGTCCAATTCTTTACACAACATTATCGATCTTCTTCATCTCTCCAATATACCCTTTTCTCTCTACACACCACCATTTTCACCTCCAAAACTTCCATTTCCACCGTCATAGATCACTTCCTATCATTTTCATAACCCTCCATCACCACAAATCTCACCTAGGGTTTCTATTTCACCATTCACACATCATCAAGAGCTTTTCTCAGTTAGTTTGTGACGAGAGAGAGGTCTGAGAGGTTTAGTTAAAATATGGGTAATATTGTCTTTTGAAAAAGATTCATTGGAACGGGCTCTTTGAATCTTTTTTCATTGAAACATGAATTATTTTTCTTGATTATGTGCATTTATCTTTGTAAAAATAAAGCTAAGTAATCATCGAAGTTTTGTCGAAACAAAAATTCTTTAACTTGAGGATTTTAATAGAAAATTACTTTATCTTTTTCTATTATAAATTAGAAAATGTAGAATGACTTGATGTTGTTCCGTTGCCAGACATATATATCTACAGTGATGTTCACCTGATCAGATAGTGACCAAAGAATTTATAATCAATTATCTTTGAATTTAAATATAAAAATGACAAATAAAACAACTTAGCTTTAAATAATACTCATCACTTTTAAATCTAAATTCAAAAATAATTAACCAGAAATTTCTTAATAATTAACAACACCAACAGCCAACACACATTTTCTTCTCCTACCTCGGTGCAAATAGTAATCAATTATTTGACACGAATTAAAGGCTAGCTTTGGGATGCTCAAGGCACGAAAAACAGAGAAATTAAGACTAGCTGCATGCATGGGCCAAGGGAGGGTCAATGACCCTTCTGAGTATATCAAAAGTTAGAAACCGTTCTCATTTGACCCTTCTGTCCTTTTCTTTTGAACTTGACCAGCGTGTCAAAAACAAAGGAATAAAGATACAGACTAGTTTAAACTTTGATCCAATTACGTACCCACAATTCTTTTCGATGGTGAGCAATTCTCTAATTAATCAACCATTATTTTCTCCCTTTAATCTTTGTGTGTCACTTTACTCTCGTTTTTAAAGGATACTATATAATAAAATGTTTGTAATGGCATAAAAATATAGTCAATACATGCAATATATGTTACCGGTCTATTAAGATTTTACTGCTTGCTCGAGGAGTCA
This sequence comes from Comarum palustre, assembly GCA_951800085.1. Classification (NCBI taxonomy): domain Eukaryota; kingdom Viridiplantae; phylum Streptophyta; class Magnoliopsida; order Rosales; family Rosaceae; genus Comarum; species Comarum palustre. The sequence goes on from OX637572.1 coordinate 15,829,458, forward strand.
GGAAAAAGTTTGCCATAAGTATGTACGTTTCCCTCAGCATTATGTTCACAATGTCTTTGACCACAGGAGTCGATTCCATGCATAGTTTTTTTTCTGAAGAAAGATTACATGCATAGTTAGACACTTGAATTGAAGAAACAGTTATAGCGCAGTGGTAAGCGCATCCACTATCTATTGACGAATTCATAAGTTCGAGTCATCATGAAGGTAAGAGTGAAATCTTTTGATCATCTTTAAAAAAAAGTTAAACACTTGAACTTGACTTGGACATTGTTAGTGCACAAAACTTCCAAATAAGAAATTATCTCACCAATAATACGTGTAGTGTGAGAGTTGGTTGTGATAGTCATTCGCCAACAAGATTAGGTGTGAGGTATTTGTAAAAGACACTCAGACATCTAAGTCAGTGCTAAATGTAAACGAGTGGAGAAGCCAGAATTAGAACGAGATCCTAAACACTTAAGACAACATAATATAGGCAACTTCCGGTAGGTTATCATCCATTTGAGATATATCATTAATTCACAAAATGATGATCATCATTAACCTTGAAATTTTAACTAAAATATTCACATTAACACGTCAATATATGTTTTTTTCTCATGATAATGTGAATATTTTAGTTAAAATTACAAGGTTAATGATGATCATTTTGTTAATATTAGTGTTTGGACGTCTAAACCAAAATGCATAATTTAGCTAATTATTGTTTGGTCCTTACTTTGTGATCAAATTATGTACTAGCTAGCTAGATAATACTTCATGAGAGGGAGATATTGGCGGGCTAACCGGTTGGGTTATATTGGGTTATATCCTTGGTTCTCTAGCTCTGCTATGACTTCTGCCAATCTCGAAAGTGTACTAAACTTTTGTGGAGATAATAGAAAGTCGACCATCTTCGTATTGTTATAGGGATTTGCTTTTCTCCCATTTTCCATGGAGTCCAAATTATATGAAGGTTATATATATTGCACTTTTTTGCCTCCAATTACTTATGCTTCTACTGTTCAAGTATAGGTTCAACAATGTTGGGTATTATTACTTATAAATTATGGTGTTTTTGTGCACAATATATGAGTTTCAATCATTTATATATCATTGCTCAAGACCCCGAAAATGAAACAACTATATGTAATTGTTCTTTTTGAAATTGAGACATTAAGTGTATATATAATTACTTAAAAGTAATCAAACCCCATAAATAACTAATGGTAAACCGATTATCAGTGTTAGGTAACTTAGGTTAAACTATAATCAGTACATTTGAGATGTCCGTTATATGTAAGTCTCTAGTAGAGGGAAAGTCTCATGCGACAAAATGATTTCGTCGTCTAAGAGGCAATTTTCGTCACATAAGACCTTAAGCGACGAAAAATTCGTCGCATTAAATTTATGCGACGAAACTACAAATTTTTGTCGCATAAGTTCTCCTTAAGGGACACATTTTTTTTTCATCGTTTCGACCTATGTGACGAAAAATATTTTGTCGCTTAAGAGTTTTCAGTAAATAAAAAATATAATTTTATTAATTTAATTATCAATTTAGTTATAATTTAAATTAAAAAATTATGATTTTTTTTGTTTTGTCGGAGGTGGTGGTGGTGGTACGGTGGTTGTGGTGGCGGAGGAAGAAGAAGAAGAAGAAAAAAAAGAAGTGGAGGGGTGGTGGTGAAGAAGAAGAAGAAGAAGAAGAAGAAGAAGGGGCGGGGGTGGGGGACATTTTTACGGAAGGATTTATAATTCAAAATTTTTGTTAGAACTGATGCGACGAAATGCGACGCAATTTTTAATTTTTCGTCACATCAGTCAGCGCTAGGGGAAAATTTTGGCGAAAAAATTCAAAACTGACGCGACGAAATTTTAAATATTTTGTCGCATGAATCAGGACTAGGGGAAAAGTTTGGGGGGAAAATCTAAAACTGATGTGACGAAATTTTAAATATTTCGTAGCATGATTATGAACTTATACGATGAAATAAAAAATTTTGTCTCATAAGTCAGCACCATACGACCAAACTCATGCGACTAAAAAATATAATTTCGTTGTATGAGCATTTTCCTCTACTAGTGATTGCCAAACTAATTAGCTCAAAAGAGCATGCCGGTCGATATGATATATATAGTTGAATCCCACCAATTTCTCCCTCTAGACTACCAACATTTGGATTATATATCGTGTCAAAAAAGAGGTTAAATAAAAATGATATACCATGATGTGGAAAAAGATTTCATCACTAATTTTACTATATATTAATTATTGGTCATAGTACGTGCACTATTTATAAGCTATAGTACACAAATGATTTTGCTCTTGGACAAAAAATTAAGGACTTGCCCTTTTGTTTTTTGTTTGCTTCTCTAAAACGTTTCTTCTGATTTCTATCGCTTCATAAACGTATACGAGGTATTAATTATAGTTTGAATGGTTAAGACATGATATTTCTGTTGGAATAATGAATAGTGAAAATTATGGTCATGGTAGAATTACAGACAGAAATTAGTATACCCGAAGGAACTTATCAAGGTGTTTGCATATCTGGTACTGTAATTTATTTGGGGATCTAGAAAATTTGAGAAGATGCATCCCTCTTTTGATTGGTACTTTTGCGTGTCTTAATTCATGCATGAAAGAAGAGACGAAAGGTCAAAACCTAAATTGAAGTCGATGGTCAATTAGTATCGATCGAAAGAAAATATTTTATTCACACGAAACGAAAAATATGACAATAGATGGTGAATTAGTCGATGATTCGTGAGTTAATTAGCCATGATCTTATATATTCCTCCGTTTACATATATAGGAAACGACTGCCTACCGGTGCAAATATGCAGGGTATCAAAACCTTGTCTTTATTTTGACTCATTATTTCACTCTCTTTGCTACCCACAGTTTTCATTCCTCAATTTTCCATTTAATTTATTTATTCTGTTTATATTATTTTTTGATAGTTTTGGTATTTTATAAAGACATTTTCAGAATTTTATATTTTTGGTGAAGCCGATAACACTAAAAATGAGTCCGGCTTTATTATGTAGTATAGATAGAAAGAAAATCATACATGAATGCGAGTTGTTTGTATTAGCCGTCATTCCTCGACATAAAGGTTTAAATCATGATTGATCAGTTCTTTTAATTAAAACTTAATTGACAAGGATTATGCGATATCAGCTCCTCTATAGCACTTTGTTGGATCACTTGGATAACAGAACATCCAATGTACCCTAAAGAGAACTGTTACAACCGGAAACCCCGCCCGTACCTTATCAGATTTTTTTATTAAACGTGCCGTGATCGATCAGTTGCTCTCGCATTTGCGGTAAATTTATAGTTGGCGTTGTCGATTCATTGGTGCTCTTTAGCTAGGGTTGCCATTTGGTTTGGTAAATACCAAACCGACCGAATATTTTCAATTTAATAAACCGAAACTTGGTAATCGAAATAATCGAAACCGGAAAATACAGAAAAAGTTGGATTGGTTTTTGGTAAATACCGAATTTACCGAAATGTAAGTTATTTAAACACTTATATTTGCATATAAGATTAACCACTTTGATCTGAGCACACACGTTATCCAAAATATGTAATTTTTCTACCTTAGTCGTATTTCACTATACTGATCATATTTTATTTCACATGAGTATCAAAAAATTTGCTTCCACCATACAATTAGTTCACAAAGATCTACACTTGCAAATAAATTACTAAACAAGTTATACCACATTAGTAGACATGTTATGGTTTTTAACACTGAAATTTATAAAATCAAAATTTGTCCGTTCGATTTGGTCAGTACACTTAAATATGACTATAGAACAAATTTCACCAATTTTCAACAATATTTAGAACTTGATCAATGCACTCAATCTTAATATGATATAACTTATTACACGAAAACGCTATTATTTAGCCTTTTATATCTTATTTTGATCGATACTTCTGCTCATAGTCTCTCATATGAATAAGAAGTAATGTTTCGGTGTAAAAATATTTGAAAATTTACATCCCAATGATATGGCTCTCCATGGGGTATCATAAGAATAAATAATGTTGACTGATTTGATCAAAATCCAAACGTTAGAGGAAATATGTGATTTTTCACCATATTGATCATATCCTATTTAATAATATTTTTAGAAATTTTGTATACTCTATACTGTTGGTTCACAAAGATATACACTGGTATATAATTTGTCAGGACCCACCCGAAATTTCCCTGTAAATCCCGAAATGACCCCCGCGGGGACCACCTTAAGGGAAATTTTACCAAAAATTCGGCAACACCTCCCTTGAAAATGGACAACCCTTAATCTGCACAACCCAACACTTCCAAAAAAACAACCACCCAAACTCTTGGAGCCATCCTACTCTCCAAAATAAACAACAACTCTCACAATAAAAAACATAGATAAAACTAGAAGTATTTTTCCATGAAATACCTCATATAACGAATAATCCCACAAATATACCAAATGTTTCACATAAAACAATACACAAGTTACCAGAGCTCTAAGCAGAAGGAAAAACATGGAAATAAACATAGCGGTTAACATAAACCTATTAATGGAAAATTTCTAAGACAGGTAACTATATCGCGCCTCTGACTAATGCTGGGACAAACTATGCAGATTGGGCAATTTAGAAAACACGAAGTTACCAGAGCTCTAAGCAGAAGGAAAAACATGGAAATAAACATAGCGGTTAACATAAACCTATTAATGGAAAATTTCTAAGACAGGTAACTATATCGCGCCTCTGACTAATGCTGGGACAAACTATGCAGATTGGGCAATTTAGAAAACACGAAGGGCACATGGAAGAAACATGAAAAACGTTAGAGAGAGTGGACAAAACTAAATTCAATAAAATAATAACTTTAAACCAAATTTATTTTCATGTTCTCTCATGAATAAACCAAAAATAAATTATCTTCACGCATGCTCATAATAATTCAAATATACAATCATGGCCTTATGCCAAACACAATTAATCTAGGCTTGCAGCCAAATAATAAACGAAAACAAAAAAAATCCTAGCCTGCAGCCTACACATCAATAAAAAGGAGGAAAATATCACAAATAATTCATCTCCCATGTCAGGGTCGGAGCCAAGAGCTCTAGCGTACCATCTCTCCTAATGGGAGATGAGTGCAACAAGTGGCGCGCTTCCACTCCACCGAATGAGGAGCGCCGCCCGCTAGCTAGCTAAAATAAATACGACAACACTCATATAATAATATATAAATCAGTGATATCAAACTCAATTTTTTTCTCTTTTTCCAACCAAGGTCAAATATAAAATAATAATCCAAGCCCCTGGTTAAATATAACAAAATCCCGGCAAATGCCAAAACATAAATCTCAGTAAAACATCGGGTTCGATTCCCATCTGAACGACGGGTCTCTCCCATCAAAAATCATCTAAACCCAAATAAGTCGTGTGTGAGCCAAAATACATAAAGCATGAGAAATAAACCATTAAAAATCCTCCATTGAGGTGCTCGCATATACCAAGGGAATCAAAATAAACAAAAAACCCGAGAATCACAATTACTGAGAAAATCTCTAAAACCAGTAAATTCACAAATCATGACATGCATTCAATTACGTAAAATAAAAGTCCACTCACAGTACGTGCACAGCTATGCCTGCCGTCGACCGGTAGACTCCACATTATAAGTCTCCTCAGGTCCTGTTGACCAAAAAATATATATAAATATATTTAATTCTGTAACTCGTTAATGTTGTCTCCGGTGACAAAAGGACTTAATTTAACTCCCAAACACTCCCCGTTAACTTAACCAAACCTCAGCAAACCCTTAATTTCGTACTTAACAACCTAAGCCGATTTAACAAAAAAAATCAAGAAATTCCAATTAGCCGGTAAAATCCATTTTTCCACTATAACCTCCAAATCCACCCATTTGCATTTACTTCTACCATTATCCTTAAATTAACCGCCAAAACAATTAAAATAATAAAATTCAAAAACCCCAAGCAAAAAAACCAAAATTCCCCTGAACAGTGACCAACACAGTCGCCGGCCGACGAACCTCCGACCGGCGATTTCTAACCATCAATAGCTCCTCCTCCTCCTCCACAACAACTTCTCTCAACACAACCAAACTCAATCGAAGCCTAACTACCTCAAATCGTCCATGAACAGTAAACTAAAAAAAATGTCAAATCGGAGTTCGATCTCCTCACCTGACGCGTTATAGGTCGACTCTGTGCAGTTGGAGCTTCTTGGGAGGACGGTGGTCCTTCCCTTACCGGTAAAACTCGACGCGGAGGCGGGAGGAAGCAAACCCAGGAGACCCACCGACAGCAGCGTTACTGTTGCAGCCTCCCTCTCCCTCGTCGGCGCTCCACTACCGGAAACAACCTCCCAGATCGACGGCGGAGGTGGAGGTGGAGGCAAGTCGACCGGGACCGGTGACGCGCCAAGCAGTGGCCGGTGGAAGGAGATCCGTGATGCGCACAGTGAGGAAGGAAAGAGAGTCGAGCGCGGGAGGAAGAAGGAGACGAAAAGAAAAGAAGAAAAGAAAGAAAGAAAAGAAAGGAGGGAGACCGGGGAAAAGGAGAGGAAAAAAGAAAGAAAAAGAAAAAAGGAAAGTTTCCCGAAACGGAAACTTTTCCAAGCCTTTTATTATTTTTCTTTCTTTCCCGATAAAGGAAATCGACACCCCTAATGGTTTCACTAAAATTTTATTTACCTTCTTAATAATTACTCTCCGATAATAATAATTTGAAAAGAGTAACTTTTGGTAACTTAAAAACAGTCGGGGTGTGACATAATTAATATACTAAACAAGTTACACCATATTAGTAGACACATTATGGTGTCAATGACTATATTTTCAAAAAAATGTTTCATCTGTTGTTTCGTTATATTCAGAAAATATATTTGTTGTAAAGTTTGGTAATACCGAAAATCGAAATACCGAATTTGATAAGATTTATCTCATACTAAAAAAATTAATTAATTTTTGACAATTTTATTTCATTACTAAAAACTTTAATTTTAAAGTTAATAACATTCATTACCGATTTAAAACAAACCAGTGACAGGCCTATCTTTAACCCTTAGAAACATCACCGGCCATTTGGTTAGGTACTTAGGTTAACATTGTTATCCCAACTTTTAGCTAAGATTCTTGAACAGAGAAGAATCCCCAGCACGAGTAGTCAAAAGTTTCAGCTGTTGAACGTGCTGTGATTTGGCCTCCCCACAAGTGATAATATCTTGAAGCACTATCTAATAGTATTATTATAGAGATTTCTAGGCCAGGGCAAAGAGAGAATACTTTTGACTTGCAGCACACGCATCTCCAATGATATACGATCGCAATAACAACAGAGCAGAGATTCTATAACAGATCAAGGACGGAGACGCTAGTACGCGGCGATATGAAAGAGTATGGCCGATCAGTTCTTGTTTGGTTCATGTCCACAATTGATGGACCAGTTTAATCATATCGTATTCTTCTTCTTAGCTAGCTAGGGCCAATTTTTTCTGTTTTTTCCTTTTAGATATGGAAGAATATTCTGGTTTGTTAATTTGCTTTGAAGAATGGGATCGATTTGATAGGCAGACATGGAGTGCGCTGTGAGCTAGTTCAGGATTGCAGGAGATCGAGCACTTGTGGTTGTGGGTCGGTTTCTAGGGTTGTGGTTGCAACGCCTTATTCATTTTAATCAACCCATTGTTGGTTTATATGCCTGACAGGAACTGATTCTTCTCTTTCTGGAAAGAAAATTGAAAACAAATAATTGACAGATTGTGGGCCACTTGGGTGTGTTTGGTGGATACTTTGCGAGCTAGCTAGAGCAAGCAAGCAACTAAATGTCATTTTTGCTTTAGACATATTCAAAATGAGCAGAAAGAGGCAAACATCACATTTTAAATTTGGTCTTTCTACTCGATCTCTATTAGGTCTATCATGCAATACCACTTAAGTTTCCAAGCACTACTTTAAATTTTATGAATCAAACTGTAATTAAATACAAGAACTTATATATATGATCGATGCAAAGGACTTGATCTTAGTGTCTATGAGTTACAAATTAGAGATAAACAACTTCAAATGGTAATTATATATCATAATGGTAATTGATAAACAACTTCTTTGGATTTGAAAAAAACGGATACCCAAACAGCAGAAGTAGACTTTGCACCAAAATAATTACTTTGTACTCATCGAAATCATTAGCATGCTCTAAGGTTGTGGTTGCAACACCTAACTCTTTAGCTGCATTGGCTTTTATCGTGCAAGCTAGCAAGGTCAGTACATATCATGGCATGCATAACCTAAGTTAGAGACTTCGCATTTGTATGTGAATTGAAGGAAACACGTTTGCAAGCTAGACCAACTGCTGGCTCCACACGGGAACTGATGGAGTGCCAATATTTCAGATATACTGTATATAGCCGATGTATCTCGATGGATCTTAACTAACACTGCTCAAATGATCGAAAGGGCCGGGGAAATCTGAAAAGCTCCACCAAATTATCCAATACCTAAGTATTCAATTATCAACAAATGTGATCGATCATTCTTATTGCATATATGTTAGTGCGCGCTTGCTAGAATGTAGACCTATTCCACTGGATGAGTATAAGATAAATATATATGTATCGATCATTGCTACGTACCTAGAAAAATAAACTAACTAACGAAAAGCATCTTGAATCCCAAAAGCTAACACCGCTTTGGGAAACCATTATTGACATATGTGCTCTACCAAACTCCATTTACTTGTTAATTCGTTGCATATCCCTACTGCAAATAATGGAGAACTGAGGCAAAATATATACTTACAGAGGTTGATTTTCTACATCACCAGACCATATATAATCGATTTATTCGTAAACCCGTTTGGATTACTGGTGACAACATAAATAACATGTCCAATGAACAATGTGTTTGTCATTTGAACACTATATTGAATAGCTTTGATAGAATCCAAATATGCAGTAAAACTGTAAAAGAAACATAATCCAACCGACTAATTCTGAAACATATTTCACATGTATACCTTAATAAATTAAAGGCTTCACATATATGATCGATGTTTCTAGGTTTTCATGGGTGTATAGGTACGTAAGACTAATTTGAACCCTACACGTTTGTACGTAATACTTGTTCCATAATGCTGCTATTTTCAATGTCGCTGTAGTTGAATATCAATGTCATTCATGAGGGTTCAATGCAGCAATTAAGAATGGCTGAATACTAGCTACATGCAATTCCCACTACTGCTGGTTCATCAATCAAGTCTCTGAGGGTGTTCATCAATCAACTCCAAACCCCGAGTGTAACCCAGTAAACTATAACAGAAGTAGCTGCATGCTAGGTAGCTGAGTCCAATAATAGTGACCATAACTTCAGTCGGGTTAGTCTTCCAAAGTTGACAAACTTAAAAGCATTACGAAAACTGAAAAGGAATTCATAGGGCTGGATTGTGGGCAGATGCTCTTCCATTGGTTGAGGTTATTGAGATCAGACCATCGAGTACTTTGAGATGGGATATCAGTGCAGAGGTTTATCCTTGGAATATACCATCCGCACATTCTCCATTCTCATCGCTTTTAGTGTTTCACAAACACCTTTTGGTGTCTTGTCATGGCTAGACCTGTAAATGAATCGGATCAGATCGGATCCGATCTGGACCGGATCCACCTAGATCCAAATCCGGATTCGTAATAGAAACTTTAGATCCGGATCCGACCCGTTACCGCCGGATCTTTAATAACTCGATCCAAATCCGGATCCGGCGGATTAACGGATACCCGACCCGTTAATCTGATCCGTTTATAATAATAAATATATCAAATTTTAATAATAATTTCATAGTTTTATTATAAAACATCTATGAAATTTTATAAGAAAATAAAGTTTACATCAAAAGTTGAATTACATGCCTAAAATACTCCTTGACGGTACACTAATATAATTAAAATATTTGACCTCCAATGTTTTTAGAATAAATATATAGGCATTAACAACCTTCAACTTCATCAAATCATATTTTAGAAGTAATTTAGAAATGAATGTTTAGATTATCTAGATAATTATCATATCATTTAATATTTATTAATAATATTATATTTATATAAAAATATTATTTAATTATTTTTAAACGGATCTGGGTCCTTAACAGATCGGATCAACCAAGGTCCGGATCCGATCCGTTTAGTAAACGGGTTAACGGATCCAAGTCCTTAACGGATCAACGAGTCAAATTTTTGATCCAAACTCGTTTAAAAATCACAGATCCGAAACGGGTCTGAATAAGATCTGGTTCATCCACAGATCTAGTAATCATACTCGGGTCGACTACTGGTTTTAATTTCATCAAACTTTTTCGTGTTGTTGTTGCTCCTTTAAGTACACACATACGGTCCCTCTCCCTCTACCCAAGTCAACTGGGGTGGATAATATTGAAGCGCTCAATGTGACCGATCAAGGGAGGCATAGCTTTAGCTTCTTTGCGTGAATGGGACTACTGCGCCTCAGTTTTCTACCGTAAATATTTGTAGTGGTTATGGCACTAGTATTCTGGAATCTGATTCAAGCTATAGCTGTTGATCGAATGATTGCCATATGTAGGCCAGTGTATGTTTGCGCGAAATCGATTGAGTAAACTCAAATTATTGCTATCTAGGGTTTCATGTATGGATTGGTGGAGGAATGTTGAAAGTACGTACTTGGAAACCAAATAATATAATACGGTTTGAATATTTTTATAGCTATTTTCTTAAATTTTGTTGCTGTGCTGGTCATCGATTTGAAACATACTATAAACCCTTGCTAGGGCCAAGAATGTACGTATTCATATACATAGAACCGTCGTACGTATACAACAATTTTCCTATAAAGAAACTGGTGCATGGATGCGGAGGTTGAGAGAAAAGTTGTATACAATTTTCCTATATATCTATCCAATATTCCAATGGTGGTCGATCTTTATTCATATATATGGGTCAAAGACGTAAATAATAAGGGTGTTTATCACTAATAAATAAGCCCTAGCTAGAGGAAATGATTATATACTAGAGTTCAGTTGAAGAATGAAATATTTTGATAACGAAGAATGAAATATATCATAAAAAAGGTTGAAAGAAGCATTTAACAAATTTAACTTGCATCATGCTACATTTCTGATCAATATTGATATATTAGTATTTGTTTTAATTCTATATGGTATGTCATGTTATATAGTCACATCATCAAACTCAAAAGTCATGTCATGTCATCGTTTTGTTAAAATACAATTTCATCACTCTCAAATCTAAATTAGACAATAATTATACCAAATTCTTTTCTCATCTAAATGATTTAGTTACCAACCAATCACCCAAAAAAAGAACGACCGAATCATCCCTTCCCCACTCGCTTTCTTTTTCACTTTGCAAAACCCTAGCATAGTTCTTTCACAAAGGGAATGCGCCGCAAAACCTAGAGCGAAGTCGTCCGTCCGGTTGCGCCTCCGTGTGGCCGGATGGGCTGTGATGTTAATGGATATGGCCATTGCTTGACGGTTGGGATTTGAGGGCTGTATTCTTCTCATCTCCCTATGGAAGATGGCGTCTGCATTAGAGGCTGGATCGTGGATAAGGAGTGAGATCGAAGTGGGTCGCCGTCGAGTTGGAGCGGTGTCTTGTGGTTGTCGATTGGAGGTGGGCCTCTTGTGGCTGTCTGATGAGGAAGCCGGTGCTTTGGCTTTTGGTTCGAATCTAGTTGTTGACGGAGACAAGTTGGTGTTGGAGACTCCACTTCGGCGCCGGAGTGTCAAGTTTGGTGGAGAAGTGATGGTTGCCATGCAGATGTTGTTTCGAGTGGGGTGGGTTGAAAGCACTCGTCCTTGGGCTCAGGTTCTGCTGGTAGGCCCAATCTGGGCAGGTGATGTGGGTTGGGCTCACTTTGTGGGCCTTGTCTTGCTTGTTTCTTTATTTCTAGTTTATTTAGTTAATTTGTGATTTTTGTGAGTAATAATATTCTACATCAGTATTGTATGGCTGATTGGGCCTTATGTCGATGTTGGCACTAAAAGTGTCTTGTCTGCCTTATGTATGCAACGAGTTCCTTGCTTCGTTAAATGATCATTGCCGCTTAGTGACAGGATGAAGCTGAGTATTGTCAGATTAATTTTCTGACGGCAACATAGCTGAGAAGATGTTTTACAATTGAATATTAGGATGTGTAAGCGTGTTGCATATCTACTATACTTTCCAAAATGTCACCGCTATAACAAAGCAAATAGAGTCGTCATTAGAGTAGTACTCTTTGCTAATGTAGAGGTCTCTGATATTATTTCAGGTCTTTGTAATTAGGGGTTTAGGCTCAATGTTCCTCCTTGTATTCATCAATTTTATTAATAGAGGCTTGAGGGCAGCCACACCAGCCCTTTATTCAAAAAAATGATTTAGTTACTTTTTATCTAATTAATTTAATTACCATATGAATTATATTAAATTATTTCTTAATGGGGTACGGTCTAACATTACAATTATTTATCGGATTTTAGGCACAATTACGATATTTAAAACATTTATTTTCATCTTGTGAATCAAAATTCAATTTCAAACTTTGTAATTCATCTTTTTTTTTACTTTTACGGTTAATTATAAATATGATAGCACTATATATATATGTGTAAATTATTTCTTTAATTAAAAAACTATATATATACAGTGTGTGTATATATTCAACATTTCAATTGATATTTTTTAACAAGTATAATTTCAAATATATATATATATATATATTACTTATATTAGGTGTTTAAATTTATGCATGTACATGATGGAAAAATTGTTTTTAAAAAATATTTTTATAAATAAAGACAAAATAATCTAGAACATTGAATTTGAGAATGAAAATATTGTATTTTTACTTAAGAATGACATGATCTAAGATTAAGGCTTAGAATCATTTTCCTAGTACTCACTACCATAATAACTATTTTAGCAGACAAAATTTTTTTGTCGGCTAAGTAAAAAATTAAAAATGATTCTAAGCCTTAATCTTAGCCGACGAAACGTCGTCGGCTAAGAAATCGTCAGAAAAAAGCTGTCGGCCAAGACTTTAGCTGAAGAAATTATTGTTCATCGTCGGCTAAAGTCATTTATTCAGCCGACGAAGAAATTTTTCGTTGCTTAAAGTCTGGACTTTAACCGACGAATTTTTGGACCTTAGCCGACGAAATTTTTCGGCTATAGTAATTTATTTAAATAATTTTTATTTATTTAACTTTAGCTGAAAATTTTTAATAAAATTCGTCTGTTATAGTTATTTATTTTACTTTAGGCGACGAATTTTATTATAATTTATCGGCTATAGTTATTTTATTTATTTATTTATTTATTTATTTAAGTTTAGCCGACGACTTTTATTAAAATTCGTCGGCTATAGTTATTTATTTTATTTATTTATTTAACTTTAACCGACAATTTTTATTAAAATTTGTCAGCTATAGTTATTTATTTTATTTTTTTAACTTAGTTGACGAATTTTATTAAAATTTATCAGCTATAGTTATTGATTTGATTTTTTCTTTTCTTTTTTTTATTGAAGTTTAACTGACGAATTTTATTAAAATTCGTTAGCTATAGTTATTATTATTTTTTGTTTAATTGTTTTTTCTTTTTTTTCTTTTTTCTGCCGGTGGTGGAGGAGAAGAGGAGGAGGATGAGGAGAAGATCGAAGGAGGAGGAGGAGAAGGCTAGGAGAGGGAGAAGGAGAGGAGGAGAAGGCTAGAAGAGGGAGGAGGAGAAGGAGAGGAGAAGGAGTTAGAGGAGGAGGATGAGGAGTTGCTGCCGCCAGAAGAGGAAGAGGAGGAGGAAGGGAGATGAGGAGGAGGAGGAGGAGGAGGAGAAAGGGAGATGAGGAGGAGGAGAAAAACGAAAGATATAGAAAAAATTTAATTTTTTCGACTGGGATTTTGAAAATTTTGAACTTTAGTCGATGAAATACCCTAATTTTGTCAGCTAAAGTTCAAAATTTTAGTCGAAAAAAGTTCAAAATTTTCAAAATTCCCGCCGAAAATTTTGAATTAACTTTAGCCGACGAATTTTAATAAATTTCGTCAGCTATAGTTATTTATTTATTTATTTAACTTTAACCGACAAATTACCCAAATATCGTCTGCTATAGTTATTTATTTAACTTTAGCCGACGAATTACCCTAATATCATTGGCTATAATTATTTATTTTTTTATTTAACTTTAACCGACGAATTACCCTAATTTCGTTGGCTAAAACCCTAAACCCTATACGTAAAAGCTTCAAACGAAAAAAGTTGTGAAATAAGATATGACCGGAATGATGAAATACGTCGACGTTTGAAAAATCACGTAATTCCGGTAAAATCTCGGTGCCAATAGTTACGGTGAATGCAATTTTCTATTCTTTCTCTCTAGAGGTAGCTCTATCTCCGGTGGTTATTTTTCATAGAATTTTTATACCACTGGTTGCGTCTCATCGATTTGAAACTATTTTTAGTTGAAAGTTTGGGCAAAATACGTAATTTAGACGGTCAAATGACCGTTTTCGTGCATTAGGGAGTTTGACTTACGGGATTGACCGTAAGGATCGAGCCCTTAACGTTGTCAGATTAAGTTGAATTTTTTCCTATAGACATATTTCAGCATAATGATCATATCTGACGGTCGGAATTTTGTTTCTCAACTTTGATCATCGGAATCACAACATGCCTACTAATGTTGTATAACTTGTTTACTAAGTTTTAAGTAAATGTTCTGTTTCAAAAACAAACTCTACGTAGAAACTTCAAACGTAAAAAAGTCGTGAAATAAGATATGACCGGAATGGTGAAATACATCCATGGTTGAAAAATCACCTAATTCCGGTAAAGTTTCGGTGCCGATTGTTACGGTGAATACAATTTAGGGGTTTGACTTAAGGGAATGACCGTCCAGATGAGGCCCTTAAATTTATCGGATCAAGTTGAATTTTTTACCATAGACATATTTCAATATATTGATGATATCTGACGGTTGTATTTTTGTTTGTGAATTTTGATGACTGGAATCACAACATGTCTACTATTTACCATTATTTATCCCTATGGGAGCCCTATCATCGTAGGGTAAATGTCTCAAAATTTTTAGATGGGCAGTTGCATCTCATCATGGTGACAGTTTGATGTGTTGAAGGTTCAGCCAAAATACCTCATATAGATGCAGATATTTGCATTTTCGTGTGTTAAGTGGTTAGAAAAACTGCATTTTGAAGCCTTAAACGAACTCGGATGGCCAAAAACCCATATGTCATGCCATTAGCCATGCATTTGACTCGTACGGCTGTTCCGTTTTCAGATTGGTATCACAATAGTTAATCGGACACTAAAATATCCATAGTGCAATTTTATAAGTAAAAGATAATTTAGACGATGAAATACCCTAATTTCGTTGGCTAAACTTTTTAAATTTTGTCGGCTAAAGTTCACAAACTATAGTCGACGAAAAAATTAGTTTAGCCGATGAATTTTTTTTTGTCGGCTCAAGTTGACTTTAGCTGACAAAAGATTTTTTTTATCGGTTTTTTATTTCATTGGCTAAACGGCTTCTCCTTATAGTGACTTGATATATGGCTTTGAGCCACTTCCTAGTTAATTAGAATATATTATTGCATCAAGATGATGACATAATGAGTATATGTTCTGAGTGCTTACAAAGACCGTGGATATTATTCCATCTCTGCTTGTTTAGAGATCGATGGGTTGCCATTGTTGGCTCGATGGCTCCATCAATGGGCAACTAATGACTTCCATTAGAAATTTCTTAGTTATATCCTCATACATTTGACGGCCAAATAACATAATATTAATTCTATGATGAAAAAGTAAACTTAAAAATTCATTTTCACAGCTCTTTAGGGTTGAGGTCCGCTCACATGCATGCGTCATTTTATGGGATAAATAGGGATATGTCTCTCATGACCTTTGGATTTAAATGAGACTGATCTGAGAAATGAGAATAGTTACCAAAGTAATGCATGAAACGGTTAATCTTTCACCTTCCATGAATTTTGTTTCAGTGGCGTAGCTATAAATTTTCGGTTAGTGGGGTATAAATAATAATAATAATATATTTAAATGATATTGGTTCTCGACGAGTGTTATGTGTTCAAGTTATTGCATGATAGCTAGTATCATCGACTATATTAGAAAAAATTATAATTCTAGATATATGAAATCAAACAATTACTCACCGAGACTCTACGATGTTTATAACATATAATAAGTGACTTATAATCTTGGCTTTCACAACTCTAATATATAAATTTAAAGGTAGGTTGTAAAATTAAGGGAATTCTCAAGCTGGTTAAGTGAGTTTAGCCTTAAAGTTCATCTGTGAGTGAGACCCTCGCCTGTTTAATTTTTTTTATTTCAAAAAATAATCCCTTTGAAATACGAGATATATGTAAATATATAAAATATTTGTGCAATATTAACATGTGATCTAGGTGGTCTAGTGGATCAGCCTTGGATCTTTCATTGAGAGGTTAGAGGTTTGACTCACATATATTATATATTTTTGTATTTTATTAAGTGGGGCACCGGTGAGACACTGATGAACCAAAATTTATGACTGAATGATGAATGGGGCACGAGCCCTACTTTATCCCTGTGTGTCTTCGTCCCTGCTTTGTTTTATAATAACATCAAATTCAATAGCATGGTAGTGAAAGGTTGAAACATATTCATAGCATTCATGTTTGTTCACAATCCTCCTTGTATTAATTGGTGACTCCTTCCCTCATTCTAGACAGACCAACTCAAAAACCGTCTCCTCCTCACTTGAGTTCTCTTTCTCCCTCTCTGAGTTGTTTTCTAGTGATAGAAGGTACTTCAAATTCGTCTAGTGTTCTTAGTAGCAATGCAGATTCAAAGAACAAGCAGTCGTTGTATCCTGAGAGACAAATGCCAACAAACCTTTACACCATAGAAGAGACATAATTTGTCTTAAGGAAAGTGTGTGTGACACACGACTCGACTTTAACATTTTCATATCCTCCTAAATCCGAGTTGGTAACATTGATATTCATCATGATGTTCTTGATTTTATATTTATATTTATTTATTTAATTATAAATTAAATTTATGTTATTATATATTTGCAACATCTAACCTATTTTTTTTCTAACAGGTACTACTAGTCTACAAACTTGATAACATGCAGAGCCTGCAGGCTGCTTGAACTATAATATATACACTCTAAAGCCCTCCCGACTAGGCAAAGGACCGATCAAATCATTTTAAACCCGGCCAGAACGATAAGATGACTATCAGGACTCGATCGATGAGACCCGAAATTCTTTTATTTTGGTAATATTTTGATGTTTTCAATCTGTCAAATATATTTATGTAGAGATCCAAGCAGTGTATCCCAAGAACTAACAAGCTAGCTTGCTAGCTCAGTACGTGGACTCTTGCAAAATACTGGAATAAACAACCTCTGATCGATAGCCTCGGATTCCGATCAAAACACGGTCTACACATATTCGCATGCAAGTTTATATATACTAGCTCTTTGCTAAGAGAAAAATATTCATCCTTACTAATGAAATATTAGTACAGTGGCTGATGACCGGCAGTCGATCTGTATATGATAAAAGAACTGGTTGTTAATTTTAAAAAAAAATTAACGCCAAGCCTGCATCATCTTATATATGGATCAATTATCCTACACATGACGAGCTAGCTAGGTAAAACAGCATTTTAAGTGAGAGTTAACAAACCTAATGGGGTTTAGGAACAACTACTAATGCCTAGCTACTGGTGATCTGATCACACTTGAAAGATCCGAATCAAGGTTCTGTTGACAAACCAGATTATTAATATCGGTTTGATTGATATCTGATTTTAACCCCTTGCATTTGTGGCAATGCATAACATAAAAATCTATACTCGAGATGAGACTGAGTCCCATGTTTTGTCTCACTGTCCTCTTGCATTTCAAAAATGAAAACAGCGAGCAATTGTCACTGTCTAAAGAACTCTCGACGCACATTTAAAGAGTTTTTTCAGTTTATGAGATCAGACCAAAGCAGGCGGATGGAAATGGTAGCAATCAAAGCAATTTAGAATTGTTATCTCCCATCTTAAAGCATGTGCCCCGGTGCCTAACTGTAGCACGAGTAGAGGGAAGAGAGGAGGGCCCTGCAACGGCGACCACTCTTTTGGCCGAGTAAAAAAGCTCTTGCACGAGCAATTTTTGCTCGCTTGAGAGCATGAGTAGAAAGGGAGGAGCAACTACCGCTGCAGATGCTCTTATTAAGTGTCATTCTCCACACGCAAAGTCAAAACATTTAAAAAAATAATAAATAAGGTTGGGCTTCAGCGAGGCCCAGTAGATAACGAGGAGGGGAGAGTGAGAGAGTCGGTGAAGTTTTTCTGCAGACGCAAAGATGTGGAACTCTTTCATTGGGGTAATCAATAATGTCTGGTTCGGGACGCTTGGATTAGCAGCGTTTTCCATGTACGAAGATGCCTGTAAGATCGTGGATATGAGAGCATAAGAGAAGAGGGCAAAAAGATGAGAGAGGAGCACAGGTACCGTGTACGAATTTCTATTTTTTTCTTTTGTGTTTGATCTCCTCTGGTGGTATTATGGATCGAATTGGGTAGTTGCGGTTTGCTCTTCTTCTTCCCTTGTTGGAGAGGAAAATAATCACATCAAAAAATGAATAAATAAAATATAACTTATAAGTAGATGAATCATATCCACTTAAAACTCAACATTTTAAATGTGGTTAAGTTGTGACAGTATCAGTGCAATGGTGATCTACGGGCCACACTTGTCATAATTCAAATGTAATTTAGTATTTATGAATAGCTTATTTGCTTGTGCTTTTGCACCTCAATTTTCTACCGTAAATATTTGTAGGGCATGTTTGCTAACCTGGAATAGAATTGAGAGTGGTGTAATTGATTATGGAATGGATGAAATCTCGTGTTTACTAACATGTCAAGGTATTAGAATGGATGTGAGTCTCACTTGCTCATCAGGAATCGATTCTTGATGAAACCCTTATTTGATACCCAAGGAGGAAGATGTCAAAATCAAGGTAATGAAATCAGCTTTTCTAAAATACCATCACATAATTAATATTATTTCTAAATTATCAAACCCACAAAATATATATGTTATAATATTTTAAATTTGGGATACTTCTAAATTATGTTGTATTTATAATATTTATAAATTACTCAACCATACATATATATATATATATTGTATTTTATGGGTATTTTAAATTTATTTATTGCAGGGTATTTTAGTAATCAAAATATTTTTGATTGTGATTCCATATGGTAAGTAAACAACATCAATCATAATTAGTTTCAATATAATTTTAATTCTTTATGGTAAGTAAACCGTAGAATGATATGAAATATTCTGATACTGATTATTGTTGATACTGATACTTGTTAATACCGATTCAATGATAAGTTTCATTTCAAGTTAGTAAACGTGCCTGTAGTGGTTATGGCAGTAGTAATCTAGAATTTGATTCATCTAGCTAGCTCTTGATCGAATCATTGCCGTATATAGACCAGTATATGATTACGGGAAATCGGTTTGAGAGAGTAAAGTTAAATTCTAGCTATCTAGGGTTTTCTATCAGGGTGAATGATATATAGGGGAGTAACTTGTGGGACTTAATATGCAGAGCGAGAGACTACTCGGATCTTAGCTGAACTCAGAAAAATTAAGGACCAAATCACCCGAAAATCTTCTGGTTATATTTTGATGTTTCATGTTAAATATTTTTGTAGTTCAACGCTTTTAAGTGGTGGAAGCAAACAATTGCTTAAGAATCATTTTCTGTCGCATAAGTGCTTAATCAACGGAATGTCTGTCGTCTAAGGTATGTCGCTTAATGCTAGTCGCTTAGGCTCTTAAGCGACAATAATTCGTCGGTTAGTCGCTTAAGAGATATCTCAGGCGGCGAAAGCTGGGTTTGTCCCAAAAGGTTTGAGCGACAAAAGAAGAACCCAAAGCGACCGATTTTTTCGTTGTTTAAGCCAGAGATGAGGAATATGAGTGGTCGCTTATGACTGACTCTTCCATCTCTTTAGTCTTTAGCGACCAATTTTTACTCGTGATATAAAGTATACTCGGATCCCCTGTAGACTATACGAGGACAGAAAATTATTTTCGTCACCTACGTGTTTATTACAATATTATGGTGAACATTGTTTATTATAAATTATTCATTAAATCAATAAAAATAATTATTTTAATATAAAATAATAAATTACGTAGAACTAAGAGTAACTAAGTAAAATATATATTAAAAATAAAGTTCACCCTGGCAGAACCTTAATTGTTCCAACCCTAACATCTTTAACTAAGCAAAATAAGCTACTTGTTCATATATACATAAGCAAAATATGTTGGAACAGAGTAGAGATGGCCAAAAGGGGAATTTTCCTCCCCCCACCCCGTCCATGTGCCCCTGTTCCCCCATGCCCCATCAGAGGTAAGGAACACGTTTTTTTGTTGATATTGCTGCTGCTATTGATGTTACTGGTTCAAGTCTTCAACTTTCGAAAATCATAAGTAATTGTAGAAAAATTGATTTTGCTTTGATTTTAGTTCTCAAGTGATCATTAGGATGCATGTCTACTACAAATGTCATGAAGACACCAGCCTCAAATTTGTAGCTAAACTATATTGTTTTTAGCCAAAATAGTCTGCTGGTCGGAAAGTAAGGATTTTGTTTTGTGATTTTCAGATTTCTGTTTTTAGTTGGATTCTTTGCTTTTGAGTTGTTGTTTTGATATGAAATTGTACATATGTAATGATTATATTATAAGGTTCCTAAATGTGCCATCCAAAGGTTGAGGTGCTTAAAGCTAGCTATAAGATTTAGAACTACTTTTACTTATTGCTTCTTTGTTTAGCTGTGTTGTAATGATGTTGTTTAGTCCTTTAAATTGTAAACTTTTGTGTGTTTTCTTCTTTTTGAAACATTGTTTTTAGTTATGTTTAATAGGTTAAAGTTTTGGGCCATAGAGTTTCTTATTTGCTTTTAGATTCTAAGTTTAGGTACTTTACCAGAAAATTGTCAGCAAAACCTGGCGTTGTGACCGAACTTTGAAAATTCATAAGTAATTCAAGAAAAATCGTTTTATGATGATTCCAAGTCTCAGAGTTTCTTTTGTGTCTCTACAAGTTTTTAGAAGGAATTAAAGGCAGATTCCATACGGATTTGTACAGTATTTGTTGCGAAGGTGACTGGGTCAGAAGTGTAGTTTTTATTATTTGTGTCAAGTTGACAAGTTTGACATTTTTATAAGATATCTTCGTATTCCTTACACTGGAATTCCGGATACATGGTTCAATGTATGATACTCGCTATTTGGGATGTGAATTGTTGTTTGATTCCAAAGTCCCCCTTCTTTCTTGAAAGATTAATATAAAAAGACCGACTCATAGAAATTGGACATATGGTTTGCGTAATTGCCGAGGGAACATGAAAGACACTTTGCTACATGGTGTTTATGTAAGTACTGTTAAAAGACTAGTGCGCTTATCTTAAAATTCAAATTTTGGTTATTGTTATTGTGATTGATATTTTGCAACTGTGTCCTTATATACTGTATTTGATTTGCAGGATACATGAATTATATGATCATGTGAAACACTATGGAAATAAGTATTTAAATTAGTTACTGGTTGTTTAAGCCTGAATCTTACTATATGTCTATACGAACAAGTTTTTGGTTTTTGTCAAAAATCTTCCACCGTTGGAGTGTTTCCACAGTTGAACTATAACAGCTCCAACACTGCATGAAACTCTCTTTCTCTCACTTTTTCTATCTCAAATGATATTTCCAGATCTATAGGTTTCAATATAATCATTAACGTTTAGATGTGTTCATGTACAGTTGAGGTTGAGGAGATCGATGGAGGTGAATTGGCCAAGCATATTGAGATGTCTAATCGGAGGAATAGTCACTGTGCCTACCATCACATATTGGGATGGAAAAAAGGGGGAGAATAATCAGAATTTTTTCAAGGTATTTTATTGCTCTTTTGCTTTTAAATTTAATTGATGCATCTTTTTATTGGATTGTTTTGTTTGATATTTCAACTCATTTGTCTTAGTTAATTGGTTTTCTTCACTACTGAATAAAAACTGAAATTTAGCATACATTGAACCCTGTATCAGGAATTCCTGTAAGGAATGACCCAGCCTCACTGTCGGAGAAGACAATAAATGTCATATTTAATATGCTTTTCTGTTCATAATCCGTATTTGGAATGAGGTTATATTAGGCACCCAAATGCCAACATAAACCTAGACAATCTCTAAAGCTCCCTGCATTCAAAGAAAGAATAAAGTGACAGTTCTAACTGTATATTCTTGCTTTACGTCTTTCCTAATTTTTATTATTGTATTGCTACCCTGTAGGTAGGGAAACACGCCATTAGATGAAGGCCACATTTGTGGAAACAAAAAATTTGGCGCATGTGTTTTTTTTAAAAAAAAAACAGGTAAATTGTGATTCACATTTTTTTTTCAATATCGACATATACGTTTATAAATTTTGCTTCAAAATATGTATTATTAACCCGCGCTCAGTGTTCTAAAATTCGGCCTAGTCGGCCGAGTACTCGCTAGTCGGCCTCCTAACGAGGCGATTTTAGGTAAATCGTCAGACAAAATCGGCCAGGAGAAAATCGGCAGGGTAGTCGGCCCAACTCAGGAAAACTTGGCCCAGAACAGAAAAAATCGGCCCAACTCGCGGCCCAAAAAAAGGAAGAAGACCTAATCGATCCGATCTCTCGCACTCACTCAGTCATTCATCTCCTCTCAATCTCTCGCGCAGTCGCACTCGCTCTCAGCCTCTTGCAGCCAGCCTCTCGCTCTCGGCATCTCCGCTCTAGCTCTCGCTGTTGGCCTCAGGCTCTAGCTCTCACAACTCTCTCTCTCTCTCTCTCTTTTGGCCTCTCGCTCTCGCTCTCGGCCTCACGCTCTCGACCTCTCGCTCTCGGCCTCACGCTCTTGACCTCTCGCTCTCGTTCTTCTTGCCTCGGCGTCATCACTGATCATTGATCAGCATCTTCGTCGGCTTGCCTCATCAGATTTAACTGAAGTACGATTTGTCTCTCACTCTCTCTTTGCCTTTTTTTATCTACTTCCGATTATAAATTTCCTGAAGTAATTTTAGTAATTTCAATGTTAATGAGTTCGATCTTAAAACAGTTGAACATCATCAATAGTTGATCATTACAGCGTGGTTGTTGTTATTCATATCTATCATTCAGAACATGAAATCTCTCTCTGAAATTCAATTGTTGTACTCTGCATCAGTTTTCCAGTTGTTTTTATTATCAAAGTTCAAGTTGAAGTAAAAAATTTGACGAAGAAGTTTAATTTCCTTTTGTTTTTGGACTGCTGCAATGGGTTGGGGAGTTGGATTGCAGAATTGATTTGTATGGCTTTGTGTGAGAGTTGTGTTTATTTTGGGAGACGAGTTGCCTATAATCTAGTGTTGCAGTCTGGTTGTTAGAATGATAGCTTTTGTAATATGCTGCTATTGGGTGATATTGTTGTTGATGAGCTTAATTGAATGGATATGGGTGTTGAGTTGCTATTGAGCTGTGTGTATACAAGTTATATGGCGACACAACAAGTCTCTCTTAGTCTCAACAAGTTTGGCTTTTTTTCATAGTTTGGTTAATGCCAACCATTGGATTTGATACAACAGTGAATATAGTGTTGGATTTGATACAACAGTGACTGATAATACAGTAGTAAAAGTTCCAGTGTTGCCAACGTACCATCACACCCTCCATCTATTAATACATCATAAAGTATTCTTATTCTGTTTGTTTCCTATTCTTATGCACTATTCTTATTCAGTTTCCTATTTTCTTATTTTATAAGCATAATGTCTTCGTATTTTCTTATTTTATTTAGGAAAATGACCGGCACAATGTCTTCTTCTGCATCTAATGCAACGTTGGAGATTGATAGCCGAGAGTCATTGAAGCATAATTCAAGTGATGTTGGGTGGGAGTATGGAGAGTTGGTGGATCCAACGAGATTAGATAGAGTAAAGTGTAAGTTATGTGGGCACACGATGTTTGGTGAAATCCATCGGTTGAAGCAACATATTGGTGGAATCAAGGGTCAAGTGTTATCATGTACAATGGCTTCAGCAGAGGCTATAACCAAATTCAAGAATGCTATTGAGTGTTCAAAGAGTAAGAAGAAACAAAAGACTGAACGTGAAGAAGAAGTGAGGCAAGAAGTTATTCTTTAAGGGGCTGAAGATGAGGAAGCAAGTGAAAGGACTAGAAGAAAGCCGTATACTCTTGGGCCTATGGACAAGTTTGCTAACAGTATTGATCCTGATGCTGCATTGAGTGGAAGCAAGAATACAAGACAACAAAATATCCATGATACACTTTTCAAGGAACGAACACATAGTGTGCATCAATTTTTGGCAAGATGGGTGTATGAAGCTGGAATTCCTTTTCATGCTATTGATAATGATAGCTTCAAGAGGTTTGTAGAAGAGGTTGGTCAATTTGGTCCAGGTTACCGACCACCAAGCCAATATTTATTAAGGGAGCCATTGTTGAAGAAAGAGGTAGATAGAACTAAAAGTTTGTTTAATTTACATGTTATTTTGTTTATGTGCTTAGTTGGATGGTAGAACCTTTATGGAAATAATGTGCAAACCTTGCAAAAAAATGGCAAAAAGGATCCTTTCATTGACCACAAGTTCATCGGGGTGTGAAATAAATTGGAGTGCTTTGAGGGTGTAAGTATTTATTTAGTTTATTGATTTTGCAATTGTATGTATAAGGATACAAACTAGTTAAATAGTAGTTAATATTTAGTAGTAATGTAGTACTAAATAAAATTAAGACTTGTACTAATCTTCTTTTTTCTTTTTCTTTTTGTGCATCATGTAGATCCATACAAAGAAAAGGAATAGACTAGATACAACAAAGTTAAATAATTTGGTCTATGTCCAATTCAATGCAAGGATTCTTAACAAGAAGAGAAGAGAGAAAGAGAAGAATGTGGATGTACTAATTGCTAGTGAAGCTACTATGGCACAATGATGGATTGTTGATGGTGGTGATGATGATGATGTTTCAGATCTTACTAGTGAAATGGTTGGAGAGGAATCGGGTGTGGATGGTGGCTTAGAGCTTAGGAGAAGTTCTAGAATCCAAGAAATTAGGGAACTTCATGAGGATGATTTTATATCGGATGATGAAGATGAAATAGATGATATGAGTTTTGAATTTGAGTCTGATTCGGAAGGAGTACTAGATGGACACGGAGAAGAAGAATTTGAGGTATAGTTACATATGCTAGACATTGTTTGCAAGAATCGAATTTGATGTTTGCTTTTATAAGTTTTATTATTTAGAACTCATTGAGTTATTGTAATGGACTAATGGTTGTTAATATCTCATTATTGTTGAATGTTGTAATGTTTTATTAACTATTTTTATTATTTTAGACATTATATTACCTTTTAAAATATATATATATATATATATATATATATATATTTAATTATATGTTTTAAAAATAAAAATAAATCCAAAAATTAAAAACCGAGTACTCCTCTACTCGCTAGTCCCTTGACGACCGATCGACTAACGACTAGCGAGTTTTAGAACATTGCCCGCGCTGGCGCGGACGCTTGACCTAGTATTTCCTAGTATATATATATATATAATGCTTCAAAACATGTATTATTAACCCGTGCTGGCACGAGCACTTAACCTAGTATTTCCATGTGTGTGTGTGTGTGTATATATATATATATATATATATATATATATATATTCTGTCAACTGTTTACTCGGTTTTAGTTCACACAGAACAGTGTTAATGTTTATAATGAACTTTGTTTAACAATTATGGGCGTTGATGTTGGTGGCCTTGCAGTTTTTTGTGTTTGTTTGTCATGTAAACAAATGAATGAATGATGAAATAAAAGTGGTTGAATTCGAAGCTAAACTGGGCAGTGAAATGAGCAAAATTGAAGGCCGATAAGTTTGATTTGCCCACATTATTTCACCCATATAACAGAGAAAAAACTTTCGTTTTAATGAGCCTACCTCCCATGGCCTAAACAAAAAGGTCGGAACTATCAATATGTAAAAAGTTGCTAATGCCCATTTGTAATTCTTCCAAAAATGATTGTGGACATGGATTATACTATTCTATAATCCAGTTGGTTAGCCTCAAGATGTTGATGATGTATTATTATAAAACCCCCACATGCAGCAACGATGACGTTTTTCTTGAAGTAAAAATGTAGAATACTTTGACATTGTCTATTCTTTTAGCAAAAAAACAGCAAAACGCGGGTTTTTTTTCTAGTCTCTATATTTTTGTTCACTGACCTTTTTATTAAATCTTTTTATTTTTTGCAACCATGCCACCACCACGCTCCAAAGCGCCGCGTTGCCTACACGGACAAATGGAGGTGCGCGTCTGCTGTAACGTGCAAGCATGATTTTCTTTAATTGTTTAAGGTCTTCCATCAATCACATAGGAATATGTGGAAAGTTTTGTTAAATATTCTAATGAGTTAAAAGTTAGTGATCAATCGTTGGGCTGGATAAATATTTAATACTTAGTGATCATTTTCTTATCAAATATTCTTTCTATTTACTTGTTGTGGCCATCTATTTAATTAGATAAAATATTACAAATTATCAACTTTTGTAATATCAGTTAACTCACTTAATTTTGATTATGTCTCTCACTTAACTAACTACCGTTAGACCTACAGTTAACATCGAAAGTATATTTGTCAAAACACCAAAAATGATTTACAATTATTTTTTTAGGAAAAAATAAAAATTTGTTTTTACCTCTTGGATTTTAATTCTAAAACATTTGTTTTGTATTAGAAATTCCAAGTTTGTTTTTAAATAAAAACTGAAAATAATTTAATAACTTTCAAAAGAAAAATATGCATTTCTATGTAAATTTGTTATCACGAAGAAAATAACTACAAATAATATTTTGTCATCAAAATAATTTCAGATTTTTTAAAGTCACTCTTTTTATATAGTTTCAAGAAAAAAAGGAAATGATTTAATAACTTTAGAAATAAAACAAAAAAAAGTTAGAGAAAATACCCTCAATTTTAATGGTTCCTAACTGTGATGCAACGACAGTGAGTTAGGTGAGCTAGAGACAGAATCAAAAGTGAGTGAGTTAAGTGATATTTTTGAAATATGAGTGAGTAAAGTGATTAATGAGTTAAAAGTTAGTGATCATTTGAGATTTTTTCCATTTAATTATTCATAAATTATTTATAATTTCTTTTAATAATCATATTCAGAATAAATAAATAAAAACACAATCCTCATAAAAACAAATTAAAATATTCAATAACATGTAGAAAAATAACCTGTAAATATAGGTATATATTGTGTAAATTCCTACAAAAATTCATGCTATATAAATATTATTTATTTATATTAAAAACGATTAATTGTATTAAATAACATGACAACAATCTCACATTTCTGACTGGTGAAAACTAATGCCTAGTCACAATGACCCAAAGTGACCTAGAGAGCTTCATGCTTATTTTACCAACCCCCCACCACCACCACTACCACAAGCACGAGCTGCAAGAGTACCGTCGCTCTCAACCGGACATAATCAAATTGAGAAGAAAATTGAGGGTCTTTCACTCTAATTATTCATGGTTTTTTCTCTATCCTATTACTCATAGAATGAGCGAACTTTGTTGATTATTTTTGTGCATTCTCCAAATAAAATTTAGATGTGGTGTTAACTTCATTTTCTATTACTATATATCTTACTCAGTTGTTTATTTTATACGGTTGTTGTACGTGAAATCACACAATAATTAATTAAACTATGATATATTCCATGTGTTAATTGAAATTTCAAATAACACGTACTTATTATAATGAACCTTGTTTGCTAGCTTTTCCCTGACAGATAAACATTACTACATTTGTTTCTTGTACTTGGTCAATATTAAGCGTCAAAGTTCAAGTTTTGAGTCATGAAGCTCGATCTTCACCGTCTATTGTAGTTGGCCAAGTGAATGGACGGCATCTAACATATCTGATGACAACATAAGGAGCTAGGAGTAGTCATGACTACCGAGTCTTCCACTTTGAGTTGCAGAAGGTCTTGCTTCTACCGATCAGTTTTCTTTAGAGATGTTCTATATCTTTTGTGGGAGATTATGAGATATATATATGAGTTTTAGTTAGCTTATATGAGTTTTAGTATGCATTCTTATATGAATTACCTCATAGTTTTAAGATCGAGCTTTTGGGTGCAGCGGTAGTCTACCTACTCTTATTACGACGTCTATTACATATAGAATAAGAGTTGCATTGTATGCTTGAGGTGACTAGTTACGTATTAATAGAGTTACTAGGATTTATTTGCTACTATCACATTTTGATTTTTTTACTGACATATTTCTACTTGTTGGTTTCTGCTGTTGGTGTGGGAGCAGGCTCTTTCCTTAACTATTGAGGTATGGATCAATTCCTGAAATTGCTTTTTTTGTGGGAACAAAATCTATATTTGCTTCAATATTCCCTCCAAAGTTCAAACTATTAACAGTTTAATTTCTGCTGAATCAGAAAGAATTTGCTCAAACCTCAGAAAGAGTGAAGTCTGTGGATCTGCATCCTACTGAGCCATGGTACATAATCATTTATCTGGCTGTACTCTATAGGCAACTCGATCTGTTATTTGATCTATATTTTTGCATCTCCAAAGTTCGATTTAATTTCAGACATCTGTTTATCGTGCGCGCTGCTCGTTCCTTTCATCCTTATGGTTTAGCACCAAAATATCAATTCAATATACTTTCGATGCAGGATGCTAGCAAGTTTGTATTCAGGAACTATTTGTATCTGGAACTACCAGTCACAGGTAAATCCATTAGTCTCATCACATGTATACTTGGCTAGCTTGCACTTCATTGAAACTTCCATGTTTTTAAATATTCTGTCTCATCCATGGACCTAACTTAATTTAACTGACAGACCCTGGAGAAGTCCATCAAGGTCACTGAGTCACCAGGTACATAACAGGATTTTCTTGTTAAATTGCTCTCATTTTTCTTAGTGTTGGCATGCTACATTTCTGATTTCTTTCAATGAAATACCACTTGATGATATCATGTGTTGTGCTTACAGTCAGATCAGTAAAGTTTGTGGCTCGCAAACACTGGATTGTAACCGGTGCTGATGACAAGTTCATTCGCGTATACAACTACGATACTATGGAAAAGATCAAAGAATTTGAAGCACATGCTGACTTTATCAGGAGTGTCAATGTCCATCCAACTCTACCATATCTGCTGTCATGTTCTGATGACAAGGTCATTAAGCTTTGGGACTGGGAGAAGGACTGGGAATGCACACAGGTCTTTGAGGGACATTCTCACTATGTGATGCAAGTGGCTTTCAATCCAAAAGACACCAACAGTTTTGCTAGTGCCTCTCTTGATGGAACCATTAAGGTATTGGGATTGCAAGCTAGCTAGGAATCTAGGATTGCTTATTGTGTTACAAACTAGTTGATTAAGTACTGCATATCAGTACATTTTTGTCTGTCACTACACTTTTATAATATCTCTTATTCCAGATATGGAACATTGGCTCTCCTTCCCCTAATGTTACCTTGGAAGGACACTTAAAAGGAGTGGATTGTATTGATTACTTCATTCTTGGAGATAAGACATACCTATTAAGTGGTTCTGATGACTTCACTGCTAAGGTATGTGATATAATTGATATTTTTTGTTCACTGTCAGCATTCGATCTGGCTAAACATGATATCTGTTCTACTGTATGTCTGTAATTGCAGCCCAACTAATTATTCTTTGATAAATTTCATCACAATAGGTATGGGACTATGAAACTACAAGTTGTGTGAAAACTCTAGAAGGTCATGAGCACAATGTAACAGCTGTTAGTGTTCATCCTGAGCTTCCCATAATTATTACAACTTCTGAGGATGGGACTATTCAAATATGGAATGCAACCACATTTAGGTAAATACTTTATGATTAAATACGCTTGCAATGCAAAAGTTGTGTAGTTATATATATTTTTTGATATTGTGAGATAGGAGGAAGTCTTGTGATGCTTTGCTGATTTCATAAAATTGTCTAATTGTCATTGTCTCAGTCTTGAGCACAAATTGAACTATGCTCTTGAAAGAGTTTGGGCCATGGGACACTTGAAAGGATCATGCAAGTAAGTTTCTTTTTTTCTTTCTTTTCTGCGGATTATAGATGCAGGGTTTAGACTTTAGACTACGAAATAGAGGACTTCTGAGGAACTGTCTAATATAGGAAACATGTAATGTAGCAAGTCATTCTGCTTAATTTGTTTTCAGGTGGCTCATTGTTTATCAGCATATCTACCACGCACATTAACTGACTAGTTATTCTTCAATTCTGCTTACAGGGTTGCATTTGGTTTTGACAATGGAACCATCATTGTCCAGATGAACGCAGCTGCTTGACATTCTGTGGACATGAGCTCCAAGATATGAGAAGCAAAAGTTGATGAATAAAAGACCAAGTTCAATTTCTGTATTTTATACCGTCTGTTGTGAAGAAACTTAAAAGGAGAGTTTGTATTGTTGTATGATGTGTAATCCTACTGCAAGAACTATTCTATGTGTCATGTGTGGCCAATAAAAGTTTGCTTGTAACGAATATACTCTGATATGTAATTCGAGTGTGCATGCTTTGTAGCACTTAATTCTCAGGAGAAACGATGTCCCTTTAGAGTAATTGTCTTGCTGTTTCTGCATAACAGGAAAACTTTGCTTGTCTTATGGTGGTTTATTCTGTAGGATCAAAGCAGGTGCCTCCTATGCCTGGTGCAGTCTACTGCGAGGGCAAGAGGTTCTGAATAAGGGTATTAGATACCTTGTAGGCTTTGGTGCAAATATCTCTCTATGGCAGACCTCGGCTCCCAAGACCTCATACTTTTCGCCCCAGTCTACCCATTTCAAGAAGACTTGAAAGTCTGTGACATTGACCAAGAAACGGGTCGCTTGACTGGTTGGAACAGTTGTTGATGGAGGAGAAAATTGTCAGCGTGAGTCATATTAAGAATGTAATATTGTAATTATATTGCAGGGTTTTACTTACCAATTGTATTTCTTATAATCTCTTATATAAACCTTCATTTTAGAGGTGAATATATATCAAACAATTTATTCTTTCATCTTCATTATATTCAAGTTGGTATCAGAACAAAGATCCGAAATGACTTTGTCTCTTTGTTTGTCTCCTTTTTTCTTAAAACCCCAATTGCTAGGGTTTGTTTTAGCTTCCGCCGTCATTCTTCTAAGTGGGAAACATAAACTTTTTTTGGGCACCCCGAAGTTTTTCTAACCACCGAAGAGTAAGCTTCTAAGCCTCCACTACGTAAATTACTGATATTCCCAACCTGCAGATCAACCCTACACCATAGATTGGTGCACCGGGTTGTAAACAAGCAAACCCGGTAAGCTTTTCAGCTCGTATGAGTAAACCTAAAAACAATCATAGTCACGCACCCCACAGATACGAGAAATTCTGAAATAAGAAGATTTAACAACAAAAGTAAAGATTAAATAAAACAATCATTTATTGATATAAAATAAATATAACAATAAAATTATACATTTCCTGCATAAAGATTAGTTTAGAAAAATGCACAGAAAAATAATAAATCAAGACATGAAAATTCCGGCAATTAAGGGTTGTTCCGGAAATACCCAAAACAACAGAAAATCAAGACATAACAGAGAAAACAAAATTAAATAAATAATAAAATTAAACACGCTCCACCTGAGCCACACGACACTAGGAAAAATATGTCTACACGCCACAAAGGATATATCTCTTCGCCACGCGTCGGTGTTTATAGTCCAAACCAGAATATATCTCTTCGCCACTAAAGAGGATCTAGACTGCAACATCGGAATATATCCATTTGCCACACAGGAGGATCTGAACCCCACACAAACACGATAGATTCCTTCGTCACAAAGGAGAATCTGACCGGCACACAAGAAACAATAGATATCTTTCCCACACAGGAGGATCTTGACACCACACATGAAACATTAGATCCCTTCGCCACACAGGAGGATCTAGACGCCACACAGGTAAGCATACGGGTCACTCTCCCGCAGCTAAAACAAGAAGTTCACCACTAGAACATGAGACTTCTGACTAATCACGAGGCACAACTAGTCACTCAACCCTAGACACCGCACGAGTTCGAATACGCATTTCGATTTATCTAACTTCTCACTTGGCACATATGTCGTGAGTCAACATCAATATCTCCATTAGTTCAACTTTAGTTCCATCTGACATCTCAAAATCATTGGAGCGTCTATATCAATATATGATGACCAACACACACAACCTCCTCCTCTAAATATTGCATAGCAATACTTTATTCTCAGAAATGACGTAATCTCAAACCGTCACCACGCATTTTATAGTTCATAGTCGCAAAACTGCTTAAAATCGTTTTATAAATGGAAATCATTTTCACTTACCAATTGACCATAGTCGATCAAGTCTATTTATTTTTAAATCAAAACTTGGTTCCCAGGAAAAACAATTTCGTAATTTTTACGACAATGAACAATAATGGAAATAATAGTTTCACCGTGAACCAGGTGAGATATGCTCACCGCATCTCAATCAACTAACCATATTGCTCCATATTATGATAACTATATATTATACTCATGTATATATATAATTTCATATGTATATATATATATATATATATATCCTGATGATAATTCTCACATCATATCACATCAGCATCCAAGCAATATAATTACACTCAATAATTATATCAAACCAACAGAACCTTATTGAGATTTACTCACCTCAAATCTCGTTGCGTCTTCTACCACCATACGGTAAGTTCTGAACACTTGGTCGATCTATAAAACACCTAAAAAATATATAATCAACCTTAGTGCACATAAAAAATATTGACTCGATCCAATCGAACGTCACACTCCAATCCTCCAAAACAATCAACCACAATTTAAACGAACTCTATCACCCCTCAACTACACCGAAACACCTAATGGATTTACCCTCGGTAGAAATCGAATGTAATTAAACTTCGACAAAACACCACGCACACAAAACGATAACCAAAAATTGGCAAATTACATATCCATGTGTTCGTATTGACGAGTACATGGTGCTAGGACAACTCACTTCCCAAGAAGACTTCAGACGTGCCGCTACAAGCGGCTGTGCTTGAGCCTCACACGCTACCATCCTAAATCTCACCATCTTCCATCAAAAACCACCTGTAAGGAACCACAACAACCCTATGAAGCCTAATGGAGAAAAACATAACACCTAGAACAGCCGGACGCTCCTACACACGCAGCCACAGACAGCGACGCGTGGGCGTCACATACCTCCATTAAAAACACCGAATTTCAACAAATTTTCAACATGAAACTTGAAGATCAAAACAAGGGGAACAACTTTAATACCTGGGGTTTTGATCAATTCAAACCGGATGCAGCTCAAAACTGCCTCAAAAGGAAGAAATCTCAATCTACATCTCCACACTCTGAATTGATCTTCATGGGTGGCATGGTTGTGCTCAGAAGAAGGAGGCGAAGTTATCTAGTTAGTTTCCAACCCCTAGAACCACCCCAAACGGCGGGGCAACAACCGGGTCAAAACTAGGTCACCACCACCACTATTTAGGCCCAGTTGCGTCATTCCAGGCCGAACTGGATCACGCCGCCACAACAGGGAGGCTCTCACGGAGGAGAGGAAGCGATCCCGACCGGCCTCGACGTCTCAAGTGGCCAGAGCTCGCCGCAAAAGTCGGGTCAGTTCGGCTAAGTTCGTGTCGGGTCAGTTGCAAAACTCGGATACTGATGAGAGAAAGAACGCGCTGAAAAGGAATGGAAGTTTCCCATTTTGGAAACCCAAGTTTCCTTTTATATACTTTCCAAAATTGGAACCCAACTTTAAAAGATAATAACTCTTCACACGATATCTGATTCATACCTGCTACATGTCCACAGACTCGTATCGTCGAGCGCTACAACTCTCGTGAAGGATGTTTTTCAAGAAACTCGACGTAGCAAATAGTCAACCTTTGACCCTCAAATAAAACGTTTCCGAGCGTCCCTCGACTCCGAACATTTCGGCACACTTCTCGAAAAAAATGAATACGCACCAGCTCCACTAAATAATTTCTAAATTTTTTAGAAATTAATATTTGATTTTCCATGTTATTACATTTTCTCTCTCATGGTGGCACTATAGCTCTGGTAATCTATCTAGACTTGTAGGTGGATAATCAAGCTTCGATTTGATACACAACTCAGCCTGACAACGGCACTGCGCGTTGACGAAATCGTCGGGGTTTGGCACGCGCTGGAGATGAAGAGGGTAAGTTTTCTGATTTTCTGAATTTTTACCAATCACCTCCGGTAAAATCTCTATATATAGCCTTTTTAGAGTATAATAATTTTACATTTTTACTCATAACTTTCACATACGAACTCCGATTTGGGCGTGTAACATATCCACGGTTTCGTATTAACGTCCTTTATGACTTACATAGAAGATTTTTTTCTCAAATTTTGATTCTATAAAAAAGTCATTTCTTTGATTGTCACGTCCTGGCCCGAGTTTTATCTCCCTAAACAAGGGATAGAACGTGCGGGACTCATCCCAAGAGAGATTTACTCGTAATCCCCTTTGAGAAGGGATAACACTTTTTCTCAATCCAATTTCAACAATTCAAACGATACCGGAATAGACCTCACAACCGGAGGTTATCCCGATTTCCGCATTTGGATTTCAAACTAACTACTTTAGAGGACCTAGGGTCTAAATATTATTTGTGACTGCACCCGAATCCCGGTCAGGCTGCCTACGTACCATGTCCTCAGGGATCAAGTCACACGTAGCTCTTATTTACTTTAATTGTCAAACCAGATTATTCTCATTCTTATATTTAGCAGTCCCTTTAATAAACCAGCTCGAAGTGTTCCTATCATAACCCGAAGTCCAACCCCTCCGTTGGGGTAGCATTAAACGTCTATTTATTCGGATGAATTCACGATTAATTCAAAACCGAAAAACAAACTCCAAGCACATAATAATCACATAAATAAATATAAAGGCAATCACGTATAAAAATCCACCAAGGGCATATAGGTAAAAACCACCCAAGGGGCACCCTTGTAGTTAATTTGAACTGTCAGGGGCATTTTAGGAATTTCAGCTTTAGTGGCAACCTTGTAAATATACAAAACCGCCAGGGGTATTTCTAAGATTTCAGCCTCAGTGGAATTTACTCACCTTGAAATCTCGCTGCGTCATCTAATGCCAAACGGTAAGTCCTCAACACTTGGTCGATCAATATACACCTACAATTATATCATCAACCTTAGTTGCCACACGAAAGTAATAATGACTCGATTCTACTGAACGTCACACTAAACGATAACCGAACCCGACAAATTAAATATTCCCATGCTTGTATCGATGAGTACATGAACCTGGGACGACTTACTGCCCCTGAGGATGTCAGACGCTCCGCCACAAGTGGCTGTGCGTCGGCCCCACGCGCCACCACCCTCAAACTTGTCAATTTCACCCAAAACCCACCTACATGCAACCACAACCACCCTAAGAAGCCTATAGGAGCAACAAGAACTCCCAGAACCGCCGGGCGCACCTACACGCGCAGCCACAGACGGCGGCGCGTGGGCGTCACGTGCCTCTACGAAAAACACCGAATTTCAACAAACTTCCAACATGAAAGATGAAGATCAAAGCAAGGGGAACAACTTTAATACCTGGGGTTTTGATCAACTCAGTCCGGAAGTGGCCCAAAACTGCCCCGAAAGGCTGCCTCCAAGTTCAGCAGCTCCTACCGCCGTGTCGTGCCTCAGCGTCACCAGAGAGCAGCCCAGAACACCAAGGCCTTCAATTCTAGGCTGGTCTCAGCCCTCGTCGTCTCCCCACGTCGGAGAACAAGTCGGGTCGAGAACCGGGTTTCGTCGCTGTACTATTCAAGCCCAAATGGGTCGTTTCAGGCCGAACTAGACCATACCACCACCATTGGGAGCTCGCACGGAGGAGAGGAAGAGATCTTGACCGGCCTCGATGTCTCCGGTGGCCGGAGCTTGCCGTAAAAGTCAAGTCGGGTCAGCCAGGTTCGGGTCGGGTCAGTTCAAAATTTCGGATAATGAGGGGAACGCGCGCTCGCGTGGAGGGAGAAAAGAAAATGAGTTATTTCCATTTTTGGAAACCTATCTATTCTATTTATGTACTTCCTAAAAATAGAAATTCAACTTCGATTGACCATAACTTCTCCATACGCTATCCGATTCACACCTGCCGTGTGTCCACAGACTCGTATCGTCGAGCACTACAACTTTCGTGAAGGAAGTTTTCTGAGAAACTCGACTTAGCAAAAATTCAACCTTTGACCCTTTAAATTAGTCGTTTCCGAGCGTCCCTTAACCCCGAACACTTCGGCACTCTTCTCGAAGGTACGAATACGCACCAATACAACTAATAAATTTCTAAATTATTACACTCGTTATTAATTCGAGAAAACTAACAGCGCAGTTACAACCCTCTGTAATCTTCCTGGTCCCGGTAAAAAGGTAAATTTTTGAGACGGGGTCTTACAATGATCCTTACACGTGAAACGATTATTTAAAATGATAAAATATCAAAATAACACGAAAGTAACTCACCGTAAAATTATTTAAAAACAAGGATGTAACAGAACTCCTAACCAAATGTCTCAACGACACGGGATGTTGACCAAAAAGGTGGGCCGTATGTGCCGACGTGGCATCCACATCAATGCCACATCAATGCCGCATGGCCCGTTGTTCACATTTCACTTTAAAAGAGCAACCAGTGGCCAATTGACAGTGTCCATCGATCCACGACCATTTGACGATCACCAACTACGTTACGTCACCAATTTGCTGGCACTATCGTAATTTCGCTGACTTAACAGCTTTGCTGAATCTCGTATTTACATAGAAAATAAAAAAGAGCTCTGCTTATACAAAGAGAGCACCAAAATCTCTCTCCCTCCGTCTCTTTCTCTCTTTCTCTGATCCCGGATCACCTGGATCGCTTGGGCTCTTCTTCACTGTGATCTCCGCCGGAGCTCTGCAAAAATGGTGAGTCTCTCCGATCGCTTCACTTTCCCTGCACGTTTTCTTGTACGCGGCATCTTAGATCTGATTCGATTCTCAAATCCTTTAGTTTTTGATGCGAATTCCTCATTGTTTGTTAACTGCGTCAATTAGAGTGAGTGTTGGAATTCATTAGGCTCTGTTTTGTTGATGTGAATTATACGGTTGCTTCTTTTGTGATTTGATTTTGTTTTTGTTTATTGGCAAATTTTAACTTGAATTGCGTTGAGATCTGGTGGTTTGTATAGTCGATTCTGAGTTGTTATGTAGATTCTAATCTATTATAATTGCGATTGTAAGATTTGGAGTTTTGAATTGGCACTGATCGGTCTTTGTTTCTTGCAATGTGTTAACAGCCTCTCCGACTGGAAATCAAGGTAATGTTGTTAGAATTTTGTTGAGTATTGCTCGTTCTCCGCCGGATCGGATCTCGATTCTACTTGTTTTGTTTTGAATTGTGATTCTAATTTCATAGTTGTATCTTTCGTTTCAGAGGAAACTTGCTCAAAGATCAGAGAGAGTAAAATCTGTGGATCTACATCCAACAGAACCATGGTATGTCATTTCTCATGTCACCTTTATTCTTGGCGCTCATAGGATAGCCTACTAGTCAATTTAGTGATAAAAATAGATTGCGTTATTGTTTGTTAGTAAAGTAGCAGTGCCAGCCCCGATGCCTGATAAATTTATTTCCCACTGCCATTTTTTGTCAAACTTTAAGGATGTGGCCCTACATACTGTAAAAGGCGGCTCTCCTGTCAAGGGGCTGTCATCGCTGCCCTAAGTTTCTTCTGCTTTTGTGCCTTTAAACCTTAAATAGCCTCAGTTAGATTTTCATGAGGAGTACTTTGTGATTTATAGTTTCAACTTCTGAAGCTGGTGACATGATTTGTTCATGTCAAGTACATTGTGATTTATAGTTT
Source organism: Comarum palustre (assembly GCA_951800085.1). Taxonomy (NCBI): domain Eukaryota; kingdom Viridiplantae; phylum Streptophyta; class Magnoliopsida; order Rosales; family Rosaceae; genus Comarum; species Comarum palustre. Next base: position 15,867,659 of record OX637572.1, read on the forward strand.
CTTCGTCTAAACCTCTGAATTGATCTTACCGTTTTAACTTAGGATGGCATCCGGAATAGTTCCATGAACATTTAGTTTATATGGTTCATATGCTTAACTAGTAAAAGTGAAGGGATTTATTGTGTACTAATTTGTTGAAGTGTAAATTTTACCGCAGGATATTGGCCAGTCTATATTCTGGAACAGTGTGTATTTGGAACTACCAGACTCAGGTATGATATTGATATGTTAAACATGTAATAGCATATGTAGCATTTCCTATCAAATTATACGTACATATATTCTGAAAACAGAAAAATAAGTGAAAAATGTGACCAGTTGCTTAAAATTGCTGACACAAATTGCTGGATGTGAGCATGTGCTAATTTGGTTTTTTTATTAATGCTGCAGACCATGGCTAAGTCATTTGAGGCCACTGAGTTACCAGGTATATAATTGGATTTCATGTTGTGTTTGTATTTTTGTATGCTCTGTAGACATTTCATCTCTGGGGTTATTTTTGTGCTAACATCTAAATCATTTTTCTCCAGTTAGGTCAGCCAAATTTATATCACGAAAACAATGGGTTGTTGCTGGAGCTGACGATATGTTCATTCGTGTATACAACTACAACACAATGGATAAGATTAAAGTATTTGAGGCCCATAATGACTACATTAGATGTGTGGCTGTTCATCCTACACTCCCATATGTGTTATCATCATCTGATGATATGCTCATCAAGCTATGGGATTGGGACAAGGGTTGGATGTGTACTCAGATATTTGAAGGACATTCACATTATGTGATGCAAGTGACATTTAATCCAAAAGACACAAACACTTTTGCAAGTGCGTCTCTTGATCGCACCATAAAGGTAGACATGACATTTCCTGATTGTTTTCATGCATTTTCTTCTAAATTTGGGTTTATAGTACTAATTATGCTACCTGATTTTTTACCCTCCAGATATGGAATCTAGGTTCTCCTGATCCAAATTTTACACTGGATGCTCATCAGAAAGGTGTAAATTGCGTTGATTACTTTACGGGTGGTGACAAACCTTATCTAATTACTGGTTCCGATGACCACACCGCTAAGGTCTCCATTAAGTAACTTTTTATGCTCATCAGTGTGTTGTTTATGTGTAATTGATTCTTTGGAAAGATCACGCTTAATCTTGTGAAAACAGGTGTGGGACTACCAAACAAAAGGTTGTGTCCAGACACTTGAAGGCCATACACACAATGTTTCTGCTGTATGTTTTCATCCCGAACTCCCTATAATAATAACTGGATCAGAAGATGGAACAGTACGAATATGGCATTCAACCACTTACAGGTAATCCCTGGCCTGTGCATCTCTATCTCTTGTTTTTATGATGTAAATATATTTTTCTTAGGTAATCAATTTGTTGTGGCTTAAAAGTTATTTCTTTTTGTCACTTTTCTGGATTTGGTACTCTTTTGCAAAGCATTAAACCACTGATTCCTAAGATGATATGTTATCTATCTACAGGCTTGAGAACACGCTGAATTATGGGCTTGAAAGAGTTTGGGCTATTGGATACATGAAGGGCTCACGACGGTAAGTTTAATACTTATTTTTTGCAGTTTAATTATTTCGTCTGAATCACTTGTTTACTTATCTATACATGCATATATATATATATATATATATATATATATATATATATGTCTAAATATGTATGAATATAGAACTATGTGAAGATGTCTTAGAAGCTGCTGAGTGTACTGTCCAAAAAGTAACAGAATATCTATTGATATCACTAGTTTAATTATCTACACACATAGATATATATGTATGTATAACTATGTGAAGATGTCTTGGAAGCTGAGTGTACTGTCCAGAAAAGAACAGAATGTATGTCTACATTTTTTTAAGTTGGCATTGCCCCTGAGTATAATAATATTAGGGTAAGTTTGCATAAAGAGTAGATTAGTGCATCTAAGATGCCTTAATAACTGTCTAAAATAATTGAATTCATCTGTCCAGGGTTGTGATTGGTTATGATGAAGGAACCATTATGGTAAAACTTGGACGTGAAGTGCCTGTTGCTAGTATGGACAATAGTGGAAAGATCATTTGGGCTAAACACAATGAAATTCAAACTGTGAACATTAAGAGTGTGGGTGCTGATTATGAGGTTACTGATGGAGAGAGATTGCCTTTGGCAGTCAAGGAGTTGGGCACATGCGATCTTTACCCCCAAGTGAGGCTTTATTTGTTTTGTACTTCATTTTAATGAACTTCTATTGCTGTTCTCTCTTTTATGTTGCCATCCATTAAGAAAATTTTGAAGTTGCATGTTGCCATCTGGATTGGGTTTGTCTCGGTACAGTTTCATTTTGAATGCCTGGTAGATGTACTTCCGTTTCCATATCCAACTTCAAGAGGTGGTAGCTATTTTATACTAGAATTTTATTGTATTATATCTAGTGGAAATTTGTGTTGAAAGAATAGGATTGAGAAAAAAATAGTATGTCCGTGGTTGTTCTTAATATATTTGCACATTGAAAAGAAAAGGATAAAGCATCTAGGACTTGATTCTAATAAATTCTATGCTATACATTGATTCCTTCTGCTAAATTTTGTTCACAGAGCTTAAAGCACAACCCCAATGGGAGGTTTGTTGTAGTTTGTGGAGATGGAGAGTACATTATATATACTGCTTTGGCATGGAGAAATCGTTCATTTGGTTCTGCTTTGGAATTTGCTTGGTCATCTGATGGAGAGTATGCTGTTCGAGAAAGTACTTCAAAAATTAAAATTTTCACTAAAAACTTCCAGGTTTGTATTACTTTCAGTTTATTGACTGCATTATTCTTTCCGCTTGGAAACTGATCCAATTTAGTTGGTAATTAGTTCTGAGGTGGATAAATTGGAGTTGTTTCCTTTTTTCTAGTATATCAAAGTGTTTGGCTTGAACTAAATGTTAGGTGAGTGCGTATGTTTGTTAGGATGTTAAGATGATGACTTCCTATTTGATTGGTTATGTGCTCAAACCTCATCAAGGATGGAGATGGGTGGTAAAAAAAGAAAACTAAATGTTACGTAGCAACCAGATCATAAATCTAGTATCTTGGTTGTAATTAGTGTAGGCACTCGAGAAACACCTCAAAGTCTATCATTACCAATAGTGTACATATCCAGTCTTCCTTCAAGGTAAAATGAACTTACATTTAATTTTAATGGCATATTTCAGGAGAAAAGGAGTATTCGACCGACATTTTCAGCTGAACATATATATGGTGGAACTTTATTGGCAATGTGCTCAAATGATTTTATTTGCTTTTATGATTGGGCCGAGTGCAGATTGATTCGTAGAATCGATGTGAATGTGAAGGTGAGTGTCTTACCTCAAAATTTGAAGAACCAATAATTTCTATTATCATTTTGCTTATTCAGTATTTTGAGCGTGCCAGAATCTCTATTGGGCTGATAGTGGTGATTTAGTTGCTATTGCCAGTGACACATCATTCTACATCCTGAAGTACAACGTAAGCTTCTCTATCTAGGTTCTTAGAGAATTGTTCTGCCACAATGCTTTATGAGATTGTATATTATAATGGTGCAGCGAGATGTAGTCTCTTCTTATTTGGATAGCGGAAGACCTGTAGATGAACAAGGTGTAGAAGATGCCTTTGAGCTTCTCCATGAATTAAATGAACGGGTCAGGACTGGTATATGGGTTGGGGATTGCTTCATTTACAACAACTCGTCCTGGAGGCTTAATTATTGTGTTGGTGGAGAGGTATTTGCGTCTGTTTCATCGTTCACTGCCAATATCTTTCGTATATAGATAGATGTTGTGTTTACAATTAACTTCAACATATTATGCCTATTGTTCAGGTAACTACAATGTTCCATTTAGACCGGCCAATGTACTTGTTAGGTTATCTTGCCAATCAAAGTCGGGTGTTTCTGATAGACAAAGAGTTCAAGTAAGTGCATTCTTGGGTTGTCAACTTTGTGTAGTTGGAAGTCATTATGATTATATTTCATATTATGGTTATTTAATGTATTTTTTCGATTCTTTTCCAATTTGCAGTGTGATGGGGTACACACTACTTTTGAGTTTGATCGAATACAAGACACTTGTGATGCGTGGAGACCTGGAAAGGGCCAATGCAGTTTTACCTTCAATTCCTAAAGACCATCATAACAGGTGCCCCGTTATTCTTGCACTTTAGCCCTTTTATGGTTAATTTGTCATTTACCTTTGATTGAAAGGTTAATTTTTTAGATAAAAGATTCCTGGAATGGTAATGACCATCTCCTGTAATTGTAGTGTGGCTCGTTTCTTGGAATCACGAGGTATGATAGAGGATGCACTTGAAGTTGCCACAGATCCTGAATACAGATTTGAGCTAGCCGTTCAGCTTGGTAGATTGGAAATTGCAAAGGTAAATCCAAGAAAACATAACTAGTGAGAAAGGTGCTGTGTACTTTAGCATTTGATGTTCTTTTGTCTTATCCTGAAATACTATGAGAATGTGTATGTTTTATTTTGTAGGAAATTGCCAATGAAGTGCAGAGTGAATCTAAATGGAAACAGCTAGGTGAACTAGCCATGTCTACTGGAAAGGTATGCTATTTATTTTTGCATAATTATTGGTTTACATATCTGTAGCAGATATGTTTGTTGTCTTCATAAAACCTTATGTTAGTTTCATCTTTTGGTAATATAATATATTCTTGTAGTTGGAAATGGCTGAGCAATGTTTGAAGCATGCCATGGACTTGAGTGGTTTATTATTGCTTTATTCATCTCTTGGAGATGCTGAGGGGATCTCAATACTTGCATCCCTTGCTAAAGAACAAGGGAAGAACAATGTTGCATTCCTTTGTTTGTTCATGCTGGGTCGATTGGAAGAGTGCCTTGACCTGCTAGTCGAAAGGTAAATTCCGATTTGTTCACTAGAAATATGAAGACACAAATTTTGGAATTACAGTTGATTAATGAAGTATTCTCTTTGCAGCAATCGGATACCTGAGGCTGCTTTGATGGCTCGGTCGTATCTTCCAAGCAAGGTCTCAGAAATAGTAGCTATTTGGAGGAAAGACCTAAGCAAGGTGACGTTTAACAATTGTGCTCATGTCTTATTTTGACACTCCAGGTCATGTCTGCATTTTGAATGTTGGTTCATTTGATTTAAGAAAATTACATATGTCAACTTAATGCTAGTTTAGAAAGTTGACACAGCTATGGATACAATGGTTATGTTGCGCTGGTTCACCTGGTTGTCCATTTTGCATCCTCATCCCTTTTTTTGGCTACTTTGGATTTGGTTGATGACATGAAAACATCATAAGCAGTGAATATGGATTCCATGTCCTAGAGCTGAGAAATCAGAACATTGACTTACACTGAGCGTGTCTTTGTTCTAGTTTCTATCTATTTGTTTATTTATTTGTTTGTTATTTTTCTTGAAAATGTATAGGCAACAATCATCTTTAGTTCTGTATTCGTTCTCTAGGAAATTTAGGTACCGATTCTAGGATTTGAAGTTCAGGAAAAAGAAACATGCGATTCTTTTTAGTTAACACCAGAATAGCTGTACAAGTTCCAGTAATCTCATGTTGACTGTAGAAAAAAGTGGTACTAAGTTCCAGTAATCTCATGTTGACCAAAAAAAGTGTCACTAAATCTCATATGATAATTTTTTTTCTGTAAACTTCATGGACTTCTGCAATTTTTTCTAACTAGCTTTTCTAACGAGCTTCTTGTCTGCATTTATCAGCTGTATTCCATAATGTTGGGCTTTTATCGTCCACTCTGCTTTTGATATTGTGTGTTTGGAATTCCATCAGTAGACAACGATGGGTTCATTATTTAGGCCAGTACTCCGTGTGTATATTACAGTGAATTTTGGCTTGGGAAAGATTTTATGTGGAACTCTTACATTAACACCTGTGGATATCACTGCATCCATGTTTGCACATTTTTTGGGATTAATGTGCAGCCACTTTTTGCGTTCTTGTTCACTAATGTAGATTTATTGTGATTTAATGTTGCCTCCAGGTTAATTCAAAAGCTGCTGAAGCTTTGGCTGATCCTGGAGAGTATTCTAATTTGTTTGAAGATTGGCAAGTTGCTCTCTCGGTTGAATCCAATGCTGCGGAGACAAGGTATAGTTAATGTGGATAATATGCTTTTATACACTGATTTCACTGGAAATCCATTTATCTTAAAAGATTTTTTAGGGATGTTACTTGATCTAGTCATTGATTGTTGTCTTTTGATTGTTTATGTAGGGGTGTTTATCCTCCTGCGGAGGAGTATGCGAAACATGTTGATAAAACACACATGACCCTTGTGGAGGCTTTCAAGAACTTGCAAGTGGATGAAGTGAGCTTGCAAATGGATGAAGAGGAACCCTGTGAAAATGGAGACTCAAAGCATGAGGTAAGAAACCAACCAATGCAAACTAATGGTACTTAAAAATGTTGTTTCTGTTAATCAATTTGTATTGGCTGTTAATAATTGCATGATATCAACAGAGCAGATGTTCTGCTGGGATGAATCCTTGTTTTTGTTTTTATTTGTTCATATTTCTTCTCCTATATGAGTTTATAACTTTTATGTAATGTTTTCATTTGATCATAGGTTTCTGAACTGAATGGGGAACAGACTGTAGAGAATCATGCAGATGAACTTCATGAGGAAGGAAGCCAGGAGGAGGCTGTTGTCGTGGATGCTGACTCTACGGATGGCGCTGTACTCGTTAATGGTAGCGAAGCTGAAGAAGACTGGGGTACGAAAAATGAAGACACCTCGACAGCCTAAAAAGCTATGGGTTGGGCCAGTGTGAAAATCCAATTTTGTCTCTGGTGATTAATTGATTCTAAAGTGCAAATCTCTGACTCCCATTCTGACAACTCTCTGATCTGTCTACTATACCACTTTCTCCCCTAACTATCTGAAACTTTAAAATATTTCCAATGAATAACGGGTAAATGGGATATATACTGTCAGTGCTGACAAATGGGTATTCCATCTATTGGAAGTGCCTCAGCAATGAGTAATTATCTCTTGAGAACTGTGAGGTTGTTTCAGACGTTTGACTTATGATGGTTTCATGATGGTCTAACAATGATTGTATATACATATCTGTGTGTATACATGTATTAATTTAATCAAGTTTTAGTAAAGAAAGCTAGTATTGTCTGTGCTCAAGGGATATAGAGACGAAACAGTAGGACAAATGGATTTTCTTGCGTGCGTGTGTTTCTAATTATTCTTGTGCTAATTAACTTGTGAAAACCTTGGTGGTTTTGCATTATGTTAGTACAGTGGAGAATTTCTCTTTCCTGTGCTTTCATTAATTTTTGTTGTCTAAAGTTATCAAAAAACGGTTCGTTGTGCAAAACCGTGGTGGATTTGAATTATGTTAGTACAGTGTGGAGAATTTCTCTTTCCTGTTTGCTTTCATTAATTTTTGTTGTCTAAAGTTATCAAAAAATGGTTCGTTGTGTATACTATGGTTTGTTGTCTACAGTGTGGATCTTTTATTATCTCGAGGTTGAGATTGGGAGAGGAATATATATTTTTTCTTGTGTTTGTTATTTTTCATCTAGGTAGTTTAGTGCATCCTAATGCTTTTGTAATATGTTGTTTGCAGTGCTTACACCACGTCACTAGGTCTGTGTAAAGACTGCTGGTCCAGCTTTATGGATCCTACATTAAAGGTGAGAAAGATTAATTGCTGTGTTATTTTTATTGAAAGATTAATTTTTTGCTCAACTTGGAAGGATGTTTTAAATGAAACATACTAAGATATTATTTTCTCATGCCTGTAAAGAATTTTTCAGTTCCTTGACGCTGAGTTTGGATGAGAGTTTTTTTTTTAAATTCCTAAGAAATTCTGAAATGATGGAATTTAGATTCCCATCATTTGAGATTTCATTAATTGCAATTTTTATTGTTTGGAAATGTCTATTTGGGATTTGGAATGTGTGATAGATTAAGAAAGTTTGAAATGAATTTATAAAATAAAATTTCAAAAAGTCTTGTTTTGGAAATAAAAATAGATTCAACAAAAGAATTTGCAAATGACACCTATTTTGTGGAATTTCATCTGAGGAATTTAAACAACGAATTCCTTTGTTTTCAATTCCATCGAAATTTCAAATTTCTTATCTGATAATGCCAAACGAGAGAATTAACCCTTCGGAATTGTGAATCCCTATTTTAAATTAAATTCCTGGGAATTCACCCTTCGGAGTTGAGTCTCACGGACTTCCTTTCATTCTAGTGGGTAAAGCATACTCTGTTATAAACGTAGTACAGCCAGTTATTACGCTATTGTTTCAATGGTGGTTTCTTTTCCTGTAACCTGTTTCATTTTCACAACAGGTCTCCTGCAAGAGGCTGACAAAGAGGTGATGTAAAGGATTGGTTGTCTCTGTTACCCAGTGGTGTGGGCTGTAACCAAATTATAGTTTGTCATGGGGCACATGAAAGTTAGTTCCATAGTTTTAGTTAGTTTGCTTTTTGCATTCGACACAGATTCAACATATTCTGAGGCCTTTCTCATCAAAAATTTATGGTATCATTGTGAATGTAGAGAGAATTGAGCTAGTAAGGTTACCATTCAACTTTTAGAATTTTGGTTCCGGTTGGCGTTTTATGTTTTGAGAATTCTTATGCAACTCATTGTAAATGTGTACCCGTATTCATACAGTTTATACAATGCTTGTACTGGAGGATTAGCCTAAGACAATGCTAGTCCTTGCCCACAATTTCCAGGACAAGTTACATTTGCATAATATGTTGAAAAAGTTGCTTGGGAAAATGCCGGTGAATGAGGCATCTGATTCTTTAAAGCTTCAGACCAAAATCTATGACTTCTCCACTTGGAGTTATCACACTGAAAATCAACATTCTTTTGATACAATATAATTGATTCCTTTCCGTTTTGGGTGTTGTTAATACCTAGTTTTATGTTGGCTCCACTATATTGGTGTTCGTCTAGTTGCCTGATCTTTTGTCGTCGTTGGAATCCATTGACATGTTGGCTTTCCTCAATCGAGTAAGAATGCTTAGTTTGTTGATGGTTTTCATTGAATCATTGGTTGTAATATTTTCTGTGTGATTACGTTTAGTTTTTCGTTACTTTTCTGAATAAAATTAAAAGAAACAAGAAATAATATTTTTCTGTTTATTATATTTAAAAGTTTGGTTTCGGTTTTACGTAGTCTCCAACTCTCCATTGTATACTACTAGGTAACATGCCCGCGCCAGTGCGGGTTAGGCCTATCGAGACATATAATAACAGCTGATAAAATAATTTCGGCATAGTGATAAGGATGTGAATGACCAAAAACATTATCTTCTAATCGGAACAGAATTAAACATAAGCTAAACACCCAAGGTTCTAACATGGAAGGCAAATAAGAAAACCAAATATCAATGCTGTCTCATAATCCTTAAGCCAACATTGCATACTTTTTCAAACATATTCATAAGGTGCCGAAGAACATAGAGAACACATAAGAGCATAGAATGCACTAAAGTTATCTTGACATGTAGAAATATCTTTTCTTGACAATCTGGGGTTTAGGCATTTCGGTGTGAAATAGATCAATTTGACGCTAATCAGTGTAAAAGAATGAAGGACTTTTCTTTAGCAAGTTGCAAAATAAGCTTATTCATTGTACCTGATGATTGAATTGTGTTGTCGTTGTTCCACTTTTTAGAAAATCATTGTTTTTACCTGTGATACAAACAGCCTAGTTTCAGTAACTTAGTATTATGTACTGTAACTTGGGATAATACAATGGGACTCCAAATAGTGCAGCAAAACTTTTAAAAAATAAAAGATAGGGAATATAAAATATATATCCTTCAATGAAGTAGATGGAAAATAAGTTGAACAAAGAAATTGTCTTTTAGCTGCTCAATTAGAGCCTATAAAGTAGAAATATTTATTCTGTTTATTTTAATAATTTGAGGGATCACAACAAATAATCAATGGTGATAGTTAATCACAGATTATGACTCAGAAATACATGTTCTTGCTTTGAGTTTTCATGTTTCTGTTACACATGAGGCATTGACGTTGAGGCAACCTGCATCAAAATTATGGTATAGTACAGTAAAAATGTGCAGTGGCAAACACAAAACACCAATTACTCTTTTCATAAATATTAAAAACTAAATTCTTAGAAAAGAACCGAGCAAATGGTCATCCAAACTACAGAAGCAAATGGTGATTTTATACAGGAAATGTAAACTCAAAAACAAAATTATCGAACAATAAGCACTTCAAAAGAAAGTAAAGAATCTATCCATCAAAGCTGAACATATGCAACAGTTTTTATACATTATTTAAGAGCTTTCTGCCACATATGTTAGTTTCCTACATAAACGAAAAAGTGAAGTCACAATCTCAATACATTGCTAAATTCATAATCTCATTAATTCATAAAGTAACTAAAAAAATCCAAATATATGGAACAAATGAAAAAGGATACAAAATATGAGGAACACCTATGAAATGAACTCAGCGGAAGCCATTGGTAGTGGAATAGCAGATTATGTAGTGAAGGTGTGCTGGTAGTTCCATAAAAAAAGGTGTGCTGGAACTGTCATCTGGTTGCAAAACCCAAAACATATAAATAATTTTAGCAACTAAGGAAGAAAAGTCAGCTGAAGCAAATTCAAAGGAAAATTATATGTGATCAGAGATTCACAGTACCAATCACGAAAGGATGGTTGCCTATTTTGGAAGCAATGGAGGTTGTGAAATTAAAGATTCGACCAAAGCACAGAATATGAAAAAAGACGGTCAATTTAAGAAAGAAATATGAATATAGTAATATTTCAACGGTTTGCAGAAAAGAGTTCAAATATGAATCAAAAAACAAAAACCAAATGCAAACCCAGAATAAAAATACTTAACAGCTAAAACACATTACACACTCATAAACCTCTAAGACTAAAACAATCAGCAAGTTATCAGTTTCTTTCCAATCTTTTTATTTACTTTTTGTTCAAAGCCAAAAAGTAATCAACTATTACCAAAGTAATCAAGGCAGCACATGTATCATATAAAAACATCCAAGAAAAGAAAGAAGCCGAACCTGAAATGCAGATCCTATAACAAATCAGTCATAAACAGGCACAGAAAATTAAAAAGGAATATGCATTGCAGACTCCACGTGTATTCATCTCATCACACCATAAAGAGATGATAAATATAAAATAAGAATGTATGAATACCTATTATATTTGGATTATCATTTGAGATGCTGTGACCAATACTTTCTTCATTTTTCAAATTTTGAAGAAATAGTTCTCTTAAAAGTTTCCGACCCATCTCTATCATAAATGAAGGCAATAACAATATGTAAATATAGAAAGGAAAAAGGAATATTCATAAAATAATCTGGTTTACATAAGGAATTTCTGTTGTCAAAGATATAGATTGAAAAAGACAAAAATGAGAATGATTGCTACAAAAATGAGACAAAAGTTCTAGCATACCCGAATAAGACTTCCAATATTATGCATTAACTATACAATGAGTAAGAAGAATTCACAACTATTTTAATTCATAGATTCACAAAGACCTATTTCATATAGTTGTGGAAAACTTCAACTATAAAATGTTAAAGTTGTGAAAAGTGACAATATCATGAATATTTATATTAAAAGAAAAGATATTCAAGTAAAATAACAATTTATGAAATAGCTATGTCAGGGGTAAATAAGATTTATGGTCTATCAAAGGAGCATAGATTTATACGTTTGGTTCTAATTCTCAGTATATATGTAGATATTTGGTTAGCTTAACAATTTACCATGGTGTACAGATTAGTCTATATACATTCATTTTGTTAAGCTGCAGACCTTTAAGGTGACCTTGAATCCTAATAATTATGTATCAATCAATAAAATATGTTAATATATTTTCTTTTAATATCAGATTAAGAAATTGACAACTTTAGAAGAAACGAAACCACAGCATGAACACAAAACCATAAACGAAAGAGCTCATAAGCAATCAAGATTGATTCCATTTTGAGAAATTCCTACAGAAACTGGCATCAAACAGACATATTTTCGTGGCATAAAAGCAAGCATCATCTTCAGCCAGCAATGCACTGAACTTCGTGCTCTATCGCTATATTCGTTGTTCTTCTCTATAGTCGGATGTAATCCAACAGTTGTCATATGCTTGATTGAATTCATTAAAACAATTTTTCGAGCTACCAGATTTCCATGGTTCTATATATGTGAAAAACTACGAACTTGAAAAGAAATCATAGAAATGAAATAGATTTCAAGATCAAAAGATTTAACCGATTACAAAGGTTAATCATTAGAAGAAGATTCAATGCCCAGAGCTGCAATTGAACTTACTTTCAAGTGTATTCAGCAAGTATCAAACAACAGTAGGATACATGCATATAATCTCCAATCATTATCTTCAAAATTTAAAGATGTAAAAAGATCACAAAAACAGAAGCAACAAATATAATGTCTACTCATAATATACATCATAAATTTCAAGTGAACAATAATGATTTCTTCTGCCTTTTAGTCCTGCTTCGATTCAAACTATTTAACTGTGATTCTCTGGGACTTTCACTAATATTAATACTCCAAATTGAGACACCATTTGGAAAATATGAATTAGAAAAAGTAGAAAGGCTCGTATTTAAATTCTAGGTTCAACTTTTTTTTCACAATTCAAGTTCTCTTAAAGAAGTTCCACTAAAATAAACAAAACAGAGTTTATAGTTCATGATACAATAAGTTAATATAGTCTATGAACTCAATTATGCAATTTAAATAAAAGAATGAACCGAGGATAACATGCAGCAAGAGTTAATAATCGAAAACAATATATTTCTTTTACCAACCCAGGGAAAAACTATGAAATCTACGAACATTCTTGTGCTTTGGTTGATCTTTTATCTGTTGCTTGTTATGTTTTTTGTAATCGGTATGTTCTTGTTCGCTGTGATTGATCTCCAAACCATCCTGCAATGGGATGAAAAATACTGAAGACATAAAAAATCACCAGTTGATTTTCAAATCAATTTAATATGCAGTATTGCTTCTTATAACTTAACTAATGCAGTTGATTTTGTCCACTGTAGTTAAGTAACCCGGAGTGCAAGTCATAGTTCGTCTAAAACAAAATTTGAGCAACAACAGTAGAAGGTAGTACCTTAACTCATCTATTCCACATTCATTTTGATCTTTGCTGAGTCTTGATAGTCTTGGTAGTAGCAAGCAGTACAACTATGAAAATGGAGGTTAGGTTTGTTTATCCATGCATATTTTTTAAAACCCGAGATATATAGGAGAAGTGAGAAAATAGATTAAGTCTAACAGTTTGAATTAGGAATGGAAGTATCTAACATAGGGAGGTAGATAATCTGTAAAAAGGAGAATTGATTTAGCTTAATAGATTCACACAGCATGATACGATCTGAGAAGTAAATTCAAAACAGTATATTTTGAAGTCATGTAGTTTGAAAATCCAAACAAAGAAGCCAAAATCATAGAATTAATAAGAGTAAATCAAGTAGGAAACAATGAACCTAAAATATTTACAGGAACCATGAATTTCTCCCTATATAAAATAAGCACTTCATGTCTACTTCAACCAAGAATTATGACTTGTGTATATAACAACTGCACTATTTGATTCAATTTGTAAAAGAGAATGACATGATTTTTAAATATGAATTTGACAGCAATAGAGAACTTTCACACCACAGAGAAGCCAAACATTCAATTTGAATGTTTCCCAAATTACCTACAACATTGCAAAACATAAACCCTGCAAAAGACAGTACTCGAAGTAAGAAACTCAGTGACAAAAGACAATGACAACTAAAAAATACTATCTGATACAATCTCAACTTGATTAAGTTGAACAGGCAAATTGCAAACTATGACAGCATTTCAATAACCAATACATTGGTATCAGGATTTTCATAGTTTATATCAATAACCAATCATAGTTTATATCAGTAACTAATCATAGTTTCCCATGAATAGATAGTAGTGTTTGTAGCAGTTTAAAGTAAAAAGGTTAACCTAATTTGTTAAAGAAAAGACACACCTTCTAATAGCAACAGAGAAGCTTAGCAAGCCTGACAATAAGAGATAATATAAACCTTGAACTCAGAAGAGACACCTCTATTTCCTGCTGAATAAAACAATGGCAATGTTAGGTAAACCAAAAATGCAATAACATCACAACATCGTAACTAAAACAGGGAAAAAAGCACATATACCTTCTGAAATAACCAAAGAGAGAATCAGCTGGCTTGAATGTGGAACTAAACATAATCTAATCTGCAACTAATCCAAAACAAAGGTATTCATGACTCTTAAGCAAACAGATAAGAACATATTAACTGAAACTAAAAAAGAGAAAGAAAAAATAAAGATAAACACTGCAATTAGAGCAAGATATTTTCAATTTTATCATTACTGCAATTACGGCAACATTGCTGACTTAGACGATGAAACTGTGCAACCTAGAGACAATGTTATGATGGATTAATTGAAAAACAAACTCACCCTTGGATATGGTCATTCTTCCGACAGAACCCAATTCCTTAGCAACCAATCAAACCAAAAGATAGTAAATAATACAAAGCAAACAAAAATAAATGTTAAGCCTTTTGTAGACAAACGTTTGTCTCATTTGGTTACTACAGTGTTTAACTATTCCAAAATTGCTCCATTAGATGCATACAGTTGCTGCATTTAAAATGAAGAGAAACTAAAGATTAACACTTTGAGAATCAGATTAATCCCTATGACTACTGCAATGGATGAAATTGACACGGTCCACATATGCTTGCTATGAGCCTATGACTGGGGTCCAAACACCACCCTTCACACGTTTAAGTTGATGTCAATTTCCAATTTCTTTCACTGCAGAAGTGCATAGAAGTAACTATTCATATAATCATTTTTCGATTTGGACGGTGTCATGATAATCAACATGTATGTATAATTGGATAAATCGATTCGTCATAGCCCAATTAACCAGATTCCTATACATAAGAGCACCAGGTTGAATTTACCCAAACATATTTTGGATGTTTGGCTGAAATTCAAACCGATGACCGGGAACCCAGCAACAATGAATAGGAAATCGATATCCAATACTGACCTAGATCTCGTATTGGGTGCAACCCATCATTCAGGTGGTGACTACAGCACATGCAAAACCTGAATCAGCCCAAATCAACGAAAACGAACCAAAACTAAACACTGCAATAGAAGACCCAGGAAGAAGAAACACGAAAGGGTGAAAACCAAAACCTCAATCTTAAATAAACAGATGAAGACGATCATACGAATTGAATACTCACCGAGAAGGAGAAGAAAACGATTCAAGATTACCTTGGCTGCATAGTTCGATTCGTAGCTTTCTGGAAAGCTCGATCGATTTCGCTGAAAATCTGGGAGAGAGAGCGAAAGAGATCGGGAGAAAGAATTCGGCAACCGGCTATGGTTCGAGTGTTCTTCCTTGGCGGGTCAAATCTGAAATTGTTGCAAACAGTGAGGCGTTTGGGTGGTGGGGGAAGATGGATATTGTGGTGTGGTAATGCAGAGAGCGGGTGAAGATTGAAATTTGCTACTGCGGTGTGGTGATTGAGACTTTCTGATCGAGTGGAAGAATTGACAGAAACCGGATGAAAGAAAAGAGGGAACACATGGGAGCAGGTGGAAGGAGCAGGTGGAAGCAGAAGGATGAGAACGTGGGTGAAAGAAACAGATAGATGAGAGCAGGTGGAAGCAGAAGGGTCCGGTTTGGTTTCTCTCCCTCGGCTCCGATGCGAGAAGAAGCCATGAACAGTGACGGCTTCGGAAAAGAGCTTCTCGGCTTATGAATAGTAGCCCACGATTGTTATATAGGGAAATAACTTGATTCTGTTTGTTATATACGTCACAAGTCCGAATTTGTATAAACTTAAAAGAAGAAAAAGCAACTAAGAAACTAGTTTCTTTTCTTTATGAAAGGAATCCAGTTTCTAAATTACATATATTGAAAATCTATGTTACCCACTTGACCAAAAAAATCAATGTTACTCCAGCCTACTCCATATTTTTTTTAAAATGGAGGCAGAGTGAGTTATCATTTCGAGCCGTAGAGAGATTAAGTTTTAGCTTTTTTCATGCAAATTCTTTACACCCCAGCCTACTTATTGCTTCGCATAGATATAATTTAGATACAAATATGGATATGTTATGGAATATTCTGTTATGTGTGTCTTGGTCTTATGCAATTAGGATAAAGAATCCATATTCCCTATAGAGATATGTTTACTAGTTATTTAAGGATGTGTCATATGTATTCCTCTATAAATAGAGACACCTATCTATGAATAAAGTAAATTTGTTTCACGATTCTCTATTCACATTATTCTCATACTTCATTACATTATCAGCA
The DNA here is from genome assembly GCA_951800085.1 of Comarum palustre. Taxonomy (NCBI): domain Eukaryota; kingdom Viridiplantae; phylum Streptophyta; class Magnoliopsida; order Rosales; family Rosaceae; genus Comarum; species Comarum palustre. The sequence goes on from OX637572.1 coordinate 15,884,095, forward strand.
GCTCTTGAGTTGATAGCAACCATAAACCCTAAAACATAAAACAAAAAGCCTTCAAGCCCCCTCGGCTCCTTCTCCTCGGATTTCTTCTTGTCGATTCCTCCGCCAGCCGCTTTCCAACCACTCATCAGTCGTCGTTAGCTCTGAGATAATCTCGGCCAATTTCGAGACTCATCCGAGACCACATTCTTCAACCTGGCAATTTAACCCACTACTCGTTAACCGTCCGCTAACTGTCCGTTAAAAACTCGTCAGCTAACCGTCCGATTACATAATGGGTTAATGGGTTGTCAACCCGTTACAACCCGCCAGTTAGCAGACGGAAACGAGTTGTCCGTTGGAACCCATTTAACTCGTTAAGGCCCGCTAAGAAATAAAAAATAAAAAGAAAAAGAAAAAGAAGAAAACCTTACTAATCCATCTTCTTCTTTTTGTAACTTTATTTCATCTAAATTGTTGAAACTTTCAACCGCTAAAAGAATTTTTTTTGTATTTGATTAAAAAGTATATATAAGAAAGGATGAAAAAAAATTCTTAACGGGTCTTAACGGGTCCCAACGGGTAACCCGCGAACCTAACGGGTTCAACCCGCCATAACCCATTAGCTTAACGGGTTATAACGGGTTGAACCCGCTAACCGCTAAAGCCCGCCCGCTAACCGCCAACCATTCCATTTGCTAGGTTGACACATTCTCAAGTCCCCTTCAAGCAAATTCTGAGGTAAGTTCAAAGCAAACTTAAAATCTTTTCAAGTTCAATAATCTCAAGGAAGATAAATCTGGTTCATCCTTCTTCTACACCATTCTATGGTTGGAGTTGTAAAAATTGCAGGTTTTTAAAATCGTCAAATCAAGGTCACCTTTTAGGTCTGCCTCCCTTATGAGAAGCTCAGATCTTCGAATCATTGAGAAAAAGATATATTTGGACAAACCATTTAGCATCGTACCTTTTTCCAAGGTCTCGAACAATTACTAACACCTTGGTTTTTCTTGTTTTTGCAGATGGATTCTATGCGGGTTGAATTCAACGTCCTTGATGCTGATGACACTGAATACCCTAGGTGGGTTTCGGACGTCGAACAGACTTTCATCGGTAGAGATCTCATAGGGACGATCCACCATGATCCCAAAGCTACTCCGCATGAGAAAAAGATGCAGTCACAGGCGCTAATGTTTCTACGTCGGCATATGTGCCTGACTCTACGTTGCCAATATATGAAAAAATCAAATCCGCTTGAACTCTGGACAGTGCTGGCTGAGCGCTTCGGCAACGTTCATGAAACGCTACTGCTAATGCTATTGTCTAAATGGGATGACATACGCCTACTAGACTACAAAACTATGGAAGACTTCAATAGCGCCATGCTTCACCTTCAAGTTCAACTCAGTTTTTGTGGCGTTGACAAGTCGGAAGATGATATGATCACAAAGACGTTCTTGACTTTTCCCACGCAATCTAAAGTATTGATGAACCAATATCGCCATGATCACTAACAAAAGAGACTAACTATCTTTAGTGGTCTAATGTCACAGCTAATGACCGAAGAAAAGAGCAATCTAGTCCTTGATAAAAAAACAATGTTCGCCCCCGGACTGCACCGGCGAACAACTATGATACTGGCCATGGTGGAAAAGCTCCTAAAAACAGAGGACACAAACTTCGTGATCCATATGCGCATGAGAAAGCTCCTCAACGCATCAACAATTAGAAAAGATTTGGTGGCGGCAACCAATGCCGCCCCAATGTCTGGCGACGAGATGGTGGTGCCGCCAGCCTTAGTGGTGGCACACCAAAGCCCAAGAATCCCGCCAAACAACATACCTGTGCTCCCTCAGTTTGTAACCGATGTGGTTCTCTTGACCATTGGCATCGCAATTGCCGTGCGAACTCAAAGGTCGTTACTGCTTACAAGAAATATAAGGAGACTCTGGAAGTCAACTATATGGAGACTAATGACACTAACAAGAATGTCAAGCTCAAAATTAATGACTTTACACCTGATTCCAGCATGGATGCACCCGATTTTGATGTAGTCGATTAGAAAGTCTTTACTCTCCTATTTTTACCAAGTTTGTTATGTAATAAGGCATCTTACTGCCATGCTTAAGTTATTTTTCAGTTTCGAGACTCTTGATGTACTCAATTTTTCATTAGTGCTTATGAATGACATTTTGTTTTATCGAATCATTCCTCTTTGTCTCTTATGGTTACAATAACATGTACAAGTCCTTACATAATGGCATGAATCACAACGTACAAGGTTAGGTTGCTGCGCCGTCTCAGTCCCTCCTGAATGGATGGTGACGCACGGCCCTATGCACACTCATGTGTGCTTCATGTGTTTTCTGGCTAAGTCTTCTACTCTAGTGGATTTTTCATCATCGATTGTATCAACTAGGCTCATCCAAGTATAGTGTGATGTCTGAGAGTTGTCTAAAATTAAGGAGCTAGTGGTTTTAAGTGTGCCTCGTACTACCGACCATTCCACGGACATGTTTGGTCATATTACACTTGGAGTTATCGAAAGCTTTCGATTTTGGATCTCCATACGCTATTAAACCGAATTCCGTCTTTTAATAGATGTTGAAGACTTCTAATGCCGCATTTTTGATAAGAAAACTCTTCACTTATGGCCTTGATATCGGCCTACACGCCTCTTGCAAGCTCTAAAAACTTGCACATGTTAATTCTACAAAAACAACAAATCTGGCCCTCCTTGGATAGAAACTTCAAACGAGCATTGTAAACTGCTCCAGATGAACTAAAAATCCTATTTTATATCACTGGAAATCTCTACGATTCTATTTTCCAGAACAATTGGTCGTTTATTCATATTTATCGTAACAAAGAAGTTATGGCTGTTTGAATGCGCACAGGTCATCCTGCGTGAAATTTTTTTTGCACTCTACGGATTGATGATCTTATAAGTACTTTCCAATCCTTTTTAAATAGCTCCAAAATGAACTATTTACTCATATATCTACTCTCTTTTGTAGGTATGACTACTGGAGAGATCAAGTGCCTCGCAGATAGTGGAACTACCAACACAATCCTAAGTAACCGACAACTCTTTATTGAGTTAGTACCTTGTACAACCTCCGTAACAACAATGATTGGATCTTCACCTGTAATTCGAGGACGTGGATCTGCTCGATTCTTATTGCCTCATGGAACTTTGATCCATGTTGCGAATGCACTTTATGCACCTAAAGGAAATTGAACTATATTGAGTTTCAAAGACATACGCGCTAATGGTTTTCATCTGGAAACTCATTGTGAGAATATATAAGAATTTATGTGTATTACTTCTCATGAATGCGGACGAAAACGCACATTAGAGAAACTTATGAGTCACTCTAGTGGGCTTTACCTCACTACTATTCAGATTATTGAATCTCATATAGTCGCCAAACACGAATTTTGGGACTCTGACTCATACAAGCATTGGCATGACCGTCTTGGTCATCCTGGAAGAGATATGATGATCTAGATCTTGCGCAATTCGCACAGACATCCCTTCTTTAGATCGAAACGACGATGTTTGGGATATCATGTTCCCACTCCCCAAGGTGGTGACGCCACCATTGATGGTGGCAACCCATTGACGGCATTAGTGCCTGCCAGGCTCGACTACGACATCCCGGATGTCGTTCGGCCGCCTTCCCATACAGCTAAGGCGCGCCATCTTTCCCATAGTGTGTCATTGGCTCCTTCTAATGCACATCGCTCGTTTTGCAAAGCTTATTCCTTAGGAAAGATCACAACAAGACCATCATATGCTAAAGATAACACAACCAATATACTGTTCTTACATAGGATTTATGGTGACATATGTGGACCGATTCATCCAAGTTGTGGACCATTTAAGTATTTTATGGTTCTAATAGATGTCTCCACACGTTGGACTCACGTTGTGTTGTTATCTACACGCAACGCTGCATTTTCAAAACTCCTAGCTCAAATCATAAAACTCATGGCTCACCACCCTAATCATCTAATCAAGTCTATTCGATTGGACAATGCTGGAGAGTTCACATCAAAAATTTTTGATGAATATTGCATGTTAATAAGGATTGAAGTTGAACATCCCGTACCCCATATGCACACTTAAAATGGTCTTGCAGAAGCTACCATTAAGCGAATACAGATGAACGCTCGAGCTTTAGTTATGCACACCAACCTTCCAATTGCATCATGGGGCTATGCAATACTACAAGTAGCTTTACTTATTCGTTTCAGACCCACCCAACACCCAACCTTTAGTGCGTACCAGTTGGTAACTGAGTATGAGCCTGATATTTCACATCTACGCATCTTTGGTTGTGTTGTCTATGTGCCAATAACACCACCACTATGTTCAAAAATGGGTCCTCAGAGACGACTGGGTATCTATGTTCTATTCAAGGCGCAATTCGTCTATTGTCATATTGATGAGACACTCTTCCCGCTGTTAGGGGGAGATAAGAACACGGTGTTCATAAGGAACGACATGAAGTGTCGTGGTTTGTCTCCTCACAGTCTCATCATGATCCTCACACTTCTTAAGTTGATAATGAAGTGGAACAAATGCTCAATCGCCAAAAGGTAGCAGATTTGATGCTTGACTCCTTTGCCGAGGTTGCTAAAGTGACAAGATCTGAAATACCAGCTGCAAATGTTCCTGCAAGGCTCGAAGTCCCTCGAAATGAGGGCACAACCATCCCCTAACTCGGTATGGCTGCTGATGGCGCCGCTGCCCATGGTGGGGGATGGAGGCCGTGGCTCCTCCTCAAAGGAAAAAGGGGAGACCACATGGTTCGATGGATAAGCGTCCTAGAAAGAAACAGACTGCTGAGGCACAACATGATCCTTTGATCATTGATGTGGAGAATCCCTTCGATGAGATTATCTCTGATTATAGCTATGTCCTAGAATAGATGTTAGAATCCATGTGGGACGCCTCAAGATCAATGTCGACATCAGAGAATATAGAAATCTCCATGTGTTATGATAACACTTATGAATTGATAGACCGGTCATCTATGCAAGTCAACGACATATTTGTATATTTCGTAGCTCATGAAATCATATAGCACGACGATATCGAACCACGATTTGTTGCCGAATACCAACATAGAGCTGATTGGCCAAAATGGAAAGATATTATCCAGGCAGAACTAGATTCTCTAGCAAAACAACAAGTATTTGGCCCAGTAGTGCTAACTCTACCAACTGTAAAGCCTGTAGGACATAAATAGGTCTTTATTAGAAAGAGTAATAAGAAGAACGAGGTACTTAGATACAAAGCTCGTCTTGTGGTGCAAGGTTTCTCACAACGCCCTGGTATAGACTACAAGAAGACATATTCTCCCATAATGAACATTATTACTTTCCGCTATCTCATAAGTTTGGTAGTGTCCGAAAAGCTAGATATGCAGCTTATAGATGTGGTTACAGCTTATCTCTATGGGGATTTTGACTCAGAGATATAGATGAAAGTCCCAGATGGAATTTCGTTGTCTAAATCAGGAGACTCTAAACCACGGAGTGCGTATGCTATAAGATTGCAACACTCACTATACGGATTAAAGAAATATGGGTGAATGTGGTATACTCGTCTAAGTGACTACTTGATTATGAAGGGATACAAGAACAATGAACTATGACCATGCGTGTTCATAGATAAAACAAGCTCTGGATTCACTATTGTTGTCGTCTATACAGACGACATGAATATCATTGGTACTCTTGAAGAGATAAGAGAAATCATAGCGTATCTTAAATCCGAGTTTGAAATGAAGGACCTTGGGAAGACTCGATTCTGTCTAAGACTTGAACTAGAGCACCGAGCCGGTAGTATTCTAATCCACTAGTCTGCATATGTCCAAAAGATGCTCATGCGATTTAGTATAGACAAATTGCATCCGGCTAGCACTCTCATTATTGGTTGAAGTCTGGATATCAATAAAGATCCATTCTGTCCAAAAGATGACAATGAAGAGCTATTGGGCGCCGGAGTCTCATATCTTAGTGCAATAGGTGAGTTATTATACTTAGCTCAGTGTACTCGACCAAACATTGTCTTCTCAGTGAATTTGTTAGCTAGATTTAACTCAGCGCCAACCCAACGTCATTGGGCCGATGTAAAGAATGTATTTCGAACTCTATAAATTGAATTAGATCTTAACACATGGGGCCAACAACAACGTCATTGGGCCGATTTAATTACCTATTTGTAATTAAATCTAATAGGTTTCAAATGCATATTAACAAATATATGACCAAATCTCAAAACATTGAATTTAAGGTTTAGAGGTTATGAATTTAGGGTTTAGGGGTTTAGAGTTAGGAGTTCGGATTTAAAGTTTAGGGGTTGTGCTATTTCATTTGGGTTTGAGAGAGTTATTGTACAATATTAACCGAACTAGCCAAAACCGACTTCGACTAGACAACCAATATCAGGACTAACTCCATCTCAATTAAATGCGTTTATTTGTTTTCAGAGAGTTGATACACAATATTGATAGAACTACCGAAAATTGCATAATAACAATTTTTTCTAACAAAAATACACTTCGGCATCATCTTTTTTGTTTTTGTTTTTACAATCAAGCCATTAATAGATTAATTGACAGATCTGCCATCAGTTTTTTTATATTTTTACAGTTTTGCCACTCATTTAAAAATAATTTATATTAATTATAATAATAATAATAAGTTGATTGGTTTGTTAAATACCCGATTTTGTTAATAACATCTTTATAATAATAGAAAGAAAATTGAATCAGCTCTAAAACTAAATAATTGTGTTGAGTGTATTTTAACCGATTAATAATTGTATCGATTGTTCATAGTTTATATTCATTTATATCACTTTTTCCAAATATTTATTTTGACGATACATATGAATGTTGACATGCGTGTTTAGGGTTTATGATATCGATTAATAATTGTATCGATTTTTCAGGATTTATATTCATTTATATCAATTTGTTAAAATATTCATTTGACGATGCATATGAATGCTGATATATGAGTTTAGGGTTTAGGCCAGCAATTAATTTCTCTATTGATTAAGTTTATCAGTTCAGCTTATGACATGAACTGATGAGTGTTCCTTACTTGCAATTCTAGATATTTTGGTTATTAATATAAATTCGGTGTTAACGTCATCTCAATCAATTGTGTAATCTTTATTAGAGGTTCAGATAATTGTTACATAATATTGATCGAACTACAAAATTCACATGTATCGTGTATCAATTTTTTTTCAAATTATCTACATCTCAATGTAAATATATAATTAATATGATTAATAAGTCTTAAAGTTGAGATACATTATCTACTGAGGATTATAGGTAATGGCATAAAAACTAAATATTTTACGAACAAAATGCTGAGCCCGTGTTTGAAGGCTAGTTCTAATTATCGAGAGCAAGAACAACACGTGTCAATCAATGAGCTGAATCACATATAACTCGTATAACACCCTATGTAAGAAAGAAATATAGCCTCGTTTCAATCTCTCTCTCGATAGAATCAAATCAAATCCGTAAAACGCTAAAATATAAAACGCGACATCTATTTCTGGATCTATCTCTCTACACAAGCAGCCTACTTCTGCGGCCGCTTCTCTGTAAGTCCCCCGCTCCCTTTTCAATTTACTTTTACAATTTCGGATACTCACAATCATCATAGCCTTCATATTTGATTTCATTGCTGTCTGTAGTTTCATTTTGCTTTGCTATAAAATTTGACTTATATTTTTTAATTTGTTAATTTTGGGTTTTATTTCGTGCTGTGTTATTCTGGGTTTTGTTAATGTTTAGTTCTGAAATTGTGAATGACCCGGGTGTTAAGCATCTGTTTGGCTTCTGAGGAAATTGGGTGAAAATTTATAGGAGAATATAACCTGAAGGCTTAATTCTGAGTATTTTGCAATTCCGCAACCTAGTTTATTGTGGGTTTGCAATTTTCATGTTTGGAATGAACCCTTATTAGCATGCAATTGGATTCCAGTAGCATTTTGTCTCGCATATTCTAAATTTTATCTTTTGATTGATGGGTCAATTATCAGTATACCTATTGTTATTTAGCTACTAGTTTAGCATTGTATCCATAGCATCCCTAGATTAATCTAACATCTTACTATTTCGTCTGTGTATTGGATATTTGTATCAATTTAGTTGTTGGGTTTGTTTATTTTACTTGCAATTTGTTTGTTTCGTCTGTTGTATCCTTGCCCACCTTGCAAAACCACGAGTTTCTGTTCTTGTTGTTTAAGTGTGTTTCATGTGAATTGGTTGAAAACCACCAAATTTCAGTTCTCTTAGTATTTTCTCTTTTCAATTATAATTCTTTTACCAACCAACAAACCAAATAGTTAATCATGCTTTGTTCAAAAATTAAACCAGCGGGATATGCTTTCCCAAAATTTATTTATTATGTATTTCTTCAAAGATGTGAGTATTAATGTGTGCTTGATGTGTTTATGGCTTGAACTGGTGTGACTGCCACCAATGTAAAACAGAAGTTCCATATTGGGGGTGTACTGTGTGCTTAAATGTGTTGATAGATTAATCCATCAGAAATGACATTGATGTACTTGATAAACATTAGACCTGGAATTTTTTTGTATTAATTTGCTTATTCATAATGTTAATTGAAGGTGTCAGAGCTAAAAAATAAGTTTTCTGTGGTTAAGTTTTTAAACAACCCAGAAACGTAGCGTCAGACACTTGCAACTCTTAGTGGTAGGTTGTCTTTCTGTAATCATGGCCAGTGGAATTTTATATTTGCATATATCTGTACTTACTTTACCTTGGGAGTAATAACAACCAATCCATTTGGTGCACTTCGTTCATTGTCTGATCGTTTGTCCTGATGCATAGTTAGATTCATTATGTAAAGCTTTGAGTTTTAAGTTTAAGGTGTTTGCATCTTCTTGCCTGGGTTGATGAATACTGTTTTCTTTTCTCTTAAGAACAACGAATACTGTTTGGTCAGCATAAATAGATTTGACTGTTTATTTTTTCGATGCGGGATTTGACTTTCTAGTTTCTTTCCAGCACTATGAGTTTAATGTATCTATTTGTTAAATTAGCTTCATAAATGAATCAATTCATGTGATTTGCAGAGAGAATATCCGAGACAAAAATCCTAAGAATCTATTTTCTTGATTCATCTATCCATGGCGGATACGGAAAATGCCCTTCCACCTTCTAAGAAACGGGCTGCTGGAAGGGAACTGTCTCGTGATAATCCAGGCCTTGATGAGGAGGAGGAGGATGCTGAACTATTGGCTGGAACTTTCAAGAGGGCCAGTGAAGAAGTGCTAGCAACAAGAAAGATTGTTAGGGTTCGTCGTCCTTCGGCAACTTCAGCTCCTACTTCCAACCCTTTTGCTGGGATACACTTGGTTCCTCCATCTGAAGCTAGTGCAGACCCTTCTCAAGTTGCCGCTGATGAACGACCTGCTAGTGATGCAAGAATTCTAGATGAAGCTAAACAGGAGTTTGACAGATCTGCTGGAGATAAGAAGAGCGATGTGGAGGAAGACAAAGTTCCCAATGAGGCAACTGAGCCTGGGGTAGCACATGATCATACTGAAGCTGAATCTGCTGCAGATAAGGAGAACATTGTGAAAGAGAACAACATATCTGGGGAACCGGCTGTTGGAGAAGATAAGGCTAAAAATGACCGTGAGGCTGAAAACAATGTAAAGACTGTAACTGATGGTGAGACCGGAAATTTTGAAAAGACTGAAAATGAAGAGAAGAGAGAGAAGAAAGATGAAACGGAAAATGCCTTTCCACCTTCTAAGAAGCGGGCTGCTGGAAGGGAACTGTCTCGTGATAATCCAGGCCTTGATGATGAGGAGGAGGATGCTGAACTATTGGCTGGAACTTTCAAGAGGGCCAGTGAAGAAGTGCTAGCAACAAGAAAGATTGTTAAAGTTCGTCGTCCTTCGGCAACTTCAGCTCCTACTTCCAACCCTTTTGCTGGGATACGCTTGGTTCCTCCATCTGAAGCTAGTGCAGACCCTTCTCAAGTTGCCGCTGATGAACGACCTGCTAGTGATGCAAGAATTCTAGATGAAGCTAAACAGGAGTTTGACAGATATGCTGGAGATATGAAGAGCGATGTGAAGGAGGAAGACAAAGTTTCCAGTGAGGCAACAGAGCCTGGGGTAGCACATGATCATACTGAAGCTGAATCTGCTGCAGATAAGGAGAACATTGTGAAAGAGAATAACAACATATCTGGGGAACCGACTGTTGGAGAAGATAAGGCTAAAAATGACTGTGATGCTGAAAACAAGGTAAAGACTGTAACTGATGGTGAGACTGGAAATTTTGAAAAGACTGAAAATGAAGAGAAGAGAGAGAAGAAAGATGAAACTGTGGAACCAAGTGCCGAAGGTGCCACTTTGAACTCATTTCAGCAGCTTTCGAGTAGCCAAAATGCCTTCACAAATCTTTCTGGAACTGGGTTTTCCACTTCCACCTTTTCGTTTGGGCTTATTTCAAAGGACGGGTCTGCATTGAGTACTGGCTCTGGTTCTCTTTTTGGGTCAAAAGGTGATCTATCTTCTGGTCTCGGTCTATCTAACAATGGAAGTTCGTCACTCTTTGCTTCAACAGGGCCTTCAATTGTCCCAAGGGGGGACATCCCTTCAATGCAAGAGGTTGCAGTTGAGACTGGAGAAGAAAATGAGAAAGCGGTTTTCACTGCTGCTGCAGTGCTATTTGAATTTATCGATGGAGGCTGGAAAGAGCGTGGAAAGGGGGATCTGAAGGTAAATGTATCTGAATCTGGGGTTGATAAAGCCAGACTGGTTATGAGAGCCAAGGGAATTAGGAAGGTAATTTTGAATGCAAGTCTTTACCCAGACATGAAGCTGGAAGATATGGAGAAGAAGGGTGTTACGTTTGCCTGCATGAATAGTATCGATGAAAAGGGTGATGGGTTATCCACAGTTGCTTTGAAGTTCAAGGATGGGTCCATAGTTGAGGAATTTCGCTCTGCTGTTACAGAGCACAAAGGCAAGACCGCTACAGTTATGAAGACGCCTGAAAACTCTCCCAAGTGATTGAGAGGCAGCAAATGTCAATGCTCAGTGAGTTATATTTCCTCGTGTCGAGTTTGAATTTAAAGTCGTTTTACCTTTTGGGGAGAAAACGGAGTTCAATTTATTTAGTCTGGCAATTCTAAGCCCTTTTGTAGCCAGAGCTAATGAGCTATAGTCATGTCCGTTTTGTTGTAGTTTACTTTCGGTCTAGTCTTTCAAAGACGGTGTCAACTTCATTCCCGGATAGGTACAGACTATTTTAAGCTCTTGGGATGCTGACTGCTTGATAAAGTTCCATAGTTCGTCCCGTATCTGCAATATATGTTGAACTGCTGTGTCAGATATTGAAAGTTTCCTGTTTGAACCGCTCCTCAATATTAGCTGCACTGCATTTCGAGAATTATGCAACTTTGAATTCAGTTTCTGTTTGGGGAACTATACTAAAATGAAATGAGAATCTATAATTTGAATTCCTTCCTGTTCTATGATGTGTAAGGTCATCTATTTTGGTTTTGAAATCCAAAGGTTGATGAAAATGATATGCTGCCATTGATGCGACTTATGGTTTGAATTTTGATGCGACTTATGGTTTGAATTTTGATACGAAAGCCATTTGGTAACAACAGTCGTTTGTGATCAAATGGAGTGGCACAAGCACAAACCAGCGTTGTGTCACGCCCCGTCAATTAACGAGTTTCTTGAGCATTTTTTATGCAAGTGGCTGAAGAAAGGTTTTGGTGAGCATATGAGTATTTTGAAAGAATCCGGAATATATAGGTCTTGAAAGATCAGGAAGTATTTGGATAATTTCTACTTTAGAATATTGAAGAGGCTCTATGACACTTTCGAACTCTTTAGAAATTTGGAGTCTCTAAGACACTAAAGCTTTCTAAAGAGTAATGCTAGATGGACCATATTTTAAGAGACTATCTAGAGCCTACCTTATGTGACAGCTTACGTGAAATTGTTATATCATTATAGATTAATTTCTTGCTTTTTATTTTTTCATTTTCTTAATACAAAAATTCTTTTGTTTTTGTATTTTTTACTTTCTTGATTATATCTTATAAACCCTAATATGTTTTTCTTTCGAATCAGATCTGTTTCATCGACGTCTCAACATACGCTGTTCTTCTCTTCTCCTCTCTCGTGTCTCCTCTCACCCCCTCTTCACTTAATCGTTGCAAGAGCTGTGCCTATCTATCCAGTCGTGGTTTGATTTTTTCTTCTTCAGAGTTTAGGGTTTACAGGACGTGGATTTGAATTTGGCATGTTTGTTGTGAAACTGATCTGATTCAGTTGCCTGCATATATACATGCAAATCTGTGACTACAGTAGCTGTTCATATGCTGGAGCTGGAGCTGAAGCTTGAAACCTGAAGCTTAGCTAACGCCTGAAACAAGAATTTTACTTGGATGATTATTATTTGTATGTGTAATGTGTTATGTACTTTTTATTGTTGAGTTTTTGACGTATAGAATTCTTCAGTGTCCCTCCCACTCGTTTTTAGAGTTAGAGTTTGAATAGGACAACGTTATACTTGGATGATTCTTTAAGCACATTGGAAGTACCAATGGAAGTAAATCAATTGATATATAACTGGAATAGTCAATACATATCAACAAATTGTTAGCTTAATCATGTGGCTTCCTTCATTCTTGTCTAAACTCAAACAACTCTAGCTACATAATTGAAAAAACGAGATTGAAATATGTTTGATTTTTCTGCTGTCCTTCCACTCCTTCAACTACCTCATGCCTCCATCGTCTCATGTCTTTGATGATACAACAGCAACATCAACCAACGGAAGAAAAACAAATCTTTGTTGACATAACTTTAAATCTGTGCATGTTAAATTTCAAATCTGTGCTACAAGTAGTTCAGGATTAAAGAAGAACAAAACAAACTTGCCAAATTCAATTCACGTCCTGTAAACCCTAAACTCTGAAGAAGAAAAAATCAAACCACCACTGGATAGATAGGCACAGCTCTTGCAACGATTCGTGCGAGGGAACCAATATTGTATAAGACAAGAAGCTAGTACTGATTAAGTGAAGAGGGGGTGAGAGGAGACGTGAGAGAGCGAGGAGAAGAGAAGAACATATGTTGAGACGTCGAAGAAACAGATCTAATTTGAAAGAAAAACATATTAGGGTTTATAAGATATAATCAAGAAAGTAAAAACATAAAAACAAAAGAATTTTTGTATTAAGAAAATGAAAAAAAATAAAAAGCAAGAAATTAAGCTGTGATGATATGACAATCTCACGTCAGCTGCCACATAAGATGAGCTCTAGATTGTCTCTTAAAATATGGTTCACTTAATATTACTCCTTTCTAGAACCCTAAAAAGGCTCAAGGCTTAAGACCACTCCAAAAGTCTCGAGAATACTCAATGTCTTACTTAGAGATATATATAAATCTCTAGAATTGTCTACACTTGTACATATCCTAGAATTATCTACAAACTTAGACATGGAGGAAGAAACCTATAAATAAGGAGGCACCTTTCTCATTTGGAGATAGAGAGCTGGATAGCATTCAAGCTCACTTGTAAAGCTTTGTAAAGTTCTTTTAGCTTAATATAAGTTCTCTCATTTACAGTTCTTCTCCCTTCATTCAAGTGATCTAGTCAAATTATTCGTGTGAGTAAGACTGACTTGATATAATGAAAGTGCTAAGGCCACACGAGTAACTTAGCGAAAGAAAGCTCATGACAGTTGGTTGCCTCTTGAGTTGATACAACATTGCAACTTCTCCATGGTCAGTTATGGAAGCACCAACTACAATCTGAGTCCGGTGGTTTAAAGGACCAAAATAGATGGGATTGGTATTTGGTGAATGTGAACTACATATCCTTCATTTCTATAAATTTCATGCCTTCTTCAAAGGTTAGGTCGATCATGTAATGTCTAGGTGGCTCATTCTTTTCAGGTGGCTTTCCAAGGTTCTCACACAATGTATGAATGACGTTCAAATAATATAGTAGAAAAGTGTACTAGGCTACTAGTCAATGTGCTCCAACTCACCCTATTGAAAGTTGAGCACCTAATTTAGATCTTAAATCTGATAAGTCCTTGTATTTTTGTGCACTGTGTCACACATGGTTTTGTGCTCTATCTGACCATCTCTAACTTAACCTGAACTTGTCTATCATATACCGTCAACATTTCAGGTAACAAAATTTTCGACTGATATATAAGATTAATCTGGATTCCTACTAATATGACCATAATCGAGAAGTGACGGAAAGTGTATCTGGAGATCGAGGAAATCAAGGAACACAGTAGGTCGTCGAATCCCTAATATTCAGGTGTGAGAGAGAGTCACCGCAAAAATGTCAGTCTGACAAATTAAACGAAGTCACCTCTTTTATAGGCGTATAACTAGTTCAAAGCTTCCCACCCACTTTTGGGGTGAATAACGGTTTTACCGCGATTTAAGTTTATTATTGTTGTTGTCAGCTAAAAGGGGTTTGTTTGTTGTACAACACTACATACTATGCAGACTAAAAATATAGTCTTATTAGTGTATAAAGGTGGGCTTCAAGGCTGGCTCTGGTCCGGTTTATACCCCAACCGCAAACCAAACTAATGTTATACTTTAGTCCGGTTCAGTCCGGTCTGATCTGGTTTTCTACTTTTTCAAATACCAAACCGCAAACAAAACCACACATACGGTTCGGCATTTTTCCGTTTTTTTTTTATAATTTTGGTAATTTTTCTTCTCATGATCTATTATAGTGAAAAATGACTCTGATTCACAAAGTTGTATATTTTGTTTACAACCTACTAAACAAGTTATACAACATTAGTAACCACATTGCGATTCATATGTCTAAAATTCAAAAATGAAAATTTGACCGCTTGATATGATCATTACGATGAAAGATGTCTATGGTAAAAAATTCAACTGGATCCGAAAACATTAAGGGCTCGATCGAAACGGTCAACCCAAATCTATCGTCATTTATCTACGGAAACACTCATATCTGCCTCTATATGACGTAGTTTGGTCGAACCTTCCACACAACAAACTCTCACGTAGATAAGTCGCAACCGCCCATATGAAAATATTGTGACATTTACTTCTCGACGATAGGGCTCCCCATAGGGAATAATAATGGTAAATAAGATTGACTGATACTATCGGCACTGAGACGTTACTTGAATTACTTGATTTTTGAACCATAATCGTATTTCACCATTCCGATCACATCTTATTTCATGAGTTTTTTGATAATTTTACTTCTATGTAGAGTTGGTTCAACAAATTTGTGCATTTATTTAAAACCTACTAAACAAGTTATACAACATTAGTAGACACATTGTGATTATGATGACTAAAATTCACAAACAAAAATTCAACCATCTGATATGATCATTATGACAAAAGATATCTATGGTAAAAAATTCAACTAGATCCGACAATGTTAAGGGCTCGATCTAAACAGTCAACCTCAATCCATCGTCATTTATCACATGAAAACACTCATATTTGCTTCTATATGACGTAGTTTAGTCAAACCTTCCACACAAAAACTCTCACGTAGATGAGACTTAACCAGCCATATAAAAATTTTGGGACATTTACCTCTCGACGATAGAACTTTCCATAAGGAATAATAATGGTAAATAGGGTTGACCGCTTTGATCGAGACTCAAACATTGTCGATTCAAAATAATTTTTCTACCGTAGTCATATTTCATTATAACGAACACATCCTAGTTCATAAGATTTTAAAAAAAATTTGCTTACTCTGTGTAGTTGATACACAAAGTTGTACATTTGCATATAACTTATACCATATTAGTAGGCACATTGTGATTTCAATGGCTAAAATTCTCAAAATAAAAATTGGGCCGTCTGATGTGTTCATTATAGTTAAATATGAGTGTGATAGAAAATTCAATTCGATTAGGTAAAGTTCGAGGCTCAATCGGAGCAGTCAACCTTAATTTAGCGTCACTTATCATACATAAACGCTATTATCTACCCCTTAGTGACCTAGTTTGGTCGACTCTTCCACACATTACACTCTCACATAGATGAGATGTAACCACTCTTGTAAATTTTTTGTAACGTTTACCTCTCGAGGATAGGGCTCCCATAAAGAAAGATAAGCGTAAATAGGGTTGACCGCTTAAATCAGGACCTAAACATTGTCATTTTAAAGTGAATTTTCTAACTTAGTCGTATTTCACTACAACGAACACATCCTATTTCACAAGATTTTTGAAAATTTTGTTTCCTCTGTATAGTTGGTTCACAAGCAAGTTGTACACTTGCTTATAACGTATTAAACAAATTTTACTCTTAAAAGTATCACGAATATATATATATATATATATATATATATATATAGGGGGCTGCTTGGCTGCGGACGTCCGCACCAAAGGGTTCGGTGCAGATGTGTGATTTTGCACCACTTTTCGATCTTAGTTTCAGATCTTAACCGTTCAATATCTAGGTATATATGTATAGATCATCTCTGTAAAATTTCAACTCATTTGGTGATCGTTAAGGCATTCAAATATGTGATTTACCATGAAGAAAACAGATATATTTGTATTAAAGTTGACCGCTAACTCCAGTTTGAAAGGTCTGATTCATTTTTTAAGGGACTGAAACCGAAAACCGGACCAAATTGATCCTGTTCGGTCTGTTTTTTCTTCTAGTCTGGTTTTTTGTCTGGTTTAGTTTAAACTATTTTGATTTAGTTTCCAGTTCGATTTTCGGTTTCAGTCCCAGATGCCCCTCTAGTGGGCTTATGAGAGTCAAACTGGTAAATACATAATCCCTTCATTAACTTCTACAATCAATCAGAACCACACATTTCAGTCTACATAGTATGCATCACTGCATTATATAACTTCATGTTCCCTAAACTACACTTGTTTAGATAAGTCGCAACCACCCATATAAAAATATTGCGACATTTACTTTTCTACAATAGGGCTCCCCATAAGGAATAATAATGGTAAATAAGGTTGACTGATACTGTCGGCACTGAGAAGTTACTTGAATTACTTGATTTTTGAACCATAATCGTATTTCACCATTCCGATCACATCTTATTTCATGAGCTTTTTGATAATTTTGCTTCTATGTAGAGTTGGTTCAACAAATTTATGCATTTATTTAAAACCTACTAAACAAGTTATACAACCTTATTAGACACATTGTGATTCCGATGACTAAAATTCAGAAACAAAAATTTAACCATTTGATATGTTCATTATGACGAAAGATGTCTATGGTAAAAAATTCAACTGGATCCAACAACGTTAAGAACTCGGTTGAAACGGTCAACCATAATCTATCATCATTTATCTCATGGAAATGCTCATATCTGCCTCTATATGACGTAGTTTGGTCGAACCTTCCACACAACAAACTCTCACGTACATAAGACGCAACCACCCATATAAAATTGTCACGCCCGGCCCAAGTTTACCTACCTAAACCCGGGTTAGGACGTGCGGGACCTATCCCAAGAGAGATTTACTCGTAATCCCCCTTGAGAAGGGATAACCCTTTTTCCAAACCAATTTCAAACAGTCCACACGATACCGGAATAGACCTCACAGCCGGAGGTTATCCCGATTTTCGTATTTGGATCTCAAACCAATCATTTAGAGGACCTAGGGTTCTAATAATATTTGTGACTGCACCCGAATCCCGGTCAGGCTGCCTACGTACCCTATACTCAGAGATTATCTCTGTAAAATTTCAACTCATTTGGTGATCGTTAAGGCATTCAAATATGTGATTTACCATGAAGAAAACAGATATATTTGTATTAAAGTTGACCGCTAAATCCAGTTTGAAAGGTCCGATTCATTTTTTAAGGGACTGAAACCGAAAACCGGACCAAATTGATCCGGTTCGGTTTAAAATGTTTTGATTCAGTTTCCAGTTCGATTTTGGGTTTCAGTCCCAGATGCCCCTCTTGTGGGCTTGGAGCAGATGCAGCAGAGAGCTCCATCACCTCAATTCGACCGCTGGAGTGCTGGATTGATGGAGAAAGGAGATGCAGCGGCTGCAAATGGAAGGAGAAAAGCAGGTGGGACCCACGCGGAGAGCAGCAGAGAGGCAGGCCGGCAAGCACGAGGCGCCTGCCTCTGTGATGGAGGCAGTTGAGGTGGGACCCACGCATGTGGCGTCCGCCCTTTTTTTTTTTAAAGCTGGCGCATGCATTGCACGCGCGGATTAAAAAAATTTAAAAAAAAGTGGCCGACAGCTTTTTGCCGTTGGCCAATCAGAAGCCGACACGTGGCAATTTCAAATTAGTCGACCGTTTGCTTCCGAACGGTAATGTTTGTACAACGGTCAATTCTTCCCCTATATATAATTTCAAGTTATTATATATGAAAGAATTTTATTTTCTAATTCATTATAATTTTCAAATTAAAATACAATGCAAAATAAAATTAGAATACCAAATTAAAATACAATGCAAAATAAATTACATTAACGAATTAAAATACAATGCCCAATTGATTATTGTTGGTTGGCTTCTAAAGCCCAGTTGTGCTCCACTAAATCATTTTGAAGAATGTTGTGGATATAAGCTGACTCGAGGTGGTCAATACGATCCCAAAATGCATGTTGGTTTCGTCCATCTCTTCCCACAGGTAAAAAAGGAATTCGAACGCCCAAATGATCCACGGGCCCATCATAAACTCTTGCAGCTTGTGGGTTTAGAAGATCTTCTTCTTCCGGCTCGATAAATCCGCTTTCCTCAAATTCATCCTCTACAATCATGTTATGCAATATAATACAAGCCATCATTATGCTTTTTAGTGTCAACCTCTTGTGTAACCGAGCTCCATGGCGAATGATAGCCCAACGAGATTGCAGGATGCCGAAACACCTCTCTACATCTTTGCGGTATCCTTCTTGTTTCTTTGCAAATAGTTTTTGTGCTTGAGATTCAGGGTTTGGAATAGTTTTCACAAATGTTGAGTACCTTGGATATATTTCGTCAGCCAGATAATAAGCATTGCTGTATCTCCTTCCGTTGACGTGAAACGTCACAGCCGGGGTGTTTCCAGCTATGAGCCCTTCAAAGACATGTGATTGATCGAGGACGTTGATATCATTTTGAGCTCCTGGCACACCAAAGAAAGAGTGCCACACCCACGTGTCATGCGAGGCCACCGCCTCTAGTATGATGGTGGGACGACCCTTCCGACCAGCATAAGCTCCATGCCATCCGGCTGGACAGTTCTTCCACTCCCAATGCATGCAGTCAATGCTTCCGATCATTCCTGGAAAACCTCGCTGATCAGCCCTAGCAAGAAGCCTTTGGAGGTCTCTCTTTGTTGGGGCACGGAGATATTCTGGACCAAAATGATATTCCACCTGTTGGCAAAACTTCTTCATGCACTCTAGTGTAGTAGATTCACCCATCCTGCATATCTCAGCACACTGGTCAGCAGCTGCACCATACGCTAACATTCGAAGGGCACCTGTCATCTTTTGTTCGGGCAACAACCCTAGTTCTCCAACGGCATCACCTTTTTGATGCCAGTAAGTGTCGTGGTTGCAGAGCTTCGTCATGATACGGTCGAACACATGCTTCTGCATTCGGTACCTCCGACGAAATTCTTCCTTCCTAAAGATAGGACGCTCGATGAAGTAATCAGCCATGAGACTTGCTCCCCCAGTTGCCCTATTTCTGGGGTGATTAGGAGAGCGACCAGGGCGTGAACCTCATCCTTGTGGTTGATCTGATGTATTAAGATGTGTCATCAACATGGCCGCATTAGTCATCATGGTATCCATCATCTCAACATCCTCTTGATTGTGTTGTTGCCCTTGCTTCAACAATTTGCGAAAGAAGCTCATCGTAGTGATCAGGGAATGTGGAGAAGTAATTGAGGGATTGTGTTTTCAAAAATTTGGAAGTGAGTTGTGAAGGTTGAGTGAGTATAGAGTGTGATGAAGCTTATTTATGGTCAATTTCGGATCATAGAGTTTGAAGATCATGTTACACGTGTCCAACCGTCATTCGTCGAAAATCTTTTCGAAAATCCAATGACATTATTTGACCGACAAACAGACACATGTCGATTTTTGGTTCGTCGAAAATCTTATCAAAAATCCTATCGAAATCCAACGACATTATTTAGTTGACAAGCATATACGTGTCAAATTTTGGTTGGTCCAAAATCCTATCGAAAATCTATACCATTATTTCGGTGATAAGGAAATATGGAAAATGTCACATGTCACTTCACTATTGGTTGATTATCATATACAAAATTTTAAAAGTTAAAAACTTAATTGATGAATAGTGATTGCCTCTGTGACGGAGTTGCACCGGTGCATAAAAACTGGATCAGAAAAGCAATTTGTAGTGAATAGTAATTGATGGAAGCAATTAAATTGATGGATTGATGGATTGAGGTGGTTGCATATGCTCTTATGAGAGTCAAACTGGTAAATACATAATGCCTTCATTAACTTCTACAATCAATCATAACCACACATTTCAGTCTACATAGTATGCATCACTGCATTATATAACTTCATGTTCCCTAAACTACACTTGTTTTGTTTTGTTTTATTTTGTTGCTTTTTAGATTGTCTACTCTCTTTTGTTCCCTTCTTTTTTCCTTCTTTTTTTTTAAAATAAGTAACCGCTCTTTGTTTTTTAGCTTTCTCAGAAAACAAAATGGTTCATTGGTCGTTCTCTTGTTAAGTTTCACTATGATGTATAGGAATTCTACAAAAGTAAGACATGTTCTAGGAGAAAGTATAACGAGAATAACAGTGTACTCATTTATTGATAGAAATGCTGGTTTATAAGCATTATATTGAGTCTCCCGAATAATCCAGAAGATCTATCAATACTGTAATCTATTATAATAAGGAAAACAGATGTGAGACCCCGCACGTTTTTACCGTGGTTGATGACGAGTTACTGAGGTTTAAGTCGTATTCAGTAACTTCGCAAGTGAACGACCACGTTCATTTTTAAGTTTTTAAAAGTTCTTCAAATTCCTCAATTAATGACTCGATGTCATAATACGTGTTGACACGAGTCTCTCGGTATTTTCGAAATATTTTTTTGGAGCTTCTGTTAATTTTCTACTAATTTCTGAAGTTTCTAGTAATTTTTAATTACCACTCTGGTAAAACAGTTTTACCATTTAACTATTTACTTTTTATCTTCTTTAAATCTGGGCCGTTGGATCGATTTGAGATTTGACCTGGGTCGTTGGTTTTAGTATAAATATATATGAGAGGTTTGACTCGGTCGAACCTCCCAACTTTGGTCAACTCTCTCTCTCTCGACACTCTCCTCTCCCTCTTGTCTGCTACGCCTTCCCCACTGCGGCGGCGACGCCTCCGGCCAACACTCGCTAGCGCATCACCACCATTCAACTCCACACCACCTTCTCGTCCTAGCCCATCCCTCCTTTCACCGTATCATCCACTGTGGAGGGAGATCGACGGCGAGACCAGGCAGCGGATGTTTATAGGTGGAACCTAATATTTCACCTTTACCGGGTTACAATTAAATGTGAAGCCACTCTGGGCCCTTTGTCTGGGCCCAATTCGCCATAAAGCTGAGTAAAGCAAGGGAAACTACTCCCACATTGTAAAGGGACAGAAATGCTGCCTTCAATGCTACTACAAATACCGGCACATGCCTCCCCATAAAGGTACGATGAAACTTCTTGACTATTCCCGAGTTTTATGCTTAGCTGACAGTGTCTAACTTAAGCATCGGAGTGGCTTCCCTCGGTAAACCCGGGGACGCCTCTTTGACGTGTTTGTTCTTTGCACAGGAAAACTCGGAATACAAGGAAGTTCGCTATTTCTGGAGCCGTGCCACCCGCTAAAGGGACCGCGAGCCACCCGGAAACAATTGGTGCTCTCGTTGAGAGACGAACTCAAGACCTTTCGCTATTTCAGTTAGCAACTATCCAGGCCGAGCATGGTATTCTTCAGGCAACCCTAGCTCAGAGGGCGAATGCCAATGAGACGTCGGCCAGACTTGCTGATGTAATAACCCCAGTATGGAATAGGGGTGGGCGCGGTGCGGTGCAATGCGGTTTAAGGCCAAAACCGCAGTACAGACTGCATTTTCGATTTTCTAATTTTGCAAACTGCAACTGCATTTAAATAAATGCAAACTGCATTTTCGGTTAAACCGCATTTTCGGTGCGGTTCGGTGCGGTTTGCTTTAAACCGCATTAAATAGTTAAACGGAACATGATTACAAACCTACATTCACCTTTTCTTAACAGAACCTCAACATTTGAGCTGAAACATTACAGACTGTTCATGATTACAGACTGTTCATGATTATTGTTCATTTACAGTAAACCAGGACCTTTCAATCCTCAAGTGCATGTTCATAACATCTAGACCTTAGGCTATCGCACAACTCATATCGCACAAAGTAAATTCAACTCATCCAACAAGTTCACAGGCCACCAACATCAACTCATATCGCACAAAGTAAATTCAAATCAAGCTACAAAATTCAAATCATTCTGATTATCACACTTAGCTAAATGAGAGAGAGAGAGAGATTACCAGGGAGACTGGGAGAGCAGGGAGACTGGGTGAGCACGACGACGTAAACAGAGGAGATTCAAGATTCAAGGGAGATTCTGAAGGGAGACTGAATCGATTGAAGGGAGACCGAAGGGAGACTGAATCGATTGAAGGGAGAGTGAATCGATTGAAGGGAGACTGAAGGGAGAGTGAATCGATTGAAGGGAGAGTGAATCGAGTGAATCGATTGAAGGGAGAACGAAGGACTGTGAGGGGCAGAACGAAGGACTGTGAGGGGCAGAACGAAGGGAGAAGACAGAACGAAGGGAGAAGGCAGTGGACTGAAGGGAGAACGAAGGTAGAAGGCAGTGGACTGAAGGGAGAACGAAGGAAGAAGACAGAAGTCACAGAACGAAGGGTCGCGGCTACTGGCTAGGGTAAAAGCTGTATATATGTATATATGTAAAATCGGTTTGGTGGGTTTATTTCGGTGGGTTTTATACCCGGAACCGCAACTGCACCGTTTGAAAACGGTGCGGTGCGGTGTATGAGCAAAACGACGTCGGTTTGCCTAACTTCGGTTAAATTCGGTTATGAATTCGGTGTGATGCGGGGGGTGACTGCATTTCGGGCTCAAAGTGTCCACCCCTAGTATGGAATCCTCCGGGTTATGGAAACCCGCGAACTTGGTCAGGTCAATGAATCAAAACCGCTACCCTCCCACCCGCTTGATAATAGGTACCAAGTTATCTACAACTGTCCAAATTTATTATATTTTGATGTTATATATATAAAGCCTTTCAGGCCCACATAAAACCCGGCCGGGTTATGTCTATCAATTAGTTTGTTGAGTGAATGCAGGCAATCTCCATGACGTGAAATATTGCAAGCCTTAACGGTCTTATTTCACTGTCAATCTCCGATAATCTCCGGTCTACATGACGTGAAATATTGCAAGCCTTAACGGCCTTATTTCACTGTCAATCTCCGATAATCTCCGGTCTACATGACGTGAAATATTGCAAGCCTTAACGGCCTTATTTCACTGTCAAACTCGACAAGCTCTGATAATCTCTGGTAATCTCCTTAACTTGAAATATTGCAAGCCTTTCACGGCCTTATTTCAGTCTTTGAAAGTCCTAACGGACCCGTGAAGCCTTAACGGCCCTATTTTTATTCACACGCCAAACCGGCATTACATGTGTAAATTTTGTCAACATTTGCATATTTTGCATCAGATTACCGTGTTGTTTGGCAGGAGGCCCTTGGAAGTCCTAACGGACCCGTAACGCCTTAGCGGCCCTATTTTCACTTTATAATGTTAACATGCCAACCCGGCGCTATGTGTGAATTTTGTCACTTGCAGGTTATGTATCGGGTTGGGAGTCCTAACGGACCCGTAAAGCCCTAGCGGCCCTATTTTCATTTTATAACGTTAACATGCCAACCCGGCACTATATGTGTGAATTTTGCCAACACTTGCAGATTATGCATCAGTTTAACGTGTTATTTTACAGGGAAAAAACCCGTGTTATAGAAAGACATTCTCCCGCAAGGCCTTAGCGGCCCATGAAAGTCCTAACGGACCCGTATACCCTAGCGGCACTATCTTTATTTACATGTCAACCGGCATTATGTGTAAATTTTTATACTATGCATCAGGTTACCGTGTTATTTGACAGGAAGAATTATGCGAAGGAAAAATTTGATTACTTCAAAAAGATCAATTACAAAAAGTAGCGAACCGCTACAGGTAAACTAATCTATTACAGCAAAAACAAAAAAGCTTAAGGCTCCAATTCATGGCGCTGCCGACCCGCTACCCCCGCCAGTGCTCGACTCGCCACGTCCTCCCCGGGGCTGTATGATGAACTGACCCCTACGGAGAGGTGGCCGGTTTCGAGGACCACCCACAATCCCACCACGGGAAAAACCTCTCCCGGCTGCTGAAGAACGAACCGGGGGACTCCGAGCCGGGTTCGCAGGAGCCCTAGGGTTTGCAGCCATGGCAGGAGTCGACCGGGAGGTGCCTGCAGCCTCGTCGGGTCTGACATGACCTTGGTGACCATCATAACCAGCCTTGTCGAGCCAGCCTTGGCGAATCCCAGCGCTAACAATTTCGGCACGAGCCTCGGCCTTTGCCGTCCGCAGCTTCAGGTCAAACTCGGGACTCGCTAGAAACTCGGAGACAGCGGAGTCCCTGGCCCGGGAAACAGCCTGCACCAACTCTCCTTTTTGCTGCTCCACAGAAGTCACTTGTTGCTGCAGCGCTTGATTCTGTTCAGTAAGCTGAGCAATGGCGGCATCTTGAGCACACCGGTCCTCCCGGTGACCCTCAATGACTCTCTCCAACTCCGAGTTCTTGGCCACCAAGCCTGCTATTTGCTCTTCGGCCTTGGCCAACTCCGCACACGATGCGACGGCTGATGCGCTTGCGTCTTCCCGGACCCGAGCCAGGCATTCTTCGCTCGCCGTCACCTGGTCCCGGGCGGCCCGGAGGTCGTCCCTGAGCACTCTCTCTCGCTCGGGGATGCCTTCGTTTATGAGCCGGTCAGTTGCCAAGTACGACAACCTGACAGCCTACATAAAACAAATAACGGGTTAGTACAAAGAAAAAAAAGAAAAAAAAGGAAGAACCGGTTAAGGAAGAAGACAAACTTACCCGCATCAGTTTCTCCTGCGTCCTCCGGGCTACAATCAACGGGTCCTCATGCTCCAGGACATAGGAGTCGGCGGCGCAGTTCTTCAAGTCCGCTACCATCATCTGGATGGCCACGTCCGCCATTCCCGCGCCCGCCAACTCCTCCATTATTTCAGTAGTGTCCCGGTGCTGCTTTCTCTCCCTCCTCTCTTTCCTCTCCTTCCTTCTCTTCCTCCTCTCGGACCTCCCCGAGCTGGATGCCTCCCGGGTGCGTTTGCGAGAGGGAACGGGCTCCACTTCTTGAACTTCGTCACTCCCATCACTCCCCTCCGGGTTCTCA
Source organism: Comarum palustre (assembly GCA_951800085.1). Classification (NCBI taxonomy): domain Eukaryota; kingdom Viridiplantae; phylum Streptophyta; class Magnoliopsida; order Rosales; family Rosaceae; genus Comarum; species Comarum palustre. The sequence continues at coordinate 15,909,640 of OX637572.1, forward strand.
CTCCCTATCCCCCTTTCCAACCCTCCAACCTCTTCACCCCCGTCGTCATCCTCTTCGGTAAACTCCTCAGCGGGGAGCACAGACGAGGGAACCGCGCTCATCACCGGTTCTTCAGTCTCTTCATCGGCGACGGAAGATCCCCTTCCCGGTTCTTCAAATAGCGGGTTATAATCCACCTCCGAGGGATTCCCTTCAACTTCCTCTCCCTCCTGGAAAACCTCTGGCCCGAGAACCTCAGCCAAGTACTCGGGGACCTCGTTGTAGTGCAAGGCGTCAACATGGAACTGCTGAACATCCCCTTGCTCGGCGTCTGGGCGCAGGAAAGCCGCTTTTGTCGTCAGGTCGATATCATATGCTAGACCCTCCGCCCCTTGCGCCCGGATCCCGGCCCATACAGCTTTGTCCTCGAAGCCGTCATATATTCCCGGGTTCTTGCGTTTCGTGAACTCCATCGGGAGAAGAGCTGCAACAAAAGACATAACCCGTTAGACAGGAGCATGTGACAACAAAATTTGGAAAGGACACGAGACAAACCTGGGAGCTCCATCAACCGGCACCTGCTGTACACATACAGCCTACAAAGCAGGTACGAACTCCGGTCATCTTGACCCCGGAAGGCCCATAGCATCCTCCGGATCCTCTTCTCCATCACCGGCTCCAAAGGAATGTCGGGGACGTCTGCAACACAAATAACATAAGTATAACTCGGGACGGAGAAAAAAGAAACCCTGAGGGAGAGGACTTACTCATCAGTGGTTGGAAGTCACCCGGTACTTGAAGCGCGTGTCCCGGGTCTTGAAAGTTTCTTATCAAAAAACTTTTTTCCCTCCAGGTCCGGCTCACAGAGGTTGGCAGGTCCTCGATGATCTTCTTGAAAACCGCTTTGGACTTCAGTTGGATGGTCCCACTAAAACCCACCTTCCGGGAGTACTCAGCCCGGTACATGGCGTGTAACTCGTGATAGGTAGGCATCTGCTGCTTCAGCACCTTGTACATAACGCACAACCCTAGTAGCTGCCTCCACATGTTCGGGCCAACTTGCCCGATGGCAAAGTTGCTCGCAGCCAGGAAGTACTGCACCTCCACCTTTAGCGGGAGTGACAGGCCGCAGCGTAGCTGGTACTCGTGGCATAGCGTCCACCCATCCCCGGGAGCGAAGAACTGATCTTCGGGTTCTAAAGTCCGAATTTCCACAGACTCGGGAATCTTCCAGTTGCTCCTTAGCTCCACAATCTCCTCCACGGTCAGTGAGTACCCGGGAGGGTCGAGAGCGGTCCCATCAGTGAAGGTTACAGAGGCAAACTCGGGGACGTGAGTGTCCATTGCGGGGTTTGTCATCTGCAAAATCAAAAACACGGGAACGTCATCAGAACCCCAGATAACCCGGCGACCATAAGGATAAATTCACACACAGTAACGCAGAAACCCAGATTGGAACCCAGAAACAGTACACATAATCGGTCCAAAACACTCAAAAACAACGGAAGAAGAAACAGTACCTTACTTGTGAGGATTTGAAGGGGTTTTTGAGATCGATTTGAGTTTGAAAATCAAAAGAAACAGCGACAAAAGAGAGCGAAAGCAAAAAGCACGAAAAAGTTATCGGTTTGGAGGTGAGACAAAACTGTCACCCTCAACCCCTATTTATACAGTTAGGGGCGTGCACTGAAGGGACGTTTCAGTTTCTCGAGGGAAACGACACGTGTCACGCATGCCGCTTCACAAAACCGAAAAACTTTTCAGTTTCCTCCCATTACAACCCGGAGACGTCGTTTTGAATTCTCAACGTTCAGAGTGTCTGCGGGTTACGCTTGCGTACGGACTTGGGGGACTGGGTACCCCGGGTTTGGTTGCTAACTTTGTAACCCGGTAAAGAAACGATTTTAAGTCCCCACCCAAGCGTACCCCTTGACTGAGGACTTGGGGGACTTGTTTATAGGTGGAACCTAATATTTCACCTTTACCGGGTTACAATTAAATGTGAAGCCACTCTGGGCCCTTTGTCTGGGCCCAATTTGCCATAAAGCTGAGTAAAGCAAGGGAAACTACTCCCACATTGTAAAGGGACAGAAATGCTGCCTTCAATGCTACTACAAATACCGGCACATGCCTCCCCATAAAGGTACGATGAAACTTCTTGACTATTCCCGAGTTTTATGCTTAGCTGACAGTGTCTAACTTAAGCATCGGAGTGGCTTCCCTCGGTAAACCCGGGGACGCCTCTTTGACGTGTTTGTTCTTTGCATAGGAAAACTCAGAATACAAGGAAGTTCGCTATTTCTGGAGCCGTGCCACCCGCTAAAGGGACCGCGAGCCACCCGAAAACAGCGGACTTCACCAGATTTTGGCGAGCTCAGGCGACGATGAGGTCAATTAAAGGTAGGGTTCTTCTTCCCTCTTCTTCCTCTTCTTTTCCTTGCCATTTTCTTGATCGATTCGAGCCCTAATCAAAAAGTCCCAATTCACTGTTTTTCCTTGATTTTCTGGGTTTAGGGTTTTTGCTCCGACGACCTTTTCTGGTGAGCTTCTCAAGCTCAGGCGAGGGTATAAGTCGAGAACTGGGGCAAAGGCAAGGCTATAGGAGGCAGAGGAGGTCCTGGTGGATGAGTTTGGGCAGTGGGGAGCTACTGTGCTCGAGTCAGTGACGAGTAGAGGTGGAGGAGCTGGTGGAGCTAACGTGGTGGAGGTGGTGACCGAGGCAGCGTGGAGGCAGTCAGCAAGGAAGCTGCTGCTGGAATCTCGATTTGGGGCAGCTGCAGTGATTTTGGGGCAGTGGAAGGTAGAGGGTGAGTGGTGTTTCTCTGGAGCTACTGTATTGTTGTTGAATCGTTGAATTGCTGTTGTTGTTCTTATTGGAATATGTGACTAAATTGAAGTTGTTTTCCTGCTTGTATGTCGATAACTTGGAGGCAAAGAAACGAGGAAAACTCTGGTGAAATTCCGGCAAGTTGCCGGAATCCGGTGACGGGCCGGGCGATGCATTGAAACCGGTAGAAATGCCGAGAGGTAGTCTTCGACTCCTTAAGAAATGAATTGTTTCCGTTAATCGAGTTAATGGCCGTAAATCAAAAAGTTACGTTTTAAGGAAACTTACTAAAAACGGAAACTAACCGTAATTTGGGGAACTTTTCATTTTAGGAAACTTTTTAAGTTTGGAAACCTACTAATTTGGGAAGTTTTCCGTTTTGGGAAAGTTTTCATTTTGGGAATGTTCTATTTTTGGAAAAACGGTTTAGTAAAGAGATGAAGTTTGACACAATTTGGTTAAATTAGTTAAGTGTTAAATTATTATCGAAAAATGATAACTGGAATTCTGAAAATGTCAAGTTGAACGTTTTAAGAAAAATTGGTGATTCACGTAAATCAGTAAATTTACTCAAGACTAAAGAATTGGTTAATGTGACACGTTGGGTGTCCATAGTAATTCAACGAATTATTATGTGACACCCTAACGTCATTAAAATGGTAAATGGAAGTTCGGAAGTTAAGTCGGATTTCCGATAAATGAGTAAAGAGTCGATAACCGGAAAAACAAGTTAAAAGGTTAAAGAGTTAAAAAGGAAATTGGTTGGTCAACTTAGTCAATGTGGACATTCTTGGTCAAACTAGGAATGCTGAGGTCTGTTGACTGTTATTGTATCTTGGTTGCTAAGCTACTCTATTCTGCAGTGATTATTGGACGAGGTAGCTTACGCGGTGACCTCGGTTCACCGAGGCAGTTCCTGGATACCTGGAGCGTACGTAAGAAACAGCTATTCCAGGTAGGGAATCTGAACCCCCTTTGGTAGTGGTTTTGTATATATATGAAAGTGCATTGATTTTGTATGCTCATGGTCGATGCCTCGGGAAAGTTTTCTTTATATTAAAAGATAAATGATTTATGATTAAGCCAATAAAACCCGAGGCTAGACGTAAATGATTTTTATATGATGATGTGATATGTTGAGCACCGTTGTCCTGATTTCCGGTGCGTGACCTGAGAGTGACGGGACCTAGTATATAGCACTCCCACGGTGTCGATGACCGTGAACCTCCGGAGAGCAATGCCCTATTTATTTTAATTATCTCACTTACGCTCATCTCGTACAGAGTAAGCGAGACGTAAGTGCGGTGTGCTGTTACCATGGTTCTAAAAGGCCCCGCCTAGAACCGCCTAGTCCATGCCTAGGCTCTAGGCTGCAACAAGCCGCCTCGCTTTTCTTCAAGGCTTTTGTGTCAGGCTGTGGGCAATTAGGCGGCCGCCTAGCCCGCTTAATCGCCGTCTAGCCCGCCTAGACGCCGCCTAGCCGCCTAGGGTTTATATCTCTCCGGCTAATTTTATTTACATTTGGTGGTGGGGCTGTTACATTGTGGGGAGCATGAGAGTATAAGAGTAAATGATGTTTTTAGAATTAGAAGTCTATGTGTTTATTATTGTTGTTGCTCACTTGTACATGAAGTTATGCTAAATTTTGGCTATAATCTATTTTATAAATATATCTAACAAGATTTATGTTGAATAATTTATTCATATTTGACTGTTTTCGAATATTGTAGTACATAAAATATATATTTTTAATTAATAAATATGAAAAACGTAAATCGTCTAATCTCCACCTAGTCCTCGCCTAGGCTGTCCAGGCGCTAGGCTATGGGTCGCCGCCCGCCTATCGCCTAGCGCCTTTTAGACCATTGGTTGTTACGAGAGATTTGTTGGGCATTAGCAGTAAATTGACACTCTCGCTACTATTTGTCTTCAGACGCATAGGTAGTTGGCCCTGGTTTGTTGTATAGACAAACACGGGATTCAGTCACAGAGATTCGTGAAGCCCTGCAGGCTGTATTGTTCATTGAGTGCTCTGTCCCCTGTTTTAGCATACTGCACTATTTTTCCCGAAAGATATGAAATGATGTTTTTGTGTGCCAAGAATTTACTAAATGGTTTTATCTAGAGCTCAAATCTATATGTATGTATGTATATATATATATATATATATATGGTTTTATGGTTTTCAAACCTATCATTGGTGGGCCTATATGTGAGCACGCGAGGACGACGCTCACCCCTACAACAGGTTGTTTGCAGGTACTGGAAACTGTGACGGGATAGATATAGAGAGCTGTGTGTGTGGAGCCTCATTCCTTCCTCGATGTTTGGTCCAAGTTGTACTCACTTTTCCTGTTTTACCCTTCGAGTCATTTACCAGAGCGTTTGACATATACAGTAAAGGTGTCACCCTGAATTGTTAACCATGTTTTATATTTTTATTGTTATCGCTAAAGTTTTTAATTGACCCTTTAATTTGACCACCTTCCGCGAAATTAGAAAAACTCTGATGAATGTTTTAAGAATTTCTTGTGGTGCCACTCAAAGTCTAAAGTTTAAATTTTATTTTACTTACTAAAAAGCCTACGACTTTAGGTTAATAAGTTGTTGGCACGTCCTTCGGACGTGTTGGCTTCTTATTGGCTTAAAATCGTGGCCACTGTAGTTTCCCCTCCCGGGGTGCTACAACAGATCAACTGATTCTTCATGTATTAGGGCAAGACACATAACAGAAGGACCAAAATATAATTTCCTTAAACATTTCCCCTTGTGTTGCGTCCCTAATACGCCACAGTCCTTTTGGTGTTACCTCGGTAAAAATCTTGTCAAGTAAAATAAAAACCTCGTAGGTAAAACAAAAGACTTGGACGAAGGGAAAAAGAGCACAACGCACCAACTACAATTGAAGATAACATGTGATATAGAATCCTCTTGATTAGTAACATAATCTCGGAGTTCAGATTCACGACTCAAGCACTCTTCACATACTTCAAAAGTAGACTTGTGCAACGATTTGTCACTAAATCCAGCCACATATTCTTAGATCAGACCATTCAGGCCTGCTATACTTAGCATTATTTTGATCTTTAAGGAGAAGGTATCCTAACAACTCAATACATGAATTCGCATTGAAAATCATATTCACGCCTAGCATAACCTTCGTGTACTTAACCAGTTATAACTTCTTCGATACAATAGGTATGAACAAACCGTAAGAAGTTCTAGAAACTACACACATTTAGTTTTGCAACCATACAAAGTCCATAACCTAGTTCATCTTGAGCTGATCACAAAGCTCTATGATTGATAAATATGATAGCAAGTGTGGCGAAGCAAAATTTGGACCAGCTATTTTACAACAAAAACGAATTCCATGTTCATGTATCTAAATAAACTGGCTCAATAAGAGCTCAGGTTCTCCAAGGCCAGTTCTGGAAGCACCAACCACAATCCGAGTCCAGCAGTTTAAAGGACCAAAATAGATAGGATTGGTATTTGGTGAAAGTGCGCTACATCCTACATATCGTCGATTTCTGTAAATTTTCTTCTCTTTAAAGGTTAGATCGATCATGTAATTCTTAAGTCTGCTCATTCTTTTCATTTGGCTTTCCAAGGTTCTCACACAATGTATGGACGTTCAAATAATACAACAGAAATGTGTGGTGGCCTGCTGTGCTACTGGTCAATGTGATCCAACTCACCCTATCGAAAATGAATTGAGCACATAATTTTATACCTTAAATCCCCATATATAAGATTAAGGGATAAATACCGGTATATCATTATAGTTTACATTCAAAACAGTTCTGTCCTCGAAGTTTTATTTTAAACAGTTTTGTTCTCAAAGTTTTAACAGCAAAACAGTTTTGTCATTTTTAACTATTTTGAAAGAATATTCCGTTAGTAAAAGAATATTCCGTTAAGAAAAAGTTTAAAGTATGTTTTGGTGTTTTCTTTTAAAATTGATGGAGCATGGTGAGCCTAAGTTTATGAATTTGTTTATCTAGCATACTGCAAATATAAAACTCATCCTCTTACTCGAAGGTAAACAGCTATTTTTCATTATCAATAGCAAACTTAATAGCTACACGGCTTGATTTATTAGCTTATGCTAAGATTTTTTACAAAGAACTGCAAGACAAAAAAAAAGAAAACTAAGAAGATTAAAAAAGTATAGAGATAATCTTCCTAGAAAAACAAAAAATTACTAGGATATTATCATTAAAGTTTAGCACAGAATCAAACGAACTGAAGAACAGATTGAAGTTCTAAAGGAAGTGTTTGACTACGATCAGAGTCCTCTAAACGTTCTGAGCCTCGGTTAGATCCGTCATAGCTGGTATCAAAGTTCGGTTGGCTCAAAAGCAGGTTATCAAGGCTTATGCCACAAAGTTGGCTTCTCTTAACTAACAAAAGAGAATCCAAACTCAAAAATTATCAGTCTTTTTATATTACAAAAAGTATTGATAAGTGGCAAGTGTTTTCATTCAAAGCATATTCAGGAGGATCAATACTCGATAGAGTACATCTGTAGAGTATTAAACACACTCTACGACGATCTTGTCTACCTCCAAAGAGAAGTCAGGGTTGAAGAGCTTGATCCTTCCAGACCAAGCCTAATTGAATACCTAGATCATCTATCTAGAAACACGACCACATACAAGGTTGCAATACAACTTGAGAGATTTCATCTCAAGTTCAAGCAATTTGAAGAGATAAATTCTACACTTGGCAAAATTGAAGCCAAGCTTGATTATCTCAAAGAGAAACAATATCTATTAGATATTGAAAAGAAGCTAGTTCACACTGAGCATCTCGCTGACAACATTCGTCAGCAAGTAGTTAAGATAAAATCTTCTCAAGAATCGCTGAAAAAGCTTTTAGAAACTCTAATCACCTGATTAGGATGAATCACATAGTTGAACTAAAAGTAAAACAGGAAGATGATAAAGCTCTAAGCTTTTTCCTTCCTACAGAAACAGTGTATGATAATGTCAAGGAAATAATTTATCAACATAATTACAAGATCGCTTATCTCCAATAGATGAGTATTGATCTCGAAAACCAATTCTAGGAGTTAAACAGTAGGATAGCAAAATTGCAAACAAGCATAGAAAAAATGAAGATACAAGAAGGAGAAGGGATCAATAAAGAACAACTAGCTCAAAACGTAGCTAGTAAAATAATCATACCCCATTACCAAAATGAGAAAGTGAGTCTAAGTTTAGTGAACCTAAACTCCTTACATGGTCCTCGTCCAAATTTGCATCTTCAACCAGAAAAGATGTAAAAATGTTGAGTAGAATACTCAGTAAAAGAAATACTATACAACCAATCAACGCTCAAGAATTTGAGTATAATGAAATTGAATCTAGCATGTGAGAAGCATCGGTTCTCAGATTCAAACTCAATAAGATCTACAAGAGAAGATATTTCCTTATGGATTCTCACAGATTCAAGATTCTTGAACTAACAGTTCCTGCCACAAGAGGAGAAACCAACATCACGTTAATAACTCCAAAAGAAGTAAGTGAAGCATCTCAGAAGAAATATTCCTACATGCATATTGGAGCAGTTCAAGTAGGAATAATGCATTTAGCCAAAGATGGTATAGACTGTTCTGTTCTATGTGTCTTACAAGATGATAGAATAACAGATTTTAAAAAAAAGTTTGTTAGGAACAATAAAAGCTTCTTTGTGCAAATAAGTTGCATATTTCAATATTTTCCCAAACTTCACCACACATCTCAGAGATGTAACACACTGTCTAATATTGTGAATCAAGACAGGTGGAATTTCCATGAAGAAAGGGATGATGGAACTTGCGATAGATGAACGCATCTATTATAAGCTGATGAGCTAGAATGTAACCCCAACACCAGATTTCTCAACAGTCCTGAGATTACAACATCAATCCTCACCAATCTAAGAAATCATACTGAACAAAAACATATCACAAAATGACATGAAGTAACATTCCCAAGAGAATGAAATCTGACACCTCGAGCTACACAGGTAGAAAATACCAATGATTCTATTTATGAGGATATGGCAGGAACAATAAGCATACAATTTCATAGACATTCATTTGCTAGCTATGAGGAAGCTAGTACATCTGGAACCAAGCCAACTTTTTGTCTTGAAGAATCTTTCGAGGAAGAAGATGCTAAAAGATCTATGATGATGCTAAAGTCAAAAGAGCTGAAGAGCTTATATGAAAAAAACTGAAATTTGTGAATCTACAGAGAGCTTGAAAATGTCATAGAAAAATTTCTCAGGTTCAACTGAAAAAGAACAAAATGAAGATTCTTCCTTATCAAGCAGCTAAAGAAGAACCAGACGAATCCTCAACAATGGAAACCAAAAATATTCCTCAAGGAAGCACTGTAGTTCAGAACATCACGAACTACCCCACTAAGATCATTCGAGAAAATAAGATTAAACTTCCTAAGGGACAGACTCCTACAGGGAAATTAAGAGAACGAAATTCTCAGAAGTACATCCCTACAGAACTCAATGAGGTCAGTCAGTATCTGAAAGAGGAGTGTATCTTGATCTCGACAGAGTAGGAGACAAGAGAAAGACAATAGACAACTGGGTAGCTAGCTTAAGGCTAACTCAGGGTTTGGTGTTGTCCAAATATGCCTACGAAGAAGCTCATGCATATTATGAGTCTACCTTAACTGGCATAATCTAGAAGTGGTATCAGTCTTTCAAGCGAAGTTCTCAATGGCCTGACTGGGCAACCAAATTGGCTCAAACTAATAATCCTCTAGATTTCGTATATCCCATCTATGCATAATTTTGAGGAGATGTTACTGGGCATAGTGAGCAATCTAAAGAAAGAGCTAAGGCAAATATTCAAAAGTTGAGCATTTGCAACATAAGATACTTTGAAGAGTATACTAATGAGTTCCAAAATTACTACTGTACCATTAGAGACCTAGATAAAGAAGATCTGGTCAGAACCTATTACAGGAAGTTACCAGAACCATGGAATGATGCAATAGCACAATCTTTAGAAGAAAATCCTTTGTGTTTTTTACGGTAGGAGGAATTGCTGAAAGTGTCAGGGATCTCCTGAGAAAGCAATGTGTTGAAAACACAAAATCCAAAATTGCAAAGAAACAACTCAGAGGAGTGGAAAATATGTGTCCCTAGATATTAGAGACACCAACGCAGTGGGGATGTCACATAGAGAAAAAAATACAAGCAGAGAAAATTTTTTGCTTCTAACTAGAAGTCTAAATTCAGAAAAAGCTCATTCAAAAAGAGCTCTGTAGGGGAAAGATCTCTTCCTAGGAAGAGATTTTTTAAAAGAAAAAAACAACTCTTCTATTCCTTTCAAGAATTAAAGAAGTACAGATGTTGGCTTTGCAAAGCCAAAGGACATTATGCAAACGAATGTCCTAAAAAGACAAGAGATCTGCGAAGGTTCTAATTAATGAATATGATGAAGCAATAGAATATGCAAACCTGAAAGGTTTTATGATAGCCTATTCTGATGAAAAGAATGATTCAATATATTCTCTTGAGCTCCCATCAGAAAGTGAGATAGAAAACACTTCAGAAAGTTCTGAAGAAGAACAAGTGGACGGATCTCGTCCTATGTTTGTCCTAAAGGTCCTAAATTGGAAGGAAGAAACTACTGATATTATCAGTAACTTCCACCCCAATCCAGGAAGATTTACATGTAATTCAATTCCCATGTACTGTAAAAGTATAGGTGAAACTTATCATCGAGAATACTTCATTGCAGAATTACGAAGAAAAACCAAAGACAATGAAGCTCACATCATGGTAAAACAAGAATATAAAGAGTTCTACGAAGCTAAGGAACAACGGGGACATAACTTGGAAGAAGATTTTAAGAAATAACTTCATTAAGCCAGAACAAAGAATTAAAGGAGTCATTTGATTCCGTCAATATTTCAGCAATAAGGCAGGAAGAATACCTTATCACAGAACCTGTTATACAGAAGGTTAAACCTTTTGATCTCATCAATGAGATAGATAAAAGAGAATTCAATCATTTCATTGAACTGCCTGGAAAACTGCAGAAGATAAAGAACAAATAAAGCAGGTTCAGACGAGCAGATTCAGAAATTACATCACAATAGGACTGAAATTTCCCAAATATAGGAAGTATCATCTACATGTCTTTGTAGATAGTGAGTTAGGGTATACTCTTGCTAAAAGATATGTCATACCAGAATAATATTAGGAAAAGGCTCCAAGATCAGTTACTGGAATAGCCATGAAAGAAAATGAAATAATCATGGAGGCTATGGCCCGTGACATTAAAGTTTTCTTGGGCGGATGAACTTTTGTGATAAAAATCATCTGGCAATGTGAAAGTCAAGGATCAGATGTGTTAATTGGAAATGACTTACTTCTTTAACAGACGATAGTTCAGAATCCATAAATGATTGGTTTTGAAAAGAATAACAAATTCTTTTAGAAATCCCGTCTTACCAACGCCATAAGCGTTACAAGTCTGGGATTTACATACTAATATCAGAGATCGTCAGCGAAGAGTGGTGATTATAAGCCAGTTTTAGAACCAGTTCTACTGTTAAAGGACAATTTGAAGGGTCACAATGAAATATTGATAAATGAAGGGATGAATTCAGAATATTCTGAGTCAGAAGAAGAGTATGAATCCCCTTTAGATGAGTCAGATTCAGATTCATTAGAACAAGAAAGTTCAGACGGAGAAGAAGAATTTATCAAAGAGCGTAACCTAAAAGTGTATGCTAACAAGATCGAGCAGAAGAGAATGCCAACCATTGTAGAAATAGAAAACTTGTTGAAACCAGTAATCAGTGAAGATCCTCAGTTATACTGGGAAAGATATCCAGTATACTGTCAGCTCAAAATGCATGATGCAAATACAATTTGCTATGTTAAAGCAATCCCTCATTACAGGGAAGATGACAGAAAAGAAATGGAAAGTCAAATTCAAGAATTGCTCGAAAAGAAGTTGATCTGACCTTCTAATTGTCCTCATCATGCTCCAACCTTCTTGGTAAGAAATCATGCAGAGAAAGTAAGAGGAAATGCTAGAATGGTAATTGACTACAGATATGTAAACAAAAAGACGGTCAAAGACGGTTACCAGATAGCCCAGGTAAGAGTGCTTATCAATCGACTCAAAGAAGCCAAGATCTTCTCTAAATTTGATGCAAAATCAGGATTCTGACAAGTCAAGATGCATCCAGACTCCATTGCTTTAACAACATTTGGAACACCTCAAGGGCATTATGAATGACTGGTCATGCCATTTGACCTGCCTCCTTTACAGTTACCTGAAGAAGGAGATTCGATCATTTTGCAGACTGATGCAAATGATTATTACTGGGCATGAGTTGTCCAGATACAAATCATGAAAAGAATTGTAAATTTCTCTCAGAAAAGTTTAACGCAACAGAGTTAAACTATTCTACTGGGAGAAAGAAGTCCTTGCTCTTATTAAGGTTGGGTTTGGGAGAGCTTATAAGCTCCTTTGCTTTTAAGCACCAAAGGTTTTGGTGTTTGGTAAGTCTAAAAATAAGATACTTTTTAAAAAAGTATAAAGTGTTTTGAGGGAAAAAGGAGAAGTTGCAAACACCCACCTTCTGCTTATAAGCTAAAAGTCAACTTATATCTTATAAGCCCAGCTGTACCAAACCCACCCTAAGAGTATAAAGGGTGTTGAGGCCTTTTTAGGAAACAAATTTGTAGTTAGGACAGACAATAAAAGAGTAAAAAACTTCAAAAACTACTGATGCTGAAGGAAGAGTGCTAATATGACAAATGTTTTTATCTCAGTATGAATATAATGTTGAAATGGTCAAGAATTTCCTACCAGACGCCCTTACAAGAGAAATGTCAATGTTTCAAAGAGATGACATGGATGAAGGACGCAACCCAAGAAACAAAAAACCAGAATCAAGAGAGAAAAATCCTTGGGAAAGATACAAGAGCGGTGATAATATGGTAGGTCCTCTCCATGATGGACCGGGTTATCAATTCATTGTATCCTATGGAGCAGTTGAAACAAGTCAAGCAACAAGTCATGACATGATAAATCCAGCTGATTGGGATAAAAGCTCAGATATCTCCTTGCAAGAAAGTCAATCTGGAAAATCGGGTGAAGAAGAAAACTCACTTAGGAGTATTTGTTGTATCCAAAAGATACAACCTCAACTGACCAGTCTCAGGGTAAAAGACTAGCTAGCCCGTCTCAAACGGCAGACGGTAAAGGCATATCAAGTCCGTTAATGGCTGTTGTTTTGCCAAAAAACAGAATAACCCTTTTAAGGAAAACAGATCGCATGTGGTTACATGAAAGAAAACCGTTCATGGTCAGTCTTTAAAGATTTTTAAAGAACCCGCTTTCCAGACGAAAAAGTTGTTGGCATTCAAGCAAAAGATTATTATAGATAATATTCTTTATGCTTTTCATGAAGAAAATGAGGAGCATCTGCTTGAAACTCTTGAAGTACTTACAGAAGAATTGGATGGAATCCATGCAAAAGAGAAGGAAAAGTCTAAGGTAATGTACCTAGAAAACATAGAAAGTGCTAAGATCCCTATGACAACAATGAAGCGGTTTGAATGGTTCAAATTCCATGAGCATCTAGAAAAAAAAAAGATGCTTCCACCAATTTTGTCTGCTGTTTCTGACCCATATTATGGGGATACCTGGTTAATGTCCTAGCTGAACACCCTCAGAAACAAAAACTGTGGCTAATGGAGAATGGTTTTGTTCATAATCTTTAGACAAAATCTAATGAAGACTTAGAGGGATTCCTTGAACTGATAGTTCAAGCTGTCAAGAACATTAGGCTAGATGGATGTATCCTGAGATTAAAGTTCATATCAACTCCACCGGAATGGATAATGCTGAAAGAACAAATGAACTATATCTCTTCTTATCATTATGTTAGGATAATTCAAGGTTCGACTAAAGAAGTGAGCTGAATGAGCGGAAATGACAGTCCTAATCAGAGCATTCCATGGATGAAAGCCATGACAATCATGTGCATCAAAAACATGGTGCGAAGAGATTATGAGTCAAGTCTTCTGGCAAGTGGAGAAAAGATAATAGTTTCCTGCTATAATCATCCTCCACCAGTAAATTGTGATTTTTTTCTCAGCCATTATGAGAAAAGAAATTGACTGCACCCTAGCTACTACAGAATGACTTGAAAAAGTAGAGAAGGAAAATGATATATGATTCCTTATCCCTTTCCTTATGATTCAGATTTGGACAGTGAAGAAAAAAAATGAAAAAGCGTCAGAAGGGGAACAAGAGGGCCAAGATTCGTTGGCTAATTATGACTGTACTAATGAAGAATACTACAATACAATAAACATGATGGAGAAATGAGCTGTGACCGACGCATCATGACAAAAGACTTTTCTTTTGTTAAAGTTAGTGCGCTCACATGATGGAGAAATGAGAGGTGGTCGACGCATCACGACAGAAGACTTTTCATTTGTTAAAGTTAGTGCATTTTTCTTTTGCTACCGACGCATAAAAACAAATAACTTTACTTTTGCTAAAGTAAAGTTTGATTCCTCATGTCTCCCACTTCCTCTTAGCTGTGTTTTTAATTCCGGTTTAAAGTCCGTGTGCTATATAAGGAGCTTCCGAGAGAAGACATCGAAAAACTTGGAACAGAAGTTAGAAACACTCTCCACCTTCCTCTCGAAGTTAGAAAGCCAGAGAAATAGTATGTGTAAACAGTATCTCTAGTATAGTGTAAGTGAGAATACTGTGTGAAAATTTCAGTCTATAATCATTCATTGTGATGTGCTTTTATTACAAGTAAGTATCTTGTGCCTGTAATTAATTATAATTATGAAAATCATGAGTAGCTAAACAGCTATAAGCTGTTTAATCAAGAGCGAGACTCTGGGTTATGTATTTATAGTTATGTTATGTTAAATAAATTCTATCTTATGCTCATAAATATGTCACAAAAATATTTTTAATTTCAGTTGCTAGTTTAAATTTTGTATTTGAGATATTTTTGCATACTAAAATTTATGAATCTTCCAACTTAAGACAGTAGTTTTTTCGCTAGCATAGTAACCATTTAAACAGAAGGTCGTTAGGTGAAGTTTTAGCATGTTAAAGGCTAGTTTTTGAGTTGGTGAGTGATTAGTTTTTAGTTTGTGTTTTATCCTAAATACAAGAGCTTGTTTTAAATATAAATAAAAAACTCTATTTAGTTAGTTTTAACAAAATTTTTAACTGATTGGATAAAACTGTCGAATTTTGAAAGTTTGAGGGTATACCTATTTAATTTGAAAAAAAGGATAAAACTGTTTTTGGATCAAAGTTAGAGGGTATACAAGTGTTTAACTCAGATTAATCTAGATTCTTACTAGATTTACTAGCCGTCACGAGAAAAGTATACTAAACTTTTGAGTCAAATACCAACTCTGATGCTAAATAGAATTATTGCAACTTAATTTATGAATTTTCCATTGGAGTTAATTAAGTACAAGTACATGTTTATAAACTGAGTCTTAGACTCTTAGTTCTTCATTGGTGGGTAAGTATTGGTGCAGTTCCCAGAGCAAGAATCCACACAAATCTTCACTTCTGCTTCATCTGATCATGAACAAAGAAATACGAGCTGATTTGATTTTCAGATATAAAAACAACAAACATAAACAGAAAAGAGAAGAGAGATTGATAGATGTCATTACCTGGACTGAGATTGGTGCTGATATTGGCACAGAAAGAGGTAGCACAACCAAGCGTGCAGAAGTATTTAGGGTTTGGTTGCTGATCAGTTGGTAAGATGCATTTGTTCAAGCAAGGCAAGGCACATTTTAAGGGATTGTGAGGCGGTTCGATCATACATTTGATGAAGCAAGCACCATAGCACAACTCGAAGGATAAAGCTGTGGAATGTCCAATGAGTAAACCAAGTAAAACACACATCAGCAATACAGAACTTAGTTTTCTTCCCTCCATTGCCACTTCTCGATTGATCTTCTATCGATCAAACACCTTGCTCTAGCTAGCACTATTGAATTTGAATGTTACCGAATGTGAAGCTTCACATCTCCACGAACTGTTTATATAGGCTAGGCGTGGGTATGGTAAATATGGTAGCATTAAAACAGAATCCAGAAGACTTGCATGTACTTACTAAATGTATCAATGATAAGTAACTTATTAGATTTCGTATTCATGTCCAGATATTGGAAATCAGTACTTTAATTTGTCCCTACTAGTATGATTAATTGACGACGGATTATCTCTATATATATATATATATATATATATATATATATATATATATATATATATATATATATATATAAAGGGAAGCTCTTTTTTCCTGTTCCCATAAACAGTGTTTGAACGCCTGTATTTTACTTTTTTACAATGCAGCCCTTACATAATAAAATTGATTATTTTACCATTTACTTTAAATTTATTTCTGTTTTACCACTGATTTTGTTTTTAATGAGGGATTTTTTTTACTTTTTTTAATTAATTAAATTGCATGAAAGGAAATGACAATATTAATAATAATAATAATAATAAAAAGGAAACTCAGTCGCTCTAAACATTGCTCAATATCTATTGTTCAAGGTTTGTATTCACACCTATAACTTTTTTAAAATAGTAGTTTTGGTGGTGTATATGAGTGTGTTTGGTTTCGAAATTAATTTAGATTTTGGGTTTCGGGTTTAGAATATCAATTCATTTCCTTATTAATTCAGTTTATCAGTTTCAGCTTATGACATGTATTGATGAGTGTTTTTTACTTACAATTTTAGACATTTTGGTTATCATAAATTTGGTGTTAACTTATTCTCAATCAATTGTATTATTTTTATTAAAGTTTCTAAGAGTTGCATAATATTGTTCAAACTATCAAAATTTCATAATAATTAATCTAACTTAAAGAAACACACTACGAGCATAGCAGTTGGGCCTCGCTGCCACTCAATTGATTTTTTTTTAATAATTTTTTTTGGCTCTGGCTTTATCTGTTTTTTACCCTTCTACTTTTCATCCACAGCCTCACTCTTAAAAAGGGGACACAGACGAGAGGGGAGTAGTGATCTCTAATTTACTAAATAACCCTAATTTAGAAATTTTTGTTGTTGATTATTGCTTAACTTTTTTCCAAAATGAAATTTACATTCGTGGTAAAACTGCACATAATTGATCAAATAGCAAAAATTAGACAATAATTAATCAAACTGATGGAAACCACCCTTATAATTCAAGCTCTCCCTCTAATTCAGGTACTCAACCGAGTAGATCAATGTTAAGAGTTTTTTTTCCTCTGTCACTATTAAGTGTTATCATACTAAAGTGAAAATATATCAACTGCGAGTCATTTTAAAAAGAAAAAATCAAATCAACCGCGTCTGGCAGGTGCGACATTCAATGCTAGTGTTAATAAAATGAAAAAGGTAAAGTCTCTTTACGTGTCTATTTTAACTCATGGTTAAGATTTACCATGTCTTACCTATAATCACATTTTCTTCTCGACTTCTACCACTAGTAGATTTAAGCACTGGTGGGACGATTTTTTTTGTTTTCGTCACATGAGATAGACTTTATGCGACAAAATATATTATCGTCACATAAGATCTCACTTGTGTGATGAATTTAATTTCGTCATATAAATTCTTACTAATGCAACGAAAATTGAAATTGGTCGCATAACTACGTACTCATGCGACAAAATTTTAGTCTCGTCGCATTAGTTCTCACTTATTCAACGTAGGGCATTTCTCCTCACCCTTTGTTCCTCCTGCTCTTCAAAAACCTTACTCAACAATTTACCAATCAAATACAATATGACATATATTACAATCTAAACTTTGAACAATCATCTTTCAGAGGTTAAGAGTCGCTTCAATCTAGGGTTATGTACAAATGAGGAAGATATTTGGAATTAATTTAACCATATATCACACATATATTACACATACAAAACTCCAACATATCTCCAACATACAAACAAAAACATAGATTACGCATATCTTACATGGAAAACCTAGTTGACATAAGACGAAACTTACGTTAAGGGTATCCATATGTTACGCCTACAAAACTACGACATAAGGAACTTATACTAATTAACCACCGTGTATACACATCATAACCTCCAACTACGGAAGCTACTCTGGACTCACACTGTCTGGCACAAAATAATGACCCTCCCAGTACATGGAAGAGAGAATGTAAATCTTGGTGCGGTTCTCCCATCCGAGATGATTGAATCTCCCAATGGAAGAGAGAATGTAAATCTTGGTGCGGTTCTCACTTATACGGTGACAGATCCATCATTGTATGAACCAGTATGCGAAGCATTTGTTTATTAATGTCCTCACATTCTGGAGGAAAAGCTGGCATGGAGTCACAGGAGGAGGAAGATTGTTCTTGGATAGGAGGGAAATATATGGTTGAATGGTCCATTTATATCTGCCTCCTCATCCGAAAAATCCAGCTTCCGTCTCACCGGTTTAGAGTTTGACATAGGTGGACAATTAAAAATAGGCAAATCTGGAGAACATAATCGTTGAGGTCAGTTTCAGTTTGCACTTTACAAGGCCTTCATATATATAGGTAGCTAAACTGAATTATTTGTGACACAAACCTACGACTTCATGGCATTACTAATAAACACCAAGCTGAATAACTGAAGCAAGTCTACACCAAACTGTTTTAGTTTGTACTGCTTTTGTTACTGTCAGCCCCTCATTCTTTAATTCTTCTATCTAGTTGCTTGAAAATGTAATGAAGATGTACACTAGTTAATGCCTGCTTCTAATTATAGCTAGTCAGACAAAGGAAGGAAGCAGACATATAACTAAGTTCAACACTGCAAAAGTTCAGGGTTTAGATGTTAAACGTCGATTTTGTTTCTCTATTCTACCGACAATGCACTAATCTGCAATTGAAACCCCTGGATATAAATGTTACCTATTACAGAATGTCAAAACATTGTAGGATGGAAATACATTTTTGCTTTGGTTTCACAGCTTCGGGTTTGAAATAATGTATACGGGCACCTTATTGTCTCAACGTAGAGTTAATTCACCATTTTCAGCTTAGGGTAATGTGGGTGAAGAAGGGTTTTCAAATTGAAGTCCGATTGTTAGCTCTTATTGAAAAGCCAATGATCGATGTTTCTTAATAAAAAGTTATTGGCAGCTAAGAAGAGTGCAGTACTGAAATACTGATCAGTTTTAATGAAAACAGGTGCTCTGTATATCAAGTCGTCCTCAAGTATATATGGATCAAGCTCACGTATCAAAATGGACATCAGTTCGATCATATATATAGCCACACGAAACCAGCAACAAGTGTATCACAATCAATCTATACACACACAAAAACTAAAATAGAGTCGAGGCAAAATCGAATGCTTTCTCTTATATTCTGGGTGGGTGCCAACAATACTATTGCACAAATGTTGTTAAAAAGATAAACACGTACACTTTCTATCTCCTTCATGGCTAAATGTGAGAATTCCGGTAAAGTAATAACTGAAGATAGTGTAAAGGTCTACGAAGAATGTTTTAATTATTTTCACCATAAATCATCATGTTATGTGGATTAAAACATGGATGTGTATCGAGTATGTAAAGGTGTGAATTTAATTTCTCTTTCATGTTTACCATAGTTTTAATTTGAGACCCAAATGTGTTGGATAAATTCATTGGATGTACAATAGTAGGTGAGTTTTCCTTTGTAACAGAAATGGTAACAGAGGCATTTTTATTAGGCAAAATAGCTAAAACATCTCATGAATTTGGCTGTAATTGTCAACGTAACCCTCAACTTCTAGTTGTGTTAATTTACCTCCTCAACTTGGTAAAGATTGCCGATTTGCACCCTCTCCGTTAAATTAGATAGTTTTCACCCAATTTTCAGTCATGTATCATGCATGTGAGAGGTATAACTGATATTTTTTTATAACTTGTTGTAATATTAAAAATATAATTAAACAAAATTTTTTAAAATAGATTTTTTCATTTTTTTTAAATTCCTTACACGTTATTTATTTAATATTTTTTGTCTAATTTTGTCATTCACTTCATATTTTTGATTGTCATGCATGAATATCTTTTAGAAGATGATCCCTACATTGATAATATTTTTTTCAGAAAGACTACATTGATAATCTTAATTGAAAAAAAAGGTAAAATTAAAATCAAATTGATGATGATAATGAACAAGACATAATTTGTCTACTAAAATAGCCATGCAATTCTAATTAGTCATTATTTCTCTCACGTCTCTCACGTCTCTCACATTTGAAGATTGTGTTTTATAATTTTTATTATTAAAAGACAAAATATATAAAAAATAGTTATATCCTCACACGCATAACACATAATCTAAAATTGGATAGAAATCATCCAATTTGATGAATGGGGTGCAAATCAACAATTTTTACCAAGTTGAGGAGGTAAATTTACATAATTGAAAGTTAAGGACGTGAATTGACAATTAGGCCAAATTCATGAAGTGTTTTAGCTATTTTGTCCTTTTATTATGTATTCAGTGCAGGAAAAAATGGAATATTTAGCTGGTCAATTGAAGAATAAACAGAGGCTCAACTTCATGTCACCTCCTTTACCAATAATGGATATATTATATTTCAGTCCAATAATGTCTACTGCCATATACTTTGCTTTCTAGCTCTTCTGCAGTGTTATGGAAAAAAATATTTGTTCTCTAACCAAAAATCTCTAGTTTGAGCAAAAAATATACGAGGGATTTGAGATTACATCAACTTTTTGATTATATATTAACATCTTTATCGTTCAATATTTAGATGTATATATGTAAATCATCTGATTGTTGTTGGGTAGAGACTTACGGTATAAGTCCCACATGCAACATCATAGTGCCATTTGCTGCTTCATATTGTTCATCTTTGCCAATTTCTCCTTCATAGCTGTCATCTCTGCCAATTTCTCGTTCATAGCTTTCATCTGTGCCTCTGCTTTGTTGGCCCTCTCCTCAGCACAATGTAATCTCTCCTCAATTGCACGCACTTCATCACGACGCGCACCGCGAGTTGGTAACTCTCTGACAGGGCCTTTGCCAAGGCCACGAATCTCCTTCCCAGCTCTCGTGCCCACCCCGTATTCCAACACTTCCATGTTGCTCGACTACTATATATATATATATATATATATATATATATATTCTCAATTAAGGACGTCCTTACCTAAGGTTTGGTAAGGATTTCTTGAATTGACCAATTTTTAGATTATATTTTCTCATCTTAACCGTTTAGTTTATGGATATATATGAGTAGATCGTCTCTGTAAAATTTCAACTAATTTGGTTATCGTTAAGGCATTCAAAACTGTGATATACAGAGAAGAACACGACCAGTTCCGGTTGAACAAATTCATTTCGTTCATTGTATTTATACGTTTTCGAGACCTTAACAATTACCAAATCAACTGAAATTTTATAAAGATGATCTATACATGTATAGCTAGCTTATAAATGGTTAAGATGAGAAAATTTAATCGAAAAGTGGGTCAAATTACGGAAATCCGTACCAAACTCTTGATAAGGACGTCCTTAACCAAGAATGCCTATATATATATATGTGTGTGTGTGTGTGTGTGTGTTTGTAGAGAAAAGACTATTTGTATGGATGGACTAATTTATATATTAAAACAAATAATTGATGAATATGTGTTTGGATTATGAAATAGAAGGTATTTTCTTAATTTGAAACCAAATGAATTAATTGCTACAGTTGAAATAACAAATGTGGAAGCAAAAGAAATAAATTATAATTATTTTTAATAATTAATTCTTAATTGTCAAAATTTTCTGTCAGAAACCAAATGAAGTGACGAAATTTTCAACTTCGTCGCTTCAGTAGCTAGATGTTAAACGACTAAATATGACACTCATCGCTTAAGTAAAATAAATCTATGCGACGATTGTATATATTCGTCGGAAACATATAGCTACGAAAACAGGTTCGTCACTCGTTGTAGAGCTACGAAAACTATTTCGTCACAAGATCTAAAGCTGTAGACAAAATTTTCATAGCTTGTCATTAAGTGATGAAAATTATTTAGTCATATAAATTGGAGCTACGAAAAAAATTTCGTCGTATAAATTGTTACTAAAGCGAAGAAATTATACTTTTCGTCACTCTAAACTAATGTGATGATATTTTCGTCGCATAGATATTGAAGCGACGAAATATGACACTCATGCGACGAAATGAAGTTGTCGCATAACCCTTTCCGTCTACTAGTGTATGCTTAATTAGGGTAACTTTTCTTGATTTAAATTATGTGGATTCTTTTCTTCTTTTTGAAGAAATTATGTGGAATCTTCCTCTGGGCTGGAAAGTGTACCAACATGAACTGCGCGTCCAGAAATAAAACTATGTTTTCGGCTTAGCAACTTATTGCAACTTTTTTTGGTAAACAAAGATATTCTATTGCAAAAGCCAAAAAGACTAGAACTTATTGCAACTTTGCAAGCTAGTGATCCGAAGAAGGGAACTCTGAAAAAACCTTGTCATCAACGTTTGTAGAAGCAAGATATATATAGTGGTGATATGCATGTCCACCTCTTGCGAGTTGCGACCATATCATAACGATTAACGACCAAACTGCACCATTTCTAAGATCATATACTCGACAAGACTATACAGTTTGATCGACAAGGGATGAAGTATATGAACCCCGATGAACGGAGGCTCAAGAGTCAAGATGTCCGATACCTATTATGCTCTCCGCATCAAAGAAAGCAGATATATGTAGAAGATACCTATTGTGTTATACCTAGCTAGCAGCTCCGGTTGATCCAATTGGAATACTGGAAACACAAAAGAGTGAAGACAACAAACTAAAAGAATTATGACCTTAATCATCCTGCAAAAGATCAGATGTACGTAACATTTTCACATGCTCTAATTTATTAATGAAATTCTCAAATCTGGTTTTTCTTTGTTTGCAAATGAAATTCTCAAATTATTAGAGGTATAACAGGATATTCGTTTGGAAGCATATATAATTTTTTTTTCGGAAAAAAACCAGCTCATGGGTTGTCTCCCACCTCGATCTCCACTAGTGATTTTTTTTTCATTCCTAGATGTAGTGCGCTTCCTTTTGTTTTCTTTTCATCCACAACCTGATATGCCATGATTAATTATCGTGTATTTTCAATGGCATTTGTCCTTGTTTGTGTATCTCTTAGAGAACCCGTGATCGAAAAGTATTATCAGAAGCTGGTTCAGAACAAACATGCATATCGATACAGCTACATTACAGGCCCCAAATGAAGAAAACTTTATAATTGAGTTGATCATGTTCAATCTCACATTAGCCGCCTTAACTTCACTATGAAGATAATGTTTTGATATGTATCACATCAGAAACAAATATATAAGAAAGTAGAAACCTTAATTAGGTGTTCTTGGTCTACATGTCTCTGAGCATGAATCTACGCAGCCACCCACTTTCTCCACCTCTGCACACGAATAAGAAGACTGAAATTCAAGTTTCGAATCAAGACAGATGAGCAAGACTTAGATCTATTATGCTTTTAGTGAGAAACCAAAAAAGAAACTTAAAGATAGGATAAATTCAACAGTCACGTAGCCAAAAGTTACAATTAACAATAACAAAACTAAAATAGTTAATACGTATTACTAATTAAGTTGGTTTGGATTACAAATAATTTATAGCAATTTTAGTCGGTGATACTTTTATCTTGATTCAGAGTTTTGTCGACATATAAGGTTTATCTGAATATGATTTTCACGAAACCACTTAATTTATATCTTTTTTCACAGTTTAGAGTTTTCATACCTTTTATATTGGTTTGTGGATTATTGTCATTTTTAGTCTACTTTATTTATACTTTATAATTGTATGACATAATTGCTAGAAATATAAAAAAAATAAGATACAAAATGAAAAAGATAAAATGATACATTTAATTAAACTAATAAAAGATAAACAACATTATTATAATTTATTAACCTTAATTAAAAAGATTATTATAATATAATTATACAATAAACATTAAATATTTGATTCCCCCTCCCTCTCCCTACGCCCTTAGAATTGAGGTACCTGGGTTTTGCTATAAAAAAAAAGATACAAAATGAAAAAGATAAAATGATGCATTTAATTAAATCAATAAAAGATAAACAATATTATTATAATTTATTAACCTTAATTAAAAAGATTATTATAATATAATTATACAATAAACATTAAATATTTGATTCCCCCTCCCTCTCCCTACGCCCTTAGAATTGAGGTACCTGGGTTTTGCTATAAAAAAAAAGATACAAAATGAAAAAGATAAAATGATGCATTTAATTAAATCAATAAAAGATAAACAATATTATTATAATTTATTAACCTTAATTAAAAAAATTATTATAATATAATTATACAATAAACATTAAATATTTGATTCCCCCTCCCTCTCTCTACGCCCTTGGAATTGAGGTACCTGGGTTTTGCTTGGTACTTAAAGTGGAACACAAAGAAGAAGCACATCCGAGCCTGCAGAAGTATTGGTTATCTGTGTTGGTGCCATATGACGTAGGTATGATGCAGTCTTTTAAGCATTTGAAGGAGCATGAGCCTACAGAGTTTTGAGGAGTGATGATACAGAGAAGGAAGCAACTCTCGTAGCAGCTTTTGAAAGAAGCGCTGGATTGACCCAGTAGCATCCCAAACACCATTATGTAAGTGATGATGATGAAGGACGTGACTCCCTTGTTATCCATTTTGTTTTCTGGAGCTCTGTCGGTAGCTAATGGAGATATAGTACCCAACTACACCTCTCTATATACAGACATCTTTTGTTTGGCCCAAAAATTATGAAAGAGAGGTAAAAATAAAATAAAAATAGAGAAATTTTATTTACATGGTTATTTTCTAGATAGGTATCCCAATTTTTTGTTAAATTATATATTTCTATTTTACCCCTCTTCAAGCATAATACTTGCAACCACTGCTAGACGTCCTTGACGGAAGAACAAGAAAAAACAACCTCTGCTTGACGGCAATGAGTCATTGGAGCCACCGGGGTTGCAACTGTTGGAGGCCGGTGATTCTTTATGGTGGAGAGGGGTGGAGAGGGGCTTGCTCGATGAAGGAATCTTGCTTGTTGAGTTATAACTTACCAAAGATAGGCTTAGGCAGAAGAAAAGGTCAGGAGAATAGACTAAAATGGAGAGAATTACAATAAATTAATTAAAGGCTTTAGCATATGTATGAATGGATATATGGTTATCATATGCAATTCAAAACTCCACAATCCTTTTCTATGGCAATGAAACAAAATGGGTTTTCAAACTCATCCAAAAGAAACCTGGGTTTTCAAAACAAAAGGTACTCTACAAGAGCAAATCCAAGTTTACACTACTATTTCTAATGAAAAAATATTTGAATTAATATTGACTCAGAAGAAACAATAATCAATTGAAATTTCTGAAAAAAATGATGGAGGGTATGCTACCCTATGTTTATGCGTTCTAGTTACTAACTTGGTGATCTCCAGCAGATTATAAGTAAAAAGGGGTATAAGAGGAAAAGGTAGAGGAAAATGGCAAAAAAAAACCAAAGTAGTGTATTAAGTAGGCCTGGCAGAATTGCACACGACACGATAACACAACATGAAAATGAACGAAATTATAAGGATTTAGTTTGAGGTTTATAGGTTTGGTTTCATATAGGGTCATCACGATAAGAACACAATTTATAATGGTTTGGTTTAGAGTTAAATCGATAATATGATAAAACCCATTTACATAGGAGTATTTTTATAATCTTATAATTTTCTTGTCTATTTTACATAAACCCTAGGCAACTATTTTGTTTCTCATACTCACTCTCAACATATGGAAGAAAAAAATGTAAGTTTTGCAGTATATGCGCTAAGATCTATTTGTGTCGACATTATAGAAAATTTTAAAAAGAAAAAATAATATTCATATATTAGAATTAATTTTCTTAACGGGTTTTAACGGTTAACAAGATAATTTATGGTTTGGTTTTGGTTTTAGCATCATGCTTACGATAGCTTAACAGTTTATTATCGTGGTACACGATAAATACACGAAACAAATTTAATCTGACACGAACACGATACGACTCAGTGTTTTGTCAGGCCTAGTATTAAGATGATAGGAATGTGTGAATAAAATTTTTAATATTTCGTCGGCCAAAGTCTTATGTTTAAACCGACGACAATGTATTTCGTCGGCCAAACTCTTACTTTAGCCGACGAATAATTGGAAAATATGTCGTCGGCTAAGTGTGACAATATAGCCGACGACGGCTTTTATTTCGTCGGCTAAAGTCATAGCCGACGACCCTTTGCCGACGACTTCTTAGCCGATGACAACTCATCGGCTATGATCTTAGCCGACGAATTTGATGAACAGGCCGACGAAATATTTTCGTCGGCCAAACTACTGATCCTAGTAGTGATGCATGGATCTTGATGTAGGAAATCGCAAGATCTTTCAGGATACATCAGACCTTATGATGAGTGGTAGGAAGACGATGACCGTGGGGCAGCATCGAAGCAGTGTATTGTAGATAATCATCAACAGCCTTCACGGTCGATTTTGTCTCAACTTTAATCTTCATTACGGCTATCACACTTTCAAGAACCGTCTTCTGACAACCGGAACACGTTGGTCTGTTGGAAAGCAAACAGTTTGTTGTACTTGTCAATACGAGCAGTGTTGACAACTTTAGGGAAGGGCTACACCGACTCAAGCATATACTGTTCTTGACAACATACATCGCTCTCATAAGGAAACATATCGTTGATGAAAGTTGTTGTTGGATCATTGGATGTATTACCCATCTTAGAAAATTGTCCATGATCATGCAGACCCCTGATGATGTTTTACAGTGATATATCCAACATGTGTACTTCTCTCAAACCCAGTTGGTTTTCAGGTGTTGTCATACTTTGTCAATCGCAAATCGATGCATATCGCTGCGACACATACATTTATTGTACGAGCAATATAAAATTGTGTTCCTGTTAGCATTAGTCAGCACATATTCAATAAAACTAATAACTCATTTAGCATATCTTTTGTCTCATTTTAGAAGCGAAATTCAACTCTTATCCATATCATGAAAAGATAACAAAATATATTTGTATAACTCTAATTAATTAATTTCATATATAAAATTTCAAATAATTTTGTATTCTACAACAATTAATTAATAACAAATTAATAATTCACATATATATACTAATTACTAATTACATAACAATATTATATATCAACATATCAATCATCACAAAATCATAATCAACATATAATCAACAACTTATTAATTAATTCATACCATGCATCAACACAATATTATAATTAAATTAATTAACATATATATATATACTCAATAAAAATTGATAACTTATTAACAACAATTTCATATATATTATCAAATCAAAATCGATCAACTTAATCACACTCAAAATCAATTAATTCAACTCAAATAAAACTCAAAATCAATATTATATAACTCAAATAAAACTCTTAAATCAACTCAAAATCAAGATATATACACATATACGTACCTATATATAGTGTCACAAACTAATTTTGGACAGATTTCAACTACACCCAACAATTTCAACAACACCCAAAAATTTTTTCCGTCTTTAATAATTTTGTCGGCTATAGTTTACAGACTATAGCCGACGAAAAAATTAGTTTAGACGACGAAATTTTTTTCCGTCAGCTAAAAGTATTGTAGCCCTTGCTAAATGCCCACAATCATAGATGTCAAAATTATACATCTCTAGCACTCAGAAGAAAAAAAGGCGCTACATCGACCTATGAAAAGCAAAGTTACTAGTCACGTGGATTGATTACCACTTGTTGACTATATATTGTCGATGATACCTTGTGCGATCTTAATCCATAACCTTTAGAGAATTTCATCCTCATCGGTTTTTCTAAGCCCTTCAAGTTGGTTTATTCCCAACAAGGCTTTTGTAGTTGTGGGTAGTAGTTTTTTATGCTAAATAATATCTTTTGTTGTTGACGTAGTATCGTTTGAGACCACATCGAAAATCTCTTAATAATAGTTTTTGTAGTCGTTAGTGGTAGCTTTTATTGGGGAATGTAGTAGCTTTGGTTGCTTGTTGTAGTAGCTTTTGTTGGTGAAAAATATTTTTTTTTGTTATTAATAGTAATAGTTTTTGTTATTAGAGATAATATCTTTTGTGACCTTGTTAGAGATTCGTCAGAAATCTCATCATAGTAGCTTTTATAGCTCGTGGTAGTAGTTTTTCTTGTTACTCACAATAGTTTTTGTCATCGTCGAAAACTTAGCCAGAGTTTGGCCAGAAATATTGTTGGGGGCCTTCAAAGGCATTGCCAAAATTTGGCTGTAGGCCGGCCAGTGATCCGCCAGAGTTAGGTAGAGACCTTTTCGGATAAAAGAGTAATTGGTGACCTTTTACTCAGTTGCACATTTCATAATACCGAGAAAAAAAATTTAATTTTTGGGTTGGATAACATTCTGTAATTTTGTTAGACTTCAATATTTATTATAAAACTCTATTTAAGTTTGGGTGGACTTATGTGTGTAAAAATATTTGGGTGGACCTCTATGAGATAAAATGTCTCAAAGATGACTTATATGTAATTAACCCAAAAGTCTTCTAAGACGGAGCTATTATCACTCACTCTTTTTGGTTATTCACATACCCCATTTATAATTAAAGCCAATCAAGAACCACATTTAAGATATATGTTTTGGTAAGGGTGACAATAATCCCCAACGGGTAGGATATCCACGGGTAATCGATCTTAACGGGGGTGGATATAGAGGGATCGACAAACGGGTAATGGGTATAAGAATCTCCAGTATTCGAATTTTTAAGTCGGATACTGGACTAGTATGGTATTTTGGTATTCATTCTCATCCTCACCCATTTAGGATGGAAATATGTATATATATATATATATTCATATTCATATATAATTTATAAATAGTTATTTATGTAACCTTGTATTTGGTTTTATTGGATTGAAGCATGAAACTTATTTATTTTGGTATTTGATTTTAATTTCATACTATTATATTTCGTTTTTAACAAAAATAATTTAATACATAATTGTTAAAGAGGATCGGGTTACGGGACACAACTGGAGTTTCAGGCGCCGAAATCAGAGTTTGGATCCAGATATGGGAGAAAACCCGAGTTTGAAGGCATGTCCGTTTATAGGCAGAAGCCGAGTTATGGAGAGGAGGGGAGTGGTGGCTCCAGTGACGTGTCATCGCCGAGGAGGTTTGGGTTTGTAAGTTAGTTTTTTAAGATTTTGAGATTTAGTTTTTTTATAGAAAAAAAAGAAATTTAAATGAGGATAGTTTAGAAATAAAAGTGGGTTAAGAGTGTGTTAATAATAAAATGAGGTGTGTTAATAATACCACATTTTTAAAAAAGTTATTTTACTTTTAAAACGGTAATGTTATTTTTATGATGGCCCTCTCAGGAAATTGCCCATGATCATGCTGACCCGCTGATGATGTTTCACCGTGATAAATCCAACGTGTGTACTGATCCCAAAACCCGTTCTTCTTCAGGTGCTCCCATACTATATCAATGTTAAAACGATAAATCGCTCCAACATTGACATTTCATGCACGGTCAATAATGAATTGTATTCCCGTTAGTCTTCACATATTCCACAAAACTCCACATTCCCTTGGCATATTTTGGATTCCATTTTGAAAGGAAAATCCAACTCTTGTCCATCCTGAAAAGAGTGGACACATAATATAATATATTATATATTATTAGATCCCTTGGCATATATAATATAATATCTCACTCTTGAATATACAAATATTCATGTAAACATTTATATATACATTTTAATTATAATATAATCACCACATATATATATACATATTTAATAATAATCACAACATATATATATATATATAAATTATAATATATACAATTAATAATATATTTTCATCGAAATTAACATCCAAATCAACAATAATATATAACAAAAAAATTCATTTAACACACAAATTAACACATACTTATATATATATATATGCATAATATCAACAATTAACAACAAATCAAAAATAATATATTTTCATCGAAATTAACAACAAATGAACAATTATATATAACAAAAAAATTATATACGTACCCCTATTTAGCTTCACGAACTCATTTTAGATAGATTCTAACAACACCCAGCGATTTGGGAGAGATTTGTGTTTTTTACCGTTTGTTTTGAATGAATGAGCTGCTGCCTCGATCTGAAAATTTAAAGGACTTTAGCCGACTAAATTAATATGTCGTCGGCTAAAGTCTATTTTTTCCGTCGGCTAAAGTCATATTTCGTCGGTTAAAGTCACAGTTTACGTCGGCTTAAGTCAAATTTTTCGTCGACTAAAGATATGAATAACCGTCGATTTTTTCCCAACTTTAGCTGACGATATTTTTTTCTCGTCTGCTAAAAAAATTTAGCCGATGACAAAAATCATTGGCCGACGAAAAAAAATATCGTCGGACTGTTTTTTGTTATTTCGTCGGCTAAATTCTTTTTTCCGGTAGTGTCTTAAAAGTATCATATATATATATATAGATCCGGTTATGTATAGTATAGATGAAAATTGAAAACCGGACTAAATAGATCCGGTTCTGTTTTTTTTTCCGGTACTGTTTTTTATTCGATTTTGATTTAATGGTTTCAGTTCGGTTTTTGGTTCAGTCTTCTTCGGTTTTCAGTTTCAAAATGCCACCCATAGAGTACACTGCGACCCCTATAAAATAATTTTGAAAATGAACCCGCACAACTATCTTCAACTCATCATAATACTTTTTTGGGCTAATGACACTACCAGTATAAACATTATAGCCGACGAAAAAGAAGCAGGCAGACGAAATTTTTTTCGTTGGTAATATCCGTGATATTTCCTCAAAATTTCTGTTTTTTTACAAGTGTCGATATTAATTTATATATATTTTTGATATTTTTTATTTAGTCTATTTTTGGTCGAATATACAATTTTAATATAATTTTTGGTAAAATTTTCATCGATATTCCATATTTTGTCGATATATCCATCGAGATATCTTTTTTCAAATGACCAAAATTTTCATGATTATCGAAATTTTAGTCCTTGACATATAGTATGTCAAAAACTCATATGAACAGAATATGTTGCTCTTGCATACAAAATCACATTGTTATGAGTCTCGATAAAGGTCACAAACAATGTTTTTCTTTAAATATTTTTTCATTCTAGAGGATCGAAATCAAGGGATTCGAGATACAATATATCAAACGTTAAAGATCGAAACATTGGAGGTATTAACAATACTTTATGGTTTGATTTTTTAGTTTCTCAAGGACCAAAATTAAGGGGTCCAAGCTATCATGTGAATTCGTAATTCAGGAAATTAGTATGAACCTGCAAATAACACATGTCTCAAGCATAGTAAAGGGGTAGAAGAAAGAGAAAAATATTTGAATTAAATTCAGTTTACCCCATTGAAGTTTAAATGTAACTTCATGTTAGTCCTTAAACTTTTAATTTCATCAGAATGCCCCTTAAGCTTTCCAAATTTAACTAGTCATACCCAATTTAACAATCTCTGTCTAAATTTGACGTTAAGTCTATTAATATGGTCCACTGAAAGGGCTAGAATGATCATTTTATTTCTAAGGATAAAAACGCACACGACAATGCTCTTTCTTCTTCAATCATTTCTCATAAAATCTCCACAAATTGCTTTCAATGACATCTGGGTAATCTTCATAATCATTCCCTTAATTCCAAATGTTATAATATGCATTCACCTCTTAAACATTACCTCTCTCGTCGGCTCCCCACACTACCAAAGTTATTAGATAAGAAAATCACACAGACAAGTTGGACGATATCTGTTAAATTGGACATGACTGATTGAATTTGGAAAGCTGAAGGGGTATTTTGATGAAATTGAAAATTTAAGGACTAACATGAAGTTGCCTCTAAACTTCATGGAGTTGAACTAAATTTAATTCAAAATATTTTATCCCTCCGAGTTATTTGAACTTTGAAATAACTGATAATGTAAAACCTTATTTGCTAGTCTGCCAAATAAACTGCATTTATAAAAGTTGTGTTGTAAATTTCAGGCTCAAAGTCTACACATGTGCGGAAAAGTTGCTCGCGTAATTCCATTGTGACTTGTCACGAATTAGTGTCATAAAAAACAAAACATTCACCATATTATATTAGACTGTAGAACAAATGAAATACAATAAATAACCGGTTCTAATCCAGGGATGAACTTTGTACTTGGAGGGGCAAATTTATTGTTTAGCCCCTCGTATAACCATTACGGTCGTTGCAAAACTAGTAGTGGATCGATGCACAGCGGCGTCGGCTGGCCTTAGCAGTGTGGATCAGAGAAGATCATACATCTACATGGATTGGAGGTGGACGCCGTGCAGTTGTGTTCTGAGATCGGGGCACAGAGGTTCGCCAAGCAGCGCTCGGGGCCGAAGCTGGGACGTCAGCGTGAGAAGGATGTGGATTCAAAGCTAGTTTAGGCTGCAGAACATGTTGTGTGGCGTCGCTACGGTAGTGTTGGGTTGTCGTTGCCGGTTCGAGTCTGGGCAAGGGATGGGCATGCCGGAATCCAGCTTGATAGAGGAGGCCGTAGCTAGTCCAATCCTGGCTGGACACACCGAAAGGGAAGGGCAACGGGTGACCGACGACTGCAGTGGAGAAGTTCGGGTGCCCAGAGCAATTTTCTTGGTGCCCTGATCAAAATCATTGAGTTTTTCTCTATTTAAAATCGATCGGTTTGTTTGGGTGCCCTGATCAAAATCATTGGGGTTTTTTGTCTGTTTAGCCATCAGCTCGGGTAAACGCATGGCTAAGGAACATATGACATAATATCCTATTACAAATTGTTTATTTTCCTTTCTTTCTGTTAAATTGAAAATTGTTCAAAACATCAGATACTTGTTAGACGCATGCAGTGGCGGAGCTAGGAATTTAAGGTTGGGGGGTTTGAATTAAAATGTATGAACAATTTGTATGAACAAGGAACAAACATCTTATTGAATTTTATCATAAAAGAGAAGATAAATACAATGAACTTTCTTAAAGAATACTAAAGGGAAAATCAAAGGAGACAAATATTTTTGGCTAAATAAAGGAAACAAATATAAAATTAAGATTAGATTGAACAAAATCAAAGCTTACCAAATGTTAAATTTCAAAGAAATCATTCTTGGTCAATTTAGTTAATGGGGGTTCATTATTAAAATTGAGAGAAACTTGCTATGATTAAACTTCTTATTAACACTAATTAAAACTATACATGAAACTCAACAGGGATCCGGACCCTCTCAAACCGGAGTGTAGCTCCGCCCTTGACATGGCTCCATCGGGAGTGTTATGCTGCTTCTAATATTTGGTAGTGGTGTTTATTTACGTTGAAGGTATTGTCGGGACAACAAATATCTTTTCACGTACTACCTATTCTCGAACTCTTATATATTCTTAGTTTTACCCCATTCTTAAAACTTTGTTGGCAGATTGTTGCTTGTAATCTTGGGATAAAAGGAATCATAGGTTACATGAGGGAGGTAGTTTTACGCTTTACATTTCATGCATTTCTTTGGCTTACATCTCTCATTTATGACTAAAAATTAATTATGATTTGTCTTCGACCAAGAGATCCTAACAATATATATATGCTTTTGCCTCTAGAGTATGAGTTTTTTCTACCCTTGATGCTGAGTTTAGTGTTCCTTGAAGTTATGCATATATCTGCTACATTGAGAAAATGGCATCACATATGGACTGATATTGAAGCTTATTATCAGAAACCAAAACTCATTGATGAAGCGCAAGAAATGGTTTAATGAAATTTACATGTTCGCATGTCTCACATCTATAGAGGTGAATGTATGGTACTGCCAATTTTGGGGCCTCCCATAGTTCTTCATTTCTATGGTACTGTCAATTTTGATGCCTCCCATAGTTTCTTATTTAGCAGTTATCTATATATTAGAACATCTCAAGCAGTTTTCTTATCTTCTCGATTTTGTCAAATTTAGAGAATATTAAGCTTTTCTTAGGTCCAACATGACGACGGCCGTTGCCGGGTTAATGATAAACAACCTGCAATTTAAAACCCTATCATTGTAGTAACTGTAAGTATGAATTTTTCTAGCCGGGAACACTAGGAAAAGATTATATCTGCATTTCAAAACATTAGTGATATTCATAAATACAAATATATAAGTATAAATCTGTCACATAATATGCAAGTATACAACACATATTCACATAGCACAAATCGGCAAAAAAAATAACTATGCAATATCGAAACAAAAATCAAGCATATGCACAAGTATGAAATCGACATACACAAATATTCACAAGTATATATCTACAATAATCTCATATTTACCAAATTATGATGAGGGATTATTGATTGGTTTTCTAAATTAATTCTACTTCTAAATCCTAGATCCTTGGATCCTTCATCTTTGGCGGCATCTTCCTCTGGATGACGGCAGAGACCGTCTTACTTATGCTTACCACTTGTTTTTCCCTTGTGTGCCTCCTTGTTGTGCAAAGTTCATTAAGGAATTTCACATACTTTGGTACTTGCTTGATGCACTCTAACAAGGGAATGTTCACATTTACCTTCCTAAAAACATTCAACACTTCTTTGTCAGATTTATCATTTTTGCTCATAGTGAATCTAGAAAGAAATGGTAGACAAGAAGATTGATTAGTCGACACTAATTCATTAGAGTTTGAATTTTTACCTTCCTTCTTTGATGTAGCTGGATCTTTTTCAAGATCTTGTTTCTTCATTGCTTCCAAGTCTGTCTTGCTTGGCTCAGCTCCTTTGTTGCTCACGTTGCTATGATTAACTTGACCTTGATTTGTGTCAAGTCCATGCTTGGCATCCTTATGCTCATGCTCGGCATCCTCATGCTTATGCTCGGTATCACCTTCATCCTCATCGTCCATATCCAAAGCTCTAAGTCCTTTTATGGTTTTAATTTCAAGAGGTAGCGGCATCAATGTCTTCCCACTTCTTGTTACAATGACTTGCGCTTGCTCATTCTTAGGGTTCTTGATCACGCCTTCTAGCAACCTACCTTGCTCATTAAATCTCCCCATAAAATCCACAACTTGACTCATCTGAGTCTTTAACTCAGTAATATCCTTTGACATCAAAGCAATGTCCATTGTGTTGGTTTGAGTTGTGGCCAACAAAGATTGCGTTGAGGTGGCAATGTTCTTGAAGATCTCGTCATAATTTTGTTGTCCACTATTCGGCTACCCTCCTTGTTGATATGGTTGGTACAGCATAGGCATGTAATTGCTTTGAGGTCGTGCCACAAATCCTCCCAATTGCTGCCCTTGTGTGATTAGTTGTGGATTCAACACATTGTTGTTGTTGTTCCAACGAAAGTTTGGGTCGTTGTCTTTTGGATTGAAATTCTGAAAACGTGTCTGACCTTCTTGACCTTGGAAGTTGCCGAGCAGCTGTCCATATCCCATGGCATTGATCTCCTCAAAACCGTTTCTAACTTGATTACACTGCTCAGACACATGTCCTTCCATATACTACACACTCCACAGACTTGCACTCCTCTACTTTTAGCTAGTTTCGATACCATCAGAGTCAGCTTGTTCAAAACTTCTTTAAGCTCGGTTATGGCACTTGACTCACCATAAATGTTTGCCATTAACAAGCCTTACTGGCTTCTTCTCTACTTTTCTCCATCAACGAACCTCTAGCTGCAGAATCAAGGAATTGATGTTCCATAGGGCGTAGTCCCTCATAAAAGGACTGAAGCAGAAGTCCCTCATGAATCTCATGGTTAGGACACGAAGCAACCAAAGCCTTGTACCTCTCATAGTACACATCGAAAGTTTCATCCATGTCTTGCTTAATTGAAGTAATCTTCTTTCTTATCTGTGTCACTCTAGATGATGGAAAATACTTAAGGAGAAACGCTTTCATCATTGTTGCCCATGATGTGATTCGTCTAGCTGGCACTGCAAAGAACCATGTCCTAGCTCTGTCCTCAAGTGAAAACAGAAACATCTTCATCTTGACTAGTTGCAAATCGGCACCCTTAGGACACATAGTGTCACAACAAAATTCAAACTGTTGCAGATGATGGTTTGGATCTTCTCCACTAAGTCCATGAAACTTTGGCAATTGGTGGAAGAAACCACCTCTCATTTCAAAGTCAGCTGATTTTCCTGCTACTGCAGTTGGATAAGTAATGTTATTCGGCCTTACCCATGTTCCATTGACTTGACCATTTTCTTCCCTCAATGAAGTCATTCTAACAGTTTCAAAAGTAGGATTCTCGTGAATTTCTGGTGACGATTCACAAGATGATGATGATGATGATGATGATGATGAAGGGACTAGCGAATGTGGTGGTGATGAATTTGGTGAAGTCTGATGTGATGTCGATGGAATGTCAATGTTGTATTCTTCTCTAACACGCCTAAGTCTGTTGTTGATGGCTCTTATCTACGTGTCAGAATTGTTCATTCATATGCTCCTGCAAAATCAAACTGGCACAATTGATCAAAGATCAAGTTAGCATCGTCATAAACTAAGTAAAAACAAAAATTAAAACGAAACTATGCTAGAAAATAAAGCACACAGCATGAATGAAAAACAAACAACACAAAAATGCAATATGCACATGATATGCAAAACAATAAAATAGAAGTATAATTGAATGTAAAATGAATGTAGTGCGAACACAATCCGAATAACATGAAACAGAATGCAATATGGCATGATGCAAACAAAACAAAAACCTGTAAAACAAAGAATGTTAGCTAAACATGGCACACGGCATGAGAATCTAAACACATAGGATACACGGCATGTCATGGTATTAACAAAGCAAGCAACTAGAACACATAGGGCACACGACATCACATAGGCACATAACACTTTTAAGCACAAGATGTCGACAACCTATAATGTTTCTAGTTGATTTTATTAACCCCTAATTTTCAAGATACGTGGAGTAGGGAAGACCACTGTGCAATAGACTGATACAGGCCAAGGCAGTGTTATGCTTCATCCGATATAACTCAAAAATTAAAGTCAATTCATGTGAAGCTTATGGCGTCATACATGTTCAAGTAAATTCTAGCGTTTAAAGTGTGGTGATGCTTCGGCCCAAGCATTCGGCTAGTTCGAGGGGTTCCGTGGTTTCAGAAGGCAATGTTGTTAAGATCCACGGAAGGCAAACCCCCCTACAGGAACCAGGCAGGACTCGTTTAGTGATCACGGAGAGCGGACTCTCTATCGACCCCTTCACAGAGAAGAGATATCAGTCTATGACCTTGAGATCCAGTTAAACAAACTTGAGAACTATATCTATAAATAATAACTTGCCCCTTACTCAGTTGAGAACAAACTCGGGTCACTAGACCAGTCTACAAGTGTTAATCAAAGCCGCTCTCAACCTCATGAGATCCGCAGATAACATGAAGGGTTTTAGGCTAAGATTAACAAAAGTGGTTTCTCCCTACATATTACACTTTAAAAACTACAATAAACTTAACTCATAAACAAAACAATAAACCTTCTAAATATTTACTAAGTGATTACACCATGTATATATCAACAAGTATCTGACATGAAAATAACCAAAATATACAACAAATAATCGGCAATTATTCACAAGTATAAGAAAGAAAGTGTTAGTTCACATATATATACAAATTAAAATCCTTTTTAAGGTCCCCGGCAATGGCGCCGAAAATTGACGATGGCCGTTACCGGGTTAATGATAAACAACCTGCAATTTAAAACCATATCATTGTAGTGACTGTAAGTAGAGATCGTTCTAGCCGGGGACACTAAGGAAAGATTATATCTGCATTTAAAAACATTAGTGATATTCATAATTACAAATATACAAGTATAAATTTGTCACGTAATATACAAGTATACAACACATATTCACATAGCACAAATCGACAAAAAAAACTATGCAATATCGAAACAAAAATCAAGCATATGCACAAGTATGAAATCGACATACACAAATATTCACAAGTATATATCTATAATAATCTCATATTTACCAAATTATGATGGGGGATTGTTGATTGGTTTTCTAAATTAATTCTACTTCTAAATCCTAAACTAATATATACAATATTGGTCAATCAATCACCTAAGACACATAACATATAAAGCACCGAAATAAACACATAATGATTTCGTGCAAGTCTAAATTGTGATGTTCTTACTATCCTATGTCTTAATTAATTTCAACCTCTTATGACTTCTCAAGTATTTTAGGAATTTCGAATACGCCTGAATCTAAAACATATATGTGTCACCTTGTTCAAACTATCAAATATGCCTAATCTAAACAAGATACACTTACGAACCAGAGTCGGTTGAAGACATGATCCTAGGTATGACGTCACTCATCATGTTAGCATGCAAGTCACTCACCCTAACAACCCTTTGCAGCACCTAGAATCAAACTATCAAATATACCTAACTTGATCCTAGATTACTACGACTTATTAAACTCTCCCCTTAGAAACATCTTGACCTAGACTATCTTTAGGTTCGATTACATGATCAGGTGATGACTAATCAAGTAACACATCAAAAACATATGAACACACAACAACTTAGACTAAATTATGAAACTAAAACATGCATCAATCGTCACACATAACACAAGGTATTAAGGAGATCACAAAGAAAAACTTAACAACACATGCCATGCATAAAACCGAAAATCCAGAAAATATATATAAAAAATTAAAGTATTGTTCATATAGAAAATTATACAACAAAACCAACAGAAAACTCATACTTAAACCTAAATCGATTGGCTATGGTAGAGGTGGTGATCAGCGGCAGGCGGCGACGATTCGGTAAAGATGGAGATGATGCGGCTGGTTTGTTGTTTTCTGTACGGGTTTTTGGGTAGAGCTTAGCTATACTATGGCTTAGATAAATTGACACCTAAAACTAAACTATTACATATGTATTTATAGAGAGAAACCCTAGCAAACTCGGCAGCTTCTTGTCCATGTCAGATTGGGCTTCTTGCTTTTTCTTGTTGCACACAACTTTGACTTCTTTAATGGGTGACTTGTATAATATTTCATGGACTTATGTCTGAATTTTGGACTCCCCTACATGTTAAGGGATCAATGAAGGACTCCCTTACACGTTTTGGTACCCCTAGGATAGCCGAATCCCATCCATAGGCTCGGTAGAACAAGTTATCCTAATTTGACCGGGTGAACTTCCTAGCTTCTGTTTCGGCTACTCCTTGGTGATTCCTTCGATTTTTCTTCTTCTAAACAGCTTCTCATATCTTCATTAAGCTCCTCATCAATTATTTGGCATGCTTGGGAAGGATTTTGGTGAAGAAACACACTCACGAACTCGGTAGACAACTTTTGTAAAATCTGTCTTGTTTCCAACAGACTGACCTCCAATCATTGTTTTCATCATAACTCCTTCCTCAGACATTGGATTGCTCCGATTCCAAAATATTCAGAAACTAGACATCAACAGCTTTCCATCCATATATGACACGTTTTCTGGTTCCTCCTGGATCGTCCTGGAAAATTTTTTGAAGTTGAGTTATGGTTTCTGGAAATCCTCTGTTTTTGTTCCGATTTCATGCTCTCGGCTTCTTATCTTTCCATGCTTCTTTTGCTGTCTTCCATGAGTCCGATTCTCATGATTCTTGTTTCGTTAAGTCCATATACATGCCACCTAAACATTAAAGAAAATCAATCAAGTAATGACAATGTACGAATTAACAGAATCGTAAGAAAGCATCACGATCACTTCATAAGTCAGCTTTTAACAATTTAGTTCATAATTTCTCTACTTTACACACATTTTAGTCATTGCTCTACAGAAAAACTCTTATGATAAATACATACAAATACTACACTAATAATGGATAAGCAAAGCATAAATGAGGGTAAATACACATTAAGAATGTAGCATAAAATGCTCATATCACAACAGATTCTCTATCTCATTTCTCTAAAATGTGGATGAATTAGAAAAATAAGCATTCATTCTCCAAATTTGCAGCAAAACATTCATTTTTTAAAATTTAATTCTTCACGCGCTCTAACAAAAAGATTACAAAAATAAAATATTTTATTAATTATTTTATTGTTATATTAAAATATACAATCTTTTTGTCATAATTAATTATGATGTACCATATTTTCGTTTTATAATAAATATAGAAACCACCAAAATAGAAAAGCGGTTAAAATTAGAGCATATTTTTTTTTAAGATTTTGGTTTTTGCTTCTTTATTTTAAAGAAATTTTAAAGAAACTGTTAGAAATACTCTTGTGTCTCTTTTAGCTTGGTTTTGTTCAATGGTTAAGACAATGAATATATCATAGTCTGGCTTCTTTTATAAAAGTTTGATTTTTGAATAAATCAAATTTTTATTAAAAAGAAAACAAAGATCAACTAAAACAAAACAGATTTTATTGGAAATGATCCTTCATTAATATCTTCAAAATTGCCCAAAAAGGAAGAAGAATAACGTCAGAGACGAACAAGAAAGCAGTGGAAATGGCAGAAGATGATTAGTGGACACTACCAAGCCTACGTAAGCCGATCTACATTGTGACTGCACACATCCCACGTGTCAGAATCTTCCTAACAACCCACACCATTCGTACCAAAAGTCCAGTTCGCAACTCTCCCTTTTCCTAAATTACCCCCGCTTCATTTTTGATATCCCCGTAATTACCCTTTAATCTTTAAACTTCTCCCCAAGTCTTTCTCCCTCAATTTTTTTGACAGCATCAAACAAAAAGCCCCAAAATCTCTTCTAGGGTTTCACGAGTAAGATCCCTTCTTCTTCCCCTTAGTTTTTCCCAATTCGCGCTTCTAGGGTTTGGTTTTTGTGAGGCTGTACATACCTAGCGCTTGATTTTCTCCCGGATTTTTTTTTTCTGAACCCGAATGTTAGTTTTCGAGGACGATTGGGCTTGGCTCCAGTGAAGCTTCAGTTTGATTGCGTTTTTTGTTTAGGGATTTTTGATTGAGTTAGGGTTTTGGTTACTGTGAGAGTTGAATCGATGGCTACGGTTGGCTCGGAAGATGTGGAGTACGAGAGTGATCCGGAGGAGGCCAAACGATCGCTGGCGATGCGGCGGCGGCGGGCGGCGAGCGACGATGAGGGAGACGAGGGGAGGGAGAAACCGAAGACGGATCGGAGGGCTCCTATTCACTCTGATGATGAATCGGACGATCAGGGCGGGGCGGCGGAGTATGATGACGACGAAGAGTTGGTAGAAGACGAGGAGGAAGAGATTGATGAGGAAGTTGAAGAGGAAGAAGAGGCGTTTCGTGAAGCTTATGTGGAGAGAGGTCCGGAAGGCGAGACGGTTTTGGTGTTGAAGGAATTGGAGGGCGGTGAGGGGAGGAGGTCTGTGGATGGAACGTTGGATGAGAATGGAGAGAATGAGGGAGGAGAAGATGAGGGGGAGGAGGAGGAGAAGAAGGAGAATGAGCCCTTTGCAGTGCCCACAGCTGGGGCATTCTATATGCATGATGATCGATTTAGGGACAATGCTGGTGGCCGGAACAGGTATGACTCTTAGTAATCATCATTTTTTTCGTCATTATATTCACTTGTTACTTCAGATTATCAGTTAGCTAGCTATTTTGTTATGCTCGTAAGAACCGTGGTGTATTAACTAAAGTTATTTGATTGGAGATATAGTCATACAGGCTTTAGTTCTGATTATTTATGTTCCTTTTTAAATTACCATGGACTGGATATGTTAGGCCTTTTTCCGGGGTTAGGTGTAGCTTTATATTTGTTATTCGCAAAAGACCCTCCTGTATGATTTCATAATGGATAAATTAAAAGAAGAACTTTAACTGTTCTATTGGCAATCATGTGTCTTTTCTACTCATGTTAGCTGATCATTAATGATCAAGGATGGTTTGTTTCTTGCAATTTTAATAATTATGGATTCTCGTATATTAATAGATGTTGTTCTGTCTATGTTGATATTTATTGGCAACTTTTTTTTATTAAAAATAAAGAAATTATTGGATACTTTGTCTCCCCGCTTTGCTCTGCATGTTTTCCATCGTTGCTGTCTAATGTGTAGAATTTCATGGTCCTCCAATTCTTCATCCACTAACGCTGTACTGTATAATGGTTTTGCTGAAGTGTATTATATGCTGTATAATCTAATGGTTTTGCTTTACAGTACAAGGGTTTTGTTGTGTAATCTAATTCTTTTCCCTATGGTATACCTACAAAATTAAGGACTTCTGGTAAATATTATCCTGAACTGTGTGGTTTGGAATAAAGGGATAACCTGAATGAACTGAATTGCTTCATCATCTATGTGGCATTTTATCATTTCATCCAGTTCTCTTGTATTTGTGATTTTGTGCAACTTCATACAACTTCATCCATGTTGTGCTTTAGAGTGAAGGCAATAATTAAATTATTTTTATCCCCAAATAGGCGAACACAGGGTGGAAGAAAGCTATGGGAGTCTAAAGATGACGGGAAGTGGGGCCATGACAAGTTTGAGGAGATGTCTTTGCATGAAAGGCACCACGAAGAGGTAATATTGCGTATATCGACATTTTTCAAAGTATTTCTGTTTTAAAGTCATCAATCTATTTCTCACTTGACTTTCTGATTCTACTTAATTCAGGGCAGAAGACCTTCTAGGGGAAATTTTCGGGGTCGAGGAAGAAACCGAGTTATTGATCGTGGGTATGCTACAGGAAACAGGTCTAAAGAGTATGAGAATAATAATCAGAGACAGGTGCCCAAGACTGTTAGAGGGAGAGGGCCCAGAAGGTATGAACCTGCTGTTAGGAATAACAGACAGACTCCTTCAACACAAAACAGACAGTAAGTACTAATCTTATGCTATAAGAAATTTATTATCTGTCTCTCCGGTTTTACTTACAAATAGCTCACAACGGTTGTAACTTCCAGGTCTGGAAAGTCTGCTGACAAAACTTCACAGACTAATTCAGAGAGGGATTTTGCTCCCCCATCAAATTCAGAATCTGACCCAATTCCTGCTAGGAAAAATGTCTCTGCGTCAAGCCTTAATTCAGCTTCTCCTCCTTTTTATCCATCAGGATCCTCCAATAAGGAGATCAATCTTAATCACAAAAGGGATGCGCATGCTGGGGGTGCCAAGAGAAATGCTCGTCCATATGTGTCGGAGGAGAATTTTTCAGGGCGACAGACCAATGCATATATGCGTGGGAAGAATGTAGCTGAATCTGTTGGTGTTGGTATGGAAAAGCTTTATATTGATGATTCAAAGAATCATGGAGCTGGGAAGACTTTGATCACCGTACCAACGCCATCATCTGGGTCTTCAATTGTCAATGCTACTCAAGCTTCTCACTCTAGGGTTCAGGGAAGGGGTGCTGTCACAGGATATCGTCCAGTACCTCAAAACCAGATGCCAAGAGCTCCGTCACCACAGTTGCACGCCGTTCACCGCAATCCCGTCCCAAATCGGTCCCAATTGGCCCTTCAAGCTCCTCCCCAGCAGTTGGGCCAACGTTCTGGAAGTGGATCTCAAACCTCCTCTCCACCTAAAACACCTGGAGAAGTTGAAACTTTAGATTCAAGTAAATCTAAAGGTGCACTAGTTACAGAGGGAAAAGGCAGTACTCAAGTTAATGGAAGGGGAACTCTTACTTACAATGGCGCCTCTGGAGCTATGGGTAATCATGGAGAACAGAACTTTCCTGGGGCACCTGCCTTTTTGCCTGGTACGTGTGATTGTTATCTCTGCATTTTTTTTGAAATGCTGGCTGCATGCAGTAAGGCACTGTAACCTAATTGTTGATTATAACCTCTCAACATACTTTCTGAAGAAAAAATTGTAAACTCTGTACTTTGCTTCCAATATTTGAGCTCAAGATTGTACTGATTGGTTGGTTTTACAGTTGTGCAATTTGGTGGCCAGCACCCTGGGGGTATGGGAGTTCCGGCTGTAGGCATGGCATTCCCTGGATATGTTGCTCAGCCACAACTTGGGGGTGGTATAGGAAATTCTGAAATGACCTGGTAGGGTAGCCTTTTCTTATTTTAATTTTTAATTTTTGATTATATATTTCTATACTGGTGCGTATACTTTTCTGTTTCGTCTTCATAACATCGTGTAGTTATTAAAAGTTTTATATCTTATTTTGGTCATGAGTGGTTGACTTCTTTGATATTTGGTTTGGTCTTTGTAACAGGTTCTAGTTTAATAGATTTTGGAGTCTGTAGTATTTTCCTTTGGAGAGGGTAATCTATGTATAACTTTTATCAGATTTTTCTAGGATACCCTGATGTAGTGTAATTGTTCTCTCTTCTAGTGGAGTGGTTGACTTCCTGATGGAGTGTAATCTATGTATAACTTTTCAGATTTTTCTAGGAAAGATATCCTGATGGAGTGTAATTTTCTTTCTTCTAGTAGAGCGCTGATAAAAATTTTGTGAACATTTCAGGTTGCCTGTATTAGCAGGTGCTGCTGGAGCTTTAGGGGCTGCCTATTGTCCGCCCTATATTACTGTTGATGATTCTTATCATGCTCGTCCATCAGGACAGACATCTGTGGGTTCCTTGAGGTTGGTGGAATTGTTATTGTTGATTTTCTTTTAATGGTTTAATTGTAATATATGATTATTCATATCATATGTTCTCTTCTGATTCTTTTTGCTAATAATTTGC
The DNA here is from genome assembly GCA_951800085.1 of Comarum palustre. Lineage (NCBI taxonomy): Eukaryota > Viridiplantae > Streptophyta > Magnoliopsida > Rosales > Rosaceae > Comarum > Comarum palustre. The sequence goes on from OX637572.1 coordinate 15,954,247, forward strand.
AGCAACGAAAATAATGCAAACAAAACCAATAATGAATGGAAGCCTTCACAAAAGCCTGGTATGAAATTGTCCAACTTTGGTTTGGCCACTAATCACTTGTAATACTGTGCTTGATTACAATAGTTGTTTTACTTTGTTTTTTCTTTCTGTCTCTTAATTCAGATATAGTGGGTGATGAGTATGGGCAGCGACAAAACAAGCCTCGTAGGCAAGTTCCTTGTCCCAAATGTGTTTACATGTATATTGCTGCTTTCCAATATCAATCGCATCTGATCCTCCAGGGTTTTTGGAAATATGAAATGTTTTGCGGCGATTTGGTCTGATCTGACTTTTTGTTTTGTTCTCAAACTTGCAGATATTCACAAATGAATGTCGCTAGTGAAGTTCTTCAAAATAATACGGAGCTTGTTTGATAAACAGATAAAGGTTCTATACTGCCTGAATTTATCTTTTCTGTTATTTTGGGCATCGCCAAGTTCTGAGTTGTGATCATATGGTGCTGCAGGCCTTTGTCTAGGCCCTTTGTGATCTTCAGCTTATGTTCTGGAGCACTTTGGGCCAATGGGTTCCAAGATATCTTAGGTATTCAGTCATTTTCTTTGTACGATACCACTCCCCTATTTTCTTTTCATGGTATTTCTGGATGCTTTTTACTGCATATATATTTTGTTTCATGCTCATATTTTTCCTTGTCTTGTTTTTCCTTTCTCTTCTTGCAGTTGTGTATGACAAACACCTGATCTTGCTGCACTCAATTCAAGATCATCAATATTGCGGCTTGACAGGTGGCAATTCCTTGTTTGATTGTTCGGTAAGATTTTTGTTAGGAAAGAAGTTTGCAGTCTTGGGTCATTTGAGGATTGGCAATTTACAACTGTGATGATCTTTTTTATTACTGTTGTTTCCAGGTTTTCTCGTGGTTTGGTTTTCAGTTGAAAAGCTCGTGAGAAATGTAGACGGCTTCCTCATAAACTACTATATAGAAGAAAATTGGAAAAGTGCAAGAATTATTGTTGTGCAGCAGCAGTTTGCTTGGTGGAGTTTATTACGTTTTTCACCTCTATAGATGTTGCATTGGACTTGTATTTTTTCTTTTTTCATTTGGTATGACCTTGGTGATGGTTTACCTTGCTTTGAGAGTATTGGAATCTTTCTTGCTTAGTTCTCTTGATGATGGAACTACATCTTTGCTGTAATCAGTGTTGCTATTATCAGTCAATTATTGATGTTTTTGTTTTGCTGTTCTATAATTGTGGTTTGTGTTGTCACTATGAAAAGGAAAGGTTAGTGGCCTGATCAATGTTTAAATAAAATAAGTTGTTTAAATGTGATGGATTTTCTGTTCTTCAATTGAATTTTATTAATGGAATCATGTGTGATAATGACTAGTTTGTAACAATCGTTTGTACTAGTATGGTGACTAGGTCTATTTTTCTCTGTATTAGGAACTGTGTACAATCCATCTAAGTTTAACTACAAAGCCTATCGGGTTGGTAAACAAGGCTCTCAGGCTGGGTTTGGGAGAGTTTATAAGCTTTTTTGTTTTTAAGCACCAAAGGTTTTGGTGTTTGGTAAGTCTAAAAATAAGTTATTTCTTAAAAAAGTATAAAATGTTTTGAGGGAAAAAAGAGAAGTTGTAAATATTTATCTTCTGTTTATAAGCTGTAAAAAAATAAAAATAAGTATATCTTTTAAGTTTAGCTGCACAAACGAGAATGAGAGGATGAAACCTTTAACCTCAATTTGCCGTGGCCATAGCCAAACTAGTTGTGGAATGATGACAGCTTTGCAGAAAATCACCGAAAAATCTTAAAAAAAAATCTGTGCCAAAGTTAACAAGAAAGAAAATGTTACCTGAAGCTGTGCTGACATTTATGGATCACTTTACCAAATTAATTAACAGACGGCATAAATTAGAAGGCCAGGATTGGGTGCGAGACCCACCGACGCCTCAATCAAACAGCAAGCCCCACATCTCTCCAACCACACCGGTCCACGTAGCCAGCTGAGACTCATAGTCCACTCACCGATCAGAATAGACCCGCTTCTCTATAGTCTCAGCCGTAGCCTAACATTTCCGGATTTCAAATCCGGTTGACTGCTTGGCACGTGCGATCAGATTCTGTTGAAATCTTGGCTGGTATTTCAGTGACTGAGCAGCTCGGATCTTGACGTCTGAGCTTGAGAAGCACTAGGTAAGTTTGGCTCTCGTATTTGCTTACTGAATCCTTGAAAATGCTTACTCTCAGCGTTGTGTTGCCCAATAATGCTTCAGATTTGAGAGTCAAGTCTTTGTTTATGTGCTCTTACAGGTGCTCTTGTAGTACGCGGGTGGGTTAAGATAGCCAAAGAAGCCAAATGGAGGAAGACACTAAGGTGTCGAGGGGAATCGGAAGTTTCAAGTCTACATTGGCAGGGCGATCGAGTCCACGAAACTCTCCTTCGTTTAAGAGATTGAATTCCAGCCGTACTCCCCGAAGAGAAGCTAGAAGTAGCGGAGGTGTGCAGTGGTTTAGGAGCAATCGGTTACTGTTTTGGTTGTTATTGATTACTCTGTGGGCGTATCTTGGATTTTATTTTCAGTCAAGTTGGGCACATAGTAATAACAAGGTCAACTTTCTGGGGGTTGGAAATGAAGACGAGTCAGATGCTGAGCAGAATCAGCGGCGAGATCTGCTCGACAGTCCGGTGAAACTGAAGAATGAGACTGCTCAAAACCAACCAGAAGCTGCTGGTAAAACCGTAGATGTGGTTTTGGCAAAAAAAGATGGAGTCGCATCTCGTAGGAGCGTCGGTTCAAAAAAGAAGAGTAGGAAAGCAGCTCGTGGTAAGCCGAAGAAAACTGTGGAGGTTAAAATCCACGAGATAGAGGAGCAGGAACCGGACATTCCTAAGACCAACGCGTCTTATGGGATGCTTGTTGGTCCATTCGGGTCTACAGAGGATAAAATTCTGGAATGGAGTCCTAAAACGCGAACAGGAACGTGTGACAGGAAGGGGGACTTTGCCCGTCTGGTATGGTCAAGGAGGTTTCTGTTAATATTCCATGAACTTTCAATGACGGGAGCGCCGCTGTCGATGATGGAGCTAGCGACGGAGCTTTTGAGCTGTGGAGCCACAGTTTCTGCTGTAATTCTTAGCAAGAGGGGTGGCCTGATGCCAGAGCTTGCTAGGAGAAAAATCAAGGTTCTTCAAGACAAGGCAGATCATAGCTTCAAAACCGCCATGAAACAAGATCTCGTTATTGCCGGGTCAGCAGTCTGTGCATCATGGATTGGTGAGAATCATTTGCCACAATGTAGCTGGTGTCACTGTAAAGTTCTTACATAATGCATTTTCTGATGTCTGTTGCCCAAAAATGCGTAGTAAGGATAAAATGTACGTCATTTCTTTCAGTTTAGAAATGGTATGTTGCAATGTGGCTAACAGATTGGGACTAGATACTGTGTTTGCCCCATGTTGAAATAGGTAATTATGATTTTGGTGCTTTTTAGCATCTTGAGTTGTGCTGCTGTAATACAGCGTGCTTCCATTAAATATACCATAGTCCTCTGATGGAGGTATTGTGAATTGATTGCAGAATTTCTTGCTAGGATTGTCTCCTTTTTCAAGTTGGTCTGGTCTTGGTGGTCATTTAGTCGTAAATAGTTATGGCACTGTCCTGAGTTGAATTAGATATATTGCGTAATAATTTTTCCGGATGTGAAGTTTGCAGTTTTGCGTTAACCTGGCTTTAGCCCCTTCGGAATCCTTTACACAACACAGGGAATATGACTATGAAAAACCCGTTGAAATTTCTATATCATCTTCTGAAACCTTATTTGATTGTGGTTATACATCATCTTTCTTTCCACTAGGCATCTGGTTTTAATAGTCATATGACTCATATCAGTATACCTGTCAGCAGTTTGTGAAGTTTTTGTGTACCTGGAAATCTTGTTTGAACACTTCACTTTTTGTTCTTTCTTTAAGGACACTTCATTTTCGTTTTGTGTATCTTTTTCCTTGAAAAATTGACACTGCTTTAACCACCCTTTTGCTATTATGAATATGTGCAAAACCCTCTTAAGCATGAAAGTTAAATTTGTTTCATCTCCTAGGGGAAACCTATTAACATACAATCATGAATGAATTTTTCAGATCAATACATTGATAAGTTTCCAGCTGGTGCAAGTCAAATTGCTTGGTGGATCATGGAAAACCGGAGAGAATACTTTGATAGGGCTAAGATAGTGCTCGACCGAGTAAAAATGCTGGTTTTTCTATCAGAATCACAGTCAAAACAATGGCTAGACTGGTGTGAAGAAGAGAAAATTAAGCTGAGGTCCCAGCCAGCAATTGTGCCACTCTCTATCAATGATGAACTGGCATTTGTAGCTGGCATAGGTTGTTCACTTAATACTCCAGCTTCTAGTACTGAGAAGATGCTGGAGAAAATGAAGTTGTTGCGAGATGCAGTCAGGAAGGAGATGGGGTTAACAGACAATGATATGCTTGTGATATCTCTAAGCAGTATAAACCCTGGAAAGGGCCAGCTCTTGGTTCTTAACTCAGTACGCTTGGTGATAGAAGAAAAACCTCAGCCAAACAACTCTAAGATAAAAAATTCAGTACGAAAGGGTCGAGTGCGTTCTGCCTTGGCTAGAAAGCATCACATAAGAGCTTTACTTCAAGGGTCCAATGATCATAGTGTATCGTTAAATGGATTTCCATTGTCCACTGAATCTGGCATCCACTTCAAAGAAGACCAGAAGAAGCATTTGCATTTACATAATCGCTTTGCTTCCGTTGATGATACAGATGACGTGAACTTCGATGTCGGTCACAAGAGGAAAGTGTTGGCAGATAATGGAGGAACAGTGAAACAATCTGCTAAGTTTATGATTGGTTCTGTTGGATCTAAGAGCAATAAGGTGGCTTATGTGAAAGAACTCTTAAGCTTTGTATCTCAGCATTCAAATCTGTCAAAGTCGGTGCTCTGGACTCCTGCAACCACGCGTGTAGCTGCACTATACTCTGCAGCTGATGTTTATTTGATGAACTCTCAGGTTATCCCATCTTCTCAGCCTCTAATTATTTATGTGAATGCTGAGGCTCTGTCTGTTCTATGACTTGCATGGAACTGCTATAGTTTATTATCTAATACTTTAGTTATGAAAAACATGAAAATTAGAGAAAAAGGCAGACAATGCTGATATTAGTCATATTACCAGCTTAAATGGAGTACAATGCCATTGATCTGATCATGTTATGTTGGATTTGCTTGTTCAACAGTATGACGAAACTCTGAGCGTTGAATAGAAACATAATACAAAACTAATTTCTCAATGTGTAACATGCTTCCATTGGAGTTCGTAATATGGTACCTTTTTAAATGGAGTATGTTGTCATATATATGGTTCATTTCTTTCACTCGAGTTGAATTTGTAGTCTATATTTAAGCTTTGTTCACATTTGATAATGTGTTGTTATATATTGTTAGAAATCACTAAGTGATTTAAATGTTGTACAGGGTCTGGGAGAAACTTTTGGGAGAGTGACAATTGAAGCCATGGCATTTGGCCTTCCGGTATGATCTGACTTGATTTTATTCCTCATCCAACTTCACTATTATGGATTTAGTACTGCTGACATATGGTCTCTCACATACTGAATCTAAATATGAAAAACATCGTATGACTGTTGTATGGTTTAATCTGTCTCTTCTTCTCATCTTTTACTGCTGCTTAAGGTAAGAACAATGTAGGTCATTCTCCAAAACTGAGTATATACTAGATGATGACCACATTGTTGATGGTAGATGACCAAAACTATACTTCCCTATTCAGATCGTGAACATGCAGTTGTTGCAAAATGTGTTGTCTTTCTCTGGAAAACTAACTATAATTAGTAGCTGTGTTATTATATCACAAAAGAAAAAAGAAAGCAGTTTTCCCTTGCATGTTATTGAATGTGAGGCTGTTTGAAGCAAAATGCATGAGTTAAAAGTTCAAACAATTGCACATTGTTTGAAGAAAAGTTTATATTCATTTTGTATGAGGTTGAATCTCAAATGCAAGTTCCCCCTGCCTAGATCAGTCCACCAGGCCGCCCTTGATATTAAACGATTTAAATTTTCTGGATCAGGTGCTTGGAACAGATGCTGGGGGTACGAAAGAGATTGTCGACCACAATGTAACAGGTCTGCTTCATCCTCTGGGGCATCCCGGTACTCAGGTCCTAGCTAAAAATCTCCGTCTTTTGCTGAAAAACCCAGAATTAAGGAAGCAAATGGGATTGAAAGGGAGAGAAAAGGTCGAGAGGGTGTACTTAAAGCGGCACATGTACAAGAAATTTGTTGACGTTCTTCTCAAGTGCATGAGACCCAAATAAACACCTACCATTCACAGTTCAGACAACCTCATTCATTTATGGCTTCGGAATTTCTGAGGGTGCTGTGAGTACAGAAATTATGTTCCTCCGCCCAGTTGGATATAGATAATACCAAGTGGTGCTATTTTTTGAGGAAATGCAAGAAATGTTTTGATTGGTGGGAGAGCTTAGTGGTCTGAAACTTGAATGTCATGCTATCTGAAAGCAAATTTGGTAAATCTCACAAGTGTGTTTCATTTCTTGAGAACCTAAGATGAGAAACCCAGCCATACTAATTTCATTAAAAATGAATGAACGAATCAAGAATTGTTAAGCAAGTGAACCAAAATGCCTAACAACCTAGATCTCCAAGTAACAGCTCGAGTAAACATGACCTCTATACTCCTCTGGCATCTCTAGCTTTGTCCAGGAGTAGCTACACAAATCAAGAACATAAGCCATTTGGAGCTCACCAGACCCAGTCACCAATAGCTTGTCCTGCCAAGTGGTCGCAAAACCCACATCAGCCGGTATCTCAGAAACCGCTTGCCATGTGGCATTATCGTATACTGCCACATGGCTCTCCAACATGTAAAGTTTTCCATCGTGGCCTGCCACACAGGACTTGGGAGACACATCGGCAGGTAAGAAATCCTCCTTGACCTTATCCCATTTGGAAGTGATGGGATCAAAGATCTCTACGCTTCTTTCAAACTGGCCTTGTCTTTCGGTTTGGTATCCCCCGATGACGTGGACCTTGCCACGGTGAAATATCGTCTTACATTCATCGCGTTCTTTTTTCATATCGGCCATTATAATCCACTCGTTTTTAGCCACGTCATAAGCCATTGTGGATCTCAAAGCATTCTTCTCATTGTCGTGTCCACCGGCAACAAACACCGTCCGATTATCATCACCGGAAGTGCATCCAAAGAACGACCTCATGACACCTGGCATGTCTGCTCCGCTCCGCCACGTGGCCGACACAAAGTTGTAAATAAACACACTATTCGACACTTCCCAAGTGCATGGATCCAGCCCGCCCATCACAACCAGATCCGACCCGACTCCGACCACTTGGCAGAACCTGGGCAGCCCCTTAGAAAACACAGGGGACAGTGGCAGCTCCTCCCAGCTGCTCGTCTTGGGTTCAAAAACTGAGAGCTTAAACTCCGGCAGAGTAGACTGACCCGGGTTCGGGTTAAACCGAGCTTGTGCCATTACAACGATGGCCTGACTACGGCCGGTGGCTTTTCGCAGCCGGAGAAACTCCGGTTGGTCAATCTCCTGGTTCCAGACTTTGCATACATAAGAAGCATCTGACAGATAATTGTAGGGTACACGAAACAAGCAATCTCGAGCAAGATCATTAGGCAAACCAGGAATCAGCTGCTCCATCGAAATTACAGCAACTAAGGTAGCAAGGGTTTGCGGTTTTGGAGAATGATGAAGAGGAATGTTAAACAATGAGGAGATGACTGATTTGTAGAAATGTGGAGTGAGTATGATTGCTTATATAGCATCGAAAACAAGATTCGGTCCAGCTGTTCTTCACGGAAAGTTCAAGGAGACAGCTCGAATTAGCATGTGAAATGAGGAAGGTATGTTAATATATAGAGTTCATCGATCGTCTACGAACCAGGTAGATTATATATAGATGAGCTAGCTTTTGTGTTTCAAACGCAAGGGAAAGGCATAGCCGCTGGGAAAAGTGGGCGGCGAATAGAGAGGACTTTTTGTGTAGAATTATTTATTTCAAATACAAAGAATACATGCATGTTATTTTGGAACATGGGTGCGGTACGTGTTTCATAGTTTTTTATAACCCGAGGGAAAATTTTATTCCAACAAACTTGATCACTAAGAGCATCTGCACCCGTTTTTTGGCTTGTTCTTTCTTAAGTACTATTTGAACAAGTGCTATTACTATTTGAGTAATAAGAGGTGCAGTGCAGTGTTTTCATGCAGCGGTAGGAAAAAATAGCACCTCCTATTACTATTCATTGAATTTTTTTTTTAAAAAAATCATGACTTGAAAAGAAGGTGTGATTTTATTACTTGAAAATGTAACGTACATAATGAAAATACATAATTTAAAGTACATGATTAGAAATGAAATTACATAATGGAAATACATAATTTAAAGTACATAACTATAAATGAAAGTACTTAATAGAAATATATAACTATGGAAAAAATGGGCGATAGCAATTTGAAAAATTTTCCTCGCTAGCATCTCCTTCATCGACATCAAGTTGCTTAAGATAAGGATGGTTCTTCACCACTTCCCAACAATCAAACCGCGTAAACTCTTTCTTCTTTTGTGCCACATAACATGATTGAGCTTTTCTTATCTAATAACAATAACAAATTTATATGTCACAATAATATCTAATAAATAGAGATGACAACATTTATTTAAGTAAACATACATAAATTTAGGGAAATGTTAACATTATAAACTCTTACCTCATCTTGCAAATTTGAGCCGGATTGTGAATTCCTTCGTGCATAAGCAAGAGCGGCACCCCAAGCTTTCCAAGTCGGCTTCAACTTAGTAAAACGAGAAGAAACCGCGGTTTGGCTCCTATGCTCCGGCCTTTACTCATGAGGCGCAATCTCCCAATTTTCATGAAAATCGGTATGTACTTTTTCCCATAATTTATCGGACTTTTGCATGTTGCCGGTGATAGGACAAACGCTAATACGACAATAAGAAATGCACAATTGCAAATCTTCAGAAGCAAGCCAATTGGACATTTTTCTAGCAAAAAATAGAAATGAATGGGAGAAGAGATGGAAGGAGTGGAGAAATTTGTTGTGCACAAATTGGTGTGAGATGTGAATGAAGTTGATGTAGTATTTATAGAAAAATTGTAGGGTGTTATTTGCAATTTTTTGGGATTTTTTTTATAATTTTTTCGGATTTTTTTGCAACATTTTTTCCCAAATATTAGAAGGTCGTTGCCTTCAAATCTGGATCGTTGGATCTAAAATCAAATCAAATCAAACGGCCCAGATCAATCTACCCGTTGGATCTGATTTGTTGTGTCGGTATTGCCACGTGGCGCGCGTTGATTGGCCGAGCTGGATCTGGCAGCTCGTGCTGCTGCTCGAGCAAGAACTGCTCGTGCTCGCGCTGGTGGTTGACGTCAACGAACGGTCGCCGGCCTCCACCTCCCCCGCTGCACGCTGCTTTCTCCCTTGCTCCTGCTATTTTCCGGCTGGCCCACCAATTTGCTCCTCTGCTCATGCCCAAAGCAGCACCGGTGCAGATGCTGTAATGAGGAGAAGGGGAAAGACATGCTGAAGAATTCAACATTCTAATTCACAAAGCCATCACCATGGAACGATATGATCAATTAGAACTAAACTAATGAATCATAGTTGGTTTTACCGCCATATTATAAGGACCTACATTTGGTTTTACATATTCGACCAGATTGAGGCACACTTTCGTTCTGTGAAGTTGATAATATATTTAAAATCACAACGTTCAGATCAAGGCATCTAAAATATGGCCACTGTTTCTTAATTGATTTCGTTATCACATTTGGACGCATTGTTTTTTTTGGACGCATTGTTAACGGAATCACAAAATAACTATTCGACCATTTGGTTTTCCCACATTGTCTTGTATTGATCCATAAAACCTAGAAAAAATGTTCATTTAGTATTAATTTATTAGTTTATTCTTAACATATTTAAATGATTTTAAAAAATATATTCATTCTAATCCAATGTGTCATTAGTTATAAATAAAGATTGATATGGATGTAATTCACAATATGTCATTGATCTATGTGTTACATACATTCTTATACAGTCAAGGAGTTATATGACTCTATAATTCTAGCTATAAAGAATGAAGGAAATAAAATAGGATATTTATTTCAATAAGGATGAGGATTACCAAGTCTAACTAATTGAGATATTAGTTAGGCTTGGTATCCCGTGTATGTCTCAATACTCCCCCTCAAGTTAGAGTGTATGTTGATGACACCTAACTTGCTCAATAACTCAGTGAATTGCTTCGGCTCTTGGTAAAAATATCGGCAGGTTGCTCTGCTGTTCGAACATGGGCAGTTTTAACAAGTCCTCTTTGGACTTTCTCACGAATAACATGACAATCAATCTCAATGTGCTTTGCTCGTTCATGAAAAACAGGATTAGATGCTATATAGAGTGCTGCTTGATTATCAAAAAAGAGCAGTTCTTGTTGTGTACCTTTTACTTTCAAGTCTTTTAAAATATTTTGTAACCATGTGATCTCACAACATGTAGACGCCGTAGACCTGTATTCAACTTCTGCACTGGATCTCGACACAGTTGTTTGCTTCTTTGTCTTCCAGGACATAGGTGCATTACCGAGAAAAATACAATAACCAGTTACTGATCTCCTTATATCCTTGCATCTTGCCCAATCTGCATCACAATAAGCTCTAAATTGTACTCTTCTTGTGGACGGCAGCAATATGCCTTGTCCAAGTGTCGGCTTCAAATATCGAAGTACCTTATGTGTCGCTTCCAAGTGTGGCTCTCTTGGTTTATTCATGAATTGACTTAGGATGTGAACAACATACACAATGTCTGGTCTTGTGATAGTGCGGTAGATTAATCTTCCTACCAATCGTCTGTACTGTGCATGGTTGGATAACAACCGTCCCTCTCCTTGTGTTAAGGCCATATTGTATTCTATAGGAAAGGTGGTAGGTTTTGTACCAAGAAAACCCGAATCCTCCAGTATTTCCAATGCATATTTTCTTTAACTGAGCACAATTCCTTGCTTTGAGTGAGCAACTTCAATGCCAAGGAAATATTTGAGAACTCTCATATCTCTCAACTTAAACCTGTCAGATAAGTATTCTTTTACCATGGTTATGTCGTCAATGTGGCTTCCTGCTAGAGTAATATCATCAACATATACCAATAAGACTGTAAGACGACCTTTGTAATTTCTGACAAATAGTGAATAATCAGACCAAGATTGCTGAAACCCTGCAGTTATGAGAGCTTTGGATAATTTGATGAACCATTGTCTGAAGGCTTGTTTGAAACCGTATAATGACTTGTGTAGTTTGCAAACTCGGTTCTCCCCCTTTCCTCCAAATCTAGGAGGAAGTTGTATGTAAACCTCTTCATACAAATCCCCATGCAGAAAGGCATTACTAATGTCAAGCTGGTGAAGATGTCATCCTTGTAATGTTGATAAACTGAAAAGGATTCGAACAGTAGTGAGCTTGGCAACTGGTGCAAACGTTTCACGATAGTCTACCCCTTCAATATGACTGTAACCTTTAGCAACAAGCCGGACCTTGTATCGTTCAATACTGTCATCTAGGTTGTATTTAATCTTGTACACCTATTTGCAGCCAATGGGATGCTTATGCAAAGGTGGCGACACAAGACTCCAAGTATGATTATTTTGTAAGGCTCGAATCTCATCGTGCATGGCCTGACACCATTTTGGATCACGTATGGCCTGTGAGAAAGATGTAGGCTCACGCTGCATGGTTAGTGCAGCAGTAAAGGCGCGGTGTGGACGTAAAAGTCTATCATATGACAATACAGTAGATAAAGAATGAGTCGTACCTGAGACCTCAGTCAGTGGAGATGGTGAGACGACACGCGAGGGATAGCTGCCTCGATATGAAAGTCTTGCAATAGGCTTGAAGTTCTTGTTGGTCGAGTGGACCGACGTGGGACTGGCTTTGGCGAGGAATCGGTAGAAGGAGACGTTGGAGGACTAGACACACTTGTTGGTTGAGAATGGAGTGTTTGGATGATAGTACTTGGTGTGGAAAAGGTTTGAGTAGCGGACGGTGTTTCGATGGACTCGATTTCGGGGTGGGGATGAGCAGATGAAGGATTTTGCAAAGATGAGGAAGAGGCAGTAGGAGATTCTGTAATTATCTCACAATGATTTTCGCTAGGTGTCCTAGGAGGATTGGTGGCGTGAGTTGTATCCTTAGAATTTTGCAAAGAGTCACCAAAATGGGAGGGAGGATTTTGTGGGAGTGATAGGTCAGAAAGATTAGGAGATTGTTTGCGATAAGGAAAGTCGTCCTCAAAGAAAATCACATCCCGAGAGAACAAAATCTTTTTGTGTTTAAAGTCATAAACTCGATAACCCTTTTTACCATGGGGATAACCTAAGAAAATACATTCGACTGACCTAGGATCAAATTTTCCGAGTTTCAAAGGATGTGTGGAGACAAAACACCTACAACCAAAATCTCGCAAATGGTCATGAGTTGGTTCTTTTGAGAAAAGTTTTGCAAATGGTGCTTTTCCTTTCAAAAGAGGTGTGGGAGTGCGATTTATGAGATAACTAGCTGTGAGGATGGCTTCACCCCAAAAATGTTTTGGAAGGTTAGTTTGAAAAAGGATTGAACGAACAACATTTAAAAGATGACGAAGTTTTCTTTCGGCAACACCGTTTTGTTATGGATTATTAACACAAGTGGTTTGGTGTTCTATGCCTTGAGATGCATAGAAAACATGCATGAGAAATTCAGGGTCATTGTCACTTCTAATAATTTTGACATGCTTGTCAAATTGTGTTTTAGCTAAATGAATAAAACTGACGATGAGTGAACGTGCTTCAGACTTGTGCTTCCTAAGGTAAACCCATGTAGCACGTGAACGATCATCAACAATGGTGAGGAAATATTGTGTACCAATGAGTGAAGGAACATGATAACCACCCTGTTGGATCCAGAAGTAAAAAGCCCATTTATAGAAAGGCAAGTGGACCGATGCCTGCGGTCAAGAGGGTCAGAGGACGTTTGAAAAGTCAAAAGCGCTCGCAAGGAGCACAGTAACAAAGTACGCTCGCGAAAGGAGATAATTTGTTCACAGGGGGAAACGCGCTCGCGAAGCGGGACGTGTGTTAACAGAATACGTTCGCGGTTGGAAAAGCGTTCGCGAGGGTATTATAAGAAATTAGACACGTGGTTGCAGGAGGTTAAGTTACCACTAGAATGGTTTTGGGCTTACATGATTGGGCTTTAAGAATTAGTCTTGCACTACAAGAAGGATTATTTGAGGCTATACCTTGATTCGCAAGGAAACATCTACCCTAGTATTCACTATATAAAGGGTTGAGGTGCAAGAGAAAAAGGGACAACTACATCTATCAACAAACAGACAACAACTTCGCCACGCGAAAGTCTTCAAGCCTCTCCGGAGCAACCAAGCCTGATCCGTCAGCAACCCAAGCCTGATCCGTCAGCAACCGTAGCCTGATCCGTCAGCAACCGTAGCCTGATCCGTCAAGCTGCAAAAGGGACTTAATCCGTTAAGTCTGACAGGTTTCAATCCGTTGAAATCTCTCTACTCCCCTGTTCGATCCGTTGAGCAGTTTTTACTCCCGCAACCAGTTCTGGAGAATCCGTTCGCCAGTCTATATCTTGATACCCGCTGCTTAGTTTCTTTGCATACTAAGTAAGATTCGGCCATCCTCAAAGGTTGGAGAAAAATCCTAGAGGGACTTTTCCCTTGTAGGTCTAAGAAGAGAACCTAGCACAGAGGAAGAAGATCGGCGTCTGTCATAGTCGCTGTGAGAAGAAGTCAGAAGAGGGACGCAAGTAGCATCAAGTAGCATCCAACTTCAAGGTTGTACCTGACCCAAAGGTACTGGCACGCCTAGCACAAATCTACAAGCCGGTTGTTTGAAGGACTGCAAATTCTAGACCAAACATCTGGCACGCCCAGTGGGACCGTGTCAAGATTACAGGCTTCGGGGAATATCAAAAGGAATATCCTTCGTGTTCCAAACCGGAACACGTAGTCGCAAGACCACATAATTCGGCTTACTGTAGGAAGCTATCTGCAGAACAAGCTATTAGCAAGTTTGGTGCCATGACTAACGAAGGACAGTCACAGAACCTTGCTGAACACGTAGGAGCATTAAGCTCATCATTGGATAACCTGACTAAAGGTTTCCAGGAGGTCCGCGACCGAGCCCGGCAACAAGACAAAAAGGCCGAGATTCAGGACCTAAGGTATGCAGACCTAGCAACTAAGATGAACGAAAATCAGCAAGCGCTGAATAAGAGGATGGATATGTTCATGGAGGCTTTAAATGCCATGAGAACTGAGCAGCTTATCCGCCAACAGCCTCCAGAAGAAGAGTTGCTAGAAGAGGTCGATCACCAGGTGGATAGAAGAACCGTGCACCGGGAGGGATTTGGTCCACTTCGTGTGGGTGATGACCAATTAGCGGTGCACAATAATCAGAACCCTGTAGGGGCTAGAGGACGACAGAGGGCTCCAAGGCAGCAACCACGTCGTTCGCCAACACCTAATCAAAGGAGACCTCAGCTGGACTGGGATGCAGTCCAGAATATGATACAGGAGGCAATAAGGGCAACTCCCGTTGTTGCTGTGAACACTGCATACGCACACCCGTATCCAGAATGGGTGGCTGAAAGCCCATGGCCGGAACATTATCGGCAGATAAGATTCACTTCGTTCTCAGGAGAAGGATCTGAAGACGCAGCCACCCACATCGCAAGATTCACAGGCGAGTGTGGACCATATGGTGCGGACAATGTTTTCAAGTTACGCACATTCGGTGCCTCATTGTCAGGGTCAGCACTGACATGGTATACCAAGTTGATACCAAGATCGGTCCCTGACTGGAACGTGATGGAGACCATGTTTAGAACCACATTTGGAACTGTGGAACCAGAGGTTGACTTGTCTTCTTTGACAGCGATGTATCAGCAACCTATGGAGTCATCTGTAGAATTCCTCAAGCGGTTCAAGATTCAACAGGCCAAGTGCAAAACTCCAATCCCGGAGCCTGACTTGATCAAAATTGCAATTCGTGGGTTGGAGAAGAGACAGAGAGCAAAACACCACGATGGAGTGTTCTCTAGCATGGCTGACTTAATGAACAGGGTTGGCAGTTACCAGTACTTCCTGAATGAGCTGGACGAAGACGCTAACAATTCCAGGAACAACTTAGCTCTCATCCCAGGAACGCTGAGGCCCAGAATGCCTCCAGCAAGGCACAAGACTGTGGGGGCAATATATTCCCATATGGATCCCTACTATTCGGCCCCACAAGCTATGCCCTATGCAGACCCATACATGATGGGTTATGAGGAAGAAGTCGCAGCAGTAGAGTTAGCAGGCAGACAGCCTATCAAGTCCCAGGTGTTGAAAATGTCTAAGGAGCCAGTAAAGATCTCGTTCGCCGCGTTCGCCAAGCCGGAGTACGAATCCTATACATATAATGCACACAAGGCACCGGAAATTTTGGAAGATCTGACGGCATTAGGGAAGGTAAGGAATGACTTTGGACCTCCCCCTACACAGGAACAGCTCAAAGGAAAGAAGTACTGCAGGTTCCATAATCTTTGGAACCATAACACATCGGAGTGCATTCGCTTGAAGGACACTATCCAGACTTGGATCAACGAGGGAAAGCTCGGAGCGAATGAAGAAAAGACTGCGGCTTGGGTGGACATCGATCTTTTTCCCACCATCAATATGATTGATTTAGTGTCATGCGAAGGAAAGAAGGAAAAGCCGCCGCCAGTAAGGCCAAAGTTCAAAGAATACACTTATGATGCAAGTAGGGCTCATATTATCTTGAACAAGCTGATCATGGCCAACGAGGTGGCCATCCCTTGGGGAGTCTTTCCCCCAGAAGAGGCAATAGCTGGTAAGACCTATTGTAAGTTTCATAACTTGTGGACTCACAAGACTTCTCAGTGCATGCAGCTCAAAGATCAGATACAACAATGGGTCAATGAGGGGTCAATCACCTTTTGTGATCCAGCGGTAGCAGATGTGGCTGTGGTTGATTTGGCTCGGGGTAGCAGAAAACTGACGCTTGACATGAGCACTATAGCTGGAGAAACAGAAGTTGTCAAACGGAAAGAACCAATGGCAGGTACATCAGCAGTCATGTTGTGTGATAGGTGCAAAACTGAATGTGGCATTGCTAAAGAGCCACAACACGAGCAGAAGAGTGCGGTTGCTACACCCCCTGAAGCATATCAGCCACACAGCCCGAAGCAGATGAGGAGATCAGCAAGCCCTAGTCAGAGGGATTCCAACCTCTACTTGCGTTTACGCCAGGCAAGAATGGAGCAGAAGAAGCCAGTGGTCTACCCGCAGGACGTAATAACTAAGCCTTATATACCACCAGCTTCACGGAATATCCTCAAAGACAACGTCTGGATGGTCAGAGAGAGAGGAAAGGTGGTAGAAGCCACACCTACTCAGACTAGGAACGTGCAGCGAAGATATGGCAAAACCAAGAGGCTTTTGGAGGCATTGGATAAAGGCCTAGTCAGCCCAGACCAGATCAGGGAGACTCCGGAACAGTTAAGGCGGAAGCTGGATTTATTGTCAGCTAGACCTTATTGCCCTATCAGAAACGTTCGCGATACCACCGAGACTTCTACCACGAAACATAGCGGACAGAAGAGAGTCTCGCGAGAAGAAAATAGCGGCGAACGAAAGTCTGTATGGTCAAGGGTGAGCATTGACAAAAGTCAACATACGCGGGAACCAGTCTGGTCACGGGTAGGTAAAAAGGTGGTGGGTGAAATATCTATTTCCACCTTTAGTAAGACACCTGAGACGTCTCCGGCGAAAAGGGTTAGGATATCAGAAGTCCCTAAGAGCGGAGACAATATCAAGACGTCGAAAACAAAGTTCGAATGGAGACCAAAAGTAGTTCAGCGTCAGGATTCGGGGTCCCAAGAAACAGATAAGGTTGGACCTATGATTGAGGTTGAGCAACAGAGACCTGTTCCAGAGGTTTCTTTGGTAAAGCAGATGGCTGAAGCATTTGCCCGCGTAGAAGAAGAATCAGAAGTCGATATACCTCGAGTCATAGAAGATGATATGGAGGAAACTGAGGAAGATGAAACCGGGGGTATGAACGAAAGTTTGCCGTGTAGCGTGCTTTATGTGGAAAACGAGCATGGTGAGATGATTTCAGACCAATCTGAATCTGCTCAGGTGTACGTGACGACCGAAGCTGTGATACCAGTTCCAGAGACAAACACTTATTGCAATATAGTGTATGTCTTACCTTCTATGTATGCATTGGATGAGCCAATTTCGTCTGAAGTCTTCCTCAACATGTCAGAAGATGAGACTGGAGTGGAGTCATCCGTTCGCAGAGAGGAGTTGGCTGTAAAGAAGGATAAAGAGGACATGGACCCTGATTTGAGAAGGAAGTACGTTTTATTCTCCAAGCCCACATTCGCCATGAGGCAGCATTTGCGTCCATTGTACGTATCTGCTGATATAATGGACAAAAGGGTCAGTAGGATATTGGTGGATACAGGGGCTGCTGTAAGTGTCCTTACCGTACAGACCATGAATTTCCTTCAGGTTCCGAAGGAGAAAATTCTAGACAGCAAGATGAAGGTGAAAAGTTTTGCTGGAAACATAGCTCAGACACTCGGTGTAGTGATACTAAAAATTAGGGTTGGCCCATCAGAGATATATCAAACTTTCTTCGTAGCTGAATGCACTGCTCCTTATACTATGATTCTGGGCAGAGATTGGCTTCATCAGGCCGGTTGTGTTCCATCATCGCTCCATCAAGAGCTCGCTATCTGGAACCCAGAAACTGATGAGTCTGAAATAATCAAGGCCGATCCTAGACCATTCTCAGTAGCAGCTTGCTTTGTTGATGCAAGTTATTACAGTGAAGACATGAGGCCTTTAAGAGTCAGTGGCATCACAAAGAAAGGACATCCATATGGGGTGACCTCCACTGAGCTTACGCAATGGGGATTGGCGCAACTTCAAGCAGACGCCAGTAGACCAATCTCCATGGTTTTACCCCGAAACAATCAATGAAGCCACAACTCAGCAAGGAGGAGTTGGAAGCCTACGCTTCCCTGCATCAGAGATTATCTATTTTTAGGCAGGAGCAAGAGGCTTTCCAACAGGTGGCGGCAGTAGAGTGCGTTAACGATGATGTTTTGGAGTATTACGAAGAGGAGGAGATTATCCAGGCAGCTCCGGCAGCCTTGGATGATACTCCACCTAAGGTCAAGGATCCAGTAGAGAAGGTCAACCTGGGGACCCTAGAGGAACCAATAGAGGTTGGAATAAGTGTGTATTTGGAGCCTGAACAAAAACAGAAGCTCATTGAGCTACTTCACGAGTACAAGGATTGCTTCGCAGAGAAATACGAGGACATGTCTGGTTTAGCACCAGAGTTAGTTTGTCATAAGCTACCAATCATGGATGGTTACAGGCCAGTCAGACAAGAACCTAGGCGAATGCATGCCGACACAGCGGCTTCAGTTAAGGAAGAGGTGGAAAAGATGCTTAAGTCAGGAATTATTCGACCTACAAAGTATGCCAAGTGGTTGTCTAACATAGTACCAGTCAGGAAAAAGAATGGTAAGATGAGGGTGTGCGTGGATTACAGGAATCTAAATACTGCCACACCAAAGGACGTGTATCCTATGCCCATGGCGGACATGCTGGTAGATGCAGTGGCAGGGCATGAGTTGTTATCGTTCATGGATGGAACCGCAGGATATCACCAGATTCCTGTGGAGGAGGAAGACAAGCACAAGACGGCTTTCAGATGTCCGGGATTTACAGGAGCATTCGAATACCAAGTCATGCCTTTTGGGCTTAAGAATGCTGGTGCCACATATCAAAGGGCGATGAACCTTATCTTCCATGACATATTAGGGAAGATATTGGAGGTTTATATTGACGATGTGGTAGTAAAATCCAAGATTAAGGCAGACCACATAGAGGATCTACGAAAAGTCTTCATAAGGATGCGAAAACATAAACTCAGAATGAACCCAGCTAAATGTGTCTTTGGGGTTCAGTCAGGCGATTTCCTAGGGTTTGTGGTCCATCAGCGGGGGATCGAGATTCCAGCGGACAAGGTCAAGTCAGTCATAGAAGCTCCTGCCCCAACTAACAAGAAGGAGTTGCAGCAGTTACTAGGAAAGATTAACTTCTTGCGTAGGTTCATCTCGAATTCAGCAGGAAAGATTCAACCATTTACATCTCTGTTAAAATTGAGGGCAGATACGGAGTTTCGTTGGGAGACAAGTCACCAGGAAGCGTTCGACAGAATAAAGCAGTACCTAGTTTCACCGCCAGTTCTGATGCCTCCACGGCCGGGTCACCCTTTGAAGCTCTACATTTCAGCATGCGAGACATCCATTGCTGCACTTTTAGCACAAGATGAACACCAAGATGATGATAAAGTGGTTGAGCATGCTGTGTATTACCTTAGCAGGACGTTGATAGATGCAGAAACCAGGTACAGTGACATGGAACGGTTGTGCCTTGCGTTGTATTTCGCCGGTTGCAAATTACGCCATTACATGTTATCTTTCACAACGGTAGTAGTGGCACAGACGGACTTGGTGAAATACATGTTAACTAGACCCATTCTTAGGGGTCAAATTGGTAAATGGGTATTAGCTTTGTCGGAGTTCTCACTGCAATATACACCTTTGAAGGCACAAACCGGACAAGCGGTTTCAGATTTTTTGCTTCATCATCCTGTGGAACAAGATTTACAATACAGGGAGTTAGATGTGGTGGCCATTCTGATGCAGCCCTGGGAATTATACTTTGATGGGAGCAGTACTGAGAGTTTATCTGGCGCAGGGATATCTCTAGTAAGTCCACTCGGGGTTCGTCATGCATATTCTTTCCAACTAGAGTGGAAATGCACCAACAATCAGGCTGAATATGAAGCACTCATAATTGGATTGGAAATGTTGCTCGCAATGGGGGCAACAGTGGTAAGTGTGTTCGGTGACTCCTTGTTGGTGATCAATCAGCTTAAGGGGTTATACAAATGTACAACCTTTACTTTGGTTCCTTTTTGGGAAAGGGCTACAGAGTTGTTGGAGCAATTCAGTGATGTCACTCTGGATTATATCCCAAGAGCACACAACGTCGCGGCAAATGAATTAGCCCAAATCGCCACTGGCATAACTTTGGCTGATGGAGTCTGCGAGCGGATTTTGAAGGTGGAAAGAAGGACGTTACCTTCTTTCATGGCTCGAAGGGTAGACGCGGATGAATGGTACGTCGCTACGATAGAGGCTATCGATACGGATTGGCGTCAACCACTTATTGATTACTTGGATAATCCATCTACTCCAGTGGATAGAAAAGTCAGATACTTTGCCACTAACTATGTGCTACGAGGTGGCGAACTCTTACGCAGAGGAGAGGATGGAGTTTATCTTAGGTGTATCTTTGGAAAGGAAGCTAAGCGAGTAATGAGAGAGGTACACTTAGGAGTGTGTGGTTCGCACCAGGCTGGACCAAAGATGAGGTGGCTTATCCGTCGTTATGGTTACTTTTGGCCTTCAATCTTGAAAGATTGCATCACCTTTGCTC
Source organism: Comarum palustre (assembly GCA_951800085.1). Taxonomy (NCBI): domain Eukaryota; kingdom Viridiplantae; phylum Streptophyta; class Magnoliopsida; order Rosales; family Rosaceae; genus Comarum; species Comarum palustre. Next base: position 15,974,974 of record OX637572.1, read on the forward strand.
AAGGTTGTCAGGAGTGTCAAGCGCATGGACCAGTGCGGCATGTTCCAGATGTGCCCATGCAACCCATTATTAAGCCTTGGCCAGCAAGAGGATGGGCGTTGGATTTTATTGGAATTATTCATCCAGCTTCGTCTCAGCAGCATAAGTTCATCCTATTAGCGACCGATTATTTCACAAAATGGGTGGAGGCTGTACCTTTAAAAGATGCATCTGCTCGAACAGTTTGCAGCTTCATCTTCAGCAACATCATTAGCAGGTATGGTATCCCAGAGTGTTTAGTTGCAGACAGGGGGGCAGCGTTTCTAGCAAAAGAAACCGAAGACTTCATTACTGACTATGGAATTAAGTTTCTGCATTCCACACCATATTATGCTCAGGCGAATGGACAAGCTGAGGCTAGTAACAAAGTCATAATCAACATCTTGCGAAAGATGCTGATTGATAATCCTAGAGATTGGCATAACGAGCTTGATCATACTCTGTGGGCATATCGAACATCTAAGCGGTCACCTACAGGAACCACACCCTATGCCTTGATGTTCGGGCATGATGCAGTATTACCCATGGAGATAAGTGTTAATTCTTTAAGGGTTCGCGAACAACATCAGTTAGTAGGAGAGGATTATGTTCAGGCCATGTTTCAGGAGCATGAACAGTTGGATACTACTCGTGTGGAAGCCTTAGATCATATAATCGTTGAAAAACAACGAGTTGCTCGCGCATATGACGCCAGGACACGTGGCAGAAGTTTTGGAGTTGGTGATTTGGTTTGGAAAGCAGTACTTCCTTTTGGCGAACACGTTCGCGGCAGGGGTAAGTGGTCGCCTACGTGGCAGGGGCCTTTTGTGATTGACCAGATCGTGGGTAAAGGTGCTTATTATTTGCGAAATTTGGATGGAGAAGTCCATAATAACCCTATTAATGGGAGGCATCTGAAACAGTATTTTCCAAGTGTTTGGGCTTCTGACGATCCTTTGCCGCCACAGTCCACAGAGCAGTTTGTTTGCCAGCAAGGGGGGCAGAGTTTAGAGCCTTAGGATCTTGTTTGCAGAACTGGGATCTTGTCAGTTTTATTCATGTTGCTTAAACGCTTAACCTGTTTGAGGTTTTGGCTTTTTGTGCACATGATAAAACTGGGGGGCACCATAGATATACAAACCAATTAATGTGGTTTTTTCGAACTTTTTCGAATTTTTTGACAATTTTTGGGAAGAACAAATTGTGTTTTTCAAGCCCTAATTTATTTTAAACCAACACCTGTGGTTTATACATAGAACATAAACAATGTGTGTTTATTGCATAATATTCATGGATAACAAATACAGTGTTGAACAAGAACTGGTTGCAACAAATACAGTGTTGAACAAGAACAAAGCTGCTTAAAGAAAGAGCTATTACGACTCCTTTCATAAAGTCTCTCTTCAAACTGTTGCAGGTTTTGCTTCATCTTCCACCTTGCGCGGCCAGCTTGTTGAAAGCAAGTCGACGGTGATGGGAGTAGAAGCAACTTGGTCTGACCTGGCGCGGAAGAGGCTCGGCAAGAGGAATCCTGTCGGCACAGAAGCCTTCTTCGGTCCAATACCAGAAGTCAATCCCCTCATCAAGTGGAATTTGGTTCCAGTGATGCACTTCGATGCGACTTCAGGGCTGGGCGCATCAGATCTTATTCCTGAGGTTAGGTTGTGAAGCCTACCCAGGATTTGAGGTTTGGTTGTGAAGCCTAGAGGACAGAAAGGTTGAAGAAAGAGGTCTGGTGGAACTGCTTTGAGACTGAAAGGAGAATACATGTTCTTGGTTGTTGAAGGTGATGAAAGGAATTAATCGATATTTATAGGCGAAACGCTAGGTTTTCACCAAAGGGAACTGAATGGTTTGCTATTCGTTCATTGGTCAAGCATTTATCACGCGTGCTGTGTTAGTTGAATACGGTAAATGCGCAAGTTAATGGTGCGACGTTGCAGTTAAAGTTGGGAACAGTTTTCGAGTGGTCAAGGATATGGAATTATTTTGAAAAGATCTTCTGCCTTCAGAATAATATGCGCGAACAAAGTCAGAACAAATAAACAGTTAAATAAATTTACTAATGTGCTTAATGTTCGCTAAAGCAGTATCAAGGGCGTTTTGGATATTTTCTTCGTTGATCAGGGAATCTTCGATCCTGTCGTCCACCTGGTTGATCATTTGTTGAAGAGTCTGATAGGAGTTCTTCTCTTGCTCCAAGGCGTTTAAGTTGTTCTGGGTTTCCTCTTCGACAATTGCTAGCTGGGCCTCAATCTCAGCTTTTTGACGTTTAAGCTCAGCAAGTCGGTTAGGAAACAACTGGGTCGCGTTATGGACAAGTTTGGCAAGATTGGTGGCTTTGGCAACCCGTTCGGCTTGGAACTTCTCTTTCTGTTGATGATACTGAGGAGCCTCCAATCGCGTGGCTCTGGCACGATCAGACAAAGTTGCAGCTTTGGTTGTGAATTCCCACAGACGCTGCAATTTCTTCAAGAGTCTTTCATCAGCTTGAACTCGAAGGAGACGAACAGCATCTTCAATTTGGATCCTAGTATGTGGGTGGAGAAGATCTTCATGCTCTAGGTTGCGGAGGAATAGTGTCGCATCAGCGATGGATTGGTTCGCTTGAAAAGGATCCAGCATCAGTTGAACTTGCTCGATGAGGGAAGGCGTAGCGTGATCAGAAGGGGAGGTCACTGGAAGGTTTTCCGGAACCTGGCAAGTAAAGAAACAATAAGTGTTTGTAAGAGTACAAACAGAAGCTGCAGAGTAAAAATTGTTACCTTTGGGTCAGTTTCAGTTGGGATTACCGGTTGAAGCACTGGTTGAACAATATCAGTCGCGCGATCGGCATTCGCGATAGCAGTTTCGTTCGCCGGAGAGACTGCGTTCGCGGGGGGAATTTCATTCGCGCGAGTATCAGTCGTTTTTCTCTGAGGCGAACAGGAGGTTGCCTCGCGGGGAAAAGGCTCATTCGCAGCAACAGTTTGAAGTGGAACAAGCTTGGCGCTTTCACTAAAGATTTCTCCCATCATAGTATCCAGGATCGGAGAAGCAACTGACTCGGAGGAAGAGCTAACTTCAAATACAGGAATCGGTCCCTGAAACAACAGAAGCACAATTGAGCTCAAGATCATTGAAACATTGCCAATTGAATGGTTTATCGAAACAATACCTCTTGATCTGTTTCAGCAGGAGTCCCAGTGTCCAGGTTAGCTGTGGGAGGAATCGCCTCTTGGGCCACGGCAGAGGTTACTTCAGCTAGAACAGTTAGGTTTGGGGCACCAGAAACAGCAGGATGTTGACTACATTTTTCGAGGGATTGTACGGCTTCAGGGCTAGACTGCATAAGCTGATCCACCTAAAAGGCAATTATATGATTAATTGACTTGGCTACATGAGCATACGAGTTTTTAAATTAAATGAACCCATACCTGGGGTTGGAGAGCATTTCCTTCTGTAGGAAGATTTGGTTTGAGCTTCTTGAGAGGAGGATCTCCATTCTTGTTCGCGCGCTTCTTGGTTCTTTGAGGACGCTGCAAGGAAAGAAGATGGTCGGAAAAAGGGATACAGATCAGAAAATTGATTATTGCAGTTAAGGAGTTTTAAATACCTGGGGGGCAGGAAGCACTTCTGTTCGCGTCTCAGGAGCCAAAGAAGGATCAACGTTTTGGCGAGGGCCGTCAATGGCAAAAACAGCCAGGTCTTCGGCATGACGGAATTGTGTCTAATATGGCTGGAAGATCTGTCTAAACACAGATAGGTGGTTTGATTTCCATTTGCCTTTGTTGATTGATGTCCACCACCTAGTAAACTCATTAGTAGTCGCGAAACTCAGACGTACTCCGCCAAGGGGATAGGTGTTGACAGGCTGAACGACGTCTTTGAAGCTGGAGGGGATGGAATCAGGATCAATCCCAGCATTATAGGTTTCTCGCCACGAAGTGAAATGGTTGCGACTAGCCAATGGGGGATATGGAATGTTTTGGCACATTCCAAATTGCCTCGCGAAGAAGTTAGGGGCATAGATTTCTACTCCGGCTCTCCCTGGTAGTTTGAGGTCGCGATTGGAAAGGAGGCGTAGAAAGAAAAAGAGCTGCAGGACGTTGTGTTTGTTGCTGAAAATAAAACCTTCGTTTACAAGAGAAGGGTATGTGCGTCTGCAGACAACGGTAATAGAATCTGAAGGTAGGCTTTCCATACTATACAGATGGTGGAAACAACGCGAATAGCTAAGGGCTGGAGGATGTGGAGCGGATACGATGGTTTGGCCTAAAACCTTATCTTTTAGGAAGCTGGTGACAGAGGAAGAGCGGAAAGCAGGAAAATAGGTTTGAAGCCACAAGTCCAAAATCCAAAGAGGACCGCTAACAGATCTGTGTTTAAAGGGCTCTAAGGATAGAAAGTGTAGTGACCTATATAGTAATCCAGTGGCTAACTCCAAAAGATTGAGAGGGATACCATTGTAAAGTAGCTCAGCCGTTCTGGCCCAGGCGAAAGTGGGTTTGTTGGTGGCGCTACATTCAACATATTTGAGTAGCCAGAATTCCAGAAATGCTAGGCCACTTAGATCGTCGTCAGTGCTCCCATAGTGACTGACCCACGCGGCGTATGAGTTGGGGCGAGGCTGATCAGAAGGGATTTGATGTTCCAGAGCAAGGTCGTTGAGAGGACTTGGTGCGTTGGCGAATGGAAATCCGGTAATTGTATACACATCCAGGAGGGTGATACCCATTGGGCCTGCGGGGAGATGAAAGGTGTTTGATGAAGTGTCCCAGAAGCAAATTGCTGCTGCCAGGGGAGCTCTGTTACAACCAGACTTCAAGGAGAAGCAGAGGTCGATAGGATCGGCGATTCCAACGGCCTGCCATCGTTCAAGGTCTTTGCTACGGCGTTGTTGGTACCACTGGATCTCGGCGTCATTAGTGTTTGGCCACTGTCCAAATCTGGTCTGGGCGTCTGACTTTTGCCAGTCGACGAAGGAAGCTTCTTCTTGGCGAAAGATTAAAGGGGGAATTCGGGATGCATGTTGGCAGTAAGGCAGTTCAAGTGGGTTTGGGAAGACATCGACCCAGGGACCTAGGTCGCAGGTTTGATCAATCTTAACTCTCAACCAAGAACCCTTGGGTTTTGGAGCAGGTCGGAGGCCAGCCATGGCTTGGACAAAGTTTAGGGCTTCATGCTCAGAAGGGGTTCTGGGTGCGGTTTTCACAGCAGAGAAGGTGTGTTTGGGTGCCATTGATTTGGAAGTAGGAACGGCGGCGGATTATCTCAGGAAGGTTTGAAAGGAGTTGCAGAGGGAAATGATGGTTGAGTGTTCTGAGGAGTGACAATGAAAAGACGTTTGCTTTTGGTTAAATCAATGCTAAGGTATAGCTCTTTTCGATTTTCGCAAACGGGCTTAATCTCAAGAACTGGGGGGCAATGTTGGATCCAGAAGTAAAAAGCCCATTTATAGAAAGGCAAGTGGACCGATGCCTGCGGTCAAGAGGGTCAGAGGACGTTTGAAAAGTCAAAAGCGCTCGCAAGGAGCACAGTAACAAAGTACGCTCGCGAAAGAAGATAATTTGTTCACAGGGGGAAACGCGCTCGCGAAGCGGGACGTGTGTTAACAGAATACGTTCGCGGTTGGAAAAGCGTTCGCGAGGGTATTATAAGAAATTAGACACGTGGTTGCAGGAGGTTAAGTTACCACTAGAATGGTTTTGGGCTTACATGATTGGGCTTTAAGAATTAGTCTTGCACTACAAGAAGGATTATTTGAGGCTATACCTTGATTCGCAAGGAAACATCTACCCTAGTATTCACTATATAAAGGGTTGAGGTGCAAGAGAAAAAGGGACAACTACATCTATCAACAAACAGACAACAACTTCGCCACGCGAAAGTCTTCAAGCCTCTCCGGAGCAACCAAGCCTGATCCGTCAGCAACCCAAGCCTGATCCGTCAGCAACCGTAGCCTGATCCGTCAAGCTGCAAAAGGGACTTAATCCGTTAAGTCTGACAGGTTTCAATCCGTTGAAATCTCTCTACTCCCCTGTTCGATCCGTTGAGCAGTTTTTACTCCCGCAACCAGTTCTGGAGAATCCGTTCGCCAGTCTATATCTTGATACCCGCTGCTTAGTTTCTTTGCATACTAAGTAAGATTCGGCCATCCTCAAAGGTTGGAGAAAAATCCTAGAGGGACTTTTCCCTTGTAGGTCTAAGAAGAGAACCTAGCACAGAGGAAGAAGATCGGCGTCTGTCATAGTCGCTGTGAGAAGAAGTCAGAAGAGGGACGCAAGTAGCATCAAGTAGCATCCAACTTCAAGGTTGTACCTGACCCAAAGGTACTGGCACGCCTAGCACAAATCTACAAGCCGGTTGTTTGAAGGACTGCAAATTCTAGACCAAACACACCCCAAATGTCAATATGAATTAATTCAAAACAATCTTTGCTGGAAGTCATACTTAAAGGAAAAGATTGACGAGTTTGCTTAGCCAAAGGACAAATTAAGCAATTATTTGGTGGACAATCATCTTTAGAAAAAGGAAATAATGAAAATACTCGTTGTGAAGGGTGACCAAGACGCTGATGCCAGAGGTTGGACCTTTAAACTTGAGCCATATTGCATGTTCTTTTCTGATGGTGGTCGAGACAGTAGACTCCCTCCCTCTCAGTGCCCATCCCAATAATCTTTTCCCAACGTAGGTCCTGCATGGTGCAAACTTTTCTCAGAAATATGGTTACATAGAATGAATCTCGAGCGAGTTTGCTAACAAATATCAGGTTCAGATAAAAGGAAGGGACACATAGCATATTCTCAAGCCTTAATTGAGATGTAAATATCACTATCCCAATGTGTGTAACTTGAGCAGACGAACCAGACGGGAGTCTCACAGTGTAATTCATGACAAGTCTTTTAGAAGTAAGAAAATTTTCATTGCACACAATGTGATCACTGGAACCACTATCTATAAGCCATGTTGGTGTATGATAACAATAATTTTCTAAAAAGGCAACCTTACCAGATAATTCCTCATAGTCACGAATTTTACTAGCTTGAGTTGGAGCTTGATTGTTATCCAAACGTTATCTTAAACGGGAACATTCTTCTTGTGAAAAAGGAAAGGAGGAAGACCCTTCGTAGCTTGACAAGATATGATTAACTCGGTTGGTTCCTTCTTCGGATTGTGCAGTCTTTCGCTTTCTGCAATCCTCATAAACATGTCCCTTGTAGTTGCAATACGAGTAGTTTAAGTGCTGCCGGCAAGTCTCGGTAGTGTGTCCTTTCAAGTCACAAATTGTGCAGCGCAGGTGATCTTTGCAATTTTCGGTAAAATGATTCGTTCTGTCACATTTGATACAATGTTGTTGCTTGTTGCGTCCTGACATGCTTGCATAGCCCACAAAGGGTTCACAGGAGGACTCTGATGGATGCACTGCATGGTGCTCGACAGAGGTTTCCTGGCTGCCTCGCTGCTGCTGCACATGGAATGCAGTGGGATTCGGAAGGCTGCATTATGGCTTTGTTAGCTGCAACCACCACTTGTTTTTCATGTCTGAGACAGATAGAATACCCCTTATTCAATGATGGCAGTGGATCCATGGCAATAATATTGCTTCTAGTGGCAAATTTATCAGTCATGCTCATCAAGAACTTCATGATCTTTTGAGTCTCAACATATGTCTCCAGTTCTTTTCCTGCCATACAGACTCATGCAGGGATGTCATAGAGAGCCTCCTTCTCATCCCAAAGGCTCTTGAGCTGAGTGAAGAAGGATGTGACAAATTGGGATCCCTGAACACAATCATGAATCGAGTTTTCAACGTGAAAAAGTTGAACAGTGTTTGTTTGTCCAAACCTTTCGTGCAACTCAAGCCAAACGGTTCTGAATCTTTGCAGTATGAAAAACTCTTGCCAATCTCTTTGGACATCGATGCTTTCAGCCATGTTTTGACTAAGATATCGCATCGATTCCATTGGTTCTGCTCATCTGGATTCTTCGTAGGTTTATGTAAGGTTCCATCAACGATCCCTATTTTGTTTTTGATCTGAAGGGCTGCATTAATGTTGTCTATCCATGAACTGAAGTTGTCTTCGGCCAACAATTGTGGAACTAAGATTGTTCCAGGTTGATCTGAATGGTGGATGTGCAAGGGATGATTGGGATTCTCCCATGCCGGGGTTTTATCTAAGGCTGTTGGTTTCTGGTCTTCTCCTACCATGGTTTTGACAGGGTTATAGGTTTAGGTCTTTGTGTTTGGAAGGGTTTCAAGAGCTCGATGGCTCTGATACCATAATAAAGATTGATATCGATGTAATTCACAATATGTCATTGATCTATGTGTTACATACATTCTTATATAGTCAAGGAGTTATATGACTCCATAATTCTAGCTATAAAGAAGGAAGGAAATAAACTAGAATATCTATTTCAATAAGGATGAGGATTACGAAGCCTAACTAATTGGGATATTAGTTAGGCTTGGTATCCCGTGTATGTCTCAATAGTTATGTCTAAATGAACAAATCTTTATTAAAACTCTAAGTGAGTTATATTATTTTACCCTCATCCCTTAAATATATTTAGAGAAAGAAAATAGAAGAAAGAGATGACTTGGACAGACCCTCACCGGCTCCGGTTGCCGGACTTTAGTTGTCGGAATCCAAACTCCAGTAACCGATGACTGGATTCAGGTCACCGAAATCTTGTCGAATGTTCCGATCGCCGGAATATCATCAGACCTTACCGAAACCATTTCATACCTTCGTTGGATGTTTTATTGGGGGCTGTAATATTAAAAAAATGATTTACTAAAGATAATAAACTTTATGAAGATACTTTAATAGGGGTAGTTAACTTTATAGGGGAGATAAACTTACAGAGGAACTTTATTAGGGGCAGCAAACTCTATAGAAAAACTTTACTACGAACAATAAACTTTATACGAGAATTTTACAAAGGACAGCAACATTGAAAAATAATTTACTGGAGGTAGTAAACATGTTATCAACTTTACGACCCCTAGTAATAAATTTATTTACTAGGCACACTAAATCTATTATCCTTTGTAATAAATCTATTACCTCAGTAAATCATCAAAAATAATATGAAAAGTCATTGATGGATGAGTTGCAACTTGATGGAAACAAACACAAGAGAGAAAATACTAACAAGAATATCATCGGACAATTCACTTATTCGATCCACCAAACAACCCTTACACTTGTCTTTTGCGAGTACAGAAGATAGTCGAGGGTTAGTTTTACCATTGAACATTTCTTCATTTCGCCATGGCGGCGAAGTTGACAGCGACGGAGTGAGTCTGTGCTTCAGTAATTGCATGCGAAAATAGAGAAGACTTGGATCGATGCACCGACTTGGATCTGAACCAGGGCGCCAACTTGGATCATCGAACCCTCAAATCCTCTCTCTTGGCCTCGACGACATAGTTGTTGAAGCTTTGGTCAATGATGTTGTCGTCGTCGTTGTCAGTGAGGCCAGTGGTGTCGTGCATGGAGGCGGAAGCGGAGGATGGAGATTTGGTTCTCAAAGGCGGAGCGATCGACGAGCTCAACCTAGGTGCGGCACTGACGAGAGAGAGATGAAAGAGAGGTTAGGGTTATAAATGTCCTTTATATAAAATTCATTAGAATGAACTTTTAATTTTTTTTATTGGTTTGAAGATGATTTTTTTATTTTTGTACAAATAAATATTTGCCCTATAACCTATAGCTAGATTGGAAAACCACATTTTTCAACTTTAATTAACTAAAGCGGCTTATGAAACAGAGTATTTAATTAGGATTTGAAGCCATTGATTTTCCCAGCCGTCACCAGAATCACAAAGAGATGTGACTGCGCCATACTAGTAGCAGCCCACAACGGAGGTTAGTCGGATTATAAAAGATTGTAAAGATTTAATGAGTTCTTTTGAGAGTATTAAGATCCGACATATTTATTGTAAAATAAATAGTGCAGCTTATATATTGGTGTATTTTGTTAGTTTAGATAGAATAGTAGAGTTGCATTTAATTGGGTGAGACTTTTGATTTCTTCTGATGAAGACAAGTGTAATGCTTATAAGGTCACTCCAGATACAGATTTTTTGTCCCCTCAATGTCACATATTCCTATTAATAATATGTAATAATAATGGGTTGGTGAGGGTGCCTCTCATATATAGGCAAGGCTATACCCCCTCTATTTTTTTAAAAAAAAAAGATGTCAAGTAAGATACACAATTTTCGGCTCATATGATCCTTGTAAATGATAAACTCGTCAAATGAAAATGTTGAATTTTCTTAACTAAACACTCCCTATGTTGTCAAGCCTATCAATAAAAAATAATAAAATACATATCACAAGTAATCAACAAATATTGATTGGTAGCATAATCTCCTTAATAAAAGAATATTCTTGCACGTATTTCAATCTACTAATGAATAATTAGTTATACGTACTCCTAAATTTTTAAAAATTAATAAACAAAGTCTTAAAGAGTCGTTCAGTGAACAAATCGATCACAACTTATAAACATCATATGGTAATTTGTTTGTCAAAGAATTATTGGCCTTATGGCCATGAGAATCGAATCGAGGCTCTAATATGGTCAGGTCCTCCTATATGAATGCTCAACACATGTTTTGACCTGATTTTTTAGGGGTGAAATTCACACCCTAAATTACAATCCACACACCTATCACCCATGTTATAAGGAAAAGTTAAAATTATCCATATTTCAATCTTTTCAAGTTTGTCTATGAGAGGGACATTTTAGACAATTCTTTATAAAAAAAAGTGGGTCAGTTGCATGTGGATTGTAATTCGGGGTGTGTAAATTTCAGTCTCATTTTCTTAATATAGTCCGTAGTTTGTCTTTACTATTTTCTTAAACATTAGGTTGTAAGCCCCCGTGTGGTTGCCGCAAGCTCCACTATGCAATGACTTTATTACTTTATGCCTTTCCACCACTGCTAGGCATGTCAGGATCCATCCCGGATTTCCCCACTGAAACCGGGATGAATCCGGTGAGGTCCACTTTAAGGGAGAGTCACACCAAAATTTCGGCATAACCTTCTTTAATAATGGACAACCCTTACCTGCAACTCAAACAAAAAACACTTCTATGGAAACTCAACCAACCTCAACTTCTGAGGCCACCCTGCCCCCCCCCCCAATAAACAAAAGTCAGCCTCAAATCAATTAATATCTAAAACTCACACCTTATAAATAAATCAACTACAACATTATGAGTAATATTCTTCGAGAATGAAGTTGGATTTTTAAACCCCTAGCACACAACCGAAATATCATACAATCACCCCCAAGGTTATCAGAGCTCTAACATAGAATAAAGTGAGAAAATACACAAGTAGGTCAAACCGATAACCTACTAGTGAAAAATGGAGTAGTGGTAACTATGCCTTGCCTCCTAGCTATTGCCGAACCGATCACTGTAGACTGAGCATTTAAAAACAAAGGACACAGAGGAGAAACATTTAAAACGTTAGAGTGCGCGAACAAAATCTGATACTAAAATAATAAACACTTGAAATAAACTTTTTATTTTAAAAATGCTCTTCCAGGAATTTATGAGAAACCATTACACACGCCCTATAATAGGTTTTTCCAAATTAGGTAAAAACATGAGGTAATTCAATATTGGTTGAAATAATAGTAAATAAGTGGGAGGAGGGGTCTGATCATACTATGAGACTCCCTAGACTACTAGTAAGCATTTTTATTTACTTCATAATCTATGACCAGCTCAAATCCGGATGAAGGTCTAAATGACCGGCGAGAATCCAGATGAAGGTCCACATATCCCTGACCAGCTCGAATCCAGATGAAGGTCTAAGTGACCGGCTCAAATCCAGATGAGAGTCCACATATGTATAAGTATCCGATAAGTAACATTAATAAGAATAACATCATCCCAAATTTCAGCCGGTGGCCAAAAATCCAGCCACCTCCGGTCACCTCCAAATTTCACCAGAATGATCTTCATAACATTTCAAATAACTTTCTAGTTCAACACAAAGTCCAATTCATCCTAAAACTCAAGAAATCAGATTAAACTCAAAATTCTAAAATAAAAAAAATAAAAATAAACTCAAATTGAAGTTTAATTTGAATCTCTCACCTCGATTCGAATCGTTCTAAGACGTTTAAAGGGATTGCTAGGCGGGTTGAGGGCTACAAAACCCTAGAAAATCACGGCCAAAGAAGGCGGCACGGCGGAGTTCCGATCGGAGCTCTGATTCGGACTGTGTGGAGCTTGCTGCGCTCATCCAAGGTCGAATCAACCTACACAGTGAGTGTAGGAAGGTCAGGGAGGAAGAGAGGAATCTGATGCCACTGATTTCACGGCAAACCACCGTCGAACGGGGGAAATAACAGCGAAAAAACCGATCCAGGTCGGGTCGGGTTTCACGGGTAACCGGGTCAATCCGAGAGAGAATCAGGAGAGAGACGCGCTGTAAAAATCTGACTTCCTACCCTCAATAGTAAGTTTTTTCCACCTATTTATACTCCCGAACCAGAATAGTAACTTTCGTTTTTATATCATAACTTCTTCATGCAAACTCTGATTTAAGCGTGCTACATGTCTACGAACTCGTATTAACGCTCTCTACAACTTCCTTAGAGGAAGTTTCCCGAGATAACAATCCTAGGAAAAAGTCAACACTGGGCCTCTTTTTAGTCAAACACATACTAATTATAATAAAAGGCTAGAATAACGCAAACGTAACTGATAGTAAAAGAAATTCTAGAACCGGGGTGTGACAAGGCATCTGAGAAACGGGTAGGCTTGGCCACGACGATACAATTTACCTTCCTTGAGGAGGTAAAGGGTAGCCTTGTGTCAAAGGAGCTGAGTTTCTTTCTTGTCATTGGGCAGGGTCCCTTGGGAGAGGAAGGCAGTGTATGGGTCCATCCTAGAAGGCTGCACAGTATCTGTAGCCTAAGATGATCCAAGGTCTCGATATGGACATCAGAGGGTGAGCTACCGGGTGGAGTAGTAATGAGTCTCGCTAAAGTATTTTCCTGGGAATTCTTGGATCGTGGGATTTGCGTGAGTTTAAAGGAACTGAACCTTTGAAAAAGTTTCCCTATAAGAGTCTTATAGGATTCGAAGTTGCTTTGAGTAACCTTGAAGTCACATGCGACTTGATTGACTACGTGTTGTGAGTCATTGAAGATGTAGAGATGGGCAGCTCCGAGCTCCCAACACAGTTGCATCCTGGCAATGAGGGCATCATACTTAGCTATGTTATTGGATGTCTTAAACTCAAATCGTAGGGCATATTCATAGATGTGGCATTCTAGATCTTCGATGTTTATCTCTGCCCTACTAAGTTTATAGTTGGCGGACCCGTCAACAGAAAGTTCTCATATGGCCTAGTCTTCGACTCTCCAATGCCTAAGTTAGTTGCCGCTATGAGAATGAGACTTGACAAAATTTTGGATTATGAGACTTACCTGTTTCGGGGTTTGCGCCCCTAGCTTATGGGCTTGTATTGGGAATTGTGCCCTTCCTACCTGATATGAGATATGCTCAACGGTCCTGTTTGGCACCCCCCTTGAGGGGTCTGTAGCCGGGTCGTGGCAGCTCTGATGGCCGGACTTGTGTCTGCTCTCAGGAGTTTAAGTGTCAAGGGTGGCGCTTGGGCCGGAATGTCTTCCGATGACCGTATAATATCTCGATTTTTCAGCATAAGTGAAGAGTTTATACCCTGCATCAACACATGTCATGCAACATATCTCTACCATGGAGGGACAGACACCAAACACAACAAAACCTCAATTTCTACAATAAGTGGCAAAGTCAATGGGCGGATCTTGAAATACACATGATATGGGCACGAATCTACATAGGAGAGGCAACTTGTGTGTGGACGGTCGAAAATGATGGTTGTGTAGGTATAAAGGTCGAGTTGTAATTCCGAAAGACGACCATATTAAGAGGATGATCATAGACGAAGCACACATTTCATGCTTAACAATGCATCTAGAAGTACAAAGATGTATCAAGATATGAAGAGGCAATTTTGGTGAAAAATAACGAAGAAGGATGTTGCGAAGTATGTGTCAGGATGTTCTATATGTCAACAAGTCAAGGCAGAGCATTGACATCCATCAACACTGCTACAATCAATCCATGTTCTCCAATGAAGTAGGATCACATAACCATGAATTTCGTCACCAACTTAATTACCTCGATCGTGCAAGGGACATGGAATTTTGGGTGAATTTGACAGGCTAACGAAGTATGTACATCCATTCCCATGAAGATGAGTTCGAAGGTGTCATATTTTGTTGATCTCTGCATTGACACAATCATCAAGTTGCATGGAATACCGAGAGTCATCATCTTATTAGCTCGAGATTCGCACTTTATCTCGCGGCTACGAGAGAAACTTCAGGAGGAGGTCGGCACTAAATTGAATTTAAGCTTTAACTAAATAGTTTCAAATTATGTGCCATGTGAGAAGATAATGCTCTGAACTTTAACTTTAATCATGTTTATGAACCTAAACTTGAGTTTACCTGTAAGAAAATTTTGAAATTAAGTGTCTAAACTATGAATATCATTCAATTACCTCATCAAAAACAAACAATGATCCACTTCGAGGGAGACGATGTAGTGCACCCACCTAGAATAATTGCTAGGTGATGTAATGCATTTAGACTTTTAAGAGAAAACAAATATGATCCACTTCGAAGGAGCTAGTGGTTCCAAAAACACTATAATGCAATCAATAAAACATACATGAAAATGAAAGCTAGGGATCGATCCATACGTCCCTTTCTTAATTTACTTTGTGTGCGCTTGCAAATCCATTCCTTAAAATAGTGCACAAATGCAAGATCTGGTTTTGTAATGTTAGATTTGGCTCTTTGGCGTATACATAGACAAATGGCTTTTGCCAAACATTGAAGAGTCAAAAACAACCTCGCACACACAGTGACTGAGACACTGTTTCCCGTAGTCCAACTATTTCATATACTTTCCAGCCTAATTTACAGGTGACATAGTTTCCACGGCATCTATATCTCCAAATAGCAACTTGACTGAACATGACCGGAGTACTTCTCAGGCATCCCTACCTTACTCCAGGTGTTATTTTCCAGATTAAACATGTAAGCCATGTGGGGTCCACCGAATTCGGGACATCCAATCACTACTAGCTTATTGTGCCACGCTGTCACGGAGGCCGGATTACACACCTGAGTTGGCAGCTCGGTTACGGTTGTCCACGGTGCTTGTTTGATCACATTACCATCGTGGCACATGTAAACTGACCCGTCATTGCCAGCGACGCAGGTTCGTGGACACATGCTGATTTGTAAGAAATCGTCTCGCACACCTTCCCACTGCATTGCGGACGTGTCGAATGTCTCGGCGGTCGTCTCAAAGCAACCCTGCATTTCGGTGCTGTAGCCACCGATAACGTGGAGCTTACCGTGTTCGAAAATCGCCTTGCATTCATCACGCTCTCTTGCCATGTCCGGCAACTGAGTCCACTCGTCTTTTGCCACGTCATACGCCATCACCGTTCTCAACGCATTCTTCTCGTTATCGTGCCCGCCGGCAACAAACACCGTCCGGTCAGAGTCCGACGCACACCCGAAAAATACGCGGGACCCACCCGGCATATCAGCTCCGCACCGCCACGTGGCAGTCATGAAGTTGTAGACGAAGACTGATTTACAACTGGCCCATGTCACCGGGTCCAAACCGCCAACCACCACCAGATAAGTTCCGGCCGCCGCAAACTGGCAGAACAAGGGAAGAGGCCCACCGGGGAAAACGGAAATTGGCGGGAACTCTCCCCAGTCACTAGAATCCGGCTCACATACAGTAAACCGGTAAGTCGGGCTTTGCAGGCACTTGAAGACACCAGCAGCAGTGGGGGCAACACATGCTTGGACCATCACAACGAGCTTTTGGCCGTAACCACTCTTCTTTCGGAGGCGATGAAACTCTGGTAGCTCAACCTCTGATTTCCAACCTTTACAAACAGATGTTATGGTCGGAAACTGATCATACTTGACACGAATAAGACAATCGTAGACAACTTCATCAGGAAGACCTGAAATCAAAACCATGGTGCGCTGTGTCAGAAAGAGCTGCAGCCGCTTCTTGATCGGTATGTTTGGAAAAGCAAGAGGGGGGTTCGATTAAACTGAGAGATTTGGGATTGAAAAGGAAAAGGGTTTTGATTGTTTTGGAGAGTTCGATCGGCTTGAAGGATCTTATGTGGCTTTATACTATTTAAGGTATAAGAGATGGTTTCCACTTGGGATGAACAATGGTGTTTCTCTTTACAGGTGATTTTCTATTGGTTGAAACCATGTGTATAGAAGGGTCTGGTTTTAGTGATTCATATACTGACTGATAGGGACAATGGAAGGGAGCCGTTGTTTATCACATTTCACAATCCCATTAACGGTGCTAGCATTTTCCTATATTTTTAATGCTTTCAATGAACTATCGTCCGGTTTTATCTTGTACAAGTTTATTGGGCATTTGTGAAGTTTAAATGTATGTGTTCGAGTTAAACATTATAACTTGTCAAAATGTACATGTATTGTAATAAATTCGAATCCAAATTCAATTGTATTTGGCAAAAGACACACCAACACATAACTTTAAATGTATGTCATTTAAATTAGATCTCGTAACCTCTTGGGAAAAAAATGTACAATAATAGATACATGATTCACAGTCAAAGAATAATAAAATTACAATATATTAGATTCAAAAGATACAACAAACTTGTATAGTTTTAGTTGTATGTCATTCAAGTTAAATCTTACAACTTCTCAAAAAGAACATGTACAACAATAAAGACATGATACATAATGAAATTAAAGTATTTGAGTCAAATGATTTACTATTCACAGTTTATAGACTGAAAAAGAAATAAAAAAAATACAACATTTAAAGCCAAATGATATTAACTTTGATTACTTGAGATTTATGTTGCCGTTACATGTCAACAAAGAACAGGTGTAGCAATATTTATCCCTATTATTTGGGCTAGCTATTTCATAGTTAAAAATTATAGAACAATTTTGTTCACTAAATATATATATTTAGGATAGCAGCTATAGCAAGAAATAGATCGTCACTTTGAGTGTATCATACGTATGACTGTGATGGCATGTGGAATAATGTCAAAAATGAGCAGTCCAATTTCCAATTTGCCGTCACCCAAAAATAATGCTTGGAAGAATATGCATATCTTTCCCATTGTGTAACACATTTCTGTGATGAAAAATACATGATGAAAGCCAGTAATGTTTTCCTCCAGTGTAACTAAAATACATGAAAACACTTGAAACATCAAACATGGATCGATCGATGATTATATATTTATTTATTTATAACAATTATTATGGCAGTTGCTGTTGCGAGTCTTGGTGGATGAGGATGAAACTGGATTCAAGGGCGCCGCTATAAAAGATTATATATAAAAAATGGATCGAGGCTTTCAATTCCAGGATGGATGTGGATCGATGGATGGATCATTTATACACTGATTTGGACAGAACACTATGTATCTGTGGATTTGCTGGATTATAAATATTTGATGGTCATCTTCTAATTAAGGGATAACAATCCAGAAATTGAAGGCTAGCTTGAAGCCGACAATTTATGCTTCTTCTCTTCTTCTTCTTTTTCTTTTTTTCGATTTCAGCCAGACAATTATGCTTGAAATGTTAATCAGACAACGAAAAGAGCACGTCGATTCGACCAAATTAGACAATGACTAATTGAAATTAACAGAGCACAAGTCCCGTTTATAAGACGCAATCCTAATCTAATCACCTTGTCAGCTAGCTCCATTTCTCCCATCACTTGTCATGGTTCGTCAACAATTTGGAAGAAATGACACATTTCTTGGTCATGACGAATCATCACCAATGGTTCAGGAAGCTAGCTAGCTGCTAGGGTAGAATTTCATGACCGAGAGACACTTCATGTATCAAGTTTGTTCTTCAATGAAAGCAATATGTTTCTTCATCCAAGTGTGTTCGAATTTTACAACACCCATAAACTCATATTTGATATTTCTCCTTCACTTAGAGTTAGACCATATATATGCCTTGGTCATATTGGATTCAGTTTAAATGGAAGTTTCAGAAATTCGACCATTTAGGCTTGAGCTCATTGTATCAACTCTATGATAGTCACTATCGATCAACTCCCTTGTTCATCATGTTGGTAACATCGACAAGACCCCCTACCTCGTTTTCTTTTTCTTTTTCTTTTTCGTTTTCTTTTTCTTTTTCTTTTTCTTTTTCTTTTTCCCACAACATGAAACATGTTCCAGAACTTCATGAAGTAAGGGCAACATATGCACCTAATCAAGGAGGTCCATCCTTCATAATTTTAATTGATGAATCTAAACTGAAACGATGTATTTATCTACAATTGAAGGCAAACAAGTTCCCTGTAAAGGTGGGAAAAGCAGCTTACAATTTCAATGGATGCCGGATAAGTTTGGTCGGTCTGAATAAATAATGCGTACTAGATCGCTAACATCACTAAAAGAAGGAACCTAGACACAAAACAAGTGCACGTATAAAGTATAGGTAAGTATACAGTAGTACCTACTGTATAAATAAGTATATGGGAGTCTAAATACTAATCAGGTTAATATGGCATGAAAATGACTTCTGATAACGATATATATTTGCGTTTAAATAATGGATATCATAGAAGCATGCTGCTATAATGATGATGATAATGTAGAAAAACATGAAGAAGCCAATTAGATTTGCCTTACCAATAATGTCATTTTAAATACAAGTCGCCCAAATCTTTGGTTTCATATTATCATTGTTTCTTTATTTTTGTTGGTTTAACTTGCATATAGCTAGACTACCGGAACAAAAGTTGAAAATGTAGTTCTATTTATATTTAACTTGAAGACAATTTCGCTAGCTAATAATAAAAAAAGCTACAAAAAACACCGATGATGAAACCCCTAACATATGGCGCGCCGCTCTCCATCTATGGCGGCCTTCAAAGGCCTCCCCTCTATTGAAGCCTTTACCAACTTCCTCCCTCCGGCGGCTCTCACAAGCCTCCCCATTATGGGCATCATCACATACCTCTCCCCTCCGCCATGCTCTGCTGGTCCCATGTAGATCTCATATGGAGCGCACCCATTCTAATCTTAGTGTGATCGGAGTTTGTTGGGAGCATAACTAGTGGTTTCGAATACGTCCGTGCCGTGCTTGGCTCAAGAAAGATCCATGGCGGTGGTGGCATGCATCTCTGATCCATGGCGGCTCAACAAAAATTGTGTACTGATCATAGGCCATAAGCCTAGATCTGCTGGGTGGGTGTCCAAAGTAGTTGGATGGTGGACCCAATTGATGAACCCTAATTCTTTAGGGTTTCGTATTTGGAATTCAGGAGAGTGCGATAGTACTATTGGATTATCTGAAGTAGTACTAAAGGATGATTCAAGCTATTCTGTGAAGCATGATGTGAAGGAGGGCAACATGAGACATTGCATTGTGGGTACTACCACAACGTCTTATCTTTCTATAAATGGCAGCGGACGGGTTCATCATGTATCATTTGGAACAATGTCAGCATATTTTCTCAAAACTCGAAAACAATCTAAAAATGTTATCTGGATTCGTTTCAAAACTCCAATGACACATCATACTATCTCTTTGGATATGTTTAGGAAAGCTGGTCACCAAGCTACAAATTGTATTCACACTATTTTGAGCCTATCTTTCTATTTGCAATAATATCAGCAGTACTTTCTTTCAAAAAAGCTAGCTAATAATAATTTCTATTGTTGGCTATGCTAAAACTATTAGGATCATTCACGAACTATGAAAAAATAGGAGTATTTGATGTTACACCCAATTTGATAGACCTATTTTAAATTACACTCACTTTTAAGATTGTTTTAAAATACACCCAAACTTATTAATTAAGTTTGTCTAAATAAAATAAATCTATTATTTATGATAAATAATAAAACTTTTTTTTTAGAACTATAGAAGTTGTCATTATCTCTAATCGTTAATGAAATGGTATATCACGAATATATGAACCCAAAACCCTAACCCTAACCCAAAACTCAATTCCTGCATAAACCCTAACCCCTAAACCGTAAACTCTATATCCTAACCCCTAACCTAAAACCCTATACCCAAAACTCAATTTCTCTATTTGTAACCTAACTTAAAGGTAGAAAACAAAATGCATGATTCATACCTACACCATAATCACAAATTAAAATGTAGAAAACAAAATGTATGGTTGACTTAAAAATCTACTAAAAACAAAATTAAAATCAGAAGGGCAAAAACGTCAGGAGAAAAATGGTGACAAATTTTTAGGGGTAGCAATGGTACAAACTTCCATTCGAACCAATTCTTATACCAACCGTACCAACATAATTGGTATACCACCAAGTCGGTACTCGGTACGGTATATTGTACCAACTTTAAAAGATGGTACGGTAGATGGTACAAATTTTTTCTATACCATGGTATACTGTACCAACAGATTTATATATTTTATAAAAGACCAACAAAAGACCCTCAATCTCTCGTTCATTCTCTTTTCGGTCTCTCAGCTGTCTCTCGCGTGGTGTCTCTCTGCTTCATACCTAGAAGGCTAGAAAACCCTAAAGGCGCCTTCACAGCCCCTCTGCAGTGCCTCTATCGGCTTGGTGGCGCCTCCGCAGCGCTCCCTCACTTCCTCGACGCTTGCTCCGGTAATTCTCTAATTCTCTCTGCTTTCTCTTTTGCTCTAATTGTTCTGAATCGAAGTTTGTTTTGTGAATATGAATCAATGATTGATTGGTTTTGTGAATCGAAAGTTGTGCTTAACATACGCCACTTCTCTTG
The DNA here is from genome assembly GCA_951800085.1 of Comarum palustre. Taxonomy (NCBI): domain Eukaryota; kingdom Viridiplantae; phylum Streptophyta; class Magnoliopsida; order Rosales; family Rosaceae; genus Comarum; species Comarum palustre. The sequence goes on from OX637572.1 coordinate 15,995,856, forward strand.
GTATGTTGAGTATCGAACATCTTCTGTCTCAGAAAATCTAGTTTTCAAGTAATTGGGGCTATTGATTTTGAGATTAACCTTTGGAACATAAGGCTGAAGGTGTGGGTGACGGAGTAGCTCCGCAGCCTGCTCTAACAAAAAGTAGTTTTATACTTTTAAAGAGATGTACAATATTGTCCATGTTCTTTTTGCAAGATGTAGGCTAGAAGAAGTATACATACACTTGGCCTGAGTTCTGGGTTTTTTCGAAGCATTCTTTTAACAAGGCCTCGACTAAGAATAGAAATAACTCAAATAAGCAAAACATTAGGTCAGCAATATTCAGTTATGAAAGGAAACAAGAGATAGTAGAAAACACGAAAATAAACTAATATTACTTTTGTTACTAAATTATGCACGCTCAAGTATAAAGCATCAGTAAGTTTTTCTTAAGACACCTAGAAAACAAACATAGAATAACATGAGTTGAATGAATAGCCATAGAAACCAACAGACTAAAGAAGCACTTACAATGCACTACTGTACTTTGTGGGAAGGGGACAAACTATGGACTTATTAATTTTAGTATTAAGTGCTTGTATATCCTGTTTGAGAAACATGAAATTAGTAAGGAACAAATATACCAAAAGAAACATGTGAAAGTAAGTGGGAGTATCTTCAAAATAGGAGGTCTGGAAACTTACAAATGCTTTAAATGCAGACGTATGAGATGTCATTTCATATATGCAGCATCCTGGATAAATATATTAAGTGCATTACAAAAGGCAGCTAAGAAGAAATTAAACATCAAATTGAGCAACCAATAGGAATATTAACCTATACGAACCTCCAACAGAAGATTGTCTGATAATTTACCACGAGCTGGAGAATCTTAATAAAGGTACATGTTTTGTTAAATTAGTATTATTATTGTTGTTGTTGTTAAATAATAAGCTAAAAACAGGGTTATTAATCATCAATGCCTGGTGCATGTGTGTATATATCATAAGCTAAAAAACAGGGTTGGTAATCATCAATGTTGTTCCATAGATCATGTTGTTTGCCTCCCATGCATCTATGTATGGATAGAGATCGAATTGAATTGTATATGTTGATCTGATATAATTGCCTCCCTCCCATGTAATTTTAAATTGTTGTGTTTGCAGAGAATGCTTTGTCCAAGGTTTTGAGGCAGGAAGAAACACCATAAGTTAAGAGTCCTATTTAGACTGATGTTTAGCAGCTAACTCTCTTGCAGCCTCACAAGTGCAACATCTCCCTGGATCAAAGTTTTGTCCAGTTTAAGTCATTCTGGACGTTTTTCATTAGTTTTTTCTTGTATTGTTGTATTTGAACTTGTTTGTTTATGACTTTATGCTTTTGAAATTGCTTATTCATGAACTTAATTTATGCTTTGAAAGTTGTTGTATTATGTTAAATCTGCTATTTGAAAGTTGTTCGTGAAATTGTTAGGCCATAATTTATTGGGTCTTTTCATTTATTGGGTCATAATGTAAACTTGGTAGAGACCCAGCACCAACCGTACCTACCAAGTACCTACCGTAACAATTTGTCGGTATACCAACTTCGATAGTTGGCAGCGGTACAGAATTTTGCATACGAATTCAAACTTGGTATAAGAAAAACTGAATTGGTATACCTCCAATCCACCCCTATAAATTTTAGTTTTAAAAATAAAACTTATAATGCATGTTAAATAATTTGAATTTAGTATAAATTAAAATTAAATATGTTAATGAGTTTACATTAAAGATGCTCTATTTTTTATGTTTTTCTCTAATTTCCTCAAAAAAATATGACTTCTTGATATGGAGGGACTAACACATATTCTAATTGTGAGAAACAGGTCTTTCGGACGTCGTATAAAAACTTTGATTTACGATCGTATTATTCATTACCCATATCTTTCGGATCTAATTGACATTGGACGCTCAAAAGAAAAGATCCAATTACAAATGTTAGATTTTTCCAATATATAGAAAATGTCAAAACACGACAGAGGACGCATCATTTATTTGTAGCAGAAGTGAGCATCATCATTAGAGGGTCAAAGCCGTTACTAGCTTATCTTAACAGTAAGGTCAGAGAATGTGGAAGTCAAGAACATGAGTTAGATTTATAATGTGATGTGATGTGATGTGATGTGACGTAGCGTCAGTGCTTAGCGCAACATTGAGTTGAGATTCTAACACGATCCGCAATCTTGCTTTTTGCCTTGATCGCAATTTGAGCCCATCAAAGAGGAAACTGAGGTAGATAAAAGGAATGGGAATGAGACCAAAATTGCTAAAGGCAATGGCCGAAAGAATTGGTAGGGTTGACTGCAACTTGTGGAAATGGAAGCTTTCTACCGTGAGTTTACATAAAGGTGGTGTTTCTGGAAACAATGTTGAGAGAATGAAATCTCCAAAATCAAATGGCAATCGCGTCAAATAAAAGAAAAAAAAACAATTATTACAACAGAGGCTAGGTTGTATTAACGTACTGTGGCTACAATTTAATCGACTCTAACAAGCCCTTCCACAGTTAAAAAAGAGAAAGTTCCTAGGGAAGAACCAAGAAAAGAAAAAAGAACGGCTTTGTTACCCATGTCTCAATGACAGTCACCTCAATGATACGAAACTAGGTCAACAAGCTCTTTGTGTTTAGCGTCATTGACAAAGTACTTCACCTTCAGAGAAGCCGTTCCCTCACCCTTTCCTGGAGAGGCATATTTCATCCCAATTACTGTCGGCAAACCTGCAAGAATCCAGCATGGTTAATTTGTTTCACTGATGAATTTGTGATAGTACATCATGACTAGAAACAAGAATTCCTAATTCACATATATCAATACAAGGTACTCACTATTATGTACACGTCCAATTAATAGCCGTTCCCCCTTCCAATACTCCAACGGTCTTGTCCTGATCCTGGTGCTTCGCCTTACCCCAGATTCCCATGAGGTACCATGACCTTTAGAACAACAGAAAATGAAGTATTAATACTTACAGAGAATTATGAAGAGATTAATAAAAGGTCACTTTTGCAGGAGTGTACCCACCTGCTAGACTTTGCCTCTTAGAAAATTCTTTATTCTTATGCTTTCTGCGCGAACGTGAGTTTGCTTCAGTAGGTTTGTTCAATGAATCTCCCGAACGCTGTTGCATTATCTGTTTCACAAAATATTGAATGTAACATTAGGAATCAGCATAAGTCTGAGCATTAAGTAGAGGATGCACTGCATGACACCAGCTGGCACCAGAAAGTTCTATAAACAGGCTAATTAAACTTATGAGACAGTTGCTTCTCAGCAATTGCCAAAGTCAGTGACAATATTAACAAAAAAACATTGTTTAGATTTTAGAGAGACAACAAATGATGATGATAATAAATTCATAATGGATTAAAATCAAAGTCTACTGCAGATGCTAGAAGTGAGCCAACAGGCACCAAAAGATTAGGACCATCAACAAATAATATGAAAGTAGCAAAATGGAGATAGCTTGCAATCAATAACCTCATTCTGCTTCTCTAGACCAACGTCACGATTTTTGGAGAGAGAGTCCCTTGCATGCTCATCAACTGGAGCCGAGTGTAATTGATCTGTTGGAGAATTAAGAAATGGAAAATAGAGGTAATTACAACAGAAGTTATCTAGAGAAAATCAATGGTTAAAAAAATACAAGGTCAATTTTTCAGGAGCACCCACCTGCTAGACTTTGCCCTTCAGAAACTACTTTATTCTTCTGCTTTCTGCGCGAACGTGAGTTTCCTTCAGTAGGTTTGTTCAATGAAACTCCCAAATGCTCTTGCATTATCTGTTTCACAAAATAATGAATGTAACATTAGGAATCAGCATAAGTATGAGAATTAACTGGAGGATACACTGCATGACACCAGTTTGAACCAGAAAGTTCTATAAATGGGCTAATTAAGCTTTGAGACAGTTGCTTCTCAGCAATTGCCAAAGTCAGTGACAGAATACTAACAAAAAACATTGTTTGGATTTTACAGTCAGTCTACTGCAGATGCTGTAAGTGAGTCAATAGGCATTCAAAGATCAGGACCACCAACGAATAATATGAAAGTAGCAAAATGAAAATAGCCAGCAATCAGTAACCTCATTCTGCTTCATTAAACCAATGTCAAGATTTTTGGAGAGAGAGTCCCTTGGATGCTCCTCAACTGGAGCCGAGTGTAATTGATCTGTTGGAGAATAAAGAAATGGAAAATGGAGGAAATTACAACAGAAGTTATAAGAAAATCAACAGATAAAAAATAATTAAATTTAAAAGGTAAAGGAGCGAGGCAGGATTTTTTTTAATGCCACAAAACTCACGGCGGAGACATGACATCCCGCAAGAAACTGCTGGGTGTCCCCCAGCATGGGCCACACAAGACCCCTCTAGAACAACAAGTACATTGGCCCACCCAAGAAGCGCTATTCGAAAGTCTTACCACTCCACCCTCTTTCACAGATGTTTAGAAGGATATCAATTAAGTGTTGCCATATGATGTTACGATAATAGGATATTTACAGTCTATAACAGGCAAAAATGTTTACCATAATGACAATTTAAGTAGGTCTTAACAATCTTGACTTGCTTTAGAGGTGAGTTCTGTGAAACTTCCTCTAGAATGTACATTGATAACAAGGTTCAGTTTGTTGAACACATTTTTTCACTTTTTTCTGTACCTAATGCTGAGATAAATTAACTGAGACTCCAGAAACAGATCAGACCAGTAGGGTTTGGCCAATTTTGTAGGAGCAGTAGGTATATAGAAAACATTTCACTGTTTAATTGCATTAAATGCAATGCACCTGAACAAGATATGAGTTCAATAGATGATTGCACCATGCAAGTATCTCACATGTAGCACAAGCAGATCATACCTAATTGACTTGGAGCATTCAAGTTTTCCACTGGTGACTCTGCCACATCAAATCCATGCTCTGTACATGCCACTGAATCCTGCAGTTTGCCTTGCTCCTGTACCCCATCATAATTCATAACATTAGCAACACGACTCGGAGCTCTGTTCAACATTTCCGAAGTTGAGTCTGCCACATTATGTTCAGGCATTGCTTCCTGCACTTTGTCTTCCCCTCGTATGTTATTACTATCAATCACATCCTCAGCAACTTGACTCACTTGACTCTGAACACCATTAAATGTTTCCAAAATTGAGTCTTCTGCTGTAACTTCAGGACCTGCTTCCTGCAGCTTCTCTTCCACCTGTATCTTGTCAATACATTACAACATCAGCAACCATTTACAATCCAAAATATAGAACATGAAATAGGCAAAAGCTGAGCATACCTTGTCACAATTATCGAATCCATTTTCCCTAGTATTTGTATCATCTTCAAGAATACTAAATGTCTCACTGGTAACGTTAATGCCTCTAATCTCCTCCTCCATGTCAAAATCATAAGCAACACCAGGTTTACTTAAACTGTCCCTCTTAGACCTTTTCGATGCATTAGTGAATTCTTTATTAGACTTCTCATATGAACATGTCGTCTCACTTACAATCTTGTCGTTTTGTTTGGTTAAAGGTGACTTCAACTCATCAGAAATCCTTTTCCGCTCTGCAATGTTAATCAGATCAAATTGTTTGTTTCTATTCTCAACTGAAGAAGAATTTGGCACTAGGAACTGATCAATATGAAAAGCTGAAAATGGATCATTTGATGTAATTGACACAAAACTTCTCTTACTCAATAAAGACAACGATGCCAAAAGGCTCTTTGGTGTTGTTGGAGAAGCTAAATGAATGGACCGTTCTGCCCCCTGTTTAGGTTTCACTGGTCTAGGATTTGGCAAGGTTCTTCTGGAAGACTTAAAATCAGCCATTTGGATATCTGGGAATTCTGGAAGGTAAATATCCTCTAGTTCAAAATCTTTAACGTTAAAGCTCTCCTTTAAACGACGCAAAGCGCCATCGCCTTCTAGTTCTTCGGTAGGCTGAGACAACAGCCCATCCAGAATATCATTATTCCTGTTGTTGTCTTCCTTAACTTCTGAACCTATGAAGAAAATAATAACCATGCCATCAGGAGTGAATAGAAAGACCATGGGGAATATACATACAAAGCTTTCAATAAAGCAAAAGATGCATCATAGGCAAAGAGACATAAAAAGAGAAATGATTGATTTACAGTAGATACTCATAATCATAATCCCCCTGGGATTGTCTTACCAACTAAATCCATCTCCTCCAAATCAACTTTATCATGAGATTCTGTTTGTGAGCTATGACTCAGTGGACTGAGAATACTTGTTTCAAATGTCTCTTGAGTAGAAACAGCACTCTCCATAATTTCATTCTCAAGAGATGAAATACGATGCTTGTATTTCACTGACCTCCTGCATTATGAACAAAAAGACAGTCTTAGAACACAAAAAGGAGAAGCAGTGTAATACAATGATACAGGTTTATTTAAGCAGATGAAACTATTTATCTTACGGAAAAGCAAAATGTATCCATACCGCGGAATTCCTGGCCTCCTGGCACGTGTAATCGATGATGGATTCTGCTTATCTCCATCCAATATAGCACCACCCATCTGCTTCTCCAGTTCTCTTTTAGCATCTGTCCACCAACCACAAAACATTAACAATTTACAGTAACATAAGGTATACACTGTAAATTCAGTAATACAGCAAAAGTGCACGTACTCTCATTCCTTTCATAGACCATGAAGTACTCTTCTGGGTTTTTGTACTTTTTCGAATCAAATGTAGATTTCAAACTAATATCAGGTTGACTGCAATATAAAAATAGCACATATCAACCTCTGTCTGAACAATAGTAAAAGTGCTTTTCTAACAAAAATGAAGTATCAACCACGAGCTTTACCTGGGATTAGGTTTCAGAGAGAAACGAGGCCGTTTAGTACGCAAGGCTTGTCTTCTCTCCCGATGATTTTCCACAGCATCTGCAGGAACCGCCTCATTTAAGCGTTTCAATGCTTCTGAATAATCAGACTGCTGAATAACTGAACTGCCACTTAAAATGTTGTTTGCCTGATATTTAAGGCCAGATCGTGAGGCCTGACAAATCACAGAAAACAGTTAACTCCGATTTGCTCCCCAGTGATTAAAACAGTGTACAGTCAACACACAAATACCAAACAAAAATTTCGAACTAAGCCAAAACACAACATTATCAAAAATCTATAGGGATTTCGTGATGAACATTTTATCCATACACATTTGATACACAACATGCACAAATAGAACAAAAGGAAATGGGATCAGAGTTCCGCCGCATATTCCATATCTCTAAAATTACTCCACACATTACAGTTTTCTGCTTTCCATGACTACAAATTTCAACTAAAAACTCCTAAACATCACAACCCGACCTCATATTTTCAGTAAAACAAAAAACAAAAGCAAATTTTGCTCAACACCGCAGTAATTCTACCGAAACAGCCTAAGATATAAAGAAATTGAGTTGAATCAAAAGTGAATTAGTGAGATAAGAGTAAAGGAAAGTGAGGAGAGGTACCATGGAGGCGTTGAGGTGGAGGTTGATCGCTTGGAGTTCGCGGTCGAAGTCGGAGAGGTTGGAAGGGTCCGACGAGACCTTGGCGTTGGGGAAGAGAGTGAAGCCGAGGAGCGGGTCGACTGGATCGGAGCTCCGACTCATCTCACATGCCCTAATTTCGAGAGAGATGAAAGTTGAATGGGAGCACAAGCGGGAGTCTGGTAGTGATGTAGCGATGCGTTTTGAATTTCAGGCTTCTTGTTTATTGTTATTTGCCCACCGCTCCCCACAACGAACCCAATCCTTGTATTTGAATTAACACGTGTATAAATTGAAATATTTCAGGGTTCTTTTTTTCTCGCGGTTATTGCTATCTTACCGACTATTATATTTGTTTAGAGCCTCAAGCCACACATTGAAGTTTTGGTTCTACGGAGTGGTATGAAATTTAACAGGGCATTTCTAAATTATTTTATAGTTGGTTATTTTTTATTATTTTAATATTTTATCATTTGAAGTAATTGTTTTATCTTAAAAGGTTTTAGAGTTGACTTTTCGTATGATCATTATATTAAGAAATTTTTCTTAAGAGTTGTTGTAGAGTACGTTAAGACGAGTTCATAGACATGTTATGTGTTTTAATCAGAGTTAGTAGGAGGAAGTTATAGTCAAAAAACGAAAGTTACTATTTTTAAAAAGGTGTATAAAAAGGGAAACTTACCAAAATTCATAATTTTGTGGAAAGAAAAAATCTCTCTTCGTCACGATTATCCCTCTCTCTCTCCCTACCGATTTTAAGTGACGCCTAGCGCCGCATGTAGGCTTGCACAATGAGAAGACACACACATCTTCGGGTTCTAAGACCACTATCTCTCCACCATGGCTTGATAAGGGTAGCAAGAGAAGTTATAGAGTTTAGGCATTTGTTATTGACAAGCTTTGCTTATGCACTTCTCCTATCTTCCCTCTTCTTTCTTCCCTTTCTTTCGCTCTATTATTATCTCTTTCTTATGGTGTTGTTGATGAGTATAGATATGTATTTGTGCTTGATCTCTCATGATTTTTAGGGATTTGAAACTCATGTTTAATTTTATATGGTGTTGATGAAGAATTAATGAAATTGATGTTTATTCACATGCTTTGTGTTCTCTTGCTTAAATTTCCTTATTCTAGATGTATGATTTAGGTTTTCCTCTCCTTAATCTATGTTTGATGTGTTGGATTTGGAATATGAATTGGGGAATTTATGTTTCAATTTAGATTATAGCTTGAGTATGATGGAATTTGCCCATTGCATATATCTATTTCCATTTGGATTTATAGAGATTGTGGTTCTCTAATCACCCAATTTTGAGTATTATTACCCTTGATTTTTAGACAATATTTAAGATTGTGGGTAGAGTGACCGTTATCGCAAATACTCTTTTCGATCTTATTTTTTGTGGTAATGGTTGCTAAAATAGGATAGGCAAAATCTAAGTGTTCTTTCTCCCTCTAGCTTTCACTTTTGGTTTACCTCTTATTGTGAGACAATCAATTTAGCTTTCATTTCGGTCTCCTAATGTTAAATGGAAATATGAGAAAACATTGAAGCATCTTTTGAGTTGATCATCATTATGTCATATGATTCTTATTTGGGTGGAGAACCTTGATTTCTATAGTGACCCTTAGTGTGATTCATCACATCCATCTATCTATATTACTTTTATGTCTTAGTTAATTAGTTTGTTTAATAGTTGAAAACCCCAAAAATATTTAAGACATTCTTTTTCATCTCTTTGTAAATCCATTTAAGTGTAAGCTTGTACATATTTGCACAAGTGATTGTTGACCTAGACCATAGGATGTCTAGGTAGCTTGTGATCCCCGTAGTACGATAACTTCAGGTTTAAATATTTCCCACTTATTTGATGAGCGTGCTCTTATTGCGCGTTAATTGCAATTTAGCATCAAATCAAATTGGTTTTCAACTTCTTCTAGAAAGTTGTTCGAAAGGTTGAGAAAAATATTTTGTCAAATTTTGGTGACGATTGAAGGTAAACAGAAGTTACTGCCGCTCTGCCGCCGCCGGTGGAGCTGCCCCTCTTTAGATAGTTTTTCATATAATTTAAATTGTAGAAAATGTGAGGAGTCCATTGGTGTGTTGATGATAATGTTTGGAGGAGTTTTGGCTTTGTTTTGGATTTTTGAGGATTAGTATTTTGTGCTGAGATAAAATTAGTAATTGACCTTTGGATTATTCATCAGAAACGCTTTAGTCAGTTGTTGTAGAGACTCCTAAACTAGTGTTGAAGGTCGGGAGTGATGTTGTTGAGAAGTGAGAAGTTAGGGCAAGAATGAGCGAGTTGTACGCTTACTTTTATTTTCGGCTCATTTAATTAATTATGGTTTTTAGAGATGAGAACTTAAATATATATATATATATATATATATATATATATATATATATATATATATATCCTTGCAACAATACATGAGAAGACTCGTGTTGAAGAGTCTACTGATTAACGGCAGACATGGTCATATACTGCGAGTGAACTTTTAATTTTAAAATCATGCATGCACCAAAGTATTTCTTAAAAAATATAAGCTTCTTGAGTTTATTTAATTTATTGAGTCGGTGAGCCAGAAATGTAGATTATTCCATTCATGTGAGTTCTTCTGAGCATTTCAGATTTATTATCAGATTTTGTCCAACTTCTGTTGCTGGACAAGGGATTTTATTTATTTTGAGTATTTCTTTGGCCAAGGCAAATTTATATTTTTCTAATATGGTTGGGAAACTCTACTTAATGTCTTAGTTCCTCCTTAGATAAGTCTAGTTCTGTTGATTTCAATCATACAACCATACTAGATCAAGCTCGAAGCATGTTAAAAGACAAACTCTATATTACAAAACAATGCTCACATCTTTATCAGCTTAACAGCGTCGTTAGCTCTAGCGATGATGTCCTCGACAACTTAAGATGTGCAACTGCTTTTTAGCTTTGTTGTGCGAAATCCTTCTCCTAACTAAGCCTCGAACATTAATTGAATTGAGCATGGATCTTAAATGGAAAATTTTGGGCTCAACGTCTTGAGTTTTTGTTTGTCATTACTTTTGATCTCATCAGAGACTATCATCATGAAGATATATGGGGTAGTCATTTGGTTTTTCCTCAAGACATCTATGAGTTAGTTTTATAGTGTTGTAAGCCCCAAATAATGGAAAAATAGCAGCGTCATGTTATAATCTTCTCATTTAAGGGACTTTTTATGTGTCATTTTGACACGCGGATATAATCGATGAAATTGATATTGTTGTCAAAACACAAGCAATGGTCTACCATTCTCAATATCCTTCTGAGTTTACAAATGTTAAAAGATTTATTAACTTTACATTCACGATTCAATCAAAATTTTATTATAACAAGCTCATGTACTCTGCTTATAGTAAGAGAAATTAGTCCATTTAAGGTTTTTTCGTATCAAATATTAAGACTTTAAATGACCTTATTGACTTGATATGTTGACAATATCTTCCAAGAAAGTTTGACCATAATTTAATTCACTCGGAGTTGGATTAGAAGATGTAGATCAAACTGTTAGGGTTGTATAATCATAAATACAATTAGTATATCAAAAGTTGTTCACTATCACTTCGGAAAAGTCAAAAGTCATCACCCTTATTTAACGAACAAAACATGATTAAATTCACAAAGTCCAAAGAAAGCGATGTCACCATGTACTTGAAGATGACAAGAAATAAACCATTTTAGTAAATGAATTCCCGCTTACTCTTCTAACTCACCAAAATCGACTAGAATGGATAATCAGGGTTTTAAAACATCAAGAACTGAAGAAAAAAATCATAGTTGTAAGCATAAATTGAATTTTAAGTGTTGTTATATGCAAATAGTTATACTTACTAAGTAACATCTTTTAAGGCATTCATATCAATAGAAAATCTAACAAGAGCAATGAAAGGTACAAATATTTTTTTGTGTATTATGTAAATATGTATTTTTAGTTGTTGTCATACATAACCAATATTAACCGTCAACATCAAGTCTTACACTCATACATATTAATTGCGACAAAGAAATCAAATCGTTGTAAAATAACTTTTACGACGTTATATGATCTCAAGTGGAGAACAAGAATGATGATGATCAAGCTAGAAACGTGGTTTGAGGTTTTTTGGGTAAGTAGGAATAAGACTAAATCATCATCCTAGCCTAAAAATTTATTAATAACAAAAAAGGAAAAAGTACTTAAGGCTGGTGGACTAGATCAATACCAAATCTTGAAAGGAAACAATGCAAAACATTTAGGCAAATTAGGAAGACAAACAAAGTGAATAAAATGATAACAAAAAGAAAATAATACATGACCCTTGAAGCAACTATAATCACCATCACCTCATACATGAATTGTCTTCTTGTTACCATACCAGTGTAACTTCCTTGATCGCATTGACCATAAAGAACGAACATCATATATATTAAGCATGGAAGACACCATCCCAGATAACATCACGCCATAATGAAAAGCTAGGCATGACAAATATAAGGGAAACCTAGGAAATCCATGCGAATGAATGGAATAATTTAAACTGGAGGAGAAGTGTGCCAGATCAAAGATGGAGAGGACATACCCAGATTGGCAAGTCTATCGACAACAGTATTCCCTTCTCGAAGGACATGCCCATGGACATGCATTGAACGAGTTCTAGCAACACAGTTAAGCCACAAAGTGTGTAATTGCCATGAGGGACAAAAGATGACTTAGAGAAGCATTCAACCACACTCATTGAGTCACATTCGAGCCAAACACATCGCCAACCTAGCTGAAAAGCCATTTCGATCCCAATAATAATAACCAAGAGTTAAAAAAGAAAGCATTATGATATTCTATGCAAGTACTGAAGCCATCAATGAAATGTCCATGACAGTCATGAAAAACCCCACCACAAGCTGCCGGCCCTGGGTTTCCTTTGGCAATGCCATCAGTATTAAGTTTAACCCACGAAGACAAAGGAGGAAGCCACAAAACCAACCGATTTGTTTTCCGGGTTCGAGGGACAGGTGTCACTCCCAATTTGACAAGCAACTGAGCATCTAAAACACCATTACAGACACCAGGAACATGTGGAGCAAGAAATTAGAGCCAAACTTTAAAGGATCAAAAAACATGCATAAGAGATGATTTCTTGTTCTCAAATCGCAGCTTATTTCGAACTTTCCAAATAGTCATCAAAACATATAAACTCCCTGCAAGCCAAAGGTTTCTCAACTGAGGCGAGAAGGCTTTATGAGTGACTTAATCCCAAAGGTCAACCAAAAAACCAGAGGATGGTAGAAAAGAACCAAAACAACTAGCAAACCATTGTCAAATATGTTGTGAAAAAGAGCAATTGAAAAAAGATGAGTCTGATCCTCCACAAATCCCAAATTACACGGTTGACAAACAGACATCACATGAATACCTCGTTTTTGAAGTTGATCGTTTGTAGGTATCTTCCGATAAAACAACCGCCAGCTAGCAAAGAGAAACGTGAAGGAATAAAGTGATGCGATATCGTAGAAGCCCATCACTTGAGTGCATTAAAATTTGGACGTATATGATCATATGTCGAGGAAAAAGTAAGAACCCATCACTTGAGTGCTCCCATATAAGTGTATCATTAGTAAAGTCCATTGGAAGTGGGACACGCATGATGCTTTTAGCTAAATCTCGGAAAGCTTCAAGGAACATAGCTGACAAAAGCCCAATTCTGATTTGAGATAAAGGCTGCAACATTGGATGTCAAATAAGGAGGAGGAAATATAATTTGTAGCTTATTAACAACGTGATTTGAGGTTTGTGTATTTGTCTCCTTTGATGGTATAAATGACAAATACTACAATGATGCAAGTAAATTTTTGAAGAAATATAATTTCCACAGGCTGGTATTTGCTTAGCTCAAATCCATATAGATGACTTGCAAACATATAATTAAAATCAAGGTTAACACTTTCAAATGCCTAAACAAAAACTCGCAAACCCCATATCTCCTGGCTAACTATTAATTACAAGTCCTCATCAAATTCTAATTGTCTATAAATCCAAATTTTGTATGAGGAGGCTCCTTTATCTCCATCCAAAAGTGCATTATATCATTGGCCGAAATTTGAAGTTTGTTTTATTTTTTTTCATTCTAACCCACTGTTCGAAAAAACAGGCGTCTAGGCGGAAAAATCAAGCAAAAAACTTAATTTTGGTGTTGGACGGACATATTAGGCGATGCCGATTAATCGATAATTAAGGATGGCGCCTATCGATTAGGCTGTAATTAAACGAGATTAGGCGCTATATTTTTTTAAAAAAAAAAATTTAACCCTAAACAACCTAATGTTATTAATCCTATATTCCTATTATGCATAACACGAGCAATTATGATGTTGAAGAGTCCGAAGATGATATCGAAGATGAAAGAAATTATGACATGTTTGAGTTCGGCAATTTAGAGTGATCATTTCACTTGAAAAAAATTATTTTTTTGTGTGCTTTTAGTTGGATTTGTAGTTTTGAACTATTGTTTGATGTCATTATTTTGAAATAATGTGTTTTGAATATTTTGTTGATATTTTTTAATAATTTTTTCTTTATAATTTATATTATAATATACCATATAAATATATAAAAAATAATCCGTTTAATTATCGCCTAATCATCGATTAAACTTCACCTAAACTGTTAGGTAGTAGGCAATAGCTGCACAACCTAATCCTGCCTAAAGCCTTTAAAAACCTTGTTCTAAACAACTTACATAGAGTGCAAAGAAGAAACTTAAAAGACTCAAATATTTTTATAATAATTACTGAGTTATGTTCGTGATACGAGATTTTGTTGGAATTTGCTATAACGTCATATATTTCTTTCCCTTTTTCAAGTACATACCAAAGAAACATATACTTCTGGAAGAAAGATGTACATGGTTAATGATAATACCAAAGATGAGAGCATTCCAATAAACACATGTGTTGTTCTCTACAATGGAGATTGTCCTTTGGGTAAAGAGATTTCGTAACATGTACTCCTTTGGATAAAGAGATTTCGTAATATGATTGTATCCATCTAGCAAGTTGCATTAACCACATATTACTACATAATGAGATTGGCTGGAAATTGCATCATTCATTTTGATAGCATTGAATATCAGGCTCACTATTAAACATGACCTTGTTGGACATAAATTTCTCACTGGGTTAAAGAAGCCGAAATTAAAGAATTATAATATTAGACGGGGAGTGGTAGCCACAGACGCGGGTGAGTGTGGCTGCGTGTTGATTCTTTATTTGTTAAGAGACAAAAATAGTGAGAGTGATTCTCTCCCTCATGTGCATATTCTCTTTACCCATTTTAGCCTTCCAGTTATCCAAATCAAACCAAAGTGAACAACCCCCTGAAACCAAAAACTGCAGAAGAGTGGATACTGGTTTCAAATGAAAAGAGCAATCCTAAACCAAACCTGAGTTTATCATAAATTTTCCAATAACTTCGAATAATTGATCATTAATATTCAACAATTCGGTGTATTACAATCTAGATCGAAGGGAGGCGGTGAAGGTGGCCGGGATCGGCAGCGTGATGCACGATGGGCTCTAGGATCTCTAGAAGTCGATGCGAATGACCTTGATCCTCGTCATAGCGGCGATATCGCCGCAAAGCAGCTTGAAGGTGGTGATAGAAAAGCTGTTGGTGGATGACTTTGTGGACTGACAAGTGGTCGGCAGCGAAGGGGAGTTGGTGATGGCCGGCCGACAAGAAAGAATTGGTGGATTGGAAAAAAAGACAGAGGGTATATTGGACAGACCAAATATGCATGTGATGAGAAAAAACCATTTTTATTGTTTTAATCCTTTACCCTGTGAGAATTCGACGCGTGCCTGAGTGTGGATCGTCCACCCTCAACTACGTGTGTAGCTAGCATTGTCCTTAGACGGGCTATCAAATGCAAAGGTCTACCAGAAATATGTGATTAATAAATTTCTGCAATCATCTGAATGTTTAAGATATCGCTGTCAAGTTTTTGCTTCAATTGGCATATAAGGAAGGTTCCTATGATGGTTATGGTGTTCTAATGCATGTTAAGGTAACAATCATACGAAAGTTAAATTTCTAAAAATGGTAGTCGAGTGAGCTACCACTCTGAGCCGCTTGAGGGGTTAAGGTTAGAGTTCTTCCTATGAGATTCTTTACCATGCGGATGATTGAACCAGTGACCTCTTTACTACCAGGAGTATCACTGTGACATTCGCCCAACATGATGGACCTAGCCTCGACCACTAGACCAAATCCACATGGGTAACAATCATACGAAAGTTGTTACTCGTTTGTGTGTAGTCCCATTGAATAGATTGTATTGGAATATATATAAAACTAATCATTAATTTCAATTTACCCACCTGAGATTTGGGACTAACAACATTTCACCCTTTGTATTCTTAAATTTAAAAGTTTACCCTCTAAAATTTTCATCACTCATGCTCAATTGCTGAAATTTTGTGTAATTTAGACGTTTATTATAATTTTATAACTCATTTTAAGGACAAATATAATCATCTAACAATAAAAATTGTCTTTTAAAACCCTTTTTCTAATACTACATATTAGCATATAACGTCCAAATTGGTTTAAATTTCAGCAATTATGCATGATTGATGAAAATTTGAAACCTTAAGGGGTAAACTTTCAAAATTAAAAGCACGAGAGTGAAATGAGGTTAGTCTCAAATCTCATGTGAGTAAACTGAAATTAATCCTAAAATGAATTGGATGCCGATTGGCGGTCTGATGAACATCCTTTCTTCTTTCTCAACAAAAATGATATTAATGGTGAAATAAAGTAATAAACTATGAGACAGTATCAGGATTACTCAGGCGTGGGAGTTTCGTGCGGAACGAAATTGGACAAAACGACGACAGTCGTCCGATGTTGAATGAATTGATCATGTCCGTTTAAGTCTGTTTAATCCTGTCTGTTTGGTCAATTCATTAAAGATCGAACGATTATGCCCGTTTCGTTCCGCACGAGGCTCCCACGTCTGAGCAACCCTCGAGAAAGTATTTAGCTAGATAGTCGGCTACAATAAAGCATCAAGCGTATTTCAAAGTAGGCTTAACACTAGCTAAAATCATACGGAGAAATTTATTCTTAGTTCAAGTGGAGCTTCCTCGAGACAAATGGATCAAATTCTTGGGAAAAGAGCCGAAAACATCAATTCATTCTATGGCTTTAGACTAAGAGAGTTCATTTTCAAATGTAAGACTTTCTATTTGACTGAAGTCACTGAACCATTAAATGTGTAGCTGCACAACTTGCGTCTCAAAAAAAATGAAAGCGGGGTTAGTTGTCATTGAGAAAAGTTGTGAAGAATAGTATTTTTGCAAATATGGGAAAACATTTAAATTTTGACACCTAGCATCTTTTAAAATAATTTTTCACATTCAAATTTCTTATAAACTTTTGTGGCTTGAAGAAAATTCTCTGTCTTAATCTCCCTATCCAAGTCTTTCACACCCCCAAACATGAACATCAAGGGAGATCACTTTTTCCAACTATTATAAAACTTCTGCACATTTGTTCGTTTTCACTATTAATATATCCACATCATAATTTTGAAGCTTCAATTGTTTGTTCTACTCTCCTATTAGTTCAATCATAGCATGATTCATTTGTTATAGAGTGTATTCTAATTTTTACATCTCTTTCTTAAAGAGTTTTACATTTCGCAAGGCTAATTTGAACCCATTGTAAACCAGGGTGAACGAGATTTCGACCGCAAAAGACTGTATTGAAATATTGACCTATATAATGAATTAGGCCGATTGGTGGTCTGAATTAAAACAGTGCTCAAGTGTCACCTTCATAACAAAATCAAGCTTATACGGTACCATACTCAGACATTCATCACCTTCACTGTTGTTTCTCTTACCCATCGTCACCAAAGCCATATCAACTGACCTCTTCTTGTCGGAAAGCTAAGGGATCTCTTTCGGATCCGTGACCAGACTATTCATTGATGCCACAACCGGTGAAGGAGCTGCAACAAAGCTAGAAGGAGGGCTCTGAAAGCGAGCCAACTAGATAGCCAAATCAGCGGCAAAGATTACGGGAATGGAAAAGGACAACCCTGGCATAATTGAATTCCCACCTGATGTAAAAGTACATGCAAACAGATTTTAGAAAACTCTGCTAGTAGTGATATCTGATGAAACAACCCTAAATTTGGGACGAGAGCCAGGATGGCTCGCAGTCCCACCGGTTGGAGCAAAACGAGAGCTCAAGCTAAGATTAGGGTTAGGGTTAGTGTTGGCAAAAACCCTAACCACACCATTATAGCAAAAACCCGCCCTGAATAAACTGTGACTAGAGAAGATTGACCACCAAAACCAGCATCAAGGTGTTCCAATAAACCACAAACTCTACAGAAATCGACCGTACGTTTATACTTCAAACTAAGACTGACCGGAAAACGTCGAGAGCCTATCTTAAAAGGATACACCCCAAACGCCTCCTTCACGGGGTCGTAGATCTGCTGCCAAACCCGAACCCTAGCCTGGGTTTCCCCCTTGATGTTCAAATGATCAACTCTATCAACTTGCCCTAGAGTCTAGCCAATCTTCTCCACAACCTCATCTGTCATGAGTGCATATGGTAAACCTTTGATTTCCACCCACACCAGACAAGTTGTGATCGGAATAGAGGCCACCTCTGTCAATCCATCAAACACTACCATGACAAAGAAAGCACGTCCATAAAACCACGATCCTCCATTAAGAAGATCATTGCGATCATCCTCCCTAGTGAAACGCAAGACGAAATGGTTTCCTCTCTCCCGCATCTGAAGCCGATTATGGAGATCCCAAACGGTAGTCAACATACCAATCATGGCTTTCCGTAAGCCGATTATTTCCGTAAGCTGAATAAATCTATATTAAACAGCTTGTAGCTCCAGAAAATATTCCGAACATACCGGAGGACTCGTATTAATATATTCTATACCCTCAGGACATATAATCTATTTTCCCCAGAACCGACAATATCTTGATATTATTGTAATACCCTGAAATTTATCAAGTTTATTATATAGAGATCGTTCGAGGATTGGTTACAATTTCGGTTATTATGTTAATGCTCGAGGATATTTTTCATAAATTTCTACAAGGTGCAAACCTCAATATTAGAGTTTGATAGTACAGTACCTATTACGATGAGTTCGTGGAATTTTTCGTAGAATATTTCAGAGTTCCAAGCCATTTTATATGAATTTCTGAAGTTTGGAAATTATTGGAAATTCCTTAAATAAAAAGGAAATTGTGCGGTTAGATCTGGACCATTGTAATTAAGACCGTTCAATCTCAGCCATTGAAAATACTTTCAGTCATGAGTATAAAAAACGAGGCTGACTTGGTCAACCAGTCAGACACATTCATTCTCTTCCAGACACCGACCTCACCTCATTGTTCAGTGGCTGCCCGACGACTCGCCACCACCGACCGGACCGCCTTGAGGTACCCGATGTATCTCTAGCCTTAGTTTCTCCGATCGGTGACTGTAGGAGGAGGAACGACGACATGAAGGTTCGGGCTTTTGGACATGTTTTGGATTTTTCAGCTAGAATTTGATTTCTTTTGGTATGGTCTTCTTCATCATCTTGATGTATATACTTTCTGATTTTGATCAGTTTTGGCATTGATTTGAGTTTTGGAAATTGTGGTTCTGGTTGCTTCTGCCTATGCCGGAATATGTCACCGCCGGCGACTTCCCTTTTTCCTTTGGTTCGGTTTCGGTCTTGGCTGCATCTGTGGACAAAGGGTTTCAAGGAATTGCTGGATTTTGAGTAGGAGTCATTGATTCTGTATCAACTTGATGTCCAAATTATCAAAGGTAAATCAAGGATTAAATTGGAGTTTGTTGTTAGTTGGTGTTTGATAAATTGGATGATATTGAAATTTGTAATGTTGGAGTTGTTTAAGAATTAGTGGAGCTGTTGTTGACGTTTCTAAATTAGTCTGGGAAGAATGGGAATATGATGATAAGAATGTTAAAATGATTATTTGTTTTAAAATTTGGGTGTCCAGAGTAGACATGAAGCTAGTGGTGATATATAAAGTTTGTGTTATGTTGATAGGGAGTTGAAACAGAATTGTTACTGGAAAGGTAGGAATCATGAATTGGACCGTTAAGGGTTGCTTATGAAATGAGATATTGGTGTTTGATAAACTAAATGACATGGGAGATATTTGAGTTGTATTTTGTAGAAGCTGGGTTATTAGTTGTGTTCTACCATAGACATATTCATTGAGTTAGTTAATGGGAATGAGTCTGTCATTGAAAGATGGAGGAGTATTGAAATATGTTAAAGAGGTGGAGACTAGTCAAGGTGGTGTAGATATGAACTACGATTTTGGTTGGCCTTGACTTAATAAAATGGAAGAGAACTTGAGTTAATTGTTTTGTGTCGAAGATTTATGGTGGTACTAAAAGAATAAGCTTTATCAAAGTTTAGGCTCCTAAGTACTTGTTGCTGAGCTCGAGATGAGTCTCAAGTTTGTGAGCTCATATGTGGTGTTGTGTACTAGAAAGAAAATGGGTGTCCATAATAAATTTTATAATATTTCTATGTGACAAGATTTGAAAGTAAAGTAAATGTTCGGTTGTATTCCGATATTGATTAGTATTTGTTAAATCGAAACTAATCATAGAATTGGTCAAGCATGATTATTGATGTTAATTGGTCAACTCCTGAGTTGGTTTGACGATCTGTTAATCGTCAATATTTGAATTGTTATGTTGACATGATATTAACGACATTTATGTGTCGTTCATTAGGAACTTCAATGACCAAGGAACGGAACGTTCGTGACTTGTGGAGCACGAGAGGAAAAACATTGGAATCCAGGTAGGGGATTTAGGACTTTCTCGATGGATGCTTTTCCCATGTTTTCTATAAATGATGCATGTATGGTTTGGTTATATTTAAATTATTATTAACCGAACCGTGAGATTTATTGATGGCTTGAGAGTGAGAGGAGCATAGTGACTTCCTCGGGATTCGATCCCCTAAACCTCCGGAGGGGCCTTTATGTACGGAAGAGTGTCTTACATCCCTTGTGGAGTGGGACTGCTTCTAGGTGATAGGGCGTAAATGGACACTCTCGCTACACTTACCTATTGTACACTTATATGGTGAGGTAAGTTGGGTAGTGGGTTCATATAAAGGACCGGCCATCAGGTGATATTTGGATTGGCGCCAGGTTTATTGAAATATTGTGCATTGATTTTTAACTCATGTCGTTTACATTAAGCATTTGGTTTTAAATTATTATTTTTATACTGGGTACCCATGAATATTGATTTTCAAACTTCGAGATTAGCCCTACTGAGCAGCGAGGACGAAAGCTCACTCTTATAATAGTTTGTTGTGCAGGTACTGTGCACTATTAACGGGACAACGGAGGACGCAGCTGGGTGTGCAGGTCAAAGTTCATAGTTTGTCATTTGGTTGTTACCTAATATAATTAAATTTTCTCTCAAGTCCCATAGATTTTGGTCTATAACAGTAAAAAAAATTGTTTTCTATTACGATTAATTGTTTCACTGTTCCTTGATATTCGTTTATACGTGGTGAGCATTTGTATTGGGAATTTAACGAATAGAATGTTTGAAACTAAAAGTTTTCACCTCAAAATTTTGTTTAGCTTCCGTGATATTTTTGGATAAGTTTTAGATAAAATGCCTTGCGTTGCTTTAGAATATAAATTGAGTTTTCACTTTATATTTTAAAGTCTCGTGGCACTGTAACGTATCCAATCTGAAGAGGTGCAGTTTTAGGGCGTTACAATTATTCCTGAATATAAATTCAGGGAAAGCTAATAGCGCGACTACAACCCTTTGTAATCCGTCTGATCCCGGTAAAAGGGTAAATTTTGAGACGGAGTGTTACATTCTTTCTCCAAGTGTGTATAAAGAATAAATGTAAAATTGTCTAAAAAAATTATTTTATTATAAATTTAATAAAGATTTGTGTATTTAGGTATTAATAAATACACTTTATATTAGAATGAGCGTTTTACTTTTAACTTTATTGGAACTTTATTGGTTTGGGGTCTGATTTTATTTTTTTGTACAAATTGTCATTTTCCCATTTTATAAAGGAGAATTACATATAAAGAATTAACCAAATTTGCAAACACAAAAACCCCACTTTCATAATTTGTTATACAAATTACTTCACAAGTCCAAACCATAAAAGCAAACCCATACCCAAATATTAAGTATCAAATGATCAAAATGTCCAAATTTACATCAAAAATTACAAAATTGCTACTAATCTTCTTCTCCTCCCATAATTCCGATATGAAAATTCATTACTTTCTCACACAGACAAATTCGCATCCTCAGTTGCCTATCTATTGGATTCAACCATTACGGCCAAATTGATGTCATTTCAGGCTGCTACTCACTAGATTCAACCACACGAGCTTGCTGATGACAACCTAGAGGCTTGTCGCGGTCGCGTAAGCTTATTTTATCAAAGTCGAGCTCGACTCTAACATCCGGCAAGATATATAAGCATGCTTGAGATCCTTCATGTTGAGGCAATAACACCGGCAAAATCTTCGTTGTTGATCGATCATGGATCCTCCTTTTTGTTCCAGATCAAAGTGCTTCATCTATTCTCTCGCAATCTTAAGGTTTGATGACTGATCGGGGTTTATTTTTATTTTTATTTTACAACTATGGAAAGATTATGGCCATTGTACTTTTTCTCTCTGATATGGATAGATTTAAGCCTTTGATGATGCATGTTTGTTTGCGAAATCAGATTCTCTCTGGCAAAGCTTCGGTTTGTGTGTTGCTACTACGCCGTCGTGCTTTGTATGGTTTTCTGCTAATATGTAATCATGTTAATACTGTGTCGTCGTGCTACGTGCTACTACTGTATCGTCCAGTTGTGTGCTGATATTGCCGCCTCATGTCTAGTGTTGTTACTGCACGGTGGCGCAACGTTCTGCTATTGTGTCGTTGTGCTATGTGTTGCTACTGCTCGCTAGTGAAGAAGGGTGAAAAAGCTTCTACTATGTTAGCATGCTGCTACTATGTGATTGTGTTGCCTTGAAATGTGCTGTTACTGCACGGTGGCGTTGCATCCTGCTACTGTGTGATGGCATTACCTACTGCTATTGAGTCATGGTGCTATGTGTTATTACTGCTCGTTGATGAAGAAGAGTAAAAAAGTCAATTGAGTGATGACAGATGGTAACTGCACATCTAATTGTACTTGTAAAATTTTATCCTTATATGTAGAAATACCTCTGATGGATTTATTTGAAAACTCAAATTTAATTAGTAACTAAATCATAATTTACTATTTTATTAAACCCGAAACACTAAAATTTATAACAAGTAAAATATCACGTATTAATTTTCTGTTTTATGGAGAAAAAAAAACAATTAACCCCTCTTATAAAACGCGAAAGAAACAAGTGGAAAAGAAAAAAAGAAAATCCAATTTTTTTTGCGAGGTCATATTTACTCTTTCTGCTTCTCCCTCACAGTAGGGTTGCAGCAGATAAACGCCACCACTTTTCTGTCCTTGTCTCCGAACAACGAAAGCAGCTCTGTGACGCGGCCGGAGAGCACTCTTCGACTTTAGGGAGCCCTCTCTCTCTTTCTCCGTTGTCTGCAATAATGGGCGCCTCGCTCCCTCCCAAAGAGGCCAACCTCTTCAAGCTCATCGTCGTAAGCTCCGATTTCCCTCTCTTACTTATGCTTTCTCTTTTACTTTGTATTCAATTTGATCGAATCACGATCACTCTCAGGAAAAAAGAGTTGAATGTGTAAAACCCTAGATTTATGATTGATTCTGAGTGGTGCAGTGTTGTGCAATTTGGTCAAGGTTTAGTGGAATTTTTTGGTCAAGATTTTTGTTTTGGTTGTTGTGGGTTTTAGCTGCTTTAAAGGTTTGGATTTTGGCACTATTAGCCTTAAATGGTCGAGTAGGCTGAGAGGTTAAGGTTTGAACTTGATAGCCTTTATCATGATAAGGAAATAGGTGAGAAAAATGATTATAGAGAACCCCCTATCATTGGTATTCCAGGGTGTATTGTAGCTCTATTCGTACGTATTTAGACTTGTTCAATGCACCCTGCAAGGTTTAGTCATGGTCGTGGAGATTATAGTATAGAGTTGCAGGGGAGAGTGTTGGTCATGTCTTTGTGGACTTGTTTAAGGAGGCTTGAGTGATGTGGGAGATCTGAAAAAGAAGAATTGTTTTGCTAAGCCACAGCCAATTCACATTTAAAAAGAGTTTGGGAGAAAGTTAGGTTCTGGGTGTCAGGAGTTTAGTTACTATACCTTACAATTTTGTTCCATAAGCAGCCTCAGTCTACTGCTTTATCTAGGTTGTTTCCTAGCTTTATTTTATGTGGACTCCTTGTCCGCCTTGTATTATGGTTTTCAATAAAAATGTATTCTTTCCCAAAAAGAATGCCTACCATGTACAAGCACTTCACTCAAACTCTTCCAAGGTAGATTACCATGACTGCATTGCACACATTTACCCTCTGGGTTTGTTTGTTCTTTTCTATAAAATCAGTTTGATTTGTAAGATGTAAAACACATGTTTGCGTTTGATGGGAATACATTGGGTGGTATATTGATGGAATATGTATCAAATTCGCAAGGACATATTAATTTTGATGAGCTATTGACTTATCTACATGTATATGATTTTGCTACCGACTTATGATTTCATGATGATTTAGTGTTATATAAACATCTTTTGAAGGGTTTCAATTTTGCAATCTATTCAACATTATATATAGCACAAATAATTTCCTGAATCTTTCCAGTACTAATTGAGATATCTTCTGCTTTCATGTCACTTCAGAAATCATATGAAACTAAACAGTATAAGAAGGGTCTGAAGGCAGCAGATGCCATATTGAAGAAGTTTCCTGACCATGGAGGTATGCAATTTCAAATACATGAGTTGGTGACGGATTTGCTGTCTTTTTATGGCCATTCTTCACTTTTGGCCTGCCCATACTCATGGTTGTTTCTTGAGTGGTTATTTAATCATGGTATTTTTAATTTTTAACTTTTTTTCAAGTCTTTATAAAATTTGTTATATGGTAGACTGCTTTTTCACATCATGATATATTTATGTTAATAATATGACTTTTATATATTTTTTGTTCACAAACATGGCAAGACTTATTTTTTATGACTAATACTACCTATTCCAGAAACCTTATCAATGAAGGGGTTAACATTGAATTGCTTGGACCGTAAATCTGAAGCATATGAACTTGTCCGGATGGGACTGAAGGTTTGGATTGTATTTCTCACTTTTTTTGATATTATAGTATTGGTTCCAAACTAATTGCTCGATCACTTTGTAATCTATTCCCTGGTTGTTTTTTTTTATCTTCACTCAGCATGATCTCAAAAGTCATGTTTGCTGGCATGTCTATGGTCTGCTTTATCGATCTGACAGAGAGTACAGGGAGGCAATCAAATGCTATAGAAATGCGCTAAGGAGAGATCCAGACAATATTGAAATATTACGAGACCTGTCCCTTTTACAGGTATGCTAAGATGCCACTAGCTTATAACAAAAGTACAAATCTGTTGAATTTCCTTTTTAATTGTGTTCAACAAGATGTAATCTTATTTGAACAAAGGAAAACAAGAATTTGGTAATGTACTTGTGCTTGACATGGCATGTCCCAGACTATTAATTGCCACTTATAACTGGTTTATGATTTAAAGTTGAAATGTCCTAGAGATTCTGGTAAAAAGGAAATTTAAATGTAGGATTTTCTTTGCTACTAGATTTACTAGAGCTTTGAACGGTTATGCATGTTTTAAGTCCGTTAGGTTGTTTTACTGTTTTCTATGTATTTTGTACTGGTATTGCAAGCTGTTTTTGCTACTGTTGTGATATTTGTGTAACTTTTTTGGGTCCTATTTGTGCCATTGACATATTTAGCTTTATTACGTCTGTATTCTCTTTAGCTTTCAATTAGCTGCTGATGGATTTTACTAATGATGGTACAGGCTCAAATGCGGGATTTGGCAGGTTTTGTTGAGACAAGACAGCAACTCCTGACCTTGAAACCAAATCATCGCATGAATTGGATTGGCTTTGCAGTTTCCCATCATTTAAACTCAAAGTATGTTTTAGGTTTTCTTAAATTTTAATGATTACTTATACTTATTTATTTTCATTGTAATGCCTATCTTAGCGTGAAGGTTTGAGGCCCACCAGTTAGACAGCAGTTTTAGAATCAAAGCTTGTGAAGTATGATGTTATTAGGTTGATGTTTTGAAGCTGTAACAATATTAAGTACAGCAAGTTGACATGTCTTCTTACTGCATTTGACATTACTTTTAGACTTAAAGTCTGTAAATCTTGATGTTATCATGCCGATGTGTTGAAGTTACACTTTAGTTTAATCATAAAGTTGTTATTTTAATCATTTAGTGTGAGACACTGATAAGTTATTTTTTTTTATAGTGCCTTAAAAGCTTTTGAAATTCTGGAAGCATATGAAGGAACACTAGAAGATGATCATCCTCCAGATAATGAACGTTGTGAACATGGGGAAATGCTTTTATATAAGGTACTTTTATTGATGGTTTGAATCTAAAGTCATTCTATTTGCAGTATACTCTGAAATGTCAAGTCCATGTGGAATTTGTTTGAGAGTCGTAGGTTTTTAAATTAAATTGTTAAATCAAGCAACTGTGCGCTCTTCATTCCTTTACAAATAGAGATTAGATTCTCCTTTAATAGAAGTTATTATTCAGAAATCCTTTCAACTTATTTGACACTAGTGCAGAGTACCTGCAATAGGTTTTACTATTCCAAAATAATGAAATAGTACCCTTGGTTAAATTTATATGCAACATTCTTATTCCCTTTTGACTTCAGAAAGAAAGAGTCGCTCTGATTAAATCAATTTGTTTTATAAGCTGATTCTACTGAGGTGTTAATCTTTCATATAAGCTGCTTATATTGGTCATATACTTATATGTGATGAGCGCATATAGAAATTTGTATGTCATGTTAAGACAGGCAACTGTAAAAGTTGGGGACAGTGGTTCTGGTAGATTGAGTCTGAATTATGCCTAAGCTAGTATTCAACAAGGCAAAGCACTTGTAAATGTGCTATCGTGGACTTCCTTTTCATTGATATCATTGGGTGTTTTTTCTTTTGTTTTTTTCTTTTTCCTATATTTTTATTCCAAGTAAACCTTTCTGAAGTGCCATAACATAAAGAAAATTTAAAAACTTTGTTATCATTGTCATAATCATGTCACTGCTTAAACTAGTAGATTTAAAAAATTTGGCAAGTTTCTCCTTCATAGGCATAGGATCCTCATTTGTATGATCCCCCCTCATGTGATCTGAGATCTTTCTAATTTTTGCTGGAAGCATATTTATATTTTATGTCTTGAATATATTTTTCTGGTGGTTGTCTGTTGATGGTGCAGGTTTCATTGCTAGAGGAAAGCAGCTTAATGGAAAGAGCTCTTGAGGAATTGCATAAGAAAGAGTCCAAAATAGTAAGTTTGCATTACCCTTTCGTGTTCAACATGTCCTTCAAAATGTTATACTTTGAATATGATGATTTCTGGCTCTTATAATTTGGTTTTGATGTTTTCTAGGTTGATAAGTTGGACTATAAAGAACAAGAGGTTTCTCTTCTGGTGAAGCTTGGTCGGCTAGAAGAAGGTGCTGAATTGTATAGGGTATTGCTTTCCATGAATCCTGACAATTACAGGTAACGCAGGTTTTCAGTATACGGGTTTGCATTTTTTGGTAACTTTAGAAGGTAAAGTTTTATTGGCAGAGAATGTGATGGGCTTAATTTGGGAGATCCTGGAGAAAAGTAGTTGAATTGTTTACCTACATAAATAATATAAAATGAGAAAACAAGAATGACTTGCATTCTTGCTGGCAGTTTATCTGTATGTTTCTCTTTTGCGAATGCATGCACACATTCCCTTTGCTGTGCTTATCTGGTGGTGTTAATGTTTCTTAAATGTTCAGATATTATGAAGGCTTGCAAAAATGCCTTGGACTGCATGCAGAAAATTCCCAGTATTCACCTGATGAAATAGAAAGGTTAGATGACTTGTACAAATCACTTAGGCAGAAATACAGCTGGTCTTCTGCTGTTAAGGTATGTCCCCTCTTTGTTTTTTGCATATCAATATCTTTTTTTCCTTGCATAGATTTGATTATATATATCTAATATGTTATCTGCCTAGTATATTATAGTGTCAGTTGAGCATCTTATTCTGTTGCTCAAACTATCACTCTTTCTTTTGAAGACTGCTTGTCCACTTATTTGTATTAGCTTTTTGTTTAATAAATAAAAAGCTGTTTGTGTTCACAATAAAATAAATGAAAATAATATTATTTACAACCATCTGAACAGTCCCATTATTATGATTGATCTCTGGTTTCTATATTCATGATCCCTCTTAGAGACATAAGTCATAACATTGCGTTTTTACCCCGTTTTGTTCTTACAATATGATGGGTGAGGTGTATGGTTTTAAAAGGCTGGCCACAGAGCAGCTCATTATTCTGTCTTAAGACACAAGAGCAAAGTTATGCTGCATGGAAATAGTGCTTTGATCAGAAAATTAACACTTCAAAACAGTAAATGTGTGAAGTTTGTACACTAAAGTTTTTTGTCAGACAATACTTTTGGTATAACAAAAACTTGGTGCCTATGTTGTTAATCTAATGATGATTTCTCATTATACTGGCAAAACTTATTTGGGTTTCCCAATTTTTTATTTTATTTATCTTTTTATCAGAGGATCCCACTTGATTTTCTACAAGGTGAGAAATTCCAAGAAGCAGCGGATAATTATATCAGGCCTCTCCTTACTAAGGTATGTATCTGGTACTTATCATTGAGTTCTTATTTGCCTGCCCATTTTCTATAAGGATCCCACTTGATTGTTTACAAAATTGATACAGTCATTCACCTTCCCAGTTATCTATCATATGACAAAGCTTTTTGATGTTTCAGGGAGTTCCTTCATTATTCTCTGATCTTTCTCCTCTGTATGATCACCCTGGAAAGGTTAGCTTTACAACCTTATTAATCTTTTGATATAATTTCTCTAATTGTTTGTTATTGTGAAATTGAATGGTATTTTGGTGGGATCGTCACCTCTTAGTTTGAATGCTTAACTTTAGCTACTATTATCCAGGCAGACATTATTGAACAGATTATCCTTGGGTTAGAGTCTTCAGTTCGTGTAACTGGTGCATATCCTGGGAGGTAACATATTATCATGATAACTTGTTTGATATTTAAGTACCTTCGCCTAAACTTCGCTTTATGCCAATGGGCCTTTATACAATACAGATTAAAATTCCCCTTTCTTAAGTCATAGAATTACAAAATCACGTAGCCGTGTCTTTTTCAGTTGTTGCTGACTAATTTTTTCACTCCACGTTGACAAGTAGTTGATAGTGGAGTGCAAGTGTGAAATGGAGTTCCCAAATGGTTCATCTTTTTATGGTTTTAACAAATAATTAACCAGTACAATTTGACAATTTTCCTTGGATTTGATTTTCAAAAATAATGTTAAACAGCAATGTTTAGGGTGACATTTGGCTTTAGAACCGGTTGCAAATGTTTCTCTAGAATGTGTTCATTTTTAAATTACTAGCAATTGATGATTTCAAGCATTTATACGGACATGTTGTCGCTTTTGTTGAATGCAGTGTAGAGAAGGAGCCTCCTTCAACACTTCTGTGGGCCTTGTTTCTGTTGGCCCAGGTTGACTATTTTTCCTTTAAATTTATTTCATTCTAGTTTCTTGCAAGCCTTATGTTTCTGTGTCTCTGAAGTCGGATATACTTATAGATTCTATGTTGATGCAGCATTACGATAGACGAGGACAGTATGACATGGCTCTATCTAAAATTCATGAGGCCATGGAGCATACTCCAACTGTGATTGATTTATACTCTGCCAAGGTTGGTTATCTGCTTAAGCTTTTCTGTTTATCTTGCAGTCCAATTGATTTGCTTTTAATCGTGGAACCACAAGTTTTCAAGTCCAAAAGCAAACTCAAGTAGAATTTTCAGTTTTATTTCCGTACATTGAGTCATTTGATTATTGTTTTTCTTTTGTTGTTTAAATCTGTATTAATGTTGGCTGTAAATGCTGTTCTCAGCATAATCTTATCTTTACTATGCATAGTGAAACAGTGTATTGATTCAATCACATAATTTTGTATTGTTGGCGAACTCTTGTCTGTTTAAAAAATTTTCTCATCTCTTTTGTCCAGAGTCGGTTTTTGAAGCATGCTGGGGATTTCGCTGCTGCTGCTGCATTGGCAGATGAAGCTAGATGTATGGATCTTGCAGATCGCTATATAAACAGTGAATGCGTTAAGCGCATGCTGCAGGCTGATCAGGTTCACTTCACATCTCCTTTTCATTCTCCGAAGTATTAATTTATTATTATTATTAGTTCTTATTTCACTGGTAGGTTTTTGTAGTACAAATTGCAGAGTTTTGTTTGTGATAAGTATTATTCTTGGAGAGGAATAATACAATGTTTGTATAGCCTAGGGAGATGAGGAGGTGTTATAAAATGCCTTATTGGTCCTCTTTCTGGTATTCTGTTTCAGCAGCTTGTAGGAGTATAAGTCTGTTTTCCATCTTATAGACTTGGAAGGCAGCAGTGATATAGTTTTTTTTCAAGTGCATGCGTTCTTGTATTCTGGAAAATGAATGAAAGTTAAAAATGAACAAAATGGATGAACCCGAGTTGATGTAACCAAGCCATGTAAACCAAGGCACAGCTTAAGAAAAGAAAAGATAAACAGCCACATAATTATGTAACTTTACTATTAAAATAGGATGCTGGTTGCAGTTACTTATCCCTCTATAAAATCTCGGGAGCTGAATCCGTTTTTTTCTTCTTTTTTGAAGGTTCCTTTGGCAGAGAAAACTGCTGTATTATTCACAAAAGATGGTGACCAGCACAACAACCTTCATGATATGCAGTGCATGTGGTTCGTATCGTCTGGTGCCATTTTTTGCTTTCATAACTTGACATTTTGGTGGAGGATGCTCATGTTTGTTCCTTGTTTTTCATAAGGTATGAGCTTGCTTCTGGTGAGAGTTATTTCCGGCAAGGTGATCTTGGACGAGCCCTGAAAAAATTTTTAGGTGTGGAGAAACACTATGCTGATATTACAGAAGACCAGTTTGATTTTCATTCTTATTGCTTAAGGAAAATGACTCTACGTGCCTATGTGGAAATGCTCAAATTCCAAGATCGGTTGCATTCACATGCATATTTTCACAAAGCAGCAGCTGGTGCAATCAGGTGAGGCATATTTATTAGGAACTGTGAAATAGCTATAGGATTAGTCACAAATTTGGTTTGTCTCTGTCATGTTGCATCCTTGGCAATCCATGTTAGATGAAGTATTACTTCTCTGTTGACTTTGAAAGCGGGTGTCTTTTTCAGAATGCTTTTCAAATTATCTGTTAAGTTGCTTCAAAATAAAATGAAAGTGAATGCTCTTATTGTTCAGTCAGTGACACTATATTTTGGACTTCTGTTGTGTTTTCAATTCTTGTTGTGACATTGTTGCATTTGTCTGGAAATTTGGATCATATAAAAAATTACGGTAATGTGTCATATATCTATATAGTGGTTAAATTAGTACCCCCGAGTTTTTAGTGTCTATTCTCTACTTGCAGTTGAGCGTGTGCAGTTCTTTATTCTTGTCTCATGGTTCAACTTACTGAGTTAATGTAACATGCAGATGCTATTTAAAGTTATATGATGCTCCTATAAAATCAACATCTGAAGAAGATGATGATATGTCAAAGTTGCTCCCTTCTCAGAAAAAGAAACTGAGGCAAAAACAGAGGAAGGCAGAAGCACGGGCTAAGAAAGTAGTGTTTTGGTTTTGTAGCTTGGGGTGTGAGTTTCTATTTTGTTCTTTATTTTCTTATTTACTGATATATATCATTGTATCAGGAGGCAGAGGTTAAAAATGAAGAATCTAATGTTTCTGGTGTATCAAAGTCTGGGAAACGACCTGTAAAGCCTGTCGATCCGGATCCTCATGGGGAGAAGTTGTTGCAGGTTCTAATTTCCTCTTACCTCCCTAGCTTAATGTTTATAAATTTATCTCTTTTGTTGCATCTCTTGTAAATGATATGAAAACCCACTTACACTGTCACACATTTACTCAGGTTGAGGATCCCATGTTAGAAGCTACAAAGTACTTGAAGCTGCTTCAAAAGAATTCACCCGAGTCGTTGGAGACACACTTGCTTTCTTTTGAAGTAAATATGAGAAAGCAGAAAATTTTGCTGGCCTTCCAGGTATTGTTATGCTACGCTCTGATGAATATATATATTTTTTCACGTTTTAAAATTCAATCAACAAACATTTCAAAACAACATACTTGATCTTAGTAGTTGGATTTTAATTTGTTTCCTTTTCCATTTATTACCAAAAAACAGTTCAGTATACAGCAACCAAATCTCATGTCAGTTGAGCATTTACAAGTTTCTATAGGCCTGGTTCATTGAGGCGGTCACACTTTCGATTCATGAGATTTATTATTTGTTAATTTGTCTCTATTTTTTACACTAGGCTCTGAAGCAGCTACTGAGATTGAATGCCGAACACCCTGATTCACATCGCTCTGTGGTAAGTTATACCTGTTTGGTCATTGGTCTATGTGTGCTTGCTTGTTTATATGTGGGGGGTTTATGCTCTGACACTTACCTAGCGGCTTTTGTTGTTAACCTCAATATGGGTAGATTAAATTCTTCCATAAAGTCGATTCGATGCCTGCTCCGACGACTGATACCGAGACACTGATTTGGAGCGTATTGGGAGCAGAGCGCCCGCTTATCAGGTATGTCCACTTTGCTTCCTCTCTGTGCCCACTTTTTCCCCATATTGAAGCTTAGCATGTGTTTCTATTGGTTTATAGTCAATTGCAGGGGAACTCATTGGTGGAGGCAAATATGAATTTCTTAAAGAATCATCAAGGTGACTGAACGCTTGTCAAATAAAATGGAAGATGAATAATTACCTCTTTGTTTTTGTCATTTACTTATTCATTTATTTGTTCTCTATGCAGATTCCTTGATGCATAGAGCTGCAGTTGCTGAAGTTCTATATGCTTTGGAGCCTGGCAAGAAATCTGAGGCTATTGCATTAATTGAAGATTCGAACAACAATATGGTTCCCAAGTAATGGCCTGTTCGTTTATCTGTTTTATGAAAGTAGCTTTTGGGATCTTTAAGATTGATTTTTCCTTTGAATTTCCATTTTATATCACAGTACCAATGGAGCCCTTGGATCAGTCAGAGTGTGGAAACTCAAGGATTGTGTTACTGTCGATAAGCTCCTTAAGACATACCTTGTTGATGATTCTGCTGCTTTGAGTAAGTACCAAAATTGGATTATACTACTGTTACTTTTATAAAAAAAATACAGTATAAGATTCTCAGAAAGAATAAAGTACAAGACTAGCAGAACTTGTATATATAGCTATATGTAGAAAAAGTATAAGACTAGCAGAAATGTGTAGTATTTTGTTTCTGCTTACAAAATCTGGAAGTATTGGGCATCAGATTGTCAAAATTGCATTTGTTTCCATTATCATTGTCTCCATTGTCGCACATGTCTTCTTGATGGTAGTCCATGGCATTTGTTCGTGAATTGGGTTTTGCATTATTTCACATGTATCTTAGAGCACTTTTAACAAAATGAAAGGTCACAAATCAGACGGTTATTGTCATTCAATATATATTGGATTTCCTCTAATAACTCTTACCTTGTAGGATGGAAAAAGAAATGCGCTGAGTACTTCCCTTACTCAACTTACTTTGAAGGCAGTCGCAGTTCTGCTGTACCTGGTTCAGCTTACAACCAGAACAGTAGTCCCAATGATGCAGACCATGGACATAATGCAGGTTCCATTGCAATAAATGGAAATATGGAGGCATTTAAAGACCTCAATATCCAATCATGAAGTTGAATAGAAATATTAAACAAAGGAAAATGAAAATTCACCATGTGTTGATTGGTGAATCATGAAACCAAGCTGCATGTCAGAAACATATGCCCAAGAGCAGAGTAGGTCACACCTCAGACTGCTGGTTTTTCGTGCGGAGTTGATATTATGCTTGCAAGAAGTGGATATTTCCCAAATTTTAATCTAGAAATGTGTATAATCTACTTTTGTTGTGCTTCTAGAATATATATATATATATATATATATTTTTTTTTTTTTTAAAAAAATTAGTTTTTAAATTTGGTCACATTTTTGTTTTGATATTTAGATGAGGCTGCATCTTGGGTTGTCTGCCCCCAAATTTGAGTTTAATATTTGAGCGAGGAGCTACAGAATTACAGTTTAGTTCTGTTTTAGATCCGATCAGAATAGATAACTCGGAGTTGTACCTCTTCCCATTTCATTGACTTCAATTATGTATAAACACCAAGTTATTTGAATGTTTTTTGCTTGAATCGATACAGTTGCCTATTAATAATGCTTAAAATTGACAGTTTTTGACAAATAATCCTGAATATTGCTCTATGGGTACCGTTGAACATGGCAATTGGATGAATTGGGCAATTATTTTTGGTTCAGTTTTGAGCTGCAGCGTCAGTTTATTCAGGTATTCTTTGACCGTGACCGGTAGGGTGACTTTGAAGCTAGAGTTTGAAGGGAGTATCTTCAATATATGGTTGTGTATATACACGACATATATGAACGGTTAAGATTAGAAGATATAATATTGATATATGAGTAATCAAATATATGAATTGTTGTGAATAACTAAGATCGTGTCGTGTACATACACGACTGTACATACATGAATTTTTCGAGTTTGAATCAGAAAATCTTTTGGCTGTTGTTTAAAACCAGCTAGGATAATTTACTCGATGCAAGGGCTGATTGGAACTTTTGGAAAATAACACTTTTTATTTCAGTACTTGAAATGATTTTTAACCTCATTCTCCAAAACTATCGAAATCTGATCCAAACAAAGACGAAAGAGGGGTGCTAGCCACTAGCTAGCACCCAGCTACACACATCATGAGTGTGGATGAGCCACACTCACCCTTAAAACCATAGAAAAAATTTATTGTGAATCCTCCCACTATAAATTATATTTTTTGTGGTTTGAGGGTGAGTGTGGTTCATCCACACTCATGATGAGTGTGAGGTTAGCACTCCCTAAGGCGAAAAGTACTCGGACATCATTTGGAGGTTCTATTATTAATTGTTTTTTTTTTGAAAAAATTCTCATCCACCAAATTTTTAAGAATTTTTTTTCCACTAACAAAATAAGAATCTAACATATCCACTAACTCTATAATGTGTAAGAGCTTTATTCCCTGTAACAAACTATTTCAGTTTTTCTCTATTTGTCTTGACCAAACTGCCCCTCCGGTCTAATATGTCTCCTGTCTCTCTCATAAACCCAGATCTCCGTCGTCGATCACACGGATTCAACTCACTCCGGCCACTGCAACATCGCCGACGTTCGAAGCGGTCTCGTCGGTGGCTTCACGGCCATTACCATCGATGAAAACCAATCCGTTGGAAAAGTCAAAAGTCATATCTAGGTCGCAGTCGACACTAACAAGTTTAGAAACTACCAACCACGACGAGGTTAGGTCCAGAAACGGTGTGCCTCCTCCATCTTTGTTACCTTAAAGGTCGTCGTTGGCCTCAAAGTTGATGAAATCATGGCAGACCTATGTGAGGTGTTGATTGATTTTGAATTTTGGTGTGATTGAGCTTGTTTAATTTGGTTTCTGGTTTCACTTGGATTTGTGGATGAATTTACTACTGGTTAGGGATTGATTGAGATTTTTGAGATTGTTTCTGGTACGTTTTTAGAAATCACCAACACCGATACCTTAGAAATCACCAACGCCGATACCTTAGAAATCACCAACACTGATACCTATTAATATGAGCTCCACCACCCCTCCTTTATTCAAAGCTCTCAACTAATACTTCAGGTCCCTCTTCTCCTCTTCTTAGTCATCTCCTTCTCATTTCATCTATCTCACCAGCACTGACCCTTTGCTCTGTTTGTCACACTTTCGCCTTCTCTTTTGTAAGTTGCCCTCTTTTGGGTCAAAGTTTGTAACTTTGGGTTTCTTTAATTAAAACAATGAGGGAATGGAGTGATTAGGATTGAGATTTTCAGGGTTGTGTTTTCAATCAAAAATAAAATAGGGGATTGATGGGTTCTAGTTTATATTTGGTTTATGTCGTCTGTTGATGCTTGTAAATTATGATTGAACAATTTAATGTATTTATGTGTTTCATATTGTTGAAGGTACCAGATTTGTTCTCTTTTAGGAGTACATTATGTATTTAAGTACTAATGCAGACTTTATGGCCATTTAAATCACTAAGTAGACTATAATCAATGTTGAGCGCCTTGCTTGAAACCCAAATGAGCAAAAGCTTTTCACTTTTTGATCACTTGGATGTGTCTAGATGATCTAATGGCTGCATCTTGTTTGTACTTTAATGTTTTTGTGAATGTATACACTTGTATTTTGTTAAGCTTTTGTATGTACCAGGGTTCCTACTGCCGTTAATAGGTCATCTACTACCCTAGTATAACCTCTTACTAGGGGTAGTATGATCACCTACTAGAGGTAGTATGACATCCTACTAGAGGCAGGTGGATGTATGACATCCTACTAGAGGCAGGTGGATGTAGAACCTCCTACTGAGGCCCCTACTGCCCCAGTAGACCCCCTTATTGCCTCCAATATATACCCTCCTACAGACCCCTAGTTGTCTCTTAGGAGGCCTCTTACTGCCCCAGTATGACCTACTATTGGGGGCAGTATGACCTCCTACTAGAGGCAGGTCGATGTATGACCTCTTACTAGGGGCAGTATGACCCCTTTCTACCCCTAGTAGACAGTCAACATTTGTCAGAGACTGGTCAACGACCGTTGGAATCTAGTCAACGGTCGTAGGAGTCTTGTCAATGGTCGTCATAGACCGGTCAATAGTTTTACTCTTTATTGCAAACTAAGCATTTTATTATTCTAATGATTTATTGTAGTTTAGTTAATTCATTAAAGACACTGTTGTCTTTTTTTACGTTTAAATTGGCTAATAGGAATTTTAAAGTATTATTTTTTTGTGGGAATAAAATTCTTTAAATTAGGAACAGTGGGCATTATCACATGTTTTTTCTTCTAGTTAAAATTTCATGTAAAAAACTAGTTATTATCGATATAAGATGACTGAAAGCTTTAGAAGTTTAGCAGGACGTCATCTTTGTGTGTGCAACTGAGTTGAGAGCTCACAATCGAATCTAAGCGAAGCCAGACCCAATCCCCACCACCAATCTCGATAACAAGCTCCACAGGAAGAGTTGGTTGGGGTCGTATGCTTGGAACGTCTGAAGTCCAACATCACCTTACGAGATCAAATGAACAATAAAGAGAAATTTTGAAAAATGTGAGTTTGAGACGGATTTGGTTTTGGAAGATCTGCACAAAATTCTAAACGAGGTACCAAAAACTTTTGATCCCTTCATATGGTCATTCTTCAAATATTTGAGAAAATAAGGATAATAATCAATTTGAATGCCTAAAGTAGGTCTATTATCAAAATTTCTCTTAGCTCACAAGTCACAACATTGGATGAAGGGATATATGTACAACTTATATAATTTTTTCTTCTTTTCTGCAGTAGCAGAAGCTCTATGAATGTCCACCCTGGTGGGAGGGAGCTCACCAGTCGCCTTTATATTTAGAACTGTGGGCGACATTTACAGATAAGCCGAAGCACATATCCCTATTACTGAACCTGATATAGTGTCAGTCGTCCCTCAACATTATAGAATCCTGTCATTTCTGTTCTTTTATATACATATCAATCAGCTCCCCCCGTTTCACCCTATTGCTGGCTGGAGTCTGCCTGGCGAGGTACCGCTGCTCTCACCAACCTCCGACTTACAGAGGGGACATGAGGCATTGATTTTCAACCATTTGTCAACACACTCCACATGAAAGACATGCAAACAAGTCAACTCTCGTAGCTCATCATTGTCTGAATAATTTGCCAGGCAAATACTACAAACCTGCATATTAAAGGAGAAAGCACAATAATTAAATGATAAATCATGATAACTTTGGTTTCATGACCCCCTAACGTTATACTAAACAGAAGATCTGTGAAATGCTAAACTAGCTTTTACCCTAGTGAGCTCAAGATTTAAGTTAATTGTTAATACAAATTTCGTCTATGTTAACCAAGTGATCAGTAATATAATATCTATTTTCTTTATGCTATGAAAAATAGTCTTTTATTTGTACAAATCAATCATGATTGATCTCATGGCTAGTCTCCTGAAACCACTTGATGAATCTCAACAGTAATTCAGAAATTGTTGTGATAGAAAGGGATGCTCTTAATGTAAACCCAATATCTCATATTCAACAGGCAATCAACTTTTATCAGTGAGGTAAGCAGAAGGAGCATGAATTTTTAGGTGTTGCTTGGTTTCCTGAATTCATATAGAAAGTTGGTTGGGGTGTTTGTTTTTGTTTTTGTTTTTTTCCTCTTAATAGAGGCATCTGAGTTCATGGTCCTTGAAATGAACATACATACCGCGTCTTCTTCTGATATTGCACGCTCCTTCTCTGTCCCTGCAGCCAAGAGTCCAGCAGTGGTGTTGCTCTTCTGATCATCATTGATCTCATTTCTCATTATCCTGAATTTGTAGGTTGGCAGAGAATTAATCGACTCTGTGGTGGCTCCTCTAGTCTGAGAAAGGTCCTCTCGGAATCCCAGGACAGAAATGATGCACGGCAGGCAGCAACAAACTGTTGCACACAGTATGAATGGCAGGGCATATCCAATGCAGCTAAAGGTGAGGAACACTATGCATAACCTACAAGACACCCAGGGTTCCTTAGATAACTCAATAACCAAATAGCTGTTAAACACACGGTCGTTAAGAGGTACCTATACAATTTAGGAGCATCAGAGGGAGAAGAGTGACCTCCAAAAATCCACACATTTCCCACAACAAACCAAACTGCAAAGAAGCAATCTAACACCATTTTGAAATGATCCACCAACCCATTAAGTCTGCAACATAGTTATTATTCAAGTTAATGGCACAATCTACATATGATATCTATTGAACAGACCATTATGAAAACAGGAAAAAAGATGCTTACAAATATCTTGAAAATAGTAGTTACAACAATTGATTTAGGATATAGGACCTCAATCTATGTGTTCAACACATTTCAGTTTATTGTGTAAATTGGATATGTAGATGAAAACAAATTCAACACTAAACAACTCTAATGAGTGAGCTCACACCACACAATTTATTAAAAATGTGTTTCTATACTAACATGGATGCAAACCAGACTATTAAAGACATCCAAGTAGCAAAAACATATGGGGACTTTTGTAAAGAACAACAAGACGTAGATGAGGTGACCACACTATAGAAAAAGTAAACTTTTGGATATCAGCTGCCCTTAAATTTATTAGTCATTTTTTACCCCATCACCAGGTGAACAAGGATTTGTGGTCACTCTTGGATTTAATTCCAGGTCAAACTACTCCTTTAAAGATATACATGTAAAATTAAAAAAAATTAAAATCGTAGTAGAAAGCGATATTTCTTTTCTTAATTGGAAACCATGAGCTGATATTAGTTTAGATTGTGTGGTTAGAGAGAAGATTGTACTACTGGTAATATGTTCATCATAATATTGTAATCCGGTACAGACGTACAAATAATAGCAAAGCTTAAAAAAGGAAAACAAAGCATGAGACTTGGTACAGAATATACATATACCTATACATATAATATACTATGTATTTTTAAACATATGAATAATGTATATAGTTATCAGAGAAAACACCAGTATGTGTGTGTGTAGGTATGTAGAAATCAAGAAATGGCAGAAGACAGTATGAACAACTGAACACATACAATGAAAGACGACCAGTAGATAAAATATGATATAAAGGATAGAGGAAAACAAAACCTTGCGCTTAAGGGTCCAGCAACTTGAGGGTTTCTCCCAACTGTCTCTGAAGTGCGATTGGTTCCTTCATGTGTAGCTGGAGTAATTGATATAGCTGTATAAGACGTTGGTTCAGGAGGATTGCGCTCAGAAGAGCCTTGATGTGATTGAGTGGATTCTAGCTCAGCACCTCTGTAGCGGTTACGGAACCTCCAGTAAAGAATAGGTAGTGTTGCAACACAGCCAGATGCATAGCCCACAATCCACGCAAACAAGGGGGCTTGTGGATTTTCATTTGTCGACAATGACAAAACAACAATAGATGCTATAATCTGACTGACATTGACAAGAAGCTCAACAGAAATCCATAACCCTGAATTCAATGGGCTTCTTCTGTGGCGACTAAACACATCACCCCGCCTCATCAACGATGAACTCCTAGAAGTTATTATGTTTGAAGAAGCAGCTTGATAAGTGGGGGCACGTGTAATATGTGGCAATCTATCTTCATGCTGAGGCAACTCCACTCTAGGAGGTTGAACATCGTTAGATGAACTTGATGAGGTATCATCATTCCTTGTTATGTCAATTATGTGCACATGACTGTTGGAGCTTTCCATCTGCTCTAGTAGCAACGGATATTGGTCACTGTGAGAGTCGCTGTGTGGTTCTGGAGAGGGAACATCCATCTAAGTCCGCCAACCAAATTGGAGGGAAAAAATGCATAGATTGGTTAAAAATTTGCTTTCTGTATTTCGGCACTCTATCCACAAATGATAAACCCCCTTCTTTCTTAAAAGATGAAAAATTTCTCTGATATCCACATTGGCTTGCATGCAGCTTGTAACATATCGGCAATTTGAAACTAAATGCTTTGAAGAACTTGTAACATTTCAGTTGTAAGCTGTAACACAACCAGAGCTGGTATTAGTCCCATTTTCTGTACCATTTCTATAAAACCTTTGTACTACATCTTAACACGATTGAAACTATAAATAAGTAAAGGCAAGCAGGTAGTAACATGAGAAATGCCATCCTATCAGAAATATCATCTTTATCACATCAAAAGACATCCAGATAGCTACATGGCTTGTGAAAATACCAGGCACACATACATTACAATATCACTGTCCAAAAACAGGAAGAGAGTGAAGCGGTTACATGATTCATGTGAACAGAAAACTATCTCTTCATAGCAAAAATGAACATGAAGGCAAACAATAAACAAAAACCATATTCTAACAAGAGATAATATCAGACAAGTGGAAGGCAGAAGTATAATATAATCATCTGACATCCCAAAAGCCTTAAAAGGATTGTTCTTAAGATAAAACAAGCTTGCACAATCTGACTACCAAAACCGGTCAAGGGTAATCACAAATTGATGAGATATGCATTACATTTCCACTACATGTTAGTCCTTTTGAAAATTCTAGTAAAACACAAGCCAATGCATGACAGCTTCAAATCAAAAAGACCTACTTAGTGTAAAAGCAAGCTAGTCAAACTCTAGAACAAAATCCCATGTTCAAAAACTTCATATCAACACAATCCACTCAATAATCTACACTCAATATAAAAACTTTCCCAAGTACTGCCTATCAAATTCAAGAAATGATATCAACTCCATCAGAAAACACAAAACCCACAAATAATTATCTAGATTAAGCAGCAGATAACAATAATATTATACAGAAAATTAAAACCATAAACCAAAAATGATGATCATAAAAGATAGAATGAAGGAGATAGAAAATTTTACCAGATTCAGCTAGATATATATACACGATAGAGTGATTATTCGGGTGTCAGATTAAAGCTCCAATCTTTCCACAGGTCTTCAGTTTTCAGGAGACAAAAGAAACAAAACGTCAGCAAACCCATCATGAAGAGACAGAGTAAACGTTGTTATCTCAGACCAAAAAACGAAGTGAGCTGAGTCATGAGTTGAGCTGTTCGAGTGAGAGAGAGAATTTGTGCGCCGTTGGATTGTGGAAGATGTGAAATCAGTAATATAATTTTATAATCAGTGGAATTATCGCAATGAACATAAACAGCAAAAATATAAGTAAGGTTTATTTATTTTTTAAAATCAATGTAACTTGCTGAGTCAATTGTTTGTTTCTTTTAGGGTTAAGTGGTGTTAAACTATCTTGAGTGCTCTAAAAAATAACCTTCTTGAGGTCATTAGTTTAAAGATTTGGTTTCTCTTTGAATTTTTGTTGTTTGAATTTACTTGGATGATTTAAAACTATTGGATTGAATACAATGTTATACCGTGATGTCAACTTGTATAAACTTTTTTGAAGTAGTTTTTATAGTTTTTTATATGAGTTTTTTTTAAATAAAGGACATGTGCAGCTTTGGTTAACTCCTTAAGCCTTCATTGATCAAACAATCCAGGAGGATCACGAAACCTTAGAACATCTCTATTAATTTTTATTAGGACGCGTCTATTTCCACCCCATCAACCTCTTTGTTCACCCCAAGCACAACATTTGATATATTGATTTCCTTATTTACCCTCTTAGAGAAAAAAAATAAAAAATCTTTAAATTAATTTTCTAAAAAGTAATAAAACAATTACTGTAATCAAATAGCAGCAGCAGATTGCAGATTCCACGCTTCCAATCTTGTAATTCTTAACCGTTTTTTTTTACTTTATCGTGCACATCCGAATTACAATAGTTGAAATACATCGTTATTGATTATTTTTGAGTACTCATTCAAATCAATTAATCAATTACTTCTTCTTATTCGAATTACTATTGCTTATTGGGTTCTAAGAATTGCAAAAGGAAAAAGATGAGAGAGAGGGACTTAGGGTGAAATATGGTTGTTGGGTATGTTCATCCCTTTTTTCTTAATCACCTTGATATTTTTTATTAATTATTTTTTCATTTAACTTAAGGAAAATGAAAAAACTTAAGGGTAAAAGTGAAAATAATAAGATAGAATTTAAATGTGGGGTGAACAAAGAAATTAGTAGGATGAAAATAGAGGCACTCTTTTTATTATTATATAGAAGCATAAGTTAAAACTTTAAGTAATTTTTCTTCAGCTATTCCAACCGTTTTATTTTATTTTATAGATTTCATAAACATTATTCAATTCTTAAATGATAAGGTATTATTGACGGCATAAAGTCACATAAAACTAAATATAACTTAAAATACTATAAAGAATAAAATAGACCAAAACAATAAAAAGAAATGAAATAAAAAATGTTTGAGATAAGAAATCCAAACCCAAGCCCTGACCAAAAAACATCCAACCATTCCAAATTTCCAACCCATGCCAAGACCGCAGACTACATAAATGATCTAGTTGTCATCTCGGAAGCTCCGCGCTTGTCGTCTCACCGCCTATGGCACACCCTTCGCTGCAAGCAATCCCACACCGTCCCTCCTAATCACCAAGTATATAATATCCCAAGTTTCTAACCCCAAAAACTAGTAACGTTGTGGATCACACCACAGCTTTTTACAATCTGAAACTATCACACCCAAACCAAATCTAGACCGGTCTGAGGCTTGAGAATCCCACCTTGGCAGCCAGCCGCCCACATGTCGCCACCACCCTCCACTCTTGGAGGGAATGAACCCATGCTTTCCCGCCCACCTCCTAACCTACGCAACAGAACATCCTTGTGATCTGAACAAAACTACCGCTTAACCATCCCTCTGAAATGCTTTCTACACTGAGACACTCAGTCCCCCTCCGTTAAGGGGGTGTCTTCAAACTAGGCATAAATGCTCTCCGCCAAAGGCTCTACGGCTAGAAGTTAGGCTCTCATATGCTCTCTCGTATTAGGTAATTTAAAGGTAAACCTACTTCTGAAACCTCATTAGGTAATTTTTAATTTTATCTTTGGATAATAGAAATGGATGGACGGTTACTCCATTTAGTTTGTTGTTGAATATCCTTATGCACCCCTGTTTCCCAGGTGAAACGCTACGGTCACATAAAATTATGAGGTGGTGATACCAACCTATTAGATACAAAATTTTCCTCCTGGTAAGTGTGACTAAAGAAACATTGGTGGAACTGCGCTCCTAAACTATGTACATCTTGTAAAATAGTAAAGAGACTCCAAGAGAAAGCTATTGGACCATTGATGCAAGATAATGAGAACTTTCGAGTCGTCTTCATAATGATCATTAGAATGTGTGGAAATGAAGTGGTGTGGAGACATTCTTGAAGAGCTATCACTTCAGCTAACAAGACCGACGTATCACCCACATACCGAGCTACTGTTGTGAAAGGATTCCATCTGAATCACGAATGACAAAACCTTAGACAACATGATGAGTTCGTACGGAGGCTATAAGACTCTTTTAAGAACTAAACATTATATTTAAGTAGAATTCAGACACATGTGTAATTAGTATTGGATTCGAATATCATAAAGAATATTACCGACAATTTTAGATCATATCAGTTTGTAATATTAACTTATGTATACACTCAAGAACTTAAAACTGATCTACTGTATACAAATCTTCTTATTCATATGCCACCAAAATGGGGAATGAAAAAGAGGTTTTGTAGAAATAAGTAGATTTTAAGGATGATATCATTTAGACAGACAAATTTGCATACAACATCAAATCTTTTGTTTGAATTAATGATTACGTATGTGTTGTAGATTCATGTGATATGCTTCGATAAAGATTATATCAAATATCTGTACATGTGTTCATGAATCTCATTCAGTCATTGATTTGTTTTATATGATTTTTCTTATATCATATGCCATCATAGTGGGAAATGAAAAAGAAAACTTTACAGAAATAGACAAATTATATATATTAGACAAATTAAGTTTTCACTTACTACATGCTACCAAGGTAGACTAGTATACCAGAAACTATCCATTATTTCTGAAAATATGTATCAAGAATTGGTTTATGATTGTGCACATAAAAGAACTTGGAACATTCATATTTCATTAGAGATGTGTACACCACAAACGTAGTCAGAGTCTTGAAGGTGTTTGAGTTTTCAATTTTCTTTATATAAT
The DNA here is from genome assembly GCA_951800085.1 of Comarum palustre. Lineage (NCBI taxonomy): Eukaryota > Viridiplantae > Streptophyta > Magnoliopsida > Rosales > Rosaceae > Comarum > Comarum palustre. Next base: position 16,040,463 of record OX637572.1, read on the forward strand.
TGGGTATGAATGTTTATTCAAATAATGAATTTTCATTCGTTTTAGGACATTCATAATATTCTAGTATTAGGATGCACTAGAAACTTTAGACTGATCAACTTGAAGTGCAATTACCATGATCATTATTGAATAAGATCCAGCATGAACAATTGTAAGGAAGGAAAGAAACAAGCAGCAAATGACACTAATTTTGTGTCAATGAAAATGACTGAGATTCAGTGAGAGATGAATAAGTGCATTTCTACCCGTGGTCAGCCTGATAGTACAAGATGATTTTGATGTACAAATTTATACAGCTTCATTATGGAGAAGGAATGTGAAAATTTTCAGAAAAATGAAGTTAGTAATCTCAAGGAAATGTTTCGGTGGTGTTGACAAGTATTAGAGGCAAATAAGCGGTTCAATAAAATTATGAGCAGGGCTTCTTCTAATAGTCAACAAATGATGAGTTTGGCTATTTTAGTGATGAGTAATCAGAGAATGCAGTTACAGTGTTTTGGTGCAATATTGCTTTGTGCAAGATATGTGTTTGAAAACATGACATAATACATTTCAATTTTTCTGGATTTTATGATGAGAATGATATTTTTTGGGCTCATGGTGTTTTTGAGTGAGTTAACTTTTGCAACAATTCCTAGAGTTTGTTGACGTTATGATCATAGTCTTCTCTCCATTGGAAATGTATAAGAATGCCAAAGAAAAATGTCTGAGTTAGAAGTGTTAGGAACTTGTTTTCAGAATAGTTTACAAAAAGAAGTCTTGAAGATTATATACTGTTATGAGTAACATTGTATTTACCAACGTAGAGGTCTATTTCATTAGGCAAGACCAGAGTATGAGTTAGTTACCAAGTACACCACTCCCAGCAGAACAAAATTTTAGAGAAGAAAAAATGCATACCAGAGGTTTAGAAATATCTGGAAGACAACCGGAAAGATGATCAGATCCAAAGTGGAAGACAACAAGATCATTTTTGAAGCATTGTGACTATTGTGGGTCTGTTGATCATTTGAAGCTAGAATGTCAATGTGATAGCGTTGAAGCATTTTCATTCCTCAAAATTATCAGAGTCGAGTATTTATCTCAATGCAGGTAGTATAAGGTGTGAATGTTTGATTTGTATATACTGAGCTCATGTTTTTGTTGGCAAGGTTGAAATTTTAAGGGCAGTGAAATTGGTGGGCAGGTTTGGTGCACACTAGATGTTTGTTAAAAGTCCTGACCTAATTCTGAAGTGAGATATGAATAGATAAAATTTAAGGATGTCGATGTAATAGATACATTGACAGAGTTTTGGAAAAAATGAAGATGAAGGAAGTGGCAACAATGTAAGATGATGTGTAAATGAGAACATGGAAATATGCATTAAGGATGATAAAGGATATCAAGATTTGGGAATAACAAAGTTTGGAGAATTTCAAGGATACCAACATGGTCTTGTCTCCTCCCTGTGTTTTGGTCATCAGTTCACTAGCAAAGAAATACATGGATCAAGGGAGTTTGACATTTGGCTTTGCGTTGCTGAAAATGTATGATGCATGCTATAAAATTCAAAGTACTGAAAGTTAATGAGATCTGCAATAACAAAATTTCACGTGGGAGAAGAATTGAAGACATCGAATTATGTTTGTGAAAGATTTAAAATGCAGATGAAGTACGAAATGAAATGAAAGCATTTCACAGGGTCAAGAAGATTGAAGTACCAGAAAATACAAGTTGTAGTACCAGTATCAATAAGGCCTGGGAGAGAAAGAAGCTACTTCATTGGAATCATTGTTCTATTAAATTGGATGATCAAGATGGATAAGATGCATAAAATGATTAAGTTATATATATATATATATATATATATATATATATATATATATATATATATATATATATATATATATATATAGGCTGGATCTGAAGCGCATGTCCGCACTTTATTAAAGTACGCACGGTCCGCGTGTCGTCATCTGCGCCGTCCGCTTCCACTCACTTTCTTTCTCCGCTACACGGAGATGGCGACACGTGTCCGTGCACACTTTAATAAAGTGCGCACGGTGCGCTCCAGATCCTATATATATATATTGCAGAATAGACAACTCTATTGAATCTTTATATCATTATGCGGAGTTGAAGAAGTGTCTCTACTTACCAATTATTTGAGGAATTGGTTTATATTTCTAAAGTCAAGACCAAGGCAGATGCATATAATAAAATTGAAAGATGCATAGCAAGTGGAATCTGAAGTGTCAAAATGATACCTGGAAACCATATTGGGAGCATTGATGTTGTTCTACTAGTCGAAATGACTGATGGAAGAGTAGCAAGGTTTTCATGTGGTTTTGGTTTTGGAAGTATAATCATCATTACAACTACTCAAATTGTTCAGAAAATGGAACCTACGAATGCTAGTGGAATAAGTGTTCAATGTTATGATTTCAAGAGCAATCAAAAGGCCAAAAGGGAAATAAAAGATGTGATTTGGGATTGTTTCAGATTACCTATTATGAGAATGTTCTCAGTTTTAGCATGAAATACTGCAAAATAGGAGAAGACACCTACATCTAAGAAATAAAATTGCAAAAGTTCAGTGTTTAAGTAAAATTAAGTGAACTAATAGCATTTGCAGCTATATAAGGATGAATAAAACATTATAGTTTATTCATGTTTATATATTTCATATATTGTTTGCTGCATAATAAAGTTGTACAACTATAGATGCTATTGATTGTAATAGCAATTTTGCAAACAAATGATTCTCAAGTATGAAATAAGTTTCAGTCTTCAATTTTATATTGAAATTTTGTTAGGACTGTTATATACTTAAATTGTAGATGATCACTTGAGCTTAAGCATATATATGTTACTGTATCTGAGGAAGTTCATGTGAATGTACTTACTGCATTGTGATTTTGGAGAACTGATGATTTTCTAACTCATCATGATTTTCTAACTCATCATGATTTTCTTTGATTCATTGTGGTTTTAGTATGTTTGACAGAATTTAGAAAATAAGTTGTGCGATGTAAATCGAATTCAAGTGCATACTTCATATTACTGTGTTATACGTGTTTCTGGATTTAAACAATGTCAAGTACAGTGGGAGATTGTAAGACTCTTTTAAGAACTAGACATTGTATTTAAGTAGAATTCAGACACATGTGTAACTAGTATTGGATTCGAATATCATAATGAATATTGCAGACAATTTTATATCATATCAGTTTGTAATATTAACTTATTTACATTTAGATTTAAATTCAAATTGATACAGTTATTAGGATAAATCTGATTAAGACAAATATTAAATAGCAGTTAGAATGGTTAGACAACTTGCTTGATGGAAGTAACTGCCAAACATGGCAAAACTATATAGCAGGTTTTGGTCCCTGCTTGTGCACGCACTTTTTCTCTATGATAGTCCCATCAACTCTGAGAAATCTAAAGGTGTAACAAGGAGAAACACCAAACTTGCTGATACGAGAAATGTACCAAAATGATGATCTAAATTTACCAGCAAGTTTCTAAGAATGAAGTACTTCAACAGAAGATCAAATGTATACCAGATGCGTCAACAAAAGATATACATGATGCAAGACAAAAGAAGATCATAATGAATCACTCAAGTAATTTCGTGTAAGTTTTTATTAAGTCTTAGTTTATGTAAATTCCAGATTACAGTAAGGATATATAATGTTGTCGCTATTCTGAAAACAATGAAGGTTTAAGGGTCATGTATTCACTATGAGATAGATTTGTTTAAGTATCATATACAGATCTAACAGAGGCATCAAAGTTTAACTTCACAAAAATTCCATCAGGAGGATGCAATTTGATTATGGGTAAGTTGGATGGTTTGGATGGAGAAGTAACCATATTATTTCCTAAATAACTATGAAGGAAAGTAGTGGCATGAAAATAACAAAGACGAGCCTCCGCCAACTTTAGTCGAATGATAATTTGGTTTCTATTATTCTAGATGGACCACGCACACATTAAAGCCAATTGCAAAAAAGATTTATCAGGTATAGTAAACAATGATTTTATCCAAGTAAGAAAAGATGTCTTGATTAGGGAATAGCCCCTTATGAGCATACTCTCACACTTGTCTAGCGGAAAGTACAATTAGAAAATAAATATGAATGTGGCTAGACCTTTAAATTTACTCACTTGACCTCCTATGCTATCTATATCTCCGATCAAATTTTCAAAAAAGTAAATTTACTCACTAAACCTTACTCAAGTTCCTCAAATAACCTCATTATATATTTGTATAAAATTGAATCATTATATGTAAAATAAAGCATTCACTCATCATATTATTCTTTTCACTCTACATATCCTAATTGCAATTTGATTTCTCAATTTAAAAAAACTCTCTTAAAAATCAAATGGCGTAAGGTATTGCGTTTCAAAAATTTACTTTCATTAACAATAAAATGTTCTAACAAAAAAATTGCTCTAACATAGATTAACTTTTCTTTTTCTATTTTACAAATGCCGATGATCAAGAATAAATATATTTCTATATATATATATTCTATTTATGCACCTCATAAATAATGATAGATTATCTAAATAGTTATTCAATTTTTCCCGCAAGCCTAATGTCAATAAATAATCTATCAAGGTCAGCTTTGGACAACAAGGATTGGGCCTTAGTCTTTTTCTCTGCAGCTTCTGCTTCTTCAATTTGACTCTTCAAAAGTTTCACCTCAGGGGTTGTGCTTATATCTCTATATTAAAAAACGCGCCTTGAGGCCCAAAAGGCGCGAGGCGGTGCTGCTATTGAGTCTGCCTCCCTCCCCTCATAATCAAAAACGGCCTCCACAACCTCTTCTGCAAATACAACAGCCCAGTCAAAGCCCACCGCGTTGTCGACGGCGTCGGGGACAACAATCAAGATCATGTCTTGAGTTTTTTTCGAACTTGGTATTGGTAAGCTAAGGAATGATCTAGAAGGTATACTTGGGCAGCCGCAGATGGGCCACATAGCCCGGAAAGAGTTATAGAGACGGCTGGAGAAGGACTCTAATGCTCGAGAGGCGTTTGAGGGCCAAGTGGCTGAAGATAAAGAGCCCCATCGAGCTGTTAGAGAAGTGAGTTTCACAGACTGGTTTTGAAGTTTGATTATTAGTGTTCAATTATTAGTTTGTGATTGTGTTTTGGTTTGTTTGCTTGGGTTTTAAGTCTCGGGTAGCTCTAGATAATGCAGAGGGGTTGATCGAGTATTTTCTTGATACTGAAGCTAGGGAGATTGAGTTCGAGATTTCAAGGTTGAGGCTAAGCTTGGTTATTTGCACCCCATTTTTGCTTATTAACGTTGTTGAAATGTTAATGTTGGGAATGCTGAAATGAATGAGAAATGGACAAAGTTCTCAAGTTTTTGATCTAAAATATCAAATATGTGTAATACAGATTGAACAAGGAGTTTTTCTCGCACCTACAATTTGAGATAGGTTGATATTGAATCCTACTTTGTTTTGATATCGAATCATGTGTTTACCAGAGTTGTTGTTTTTTTCAATATATGGCTTTGATTACTGAATGGGCCTTAGATTTTTCAATATTGCAATGAGCATTTAGTTATAGATTGGAGTTTGCTTACTGAATCAATCTTGCACACTTCTATCAAATCTGTGTAGCATTTAGTCATTTACAGATAAGGTGAAGTTTTGTTTGTGTGTTACATCCAACTACAATGAGTTCTTGTGATAGGACATAGAAGAAAGATTTTGCAGTCAGCCACAATGAGTTCTAGTATGTACTTTGATCTTTCAACTTGAATCTTTGGATGTATTTTATGTTTGGTGATATGCTTGAATTGCATTGTTTGAGTATTTACTAGGAATTCTATATATATGAGTAATAATAACATGAAGATAGATTATTTTTTGAAAGGCTTACGCCTCAAGGAAAGCGCCTTGGTGAGGCTCTTGTGCCGTTGCCTCGACTATGCCTTAGCATTTTAAAACATTAGCTTATATCGCTTGCATCCTGTGTCGCTTTTCTCGATGAGCAGCCTAGAGTTGAGCTTTGATTTCTGCTTTTTGTTGCTCCAGGGCCGATATGTGATTATCTATAACAACAATGACATTTTGATAAGCAGTCTTGAGGGTCTGAGAGGTTTTTTGAAAGAAATATCAAGTTGGTGTTTCTGTTCGCCAAGTGTTTTGACCCTTCCTTCCCTAGTTGTCTAGTTTTCGATATGAGATGAAAGACGTAACATGATACTCTCCAAAACCGAAAGTTGATCTTCATGAACATTTCCTCGTAGGGTTTCAATGGCTTGTTGAATTTTTTCCTCATTCTCCTCCATGGTTCTAAAACTCGGCCTAGTCGGCCTACTAGTCGGTAGTCGGCATACCGCCGAACTGATTTTAGTGAAATCAGCCAGAATAGTCGGCTGGGAAAAAATCACCCGACTATTCGGGCTAGTCGGTCACCTCGGCCCAAGTCGGTCGACTAGTCCAAAAAAAACCTAATTTACTAATTGGATCGATCTGTTTGACTGTCTCAAAGGCTCAATCTCTGAGTCCCTCCACCTCTCTCAATCTCTCATCCCTTAGATCGCCCTCCCTGCCCTCGCCTCGCTGGCTCTCCATCTCCGCCCTCGCCTCCCCCAGCTTCGACCCCACCTCCCCATTCTGTCCTCGCCTCCACAGCTCCGCCCTGGCATCCCCAACTCTACCCTCGCTCTCCGTCCTCGCCTCCACAGCTCCGCCATTGCCTCCCCAGCTCCGTCTTCAGCCTATCTCTCAATCTCAGGTACGCTCTCTCTCAGTCTCAAGTTTTTAGATTTTCTGTTGTACTGCTATTTAGATTCGAACGATCATTTGATTGAGATAGTTTGTGATGATTCATGATTGATATTAGTTGATAATTTATTGAAGGAATTCGCTTTTGTACCATGAAGAATACTATGAAACAATTCATGTGAGTCTGTGACATGAACTGGGATTCTGTACAATGTTTTGCTATGCATCTTCTGACCCTGAAGACTGATGCTTCTTCAAGTTTTGATGAGGGTTACTGTGATGACCAAGTGAAGAAAGAACTTGATAAGAGAGTGAATTAGGTTCCAAAGACTAAATCCTCCTAATTTTATAGAACAAGTGACCCTATTGAAGCCGAATCATGGCTGAAACAAGTGAAGAAGCTAGATGTTCTAAGGGCACTCTTGTTTTTGGAGTGGAATTAGCTAAGCTACCTGGGTTACAAATAGCCAATTGGTGTGCGATTTTTTTTGTGTAGTATCTTTGTTGTAATCCCGTATATATACATTGTGTCCGGTACCTCCTCCTCTCCTAGCATGTAAACTTGCGTTTGATGTGTCTCTCAATTATATGTTCAATTGTATTTTTCAATAAATCTTCAAGTTTTCATTCCTTTTGTTGTTTGTGTTCTCTGCATGGAGGCCATGGATTATTTTATTGAGCCTCTAGTTTATCAAGTGTGTACCACCAAAGATTTCTGAAAAGTCAATTTGTTCGTCAAAGGTCAAAACTACCAAAATTTGGAGTTGAAACTCATTTTAACTTTTAAAGTGTAGAAAATTCTATAGATTATCTTAGAAAACTGCACAAAAATTAAAAACCGAGTACTCCTTGACTACTCCCCCTACTACTCCTCTACTCGCTAGTCCATGGCCGGCCGGCCGACCGACTAGCGACTTTTAGAACCTTGTTCTCCTATGTGAAAATATCCACATAATCAAAGTTTACCAGAAATTCTATTGCTTAGGAGACAACAAGAGTTGGAGTTTCAAATAGAGCTTGGAGACTTTCCTCTACTGTTGGCTCATGCTCAGAATCTATCAGAGTTTCTCTATCTAAATCGTTTGTCGAAAGGACTATCTGAAGTATGAATTGGTTAGAGACAAATGTAGAAGACCAGAGAAAGTATCCACTATTATTTTTCTCACCTCAGTCGGCGGAGAGTTAGGCTGAGGACGGATTTGATCAATGCTCACTTCAGGTTCTGTATAGGTTATTGGCTTTAACGTAGGAGCTGAAGCAGATGCATTCTGGATGGAGCTTACATTCACAGCTTCAAAAGGAGCAGGACTCTGTTGAGAGAAAATGGAAAGTGAGTTTTGTGAGGAGTTTAAGGGTTAGAGTTCTTACTTTAAGAAAGAGTATACCTTAAACTAGGAGGCATTTGATTTAATAGCTTCATGATATATGGATTGCATTTCACCCCTGTCATTGACAATGGTATTCGCCAGTACCATCATACATTCTCCATCATCTTCCTTCATAAAGTCCTCATTAGCAATGATTGGTTCAATGTCGGGAGTTGATATATGTTCGTCAGTGGGAATGATGTTCGCTGAAGCATTCTCACCTTCATTTATTTCCTCTCATGGATTAGTGTTTGCTTATGGAATTGTGATATTTTCCTTAGCAGATGTATTGGTCTCGGGGATACAGAAGGGTATTATAGCGGCTGATGCATCCATTTTATTGATGGGAAGATCATCTGAAGGTGTCATGATTTGACATAAAATAGCACCCACTGTTGTTTGCTTCTTAGCTTCATAATCCCTTGATGTAGGAGGAGTTGGCAAACTTGGCTTGAAGGCTTCAGGAGACTTCAGTCTTCGTCTATAGATTAACTATTTCCAATAAAGTATAAAAAACATCAGAAAGTGGTGTTTGTCAGATGATTGATAGTGGATAAATATTATAAAAGAAGAAGGTACCAGATTATGATCTTTCTCTTATGAATCAGAGTCTTCAATGATAGCCTTCCTACTTCTTTTCTTTGAGGTTGAAGTGGATGTTGGGGTTGGAGAATGAAAAGTTTCTTCAACCTGTGAGAAAGAAAAATCAGCATATGGTTTTGATACATAAATTAAGATAAGAGTTTTATGAAGTGGTGTTCCTCTTTTTCTGTTGAAACTTGGGGATGAAAAGCTTTTGGGGGAAGTACGGAGAAAGCGAATATATATATATATATATATATATATATTCTTAGGGTAGGATAAACTTGGCTCTATGATAGATGATCCTAAAAATGGTCTCAGCCTCTTTGATCCACTGTTCGTTATACAATGAATTCCACCAACTCTCATAGATAGCAGCCACTGTGTTTCTTGCAAACAGGGGTCTAGTGAAAACACTAAACTCAAACTTTTTGAGTGGAGAATGAAAGTGAGGATCTCAGAACTTTTGTCTAGATCTTTTTTCTTGATTCACCATGATGAATAACAGTTCATACTATCTATAATAAGATAAGGTATTCGTTGATGAAAGCCTAGTTGGTGACAAAAGTGGTTTGGCGCATAAAGCTCAAAGCCTACTAGCTTTGGAAGAGGAGAATCTATCAGAGAGAGAAAGAGAGAGAGCTTGGTCGAATAATGTCTTGCCTTGAGCAGTGTGTTTAGAAGACCAAATGAAGCAATTCACTAGTGCTTTTGCGACTTAAGATGATGGTACTGGAATCCAAAACTATGACATCAAGATTATAAAGATATTTAAAGAACCGAGCATATCCTATGGATGGAGGAGCATCCACGTCTACAAAAGATCTTCCTAACACACGGTTTTCAGGAAAATTGGTTATATGTTCATCCTTGAATTGAACGAAGTAGATTTGAAGCCAGAGGTCTAGGCTTCATAATGGACCTGATGCCTCTGCATAATTAAGATGAGAAAGGGATACACTGTATATAGCACGATATAGTAGACCAAGTGCCATTTATGCTGAGCCTAGCTTGTACCCATTAAAAAGAAGTGTCGCGGTGCGAACCCAAGATCGAGTTAACTTCTGGGCAGTGGTGCAGGTGATAAATTTCTGAAACCATAGTTCTAGGAAGGCAATACCATTTTGTTCATCAGTGCGAGTGCAGAAGTAATCAACCCATGCCTTATAAGAGATGGTGGACAGATAATCTGACAAGTCAACAACATATGCCACTTTGTCGTTTGCGAAGAGATGTTCTTGATATGGTTTTTCAGTCACTAGAAGGCCAGTATTGGTGTAGATATGTAGAAGAGTAATTCATATATGCCCAAATCGGAAGTCAAAGGTGTTGCTGAAGGTATTCCAGAAGCATGCAGCAATCATCATTGAGGGTCTGTGGGTTTCTTGCTTTTCCAGTTTGAAGCTTAAATCAATAGAGTCCAAGATTTGTGCTTGTTTCCATCGATCTAGATCAAGGGCTCTTCAGTTTTCATACCACTGTTTCATAGATGTGTTGGGATACGACCATACCTCAATTCTAACAGTTTGATGGGCTTGTTTCCATGATAAGACATCAGCAATGATATTCTAGAAAGCTAGAATGGGAATACGCGATTCATGATAATAGTGCTTAGCTTTAAGAGGTTTGGGTATCCATGGTTCTAGGTTGGCTTGGGTTCCAACATCTAGTTCCAAGTGTATTTGTTTAGGGTTTTTGATCACTTTTAGGCCATGGACGATCTGTTTTCCATCAAGGGTCATTGGAGATTTTGGAAGTTCGGCCATTTCTGGTGAATGCGTTTCTAGGTTGAATTACAGGTTCTGGGTTTCATAAGAATTGAAAATGTGTCTGGAAATGTCGATTGATGAAAGAAGATGACATCGAAGGGAGGAAACGATATAACATTTCATTATTTGAAGGAACCAGTTTGGGTTCTAGTCCACTACAAATTCACTATTAGGCTTACGATCAATTTTGAAACCTGGGGGGGGTAATGTTTGGGCAAAATTAATATTTCTCAGTGAATACCAATACTTTAAGCCCATTAGAACGATTCTTGTAGACAAAGTATTTGCATATATTTCTTTTTCCGTTTGAGGTCATGCATGACACGATTTGTAGGATTGTAGGGATTTGTTTCATAATCATTTTGGGGGATTTCTTTCCTATTTAATTCAGGGAATCTGATTTACCTTGATATGCAAGGAATGAAGAACCCAAATATTCATTATATAAAGGGATTAATGGTAAACAGAGAGACACACATCAACTTACAAACAACCTTGCAAACACTGCAAAACAAGACTCTCTCGGAGCACTTCTACCAAAACGACTTCGAGGGTCTTTACTCCACTTCTACCAAAAAGACTTCCAGGGTCTTTACTCCATCAAAATCTCATCACGAGCAATTCCCGCAACTACTTTACCCAAGCCTTATCGCAAGCAAAGTCTACCTCAAGTTCATAAAGACTCATCACGAGCACAAGTACGCCCAAAAACCATTGTTTGTGGATAAAACCTTTAGCAAATATCCCCGGTAAGAGAGTTATCTTTGGCGAATACCTAGTCCTGATATTGTTTGACTCTGCTCAACTGCACCGGTCTGAGTAAGGAGCATTCACTGCACGTGGAGTGGAGGAAAATCCTAGCACTCGTCTGTTACGTCTGAGAAAGAACCTGAGTGCCGGTTTGATCAGCGCCTGTACGTCAGTCACTCAGGGAAGAAGTCAGAAGCCAAACAAGCACATAGAAGAATGTTACACCTAACCTAAAGGTACTGGCATGTCAAAAGCTGATTGTTTGAAGAAAACCCAATTTCACGCTAAACAAGTCCAAATACCAGTCATATTATACCTACATTTTTGTTAATACAATGTCTAGTTCTTGATGATATCTTACAATCTCTCACTAAATTTGACATTGTTTAGGATTCACAAATAATATAACATAGTATACTAAAGTGTGCACTTTAAATTCGTTTCACATTCATGATAGGTTGTTCATATCTCATCCTTCATGGTGAGAAACTGAGAATTGACTTTGAGAAATGAAGAGATAGATTGTTATCACAAGTTTCTTTAGAGGTGGCCACTTAAGAAGATGAGGAATGCGTACGGAAGTGTCATGTCCCATGAAACTCGTTTTAAAATGATGTTCTTTTTTGTTTTCTTACTAGTTAAGTACCTTCACAAACTTATAGTGAATGTACAATTATCCCGCTTTAGTTTTAATTAGCATTAGAACTCTATTTTATGTTTTGAAATTTGAGCATCTCCTATGTTTTGAAAACTTGGAATCTTGGAAACATGTTTGTGTTTTTGTAGAAAAAATGTCTAATATTATAGGGAATCAGAACAAAAAACCGAAATCCGATCTGGTTTATTAGGATCCGATTCTGTTTGGATCATGATATTTAAAAATGCAAATTCGATCAGAAAAAATTAAATAGATATTTTATAAAATAAATCCGATCCGGTGAAGCCCTAAGATATTCACTCTAACCAGCTGGCCAGGAGAGAATGGAATCTCTGTTAGATGGTTATACCTTACCAGGTGCTGCAAAGTTTCTCTTTCGAATTCATTGGTCTTCGGCTATGAAGGATATTGTTCACCGTCACATTATATTGGCCCAAAACTCCAATTTAAGCACAAACCTTGGATTGTTGGATTGGAAAAGACTTACTGTTATGAAGCAATCTGCCAGTATAAATCAAGAGAAATTCTAGTATAAATTAATGCATGTGAATGATGTGATATATCAATTATGTAAAATATGTCGTCAAAGTAGTAATATTAGTTCTTAAAGTTGTAATATGAGTCATTAAAGTTGTAAATCTTCTAATTACAACATTAGTCATCATGTGTCGTTAAAGTGATAAAATGTGTACTTAAAGTGGTAATTAAGTCTTTAAAGTGATAATTACAGTTTTGAAGACTCGTATTACAACTTTTAGAACTAAATTATCACTTTAAGGACAAATGATGACTAATGTTGTAACTACTTTTTTTTTTATAACTTTAAAGACTCCTATTACAACTTTAATAACTAATATTATTAATTTAATAACTCATTTTATAAAGTTATGCATCATATCATTCACATATATTAATTCATCAAATCAAATACTAATTTCTATTTTCATACCAATTATTTGATTGATGAGTAAATCAAGTAATGGCTTCCCGCACCACTTGGATTTGATAATTATCGAATTAACATGGTCAAAAAAGATCGCGATCATTGAGTGCCTCGCAAGATATACATGCATTCATACGTCAACCACGATGGATTAATAATTACGTAGGAATCCCTCCTAATTATATATTAGTTACTGAAACATCCAATTGGTTAGGTTTGATAGTCCAAGAATCTATCCTGCATGCACTAGTATATATCCACCAACCATTAGGCACGTTTAGCTTGTAAAGCTAACTCCAAAGTTCTTTATATAGCTTCAATTTTGTTCCATACGGAAATGACTTTAGTTAGATTGTAGTTGGTGCTTGTCGTCGACTTGTCGATCGTTTGCGACTTTGCGTAGATATATATTAAAAAATATATTATGCATGGATGACGTCGATCGATCTTTGATGATACAGTCAAACAGCGATAACCGTGGTCGTAAATCATCTGTATACAAATATTGTTCTAATTTAACCACCTTTAAGGTGTTGAGTTTTAACCACAAAAGATTTCGGTACAATTAAAAATTATCCACTCACATATAAGTTATATTTTATATATCATGTTTCTGATGTGAGATATCTCTTCTCCAATACGCCCCTCACGTGCAACCTGACAAGATCTGCACGTGAATCTATGTCACTCTCTCCACTCAAACACCAACCCTCACGTGCAACCAAACTAAAGAGTTTAACACGTGTACAAATGTCTAAACCAATCCGACTACTAACCCGGCCCATCTAGCACTTGGTGACAATCCACACAAACACTAAGTCTCACGTGTAACCAGACTCAAGGGTTTAGCACGTGTACATGTCACACCAATCGAACCCACCAACCAATGAGACACAATTAGAGAAAGACTCGCTCTGATACCAAGTCAAACAGCGACAAGCGTGGCCCGTAGATCATCCGTGTACTGATACTGTCCCAACTTAACCACATTTAAGGTGTTGAGTTTTAACCATAAAGGTCTCGGTACAATTAGGAATGATCTACCCACATATAAGTTATATTTTATTTATCTTATTTTTGATGTTGGATAACTCCTCTCCAACAGATACCAGAGCAGTTGAAGAAGATTCATTATTCCACGTTCAAAACTTTTTTTTTCCTAACACATCTGATCCAAAGCATCCAAATCAATTATCATATGTGCATATATATAAACGTACACAAAAAAATTAACCCAAGTAATGAGAAACATAAAAGAAAAACTTTGCCAAAGATACCTAAAAGCATTAAATATATGATCAAGAACACCACTAAACTCGTAGTGAGCGGTAACTAGGGTTTACATTAGCCAACGGAGACGATGATCTTCTGTGGCCGATGTGGTGGTGACTTTAATTAGTTTTGTGACTCAGGTTGACCTACAGCTACGTACATATATACATTATATATTGCTGTTGCAAGATCGATAAGATAACAATGCCAATTATAAAAATGATGCTCCTCCACTGCCTTGCAGCAGAGCAGAGAAGCGGTGCTGATGATCAGAATGAAAGAAGACAAGCTAGATATAGCACGAGATAATTCATTTTAATTTATTACTCAACTGCAGCCTAACCAGCTTAATTAGACAAGCTAGCAGTTAGAATAGTCGTCGCACTATATCCGATCGAGCTAGTCATACAAGATGACAAATCAACTATTGGTTTCCCAAAATTAATTTGCTAAAAAAATAATAGGGAAGCATATAATACGCGTACATGTGAAAATTAATGAGTGTATATCTAGAGCATCTAACTTTTTCATGGAACTGAATTCAATTCATAGCAGATTAGAACCCTCTACATTCAAAGTTCAGTCTCCGGCCTCCACAGAAGAAGAGGGCTAGGACTCGATAGCTAGAATCATGCATCTTTTAAATTAGGCTTCATTATTTGGTCTTTCGACATTATCTTATTTTAAAACCCGTCTTATTCTCTAAGGTCGAAACCCTATCCAACCCTCCATTAGGGCGGGCTGGCCCTAGTCCTTCTCGAGTAGGGTAGGGTAAGTGTTGAGTAAATAAAACTCGGTCCTACCCTACGACCCTACCCTAATGAGCCTTTTAGGGCCGAACCCAGCCCAACCCTAAAAGCCCGCTCTTTAGGACCTAATAATTTTTTATTTTTTTTGTATTGTTTTAATATGTTTCTTATTTTTTAGATACAATACAACTAATCTTCTCTTTTGTAGTTGATTTGCTAGCTTTATTCCTTTGATTTCCTTCTGTTTTGTTGATTAACGATTGTATTTGATAGTTTAGAGCATTCGTTCGTGAGATATATGAGTATAACCACTTAGTTTATAGATAGATGTCTTAAATTAAGTATAATATGAGTATAACCACTTAGTTCGTGAGATATATGAGTATAACCACTTAGTTATATTTAAATATAACTTAAAAACAAGGTTCATTACATATAATTCTAAAGATAAATTGTGATAAAAAAAATAACAAGCTCATCTCGGCCCTGTTTAGCCCTATTTAAAGGGTCAGCCCTACCCGACTCTATTAGCCCTAACGAAATGGGCCGCTAGGGTGGGTTAGGACTTACATATTTAAGCCTTGGTCCTATCCTATCCAGCCTAAATTTTGTTGACTTTGACCGAGCCCTACCCTAAACTCTAAAGTTTAGGGTCAAGCCGACCCTAACCCAATCCATGATGAGGCCTACTTCAAACAATCCGTTTCTATGATCGCCATATACAAGCATGCAACTAAATAATCTGCTTCTTTAGCGCGCGGAGTACTGTACCTCCGACTGAAAATGCTTACAATCACTAAATGAAGATCCATTATTAGCATGCCCGGATGCTCCT
Organism: Comarum palustre; assembly: GCA_951800085.1. Lineage (NCBI taxonomy): Eukaryota > Viridiplantae > Streptophyta > Magnoliopsida > Rosales > Rosaceae > Comarum > Comarum palustre. The sequence continues at coordinate 16,056,134 of OX637572.1, forward strand.
CCTATTCCTGCACTTGAATATTGGTGCAATCTAAAGAGGCATGCATCTATATATGGAGTATATATGTTCATCTATTCAGTGAATTCATGCTTAGTTGTGCTTAAATATGTAGTAACATGAATCTCTCAACTCTTAATAATATGACTACATAGCATGGCCATTATATAATCTCTACGATAGCTAGGTCATGTATAAATAGGTTATGAGATATGACCTCAAACTGACAATATAACATATAACTCGAGTATATATCTTTTTCCCTCATAACAAAAAAAACAAAAACAAAAACAAAAACAAATATTGAGTTCGATCACTTGCTTCGTCTTGAGGGGAGGCCAGATCGAGATAGAAGGCCCCTCTTATAGCGGGGAGGTACGGGACCGATAGTCACCCTGATAGCATCCCGACACAGAAACAGCTAGCTAGGGTTTTCAATGTCCATTTGGTTGCCATTTGAACACAGAACCACCAGAGGCCAGGCCAAGTATGTGGTTTGATCGATCCCTCTCTTTTCAATGAGGATGAAAGCAAGAGATGAAGCATTGGATTTGTGAGCTTTTAATATCCCTCTACTTCCCACAACCTTTTGTTTTTCCCTCTGGGTCTGGCAACTTCAAAGTAGACTGCCTAGAGGAAGGCAAACCAAGTTCCACGTACTATTTCAAAGTGACAATAATTGGCCATGGATGTTAATATTTCGATGAATGTGTCCACCATGTCAAAGAGATCACCGGCAGCCCCTTGCAAGAAGCATATACAATGGACTAATAATGCAAATATCTATGTTAGCTAGGTTTGATTAGTCTCCTCGTTAATCTACCAGTCTTAAATTCTGTTATATTCATCCTGCGCGCGCTACCAGTCTTCTTTCTCAACAAGCAGCTACCAGACAGTCTACATTCTCTTGTTTCCTATGTATGGAAATTACGTTTTGGCCGGATCTTGATGTAATGTTTATATGCCGGGAACCCAAAATATATATTCAAGGACATATCTGACGTCATATGCATCCATTTATAATGAAAATTCTTGTATGTATCAAGATATAAATGAACCAAACACTTACTTATTAAAAAATCTTAACCGTTGATAATTATACTTATTTTTTATTTAAAATAAATAAATAATGTTATAAATATAATCTAACCGTTCATTTAAGTTAATTTAAGTGTACCATGATGTACCCAACAACTCCCTCATTTATAGCCTTTTAATCAATTCTATGACTTGGGACCCTAAATTTTTCTTGGTACCCGACTTTGTTGCGTGTGGATCGAATAATTGTACGTAAAATTGGCCAACGGGTACCAGACAATATTACAAGTCCGTATAGATCCGGTGTACAAACCATACAAGAGGATAAGGCCGATCGAAATCAATGGCTTTCCGAGAGGCGCAGCAGCGCAATGTCAGCAACAAGATACTAATACTAACAGGTACAAGACAGATATGGATCATCTTATTTGTCACGTCTAGATAAATCTCACTTCCATCGGACACAAATGTGGTCTAGATTCATTTTTAATCCACATATCTTCAATGTTTGGTCATGAAACCCTACCCTAAATAACTTTCTTGGTAGGGCAGTGCTAATTTTTATTTTTATTAAAATATTTCTTGGTAGGGCAGTGCTCAAATTTTAAGATATTTCATGTTTGGTCATAAAATATTAAGATATTTCTTGGTAGGGCAGTGCTAGTTTTTATTTTTATTTCGGATTAATTCATAATTAGATCAGTCATCTAGAACATCTATTAAGGAAAGTTTTTCTGAGAAGAAAATAACATCTATAGACTTTTGATGACCTCATTTTCTCTTAATATTTCATATACCATTAATTGATACTCAAATTTACCTCAGCAGAAGAACTACATAAAAATGAATTGGCATTCGGCTACATATACTCGAATTGCTTACAGGTTGATAATAGTAATTATATCTTAACAGTAATGAAAAAAAATAACGTGATAGAATATAAGAAATTTGAGTATATATTTTGATTGCCATGCAGGATGTGGGAGTAAACTTATATAAAGGCGTTAACTAGCTGTGCAAAAAAGAATGTTATCTGTGTTAGAACAACAAAAATAATCAACAATCCATAAAGTCACAAGTTACTTTGAAGTTCCCTGAAGTAAAAAGTATAAAAATGCACGAAAATAACCAAAATTTCAAGGAGACGAAAAAATGCAGTTGCATCCCACAAACAAAAACACTGATTTTCCAGACTTTTCCAGACATAATACTTTTATTGCTGAAATCTTTGTTGATACATGAGTGAATACATATACGTACGTACGTACGTACAACCGCAACCTCCTCATCTGGTAGCAGCAAAAATCTTATTACACTAAGTGGCAGCATCAACACACATACATACCCATAAAGAACAAAATCAACACTGCAGAGGTTGATCACACCAACAATAATAACAATGATATCGGAGAAAACATGAGAAAGAAGCAAGGAACACGCATCCGTGAACAAATAGTAACACACACCATGCATGGATCATGCTTTGAAGAAATTAAAACGAACATCACGATCGATCTCCTCATCACTAAGTTGACCTAAACCGGTAGTTGGCATAGGAAATAGTATGCCGGCTAAAGCTGTGATGAATGAGCTCCGCCTTGGCCTTTTCCCCTCCGGCGGCCCCGATGGCCGCCAGCAGAGGATAGAAATGCACCGGTCCATCCGGGTGGGCCATTTTGGCGTGTGGATGTTTCTCCAGAGCCTCGTTCACCTCTTCGTACCTTCCGTTGAGCAGGGCGTCCTTGACCCAGTTGTCGAACTCCAGAGCCCACGGGGCCACGGTTCCGCCGACGTTGTTGACGATGAGAGACTCCATGTTGTGTGTGACACTTCCGGTGCCGACGATGAGGACTCCTTGCTCCCTGAGAGGAGCCAAAGCCTTGCCCAAGTTGAAGTGATAGGTTCCGTTCTCGTGGGACTGGATCGAGAGCTGGCACACCGGAACGTCGGCGTCCGGGTACATTTGCATGAGTGGGACCCAGGCTCCGTGATCGAGCCCTCGCTTCGTGTCTATGTGGAGAGGCTTGTACCCGGCGGCCACGAGAACGTCGTTCACCATGGTGGCCAGTTCTTTGGATCCCGGAGCTGGATACTGGAGCTGGTCGTGGAAAAACAGAAAATATAATATTACTATATTATGAGCTGAATATTCCGATCTCAATTATGGAGATCGATAAAGATCGATCAGTCAAATATTATTTAGATCCAAAATGTTTATGGAGATCAAAGTTGATATATGTATGTGTAAGGAGATCAAAGTTGATATATGTATGTGTACCTCGTACATCTCGGGAGGGAAGTCTTCGAAATCATGGATGGTTTCATGGCGGTCGACGACATTGATGGAGGGTTCATTGGTCTCCCAGTGACCGGAAATGACGAGAACATATTTGGGTTTCTCCGGCAAGATCTTCTCCCTCCACGACTTCAAGAAGGTTCTGGCGGGTAGAGTGTCGTCGATCAGCACCAGCGGTGCTCCGTGAATCAAGAAGTATGTATCAAACACTTCCTTACCCATCTAATTGGAATTAAATATCGTTATATAAATCAATTAAGCTCGATTGGGTTGGACATGAATGAGCCTTAAACCTCTTATATATACACAGAGAGCACTGAGCCTTCAATTATTTGTCGATCGTATCCAAACAAAAAAAAAGCTTCAATTATTTGTACGTGCTATTATATTTTTTTTCTTCAAGTTTTATTTATTTTATGATTGAATGAGGAATTCATGTTATTATTTAATCTGTAGTTGACTTATTGTGAATCTCATGGATCGATTTGCTAGTTTTTTTTGAACAAAAGAACCGACGTCGACAAGCATTGAGCATGTAACATATATCTCTTGTTTCTAATTCAAGAGAAATGTCTATTTCATATTTCTTTATGGGGATGTTTTTCAATCTAGGGTTAAAGACGTACACTAGTGAAGATGAACGAGTCATATATGTTCTCATTCTATACTGTTTTCTCCTTCTGAATTTTAACCGTTGAAGTGCTTTTTTTTCACATACTAATTTGGATCCTAACAACTAGGATTTGGCAATTCAATAAAGGATCACAAGGGCCTTACACACTCATTTTTAACAACATTTTTCGATTGCTTAGCTTGCATTTTTAACAACTTGGGAACAATCTCCATTGACGTGTTAATCATACTTTTTTTTCTTTAATTAGTTTGTAGCTGATGAATACAAAGTAAAAAAGCATAAAGATAGCCCACCTACTTCCATTTAAGAAAAACAATGTGTAGAAGGATGCGGTCACCCACTTCCAGCCATATGCATGTTTATTTCAAAAGCAGATCTGTACTGCATAACTATATTATTCTAATTTTAAATATTTTTGAGAATGTACATAACAGGTAATTTGAAAAGAAGATTGTTTAAGTAACCGCACGAGGTCGTCGAGTTGGCAAACTCGACTTTTTAAGTATCAGGGTGAATGACAAGTTGGAACTCTTTTTGTTGGCCTGTTTTAATAATTCGTCGGTTATGACTTGTCAGCTATAATTTTAACCGACGAAATAAAAGCCGTCATCGGCTAAGTCTTACACTATAACCGAGGACATAGTTTCAAAACATTCGTTGGCCAAACTCTTACTTTAGCCGACGAAATATATTGTCGTCGGTTTAAACATAAGACTTTGGCCGACGAAATATTAATATTTCGTCGGCCAACTTAAAATACTTTAGCAAACGAAATATAGTACATTTCGTCGGCTAAATATTTTAAAAAATTAAAAATTAAATGCAGAAAAGCCGACGAAATATAGTACATTTCGTCGGCTTAACTACAACTTTAGCTGACGAAATATGGTAAATTTCGTCGGCAAAACGTTGAAAAAAAAAATTACTATAGTTGACGAATTATGGTAAATTTCGTCGGCTATAGTACTTTTTATACTAAAAAAACTACAAAATTTCTAAATTACCATCCAAGCAAGCTGCAAATTACACAAGCAATTTGATAACCAACAACAAACACCATCAAAAGTAACATAAACATTTTGCATTAAATTTTGAATTTATAAATTGTTCATAAACCTAAAAAAACTAAATAAATAATTGTTCATAAACCTAAAAAACTAAATAAAGTCGATATCGTCTAGATCTATATCCACGCCAGGAGGAAGTTGCTGGGGAGGTTGCGGCGGTTGAGGTAAGGGAATTGCGTAGGCATGGGTGGAGGCGGAAGTCCGTGAAGCTGTGCAGCTGAAAAATCTTGCATGTACTGGAACATCTGCTGCTGCTGTGCCTGCTGGGTGGCATATACTGCTGCATTATACTCCTGTAAAGCAGCAGTATATGCTGTCAAGGCGGCTTGCTGCTCCCGTAACATCTGAACTTCCGCCTCAAGCTGAGTCGTTCTGCTGCTGGTCGAGGCTCCTTTTTCTAAAATCCGGGAGTGGTCTTCAATACCCCCTCGCCCTTCTTTCCTAGACCCCGGCAGTAGAAGTTATTTCCTCGCGGTGGGAATGCTATGCCCATGATCCTCGCCCCAACGCTGAGATCTGAAGTGTCGATCCGGGACATGGCTTCGGATATGTCTTCCTCTTGCGTGTCAGGCCATGTCTCCCTGACTATAGCAGCCATCCCCTCGTCACTAGCCTGCCTCACCCTCGCCTAATTTGATAGGAAAAAATAATTAATTAACATTTTGAAATATATATATATATATATATATAATTTACTAAATTTTAAAAAGTAAAACGACTTACAATATCCTCCTGGACGTCAGGATATGCCTTCTCGTACGTATAGACGTACCGGTTGACATCTGCATGTTCCCTGGCCGCCTCCTCCATCAATGATGCGAACGGTCTAGAACCGGCATGATGATTCCTTGTGTTGCGTTACCGGTTCTGAGCGTTCACCCGGGAAATGGCCTACAAAGGAAAAAAATTAGTAAAATATTTTAAAACGTATTAAATATAATTCAATATAATAAATTATTATTTTTAATTACCTGTTTATGTGGGTTGTTGAATTCCGATATCAGAAGCCAACGCCACTCGTATTCCCTGAACTGGAACTCAAGGGGGGTGCCAGAACGTTCGTTCCCATGCGTAGTCCAGTGGGTCCATAACTCGTTCTTCCACTCCTTATACCTGTAATATGCCAAAAAATTATAAATATTATTAATTATACATAATTTTCTTTTGTGATTAACTTTGCAACGTACCTTCCCCCATGCACAACGTCCGCCCAGGTGTTCCTCAAGTATTGGGGAACGTCAAACCACACCTACATTAAAACATTTACTAGTTTAGGCGTTCATAAATCTACAATGTAATAAATAATGTTAAATGTGAATTTTTTTACTTACCGACATTGCGTTGTGGACCATGCCCTTAACCTTCTGTGGGACCTCGCCCCAGTCTGACCACAACATAGGGACTCTATCTCTAATAAATGCTCCCACGCGGCCGGAGTACATCCTCGTCTTGCCGTCCGATACTACGTTCTCATCCCCGTCAGTATCAATGACGATCCTTCCCGGGGTACTCACTGTCTTCTCGAGAGCCTTTCCTGTGACGGGACCTCTCTTCTTCCTTGTCGGCTTGACTCCGACGGTGCCTATCATAAATTATTTTTATTATAACATTATAACATAACAAATTATTTATATAATCATTACCTGAGGGTGTTGGGGCGGATGCGACGGACTCCGACTCTGTCGTCGATGATGATATCCTCGCAGAAATTAAATCCGTATCAAACGATACGAACAAGTACACCGCTGATGGGGTCACCTGCGGGGGTAGTGGATAAATCGGCGCCCCTGAGTCATCGACTGCAGGTAATGCCGGTATCAAGCGCGGAAGGTAGAGAAGAGGCGGCGACATCTGTACCCCGGAAGACCCACCCTCCGAAACAGTAGGGCCCGGAGTCGGTGCCCTGTGTATCTCAGGCATACGTGGTGCAGACACCTCCGCCTGAGTTGGAGGCCACAGCTGCCTCGAGGAGTGAGAGACATATTTCATCGTTCCAGTCATATCTTATCTCACGACTTTTTTCGTTTGAAGCTTCTTCGTATCGTTTGTTTTTAAAACGGAACATTTACTTCACACTTGGTAAATTAGTTATACAACATTAGTAGGCATATTTTGATGGTGATGATCAATCTTGTGAAACGAAAAACCGACCGTCCGATATCATCATAATGTTGAAACATGTGTGAGGGTAAATTTTCAGCATCATCAGACAAACTTAAGGACTCGATCCGCACGGTCAATCCCGTTAGTCAAACCCCTAAACACAAACAAACGATGATTTGACCGCCTAAATTACGTATTCTGTCCGGACCTTCAACTACAAATAGTTTCATATCGAGGAGATGCAACTAGTGGGATAAATTATTATTTCATTCATTTAACTTTAGCCGACGAATAATTAGGGTATTCGTCTGCTATATTATAGGGTTTAGGGTTTACAGTGTAGCCGACGGACAATTAGGGTATTCGTCGGCTAAGATGGTTTTAGCCGACGAAATATATTGTATTTCGTCGGCTATGACAGTTTCTGGGTCCGAAATATGTTGTATTTTGTCGGCTAAAACTGTCAAATACATAAAAAAACAGGTGGTTTAACCGTAGGCATACCAATTTCCTGCATATATAACCAACATTAAGATACATTATGAATTCAACGGCTTGTAGCATATAAAACACACATCAATTTGTATTACAAATTCAAACTAAGAAGGCTCGTAATCGGAATCATCCGATGAGTCTTTTTCGGTGTCAGAATTAATTTCTGGCAATCTATGCATTTCTTCATCACAAGAGTCGTCGTCTGTTTCTTGATTTGGATCCATATCCATAAGCCGAGCATCTAAATCATGAATTCGAACCGAACGACCAGCTTTATAATTATTAAGGCGAATTGTAGAGGAGTCAAGAATACCTATTGCACTAGGTTCTTGATACGCAACATCTTCTTCCTCGTCTTCGGCCTCTCCAAGTGTAGCCACTCGGCAAATGTTTCGAGGGTGAACAAGATTGACGACTTTCCACGCGTCACCCTTAACAAGGTCATCAAGATAAAACACTTGTTTCACCGATGTCGCAAAAACAAACGAGTCATCTTCGTAACAGCTTGTAGCAGTGTTCACCGATAAAATCCCGTACTGATCAATCTTCATGCTCTGCGAGCTTCTAGTATCAAACCATCTACACTTGAAGAGGTGCACGGTCATGCCTTGCCCATAAGCGAGTTCCACCATTGAATCAAGAACACCGTAATAATCAACTCCATTCCGCCCACCATGTGCCATCACCCCAGAATTCCGTGTTCTCCGTCTGTTGTCTCTCTGTTCACATATAAATTGCACGCCATTCACCTTGCACATCGGGTAAACTCTTGACATTATCGGCTTCATAGCTAGAAGTCTTAGTTCGTGCGACCAATTTGGGTGACCATCAAATTGAATATGGTTCATCTTCAACCAAATATTCAATGTATTGTAAATATGAATAATTATGCAATGAATGAGTCATGAACAAAAATAAAGAATTACATACCCAGCCGCCAAAATAGTTCGCGAACTCCTTGTTGTGGTAGTCGAGATCACCTTGAATGTCTGGACAGTATAGATGGATGTCTTTCCAGTATTCAACTTCTGGACAGTTAATCAATACCCACCAATGGGCTATGACTAGCTCATGTGGTTGCAACTTGTAGGACTCTGGTAAAATTCCATAAACTTCAACATCATTAGAGACTATAGAAAGGTTAAACTTCGGTTCATCTACCGGTATGGTTTGTGGAGTTTCCTTCAACGCTCCTAGATACAACTTCATGTAGGTGACACACTCGTGCGCAATATATGCTTCAGCTATACATCCTTCAGCCACGGATTTGTTAGCCACATAAGCTTTGTAGTCTCCAAGTTGTCTACATATAAATAAATTTTTTGTAATATGTTACGATTATACATTGAACATGTACAATATAAACATGAGGTGTAAAAAACATACATTTCCATAGGATACATCCAAGTATAGTGTACTGGACCGGTAAGCAACAATTGCTCGGGAAGATGAATCATCAGGTGCGGCATGATATCAAAAAAATTTGGAGGAAATATCCTCTCAAATTTACACATGATATAAATAATGTCCTGTTGCATTTTCCGGAGATCAGATTTTGTCACTTCCCTTGTGCATAACTTCTGGAAGAATCTTGACAACGCTACTAACGGCTCCACCACCTGACGGGGAAGGAACGGTCGAATGAAAATAGGGAAGATACGTTGTAGCAGAATATGACAGTTATGACTCTTTAACCCGTACATTTTATTGTCCCGATTTTGGTCGAACCTTCAACACAACAACCTCTCACCATGATGAGGTGCAACTGTCCATCTAAAAATTTTGAGACATTTACTCTTTAATGATAGGGCTATCCATATGGATAAATAATGGTAAATAGTAGGCATGTTGTGATTCCGGTCATCAAAATTCACAAACAAAAATACCACCGTCAGATATCATCAATATGTTGAAATATATATATGGTAAAAAAATCAACTTTATCTGATAAATTTAAAGACTTCATCTAGACGGTCAATCTCGTAAGTCAAACCCCTAAATTGTATTGACCGCAACCATCCGCACCGAGACTTTACCGGAATTAGGTGATATTTCAACCGTAGACGTATTTCACCATTCCGGTCACATCTTATTTCACGACTTTTTTGCGTTTGAAGTTTCTACGTAGAGTTTGTTTTAGAAACGGAACATTTACCTAAAGCTTAGTAAACAAGTTATACAACATTAGTAGGCATGTTGTGATTCCGATGATCAAAGTTGAGAAAAAAAATTCTGACCGTCAGATATGATCATTATGTTGAAATATGTCTAGGAAAAAATTCAACTTAATCTGACAACGTTAAGGGCTCGATCCTTACAGTCAGTCCCGTAAGTCAAACCCTTTAACGCACGGAAACGGTCATTTGACCGTCTAAATTACGTATTTTGCCCGGACCCTTCAACTGAAAAATAGTTTCAAATTGATGAGACGCAACCAGTGGTATAAAAATTTTATAAAAAATAACCACCGGAGATAGGCTACCGCTAGGGAGAAAGAATGAAAAATTGCGTTACCCGCAACTATCGGCACCGAGACTTTACCGGAATTACGTGATTTTTCAATAGTAGACGTATTGCACACTTCCGGTCATATCTTATTTCACGACTTTTTTTGGTTTGAAGCTTCTACGTATCGGGTTTAGGGTTTTAGCCGACGAAATTAGGGTAATTCGTCGCCTAAAGTTAAATAAATAAATAAAATAAATAACTATAGCCTACGAAATTAGGGTAATTTTCGGCTAAGGTTAAATAAATAAATAACTATAGCCGACGAAATTTATTAAAATTCGTCGGCTTAAGTAAATTAAAAATTCAAATTTTTTGGCAGGATTTTTTAAAATTTTGAAATTTTTTCTACTAAAATTTTGAACTTTAGCAGACGAAAAATCATATGAATAGGGCTGAGGGGCGGTCCGATATTTGGAAGGCTCGAGACGAAGAAAAAAATGTTACCTCTTAATAAATCATATAAATTTTTTGGCGGGATTTTTTAAAATTTTGAAATTTTTTCGACTAAAATTTTAAACTTTAGCCGACGAAATTAGGGTATTTCGTCGGCTAAAGTTCAAAATTTTCTATATCTTTCATTTTTCTCCTCCTCTTCATCTTCCTTCCTCCTATTCTGGCGGCAACAACGTACTCCTCATCCTACCTCCTCTCCTCCTCTAAATCCTTCTTCTCCTCCTCTCCCTCTCCTAACCTTCTCCTCCTCCCCTAGCTAGCTCCTCTCTCCTCCTCCTAGCCTTGCTCCTATCCTCTTCTCCTCTTTCTCTTTCCTTCTCCACCACCGGTGTAAAAACAAAAAAGAAGTAAAAAAATTTAATCAAAAATACAAGAAATAAAAAAAGAAAAAAAATATATGAAAAAAATAAAATAACTATAGTCGACGAATTTTATTAAAATTCGTCGGCTAAAGTTTAAAAAAGAAAATAATAATAATAATAACTATAGCCGACGAATTACCCTAAAATTCGTCGGCTATAGTTAAATTAAAAATAAAAATAATAGCTGTAGCTGACGAAATTTAGTAAAATTTCGTCGGCTAAGATCCAAAAATTCGTCTGCTAAACTCCAGAAATTAAGCGACGAAAAATTTCTTCATCGGCTAAATAAATGACTTTAGCCGACGATGAACAGTAATTTAGTCGGCTAAAGTGGTTGTTCTGGTAGTGTAATAAACTAGTTTTACTTAAAAATAACACAAATTTGATTTCATATGTTCAATATAATGCTACATTAAGTGGAGACATACAAGGTTCTTGACTAATGACTATATATCTGAAAATCTAGTATTTTTAACTATACTTGATATTACAAGTAATTAGTTGTTGTAGAGTTGGTAATATCGAAGACCCAAAAACCAAACTTGGTAAATAGAATTAGAAACCGAAAACTTTGGTTTGTAATTGGTAGCTTAAATCTTAAACCAACAACTTTGGTTTTAAAGTTAGTAAGAGGAACGAATCTAGCCCCCAAGCTTACGTACCTGGGCTGGAGCCTAGGTCAAAATTTAGAGACCAAAAAATACCTTAATTATATATATATATATATATATATATATATATTAAAAAAAAGAACTTAAACGATGTTCTCCACTCCTCATAAACCTGCGCTTTTCATTTGACTGTCAATCTCTAATTCCTCTCTAGTCCGATCTCAATCTCTAAATCTCTAATTGTAGATTAGTTTTTACCACTAGCCCGTCGTGGTTCTTTGCATCGTCTCGATTTTCGTCGTTGGGAGCCTGTCTCTCCGTTCAATTTCTCTTGTCGTTCAATTATGTATTCATTTGTTTCTTACCCCAAGCTTCTTTTAAGTTAATCTTGTATCTTAGATGTATAATATATTGCATGATTTGAATTGAATTGGTTGATCGGATTATAGCTTTTGTGAGTTTGTGTTCCAAACTTTCAATGATATGAATAAGTAATTGAACATTTGAATGTTTTATAATACGTCTTCGTGTTTGGTTTATATGCATTATTTAATTGATGATTTTCTTAGAAATTTAGAAACAAAATGGTTGATGATTTTCGTGATGATTGCACGGTACTTAACATTAAAGAGTAATTTTTTGAACGGTTAACAATGAGACGGTACGGTAATTAATGATTTTGAAGTTTTTAGACCCTGTAGAGTAAATTTTAGTTAGAAAAGTATATGCAAATGAGAGTGAGACTTGCTACGTCCCTCCTATGTACAATTAACCAAAAACTTTGTCTCCCTCGAGCAAAATTTTGTATGTGTTACATTTAGCCTATGTAACATTTTAATCCTAGATTCACCTCTGGTTGGTAATACCTGTGATCGATTCGAATCAACCAAGTGACAACCTACTAAAGACCTATTGACCGAAACTATAGAGTTTAGAGAGTATTTGGTTGAAATTAAAATGTGAAAGACCGAAACGTCAAGGCCTTATAATTAAAGGGACTAAAGACATATATGTTCGTGTGTGTACGCTGTGTGTATCCCATTTGATGTGTGCCCTATATCTCAGGTCCTTGCCTCTGTGGCTAACCAAATGTAGAACCTATGTAGCTGTTTTAAGATGCCTCGCTCCATGTGAAGCAGATACCTATGCTTTGATATCATGGAGACCTAAAAAGACATTTCTATTTGATAATATCTGGTTGTCTTTGCTGCCTTCTGCTTTGCCAAGATATTCCAACAACTAGTTAACCCATTTCACTTGTGAGTTGTGACCTACTTATATTGATTTTAACAACGAAGAATAAAAGCGAAGACAACACGAATAGTTTATCGATCACACGTAATATTCTGGGTGAATGGCGTCAGAGTAATATTCTGGGCGGAAACCGGAAGCTTGTTTTTGTTTTCCATCAGCAAGACAAGACAGGAGGCATGACTTGTGGGGACTCCCAACCCCCACACGGGGGAGACTTTGCTGCCTTTCCTTCCTTGTACGGCTTCCTCCATCCACATACATTAGGGAACCGATGATGTAGTTTTTTCTGTCTCTCCATTCAATTGTCACCGTGTACGTCGACTGGTAAGTTTTTTCTTTATAGACGTGTTCTGTATATTTTACATTCCTTTACCGCTCAAACACAATAAACAAATTAAATCTATTTTCTCATCACTTTAATCCCCCACACCAAATGAGCTCTACGAGAAAATACCGTAAGATGACCAATCTATCTAGCTGTTAATCTTTTCTTGTGTGTATATCTATACATAACGATTTGGACTCGTTTTAGAGGAGTTTCAAGCTTTGACATATCCAGGATTCAAAATTAGGGTGGACTAATTTATTGTCGGTTAAGTCAGAAATTTTTTTTGGTCTCTATCTGTAACTGAATCTGAATGATTGTATAATTAATATCTATTATATTGTTATTAGAGCCAATATTCTTATGTATAATCAGTAGATCTAAGGAGAATACATAAAGTAAAATAAGGAAGAGTTTAGTAGAAGAAGAAACAGAAGAATAAAGATTAGTAAAAGAAGAATGAAAGAGTAAAAAAAGTGAAATAATGAAGAATTGAAAAAATAGTCAAAGAAAGCTACAAATGGCAATCGAACCAAGGACCTGATGTGTGGGAACAAACGCCTCCACCAATTAATCAAGGTGAAGATACATTGATATGTCAGAATTTTACTCTATATAACGGTTTTCATGGGAAATTTGGGTTAGGCTACAGCCCAGACAGCCCTCCATGTAGCCCCGTCCCTGGTTTCAAGTGTAAGCTCCCACAACTATCGAGGGAGTCACCAAATTTCCTAATCCCTCATTTACTTAATTGATTGGGCTTATCATCTTTTAATCAAAGGAATTAAAATATGAAGATTTTATTTCCATTTATTTTGAACCGAGCAGGGTTGACTTTGAGTTTTTCGGGGCTTAAAGCGAAGAACAAAATTGAGGCCCCCTATCAAAAAAAATTTGAAACAATAAAATATAGCAATAAAACTTTTGATAATAATAAAATATTATAATGTTTAAACAAAAATATGAAAATTACAAATATCAGTACATGTTTCTCAAAAACTGCTCTTGCATTTTTAGAAGCAAAAGTGTCATTTAAGCACGAACACTCAAGTTTTTCCGTTAACTCATTTTCAATCGATAACATAGCTAAACCATTTAGTCTTTCTTGTGACATAGTTGATCGAGGATAAGATTTGATCAACTTTAACTTCGAAAAGCTTCTCTCAGCACATGCAACAGTAACAAGTATGGTTAACAAAAGTTTGTAAGCATTCCAAGCATTTGGGTAGCAACCATCCATTTGCTTCAAATAGCTCAACACATCAACCACTCTTCGTGCTTCTTTTGGTATATACCCTTTCAAATAGCTCAACTCATCAAATAGTTCAGCCACAATAATGTCAGATTCATCACCATCCTTGAACAACTTTTCAAGATTCATACAAAAGTTCATCAATATGTCATCATCCATTGACTCCAACTTTTCCAATTTGAATAAAAGCCTAAAATCTTCATATTTCTTAAATTGTTCAAATCTACTTTGAAGTGAAGAAAGTGTTTGATCAATAATATAATAGAAGTAACCAACCTTAAATGATTCAATAACAGCTTGTGTCACATCTTCATTGTCACTTTCGCTTTCCTCAAAATGCTTTTTCTTCTTAATGGGTCTCTTTTCATGAAATTCAGTTACATTTCTTATCTCACTTGCAATTTCTTGAGCTCTGATCAAGGCCTTGCCACATCTATTTTCTCTATAGTTATGCACAAGAAATAAGCTTTGCTAATTCCTGAATAGCAACATCAACATGCATGTCCTCTATTGTAGAAGTTTACTCATAGTATTGATAGCATTCAACAGTTCATACCAAATAACCATGCCAAATAAGAAATCAAAATTCTCCATATCATATCTCGCTGGGCATTGAGAATCAGACCTTTTTTTAGAATCTTCACCATTTTGCCCCAAGTAAGCTAATGCATCTCTTCTTTTGAGAGCTTGGAATCAAAATGCTCTCACACTTTCAACACAATTTTCTTATCGTGTTTCAGATAATGCTTAAGAGTAAGACACTGCACATGGTCTTTGAAAACTTGTCATCGCTTTGTAGAAGATGACAAGAATGAGTATATTCGTTGCACCACTCCAAAAAAATCATCTTTATCATTACAACTAGCCATATCAAAAATAGCAAGATTCAAACTACGACAACCACAAGAGGTAAATAATGCTCTAGGATTTATCTTAAGAAGCCGTTTGTGCACACCTTTTTGTTTGCCCCTCATATTAGAACCATTCTCATATCCTTGTCCTCGTATATCACCAATATTAAGTTTATGATTGTGCAATGCATTCTTAAGCTCATTAAACAATCCAAGCCCAGATGTATCATCCACTTTTAGAAACTCTAAAAACACCTCTCTTACCAAAATCGACTTGATGTAACATCAACATACCAGATGATAAGAGACATTTGTTCCTCATGACTCACATCTAGAGTGCAATAAAGTATAACATAATAGTACACTGCTTCTTTAAGGCCAAATTGTCTCACAATTTGACCCTTCAAAATGAGATGTCTGGCTACGCCACTGTTTACCCTAACAATGGTTTTACGAGTATTCGCCTACGGATAAGGCTTTATGAAGCGGTGGTGGAATATTCGCTCACGGATGAGTCTTGGTGAGGTAGAAGCGGGAACTGCCGATGTGTCGGGCTTTAGTGAGTAGCAGCGGTGAATGCCTACGGTAAAGCTTTGGTAAACAAAAAGACTCAAGAATCTTTTTGGTAGAGGTGCTCCGAGGGAGACTTGTTTTACAGTGTGCAAATGTTGTTTGTTGATTGATTGGATATGACCCTTCTTCATTCACCATTGACCCCTTTATATAGTGAACGCTAGGATTTGTTCTTACTTGCCGATCAAGGCATATCAAATCTCTTGAAGATTAGATTCTTAAGCAACTGCAAATCTTCGCTAAGCATGACCTCAAAGGAAATAAAAATATGTACAGATACTTTGACCGTAGGTATCGGTCCATGTATATTTAAGATAGATGAAGATATCCACCCAAAATATAACTCTTGTAGTTAGATATGTACTCCATCTTGACAATATAATTGCTCCAATATATGCTCCGGTGGTGTATCATATATATGCAATCAAATACCATTAAGGAATGAATCCTTAAGTCATCACAATTATAGGTTGCATGAATCTGGACGTCATTTACCACAATCAACTAATTAAGGATTGTGATCAAAAATATATGCACAGCTAAACTTCCCTTTAACATTAAGATACCAAGCTTAATTAACCTTCCGCATCATGCACGTTCATTCCATGCCTTCATTGCCAAGGCAACTCCATAGCAATCAATGTCCAAATTCCAACTCTGTGTAGGATATTCCATATATATATATATAGCCAATCTTGACAGACCATCCCCATTAATCACCAAATCATGATAATTTGATATTTGCACCAATATGACTTGACCTTCAAAATAGGCTCTGTCTAGCCCCGATCGTGGATATTTCGTAAGATACTCAATCAAATCCTTGACTAACCACTAAACTGGTTTAGAACATGACCCGTTCAGAAAAGTATATTTTACACCCAAAGTCCCAAACAAGTTTTGGTGTCAAAGCTTCACCAAAAATTTGAACTTCCAAATTTACCTATGATGTTGTAAATGGTTGAAAAAACTAAAATTAGTAGACATGATTAAAAAAGTAAATATGGTGTATCTATTTCTATTTTACACATTTGCCCCATTAAATATTTATTTGCACATTTGCCCAACTATACATTTTTTTTTTCTAAAAAAGCAAATTGACATGTGTGAAGCACATGTTAAGAGACTAGTATTTTTTTTGTTTTAAAAAGTTATATTAATAACTCACGCACTTTATATATGTCTAGTGAGGTTTGAACCCGTGACCTCAAAGTTGTTAGTTAAACACCTCAACCAATCAAGTCACAGCTCACAGACATGTTAAAAGACTAGTATATATAAATAAAATGAGATATATGAAATTAAAAGCAACCTTCCATGAAAAATTAGATTATGAGATAAATGAGAAACGAAGAGAAGACGAGAAATATCAAAAGTTTTTGAGCAATTTATAATGAACAAAGCAAATATTTTCGGTTGTGGAGGACATCGATCACCATCTTCTTTGTTGCAACAACATTTTTCTACATAATTGATGAGATAGATACATAAATTTGAGAGAATGAAGGCTAATGTGTCATTTTATTAAGATTTTTTCTAAAAAAGATATTGAAATTATGAAAATAATGATGTCATTTGATTAAGGATATAAGAATGAACAAGAAACTGAAATGAAAAGGAGATTTCAATTAAGAAAATAAATTTATTAGAGGAGATAATAAATGGTGTAAAGAAAAGTTTTCTTATTCAAGAAAAGAAAATTTTTATAGAAAAAGTAATGTAAATAAAGATAATTTAGAAACAATCATTAAAGAAGATTGAGTAAAGGGAAATGACCCCTCAATTATTTTTTCAGTATTTTTTTATCATTGACAATATAACTATCATCCTTAATTATATAAATTTTGTAAAAAAAATAATAATTAGGCCCTTTTGGCCGTGGACCCCGTGCATGGGCACTACCTGCCCTGCCCTAAGGCTGGCCCTGGGTACACTAGCCACCTCTTGTTTCACTCTTTGCCATTAGGAAAGATACAAAAATATTGTGAGGAACTAAAACGCCTCCCTAAGTCATCACCACGATATGTGAAATCATTCTCTATTTTAAGACCTCCTTCGACCAAAAAGTCTCTATCATTTTGTCTAATCTTCTCACCCCAATTTCTATGATCATCAATGTCAAATGGAAAAGTAAATTCAGCATCTTGTTGATCCTCTTCAACAACAACAATGTTGTCCTCATTTACCGACACATCTGGTTGTTCCCCTTGTTCCTCATTCAAGTCTTGTCGATCCTCTTCTCTTTGTTCCTCATTCAAGTCTTGTTGATCCTCTTCTTCTTGTTCCTCATTCAAATATGGTTCTTCCCCTTGTCCCTCATTCAAATCTTGTTGATCCTCTTTCCATTGTTCCTCATTCAAATCTGGTTCCTCACTCAAACCTGGTTTTTCATTCAAACCTCATTCCTCATTTAAACCTTGACTTGATTCTGCATTCTCATTCTCATTTGTAGAAGCTTGTGCTTGTTCATTAATTGGCTTAGCCCGTCTCTCTATTCAATTCTCCATGCCATTCAGTTATGAATTCATTTGTTCCTTATCCCAAGCTTCTTTTAAGTTAATCATGTATTTTAGAATGTATAATCAATTGTATGATTTGAATTGAATGCATTGATCAGATTTTAGCTTTTGTGAGTTTGTGTTCCAAACTTCCAATGATATGAATAAGTAATTGAACATTTGAATGTTTTATAGTATGTCTTTATGTGTGGTTTATATGCATTAGTTAGTTGATGATTTTCTTATAAATTTGGAAACAAGATGGATGATGATTTTTGTGATGATTGCATGGTGATTCAAATTGAAGAGGAATTTGTTGAAACGGTTGACAATGAGACAGTACGGTAATTAATGAATTTGAAGCTTTTGGACCCCGTACAGCAAAGTTTAGTTAGTAAAGTATATGCAAATGAGGGTAAGACTTGCTACGTCCCTTCTATGTACAATTAATCAAAAACTCTGTCTCTCTCAAGCAAAATTTATGTGTATATGTTACATTTTAATTCTGGATTCGCCTCTGGTTGGTAATACCTATAATCGATTCAAATCAACCAAGTGACAACCCTACTAAAGACCTATTGACGGAAACTAAAGAGTAGTGAGTATTTGGTTGAAATTAAAATGTGAAAGACCGAAACGCCAAGGCCTTATAATTAAAGGGACTAAATACATATGCCCTATATCTCATGTCCTTTGATGAGACTAAAATGTGTACGTTGTGTATCCATTTGATGTATATGCCCTATATCTCATGTCCTTGCCTCTTTGGCTAACCGAATGTAGAACCTGTGTAGCTGTTTTAAGATGCCTCGCTCCATGTGAAGCAGATACCTATGCTTTGATATCATGGAGACCTAAAAAGACATTTCTATTCATAACTAGAAATAATGCTGGCACTAGCTAATTGATAATATCTGCTCGTCTTTGCTGCCTTCTACTTTGCCAAGATATTCCAACAACTACTTGAGCCTTCAACTTTTGTCGTAGCTTAGCTAACACCATATCAACGAACACAATTTGTTTTCTTTCAAACAAAAAAAACTAACTATGCCCTTGCAAGGGATGAAGATGATCTTTCTGATATGGGTTGTATTGTTGAAGACTTTAAAAGGCATGCGAGTGTTTTTTCTTATTTTCAATTACGACACATATATCGTGAAGTAAATAGTGCAGCCAATAGACTTGCACACCTTGCTACTTTATGTGGTTTAGATAAATTTTGGATAGAGGAGACGCATGTGATTATCCGTGATATTCTCTACGAGGATATGACTAATGTGATAAGGGGTATAGGCTCTATATCAGTCATATGTATCGTTCTTCTATTAATAATACACTTCGGTACAGAACAGAGGAACCCGGATAAGATCGGTCTCTCTGCTTTTAAAAAAACACAATTTGTTAGAGATTGATGATACGAACACGATGTTTCCTTTTTCTTATGGAAAATGAAATTTGAAAATATGGTAGCGCAATTTTTTCTAGCTTTTGAGCTAGTGAGAAAAATCAAAAGTTATAGAAGTCATCTATAAACTCACTACGTTATACAATGAGCATCGAAAGAACCTAGAAAAAATTGTTGACCATGAGTATTATTGATCTAAATGTGCACCTACATTGAACCACTGACAAACTCAACTACTTAAAGAATCAGATTAGTGAACTGCTTGATCGTAAGAAGAATATGAATCTGTCACCAGTCTTAAATTAATATTGATGCTTAACTTATAATAATTAACCAGTAGTTTTCAGTACTTGAACTTCCATTTTAGAATATAGAAGGATAGTTTTTATACATATCTGAATGCATTAATTCTAGTTTTCAGATGATTAGGTTTTGAATTTCTTGAAGTAGATGCCAAGTATGTGAGACTCTCAAAGTTATCTATATTTTTTTTGTAAAAACCACTTACAAGTGTAACAAGAAATTTGTGGTTGAGACCGGATGAGCTAGGGTCTCAAAGATTACTCATCTACTAGCTAGAATATGCATGTGTACATTTAAGGCGACTTTAGAATGTGGTAAATTGTTGTCATTTCTTTGCTAGAAATATAAACTTTGTAAAATAAAGTTATTGAGGTTATTACCAAGGGCCAGAGTAACACACCTCATCAACCTATTTGTTAACCCATTTCACTTGTGACCAACTTATATTGATTTTAACTCTAACGACCGATGAAGAATAAAAGCGAAGAGAACACGAACAGTTCATCGATCACACGTAATATTCCGGGTGAATGGCGTCGGAGGGTAAACAACATCCGACACGTGTTTCTCAGTTCCCTCTCACCGACAAACAAACACGTCACATGGAGTGGTTGGGGCCCACGGAAGCTTTTTTTGTTTTGTTTTCCATCAACAAGATCAACCCCGAGTACGAGTGGTAAGTTTTTTCTTTAAATAAATACTTGTTCTGTACTCATATTTGTAGACGCGTAATCATCCAATCCAATATCATTTCTAATGTTTCATCTCAAATGGAAAGAAATACAAGGTATAACAAAATAGTAAAAAAAGCTAAGGGTTCTCTCTCTAAAGTCTCTCTCAAGCAGAAACCCTAGATGTCATCGGCTTTGTTAAGGCTTGTCCGGCTGTGCAACGGTGTTGGCGGTGCCATATGGCCACGTCGACGCACGTTGTGCGCAACCGGACATGTGAGTCTTCAATGGATGTGGCTCAGACTCGAAGCTCTAGATCAGAAGGTGAAGCACGTCGGTCTAGATTGAACAAATCTGCCAAGTCGTGGATGGAAAGGGGACTTGTGATTGGATGGGGTATCAACATGATCAGATTGGCGTCTGACTGCATCCAGAGGTTGTCAAGCCAGTCTCGATGGCTTATTAGATCAGATCGGGGATTTGCTGGTTTGGCTGACTGTGCAAGTTAGTTTGTTGATTCGGATCCAGGTGCAGATCGAAGTCCTTCAAATTGTGACGGGTTGGGTGGAGGTTGATCGGCGACGTCGGATTGGCAAGGCCAGCGCAATGGTCTCTCAACGCCAATGGTGGGGAGGCGCGCATGGAAGGATGACTACGCAGCTGGTATGTTTGGCCGGGACTATCATTTATCAGAATGATCTGGTTTATTAGGCCTGGGAGCATCTGATGGGCCTGATATGGGCTGGTAATAAGGGTTGGGCTCTCCTTTTGGGTCCAACCGTCCAACCAATGTTGTTATTTGTATTAATGTTTTTACTTTTTTAAGTTGTCTAGGTTTTCTGCGCATTATGCAAGCAATAAGTTCTTTTGTAGGACGAGTCGGGCTATATGTTCGTGTGTGCACCTAGAGTGTCTTGTTTGCTTTAGGTAGGCGGCGAGTTCCTTGTTTTGTCAAATGGTCGTTGTCGTTTAGTGGTAAAGTGAATATTGTCAGATTCATCTTCCAACGGCAAAATGGTTGAAAAGTTGTTTTAGAATTTGTTGCTATGATGTGTAAACATGTTACATATGTATTGATGTTTCTAAAATGTCACCGCTATTTGAAAGCAAATATAGTAGTCATTAGAGCATTACTCTTTGCTAGTTGGTGTATGTTTGAGTACATGAGTATTGTAGAGGTCTCTAATATTATTTCAGATGTTTATAATTAAGGATTTAAGCTCTATATCATCCTTGTATTCTACTGTTTCATTGATAAAGGCTTGAGAGTAGCTACATCAGTCCTTTATTACAAAAAATAGAAAGAAAGCAAAATCTGTAAATGAAAAAGGAAGAAAAAGGATTGAATGTGAAATGGACAGAGTCGGATCCAGGACCGACCGCACTGGCCCAAAGTCGCTAGCGCTCAGAATTTACAAAACACACGCTTCAATCGTACACTTCGACATGGACGAACCACGGCCGCTCTTTCGAAACCAAGAGTAATCAAACCATTGGCACCATCATTTTCCCACTCAACATTTCGGTATAAATAGGCGAAAACGCACACGAAGCCAGCCGGCTCTATAGTTTGTTGGTCGATCACATTCACTTTCCAACCCAAAACCATCAAAAAATGTCACCGGAAAATGAGCAACACGCGCCAGCCGGATTAAACTACGACGAGACGAAGCTGACACTGGGATTGCCTGGCTCAGGCTCTAAACGTGTCTTCTCCGAGACCGCCACCACCGTCGATCTCAACCTTGGGAGCTCATGCTCGTCGTCAACAATAACTGTTGATGATGAGGTCAAGGCTCAAAAACCTCCTGCCAAGTAAGATTCTGATCCTACCCAAATGGGTTTTGTTTTTTTCTTTTAACTAACTGTGTGAAAATTTGAAATGAATATTTCAGGGCACAAGTGGTGGGGTGGCCGCCGGTGAAAGGGTCTAGGAGGAACTTGATGAAGAGCTGCAAGTATGTGAAAGTTGCTGTGGATGGAGCTCCTTACTTGCGCAAAATGGATCTTGAGATGTGCAAAAGCTATCAGCAGCTTTTGGGTGCTCTTGAGGATTTGTTCTCCTTCTTGACCATTCGTATGTATCTGAAATTCTGAACCTTATCATATATCTAGATTGGAGTAGTTTCGTTATTTGGTCCAAACCCATATCACAATTCACAAGTTTATAATGATTTTTTCTACTTCTTTTGCAGGTAAAGATATGAATGAGAGAAAGCTTGTGGAGCTTGCGAATGGAGTGGAATATGTACCTACTTATGAGGACAGAGATGGGGATTGGATGCTTGTTGGAGATGTACCGTGGAAGTAAGATTTCGAATTTTTAGTGACCTTATTGTTCGATGTAGGATATAGTTTTGACCTCAGTGACAGTTCTAATCCACAGAGGGACAACATATTTGAACTAGCATTCTCTGGTTCATTTCTTTGACTAGATTGTGCAAGGGTCTTAACACTAACCAGTTTTGGGCTTTGAACAGTATGTTTGTGGAGTCATGCAAGCGCCTAAGGTTGATGAAAAGCTCAGAGGCAATTGGATTAGCTCCGAGAACGCCTCCAAAATGCACAAGCAGCAGCTGAAGACGAAGCCTTCTAGTTCTCTGTGGTAATAGAATGATCAATGTATGAATGTACAGAGGCTTTTCTTCTTAATTGGAGAGTTTTGGTTAGGAAGACTAGTTGACATGAATAAGAGTTTGATCTGTAATTAGGCCTTGTCTCAATGCATTTTTCAATGCACTACTCGATGTTGTAGGCTTCGTCTCCCCTTTTTTGGGTTTATCACACTTCATGTTTTACTGCTTTGGACACACAACACTGCACTATATATACAATCTTTGAAATTCTTTCTGCATTTCTTGTTTTCTAAGTGGTATTATGACTGTGATCCTCAGGTTCCTTTTCCAGCACTTCTCTTCTGAGAAAAATGAGGCTAATGAGATCCGATGACTCTCTTCAATTTGTTTGACGACTTGATAATTGAATATGTGCGTTTTCAAATATCTTTAGAAAATGAACAAAAGGTAAGGACCTGAGAATTCTGTAAACCCAAAAGAAAATTATGGCAAGTAATCCCTAATGACGAATTTGGAAATCAGAATGTCTTTGTTAATTGTCGTCTTCACATACAAATCTGTTTCCAATACCTTCTACACAAATGATAACTTAAAAGAATTTCTGATTTAGGAAGTGCAGATTGAAGGTGATGCCTTGGTAGAAATTGAAGTTTCTTCTTCAAAGTTAGTCTTCTAGAGTTTGTATTATAATTAAGGCCGTCCATTCCTTTCCCTTCATTGTAATTCATTGGTGGTCTGTTTTACTGCTAAGCCTTCATAGCTTACCCCTATTCTCCTTGAAAGTTCTCAGTTGTAAATGGAGTGTGATGCTCTTTTGTCATACTTTGATTTGCTTACCGACAAGGTATTCGTAAGGGCGTGAGGCCAATCTATCATTTTGTAAGTTACCATTTTGAAAGAAATCCTTATTTTTGGCTAAAAACAAGTAATTATCAAGTTTTCCTGCACAAATTGGTTCCACAAAAGCAACAAATTGAATCAAAATGCTTTACAAAACTTCATCTTTAAGCTGCTACTGTAAAGTGAAAAACAGCAATATGAGTTTTCAGAATATTGCTTCTTTCGTTACAGATGACTAATGATAAAAGGGGTTTACATTTTCATTTTGTCTTTGCTTGCAAAGGAAGCAATAAGTTGATTTGATGAGACTGAATGGCTCATGTCCCATGAGACTCATCACTTGTCATGCTGTGCTCTCTATCAACTTCTGCTAAACTTCCAGATAGTTACATATATCTGCCAAAATGGTATATTTAAAACTTCCATGTGGCAGTTGCAACAAAATGTTTTCTCATAGCTGGAATAGGGCTCTTTACCATAACAGTGTCATGGGTTATCAATGGGAGACAAGTAGAAGGCTAATCTCTGCCATTCTCATTCTCCTAACCACCATCATAAATGGGGAAGTGAGAAACACAGCTAAGCCAAGGCCTTGTTTTCTTCGCTGCTGCTTGTTACTTCTATATATACCGGCCATTTCTTGGTCTTTTGAGATTGTATTTCGATGGTCTCATATCAGAAAGAAGCAATGGAATTTGAAGGTGCAGGACAAAAACAACAGATGTTATGCTGTGATCATGTCCAAAAACGCAAGGAGGAGAAGGGCTTCTTCTCTGCTTGGTTTGTTCCTCAGTTCTCTCTAATCTTAATTTCATATGTTTCTCATTTCTTGGTCTTGCTACCCTGCATAATATTGGATTACATTGATATTGCAGTTTGTTTGCTACGTTCTGCTGCTGTTGCTGCTATGGTGGCTGCTGCTGTGGCCCTTAGGTTCTTGCAATTGTGTGGGATCAGTACAAAATAAATAATATATGATTGTTATTAGGCTGTAAACAATTGAGTTAATAAAATCATGATTCTTAGTACTTGCATTTACCCTTTTACATTTGAAACAGAGCTTCTCTAATACTCTGATCACCCATGCAATTGACATGTCAAGAAATCAATATTGGGGATCTTACTGATCTTAATGATTAGTTACATCTCAATAACTAGTTACCAAGGATGGGGTTCCTTCCCTCATCAATTTCAATAAAGATGAGGTTCTTTGGATCTGACCCGTTTGGTCCTTCGGAATAAAGCGTAGGAAGGTATGCATTGTATGCTGGCAAGTACCGTGAAACAAAATCCTTTACCTGAAAGATTAAATCCGTCGAAGCATCAGTTTTAGGTCCAGTGGACAATTTATAAGACATAAGTTAATAGAATACAACCTCATCATCGGACATTCCGGGGTTTCCCGCCTCTCTCATGGCAACCTCTGCCTGCAAGTTCAGAGCAAGCAAGCACTCGTTACGCTTAACAATAAAATAATCACAAACAAGGGAAGACATAAATTTGTTGTAGGATGTAAACCACAGCCGCTAACCTGCAGACGCCACTGGTAGACACAGCTGGGATCTTTGATCTTGATTACAATCCATGCTTTGATGAACCTGTCCCATGCATCGTGATAAGCTTCCAGATATCTATTTACCGTCTCTAGCTGTGAAATGAAGATGAAAATTTGAGCTGTGGTTGTCTTTAGAAGAAAACAACACTTCATGAAGTTTGTATTGGCACAAGTAACATCAACAAGGCCCCGTAATGAATTTTCTGTCCTCTAACCTGTGGATCAACTGCTTTGACAACTTCCACAGGAACAGGTTTGAAGCCAAGCATCCAACCTTCAAATAGAACAACCTACATAACCAGCCAAAGGCACATATACAATTGCAACGTGAAATATGTTTTCATGATACTGAAACCACCTAGCTGGTTTACCTTTTGGTGACCAACTGAATTCAGAACCTAAAATAACTTGTACAAACTTGAAATTGGTATGGAAAAATTTCAAAATATAAACGACAGTCCTCTTACAAACTTACAGTAAGTGGCCCTTCCACGTCAGGCCAAGTTGAAGGATCGGCTCTGTCCCCCTTTCCGTTGTAAGCAGACTGCAACAGCAATAAAGTTCAGAAGAAAAATTGAACTAACAAAGCTGGTTTTTTAAAATTAAAAAGAAAAAGAAGAATAAGCAAATTTACTGCTTAAATGGGTGCAGTTACCTTGTCATATCGGGGAAGCTTCATCTTCATACCTGAACATTTTAGGGTGTGAATTAACTAGGAAACAGACAAAAATTCTTGCAGACAAAAATTTGTGGAGAAGAATCACCTTCTTTACTCAATTTGCTTAGAGCAGTCAGTGTCTCGACAGAAAATGGAAGGTCATGGCTGCCAGCATTTCCACGTAACTAGAAATGACAAGGAATATCAGAGAAGGAAATGTTATTCAATTTGTCAACTCTTTTTTTAAGTCGACAATCATTTATCAGGTAAACTGATTGCTACCTCTAAAAGTGCATTTCCGGGATGTGCTTCTTTTAGTTTAGCCTACAATTTGAACATAACCATAATCAGAAATTGAATTTAAAAGGATGTATAACAATCTCCCTAAAACTTCCATAAGACTATACCTGATTCTCTGCTGTCAAATAAAAGTCATCAATGGATATTGTGGCAGATTTCCTGAGATATGAATAGATGTAATCAACATGAATTTTTTATTGATTTGATAAATCATCTAGAATATCAATTGCTCATATCTGACCCGCCAGTAACTTTGAAAAGATAATCAAGAGCAAAGACAAGTGTAGTCTTCCCACAACCTTGTGGTGCACTAAACCCAATCTGCATCAGACCAAATGTCAGCACTAGAAACTAGATTATAAAAATATGTCAGCAATGCCTCTTCAGAAATGCCATCACCCATCTGAAAACGTGTATGTAAACACTAATATAAACATGTATGCCAATGGATAAACTTATTATGAGGAGTGGGGACCATTGAGTAAATAATGATATACCACAAGAGGAGGTATATCTTCTCCATCTTTGTACTGGGATCTGTGCTGAGATATCTGATCTTCACACCAAAAAAAGACCGGAAGATAGTAGTGATACAGCCTAACTTTCTGAGGAACTGAGAGGTCCAATTCATTGAGCTGAAACAGCCGACACAGGTGTAACCCATATGCCAACCATTTGTCAATGGATTCAGCCACACCATCTGGGGTTAGACCCAGGCTGTTCATCAATGGACCTGAGCTTATAAACTCATAAAGGTCCTCTACAGAAGAAACCTCTGCAGCCTTTGTTGGAAACACGGAATGCAATGGAACCTCGACACATTCACTGCCAGCAACATTATTGTAAAGCATGGAATTGTCTTGTATCCAGGAATATCCACTGCCTGCAGTACGAGTCCCTGAGAAACAAAAGGACGTGAGGATCATCCATGAATCTGTCCACATCATTAGACAGCGCCTTACAGTAACTAGTTAAGTTTCAGTTTCAGCCATGATAAATCATGCACAAACTATTCAGATTCATTAATTACTCGATATTTTTCAAAATTTCAGATGGTATATCCATCTTCTAGCATACATACAATGTCCTATATGATTTCCAATCCACAAATATGCCATTTATTTTATTTTTGTTTTTATTTTTAAAATAAGGAAAAGAATGCCAAAGCATAGCTAACAGACGGAGATTGTAGCCAGTCATAACAAATATCAAGATTTCAAATATAAAAAGAAGAAATTCAGAGTAAAAGCTTGAGAGTAGTTAGGACTTAGGAGGACAATTCAAATTCACTAAGAATGATGATAGAGTCAGTTAAATAACATGAGTATGAGTCATGAGCAAAATAATGATTAACTATATAGAGGGCTATTTTAGCTTATCATAGATCCACTTCAGGTACTGAGGTGTCTTAGTTAAGCAAGGTAGCTAGTTCTTTCACGCAAGAACTAGGAGGTTATACCATGGAAGAGATGGGCTTGTGAGGAAGAGGGCTAACTTTCAATCAGTGAAATTTACATATTTGTGAATAAGAGACCTTGACGTTAGAAAATGAAGAGAATAGGAAGCAACAGTGCATCTAGATAGAGAAGCTCGCCAATAATTAGAATTCACAAAGAGAAAACAAGGATATAAGCTCACTACTCTTGAAGAATCATCCAACATATCCAAAGAAAGAACTCGCGGGAAACTGAGATGAACAGTTAAGGGTGAAATTTCAAGAATCCATCCCAGAAGGCTTAATGAATGCTTCCAGTTCCAGATATCTTATGGTAGAAACCTCCTTGTGTAACGTTAACTTCCTTCGGTTCTTTGTGTTGAGAACAAGACAAATAGCTTCGTGTTAATATTTGGTTTGAGTTCATAAAGTTTTCATTCCAAAAGCACCACAAATACTGGATGTTTACCTTCTACAATAATCTTTGTAGGCATACTTTCAATTTTGTTTGGTTTCATATCGAGTGATACACAAGAATTCCTACTCACTCCATCAATATATGCATAAGAACAGCAGAAAACAAAAAAGAAGGCTGACAACAAACATCAGGTTAACGCCCCTCCCCCCCCCCAAGTATGGATTATCTGGTTCCGTCCCTGGGGAGTAAGCCATGGCTGCATATAGCAGAAAATATCTAAAATTGAATCAAAATAACTACGATATGCATGCCAAACACAATGATGAACAAATACTCCAGTCATCAGAGATGTTGTATGAATATCACGTTACAAGAATCTTCACATGATCTTGAACAACCTAATTTACAAGGCATGATATACACTGAAGGGTTTTCAGATTGAATCTGAGCGTATCCTATAATGAGATATCAATTTCAGAAAAGAAAACAATGGAATATCCACAGTTCAATTTCAAATTTGACAATTAATGTCCCACAGTTACTCAGCAACCAAGAGGGGTCACCCGATTATGTTTTCTTCAGGGCAAGCGAAGGACACGACCCCATTATGTTCTTAAAAAGTAAAAGTAATCATCAAGGACATAAAGCATCAAGGACAGAGATAATATGGCTACTCTGAATTTTATCTCTTTCTACAACCATCTTACTTAATGCAGGTTTATGATTTCTCTTTCTTTTTTTCCATTTCCAGCTTCTTCAGGAAACCACAAAAAGCAATACCAATCATCCTTTTCTGATTCCCCGTGAAATTTCTTAGTTTAACCATCTATTGTAGTTTAACCAAGACAAGAACTTCTCAAAGAATTTTTCCCATTTCTTTTTCTCATGAAAAAAGTTCTCAATCTTCCCAAAGGGAGATTGATATATACATGTAACAAGAATCAAATTCACAGTGAGCAGTAAGAAACAAACAGTAAATGCAACAGAGAAGTAACCGAGAAACAGAAAAATTACCAGACTTTGAGAGGTGGGCGGGCATTGAAAAGAGCTTGGATGAAGAGTTTGGTCTGTTTGTTCCATAGAGAGAGAAAGAGATAACAGAGGAGTGATAAGAATGAGATAGATAAAGTAATTTAGTATTGCTAATGCATTTGGTTAGATATGATAGATTATTATTGGAAAAAGAGAGAGGTGGCCATGGCAGAGATATGATATTCAAAGCAGCCATTGTCATCTCGCTCTCTCTGTCTTTCAGTTTCTGTTTCTGTGATTAAGGTGCTGCAGAGTTTAGATTATAAACAAATGGTGAGGGTGGTGTGCGAGGACAAGTGAGACGACAGTAGCCAAGTACTAAATTACCCTACCTTAATCAACTGTCTTTGTCGTCTTGTTGTGGCCGTGGTGGCCGCTCAGCCGTCGTATTCTGACTATAAGTGACGCAAACTGTAAAGGAATGACGTCAGGATGCTTCGTTTACGTCGGATGCGCACTTTGCAGTCTAAGGTACTTGATTTCATCTTAGATAGATAGAAAGAAAGAGGTTATTGATACGTATCATCATCCTATGCCTATCCAATATTGGAAGAGGTACAACCGTACAAGCTTTGAAGGATTGTGATTTGGTGACCAACTAGTACTTCCGTCTAGGCAACCAACCTATACGAAAAAATGGTTATCTTTTGATGTGGATATGATCCTTCTTCTAGGGATGTTTCTCACAAACTCGGGTTTAAGATTTTTAGAGATCAAGATTGACGTTTTGCATAAGGGAGATGACTACGTTTCATCGGATTGTGAACCAAGATGGACACTAGAACTATAAAAGCGACTATTCATCTATTATGAACTATACCATATATAAGCCATCAAACGATCTTAGACGAATCCATCTAGAAAAATTTGTTGATTGCAATTCACAAAAGCAATATTGCAGAAACAATAATTGTGAGCAAAGATCCAACCTATCAAATATGAAGAATGTCTCTGCTAGAGGGGTGTCCTCTGTGGGTTGTCGATTGTCTCCCTCCGGCGGACACCTTGGGGATCTTGCTAACCTTCTCTAAGCCTTGCATTACAGGTCCTATGTATCAGGTAGGACCTATACGTTGATTATCTCCTCTTAATTATCCTTCAATAACGTCTTATGGTTACTTCCAGAAAAACACTGTAACAATAAAGTGACTTGATCAAATACACTGGACACTTGTGAGAGTTTGAAGGCCATGCTAAAATACACAGAACTAACACTTTCTTTGTAAACATTTGTCCAACATTTTCACGCTATGGCCAAAAAACCAAGAACCCTTACATCCTTGGTCATTTATATATATCTACATTTCTACCGATTTATTAGGTTTTGGGGAGTGTTTGGTTTACAGACCCAAAACAAAAATGTAGCATTGCAACATTCATCTGAATTGAACCCAGAAGCATCCATAGAATATCAACATTAAGTTGTTAAAATGCTGTAGGAAAACATTCATATAATATCAGAAGTCTAAGTGCCAATAAAGATTGGTAGATTAAAGGCTCTGGCAGTGAAAGTTACTATTCAGTAGATATGCTCAGTTAAACCGTTGTCACATCTCAATTACGTGCTAAATTTATTAACAAATTATCTATCCAAGTTCAGTACCTAGTGGCCATACATCATTACATCCCTAGTTAAGACGCAGGTCGGATGAAGCACAAACCCAGGTCAGAAAATCTATGAACAAGTATTCAACAAACTGGGCAAAAAAGTGAATATAAATGGAAAGGAGACATCAGGTACAACCTCATGGAGAGATGGAAAACATCCAGAGGAAACTTCTTCCGAAAAGTACATGAGTCTCAGTAGCTGTTAGTTGTCCCTTGAAACTTGTCTTCAAAATAGTGTTTCAATAAGCTTTGGGGATGATAAAGCCGCCACGAACTTGAACTGATACAAGAATAACCACCTCAATAGAAAATAATATCCCAAATTTGGCATGATGATCACCATATGGAACAAATAAAAGAAGTACTAGCTTCTTCTTATACTGGCTATTTGATTACCTTTGGTTGCTTGTACTTCATTCGTACCGCACTCAGAGGACAGCCATTTGTGTTCAATTGCAAATCTTGCAAAGCAAGAACTGGAATCTTCAAATCTGATGGCTTGTAAGAGGTATAGTGTTCTAGGATTGGATTCTGTTAGAGTTACAATCAAAGTTATTACTTTCAGTTCATCTTCAAAAGTTGCAAGAAAATAATGAAACTAGAAGGGAGAAAAGGCAGACCCATGGGTGACTAGACTGGTCTAAGGTCCATTTGGAAAGAAACACAGCTGATGCAGCAATCATTGAAGAAACAAACTTCAAAAAGCCATAGTCAACCAGTGCTAGTTCGGAAAGATAATTGGCCAAGCACTCCAGCTCGAGGCTAGGGATCTGGAATATTTTTTATGAGATAGATTTGTAAGTCGTTCTTCAAACAAAGGTCAAACCAAAGTGACTGGTATTTCCAAACAAGGCTAAAATCAGCCTTAGCTAATCATATTACCTTATAAGAAGCTTGTGCTACAAAAAGAAATCGCCTGAAAACAAATATGCATTAAGGAATATTTAATAGTATATTGAAAATTGTAACATTGATGCAAGATATCATATACACCAAAGTACCTCAGGAAACTTTTTGCTGTTGGTGCAAAAAGCTGAAAGCCTAAGTACTTCAAGACTTGATTCTCCATTTGCAATACCTGCCACGTTCTTTATTATTGAAGAAAAAAAAGACAGGGAAAGAACAAATGGATACCTTAAAATCATAACAAATACATGAACACACAAAAATTCTACCACATGTCTGAATATATATATATATATATATATATATATATATATAATGTGGGTGTTAATAAAGGCATCTCCAGGCTCACAAAGGTCACAAAACTGATGGCATTAGAGTTGCATGAATCAACTGGATATCTTTCATCTCCAGTCTAGACATTATACTTATTAAGGAGCACCCTTACCATGCATTTAATCATTCAGTGTCACTTGGCTATAAGAATCTTTTTAGTATTATTTGAAAGACATAAGTCTATTTAGAAAGAAAAAGAAGGGGCAATGACATACATCTTCTTTCGTGTAAGTGTTGTCTGTCACCAGACAAAATTCATCCAAACGTGGTGCACAAATTTCTTCATATTTCCTTCAAAACAAAGGAAAACAACATTATCATCCTGTCAAACAACTTGTTAAAATTTTGGCTTGAAAATATATATAAGTAAAGCCTTTAACTTTCTAATTTTAGGAACTCTTTGGAAAGACTAGTCACTGAATTTAATTGGTCTAATCTTTCTTTCATCACAATTAATCATATTTATGCTGGAATTATTTACAGAAATTCAGCAATGATGTCTCAAACTTATTTGGTAAAAATCAAATGCTGTCTATAGACACAGTCATAGATCCTCTTTCCTCCCTGTCTAATGGGCCTTGATTTAAAGGAAATTAGCAATATTGAACAAGTTAGACAACTGCACTATCCTAAAAAGTTTGAAGCTATTGGGGATAGATGTATCAAGCTAACACCATCCCTCTCACTTTCAACCATCCTACATGTGGAGAGGCAGATGCAATAGAGAGAAATATAGGTGCAACCCCACTATGCAACTTGCAACCAACTAAGAAGTGGGAATGGGGAGTGAAGGTCCCGAAGTCAGTTAATCCTGCACACAGAGCTTAACTACACCATTTGAGACAACCTACTAGACGTCAAAAGCTAACGCTTTTAGGAACTGAGTGGTTTTCATTAAGTATTATTTCCAGCTTTTCATTAAGTATTATCTCCACCGGAATCAACCTAATATAGAATTGACAACGGTTGATATACCTTGTTAATAGATCTTAATCAAATCATCACGGAGAAGTAATGAAGTTAACCCAGTCATAGGTTGGAAAGCTTACGAGGCAATCAACATGCAAGTGATGCCAAGCAGTTGAAGTCTGTGTCTTTCAATGTAGTTCTTGGAGAGAAACCAATCGATGAGATATACTGTGAGGTAAAGGGTATCTGGCACCAGCTTGTAATCCTCTGACACCTGAAACCAAGAGTAATTTGTAAGAAGCTAATATGTATTAGGATCCATACATTTGACGAAGCAAATAAGCATTTCATAGTGGAATGGCCAAATACAAACTACAAAGCACAAACTTGCAAGCTGTGTATAATTAACTGAACAAGTTGAGCAAAGTGAAGAATGAAATGCAAACTCAGAATTATCTTAGAAGCAGGTTAACAATACTACGTAAATCTGTTTAAACATGTAATCCCATTTGATAATGACTTGGTTTTAAAAGGCAAAGCCCAGGTAATTTGAGGGGATTGTAACTTTGCATTAAGGAAAAGACCATAACATAAAGCAACATTGATTTCCTGCATCACATACAGCAATGAACCAAAGATTGCAAAATGTGCCATGGTAACACATCCAAAATGAATAATTCATCTACATAGTAAGAAAGAAAAATGGGACTATCCTCAGTAATACAACTTAAATTTCGAAGGAATGCAGCATCCAAATGGCTCATACATGTTGCAGCCTGATGCTTAATCAGATACATGACATTGATATAACCAATATTAGGAAAGAAAGCAGCTAACCTCAACTAGCCAATCAATTAGAATACCACGCATACTTGTGGATATATCGAGTTGTACCGTTTCCATAAAACTAGGATTTGGCCTTCGGGAAAGCTGTAAGACAAAAAAAAGCTAATCAATTGTCACATGGAGAAAATAATAAATGATGAGGCCATGGAAATGCATGGAAACAATGTATCAAGGTAGCATGGAAATAAATTCTCCAAAAGAATAAAGCCAATAAACAAAAAAGGTATCAAGGAAAAGCATTTGATTATCATTTTCTAATCAAGGGAATGGGATATGTTCTAAAAACTTGTGACAAAGTAGTAGGCATATCAAACAGAATGGCGTATCAATGCGTCATAGTTGCATTACACCGTTTGAAATTGAGATAGTTATGCTTTGGTAGACTCTCTAATTACATCTAAATCATTGATATTCATAATTGAATAGTGGATTAACGATTACTGTAAACCTTCAATCAGTAATTGAATATATAGAAGATGTAGAACTAGAAGATGGAACTTTTATTACAAATAATAGTATCACATGAACAGCACAAACCTCTGCAACACGCAAGTTGTTATAGATATCAGGGGCATAGAGGCTACACA
The DNA here is from genome assembly GCA_951800085.1 of Comarum palustre. Lineage (NCBI taxonomy): Eukaryota > Viridiplantae > Streptophyta > Magnoliopsida > Rosales > Rosaceae > Comarum > Comarum palustre. The sequence goes on from OX637572.1 coordinate 16,090,833, forward strand.
ATTGAGGATCCTTGTGACCAGCATCAATATCAATAATATCCGGTTTACTCGATGTGATCATGTTCATCAAAAGGCTACCAATTTCTGCACAATTTAATAGAAAAGGTCACAAATTACTGCATATGATGGACATATAACAAGATAAAGAAAAAAAATTAGCATTTGGCATCTACATGCAGTAACACAGAAAACATTGTATTGCAATGACATAGTTCAACAGCATTATAATGACAAAAGTAATTTTATCTTATATGGAATGCAATAGAAGAGGAAAGTATTTTCTGCAGAATGCTAACATCTAGGCAATGTTGTTTAATGATTGATTTAAGATGACTTAGGTGAATAATTACTGCTCTCCCGTTCTTATTTCAAACTAGTTAGCCGTGAATCAGCAATAACTATTTTGATTATAAGCAGTACAGTATGGAAGATTCTAGTCATATATACTCTTTAAGCTACTAGAGTTGCATTTGAGTTGCAAAGGTATTTTCTACTGAAGAAAGTACCACATGCAATTGCTAGTAATATACCAGATTTCTAAAATGACAAACAACCAATATCTGAAGGTGAAACCTGCTCAAACTAGGCCTTCCAAGCTCATATAGCTCCTTGAACTCCTCTGTTTCAAATTACAGACATTTAGAAAATTCACCCATGACAGATCGGTTTCTTATCCTTCTAGGGTATGAACTGGTGTAATCAAAATGTGGACAAGAGTACTAAACCCAAAGTATATATTGGTAAAGGGTATCAAGATATTTCACTATTTATAGCTGCCAATGGTTTCTATGTGTTTGGAGGTGAGAAAACAAAAGCAAACCTTTATTAGGATGACTATGGACTTCTGAATCCACTTCAGAACTCCGATGTTCCAACTGATAGACAGGTATAGCATTCCCACTTACGGTAGCCAAGTGAAAAAATTTGTCGCCATCTTCCAAATTCATTGAATGCATAAATTTGTCCGATGTAAGTTCTGTTTTTATTGTTTCAGGCACAACATCCGGTTTCAAATCTACATCAGTGGAAGGGGTCATTTTTGTGACACTTGCCAGAGATCTTTTAGCTGGCTTCCTTTTCTTAGCCTTCATTCAGAGAAATAAGAGGGCAAGTTAAGATTCTTGAGGGAGACAAGTGGAAAGATAAAAGGTCTTGGAACAAAAATATCAACTTACTAAACCTTTTAATAAGAAAGAGACATATAACTGGACACTAAGACTCCCGACAACAATCCTTCAAGTATACATATTAGATTATGATCAACCAAAGAACTGTAAACTGATATCTCTAAAAGTTCTTGATCATTGTACAACCAAGTGTACTATAGAATTTATCCAATATTCATGAAATCACCAGAATTTGTATTCTGAAAATAATCTAATTAATAGCATATTGACCTGAACTTTAGTTGCATTGAAGCAGTCCCCATATGAAGGTTTACAGAAAGCATTGGTTACATCCTGAAGCACTGCCCTCCTCTTATTCTGGATGCATGCATTACCACCCTCATTCTCGTTTTTCTCTTCCACATAAGCTCTCTTTGGATTGGCTTGTAAAGCCGGCTTCTGACTCTGCTGTGGGGGTTGTGTGCATGCTTTTAATGGGGGAAACTGTCTGGATGTATCTAGTGAAGCAGCTCGAGCACGTGTTATTCGGACAGGAAACTCTTTGACATTTGCAGTAGCCAGATTCTGTCTCTTCATATTTGCAGGAATGAGAGACGAACAGCCCGCCACACTAAACAGAACCAGTCAAAGCAACCTGAAACAAAAGCAAAGGGCCCAACAAAATCAAGAACAATCCAAAATGGTGGGTAAAACACAGACATACTGATGGAGACATCAGGAAACATGACATTTCTAAGCAGATCTCCAGGTATGTAGTAACGCAACTTCAAAGTGTAACCTATTAATTTGAAAATCATGATAAGTACGTAATCATGCAATATAGTAGTCTGCTTTTTGTGCACTACTATGTTAGTAAGGAAAAAAATAAGTTATTCAAACACAAAGGAAATTTGAAATCTCATATGGCTATACAAGTTCTAAACAATCTCCAAAAGAGATACATTACATGGAGAGCCAGTAAATAGCAAGTTCTTATCACAACAGATACAGATCAACTGAATAGATTTGCTTCTAATCAAATTCAAATGATAGACACATTGAAAACAATTTGGGCATCATTTCTGGTATCCAATTCAACATGTTTCCAGAACACCCAAGAATATCATGGTCAAGGACACAATAATGAGGGATGTAAATGTAAATAACATTCTAAACCCAAGTTCTCTGAGAATACATTAGACTCTACTCCGGCCACACCCATCCATCAAACTGTGAAGTGGAATCAAAATTCAGGAAAAGTAAAAAATTGCTTGGTGAGAAAAAGAACTTCAATTTGAGTGCTTGAATTTCAGCAACTCAGATCAGATAGAAATGAGGACTAATAGAACGACCAAAAGCTTAGTAAAATCGTCAGCATCACGCTGAGCTCTTCAGTGTTAAAACCCCCAATTTGATCAAAAACCCATTTCTGAAACCCATTCAAAATTCTTCAAAATTTACACATAGAAAATGAATTACCATAACAGGAAGCAAAACCCACTTTGCAAAGTTTTCACATTTCACGTAAAACCAAAGAAAAGAGCCAACTTCAGTGAAGTAGGAGCTTCAAATATTCACCCCAGAATAAGAAAGATTGGATCTTGAAGCATTCATTCACTTCCTTTTTCCTCCAAGAACAAAAGGGTACACAGTGAACCATATAAGGAACCCAAACCCAGTAAGAATTTCAACAAATAGCAACAGATCCAGTAAACCCTAATTGATTTGTCCCAAGAACAAAACCATGAAAATGACCACAACCCATTAATAAAATCCACAAATTGTGAGATGCAAATGAGGAAAGGCATTGCCTTTCTGGGTTTAAGAGGTTGACCTGAATCTGTGTTCTAAGCTCTGAGCTGAGCGAGAGAGAGGAGAGAGAAGATAAAAGTGTGAGCGGGATGGGGTAAGAATTTGAAAACTGTGAGGTTCTGAGAAAACACAGTAAAGAAGGAGAAAAAGAAACCGACCTGAATATATTATGAGTAAATTCGAGGGTTTCTTCCATGGTGATGTTGACTGTTTTGACCGGGAAAAAAGGTGGAATTTCATTCATGGTGGTGGTGGTGGTGGTGGGTATTAATTTTTTGGTTTTATCTCAGCCTTCTGGGGCGTAAGAGTTGGAGTGGTGTTCTTTTGAATGAGTTGACTATCCATGGAAGATGAAATTTTACAGAGTGAAATGGTGAGAGTGAACCAAGTCAAACTAAAAATTGGGGATGGATAAAGAAATTTACCTTGTAGATTTGTATTTGGTACTCAAAATGGTAAGTTTCTAGTATGGTAAGATAAGGGCATCAGCGTCTCAAACCGTTCAAATTTATGACTATATAAAAATTTGCAACAGTTCCTATAAGGGATTAAGTTTTCCTTAAGTTATTAGATTCTATGATCTAGGAATTTCTATTTGGAAATTAATTGGAAATGAATGTGTGTTGCTATTTGATTGAGATGCGGCTAACTAGAATATTTCCTAAAACTATGGAAGATTGATTAGCCAAAATGCTGCATTGGTCATTTTAAGAGCTTCTTTAGCAGCTTCTTTATAATTTATTTATTATAGAGAAGTAAATTACAAAATCTCTAAAAGAAAATGAGTTTAACTGTAATAGATCTTCTATTTTATTATACAACATTAAATGTTTTTTGTATAATTTATGTATCTATATAAATATTATATATTAATTCAAATTAAGTCCTAAATTTAATGTTAAATTTATCAATTTTATGACATTCTTCCTTTATTAGAAAAGACATAATGCATTTTATAAGGAAAATAATAAATTTTAGGGATTTATAGATGAATATAAAAATTCTGTGAATCCTATAGATATAGAAAATGTGTTTCTCTCTCTTCTCACTTTTTGTAAAATATATAATGCTTTACATGATTTGTTAGAACCAAAATATGATGTTTTTTCTCTAAATTTGAGATAATTCTAGTCTTACATGAGCCGTTGAAGATGTTTTAAACTAACAAATATAGACCAAACTATATCAAGTTTGTTTTGTCTCTTTTAAAACGCGATGTTCAACTAATATTACTTGAAAATGTCAAAATGCATTAGAATAGGAATCCCAAATTTGAGCTATATCATTGTTGATGAGTGTTTCAATGAGCTTAGTTGGTTTTAGTTGTCATTTTATTTGCAGATTAACCAAATTGATCATTCCTTCCTTCCCGCTTCAGAAACCCTAAACCATTGCATGTAATGGTAATATAATGTCGAAATAGCAGTCCCTTGTTCCTTTTTTCCTTGTAGCTAGGGTTGTATTATACTAAATGCTCTCCAGATATATTCCATTGATATTAAGAATTTGGAATCCAGCTTTCTGATCCAGAAGTCTTGGTCATCTATATGCACATTTCTTTAATAGCCCATCAAACTACGGGATCGAGTAGTAATGGATTCGAGGGGGAGAAAGCCTTTTGAATTTTAAAACGAAATGAGAGGATTTGAAACTCAAAGCTCCAGTAAGAACTAGCTGGATGTGGGTAAATTACCAATTAACACGTGATCACTCTCAGCTTTATTATTACATTTTGATAATTAGACTAATTGAGATATGAAATATGGAGGGAGAGAGAGAGAGCTGCAAATAGCCAACGCCCCGGGGAGAATTAGTTTAACCTCTCAGATAGTGGAAGGTGAATTAGTCTCATCTGAAATCCCATACATGATTCAGTTCCATGGCACTTTCAGAACTTGCATCTTCAACAACGTCATATTTCGAAAAAGCTTTTCTGTGGTTTGCTGTAACGATTAGTATATATATGCCATGCACCTTATCTTAATCAAGGCGTTATACTGATAGATTTTGAAGTTCTAAAGCACTTGGCGTTATACTGTTGCCAAAAACGAGTATAATGGTGTTTTGGTACAGCTTGTTTTGTTCCAGCTTCTGTTTGATTAATGGTGTTTTGTTTCACCCCTATGCTTGTAACAGCAACCAAGTTGGGAGATACAGGGAGGAGGCAAGTGTCAAACTCCTAAACGGTGTTAAAGTAGCAGCGAGGTATGGCAACTGTAGATTGCATTATTATGCAGGACGTGTTTGTTTACCACGGCTGAGTGGGTTACTGTGTAATAATTCCATATGTTGAATTGACATTGAATTGTTTTGGGTAAAATAATTATTTTGGAAGATAATATAAAAAATTATTTGTGGTGTCATTTTTTTAAAATATAACCATAGGTTTTTCATTGATAGACAAAAGTCAGAATGTCATCATACAAAAGTCCTGAAAAATAGGACAATCAAACACTATTACATTGAAACATTACGCTCATTCACGATTCGGAGACCCCAAGATCCCACTATCGCCTGACGCGATCAGGACCGCCCACTCTTAGCTCAAGTGAACTGTGAGACACCGATAATTTTATTTAATTTTCCGACACATTTAGGGTTTAATTCCGATTACTTTTCAGTACGTCGTAAATTTTCATCTAACATCTTCACGTTAGGACACACGTCGCCACATGCGTGAAAGTATTTACGGAATATTTTCCGGCACTTCATGTATTTTTCGTACAACTTTTACGATTTAATTTGACATTTGGTTGTTTTTAAATAGTTTTCGAAAAAGAATTTGGTTTGGTAAATTATTTTGAAAGTGGGATTAAATCGTGGCCGTTGATTCGATCGTCGAATCGTGGCCGTTGATTTCTTTTTAAAAACCCTATCTCCTTATCTCTTCTTATCCACTCCCTCACCTCTCTTTTTCTCCTTTTATTCTTTCCTCTTTCTTTTCTCCTTCACTTTCTGTTTTGGCCTCTTTCCCTTTCGAGAGACTCTCTCTCCTTCTTCTTCGAGCAGCTCGACAGAGCCACCCAGGCAGACCGCCCCCGCGCGCGTCGACACTCACCGCCGCCTCCATTCGCCTCGCCCCGGCGACCTTGCCCAGGCCACCAGCGCCGCCCAGCAGAGGACGAAAACTCGAGAGCACCGTGCATTCAGGGTCGAACTGATCCTGAGTGTTTGAAGAGCAAGGAAGCTCCCAGGCGCCACCAGGAATTGCCCAGGAGCAAGGAGGAAGGAGGAGAAGGCCAGCGGAGCTCCGCCGGAGGGGTTCTGCCGGAAAAACCAGGGAGGAAGCTTCAAGGTAAAATCTCGATCTTTTCTTCTGTTTGAGGAGTTGTTGGATAGCCTAAGGTGTGTAGAAGGAGGAAAGATGAGTCAAAGGACTCGATTTGGCCGGAAAACCGACCTATTCCGGCGACACAGTCGATCGGAAACCGGCACGGTAAAAACCAGAGTTTTTACAGTGTCAGTTTCACAGTTTTTCCCAAGAGGTAAAGTTACCAAATTACCCCTGACAGATTAAATAATTACATTTACTATTTACTTTAACTATTTACTGTACAGTTAACTTTTTACTGTTGACTTTTACTATTCATCGGTTGACTTTGACCGTTGACTTTTACTATTTCAAAATTGACTTTTGACTTTTACCGTAGAACACATACTTTTACGTTTTCGATCACTACGGTTAAATGTTTTAAAGGCTTTTGATTTACAAACATGGCAAAACAACGTAAGTACTGAATAAGAAATAATCTTGAATTCTCGCCGGTTCGAGAATCGGAGTGTTAAATAAGTTAGACACTAATGTCAGAAAGATAAACAAAGAATGTTTATCAAGTCATAATCATAGATAGAAAATCCTCGAATTGCATATACCTGACTCTCATTGTTATCTCACCCACAGACTCAGGAGCACATCGACGTTGGCTTCAAGAGGACCAGGAGTTGGAGCGCAGCCAGCTGTATCAGCATATCAGATAGTAGGGGGCACGCCCAAGGGGCGAGCCGAAACCCTCCCGGGTTGGTGGCTTTTCTTTACTTATATATAAAAGTATAGCTGCATGTTTTATTATATGACCACAGCATTTGGTGTGCGTGTGTGCGTTTGGATCAAAAGAGTAGCACCGTTGTCCTGATTTCCGGTGTTTGGCCTGAGAGCGACGGGACCTAGCTTTTAGACTACACTTTCCACGGTGTCGATGACCGTGAACCTCCGGAGGGGCAATACCCTGTTTATTTTAATTATCTCACTTACGCTCGTCTCGCACAGAGTTAAGCGAGACGTAAGTGCGGTGCGCTGTTACGAGAGATTAGTTGGGCATTAGCTGTAAATGGACGCTCTCGCTACTATTCGTTTATCGACGCATAGGTAGTTGGCCCCGGTTTGCTGTGAAGACAAACCCGGGATATTCGGCCATGTGGATCCTGAGAGTTCTTTCTTATATGGTCAACATGTTTTACTCGAGCTTTGCGTGCGTGGCTATTTCATATGTTTTAAATGCCCTTGACGTATTACTATACGTTTTACACTTATGTAAACTATATGCTTTCTCATGGGTTTAAAACCTTGACTTGGTTGGCTTTGGGCCCCATTTGGGTTAGCGAGGAAGAGTTGCTCACCCCTACATCTTTTCAGGTCTTCAACACCCATCTTTGGAGGAGCTGGACTAGGAGCTCGTGGAGCGACGTCGGTCATCGTGCACTTCTACTTTCGGGGACACCCGTTCTGGTGTGGGCTCCATATCTTATGATTTCTGTCTTATGATTTCCGTATTTAGTATTCTTAAATAATCTGTTGCGTACTTTGAGACATCATTCAAGCTTGTTATTTCTGAGACCTTTTTCCTTTTTTTATATTTGTCTCGGGTATTTTCATTTGCTACCTTCCGCTTGTAAAATGATTGTATGCTATTCTGCACATTTGTCATTTCATATTTGACTTTCATATTATTTGTGTGCTGGTTATTTCTTTTATAGCCTTGTGGTTTCGATCCGGAGGGTTATTAATACGTCCAAGGACGTATTGATTTCTCTCTAGACCGGGGTCACGGCGGTTACCGTCGTGTTTCGGGGCCGGAAATAGTCCTGGGATGCGACAGAACCGTCGCCGCCACCTGCTCGATCACCCTTCTCCTAGAAAAAACCGTAGCAGAGAGGGACCGACAATTTATTACACAAACTATTTCCAAAAAATAGTAACAATACAAAACAAACCCTAATGGACCTAGAGTAAAGCCCCAAGCCCATTGAGCCCACATACGGATTGAGACAATGAGGGTTTGGATCCTTAACCCAGCCCACGGTTGACCCCTGGTAGTCTGCTAGTGTCGTTTCCCCATAATCGATGTGCCGCCTTCGACCTCCGTCGGTCAAGCAACAGCTCACATGTCTTACCCATGTCCTCAATCGCCCGACCCGAGGATAACCACCAGCCCGGGTGCATCCTTCATCGCCTTCTGCTACTGGATTCCCTGCACAAATCTGGAAACCAAGTGCAAGAGGAGTGCGACGTGATCTGAGTGGATTCAATCGCTCCTTGCCTGTTCAGATTGAGTGGGCATCCCAGCTGCATCAACTATCCCCATCAACAGCCCCAAACCTGCCACCAGCATAAGCACTGCCATTGGCCGAACTCAAAGCTCCAGAACCTCTCCCAGCCCCAATCTCACATCACCTCGACAAACATCTTGTCCGGGGGCACTCGTAGCACATCGGCGAGGCCATATCCCTAGTCTGACGCCGCTGCGCAATCGGACGAGAACTAGCAGCACACTGGATAAAGTTTTTTCCCCACTATATATATTATGTGGTACCGTTGATCATTCAATTTGGGTAAAATTTCGTATGTTGTTTATTTCAATACTATTAGCATTGACAAGTTGTGTCTAGTGGGCAATGTTCTAAAACTCGGCCTAGTCGGCCGAGTACTCGCTAGTCGGCGTCTACTGGAGGCTATTTTAAGGAAATCAGAGTAAAAAGTTGGCCGGAAGAAAATCAGTTAAGTAGTCGGCCAAACTCGAAAAAAATCGGCCTAACTTGGAAAAAATCGGCTCAACTCGGTAAAAAATCGACCCAACTCGATAAAAAAAATCAGCCAAACTCGGAAAAAATCGGCTTAACTCGGAATAAATCGGCCTCACTCATGGAACCCATTTCAGATCTGCAAATCTACAGGGAAAATACTTGCATCAATACCGGTATTGACGCGTATGTACATACTCTCCTTTATTTACATATTTTTACCAATGTAAATCATAATCTTAGCCGTTCAAAAATTTAATTAACCAATTAAGATCACATATGCAAAAAATCAATTTAGAAAATGATCGTTTACTCAACCAAATACTTCAATCAAATGGACAGTTATGATGAAAGTTAGCAACCTCATGAATTACCGTCTATTTGATTGATGCATTTGGTTGAGTAAACGATCTTTTTTCAAATTGAGTTTTTACAGAGATGATCTTGATTGGTTAATTAAACTTTTGGAACGACTAACATTATAATTTACATTGTTAGAAGTATGTAAATAAAAGAGAGTATGCATACACGCGTCAATACCGGTATTGATGCAAGTATTTCCCAATCTACAACCATTTACCCATCCACTTGACTTGCTCCTTAATTGATTATAAGCAAAACCAAATCAACCAAACATGGATGACGCTTCATTCATCTGGAAAAATGGGCAAATGAAACCAAATCATCATTCTCTTCACAAAATCTACCAAACCCATCATCATCCCAAAAAATACGAATTGAATCAGCCATATCAGCTCGAGCTGTGAATCAAACATAAGAGAGGAGAAGACGACCAAGTTTGCAGCAATTTGATCCAATTTTGGTTGTATTCGATTGAAACAGAAAATTATCCTATAATGGAAAAGATATCTATGAAGAAGAAGAAGAAGTATAGAATGCCAAAGAATCTTTTTTAGAAGAAAAAAAACTAAATAAATTAAAAGCAACAGGACTAACAGAGTTTGATATTTTGCTGAGTGGACTTCCACATGTCAAATGTCGAAAAAAATAGGCCTAACTCGAAAAAAATTGGCTCAACTCAGTAAAAATCGACCCAACTCGATAAAAAAAATCGGTCCAACTCAGAAAAAAATCGGCTTAACTCGGAATAAATCGGCCTCACTCGGAAAAAATCTGCCCAACTCGGCATTTTATTGACTATTTTTATTATTTTGGACATTATAATACCTTTAAAAATATATATTTAATTATATGTTTTAAAAATAAAAATAAATCAAAAAGATTAAAAACCGAGTACTCTCCGACTACTCCTCTACTCGCTAGTCCCCAACCGGCCAACCGACTATCGACTAACGGCTTTTAGAACATTGTTAGTGGGAGAAGATAGACAATAAGGTCAATGAGGCTTTTAAGTAGGGGTGAGACTTTGATACTGATCTCAAAAATCTCTTACCGATTCTGAATGGGACAGGATAGAAGATGAAAATGTTATCGTCTCAACTCGTCTCGAATCTCAAATCTAAAAATTGGGTCTGTATGAGGATGGACCAAATCAGTACCGAACATCCGAGCTCGTACCGAATTTAAAGCCTATCCCAAATTTAAAAATTTAGTCAATGTCAAAAAGTCCTAAACTCTCTCAGTCTCTCGTCTCTCCAATCAGTCAAAGACTCGAAGGTCGCCACTTGCCTCTCCTCCAAGTGCGTCGCACGCCTCTCCGCCAAGTTCGTCTCTGCCTTCTCTTCTCTGCTCACATCTCTGATGGATTTCAATTGTGCTTCTCTCTCTGCTCTCTTTCGATGGGGAAACTTGGAGTAAGTATTAGTGTATCACCTCTCTGTTCACATCTCTGCTCTCTTACAAGTGTGTTGTTTCACTTGTTTGTATTAGATTTCTGATTAACAAAGACAACAGCTTAAGAATGCAATATTTGTTGTATATTTGACTATTTGTGATGTTGAATATGAACTATGAAGTATTTAGGTAGAATGGTAGTTGTTTCTTTTAACATATCATCAGGATTTGTTGTTTGCATATTACAGTATTAGACTACTGAGAGCAACATCTACTGCTCCATAATATCCTCTTAGCCTGATGATATGTAAAATTTATGAGTTCTTGTGATCAACACCCCCTGCTCTATAATAACTTCTGATGGAGGAAAAAGGGAACTTTAGTAGAAAAGTAAAATCAGATGTAGTCTAGGTTTATTGTTTGTTGTTTACTTGTTGATGCTATGTCATTGGACATTGGTTATTACTGTATTTGATGTATACTTGCTTTACACACTTGCAGATTAGAAAGAGTAAGAAGAAAGCTCAAGAGGAGAAAGCTGAAGAAGGAATCATGGCCTTTAGTTGATCACTTGAACTTATACTGATGCTGTTATGCTTATGTTGTCATGTATACTTGAACTTCGTTTATAATTTCTATTAGTTGATCACTTGAACTATATTAGTATATTCGGCCAACAAATTTAATTGAAGTGTAGACATTGGTTTGTGAATTATTAATTTGTGTTGTGTGGATTACAATGATGGTTAGTTGATGTTTGTATAATTATTTCAACTTTATATGTTATGATTGTTATGAATGTTATCAGTTTAGTTGATGTAGATTGAACCAGAACCGAATCAGTTTACAACTTTTATGTCAGTTAAAACTAATTATGTCCTGATTTGTCCTAAACTTATCGGTATCAGGACGATTCGATATTAAGTCTTAAAAAATGACACAATTCATCCCGTACCGATACCGAAAAAAAAATTAAGATCGGTTTCAAGATAGATTGAATCTTGTACCGTCTCATACTAATCTCATCCCTACTTTTGGGTACGCATATCAAGGTGAGACACTGACCTGCATTTAATCTTTCTAAGTGAAATCATAACATGTAGAGACTATTTCAGTGTTCAAAAAACAAAAAAGGCAAACTGCTCTTTAAAATATTGCTATTTGGGAGCTAGTTTCTTGTATTATGTTGCTATCTGAAATTATAGCTATCAGTGAAATTGCTCTTTAACCTACCTCTGTGCTGCCTGGGAGCCACTTTCTTGTTTCATGCGAGTCTTATCTGAAATCCCATACATGATTCAGTTCTAATCGCACTTTCAGAACTTGCATCTTCAACAACGTCATCTTTCGAAAAAGCTTTTCTGTGATTTGGTGCAGGAGTGGTTCTAATAAGCCCTATTAAGTTAAGGATTAGTTGAACACTTTTCGTCTTATTCCGTTTTTCAATCTTATATCCACATCTCGACCGTCTAACTTGTAGATATATATGAGTAGATCATTTCTACAAATTTTTATTAAAATTGAAAATCATTAAGACATTCAAAAATGTGATTGATTGATTATAAACTTGAATGGTTCTTGTTTGATAGATTTGGACCGTCCATTGATTTGATTTAGTTCGATTCCTTAACGATCACTATTTTAGCTGAAAATTTGTATAAACGATCTTCTTATATAGACCTAAAATTTCAACGGTTGAGATGTAAAAATTTGATTGAAAAATAAGTGTAATAAAAGATTAAGTTAAAGTCCTCAACTAGTGCTCAATAAAAAGGTCCTCAATAGATCCTTTTGATTTGCTGTAACGATTAGTATATATATGCGTCTTACAACTAAACTAGTACTAATTATCTTAATCCAATTCCTCCAGTTAGAAGCTTAGCTAGGTTGCTTTAAGCCGAAGCCATGTATTGAGTTTTAGAAAAATGAAATGTGTTTGCTAAGTAGGATATGTACACAAGTATCCAGAAATTAGCCGCTGGATGAGTACGTACGTACCCAGCAAGTTAAATAATTATCTATTTCAATGTTCTCAGCCCTAGGTAGCAAGTTCCATATATATATGGTGTCATAGAATTAGGGGTGGATGAATGCGGCCAAGTTGATCAGAGCTCAGTTCAAATATTAGATGAAGAGCTTGTCATAAGTTGAATCCGAGATACAACAAGAGGAAGCAGATATGTCAATACGTGATGAAGTTCTCTTCATTGTTGTGTATTTATATGTAGTCTAAAACGTGCAAGGTTTACGTACTCTTGCTAGATTAGGTTGTAAACCCTCCAACCTTTTAACTAACTTAACATGTACCAGGAACTTCACATAATTTTTCATGTACCAGCAACTTCACATAATTTTTTTTACTACATGAGATCTTAGAAGAATCTTCCTATGCTTATCACATATATCATAATGAAAAGTTTAAGGTGTGACTATTGTCACCTTACATTAGAGATGACAAACGGGCCGTAAGCACAGACACAACACGTTTAAAAGTGGTCCGGCATGACACAAGTATGCTACCGGGCCGGCACGGTCCAAGCACATTATCTTAATGGGACTGGTCTAGAAAAATGAGCCCACGGGTCCGGCCCGGCCCAAACACGATAAGTTAAGCCTCACAGCCCGACCAACTTTAAAATATATATATTTTTCTTTATAATATGAAGATTATATAATTATAAATAATATAAATTTTTTTTAAGTGTGAACAATAACTTATAAATACTAATAATTATTCATTTTGATTCTCTTAGACCCATAAAAAGTTTTGCTAAAACATTATCAAGTATAAATAATGATCATATGATTCATTTATTATATATTTCTTTAGTTTGTTGACAAAGAAAACAAATGATCGATAGAAAATGTGAGTTATTTTTCATTTGTTTTTGTTTTGGTATACTATGATATCAATTTTGAACTAATTTCTATTTTTGACTACAAACGGGCCCGTTAATGGACCCGGCTCGACCTAATATGTTATGGATTTAGGTCGTGGGATGGGCTAGGCCTTAGATTTGAGTAAATGGGCCGGCCCAAGCATGGCCTAAAGCCGGATTAAACGGGTTGGGCCGGCCCGTTTGCCACCTATACCTTACATCAAACTTTTGTGGCCAAAGCTTCCAACACTTGTTTTGAAATATAACCATAAGTTTTATTCATAGATAAAAGTCAGAATCGCATCATACAAAATCCTGAAAAAGAGGACAATCAAACACTATTACATTGAACATTACGCTCATTCACAATCTGGAAACCTGCAAAGATCTTCACTGTTGCCTAACACGATCTGGAAAAGAAAAACAAAACAGCCTATGACCTATGAGAACATAGAAAATAGGCATTTTTTTAAAAAATAAAAACTTTTTTTTTTATAAAAAAACCTTTGAACCCAAGTCCAAGTGCAAAGGCCCAATCCATCTAGCCTAGACCCAGGCCCAGTTCACCACCAATCACCCTAGGGCAGGGTTTCCACCATCATCCTCTGTCCGCCGCCGCAAGCAAAGCCAAACAGAGGGAACCCTAGCCATGGTCCATGTCGTACAGACACGGTCAGAAAGCCCAAGTCAAAGCCAGTGCCATCGGATTGGACCCTCGCCGCAAATATGATCAACGCCGGAAATGAATCCTGCGCAGCCGCAAAAAAACCACACGATCGACGCCTTCTGAAGCATCGCTGCCACCATGAAACCTAGGTTTCAGACCCTTTGTTGCTCCGATAGTTTTGAGCCCCTATCTGGTCGTCTGCTACAGAAAGACCTCCGCTCATCCATCTGCAACTTCGGCTTGGAGAGACAGGTAGAAAACCCCTCCTCTTCGGATATAGACAACCCTCAATCCATCAAAACCTATCCGGTCATAACCTACGCACGTCAACTAGGCCAGAGGCCGTCGACGGCGCCATGTCACAGCCGGATAGGCAGGCACCGCTCTCTGGTTCGCTCTCTAGGGTTTTTTGTGTCAAGATATGAGTACGTTGAGAGACGATAAACAATGATTTTTGAATATACAAAACCTGGTGTACATATTACCAAAGCTTCCAACACTACTCTTGCTAATAACAATAAAAATAAATAAATAATAGGAATTTTCATATACATCCAATTTAAAGGGTAATTTAAATAAGAGAAAATTTTACATACAGTACACCAAATAAGAGTCATTAATAATTTATATACACGAAGTTTCAAATATAGAATTTTGATACACGAAGTTTGAACTTGGATCCATAATTTATACACACCGTTAATTACGGTGTCAAGTCTTATATTTTATTAATTTACCTAAAGGTAATTTGGTACTTTCATAATTATTTTTCTTTTTGCAATAAAAACAAAACTATTCTCCCTGATCATCTTCTTTCCAGATCTTCTAAATCCCCATAACCACAAGCCACTCTTCTCAACAAATTACTCTAAGTCTAGTTTTAATCCCATCACAACTAATTGCAGCCTCTATTGCAATCATACCCATCTCCCTGTCAAAATTGTCACTGGAGATCACCCTCAACAACCACGAATCAATGACAGCAATGGTGAGAGCGACGAGGTTGAGGCAAGATCTGTTAGAGTGAAGGATGCATCGACAATTTGTCGTGGTCCAGCTCGACGAGATTAGTGTAGATGGCTACAATGGAAGAAACATCTACTCATGACCGATTACTATCTCTCTTTCTAGATCTCGTCCTTGTCCTCGGCACGGCATCACCACCACTTCCTCGCCATCCACTCCATTCTCCTGCCATCATCTACGACACAAACAAGATTTCTTCCCACACCACCACTATTTCTCGGGATTAGATGATAATGGTCGGAACTCCTCACCTCGGATTGAAAGGAAGGTAGAAAGGCGAGTGCTCATAGACTCATAGAGATAGAGATGGACCAAATTACCCCTCACATTTAGCCAGATAACTATCAAAATAACGGTTGTATTGACGTTATGTACCATTTGTGAGTCGAGATTAAAATTTCGTGTACCCAAATGATAGTTTTAGAACTTTATGTATATAAATTATTAGTGAGTTATAGTTGGTGTACCATTAATAAAATTTTCCCTTTAAATAAAACTCAACCTATTTTTGATGGACATTTAAAATTTATTAATTATAATGCATATTATGCCCTACTTCTTTTAATTAAGAATTAATTTCAGTTTACCAATTAGATGTTTGAGGCTAACATCATTACATCATGTATTTTTAATTTTGAAAGCTTTTTCTAATTTTTATCAATCATGATTAATTGTTAAAATTTTGATTAATTTATACATTAAAGGTTAATAGGTAGTATTAGAAAAATGATTGGTAGACGATTTTTGTTTTCGGTTACCGAGGGACCCTATTACCAACCCATATATCATAACCTTCCCCGCCGTTAACAACTGTTGAATAATCTAAGAATGCTCAACTTCTTGGTGAATGAATTACACCTTCATTAACAAAAGAACAGCCTTTAAATAGCCTTACAGATGAAACAGAAACTGGAACACGTCTTCAACCAACCGAAGATCAAGAACTCGATTGCTTAAGACTAGGACTCACTCTAAACAAACTCTAACAGCTTACTCCTAATATTTAGAGCAGTTATTGACCGAAACAAACAACAAAAGAACCCTATTTATTTGAATGACCTATGACGTCATCTTTAAACGGTCCAAAACACTCCTCCCCTAAACTGAAACTGATAGAAGCAAGTTTCAGTTTATCTCTGCAACAGTCTTCATACCAAGCGCAGCCCTGAATTTCTCAAACACTTCTAGACGCAACGGCTTTATCATGATGTCTGCCAACTGCTCACTTGTATCACAGTGCCTCAAGTCAATTTTTCCTTCCTTTGTAAGATTTCGAAGGAAATGATATCTTACAGCAATGTGTTTGCTTCTGCCGTGAAAGACTGGATTCTTCGCAAGCTTGATTGTAGATGTATTATCACATAGAATAGTGACTGAATCACCTTGAGTGTCTTCAATTTGCTTCAGAATTTGCTGCATCCATATGCATTGACATGCACAAGCAGCTGCTGCCACATATTCTGCCTCTGTGGTTGAGAGTGTCACCATTCTTTGCTTCTTTGAAGACCAAGCTACTGCACCATTGTTCAACATAAACACATAACCAGAAGTGCTCTTTAGCTCGTCAATATCTCCTGCATAGTCACTATCTGTGTAGGCCAATAGTTCACTGGTACTGCCCTTCTCATAGAAAATGCCAAGTTCAGTTGTCCCTCGAATGTACCTAAAAATTCGTTTTGCTGCAAGCAGATGAGACTCCATGGGATTGGACATGAACCGGCTGATCAAACATACACTATACATCAAGTCTGGTCTGGTTGCTGTCATGTACATCAGACTTCCAACCATTTGTTTGTACAAAGTTGGATCAACATTCTTTCCTTCTTCTTCTTTGGACAATTTGTTCCCAGGAACCATCGGATTCTTGACACCATTGCATTCTGTTAAACCAAACCTCTCAAGCAATTCTTCTGCATACTTCTTTTGGCTAATGAGGATACCTTTCGGACCTTGATACATCTCCACTCCCAGAAAGTACCTCATTTGCCCCAGATCAGTCATTTCAAATTCTCTTTTCATTGAACTTTTGAATGTTTCCAACATAGCAGAATTGTTGCTTGTGAAAATAAGGTCATCTACATAAAGACTTACAATTAGGATGTTGTCTTTCCCTTCCTTCTTAACAAACAAAGTGTGTTCATAGCTGCTCCTCTCAAATCCTTGCTTGAGACAGTATCCTTCAATCTTACTGAACCAAGCTCTTGGCGCCTGTTTCAATCCATATAGTGCCTTATTCAGTTTATATACTTTGCTTTCTTCTCCTTTCACCTCATATCCCTGTGGTTGAGCTATGTAAACAGCTTCCTTCAAATCTCCATGTAAAAATGCACTCTTGACATCCAGCTGAAAGAGTGTCCATCCTTTCCTTGCAGCCAAAGCTATCACAGTTCTGATTGTATCCCATCTGGCCACAGGTGCAAAGACCTCATTATAGTCTACTCCTTTCTCCTGAGCATAGCCCTTTGCCACTAGTCTAGCTTTGCATTTATCCACTTCACCATTTTCATTTAGCTTAGTTCTGTAAATCCATTTTACCCCAATCACTTTAGTCTCCTTTGGTACATCAACAAGCTGCCATGTCTCATTCTTCACAATAGATTCTATCTCCAAATCCATAGCATCCCTCCATCTTTTGCTTCTTTTTGCATCTTCATAACAAGTAGGATCATCAGTGGACATAAACATTACTAAATTCTGTACCTCTTCTTCATCTGAGAGTCCTTCACCTGTGACATAATCTTGTAAATAAACAGGAACTCTTGATATCCTTCTTTCAATCAAGGGATTGGTTTCATCATCTTGAGTTGTTGTTCCACTAGAGCTGCTTGAAGTCACCATAGATTCTTCATGAACTTCCTGTCCCTCAGCTTCTTCATCACTTGATTGATATAGTTCATCTGTGACTTCTCCCCAATCTAGCACATCATTCTTATTTTCTTCTTCAGTCCTTCCCCAGTCCCAACATTCTCTTTCTTCGAACACAACATCCTTGCTCACTATTACTTTCTTCTCAACTGGATCATACATTTTGTATCCTTTTGACTTATCACTGTACCCTAGTAGCACACATTTTCTGCTTCTAGCATCCAGCTTCAGTCTTCTTGCTTCAGGTATATGCACATTTCCTACACACCCAAACACTTAAAAATAGCCAACATTTGGCTTCACTCCACTCCAGCCTTCTTCTGGAGTTTTATCTTTTACTGCTGAAGTTGGACTTCGATTTATAACATGACAAGTCCATTTTACTGCTTCCGGCCAGAATGTCTTAGGCATTTTCTTCTCCTCCAGCAAGCAACGTACCATGTTTAAGATAGTTCGATTTTTGCGCTCGGCCACACCATTTTGTTGAGGCGTATAGGCTGTGGTTAGTTGGCGTCTGATTCCATGAAGTTTGCAGAAATCCATGAATTCATATGAGATGAATTCTCCTCCCCTATCTGTTCTTAGACCACATATAGACATACCACTTTCCTTCTCCACACTGTTCTTGAAGTTTTTAAACATGACAAATGCTTCACTTTTTGCATTTAACACATATACCCAAAGCTTGCGAGTAAAGTCATCTATGAAGGTCAATATGTACCTTTTGTGGCTATGTGAAGTGGGAGTTATGGGACCACAAATATCTGAGTGAATAAGCTGCAGCAATTTTGTTGCTCTCCATCTGCTTTTCTTTGGTAAAGCCTCACGATGCTGCTTCCCTTTCATACAGCTTGTGCAGATCTTGTCTGTGAACCTGAAACATGGAAGCCCTTGAACCATCTTCTTCTGTTGCATTAGCTTCATGCTTCTGTGATTTAGATGTCCAAATCTCTTGTGCCACAAATCTCCTATTTCTTCTGACCTCACATTGAGACAGGTTGAGGACTGCATACACATTTTAGCTAACACCACAAACATTCTATTCGCAGTCATTTTACTTTCAAGAATGCAGCCCTTACTGTGATGATATAAACTACATGTGCCATGTCGAATCAGTATAGTTAACCCCCTATCTTGCAATTGACCAATGCTTAATAGGTTATTTCTTAAGTCAGGAACATAATACACATCACTTACAGTTTGATTTGCACCTTCAACTTGGATTTTGATATTTCCTTTTCCAAGCACCTCCATTCTGTAGTCATTCCCAAGTTTGACAGAATGCCTGAATTCTTCATCTAATTTCTCGAACCAAGCTTTATTGCCAGTCATATGGTTTGAGCATCCAGAATCCAGAAACCATACTTCTTCTCTTTTTCCCTCATTTTGCTCTATATGAGCCATCAGTAGCATCTCATCCTCTTCATTCATTTCCGCATAATTTGCTCTCTTATTCCAACTAGGACACTCATACTGAAAGTGTCCTAGGTTGTGACACTTGTAGCATTCTACCAAAGTTTTGTTGAAAGACTGTCTGCCTCTCCCTCTACCTCTGCCTCCTCTGAATGCTCCTCTTCCTCTTCCTGCTCTTTCCTCAGATGTCACCTTCAAGACTTGTTCTTCTTCTGCAATATTCCTCATTCTCTGCTCGTGAATAAGCAAGCTGCTTTGGAGTTCATCTATAGTTAATATGTCTACATTGTTAGATTCTTCAATGGAGCATACTACATAGTTGAATTTCGGCACTAATGATCGCAGAATCTTTCCTGTGATTTCCCTTTCTTGTACATTTTCTCCACATGCTTTCATACGTTTGGCTATGGAGAGAGTTCGTCCGAAAAAAGTATTCACAGTCTCTCCTTCTTTCATCCTCAGCATCTCAAACTCAGTTTTCAATGTTTGAAGTTGAGCTCTTTTTACTCTGGTAGAGCCTTTGAATTTTTGTGCCATCGAGTCCCAAATCTGTTTTGATGTATCATCATTGAGAATGGTCTCCATGATGTCTCTATCAATGGCTTGATAGAGATAATTCTTGACCTTCTTATCCTTCAGCAGCTGATCCTCCATCACCTTCAATTGTGCATCGTTTGGCTGTGTTCCTGCTGGAACTGTGTCAACTCCTTCCTCAATCAAGTTCCGATATTCTTTGGAACGAAGAAAGTTCTCCATCAACTTGGCCCAGTGCTCATAGTAGCCATCAAACCTTGGAATTGCAGGTTGCACGAACTTGCCATTACTGCTACTACTCTCTGCCATCTCACCTGTTTTCTCAATCACTCTTTCTCTCAGTGTTTGATTCTCTCCCGTAACTCTCAATCAGGCCCCTAATGATGGGGCTCTGATACCAAATGTTGAATAATCTAAGAATGCTCAACTTCTTGGTGAATGAATTACACCTTCATTAACAAAAGAACAGGCTTTAAATAGCCTTACAGATGAAACAGAAACTGGAACACGTCTTCAACCAACCGAAGATCAAGAACTCGATTGCTTAAGACTAGGACTCACTCTAAACAAACTCTAACAGCTTACTCCTAATATTTAGAGCAGTTATTGACCGAAACAAACAACAAAAGAACCCTATTTATTTGAATGACCTATGACGTCATCTTTAAACGGTCCAAAACAACAACCCCTCAATTCCCCCTGAAATCTCCTAAACGGCGGCGTTTCATCTCCTTGAGCCTTCTTGTTTCACAACAACCCTAACCCTAATTCTATGCACAAACCCCAGAAAATCAGAGAGAACGAGAGAGAAAATGGTGGGTCCGACGCTGGTGGGTCTGCAAGACCACCTGAAGCTGGCGAGAGAGTACGCCATGGAAGGCCTCTACGACACCTCCATGATCTTCGATGGCGGCATTGCTCAGATCAACAAGTACCTTTTCTAGTCTCACCCTTGATCTTTTCAATTTTGAAGCTTTCGTTTCAAATTGGTGATGGAGAACCACTTTCCCAGGAAAAAAAGGTTCATTCTTTTTGGTGGGTTTGAGCTGTTCTTAGATAATTGAGAGCCATTGGGCTTTACTTATGTTTGATGCATAGCCTTTTAGACTGTCACTATATTTTCTTCAATTAGAATGCATCATATAAGTGGGATCTTAAGCTAGTGTAACAATTGCAATGGCATGGTTTGCGAAAAACATGGTCTCGCACATTTTGTTGTTATTCCTTATTTTTTTGTTCACAGAGTGTGCATATGCAACTGATAGATATCCATGGAGAACATTGACTGCCTTTGTATTTTGGCCACTTGCATAAGCTTCGTGGAAACAATCAAGGTTGTAAATTGCATCTAGAACAACCAATCCTTACGTAACTAATTAGAGGCCGTAGAAATTAGAAATTGGCAATATGATGACTTTACTTTAGTTTATGTCTTCTGCTTTGTGTTGAAAGGAATTTTTTGTTGTTGCAATATTGAGTGTTACACTGTTAGTGTATGAGGGATATGAAGTTAAGAAAAAAAGTCGTGGACATGAAGGGAATACCCTTCTATAACATTATACACTATGATCCGAGAATTGCTTCAGTCGACGACTTTGCTCATGCTATGTGAGGTGTAGTTTGGTGCTATTGGCAGAATGCTAATATCCAACCTTATTGCGTGAGATTGCGTGAGGTGCACAATTACTCACCATATCATAGGCAACAATCCCCAACTTTGAATTTCACATAAAATTGTTATTGAAGGTGTGTAGAGTTTAGATACTTGTATTATCTGGCCGATTTACACATTACCACCTTGTATGTGTGTTTCCATCATTTCATGATTGCGAAATATTTGCCTCTATAAAATGGCAGATACCTATGTGTAGGCATTGATATTGATAGAAGCATATAAAAACTTGCTTATGTTAAGAGATATTCCTTTTTCAACTTGAAAATGGTAGATTTTACTCATTTAGTTTCGGCAAACTTTACCGAATAAATTAATCTTTTAAGTATTTTAGACCTGCTAAAAGTTAAACTAAAATTCAGCTGAGATGGATCTTTTCAAAAGTCTTTTGATTGTTTGATAGAATAGGATGTTATGACTTTGTAGCATCATTCTTCGTGCTCCTGTCCAAGTTTATTTGGTAAGATGTGAACTTCTTGATTGGTTCCAGGCACTTAAATACGCTTGATGATCCATTGCTGATTTGGCTGAAATGCTTGAAAGGGATGTTCTGGAAACCAGCCCTGGAGTGAGATGGGATGATGCTGCTGGTCTGACTGAAGCAAAAAGACTTCTGGAGGAAGCCGTTGTTCTTCCTCTTTGGATGCCAGAATATTTTCAGGTATTGCTGAATAATCGTAACAGAATAATTATGATGCTATCTTGTGTCATGTTCTAGTCTCTTTAATATGCATGACATTTATTAATTACTTCCTTACGGAGCTACGAGGGTGTTGTCATGTGATTTCTTTTTCCAAGTACACTGAACTTAAGCTATTAAGCTGTTTATCTAGGCTCTGAAATTTGTAACGTATATGTAAACTTGTTTTGGAATAGGAGATGTATATGTGGAAAAATGCCCTTCTTGTCTAATTATAGGTGCCCATAGACACAAGATATACCTTCTGAATTTATACCAACACAGAAAGGGCTGGAAGTGCCTGGAACCAAATTCTTATGATGGTCATACGAAAACAACACATAGAAAAAGGGCTGGAACCAGTCCATCGGTTAACTTTGGTAGATTCAAGGGAAAATATCAACCAAGGCTTTGATCTGGGAACAAAAAAATTTCCCACTACCTCTGATAGGCCAGGGCACAGTGGAAAATGATATAGCAATGGCATGTATATAAATGCTACTCAAATTGTTTCACACCTCCATTTTGACTTTATATCGATTGTACACTACAGATTAACTTTTTCCTATTGTGAGGGCCCATGTGTCATATCAAACTTATTCTTTGATTACAGGGGATCAGGAGACCATGGAAGGGTGTTCTTATGTTTGGTCCTCCTGGAACTGGAAAGACATTACTTGCTAAAGCTGTTGCTACCGAGTGTGGCACAACTTTTTTCAACGTCTCCTCTGCTACATTAGCTTCAAAGTGGCATGGAGAAAGTGAACGAATGGTTCAGTGCTTATTTGATCTTGCATGAGCTTACTCTCCTAGTACAATCTTCATAGATGAAATTGATTCTCTCTGCAATTCCCGGGGGCTAGACCTTTATCCAGTTTTCCATAAAAACATTATTTACTGTTTAGTTGAAGCATGCACATTGCTTTTGTGTATATCTATGTCCTTCAATGGGGCTGTAATTCTGTTAACATGTCAAACGATGACATATGTCCATTGTCTCATATTGAAAATCTCTATTTCTTTAGGGCATCAGGAGAGCATGAGTCATCCTGAAGGGTGAAATCTGAACTGCTGGTCCAGGTTGATGGTGTAAATGCTACTTCCACAAATGAAAATGGTACTCGTAAGATAGTGATGGTTCTGGCGGCTACTAACTTTCCATGGGACATTGATGAGGCTCTCAGGTTAGTCCTCTTTTCTGTACATTTGTTTCCGTCTCCTATCCACTTTTTAAACTGTGAGTTGGAGGGAATTTGTATAGTAGGCTGTGTGTATGATGGATCTGCAGTTCGATTATAATGGTTTGCTCTTGATGTAATAACCTGGTTTGAACTGTTTACTTATTCAGGAGGAGGCTGGAGAAGCGTATATATATCCCTCTTCCAAATTTTGAGAGCCATAAAGAGCTTATTCGGATAAATTTGAAAACAGTTGAGGTATGGCCAGCATTTGTGTTAATGCTATTACAGTTGTTTTTGGATCCTCACTGTCAAAATTAGGTTATATGACTTGTATCAATGTAGTGCAATATGATGACTTTAACATGAGTTAAATAGTATGCTTTTACCTATAACTCATTTTAATCCTTAGGTTAATTTTTGATATAGATGTCTCTATCACGGTTTAAGAACTTAAAATGTTGATCAAGAGGCATATTCTGCAGTATATTAGTTGGTAAACCAATTATAGAATGAAAATAGAATATAAATGTGGCACGTTCGGGGATGAAACACAACTAGTTGCTCTGGTTATAGTTTATCATGATGAGTGTGATGCAGGCACTTGTATGATTTGAACTAGAGGCTAAGTAAGAATAGCTAAAGGAAGAAATCTGAAAAGCTAGAATGAATTACGTTTGGATAAAACTGCTTATATCGATTTTTCAAACTGATCTTAACATTAGCTACTCAACTACTCATAATAAATGAACTTAGACTCCATTACCCTCTAGCTAAAGACTACACAAAACACAAAAATAATGACAGATTATAAAGATATAAGCCTGACACAGAACAAAGCTATTAATGAAAAACTTTGGGCTAGTTTCTCCAAGTATTACTGACTGCTTCAAATTGACACGTGTCACATGGCCCCATTTGGCATCCACATCAGCAAACAATTGAACCCACTCTAAGCCAGGTCATTACATAACGGTTGTACCAAGGGATTTGTCAACCGTGGTTTGAGTCCATGGTCATTGCAAGTAAAACGTAGTGAAGAAATTGGAAGTTATATAGTCGTGGTAGTAACTTGAAAAAAAGTGCATCTGTTTGGGGGTACAAAAATTATTTTGACGTTTACTAGATCTGTTTGGGTTTCCTTTTAATCCGATTTATCATCATCAGGTTACTCCGGATGTGAACATTGATGATGTGGCTCGCCGAACAGATGGGTATAGTGGTGACGATCTCACAAACGTTTGCCGTGATGCTTCCTTGAATGGGATGAGGAAAATAGCGGGAAAGACACGATGAAATTAAGAGCATGGCTATGGATGAGATTTCGAAGGATCCTGTTGAAATGTGTGATTTTGAAGAAGCCTTGTCGAAGGTCCAACGGAGTGTTTCTCAATCTGATATTGAAAAACATGAAAAATGGTTCTCAGAGTTTGGGTCAGCATATAGACCGTAAGTGTCGGTCTTAACTGAGAATTGTTGCTGTGGGGTTTGTGTTTTTGAGTGATTGTCTTTGTTGTTACCCTTGATCTTTTCATTTGTGTTTGGGGAGATGGTAGCTGTAGTATTCCAAGGTTTGGAATGGAATTGTGTCATAGTGCTGTGTGCCGTGTCTTTTTGTATCTGTAACTGTGTTGTATAGAATCTGTTATTTGCAGATCTTATTTGATTCAAACAACTGAGGTACTTCGACTACATTCAGTTGTGTCAAAATTAGACATTTGAGTGAAAAGAATGATAACGAGCTTGTGAGTGGATACGTAACTTAACATCACGGTCTCGCTTTCGACACAATTTTTACAGATGACTTGCAGCAGAGCTACTTAGCAATCTGTGTACCGACGCTTGTTTTTCACTTTCGAAGGGCATTTCTTCACAATGTACTCGCATCTTATTGGCTGAAGTATGCTTAAAACAACAAATCAAAACATTCCGTTTTCACCGGTCATGTAATCTATCATTTTGTCTGATGCTTGGTGATTGGAATTGATGTGACCAATTTTATATCCAATGTTTTTGTTTTGCTTGCTGCATAACATTTTCCGCTGAATGAAACCAATTTATAATATAAATGTAGCAGATATCCCATTTCTCAGAACACTACGACTATTGGTACCTCAGCCCACATCCTCTGACTCGGCAAGTTTACAATGGTGAATTGCTCCCAGTTGTCTGCAACCCTTTGTCTTGCTTACGGTTTTTCTATATATCCCTAAAACAAAATAGAAACAAAACAAAATCGAGGTTTTCTTGGCTGGATAGTGTTTATGATGCAATTTAAAACAGAAGAATGGGGGTTAAGAAAACACGTCTTCAGGTGACATTGCAACTCGAGGGGCTTTCGTTGATAAAAAAAGGAGTTGAAATGAAAAAAAAGGCGGCAATAGAAATATAGAATCATGGCTTTCGCACCATATGTCCATATCAACTACTAAACCACTTAACCACACCCTTATAAAAGTATCTTCTTTTATAATTAAGTTTCTCCTTCTCGTCTAGTACCAAAGATCATGGAAAGTCTCGCTCCTTCTCGTCGTCGTCTTCTTCTTCTTCTCTTTACTCTCTTCACCTTCATTGCCACAATCAGAATTGCAGAGTCCATATCAGATCCAGTACAAGACGATATACACGGTAAGACTTAAAGCAACCTATTTGTTCTTGAAACTCCGATGGGGCGGCTTGACCGGTTCACTAGGCTTTGTGTGTCTCCTAACATGCTGATCCTGGTTCCTAGCTAGCTAGGGTTTAGTTCATTAGATTAGGGTTTTGATCATCATGGTGCATGTTGGAAGTGTCAAGGTTTTCACACACACGTTTGTATGGTATCTATGTATATATTGTTGTAACTTGGTAAATCTGATGTGGGTGGTTTGTGTGGCATGGCAGATATTGTTTGTTCACTTCCTGGGGTAGATTGTGTGCAAGGAAAGTGCAGGTATTCTAATGACTCTAGTCATTCAATCTTTGTGCCTGGTATCGGACCTGTGGGTTTTGACTGCGACTGTTACCCTGGTTGGAAAAAGATTCAGATTGGCTCCTTCACTTATCCATCTTGTCTCGTTCCCAACTGTAACTCTCTCTCAATAACCATACTTCTGCAGGAAGTGCGCTCTTTTTTTGTTCATTACTATGATTAGAAGTTTAGAAGTTCAAAATGATCCTTATGATTACAAGTTTAACTAATTTACCAACTACTAGTCCTTTCTAACTTTTTGTAAAACTACTGCTAGAAATAGAGGAGATGGTGATCAATTTTGCTAGGGTTTCGTTTATTTGCATACATTAGATTAATTAGGGTTTAGTTCAATTTTTGTGCGATAAAATTAGAAAAACTGGCGCTAATTACTAGAAGATGGTGATTTGGGAAAATATTAACTAAAGACATTGCCATTTTTTGTTGTTCATCGATCGTTTCGATCAAGGATTCGGTGAATAATTTAACACAACAAACAAATGGTTTCCTCTACATTTCTTTACTCTTTCGGAGGTACGACAGTACAGGATCAAGAAATTAACCATGTAGTTTGACCTTAACTTGATATTCTGTGCATTTGTTTTTTATCTTCAAGAATTTCCAGTACGCAGTCTTTGATTGTAAAATTAATTCAGTTATGATAATAATTTGCAGGCACTATTGATTTTGGATGTAATTCATCTCCCTCACAACCTGCTCCTTTCTCTTCGCCATCGCTTGGACAAGGTTAGCTAGAAACCAATCCATTAACCTGTACTTACCATTTTCGTTTGAGCTCTATATATTGAAGAACTTTGATCACTTAGTTTTGAAACATGTATCTGCTGCAGGCCTAGGATGTGGACTAGCTTGGTGTGGAGATGGAACTTGCATAAACGATGACACCAGTGGATACATATGCAAATGCAATGAAGGCTCATTGAACTTGATGGATAATCCAAAGTTAGCGTGCTTTAAAACATGTATGCTTGTTAATTAACCTCAGTCGCTTATTTTAATTTTTTTTCAATTTTGTTTCAGATTAACCACTCGTAATAAGTTATACTCATAACTGTCCTTTTTTTCTTCTGTATTTTTCAATCAGGCGCTTTTGGAGGAGATTGCAATAAGCTTGGCTTCCCTTCAAATACTCCAAGCTTTGAGACTAAAACAACTAGTAAGTCGTGTATCTAGGTGTAAAATAATTTATATTGATCTCCAAAGAATTGTTAGCTTGTTGCACATAAAGAATACGTTCTTCATCATTATAGCAGTCACAATTCAAACCTGACATGCATAGACTACCATAATTTTTGACAGTGTGTAAGATCGAAAAGATTTTTACACATTATTAAGAAGCCAATCATTTCTGAGCTAGTAAGGTAGTGATGAACAGAAGAAGAAAATAAAGAGACTAGCTAGCTACTTCCATATTGCTGTATTGGTCGGGTCAACCAATATACATGTTGTATGTATACTTGAATAATACATACATGTATACCAGATGCACATTCACATTAGCTCAGTGATACACATACATAGACTTCGGAATCATGCATGCATATACAAAGAGCTAAGGGCAAGTCCAACCATAGTACTATATTTTGAGTCTTATATCCATTTATAGGACCTCTTTTTACACTATTCATATAGGACTCATTTTCATATCTCCAACAATGAGTCTTATATGAGGTCCTATATTCATTATAGTTGATTAAAATAATTTGATTAGTATGTTTATGTATATTATATTAATAATATGTTAACATTATTAAGTTAATAAAACCTCATAATTTTTTTCGATCACACTTTTTTTTTTAATTTTTACCATTAAATTTAATTTTTGTAATATAATATAAATATACATATTAACATTTTCTTGTGTTGTGTCGGTATATACGACAAACAACCAAGTTTGGGTGTGATATCGTCACCACGTGTCAAACATTGCTTGGCTATCTAGATTACGGGTTATATTTGTCCGACACGTGGCGTATCTTATCTGTTGGTTCATCTAACATTGTCCATAAATATGAGGTTATTGTCATCGACATTCTTCACAACTTCACAAACACTTCTCATATCTTAATCTCCATATTGTTTTCTTTAGATTTTGTCAAACTGTTTCTACAATGAACCTTTTGACAAAATGGTTCCTAAAAGATCAAGAAGAGGCCGTTTAAGTATGCGAAATTTATGTATCACCATGCCAATTAGACTAAAGGCCGGCTTATAGCTAGCTAGTTTTGTTATCTGCCTCCATATATCAATTGCTTGTACCAGTTTTGATCAATTATTTTGAAGTGCAAACGACTGAGTTTGAACTGACGTATTGATTTGAATATATTCATGTGATGATAGGTTCCACAGGTGTACTGAATTCCTTGAAGAATAATCTCCATACAGCAACTATGATACTGTTGACATCAATCTTCATCCTGACATGAGGATTTGAAAAAGCTAGGAATAATTTGAGGATGTATGGGATACATATATATACAACAGAATTTTCCGGAATATTGAAGCACATAATTATAGATCTATCTTGGAAATTACTATTATCCTAATAATACGCTCATCATATGATGGCAGGCCGGCCATGATTTGATCATTCTGTCCTTTGGATTTGTTTTGTTTGTTTTTTTCTTTTAAATATTTTGAATGCGACTACACTTCTTACTTATATAGCCAATAGATCATGAATTCAGTTTAATTTGGAAGAAATTTGTTCCAATGTGTTGTTATATCTACGGCACAGATTGAAATTTGTTCCCCTCTCGATCTACCTTAAAGGGAAAAATTCTATAATTTGTTAATACATGACATGCGTTATGGGTACCAGTAGCTATCCAGCCTTTGGCAGTTAGAGATTAAGGACCAGTTTGGTAGGGCTTCCCAAGCTGCTTTTGACCCGAAAAGCAATTTTAGGCCTATTTTTGGGTGTTTGGTAACAACCTATAAAATTGATTTTAGAAGAATTGATTCTTTTAAAATTGGGTTTTGTAGAAGCAGAGTATGACATGCTTTTAGAAATTGCTTTTGCGGGAATCAGTTCCAAAACACAGAGAGGTTTAATGAAACTTTTGTAAGTCTCATTCTACCCTCGTGTGCATTATAAAAAGAACTCTCTCTCCCTAAACCCTACCTCTTTCCTTCATCGCCTCACTCCACCCCTTGGTAGACCTGTCGATCTCCAGAGCTCTTGCTCGGTGATTCAAAATTTAAAGAACTTGGTAAGCAACTTCGTCCCTAACCCAAAAGGTAAAACCTCTCATTGATTAGTTTTTTTTGTATAACTATTTGGTATGATTTTAGGTTTGATTATCATACTTTTAGATCTTGGTTTGCTAGATTTTGGACATTGTTAATGCTCCATTATTGTTAGAATGAATAAATAATTGAGGTATTTGAATGCCCAATTAGGAATCAAGTGTATGCATTCAAAAAGTGATTGACATATGCTAGTCATTGGTGGATCGGGTTGCTAATGTTGTTAAATAGAATTGATATGCTAGAGTAAATTGTTGAGTGGTTTATGTTGTTAAATGAAAGGAATAGTTTGTGATATGCATTCAAAGTGATTGTGATATGTTTTTCTTATGTTCTTTCTTTTATTTTTTATTTTTAGTTCTTTAGATGTTGGAAAACATGTTTGTCTATATCATTTGTTGTTTGAGCTTCTTCTTCTTTTAATTTTCTTTCCCATGAGATGGGAAAGAAGAAAGCTACAAGTACTGAAACTGAGGGAACTGGGAAAGTAAAGGCCACGTGGCCTGATGATATAGTAGCTATATTTTGTGATATAGCTCGTAAGGAAGTTGCAAAGGGAAACATGCCAGGTACTCATTTTGATAAAAAGGGATGTGAAAATGTTGTCAAGGCCTTTAATGACTTAACCGGAAGAGACTATACTAACGGCCAGTTGAAAAACAAATGGGATTCACTTAAAAATGACTAGAAATTATGGAGTTCTCTATTGCATCAGGAAACTGGTATTGGATGAGATCCTATTAAGAAGACTGTCGATGCATCTACTGAATGGTGGAAAAGTAAAATTAAGGTGTTCTCTCAATTTATCCGATGTTATGATATTCTCTTACAATTTAAGCATGAATTATGAATTAATTTCTTCTTCTTTTGCAGTCCAATCCAGAGTACCGCAAATTTCATGATGTGGGAATCAGTCCTGATATGATGGATATTTATGATCAGATGTTCAAAGGTAGCATAGCTCTAGGAAAATCTGTCATGATTCCATCAGCTACTATAGCTGTTGAAGAGGTATTAGAGAATTTTGAGCATGTTGATGATGAGGATGAGGATCCCGGTCCTGAGGAAGATATTCAAGGTAGGGGAAAAAGTGAACGACTATGGAGGGGCAAACATAAGGTACTAAAGACAAAGGTGTTTCAAAAGAGGCAAATACGAAGAAAGGAAGGATAGGAGATGCTGATCTGAAGCTCCAGTTTTTGATTCTTAATCAAAAAAGTTGATCCTTCTTTTATAATGTGAAGTCTGTTGCTTTTCATTTGTTGAACATTGTGTGTGGGCCAATAAGGTCTTCTTAAATAAGGTTAATGATACTTAATTTGTTAAAGAGTATGTTCAGAGATGCTTTTGATCTTGTCTTTGTGTTGAGGCTGATGTGAGACTATCTTTTTTTATTAAGGATGCTATTTTGTTCTTCATAATTACTGGTGCTGCTTTTTACTTAATATTCATATCATCATTGCCTA
Source organism: Comarum palustre (assembly GCA_951800085.1). NCBI lineage: Eukaryota > Viridiplantae > Streptophyta > Magnoliopsida > Rosales > Rosaceae > Comarum > Comarum palustre. Next base: position 16,122,123 of record OX637572.1, read on the forward strand.
TTGATATTACAGGAGAGCTTCTAATGAGGACCTTATAATGAGGACCAAGTGAGGACTTTCAAATGAACAGTTGAATGATATGCACATAGGAATTAGAAAATACCAATTAAAAGTGAAAACCTTGATCCAACCGTTTATTTGAAAGTCCTCACTTGGTCCTCATTAGAATCTGTCCCGTGATATTACTTGATTGTCATGTTTGCTTGATATCTATTTTCATGAACATGGTTATGGTATTATTTGTTAATGTTGTTGCAGCCTTTAATTAGTTGTTGTTTGTTTTTGTTATTGCTATTGTAGGTTTATTTTGTAAAATATGGACAATTCTGGAGATGAAGAGGAGGTAGATCAAATTATATGTGTATCAGGTCATCTTATTCAATTGTACCTTGAAAGGTACAATATGAAAACTCCATGTTACACAAGCTATCAAACAGGTTACATTTGGTTGATGGATGTGTTAAGAGGTAATGACACTAGATGTTATAATGCATTTAGGATGGAAAAGAGTTGTTTCTATATGCTACTGAATGATATTAAAAAGGTGTTGGGGGTTCTAAGAACATATGCACTGCTGAAGTTTTGACTATGTTTCTGTATATTTTGGGAGGGGGTAAGACCAATAGAAATACACAAGAATGTTTTCAACGTTCGGGCGAGACAGTGAGCAAGTATTTCTCTCAAATTCTAGACATTCTCTATAGTATGGCTAGAGTGCTTATAAGGCCATCAGATTCGGAATTCAGAAGAACCCCAAAAGAAATTGAAAGGGACACAAGATACATGCCTCATTTTAAGGTATGTGCAATGTTATATTCAAAATAATTACCGAGTATTTTCTTTTCAATTGAAAGATAATTAATGCTTATATAATAAATAAAACTGACTGCAAATTAATTTGTAGGATTGTGTTGGCGCAATTGATGGTGTTCATGTTCAAGCTTGTATTTCTCTATGTGATCAAGTGTCGTATATCGGTAGAAAAAGGGATTCTCACTCAAAATGTACGTTATGGCCGCATGTGATTTTGACATGCAATTCACATTTGTTGTTGTAAAGTGGGAAGGCACTGCCCATGATAGTAGAGTATTCTTATCGGCCATACGCAACCCTCTAGCAAATTTTTCCAAACCCCAAAATGGTAACATTTTGTTTTTTTTCTTAAATTGTGATATACTGATCTATTAAATCATAATGATCCATTCATTATAATTTATTTCTTTTAGGAAAATACTATGTGGTAGATGCTGGATATCTACAAATGAGAGGTTATTTAGCACTGTATAAATGTGAGAGGTATCACATTCCACATTTTCGTAGAGGTGATGAACCGAGGGTTATAAAGAAATATTCAATCATGCACATTCTTCACTTATGGGCATTATTGAGCACACTTTGGGGTATGGAAAAAAGTGGAGTGTTTTACGTGACATGCCGAGCGTTCTTTATGAAAAACAAGTGAAGATAGTTGTTGCTACTATGGTTCTTCATAACTACATAAGAGGATTTGCTCACCAAGATGATGATTTCGATGAAAGTGATGATTTCGATGAAAGTGATGATTTCCAAAGTGAAGAGATTAGTGAAGATATGGAGGACAATGAACAACAACAACAAGAAGATGGTATGTGAAGACAACAAATGGATGTGTTAAGAAACACCATTGCACAAAGTTTAATTAATGCATATGTTTAGCATTTAGTTTCAATTTGAAGTGGCTTCACCATGTTTTCACCATATTTTGTGTAATGCACTCTTTGATTATGGTGGAGAAATCTTTTGTATACTCTTTGATTATGGTGAAGAAATCTTTTGTATATTACCATGGTGTTAAGAAATCTCATTTAATATGATGGATCAATTTTATACATTACTTAAGGATTTCAAGCAGTTGTTTTATTTGGTCACAACAATGTACCCAATTAATGTACATTGAGATTAAAGCAATACATAAGAGATTGACTTAGTGTACAAAAAATAGATGAGAAACTTTATAATTCAGTTTACATACAAAAAGAACAACTATTTATTTTAATATCAATTTGTAACATGTATGTCAATTGCTGTCATTATACTTAACCAAAACAGTTTCTTACAACTTACAAAACACTTAAAATTGCTTTTCGGTTCTTACAACACTTTTAAAAACAGTTTACCAAACACCTCAGCTGATTCTACTCACATCAATATCAAAAGTGATTCTTCTTACAGCAACTTCAAAAGTAATTCTTCTCATAGCACAGCTGTCCCAAACTGGCCCTAAGGAGGAAAGATAGACAGTTTATCACCAGGCAAAGATTTCCAATTCAGTTTACCTGATTTTTTCCCCGATTGATCTCTTCAATGAACGATTTAGAGACAAAATTAAACAGTTAAGATCGCAACATGATACTGCACGGCACGATAAGAAAGAGAATGAACCAGCTTGAAAACAAGAAGGGTCATGTATATACAGCATTCTTAGAATTGACAAAAACTGTTCCAATAGCGTTACAGCAAACTTATGAAACAAAAGATTCACCCGTACAATACCTTACACTTGTACCTTTCATCTTCTTACCACTTCATGAATCGACCAAAGAACTTAATGGAGAATTGAGTCTAAGAGCGGTGTCAAGTTATATCATGTCCTATTGCTTTCCTTGACAAGATCCAGGACAAGTCATGCATATGCCAAAGGAAGATCTCTATGCATAGATATAAAAACTATTTCATATTTCATGTTCACTGTGTGTTTCTTTGTACTTTCTATTGACATCTCTCTTTCGCTCGCGACTACTTCTCTACAATATGTTATCCCTAATCTCATCGCTCAAACAAATCAACAGTATTGTAGTATTCCACGAGTAAATGGATTCTGTCAAGTTCCAAGATCGATCCAAGGTTAATTATAGGCATGAATAGAAGGGAAATAATTGCGTCAATACCGGTATTGATGCATGCGTGCATACTTTCATTTATTTACATATTTTTAACAATGTAAATTATAATCTTAGCCGTTTCAAAAGGTTAATTAACCAATCAAGATCATCTCTGCAAAAAAATCAATTTGAAAAAAGATCGTTTGTTCAACTAAATGCATCAATCAAATAGACGGCAGTTTATGAGGCTGCTAACTATCACCATAACTGTCTATTTGATTGAAGTATTTGGTTAACTCTATCAGTAAGTAGTTTTTCATTTACGTACGTACGTGGTAAAACTAAGTTTTGGGCAAATGTACGCACGATTGCAGCTTTCTTATTTGGGTCCATTTGGGAGCACAATACGATAAATACAGCCGATAATAAATAAGTTAAACATGTCAATTCGATCTGGAATGTGCATGTGTATGTGGTTATAAGGGCACTGCAAACTCTTGTGGCCGGCCGGCCATATATTTCATATATCGATCTATAGTGCTAAGACTGATCATATATATCTTGATCTGCATTATCCTTGGCCATGTCGGTTTCATTCTTTTGTCCGTTAAAAATGCATTTTCACTATTTAGCTCACTCAGATAATTTCTTGTCTTGTAATAATGATCAAAAGCTTGAAATTCATCCAAAAAAATTGTAAAATATGGCTCCACTTGGAGAAGAGACACAAACTAGAGAGGAATCTGGAAAACTTAAAATATATGATCTCCAGCTTCTCTCAATGGGAATCTCATTATCTTCTGCAGAATTTCTATGCCCCAATTACTACAAGAAACTAAGAGATCTATATATGCAACCATTATATAATTTTTTGGTGATATATATGCTTTACATTCCTCATCCTGTAGCAAATAGAATATGCTTGGTTCATTTGTGCTTTGATTGATTTCACCTTACCCATTAGGACGGTCCGACCCTATCAAGATCAATAATTGAAACGTACTCCTACTAATTATTTGGGATTCTCTTCTATATATGATAGTAATTTTAGTTGAAATGAAGTTGTTTTATTGATTAGGCAACATTACAATCGACATACAATTCACCGCCCACATACAGAGAGACAACATCTAAGAATATAGAATTACATTGCAACGATCTTGAGCTAAGAGACAGGTTAATTAACTACTTAGATTCGCTTATATATCTCCTATAATTGTACCAAATAGACATTTGCCTCTTATATTATCACAATTATACCTTTAATTTTGTGATAAGAACAGGTCAATTACTATCTTAATTATACTGCAGAAGCAATCCACACCCTAACTTTGATTATTCCTTTGAATTTGTAGGGCATTAACTTATTTAAGGTAAACCCTAACAATGTTTAAGCAGCTCTTATATTCAAAAGAAACTTGTCTACACTTTATTGTTAGGTTTGTGGATCTGATTCCACCTGGGATGAAGATTGTTTCGTAACCTGATCTTACTTGGTAATGGTTTCATATTTCTATTGAAAATAAGTTTCCAATGTGTTATAAGTTTCTAATGTTAAATATCTAAAATATGGGCATATGGTGTAGTAGTTGATATGGTTGCAGAAAACAATCATCCTTGGTTGTGATTAAGAGCAAGTGAGATCTTGCGAGTTTGTGAGAACGTTTTATGAGAGATCTTGTACTATTGTTCTTATTCTTCTTCTTGTATAGTGAAACCTAGCAGCCGAATGACGTAAGCAAACTTATTTGCTGAACCTCGTTAAATCTTTTGTGTTCGTGTCTTGTTTTCTCTATCGTTTTTATAGTTGTTCATACTTGTTTGTTTCCACAAAAGGAAATTATGGGTTGAATTCCTATCAAACTGGTACTAGAGCCAAAATATTGAGTACGAACAATGAATATAGAAGAAGTTGAGAAAAAAGTCGATAAGTTCAACATACATGACTTTAGTTTATGGAGGTCACAGATATTGGACTACCTGAATATGAAGAGGCTTGGAAAGACTCTGGGTGACAAGCTCCCGAAAGGTATGGATGAAGAAGATTTTGTCGAGATGGATATGATCACCCTTAGAGTAGTTTGACTATCGATTTCGAATAAAGTACGGCGATTCGTTATCAAGGTGTAAGGTTCCTTTTCTAAAAAGCTTCGACTAGGCCAAAACCAACCTAATAATAAGATTATTAGGAGGATTTTGTATGCGATTCATAGTAGAAATCAAAATGAGCTTGGTAGTGTGAGCATGGCGTGGGAGCTAAAATCATATAAGTTGCACAAAATGAGAGGCTTGTTGCGTTGAGAGGTTTGCTATGGTTTAATCTGGGTTTGTTGCAGTGAAGAAATAAAGGATTTTTGGTGGTGTTTGATGAGAGTAAGACTGTGTGAAGGTGAAGCTGGTTTTGAAATGGAGTAAGGGATGCTTGGCATGTTGCTTGAGGTTGTTGGATACAGGATTACTTGAGGGGGTTGAGGGTTATGTTGTGTGTGAGTTGTGTCCCCTGCAACAGCTAGGACTTATTTATAAGCCGGAAGAGGTGACCAAGGATATAATTTTTTTAAGTAAAACTTTGGATATCAAGGAGAGGTATGTTGTTGAATTTAAATATACAGACCATTGCATTGACCACAAGACTTTGATGTGATGCCTGTTGTGTTTGTGTGAAGTATGAGATTAGAGTAGAAGATTTGAAAGAAAAGTTGATGCATGTGTCTTGATAGATGTGTACATTGATATAACATGTGAATGCTAGAGTTTAGAACATGGACAAAGAAAAGGATGATGGAGACTTGTGCTTAATGTAGAAAAAAAGGATCAGATTTATTGCATGACAGAACTAAGAATTGTTGTTTGATTGGCTTACTAGAGGACCTAATAGCATTAGGGTTAAGGTTGATGATTATGTTAAGCATATGGGTTTGGGTATATCATCTTTCCATTAGGGGTGGGAACAGTTCAAAACAGTCTGGTTTAGGGCCCAAACCAGAAACCAAACCAAAGAAAAAATTTGGTGTGGTCAGATTTTTTAATTTTAGTAGCACGAAACCGTGAACCAAACCACACCTACAGTTTGGACCAGTTTCGGTTTTTTTTTTTCTGATTTTTTTCAAATATAGTTTTGACAATGCCTTAACTGTAGTAAAATGTTAATAAATTAATTGACTTTATTTTTTTAGTTCTATAAAGCCACAAACGTACTAAATGTCTTACAAAAAAATAAACACAAACCAAACTTTTTTATAAAAAAATCACAAACCAAATACCAACTGTATAAAAGTAAAAACACAATAAAAAACTAAAAATAGTTTAAAGTTTATAGTTAAAGTCCATACATATTAAACACAATATAAAGTTTATATATTAAACCTCATAATTCAATAGTCCATGCTTTCAAGGCCGCACGTAATTTGGGTAACGTCTCAGTGCCGATAGTAGCAGTCACATCTTATTTCACGATGTTTTGAGGCTTTCTGTTCTATGTAGAGTTAGTTTTCAAAGTTGTGCATTTACTCAAAAACTTAGTAAACAAGTTATAGAACATTAGTAGGCATATTGTGATTCCGATGATCAAAATTCACAAACAAAAATCCGACCGTCTGATATGATTATTATGACAAAAGATGTCTATGACAAAAAATTTAACTAGATCCGACAACAATAAGGGCTCAATCAGGATGATAAACTCTAATCTTATAACTACTTAACACACGAAAACGCTCATATCTGTATCTATATGAGATATTTTGGTTGAACCTTTAATACAATAAACTCTCACCATGATGAGACGCAACCGCCCATCTAAAAATTTTGAAACATTTACCCCTCGAAGATAGGGATCCCCATAAAGATAAAGAGAAAATACTTGTGACACCCTATACTTCACCCTAAAATCAGTTATGTCCCTCAGTTTTTAATTTAAACTGGTATACCCCTATACTTTATATTCTCGAATGTTAATTGCCCTAGCTGTCAATTGATCTTCAAAAAAAACCATTAAGTTACTTAAAATGACTAAAATGCCCATATTAATAGTTATTTTTATTTTTTCCTTTATTTCCTAATTTTCTTCCTATTTCTTGAAAAAATTACTAGAAAATAGAAAAAAAAGTAGAAAGGGAAGAATAAAATTGATTTTAATAGGAAAATAAAATTGATTTTTCAATAGAAGAAATAAAATTGATTTTAATAGAAAAAATAAAATTAATGTTTAGTCAAAGCAAATAGAGTTGATAATGAGTCACTCTTTACTAATCGATTCTTGCTTGAATGCATAGGTTATGTAGGGTATCCTAATATTATTTTTAGGTATTTTTACATTATGAGGTATAGGCTTAATGTCACCCCTCTTGTATTATGCTGTTTCATTAATAGTAACAGCATGAGAGCGGCCTTTCTAGCCCTTATGCTCTAAAATTAAAATAAAAATTGACGTTTAATAGTAAAAGAAAAATGATTTTAAATTGAAAATTTTGTAAAATAAAGAAGATAGAAAGAAGACACAAAGATAATAGTTTGGAGGAGCTAAAAGTCTTATTCATTCATTCATTCTCATTAGTCTCCTTATATAGAAGTAGAGTTTACATCATAGTTGTCACACCCCGAATCTTTTGAAGTTAATAAAAGTTACTTTTCACAGAGATTCACGAGTTACCGAGGACTTTTAATTGCGATCGGTAATTCGATAAGTTATCGCTCGAGTTAATTTTCGAATTTTTAAAAGTACTCCAAATACCTGAATTGATGACTCGATGTTGTAGTACGTGTCGACACGAGTCTCCCGGTATTTTCGGAATATTTTTCGGAGCTTCCAGCTAATTTCTGTGAATTTCTGAAGTTTATGGTAACTTTTAATTATTTATCCGGTAAAAGGAGAATTACCATTTAACCTTTTCACTTTTTACCTTCTTTAAATCTGAACCGTTAGATCGAGTAGGGTTTTGATCTCAACCGTTGACTCGAGTATAAAAGGTTTTAAGGGGAGTTGACTCCAGTCAGAAAACGGAACTGGAGGTTGACCGCGGTTTTCTTTCGCTCGACTCCGTCTCTGTGCTCCGATCGCACCTCCGTCAAACGTTCATCCCTCGGCGGCGCACCGGTGACCAGAGCTTCGCCTCGCCGTCCCCAACACGTCTGTGGTTGTGGGTTTCCCTACAAAGCGGCAGAGAGAGAGAATCGGAGGAGAGAAGGCGACTGCCTTCGATTGGGTTTTCCGGCTTTAGCCGCGACGGCGAGTTTGGATGGGTCCGGGAGCTTCGCCTCGTCGTCCTTGTTCTATCTGTGTCCTCAGTTTTCAAAGAAGAGACCTGAGGAAGAAGTTTGAACGGAAGAAGACTTGAGTTTTCTCGGCCATGGATCGGTGTCCTCCGGTCACAGATGAAGGTAATTGAGGTATGAAAAACTATCTACTAATGAAGCTCTATGTATCTGTCTAATTGGATTGGAATTTGGTTGAGTTTTGGAGGAAGTTGGGTTTTGGGTATTGTTACTGTGTTCGGCAAGGGAAACAGTGACGTTAGTTATGGTTATGGTTTCAGAGTTTGGGTTCTAGGTTGAGCTTGTATGCATGAGTTGGAGTCTTATTTATCTGGAATCTATAGTAGTTTGGTGATGTGAAGTTGAGGCTGTGTTATTGAAAAGAGAAGGAACATTTGAATTCTGAGCAGTGTGTGTGTGTTCTGTGGCAGTAGTGTTGATGATTTCAATGGTTTTAGAATTGGTGAAGTTGTAGAGTGGGCAAAGGAAGTTTGAATGCTGCATTTTATTGTTTGGTGTTATTTGAATTATTGTTGGGTTGCTGATTTAGTGTTGTTTACGTGGTTTCATGTCGAGAACTTGGTGATCGAGAACGGGGAAACTCTGGCGAAATTCCAGCAAGCCACCGGAATCCGGCGAAGATTCCGGTGATACGGTAAAACCGGCTGAATGCCGAAGAGGTAGGAATCGAATTCCTGTTAAGCTTTTAGTCGGGAAGTACTGATAATTCCTAAGTTGAGTAATTACGAAAAGTTTGGACGTAAGTAGGAAGTTTCCATTTTGGGAAACCTTCTATGTTTGGAAACCTGCCAAATTGGGAAACTTTCCATTAAGGGAAAGTTTCCACTTTGGGAAAGTTGCATTTTCAGAAAAATGGTTTAAGAACTGAAGCTCAATGAATGTGACAATTTTTGGTTAAATGGGTAAAGTGTTAAATTGTTATCGGGAATTGATAACTGGAATTTATGAGAAAAGGTTTAATCGGTAAATCGACTCAAGGTTAAATATATTGATTAATACGTGACACCCTAACGTCAAGTTAAAGTAATAAAGGAAAGTTCGGAAGCTGAGTCGGACTTCCGGTAAATTGAGTTAAGAGTCGATAACCGGGAAAGAAAGTCAAAAATGTTAAAGTGTCATAAAAAGGAACTTGGTCAACACGTGGTCAAATAGGGATTCCTGGTCAAACTAGGAAAAGACCAAGTTAACTGTGAACGACTAATATGATGATTTGTTGTACAGTCTCTGGTCGGACGTGAGACGGGTTCGACTACGCGGGTAGTTCGAGAGTTTCGCTCGAGGAGCTTTCCGAGCGGGAAGGTCGCAATAGTACTGTGAGTGGACATATCATTTTTAAATGAATGCATGCCTTAATTATTGATTTTATTGCAGGGTTTTATGATTGTTTCGAGAATTAAATTTTCCTCGGGTTCTTGAATGTTTTATGTGGATTTATGCATATATGTCGAGGAATGGTTTTACTTATTTGTTTTGGGAAGAGTATTTGAGTAAAGTATTGTTATGAATTTTTATTAAGGGTTGTCGAATGAATATGCTAGCTAGAGTAGCGTGAGGGCGCTACTAGAGCTCTTAGCTCCGACCCTAGCCTGAGAGGTCAGGCAAATTACGTAGTGCACTATGAGGGTTGTCCACTATCATCTTACCTAGAGCTCTTAGCTCCGACCCTGGTCTGAGAGGACAGACAAACCTGAGAGGTCAGGTTAATATTATAAGGGTTGTCCATTACCATTTTACCTAGAGCTCTTAGCTCCGACCCTGGTCTGAGAGGACAGACAAGCCTGAGAGGTCAGGTTAATATTATAAGGGTTGTCCATTACCATTTTATATAGCTAGCATAGCGTGAGGGCGCAACTAGAGCTCTTAGCTCCGACCCTAGTCTGAGAGATCAGACTTATTATGTTTGTGAACATTTCTCTTCCCATATTCCTTACTTGTTTACCTTATCATACATTTGTGGAAATTTAGTAATTGTGGGCATGCATAAATGTTATTTAAATCATTAAATTTTTGGGAGAGTAGTAAAGGAAATAGAGTTTTTATATTTGATTTTCGTCCACTCAGTCTAACAGTTTTTCAATGTTTCTCCCCTGGGCCTTTCGTTTTTAAATGCCCAGAGATGCAGGGTTCTTGAGAGGAGGTCGAGCGCGTACGAGAGTCGAGGCATAGTCGATCATTCCGTTGCTGCTTGAAATTCTTTGGGGTAATCATCTTTGTAGATTGCTCTGACTAACCCGGTTTAGCTAGTTTTGTAGAAAGGGTTGGCCATTTCAAGGGGGTTTCGGTAAGAAGTTCCCTTGAGGTGGTCCCCGCAGGATTTACTTCGGGTTAAAGGGGTTTAACCCGGGGTGGGTCCTGACAATAGTACTAGTAAGTAATCACCTGGACAATAACATAAATAATAATATTTATAACAGAAACAATTAAATTGATTTTAATAGAAAAATAAAATTGATTTTAAATGAAAACAATTAAATTGATTTTAATAGATAAATAAAATTGGTTTTTAATAGAAAAAAGTGATTTTAATTTGATATTACAAATTTATTTTTAATATTAGGAAAGTGAAATACAAAAAATAGGAAAAAATAAAAATTAAAAGGGGCATTTTAGTCATTTTAAGTAACTTATTTGTCTTTATTGACGGTCAACTGACGACAAGGGTAAACTGGTTAAAAATTTAAAATATAGGGGTATACCAGTTTAAATTGAAACTGAGAGACTCATCTGGTTTTAAGGGTAAAGTATAAAGTGTCACACATACTTTCTTCTAAGGATATATAATGGTAAATAGGGTTGACTGCTACTATCGGCACTGAGACGTTACCCGAATTACGTGATTTTTCAATCATAGACATATTTCACCATTCCGGTCACATTTTATTTCACTATGTTTTTGAGGTTTTCAGTTCTATGTAGAGTTGGTTTTTAAAGTTGTGTATTTACTTAAAACTTAGTAAACAAGTTAAACAACATTAGTAGAAATGTTGTGATTCCAATGATCAAAATTCACAAAAGAAAATCCGACCGTTTGATATGATCATTATGTCGAAATATATCTTTGGTAAAAAATTCAACCTGATCTGATAATATTAAAGGCTTGATCGGGACGGTCAACTCTAATCTTATAACCACTTAACACACGAAAACACTCATATGTGCATCTATATGAGGTATTTTGGTTAAACCTTCAACACAACAAAATCTCACCATAATGAGACACAACCGCCCATCTAAAAATTTTGGGACATTTACCCCTCAAAGATAGGGTTCCTTATAAGAATAAATAATAGTAAATAGGGTTGACCGCTACTATAGGCACTGAGACGTTACCCGAATTACATGATTTTTAAACCATAGACGTATTTCACCATTCCGGTCACATCTTATTTCACGATGTTTTTGAGGTTTTCAGTTCTATGTAGAGTTGGTTTTCAAAGTAGTGCATTTACTTAAAACTTAGTAAACAAGTTAAACAACATTAGTAGACATGTTGTGATTCCGAGGATCAAAATTCATAAACGAAAATATGATCGTCTGATGTGATCATTAAGTCTACAGATATCTATGGTAAAAATTCAACTTGATCTGACAAAATTAAGGACTCGATCAGAATTGTCAACCCTAATTTTATAACCATTTAACAAACGGAAACATGCATATCTGCATCTGTATGTGGTATTTTGGTTGAACCTTCAACACAAAAAACTCTCACTATGATGAGACGCAACCAGAGCCGGCCTTAAAGCGGGGCAGGCATCCTAATTAAAGATGCCTATGCACGGCCAGGGCCTATGGCCAAAGGGGCTCATGTTTTTACAAAATTTATATAATTAAAGATGATAGTTATATTGTGTATGATAAAAAATACTAAAAAATAATTAAGGGGTCATTTCTCTTCACTTAATCTTTTTTAATGATTGCTTCTTAATTATCTTTATTTATATTATTTTTCTATAAAATTTATTTTAGTCATTTATTATCTTCGATTCTCTAATAATTTATTTTTCTAATTGAGATCATCTCTTCATTTCAGTCTCTTGTTCATTTTTATATCCTTAATCAAATGACACCATTATTTTTATTATTTCAATCTTTTTTTAAATATTAATAAAATGACACATTAGTCTTCATTATCCTAAATTTATGTATCTGTCACATCAATTATAGAGAAAAAATATTGCAGCAACAAAAAGGATGGTGAGCGATGTTCTCCACAACCGAAAATATTTGCTTTGTTCATTATAAATTGCTCAAAATCCTTTGATATTTCTCGTCTTCTCTTCGTTTCTCGTTTCTCTCATAATTTAATTTTTCATGGAAGGTTGCTTTTAATTTCATATCTCTCTTTTTATTTATACTAGCCTTTTAACATAGGAATTTTCTATAATATCTGAATGCTTGCCATACCTTTATTTTAACAAATATTTTACATGTTTGGATTAATAATATATCTAGCGGTTCTAAATATTTAACATAATTAACAATGGACAATTATATGTTGACAAAATCATAACCTTCTAACTTAAGCACATCTTTTTTATGGTTAATGGTTAATTATCAATGTATGGTTGACAATTTTATTATTTCCGTATCAAAATAAAAAATTTCTAACCTAGGCTTTTGAGAAATTATTTAGTTATATAAAAATTAATCTTATTGTTTGTAGTTTCCTTAATCAATTATTATTCTTCTTACATGCATTTTATGACAAACACAACAATTAATATAAAAAATATATAATATTTGTTCTAATTGTAGTAATTACTCTACCTACAACCTATGTACTAATATATGGACAATTCACAAGTATGACAACAAATTTGTTATCAGAGTGGTAAATCTTTATATTTTATCATTAGTTATTTCATTACTAAAATAATCACTTATTTTATCGCAATTCAAAAAAATTGATGTAAAAACGGTAACTTATGTTCTATTTTTAGTAATTAGCTCAGTTATTCTAATATACAAATTATAGACGACTTTAACAAATATGACAACAAGTATGTTGTCAGAGTGATAAATTTTTATATTTTTTTAATTAACTAACTAGTTACTACTATGACTACATATTTTACCAAGCTTCTAACAAATGATGTAAAATCAATAATTTTTGTTTAATTGGTAATAATTATTGATCATAAACTAAAGTACTAGTTTATGGACAATATAACAAAGACAACAACAAATGTGTTGTCAATGTAGTAAACTATTATGTTTTTGTCATTAATGAAATGATTACTACAATGACTACACATTTTACCACAACCCACAACTATTGATATAAATGTTGTAATTTTTCTGCAACTTGTAGTTATTAATTCAAAAACTATATCAAGAACTAATTATTTGAAAGAGGATAATCAATGTTCTCAATTTGATACAAGTTGTCCAAATATGATATTTACATCTTTGACCACTTAATATTGTCAAAAGTGGTAATTGTAGTTCATCAAACAGTAATTTACTTTTTGACAATATTTGTAACATGAATTTGAACAATATTACCTATTAAGAAATAATGTGTTGTAAAAATAGTAAATTTATTTATTTTTGAAAATAACACATGTCAATTTGTAACTGGATAACTTCTTAAAATTTTTAGTTTATTAAATAAAAGAATAAAAATTAAAGCTATGAGATACATCAGGGTATTGTAGACGACCCCCTTTGCTTTTTTTTTTAGAAAAAATGTGCAGTTAGACAAATCTGCAAATAGATATTTAATGGGGCAAATGTGTAAAATAGAAATAGATACATCATATTTACTTTTTTAATCATGTCTAATATTTTTAGTTTTTTTCAACCATTTACAACATATCATGAATAAATTTAAAAGTTCAAATTTTTTGTGAAACTTTGACACCAAAATTTAGCTTCCCATTATAGATGTTTAGATCATGTCATTTCGGATGTTGTAAAATGTTTCTTCAATTTTACTTTTTTTTTACATTTTTTTATTTTTGGAACTATGCATTTCATATATATAAAATTGATGTATGAAATTGATAAACAAAAGTTATATATGAAATTTTACGGCCTAATTGTGCATGTGTATTTTTTTAAAAACTATAGAAAAACAATTTTGATAAAAAAAATATTATGTAAGGGGCTCATTTTTTTGCACCGGGCTCAATTTTGTGATGACGGCTTATTGCCGTAGCCTAGAGCAACGGCCACGTCATCAATGGCGACGACAAAAATGTCGTTGTCAAGCTCTTTGAAGACGGTATTTCGTCGTGGCTAATTGAATTAATTTTTGTAGCACTGAAATTCGGTGCGGTTTCAGTTACAAAACCTATTTTCCGAAATAACTTTCACACATGGTAAATGAAAGAAAAAAAATTAGGATGCTTGAAGTTATAGAAACATAGAAATACAAACTTTGTGAACCAACTCTACATAGGAAGCAAAATTATCAAAAATATCATGAAATAAAATGTTTTCGTATGATAAATGACAATGGATTAGGGTTGACCGTTTCAATCTAGTTAAATTTTTTACCATAGCCCTTAATAAAATGTTTACATCATTCATTTGAAACCTCCAATATTCATATATAACAAAAGAGAATACTACATGAGAGAAAATTAGGTTGGATTTACACTTAAAAATATAAACATGTTTGTGGAAGTTTACTATTTGTACCTCATAATCAATAAGAACATGACATATAATGCAAAATTAAGTATTAATAAGTAAATGAATATATTTCAGTTCGGTTCGGTTAAATTGGTTTTTAGAAAGCACGGAACCGCAAACCGAAACCGCACTAGTTGGTTTTTGTGAATTCTAAAACCGATTGTCTCAGTTCTATTCGGTTTCGATTATTTAATGTCAGTTCGGTACGATTTTGACCGGTTTCTGTTTTTTGGTGCCTAAAAGTTCACCCTTAATGTGTATAGCGCATATAAACTCAAAAGCGACTAAAACATGGGAGGTCACCTGCAGCAAGGGTGCTGTGTTTGGGAAAATTTGTCTGCAAAAACATGTTTGTATGCCATACAAATCTGTAGAGCATAATTTTGTCTAAAATATGGAGTACATACAGTTCAAATTCTCAACACAGGCCTCCGATCATATGATCAATCATTCTTGGAAGACACAACAAAATTGAGGGGTGTAGCAAACTACCAATGCCAGCAGGAACGATGTTCTCGATCAGTGAACACTAAACAGTGAACGCACAAGTCGATCTCCAGGACCACAAGTTTGTTTGAGGGACTAGATCATTATACATATATGAAACAAATGGACATCCCCCTTGAATCATATACTACTTGGTACTCGAAGGTACAACGTTATCGGAAGCACCAACTATCTCTTATATTTCTGTAGCTAGAGATCTTTAGCAAAGTATCTTTTGATCCTCATTAAACAGTTATACATGACATAATATACAAGATAAGTATTAAGAAAGTTTCTAATCATCAATCATCAATTTCATTATTGATTTTCCACCATGATGCATATATGATGATGATTAACCCCACCCCGAGTCGACCTGGCTTCATCTTCGCCATGTTTGTGGCATGTGAGCTGAACATGGATATGAACAAGATAAGTTACTTCAAGTATATATATACAAGCTGTGTGGGTGCTTTTACAAGCACATATGTCCCATGTATGGTATTGATGGTCATGTTTCATAGCTAGAGAGATCTGGTGGCTAAGATCATAGCTAGAGAGATCTGGTGGCTAAGATCATCGATGGGCAAGGGCAAGGGCAAGGGCAAGGGCAAGGGCAAGGGTGCAATGTGCATGGCTGGTCTATGATAAGCTTCTGCAGTGTTTCATGACAACCATATTAAGGCTGAGTTTGGTGCAGCTGGGCTTATAAGATATAAGCTGACTTTTATTTTTTTGCAGTTTATAAACAGAAGGTGAGTGTTTACAGCTTCTCATTTTTCCCTCAAAACACCTTCTACTTTTTGAAGAAGTAGCTTTAGATTTACCAAACACTAAAATCTTTAGTGCTTAAAAGCAAATGAGCTTATAAGCTCTCCCAAACTCAGCCTCACCCAGCCTAAAGGGAAAGAAACAAAAGGACTTCTTGTCTATATGCATGGAGGGCAAAGTCGAAGAACCATTGGGAAATTGTGATTGGAACACATCTGAAGAAACTGTAATATTTGCTTTCAGTAGTTTTAGGATGAGTTTGGGAGAGCTTATAAGCTCCTTTACTTTTAAGCACCAAAGGTTTTGGTGTTTGGTAAGTCCAAAAATAAGCTACTTTTTAAAAAAGTATAAAGTGTTTTGAGGGAAAAAGGAGAAGCTGCAAACACCCACCTTCTGCTTATAAGCTAAAAGTCAGCTTATAACTTATAAGCCCAGCTGTACCAAATCCAGCCTTAGTGTTAGGAGAGGTGGTGGTGGTAGCTTTTCGAGAGCACCATTGCGGCCATGTCGGACAAACAACTCCAAATATATGACCCACTCTCACCACTACAGCCAAAATAGACTTTACTACCTTTCTTGGAAATGACCAAATGTCTAAGTGAAAAGCATAGGAGCACACGTTCTATCCTCAGTCGTAGTTGCATTCAGAATTTGAAAAGGTTCGTCAATATACGTGTATTTTTATAGTTGATATGAATTTATCTAAATTTTAAATTATAATCTTGCATTTTTTGTCTATTAAACTACAAACATGTCAGTAATAGAATTGAAGTAATAGAATAGAATTAATATATTTTAGATTAAGTTTTCATTTAATAAATGTTTTCGTAATGTAAGAATATAATAAATCAAATTTTATATAATAAAAAATTAACTCATTAATTAGGACATGAAGAATTTTTAGAATAAGAAGATATAATTAATACAAAATGGATTATATTCCCAAATTTATAAGATTTAGTTGCAAGTTTTTAATATTTATGTCATTTGATCTAGTAATCAAGTAAAGAAAACTATTCGCTTCTCTTTTTTTCAAGAGGATTGCATGGACTATGATGTATTAACCTATAATTAGAAGTAACGTAAAACAAATTGAATGAATCTGTGATCTTATTGATTTATTAACGCATTCATACTTATCTAGTTATCGAAGAATTTCTAGTTTAATTTACACATTATATGCCGTAGATTCAAGATTTGCATGAATTTTCAGAATGGGAGTCATTGCTAAAATGGAAGGGGAAGCTGTTTTGTAGTCAAATATCAGGATTAGATTTATCATCATGAGATTGAGAAGGGTGGTGTTTTGATTTAGATGGTTTTTACTTGAGGACAAGACAAAGGCACATGGAGAGAGGGGAGACAGGGAGAGCAATCTCTTTTCATGTAATGTGACTGTAATAAGTTTGAGAGTGGGTTATTTATTTTGAAGACAATTTTTTTTGGGACAAACCAAATTTGGGTCTCCCAGACACACATTTAAGGACACATTTTTATATTCTGTTTTGTTTTTCAGAATGGTGCATCCATATTAGAGAAACACAAATTTCAATGGGGGACAAAAATTTTATATGTCTCAAAATTTTATTAGAAACGTGACCTGATTTGGTATATCCTATGTTTTTATATCTTGTAAATAATTGGTAAATTTTGAGAGGAGAATTATGATGAATTTTTAAATTAGAACGAAAAGATATAGGGACCGAAAATTTTGTCCCTAATAATTCTACTGATCAAAGAATTTTTTGATGAAATTTGATGGAAGTTAATGATTATTTCTATTTTACTTGTGTTTTTTTTAAGAAAAACCACAAATTAACGTTCTAATATGTGAAAGAATAGTTCCATTATTAATACTTGTAAAGAAAAAAAAATGGTATATAAATGTCGAAGATATAGTAATGTATAGAGAAAATTGCTAAAATAGAAAAATTCACCATCAGTCCTTCAACTCTTGTGGCAAGACCAATGTGATACCCAAACTCTAAACTCTATCAATGTGATATATAATCATTTGTTATAATATCAATGAGATGTCTCTGTCTAGTTTTTGTAACGATACCGTCAAATTAGTTACGTGGCAAACAATTGTGGATAACCACCAGTGCCTCAACTCTTGTAGCAATGTCAATGTGATACCTAACTTCTAAAACCTATCAATGTGATACCCATACTTAATTTTCACTATTAATGTGAGATCGGAGGCCATATTCCGTCACACTGCCCTTTTGGTTGAGAAATTAAAATCCTAGATCTGGACTAAAATCCTTTAATTGGTTGAGGAGTTAAATATAAGAAAGTTAGTTGATCTTGTGTGTATGAGTCCGTGAGGCGAAATATCATACTGTCATTTATTAGGCCATGTGAGTCATGCGCGTCACTTGACTAAATTGACAGTGACCTGACGCCTTCGGCCTCACATTGATAGAGAAATTAAGTATGGGTATCACATTGACATATTTTAGAATTTGGATATCATATTGGCCTTGGCACAAGAGTTAAAGGACTGATTGTTATCCACAGTTGTTTGCCACGTCACTAATTTGACGGTAGTGTTACGGAAAGTGGACGGAGACATCTAATTGATATAATAACAAAAGATCAGGTATCACATTGATAGTGTTTAGAGTTTGGGTATCACATTGGTCTTGCCACAAGAGTTAAGGGACTGATGGTGAGTTTACCTCTTGCTAAAACAATGTCTCAACTTTGCTTCACTATTAATTTTTGTATCTCATCTTTTTGAAATATCAAAACCATATATAAAGTTTCAACCCTGATCTAATTTCAATATCTAAGACAGTTAACAACATTAACGATCTAGGACAAAATTGTCTTTTCTCGTTCACTTTCTTATTTACAGATCGAACAATAGTCTCCAAGTCGAAGAAACCCAGTTCGAGGATTGCATGCTCTTCTTCCAATTGCAAGAGTTCAAACAAATTGCTTCGAACAAAAACTCTGAATGACGTTGTTTCCGGCATCCACCACCACAAGTCCACAACCACTGACTTTCTATGGCAGAAAATAGGCTCCTAGAAGACATCATAGTTTTCGACATCCCAGTAAAGCTCCCTATCAAATCCTTAATCTGCTACACTTGCATCTTGAAAAGGTGGGTTTCATAGTCTCCGAACCCAATTCGTCATGTCTTACTTCCAACTAGCTCGCCACCACAACTACTTGACCTGCCGCCTCCTCCTCTTCTCCTCCCCTCCCAAGTCGAATCCGTTGACTTGGAAACGATGTCTTCTTCAAATTCTCTGATCTGCAACCTCACTTGTAAACTAAAAAAGCAACTCGAATCGATCAAGCTTCTCGGCTTCTACCTCTCAATCTCCTTTCTCCAAAATTGCTCTTTGCAAATCGAAGCTCCAAACCTCATCGGCAAATCGAAGTCGACGATTTGGATTTCAAAGACGGTGTGGATGATCAATCTGACTCGGTAGGCGGTGAGGGCTATCGCCTGATTTGTCTCCCAAATATCCCAATATGACATCGCCTGTTAGGGCTGGCTCCGGTCCACTTCGGTTCGGTTTATACCCCAAACCGCGAACCAAACCAATGTTATACTTCGGTCTGGTTCGGTTCGGTTTTTTACTATTCAAGAGGCCAAACCGTAAACCAAACCACACCTACGGTTTGGTGCGGTTCGGTTTTTTTTCAAATTGATAATTTTTCTTCTTATTATCATTATAGTGAAAAATGGTTATAGTTCAAAAAGTTGCACATTTATTTACAACCTAATAAACAAGTTATGCAACATTAGCATGCATATTGTGATTCCGATGACTAAAAGTCAAAAATTAAAATTCGACCATCAGATATGATCATTATGACGAAAGATGTCTGTGGAAAAAAATTCAACTAGATCCGACAAAGTTAAGGGCTTGATCGAAACGGTCAACTCTGATCCATCGTCACTTATCACACAGAAACACTCATATCTACCTCTATATTACGTATTTTTGTCAAACCTTCTACACGAAAAACACTCACGTAGATGAGACGCAACCGCACATATAAAAATTTTGGGACATTTACCGTCCAACGATAGGTCTCCCCATAGAGAATAATAAAGGTAAATAGGGTTGACCGCTACAATCGACACCGAGACGTTACCCGAATTACGTAATTTTTTAACCAGAGCTGTATTTCATCATTCCGAACACATCTTATTTCACGAGTTTTTTGATAATTTTGCTTCTATGTAGAGTTGGATCATAAAGTTGTGCATTTGCTTAAAACCTAATAAACAAATTATACAATATTAGTATGCATATTGTGATTCCGATGACTAAAAGTCAAAAATTAAAATTCGACCGTCAGATATGATCATTATGACGAAATATGTATGTGGAAAAAAATTCAACTGGATCCGACAAAGTTAAAGGCTCGATCCAAACGGTCAACCCTGATCCATCGTCACTTATCACACGGAAACACTCATATCTACCTCTATATTACGTATTTTTGTCAAACCTTCTACAACAAAAAAGCTTCCCAGACATTGCGCCAGCTTGATCTTTAGACTGCTAAATATCACATAGGAGGCTGACACTTTGACGCATCCTTTGTGGCTGGATCACAGTATCAACATTTCGATTGTGAGCACTTCCGGCGGCAGCAGCTCCGTTAAGGCATCAGTCTCCAACTCTCCTTGCTTTCACTTGCGACTTGAACCGCTTCTCTGATGCATGACTGTGATGTTGTCTTTGACGCAGTGAAGGGCATTTAGCGCAGTTTGAGTCCAGCGACACTCATTTGATGCAAGAGAGAGACTTGAACGTCATGGAGCTTTGCCGGATAAGGTTTGCAGTTTCAAGGCTTCTTGAGCAGGTTGGTTGGTGTAGGATTTGACAGGAGGACAGACTCAGAAGTGAAACAAGGCTGGCTGGAGTAGTTCCGTACCTTTCCTCCTGTGCTTGCTTGCTCTCCTTCTTTGTTGCTATCGATCTCTTCCCTTTACTCCTGTCTGCTCTCCTCTTTGCTTGCCTCTACCTTCTTCTAATGTTCTCCTTTGTTTGCCTCCGTCTGCCTCCCGTCTTCGGCTTCTTCTGCCTGTTTCTGTCTTCGGCCTCTTCTGCTGCCCCTGCTCCTCCCTTCTTCCTCTCCACCTCTTTTTTCTTCACTTTATAGGTTTATATAGAGAGCACCAACCAGCTGGATAAGAATGAATCTGAACTTTGAACGTCCATAGAGATCACGGAGATGAAGCAGTCAAAACTTATCTGATATTTTGTTGAAAATCTCCTTTCTGTTATTTTTTGCTTCTCTGTTCGAAGGTTAGCTTAGATGTGGAATTGGTAAATTTTTGGACTCTATATTTGAATGAGATAATTTGCAATTATATTTCTGATATTATCTCCTTTTTTCGATAGTTATCTACAGCTCACCACCTCTTTCAAATTCTTTTGACTTTTTAATGTTCAACAGTGAAGAAACAATTGTATGTTGTCAGGAAAGATATTTTTCTTTTAAGTTAAATTCTTATGTATGTAGCGGAAATTAGAGAAAATTTTAAATTACTAGACATCTTTTAAGATAAATTTATACATATTTTTCTTTCATTTTACACCTATTTCACATATACAAACATCTTATATAGTGCATATGTCTATAATTAATAGTTTTTTTTTATTTTAAGATTCATAGTATAGGGTTTATGGTTTAGAGTTTACAATTTCTTCATTTTTCTTTAATAATCATATATCTTATTTATATTATATTCTAGATTAATTATGTGTAGATCACAAATTGAAGAAATGTATCATTTTACCTATATGATATTTTTCATAAAAATAAAGAAAATTGCATAATTATTGAAAATTGATTGAAAAATGTTATTGTAAATCATGCCAATTGTTTCGGAGTGAATTCTATGGGGAAGGATCATACCAAACACGGAGGACCTCATCTCCTAGACCCGTTACCTGTAAGTCATGAGTAAACGACACTAGAGGGAAGACTGGGTGCGCCAGCCTTCGACCCTCCAATGCCTAAGTCAATAGGATGGAGATAGGGGCTTACCAAAAATGAGTCCTTAAGATGGATATTTATAGAGGTAGGGTGAGTCTACCATAAAAGTACTATTTTGCCCTTATAAGAGGCTATTACTAATATTCCTTTAGACAAGTGTGTAGGTTCTTTATCTGATAAGGACCTCTCTAGCCTAAGATGTTTTTTGGCTACTGGATAATGAGTTGTTTCCCGGACGAGAAGATGGTTCCCAGCACAAGAAGATGGTTTGCACCTTGTGTTAACAGTGTTAGAAAAAAAATCATTATCAACTTATTTAAAACAACATCAATTAGGTGTTTATATGTTATAATTGAATGGTGTCAATTGTATAAAATTTAGAAAAAAATATGACATAATATGTATTATAATTCATACATTTTTTATGTCTATCCAAAAAATATTAGGTTAGATTTTATTTAAAACGTTGAAAATTAGATGTATATAAAATTCTCCATATTTTGTTTGTTCTAGAATTGAACTGTGTATCTTGTGATGCGCGTACTAAAGGAGAAAATAAAACGAGATATTAGCTACATGCTGTAGGTATGGGACTACCTCGCTCTCTGCAATCACATGCTTATTTGCATTTGCTTTGCACATAAGAAATTGGTCGGCAATCCGCTATCGTAACTGTTTGGAAATTGAGATTTCGTACGTATCGAACTAAACAGTCTAAACTACATGCTTTGCAGTAACAAGGCACTCGGGATGTGGTGGTGCATGAAACATTTCGGCTCTTGGAATTTGTCACTGTTCTGGATCCTATCATCCTATGCATGCATGTTTCGTGTATGTTGTTTCTATATATGAGATCAAATAATCTCATCATGAAAGTAAAAGTTGTCTTGTTGAGATATCAATTCCATATCGGGTTTTATAAAGGTTTAGATCACTCTCTTCATTATCAATTGGTTTTGAAATTAAACCCTAAACTAATTTATCAATTATTCAATACTAAATTGTGTGTACATACATATGTTATATGTTCTTGTGTTAGAGATGTAATTTCATGTTATCATTTCCTTGTGATTGATGATTAAATGAATTTAGATGCAATCTATGTATTCTTTATATATATAGCATTTAAATTCATTTAATCATCTGTCATGCAAGGAAATGAATGTGTATTCTTTATATACACACACACACACTCAATGCATCACTTTAACTAATTCTTTAATTTTAAGTTGATTTATCGATTTACGTGAAACATTAATTTTTTTAAAACGGTCAACTTTACACTTTGAAAATTTTTAGTTATCATTTTCGATAGCAATTTAACACTTTACTAATTTAACCAAATTGTGTCAAACTTCAAATCTTCACTAAACCATTTTTCTGAAAATAAAACTTTCCCAAAATGGAAACTTTCCCAAATTAGTATGTTTCCATAAATAGAAAGTTTTCTAAAATAGAAAGATCCCAATTATGGTTGGTTTCTGTTTTTGGCAAGTTTTCCTTATACGTAATTTCCGATTACGACTCTTTAGCCCTACTAAATGGAAACAATACATTTTTAAGGAGTCGAAGACTACCTCTCGGCACTTCAGCCAGATTCATTACATCACAGGAGCAGTCACCGGATTCCGTCAACTCGCCGGAATTTCGCTAAAGTTTCACCGTTTTCTTCGTCTCCAAGTTACGACATGAAACAACGTAAACAACTCCAAATCAATATTTCTTTTTGTCCACTCACTCTGACGTTGTGTTTTTAAATGTTTTCTCCTGGACCCTTCGTTTTCAAATGCCTAGTGTTGCAGGGTTGCTGAGAGGAGGTCATGCATATTGAAGACGAGGCATAGTCAAATCATCATGCTGTCACTATTTAGTGTTTTTAGGTTTTGCTTTCACGTAAAATGCTTTGAATACCCTAGAATAGTGTTTAGTTGTTATCGTTTGTGGAAGTGTTTCGTCGGTTAGCCGGTAGAGTTTTTCATTTTAAAGGGGGGTTTTTGGTAAAAATTTCCTTTGAGGTGGACTCCGTAGGGTTTACTTCGGGTTAAAAAAGGTTAACCCAGGGTGGGTCCTGACATCTACACCTAGCAGAGTGTCACAGTGACTTTTCTCAGTTCTTCACCCATTTTTTCTCCCTTCCTCTTTAACTTCAGAACCTCAGCAACATCATAAAAACACAAACAAGCTCAAAAACTCAGTAATTGGTCGAAGAACACCAAAAACCAGAAAAGACACCACTGCAGCAATTTCGAGTTAAGAGGGAGAGAAGCTTACCAGACGCTAGGGGGCGACGAACAAGGTCACTAGAAGCTCAAGGAACTCGCCTGAACTCGGGAACTGGCCCTCCGGCAAGTCGCCGTCGAAAACCCAGAAAACAGTGAAATTGGGATTTCAGATTTAGAGCTCGAATCGAACGTTTAAGGACAAGAAAAGGAAGAAGAGTGGAGCATAACCATACCAGTTACGCGCCCTAACGCCTCTTGGTTCGCAGGAATTACGCCGTTGACCACCGTGCCAGTGGAGCTCTGTAACACCCCGTCCCGAAATTAACATTTTTTACCGGGATTAGGCGAGTTACAGGGAATGGTAACCGCACTGTTAATTTTTCCCGAATTATTATCGAGATATTCTTAGTTTTGGGGAAAAATAGAATTAATGTCCCGAGGGATAGATTATGTTATTACGGGATCCCCGGTATGTCCGGAAGATTTTCCCGAGCTATGAGTTGTTAGTTACGAATTTATCGAATTTAAGGAAGTAACAAATGATAAGTTGCTTTATCGTAGAAAAAGAGGACTTTGCGTTAAGTCGAGAATTTGAGGGAGTTTCCTTCGGGAAAGATGTGGAGGACGTTAATACGAACTCGTGGGTATGTCCTATGAATTAATCGGAGTACATATACGGAAGTTATGAGGGATAAAGTGTTGTTACCGTGCGGTAAAAGTAATTAGGAGAAAATATCTTTTTACTATTCATGGTAACTATTCATTGGCAGATCTGGACAGTTGGATTTGTGAGATCAAATCTGGGCCGTTTGTTATTTATATATATATATGAGTATGTGGGTTGACCGAAGGGGGGGGATCCCTCTTCTCTCCCTCTACTCTCTCTCCTCCCCTCGATCTGTCTCTCTCTCTTCCTCCCTTCTGCTTCCTCCCTCGGCGGAGCCTCACCGCCTCGAGTGGTGCCCCACCGCCACCTTCATCAGACTTGTCTCGCCTCCACGACCAAGCTCTGGCCTCCAGTCACGCCAGAGCCACCGTGTCGCTGTCTGCTGGAGGTTGGAGAAAACTCGAGGAGGGCTGCCTCTCGGCCTCTAGTTGAATCGAACCATTGGAGGGCTGAGGTAGCTCCAGGCTGCTTCAGGAACTACTCATGAGGAAGAAGGAAGGAGGAGGAGCGCAACTGAGCTTCGCCAGAGGAGAACCGCCGGAGTTGCAGAGGTTACTTTGAGGTATGAAAACCTCGTCTATTCTTGGGTTGTTGGTATTGTTGGATCTCCTAGGATGTTTAGGGGCTTGTTAGGTAGTTGCAGAAGCTAGATTTGGCCAGAAAAGCTGGGTTTTCCGGCAAGGCAGTCGATCGGAGAAGACGTGTAAAAATAAGAGTTTTACCGCTTCAGTTTTACCCCTTTTACTGTTTTATCATGGGGTGAAATATCAGAACTGCCCCTGACAGTTTGGGGAATTTACAGGGGCGCCCTCAGGGCTAATATTTCAGAACTACCCTTGGAAGTATAACTTAATTACCGGACAGCCCCTGGGTGGGAAATTCCATAAATACCCCTGTCAGTTTTATATATTTACAGGGCTGCCATTGGGACTGAAATCCCAGAATCGCCCTTGATAGATTTGTATATTTACAGGGCTGCCCTTGGGACTAAAATCTCAAAAATGCCCCTGATAGTTTGGTATAATCACAAGACTGCCATTGGGGGTAAAAAGACAATACTGCCCCTGACAGCTTAACATAGCTACCAAACTGCCATTGAGGTGGAATTAACTTTATTGCCCTGACAGTTTTGGGCTAATTACAGGAATGCCGTTGAGATGGTAATTCCATAAATACCCCTGGTAATTATAGTTATTTTCAGGGATGCCAAGTAGGAGGAAATATCCTAGACGCCCGTGGTTTGATTTATTTACGTGGTTGCCACTAGGTTTTTTTTATATATATTTATTTATGTGTGCATGTTGTTTTATCTTTACGATTGCTGTGAAATCCTGTTGTATAATTGTATGGTGGATTGTTTGGGATAGTCCCGACAGATAGATGGTCGGTGGATACCTTAGCGGAGAGGTTAAACTCCGGATACGCGTTAGATGTTT
Source organism: Comarum palustre (assembly GCA_951800085.1). NCBI lineage: Eukaryota > Viridiplantae > Streptophyta > Magnoliopsida > Rosales > Rosaceae > Comarum > Comarum palustre. The sequence continues at coordinate 16,148,461 of OX637572.1, forward strand.
GATATCCATACTAATAAATCGGCCGATAATTAGAAAAGCGGGATTCTGCCCGGCTAGGGTGAATCTCACACAAGAGCTACGTGTGGCTTGATCCCTGAAAAGGGCAGGGTACGTAGGCAGCCTGACCGGGATTCAGGTGCAGCCACAACTATTATTAGAACCCCTAGGTTCTTTAATTGGCATATTTGAGATCCAATGTAGGAATCAGAATAACCTCCGGTTTGAGGTTTATTCCGGTGCCGTTGGTCTGTTTGAATAGGGTTATCCTGGCTTAAGGGGGATTTCGAGTAAATCTCTCTTGAGTTGGGTCCCGCACGTCTTAACTCAGGGTTAGGGAGGTAATCCTGGGTCGGGGCGTGTCAATGGTATCAGAGCCTAGGTTCAAATCTCGGACCAAATGGTTGCGAGAATTAAATAAATTCTTTCTTTGAGTTATGTTGTTGAGGGGTTTGGACAGAGGCAGAGGTTTGGGTATTTCTGCCTCGGATCAATTTTGAAGGTAACTACTGTTACCTAGAGCTCCTGTGTGTGTTCTTGATCACTGTGTAATTACAGTATTGTCGGTGTTGTTGTTTGCTTGTTGTCGGAACTTGGTAGATCGGAGGAAACGGGGAGGGTATGGCGAAATTCCGGCAAGACATCGGAATCCGACGAAGGTTCCGGTGATGCAGTTGAACTGGCAGAATGCCGAAGAGGTAGAAACCGAATCCCATTTGAGTCGAAAAGTGTCAGTTGACTCGTAATCGGGATATGTACGGAAAATTGGACGTAAGTAGGAAGTTTCCATTTTAGGAAACTTCCCATTTTAAGGAAGACTTACCAATTTAGGAAACTTTCCATTTTGGGAAACTTTCCCTTTTTGGAAGGTTTCCATTTATGAGAAGATGTTAAATCGGGTTGAAAAGGTTAAAGAAAATGTAGAATTCAAGTTAAAGGTTTTGAAGATAATTGGTGAAATATGGGAACTATATTATGAAGACCACTCTAGTGGTTGAGGGAGATGTTGACTCCTATTAACGGTATTGTCAAGTGGATCGTGGAAGAGCAATCGGATAATTTTGTTATCGACGCATCGACTCACATTTAGTGAGAGGAATTACTTACGCTAAGGTGGCGTAAACAGAAACCAAACTTCGAGTCGATAATCGGAAATAAGTGTAAAGTTTGAAAAGTGATAAAGGAAAGTTCGGAAACTGAGTCGGACTTCCGGTAAATTGAGATTAAGAGTCGGTAACCGGGAAAGAAAGTTAAAAAGGAACTTGGTCAACATGTGGTCAAATAGGAGTTCCTGGTCAAACTAGGAAAAGACCAAGTCAACGATGAAATGACTAATGTATTGGGTTGTTTGTACAGTCCCTGGTTGAACGTGAGACGGGCTCGACTACGCGGTTAGCTCGAGAGTTTCGCTCGAGAAGCTTTCCGAGCGGGAAGAAGGTCGCAATAGTACTGTGAGTGGACAGACTATTTTTTTTAAATGAATGCATGCCCTAAATATTGAGTTATTTGCAGGATTTATATGATGGTTTCGAGAATTATATTTTCCTCACGTTCATGAATGTTTTATGTGGAAATATGCATATAAGACGAGGAATGGTTTTACTTATTGTTTTGGAAAGAGTAATTGGGTAAAGTTTTGTTATGAATTTTTGTTATAAGGGTTGTCAATGAATATGCTAGCTAGAGTAGCGTGAGGGCGCTACCAGAGCTCTTAGCTCCGACCCTGGTCTGAGAGGACAGACACGCCTGAGATGTCAGGTGGATACTATGAGGGTTGTCCATTACCACTTTACCCAGAGCTCTTAGCTCCGACCCTGGTCTGAGAGGACAGACACGTCTGAGATGTCAGGTGGATACTATGAGGGTTGTCCATTACCACTTTACCCAGAGCTCTTAGCTCCGACCCTGGTCTGAGAGGACAGACACGCCTGAGATGTCAGGTGGATACTATGAGGGTTGTCCATTACCACTTTACCCAGAGCTCTTAGCTCCGACCCTGGTCTGAGAGGACAGACACGCCTGAGAGGTCAGGTGGATATTATAAGGGTTGTCCATTATTATTTTATCTAGCTAGCATAGCGTGATGGCGCTACTAGAGCTCTTAGCTCCGACCCTAGTCTGAGAAGTCAGACTTGTTATTTCTTTTGTGTGCGTGAACTTTTCTAATAAGGATTAAGGTTTGAGGTAAAGTCATGGGGGATTTGACTTGGTTTCGGAATGTTTTTGACATAAGGTATGGTAGTTGTCGAGCTAATTGGTGTAACAGTGGAAACTGATTATAGAAGCACTATGAGAAGCATACAGGATGTTGGGCAAGACTTTAGCACGCATGAGTTAGTGTGCGAGCTTGTTAGCTCTGATTATTGGAAAATACCCTACTGTAGACTCTTTTATAAGAGAGGGGTAGGATGAGGAAAATTCACTATTTCTAAGTATGTGAAGATGACATACATGTAGGCGCGAAGTCGCATAACGGATTCATCAGCTCAAGTGAGCAGTTTGAGGTCGCATTGTGGTATGCGAGTTTGTTCGAGCCCTGTGATTAAAAGTTGGGGTATTAGGGACGTGGGTGAGTGAGTTTTGATTATGGACTCAAGAGATAATCCGTCTGTGGTCTTAGGGCCTAGTGTAGAAAGTTCATATCATTTTAGTCTCGAAAGGTGCAAGAGATATATGAGTTTCCTCCACGGTGAGGGACCGTAGCATTTTTACCCTTCCATGTGGAAGACTTTGGTGTTAAATGCCAAGTGTGGCAGTCGTGTAAGTAGAGCATTCGAGTCGACTTCAAGTTAGTTTGGGTTACGTTTGGGAAAGCTGCCGGATTGTCGAAATTGGCATTTTGGAAATTTGCTTGTGAAGAGTTAAGAGGCAAGTCTTATGGAGTCGATTACGATGAAAAGGACGAGACTAGGGTAACGTACCCTAGTGATCTAAGCGAGTGTAGCTATGTTTTCCGTATTGCAAATGCGGGGAGACTCTGAATGCTAAAGGAAATGATACATAGAGCTTGTGACTCTGGTTTTCCTGAAGCTCTGTTCGGTGGAACTTGACGACATTCCTTGACAGTTGGTTTTACCTTTCGCAGAGGAAATTTCGGGGACGAAATTTCTATAAGGGGGGTAGATTGTAACACCCCGTCCCGAAATTAACATTTTTTACCGGGATTAGGCGAGTTACAGGGAATGGTAACCGCACTGTTAATTTTTCCCGAATTATTATCGAGATATTCTTAGTTTTGGGGAAAAATAGAATTAATGTCCCGAGGGATAGATTATGTTATTACGGGATCCCCGGTATGTCCGGAAGATTTTCCGGAGCTATGAGTTGTTAGTTACGAATTTATCGAATTTACGGAAGTAACAAATGATAAGTTGCTTTATCGTAGAAAAAGAGGACTTTGCGTTAAGTCGAGAATTTGAGGGAGTTTCCTTCGGGAAAGATGTGGAGGACGTTAATACGAACTCGTGGGTATGTCCTATGAATTAATCGGAGTACATATGCGGAAGTTATGAGGGATAAAGTGTTGTTACCGTGCGGTAAAAGTAATTAGGAGAAAATATCTTTTTACTATTCATGGTAACTATTCATTGGCAGATCTGGACAGTTGGATTTGTGAGATCAAATCTGGGCCGTTGTTATTTATATATATATATGAGTATGTGGGTTGACCGAAGGGGGGGGATCCCTCTTCTCTCCCTCTACTCTCTCTCCTCCCCTCGATCTGTCTCTCTCTCTTCCTCCCTTCTGCTTCCTCCCTCGGCGGAGCCTCACCGCCTCGAGTGGTGCCCCACCGCCACCTTCATCAGACTTGTCTCGCCTCCACGACCAAGCTCAGGCCTCCAGTCACGCCAGAGCCACCGTGTCGCTGTCTGCTGGAGGTTGGAGAAAACTCGAGGAGGGCTGCCTCTCGGCCTCTAGTTGAATCGAACCATTGGAGGGCTGAGGTAGCTCCAGGCTGCTTCAGGAACTACTCATGAGGAAGAAGGAAGGAGGAGGAGCGCAACTGAGCTTCGCCAGAGGAGAACCGCCGGAGTTGCAGAGGTTACTTTGAGGTATGAAAACCTCGTCTATTCTTGGGTTGTTGGTATTGTTGGATCTCCTAGGATGTTTAGGGGCTTGTTAGGTAGTTGCAGAAGCTAGATTTGGCCAGAAAAGCTGGGTTTTCCGGCAAGGCAGTCGATCGGAGAAGACGTGTAAAAATAAGAGTTTTACCGCTTCAGTTTTACCCCTTTTACTGTTTTATCATGGGGTGAAATATCAGAACTGCCCCTGACAGTTTGGGGAATTTACAGGGGCGCCCTCAGGGCTAATATTTCAGAACTACCCTTGGAAGTATAACTTAATTACCGGACAGCCCCTGGGTGGGAAATTCCATAAATACCCCTGTCAGTTTTATATATTTACAGGGCTGCCATTGGGACTGAAATCCCAGAATCGCCCTTGATAGATTTGTATATTTACAGGGCTGCCCTTGGGACTAAAATCTCAAAAATGCCCCTGATAGTTTGGTATAATCACAAGACTGCCATTGGGGGTAAAAAGACAATACTGCCCCTGACAGCTTAACATAGCTACCAAACTGCCATTGAGGTGGAATTAACTTTATTGCCCTGACAGTTTTGGGCTAATTACAGGAATGCCGTTGAGATGGTAATTCCATAAATACCCCTGGTAATTATAGTTATTTTCAGGGATGCCAAGTAGGAGGAAATATCCTAGACGCCCGTGGTTTGGTTTATTTACGTGGTTGCCACTAGGTTTTTTTTATATATATTTATTTATGTGTGCATGTTGTTTTATCTTTACGATTGCTGTGAAATCCTGTTGTATAATTGTATGGTGGATTGTTTGGGATAGTCCCGACAGATAGATGGTCGGTGGATACCTTAGCGGAGAGGTTAAACTCCGGATACGCGTTAGATGTTTGATATCCATACTAATAAATCGGCCGATAATTAGAAAAGCGGGATTCTGCCCGGCTAGGGTGAATCTCACACAAGAGCTACGTGTGGCTTGATCCCTGAAAAGGGCAGGGTACGTAGGCAGCCTGACCGGGATTCAGGTGCAGCCACAACTATTATTAGAACCCCTAGGTTCTTTAATTGGCATATTTGAGATCCAATGTAGGAATCAGAATAACCTCCGGTTTGAGGTTTATTCCGGTGCCGTTGGTCTGTTTGAATAGGGTTATCCTGGCTTAAGGGGGATTTCGAGTAAATCTCTCTTGAGTTGGGTCCCGCACGTCTTAACTCAGGGTTAGGGAGGTAATCCTGGGTCGGGGCGTGTCAAGCTCGATCTCTCTTCTCGGTGGACGTCTGGAAGTTTCGATGATAGGGTTAGATAGAGGAGAAAGAGAGGAATGTTTTAAGGGTGGTGCACCGTCGATCAGTGGCTGCACGCGGCAGAGTGTCTCTGCAGAGCTCATCGGAGACGAGAGCTCGGGTTGACCGAGTTGGGAGGCTTTGACCGAGTTAAACCTCCCTTCTCTATTTAAAAGGAAATGGACGGCTGAGATTTAATCTGGAGAAGATCCAATGGTCCAGATTTAAAGAAGGTAAAAAGGTATATGTTTAAATGGTAAAACTGTTTTATCGGAGTAGTAATTAAAAATTACCAGAAACTTCAAAAATTCGTAGAAAATAAACGAAAGCTCCGAAAAATATTCTAAAAATACCGGGAGACTCGAAAATGAGGAATTTAAAAAAAAAACTAAAAAAATGAACATAGTCGTTCACTCGCGAAGTTACCGAGCATGACTTAAACCTCAGTAACTCGTCATTAACCACGATAAGAACATGCGGGGTCTCACATTCATGATCAACAACAGCAACTCCTTGGTGAAGTTCTGATGGTTCCTAATAATCATGACGACTTCAGGTAAACGATCATGACCATGAATCTTATTTCATGTCTACTTAAGAGAATCATATCGTTATTGAGGAAAATAACACTATGGCTTCATGTTTTACTCGATGGTTATCTAGTGATGAGGAACATCAACAATTACAACAAGAAGTCGAACCTAACAATATGTGAAGATGGTGGTGTTGGGGAGGCAATTTGGAGGTGGGGCAACTGGTGAAGATGGTGGTGGAGATGCTACAGCCGGTGGTGATTATGGTACAGGCGGAGAGAGAGTTTGATTTGGTGAGAGATGAAGATCGAGAAAGAGAGAGGAGAGATCAGGAGGAGAGAGAAGAGGAGAGAAAGGGAGGATAGAGATGGAAATCGAGAAAAAGAGATAGAGGAGGTTATTTTTGTCATTTTGCTTTTTTAGTTGGGTCTCATCACGGCCACGTTAGCAAATAGACGACATCTTGACTAAAATTGGTCTCGGACCCTTCGTTGATAACGAAAATGGAGTTCAGATACCACATTGATATTTTTTAAAGTATGAGTACCAGTATGACCGGGACACATAAGTTCGGCTACCGGACATGCAATTTACTCTAAAATTTAACATGAATCTAAAGTGTTTGACATGATTTCAGACCTAAGAGGACAAAATGTTATATACTGTGAAAGTGACAAGGTTCTGGTTAATTCGAGCAAAAATTTCTAACGGTGAATGAATCGTTAGGTGGGTTAAATAATTAAGTAGGGATTGTGCAACCCTAGGGTGAAAGACCCAAATTCCCTAGTGAAAATACGAGGTTTTGGGTCTTCACAAATTCATTAAATAACTAAAACCAAGTATAGTAGAAATTCTTACATTATATAACAGTTTCTGAGAGAACAATCAACATATAACAAGTCTGGGACTTCAAATTATAATGTTAATATTATTTTCTATTTTAAAATATATATAATATCGGGTAATATTTATATATGTAATTTTCTATTTTTTATTTAATATATATATATAAAATATCGGTTTCGGTTTCCAAACATCGGAAACCAAAACCAAACCAAACACTTCGGTTTTTCGGTATTTTTCAGTGCGGTTTAGTGTGGTTGTTTTTCTCAGTTTTTTTTTTCAGTTACGGTTCGATTTCGGTGCGGTTATTTTTCAGTTTTCGGTTTTGAATTCCCAGTCCTAGACTCTATGTGTTAGACTTTAGTTAGTGGCAGATATTGGGCGGGAAAATGGGCACAACTGATGTGTTTCTTAATTAACCTATAATATCCTGTAAATAATGTGATGAACTAATTACACAATTCATAGTTCATACATGACGGGAAAACATGGTTTTTAAGAAAGAGTCGCGTTTCCATGCCATGATCACCTTAGTATATTCTGCAAATATAAAAGGAAAAAAGAAAATTATTGCAAGATTATATATTAGCTATAATGATTATATATGTTTTATGAAATTGATCGAAGATAAAATAAAAAAATTGTGATTCCTTCCTTGTACGAGTACGAGATGACATCTAGATATTTCATGACACAAATCCAGGCATATCATTAATTTTCCGAAAAAGGAGGTCTATACAATCAAACCATTAATTGAATTGTATATTTTTTTTGAATCATATTAATTGATTTGTTGGTTTGCTTGCACAGAAAGAAATAATTCTTGTTTGTATTAATTTGTAAAAAAAAAAATTTAATCAGGCTGAGTAAATATACCTTATATATACATACATATATATGATGTGCATGATATAGTAATATACCCGGAAAAGATTTGATCCCAACATATATGATGATGTGTTACTTGTATGGATTTTTGGGGGGAGGAGCCATGTGTAGTTTTACGAGCAGCTATGTCTCTATGCGTAGAGAAATAGCGCGAGTGACGAGAGAGATCGATGACAAGGTGGAAGTCATTCGCCGTACCTGGAGGTAGGAAGGATCGATACTCTGATCTTGTTTCGTAATATGTCTGCTTCTTGTTTAATTTCTTTTTAGATTCTTCGGGTATTAATTTTCTCTTGATTGTCCATGGTTATTCTACAACCTACAATATCTACAATTATGATGAAATTTGTACAAGAAATTTTATGGCATTGTCTTTTCCTCGACCACTGTATAAAAGTAGTGAACGGCCCGATGATTGCACATACTATTATTAGTGTTTCTCTAAGTATGGCATGATATGATATATTGAACGTACTATATAATTTTACACGGCTGACTAGTTGACCTAGTATATATATGTCTCCACAGTTGTGAAGAATTTCGTCAACTTGTTCGTGAAGAGAAACCCGTCTTCCTGAAACGATATGATCATTGGAGAAATTTCAAGTACTTCTGGTGCGTAAATCTTATATGAATCTTCTTTTTTGATTTGTAGTTTATGTATCTCTTTGATTTTTCTTCTTCTGAAATTGGATTTTTCAGTTTCTATGACCAGTTTCTAATTATATTGTTAATTTCTTCCCAGCTTGGAAGATTCAATGTGTGTGGATCTAAAGAATGATATGATTTTCTATTCGTCTATTTTGGGGGTGATGTATCTGGTTTGCAGGGTAGCGGTGATCCTCTGACAATTATTTATTATTTGTCTATTTGGTAATCTACCAACAATAGGGTTGTTAACATATTTATCAGTTTTTCTGGTGGAACGACTGCAGATTGAAGACTCCGGAACAGTTTCTTGACGCTATTTTGGACACTTTATTTATAGTGAAACTTTTTTTTTTGATTGAGTATTTATAGTGAAACTTATATATAAAGTTTTGTTTTTATTGCAATCCTCCAATGAAATTTGTAAACTAAAATTTCATAAAAACGCTTTGATACACTTGTAGCCACATTCCGCTTACCTAGTTATACTTTGGTAACTGACATTATTGAAAATGTTTTGAGCTATCGACCTTGGTTTGGTTAATATATAGAATGGTATAGAAACTTGATCTCGTTCATTTGAAATAGAAGACCAGTGATGGTCATATATTTGTGGGTTTATTGATATTGCAAGATTGATTCTGGTTCTGACAACGCCAAACCTGATTAAGGTAGGTTATTTAACCTAGAGTAACACTGGGTAAAAAGATTCATCCTTCTTAACGGCAAGCATATTAGGCGGTACATGCCTGATTGCATGTATATGTACATACGGTGAAGATATGCATCTTCTCACATTTCACAAGCATCAATTAGTAATCATACTATATCACTTTCTGTTTTTGATTTGAGAACTAGATTCACACTATCATTTTCATTTCCCTTTTGTGTTGGTTCTTCTACTCAAATGAAAGCTCTGTTCTACTCGAAGGAAAGCATTTTAATGATATACAGAGGGTATGCATTTGTTCGTTCCCATGAAGTAATCATCAATGTAAAGCCTTACGTTTGTGCATCTTCACATTTTTAGCATTTAAATGAGAGTATTAGATGCTTACCGATTTAATATGATCAGTAGAACAGTTCACTTCAAAGGTATCTTAATTGACTTAAACCAGTAAGCATATGTTATCATCTAGCATATTACTATACCCAAAATCAACCACAACATAAATCATAACCCCTAGCTAGGCTAATACCTCTAGCTAATACCGGACTCTAATGGTGGGAATCGGTGTGTATGGTACGGTTTATAGCTAATACCGGATACCAAATCGATCTTTTTTTGGTTTGTTTTTTAAAATTTTAAAAAAAACCGATTGTGTTCGGTTTTTTCGGTTTAGGTTATATCTCTGTTTTTTTTTTAATTTTTTTATTTCGATTAACTTGCAAGAAAATCTGAAATTAAATAACTAAAAACAAATATAGTAGAAAGTCTTACATTATATAACAGTTTCTGAGATAACAATCAAAATATAACAAGTCTGGGACATCAAATAATAATATTAATATTATTTTCTATTTTAAAATATATATATAATATCGGGTAATATTTATATATGTAATTTTCTATTTTTTATTTAATATATACATATATATATATAATATCGGTTAAGGTTTCCAAACATCGAAAACAAAAACCAAACCAAACACTTCGGTTTTTCAGTTTTTTTTTTCAGTGCGGTTTAGTGTGGTTTTTTTTTTCAGTTACAGTTCGATTTCAATGCGGTTATTTTTCAGTTTTCGGTTTTCAATTCCCAGTACTAGACTCTATGTGTTAGACTTTAGTTAGTGGCAGATATTGGGCAGGAAAATGGGCACAACTGATGTGTTTCTTAATTAACCTATAATATCCTGTAAATAATGTGATTAACTAATTACACAATTCATAGTTCATACATGACGAGAAAACATGGTTTTTAAGAAAGAGTCGCGTTTCCATGCCATGATCACCTTAGTATATTCTGCAAATATAAAAGGAAAAAAGAAAATTATTGCAAGATTATATATTAGCTATAATGATTATATATGTTTTATGAAATTGATCGAAGATAAAATAAAAAATTGTGATTCCTTCCTTGTACGAGTACGCGATGACATCGATCTAGATATTTCATGACACAAATCCAGGCATATCATTAATTTTCCGAAAAAGGAGGTCTATACAATCAAACCATTAATTGAATTGTATATTTTTTTGAATCATATTAATTGATTTGTTGGTTTGCTTGCACAGAAAGAAATAATTCTTGTAAAAAAAAATATTTAATCAGGCTGAGTAAATATACCTTATATATACATACATATATATGATGTGCATGATATAGTAATATACACGGAAAAGATATGAGGTAGGAAGGATCGATACTCCGATCTTGTTTCGTAATATGTCTGCTTCTTGTTTAATTTCTTTTTAGATTCTTCGGGTATTAATTTTCTCTTGATTGTCCATGGTTATTCTACAACCTACAATATCTACAATTATGATGAAATTTGTACAAGAAATTTTGTGGCATTGTCTTTTCCTTGACCACTGTATAAAAGTAGTGAACGGCCCGATGATTGCACATACTATTATTAGTGTTTCTCTACGTATGGCATGATATGATATATTGAACGTACTATATAATTTTACACGGCTGACTAGTTGACCTAGTATATATATGTCTCCATAGTTGTGAAGAATTTCGTCAACTTGTTCGTGAAGGGAACCCGTTTTCCTGAAATGATATGATCATTGGAGAAACTTCAAGTACTTCTGGTGCGTAAATCTTATATAAATCTTCTTTTTTGATTTGTAGTTTATTCATCTCTTTGATTTTTCTTCTTCTGAAATTACATTTTGCAGTTTCTATGACCAGTTTCTAATTATATTGTTAATTTCTTCCCAGCTTGGAAGATTCAAAGTGTGTGGATCTAAAGAATGAAATGATTTTCTATTCGACTATTTTCGGGTTGATCTATCTGTTTTGCAGGATAGCAGATGATCCTCTGACAATTATTTATTATTTGTCTATTTGGTAATCTACCAACAATAGGGTTGTTAACATATTTATCAGTTTTCTGGTGTAACGATTGCAGATTGAAGACTCCGGAACAGTTTCTTGATGCTATTTTGGACACTTTATTTATAGTGAAACTTATATATAAAGTTTTGTTTTTATTACAATCCTCTAACGAAATTTGTAAACTAAAATTTGGTTAATAATTAAAATATAGTTTACTAATATATATATATATATATATAGAGGATTTGAAGTGGACGTCTGCACTCCCCATTAAACTGCGGACGTCGTCCGTTCTCCTCCGTACGAGACCACACCAGCGACATCCCAGCAGTTTCTGGTCATTCTTAGACTCACCGACGACGAGTTTTTTGGCCGGACTGAAGCTCTCGACGCAAAACACCATGCTTGATCAATGTTGGCCGTAAACTCTTCATCGACGAGTCCAGGAATAACTAGAAGCTACTGGGATGCCGCCTGTGTCATCACATGTGGAGGAAAGTCATCGCCGAACCGAGGAGAACGGACGACGAAGTCCGCAGTCTAAAAGGGAGTGCGGATGTCCGCTCCACATCATCCCTCTATATATATATATGATTCTAACTCAACCTAATGGGTAGTGTACTGCGGGACTTCATATATAACATTTTACCCTAATTTTCCTACAACCATAATACATGTAATTTCACTATATCGTATAAAAGTGTCATCACTTATTGATAGCACGTGAAAAATATGTTGTGCGCGTTTGTAATAATGATCATATTGTGAGAATGATATATTGTGCATGATTGTAATATGATGATCATATAACCTACAACATTGTCATGACTCAGTACGTAATACATAGATATGACAAAAATGTAATGATGTGCAAGTGAGATGTCGTCATCTAGATTCCTAAAATCTTACTTCCTCTGCCCCCTACGACTTGGTGCATATTTTACAGCTGCCACCATCGCCGTAACAGCTTTGGTGCAGTGTGTGTACTTATTCCTCCTTCCGGCCGGCCGGTACCCCTTTTTGACATCCAAAAATATGTATTATCCAACAGCTCCGGCTCCTATGTATTAAGCACCATCACCCCCGCCGCCTGTGCAGTTTTACGCACCACCCACACCACCATTGCCACCACTGGAAAAGCGATACTCTCCGTGGCTTTTGCCAATTATTTGCTTGGTTAATGTCGGCATGTTTGTGTACGAAATGTACAGGAACAATTGTCCATCACTCCATCTAGAACCCCAAAGCGTAAGTGTATTTTAGGTGATGTTTTTGGCAGGTTTTCATTCGAACCCTTCGAGCAAGTTCATTGGATTGGTCCTACTGCGGAAACTTCAGGAATTTTCAGCTCTGGTCTCGCTCAATATTTCTACTGTGTTCCTTTCTGTTTATTCTATTTGCCTGGTATTTGCACCCATAATCGAGATGGTTTTGAATTAGGTAGAATCAGTTTTACATGTAATGACTTCCATCAGTTGTTTTGGAAGAGGAGACGGAGGTTGGAAATTGATGAGCTAGTATGAAAATTCAATTACATAATCTAAAATCAATAGGTGAGACGTGAGATAAAGAATTTGAACTAAACCGTTGAATTTTAAATTTAATTGGGAAGTGATCATGAAACTTTTGGCTTACAACTAGAAAATGGATCAAAATCCAATGACCATCCACAATCGAATCCCAAACATGAAAACATATCAATTTGTCTATTTGCATATTAATTGTGCTTCTCAAGGAACTAAGCATAAATGGGAAAAGATTACAGTTTATTTAGGATTCAATTAGAAGTTGCTTCTTATAATTCGTGGCATTGCTTATGATTAGGATGATGATAAAGCTAGTGGTGCTTGCAGTTGGTTAAATTAGGAAAATAATGTTAGGGTTGCATCCTTGATATCGTAAGTGGTGCATGGTCAAGCCTGGCGCCTTTTCACTAGCATGTGGCTACATGGTGGAGTCATTCATTTGCTTTCGACACGATCAGTCTTAATTTCATCGGATACCGACTTGAGCGCGACTTTGGATATCGTAAGAGCTAGCTAGAGACTCATTTATCCAGTTTGTGTGTCCGTTAATGTGTAGTTCAATATGCTAAATAATTCCTGTGATTACTTGCTGTTTCGTCATGGCTGCAAATAGATTCGGGCTTGTGTATCTGCTTTCTGGGGTGGGCGGAGGCGTAGCGTCTTGTATTCGGATTGTTCAAGAAAATATGCGAGTGACTGTTAGCTGGGGCATCTGTACATGGCAATTTTAAGAATGTGGAGCCTCCCTTTCTGAGTTGATCACAAACTGGACAACCTATGATAATACGATTCTGGATATCGTATGAATAACTCAGTTTGTGTGTGTTTCTGTAACATCCCGTAGGCTCTTAAGAAGTACGAACAAGACACAATCATGTACAAGAGGAAGATACAAGATGTATAGCGGTTTACCATGCCTTGGAGGGCATGTCTACGTCCACTTTGAATCCACTATCATAGCCAAGATGATGTTACAAGAGTTCTCCAAGTGAGAAAGGATTCTTTCTACATAAGGGAACCTTTCTTAGCTCACAATCAATATTTCTGATGTGGGACTAATTACACATATCTCTTATCATGGTGCGTTCTTGTGGAACCACTACCAGAACAGAGTGTTTGGGCGACGAAGCAATTTCGTTGTCCTGTTAAAAAATTTCGTCGCCCAAGATCTTAGGGGACGAAGCGCCGTCGTAAGAAGTCCGTCGCCTAAGATCTTAGGCGACGAAAGAAATCTCTGTCGTCGCCCAAGAGTGTTAAGTTAAGGCGACGACACACATTTCGGTGCCTAAACAACCGTCGTTGCTTAAGAGACTTGTCTTAGGCGACGAAACTAGCGTAGTCGTCTAAGAGCGAGACTCTTAAGCGACGAAACTAGCGTCGTCGCCTAAGAGTGAGACTCTTAAGCGACTATTTAGACTCTTAAGCGACGAACAATTTTTCGTCGCTTAAGAGTCTAAATCTTAGGCGACGACGCTAGTTTCGTCGCCTAAGAGTTCTACCATGGGCGACGATACGTGTATATTCGTCGCCTTATATTCTTTAGAAAAAAAATTAAAAATTCTCTTAAGCGACGAAGTGGTATATTTCGTCGCCTAAGTGATCTTAAGACGTACGACGAAATGGTACAAAAGTCGCCGCCTAAACCTCTCTTAGGCGACGAAAAAATACCATATTTCGTCGCATGAAGTATTTTCTGTATTTTTTTATTTAGTTTTGTAAATTTTTATAAAATATAAATAACAACACAAAAAATTTCAAGAACAAAACAACAAATTATCTAAATTGTTCATAAACGTACAAATATATAAATTTAGTCCAAAGTAAATTCAATATCATCTAAATCGATCATGAAATCCGATTCTTGTGGTTTCCGAAGCTGAGGACGTTCCGGCGGCGGAGGCAGATCGAATAGGACGCATCGGCATGGGAGGAGGAATTTGTCCTGTTGACTGAGCATATAGACAGTTCTGAAAGCATTGCCCCAACTGCATCTGATGGTTTTCCTGGGCTGCATTACGCGCTTCATTATACTGCTCTCGGGCATCTTCATAGGCACTCTTGGCGTTTTCATAGGCATTTAGGGTTGATGTGAAGGCTTTTCTGGCAGCCTCCTGTCGCTCCTGCCGTTGTAGTCTTTGCTGCAGCCTCTCAACTTCTGACTGTAGTTGCACGTTACTGCTTGAGGCTCCCTTCTTTCCTCTTTTAATTTGCTTCAGCTTTTGGTTTCCAACGCTGCCCATACCCCGACAGTAGAAGTTGTTTGCACGGTGTGGGAAAACCGTGTCCATAATCCTAACCCCGATGAGTGGATCTGATCGGTCGATCCGGGACATGGCTTCAGATAAATCCTCCTCATGCATTTCCGGCCATGTCTCCTACACGTAATCACGCATCACATCGGACTCCGCCGACCTCATCTTCTCCTAATTGAAAATATTAGAAACAAATTATTAATTAACATTAAATAATACATATAAGTAAAATTAAAAATTATATGTATGAGATAACTTACAAAATCCTCCTCGGAATTAGGATACGCCTTATGGAACGTTCCCACGAACGGGTTAGCCTCCGGATTGTCCCTCATCACCTCTTCCATGATGCAAGCAAACGGTTTTGAACCGGCATGATGGTTGGTCGTGTTGTGTTACCGGTTTGCAGCGTTCTTCTGAGAGACGGCCTTGAAAGAAAAAAAATTAACCGTTAGTAAAATATTTATTTAATACGTAATTTTTTTAATAATTAAGTATGGCCTTGATAACTAATTAAGTAATTTATTTTTTATCTACCTTTTTATGAGGGTTGTTGAATTCGACCGTCAGAAGCCAACACCACTCGTGCTCCCTGTATTGGAACTCAAGAGGGGTACCCAACCGGCCGTTCCCGTGCGCTTTCCAGTGGTCCCTCAGCTTATGCTTCCACTCCCTAAACCTACATATACGACATCAAATATTAGATATATATTTAATATAACATATAATGTACGACAAAATTTTCCCAACGTACGTACCTTTGGGAATGTTTTTCTTTCAGCCATGGCCTCATCAACTCTTTAGACCCCTCGGGAAACTCAAAATATAACTACATTTAACCGTTTGTTAGTCTATTTTCTCAAAAAGTCAACAACTTCATCACATAATATTATTATTGAGACTTTTTTAAAACTCATCGACATATCGTTATCGAGCTGGGTCTTCACAGAATCCGGGACGTCTTTCCATTCTCCCCACAACATAGGGCATTTAGCCATAATCATGGGTCTCGTGGCGCTGACGTACATGTTACCCACGCTTTCTGATTCCGGTTCGCCATTCGGACCAACCCGGATTAAGACATTCCCTGATTTTTTGACTAGCTTCTCCAGGGCCTTGCTGTTAACGATGTCTCTCTTATTCTTCGTCGGTTTGTCCCTGACGGCACCTATGACATAATAAACCAAATTTAATATTAAAATCCATCATTAAATATAATAATTCAAAAAGCCATGTAAATTTATTTACCTGAGGGTGATGCGGCGGAGTCGACGGATTCTACCGATGTCAACGCCGATTCCTTGCACCTGACGAGATGAAGAGGTCCATCAAAAGACGTGTAAAAGTACGCATCTTGAACAGTCAGGTTCGGGGGGAACGATAATATATTCCACTCCGCATCAACGATCGGTATGGCCGATACCGTCAACGGAAGCCATATAGTGGCCGGTACCTGTGGCGCCGATGACCCATCACCTGAAACAGAAGAAGGAGTAGACACCTCTACAACGGATGGAGTGGGCCTCCGTGAAATCGAAGGCCTATGGAGTGCAGACGGGAAATTGTCCTGCTGCCCTGAAGAGATGGAAATGCTTGGCCGGCTCTGCCCCTCTAGAAGAGTCGAACATTTGGCAGACATGGTGCCCTGAAACATCTCTTTTGGAGGTTTGCTTGCAGTTCTCTCAGACGAATCGGACGCTTGGTCCTTCGAACCCTTCTTGCTTGACCGAAACCTCCTCAACATCCTGTTTAAAATAAAAATTTCAATCAATATTCCACAAATATACCACAAATATAATTTTAATTTACCACACAATTATCATTATTTACCAAATATTAACCACAAAATTACCACAAATATTCCACAACATTATCACATTTTTTCACAACATTATCACAATCATTCCACAACATTATCACAATTTACAAAAAATAATTCACAATTTTCACAAATTTTCCACAACATTATCACAATTTTCACAAATTCACAATTATAAGATTTTTTCCACTAATTTTCCACAATTATCACATTTTTTCCACAACATTATCACAATTTACATAAAATAATTCACAATTTTCACAAATTTTCCTCAACATTATCACAATTTTCACAAATTCACAATTATCACAATTTTCCACTAATTTTCCACAATTATCACATTTTTCCCCAACATTATCACAATTATTCCACAACATTATCACAATTTACAAAAAATAATTCATAATTTTCACAAATTTTCAACAAAATTATCACAAAAAAATACACAAATCTTCGAATTCAAAAGTAGGAGGAGGAGGGAGGGAGGCTAAGGGGGACACGGCGGTACTGCGGCATGTCGGAGGAGAGGGAGAGTAAGAGGGAGGCGGAGGAGAGGGATCAGAGAGAGTTAGGGATACATCTAAGTGAAGTGTACTGGACCGGTAAACAACAGTTGCTCGGGAAGATTGATCATCAGGTAAGGCATGTTATCAAAAAAATTTGGAGGAAATATCCTCTCAAATTTACATGTCCTCTTTCATTTTCCGGAGGTCAGATTTTTTCACTTCCTGTGTGCATAACTTCTGTAGGAATCTTGCCAACGCTACTAACGGCTTCACCACCTGACGAGAGCCACAAACCACAAATTACCATCAAATCCAACACAAATTTTTTAACTAACCAATTGACCATTAAATTTTAACAAATTTAGCTTTAAAAATTAAAAAATTTCCTGACTACTGAGGAACGGTCGAATGAAAACAGGGATGAGACGTTGTAGCAAGATATGATAGTCATGACTCTTCAAGCCGTACATCTTATTGTCCCGAAATTTCACACAGTTAGCTATATTTCCTGCATAGCCTGAAGGATACCTCACACAAGTCAACCACCTGAAGATTTGGTTCTTCTGATCAGGCTTCACGGTGTAAGGAGCTTGAGGCATCTTTTTCTGCCCCTGTTTCAACCACATATGTTTTCTTATCTTCATTTTCTCAAGACTAATGCGTGCCTTAGGACCGTCTTTCGTCTTCCCCTCCAAGTTGAGCAATGTACCCACCACACTGTCGCAAACATTCTTCTCTATGTGCATCACATCTAGGTAGTGTCTGATCAATAACTTACTCCATAACGGGAGTTCCAAAAATATGCTCTTATGTGTCTAGAATTTGTACCTGTCGGGTCTTTCAGGTATTGAGTCCACAATGTCGAGATGATTGCTGAGCCACCTAAAATCATACTCAATAAGCACTGCTAAAATCTCTTCCACCGTCCATCTATGCGGCTTCACACCCATTTCTACGGTCTCATCAAATGCCCCGGTATCTTTCCGCCATGGGTGATTATGTAGAAGGCGAGTACGGTGACCCATCCGGACTATCTTATTGCAATGATTGCTGCTCCCATTGTCAGGACCCACCCCGAGTTAAGTCCCTTTAACTCGAAGTAAATCCTGCGGGGACCACCCCAAGGGAACTTCTTACCGAAACCCCCTTGAAATGGCCAACCCTTCCTATAATCCAACTCAGCACTTCCATGAGTATCTACAACAAACCCTAACTCATGAAGGCATCCTGCTCCCTAACCTACTTAATTAGCTATACTGGGTTAGTCAGAGCAGTCTACTAGGATGATTACCCTAAAGAATTTCAACGGCAACGGATTGATCGACTATGCCTCGACTCTTGTACGCGCACGACCTCCGCTCGAGAACCCTGCACCACTGGGCATTTGAAAACGAAGGGCCCAGGGGAGAAACATTGAAAAACTGTCAGGGTGAGTGGACAAAAATAAAACTTAAAAGCTCTATTCCTCTAATGTTCTCCCTCTACTATTTCTAAGAAAAATCCGCATGCAGGTAAACGTAAACAATGCATTGGCTCAAAACATAAACAATTATGTGGGGTGTTAACCTCATCCACGAGAAATCCCGACCTGCTCTATCCGGGAAGGTCAAATGACCGGCTCCACCGGAGAGGGTCCCCGACCTGCTCTATCTGGGAAGGTCTAGTGACCGGCTCCACCAGAGAGGGTCCCCGACCTGCTCTATTCGGGAAGGTCTAATGACCAGCTCAACCGAAGAGGGTCCCCGACCTGCTCTATCCGGGAAGGTCTACTGACCAGCTCAACCGGAGAGGGTCCATGCTAGCATACAATCCTTTTCCCTTTATCCTTTTCCCTTTCCAAAGCCCCTTTAAAACCTGTAAAACCTCGTGGAAATAATAAATCGAAAACCCCTTTAAATCCGTGAGCCAAATTTCTCCTTTTAAAATTTATCCCCCTCCATAATTCCCAAAACGGTGATAATCCATAAAACCAAATCCCGGGAAAATCCTTTAAAATCACGGGAAGGGTATGAACCTCTTTCCCGGTTCGTTTGCCTTTAAAAATCCTTAAATCCCATTTTCCCAAATCACCGTAAAACATATATATGGAGGAAATCATATATGCAGGAGAAATCAAATAAAGTATAAGGCATGCAATTTAATTTAAAACAAAGGTCCACTCACAGTACTCATCGCGACCTTCTTCCTGCTCGGAAAGCTCCTCGAGCGAAACCCTCGGACTAACCGCGTAGTCGAGTCCGTCTCACGTGCAACCAGGGACTGTACAACAAATCATTATATTAGTCATTTCACAGTCGACTTGGTCTTTTCCTAGTTTGACCAGGAAATCCTATTTGACCACATGTTGACCAAGTTCCTTTCTTAAAGCACTTTAACCTTTTTGACTTTCTTTCCCGGTTATCGACTCTTAACTCAATTTACCGGAAGTCCGACTCAGCTTCCGAACTTCCCTTTATCACTTAACTTGACGTTAGGGTGTCACGTATTAATTCGTTGAATTACTATGGACACCCATTCAACCATTTCACCAATACCTTAGGAGTCCTTAAAATAATCCTTAAACCTTAACCGGCAATAATCGATGGTCGGAATAATATTTAATTATCCGCCAATAATACTAAATTAGAACAATTCCAAAACCTAACCAAAACTCCTCCAAAAATTACCAAATTTTAACCATAGACTCCTCACAATATGTACTAATTAATGGGCATGAAAAACTGCCCAAAAAGTGGCGGCACCGCCGCCAGATCCGCCGCCACCGGCGGCTGCCGGCAGAAATTCCGACAACCTCGGATCGCCACCAAATTTTACCAGTAGCTTCGTCTCGTCAATTGGGACAACTTTCTAGTTCAACTCGAAGGCCAATTCGGCCTCTAACTAGTTCAAAAACTCGATGAACAGTAGACCCCGAAAAATTACACTACCAAACTTCAAATCCTCAATTCTCCCTACACACTTCAAATCAAGCTACCAAATTCTAGGGGATTGTAGTACACCTAAAACCCATCCTAAACATATGAAGAACTCAACAATTGGTGATCTAGGGAGGGAGAAATTCAATCCCGAAAATCTACTGTACACACCAAGAACAAATCGGAATTTCTCCCGATTTACGGCGAGTTAGGTCGGAAAGCTTACCTAGGATTGAAGTAGACTCGGAGGCCGAGCTTTTGGGACCGGTGCGCCGGCCTAAGGTGGCCGGACGGCGGCGCTGTGGCGGCCGGAAGCTCCGGCACAGTTTTGCCGATCGGGAGAGAGAAACTCTCGGGGAGAGAGAAAGAAAGGCTGGGGTGAAAAATCTGATTTTTCACCCCGGTAACTCCTATATATAGCCGTTTTACCGCATAGTAACTTTATACTTTTGTTCATAACTTCCTCATACGAACTCCGATTTGAGCGTGCTACATGTCCACGAACTCGTAACGACGCCCTCTACAACTTTCATGAAGGAAGTTTCCCCAAATTCTCGACTTAACGAAAAGTCAACTTTACGATCATTGTACGGTTAAACGGTCACTTTAAATGGTAAAAGACCAAAGTAACCAACCGTAAAATAATTCTAGGATCGGGGCGTGACAATTCTCCCCACCTTATAAAAATTTCGTCCTCGAAATTTCTATACTCAAAGTCCAACACAGAGGGGGATAGTACCACTTAAAATAATAACATTGTTCTCCAATATTCACTTCCTTCTGAGAACTCTTCTGAGACGCCTCACGAAAAGCATTGTCAAAACCTAAACACCTGCTCTTTACGATCAACATTCTTACTGTTCCTCCTTGAAAGCCAATTTCCCGTACTAACCAGAAGTCTATTCATAAAGGATGTAAGGAAATAAACTTATTTACGTAACATGGACATACGTGACACTAGGTATCCATTAACTCTAAGGATACCCAACCTATTCCTCAAACTCATGTATCCTTGTCACGTGTCACATCTAGCCAACGTAGCACTCCTTCCTACGTGGATGATAACCTCCACTACTTCCTCATTTTCTGACACCCGGCCACTCTTCTTTGGTCAAAACTAAAGCATCTGAAGTCTTACCGTGGATCACAAAGATTTTCTCTTGAATCATCGATCAACTGAATCACCGAATTCTTACTGTACTCCATCTCACTTATGAGGTGGAATACGACACCGCCTATCACTGATCCACCATCTGTAATCCTCGTGAAAATCACTATTGTTCTTGCGCTGAAAACATCCTTTAGCAACAATTCCCTGTTGCCTAAACCAGATTATAACCATATCCTTGAAAATCCAACTGCACAACACAACAACTTCGACCAATAACCAACCCCTTATCCCTACTCGTTTAGCCAAACAAACACCAACAATTGTCCTTAACAACCGCATGCGACGTCGTCACAATACCGCTAATACTCAATCTGATTCAACAACCCCTCGCTTGTCGCGAGTTTATTTCTTCAAGAATACTCGTATTCTTTCGTTGAACTTGGATATCAACTCAACACATTCCCTCTGCAGGAAATGACTACCACGCCTGGGGAGTAGGGTCCGATGTCACTAATGGATTTAAATCCTCTGATAACACAATACAACGTGGAGTCAACACTAATGACAACAAGTCCACCAGAAAACCATGACGACTTGTGTTACACGAACCATCACCTCATTTGAACCAGGCTCCCTGATCTGGTTTACGCTTTCTATAAATTATCTTGTCAAGTTGTCCTGTTGTAGAGTAATTGTCTTCCCTTGATCTATCCCTACTCAAACCACTTGTACACCCAGGACACGAGTTGCCATGATCTTTAGCGTAAATCCAAAACAATAGCCTTTAAATCAGGGAGATCCAAACGCTCCTGACATCGAGATCCACAATACTTATTCCTCGCATGAAGACAAATTATCAGGCTTCACACTGCCTACAAAGCTATTCTGATCGGATAAATCTTGATTTTTACCAACAACCCCAAACATTAGAGTCGCTAACTCCATTATCACTTGTGGGGTTACAGCGTACTTTACAACTGGTAATACATACCCGTACTACTCTTAGGTGAGGTGCCACTGACCTCCCTATCTCCTTACTTAACCTGGAATGACGCATAGTGCAGAACTTGCACTTCAACCAAAACTGTGCGTCTATTAAACAATATCCGCCTCACAATCTGGGATAGACTTACCATTAAAAGAATTCCAGAGCCTTACCCGCTCAACCAGGATATTTCCTTCATAGATGCCTCCATTACCAACTCGTCTGGTAATAACCGACAACTTCGGACATTTAACCAGATCAGACATCTACATAAAATTTAGTGCCACTGGTGCACACCCAAAGTAACCCCTGATTAAAGCATCGGGAATTAATTCCACTCCGAACTTAACCACAACGATCACCGAGCATCCAGTTATCAAGACACAACTTATCAAACACCATTCTCGCACTGGGCGTGTCAACTTCACAGAGTCAACTCGCATAACTAGACAGTTTCTAACAAAACCTGTCCCCCATGCTCCGCAAGTACACCAACCACCGCATCCTCTATTCGGTAAGGTTCAAGATGCACAACCACTTACCCTTCCAATTGAAAAGGGAAAATAGCTGCGTGCACCGAAAATCACATTACCACTACAGATCCTAAATTACAAGATCCACTGCCACACGTTAACATCCCCTCAGATCATAACTTAATCTGAACGTGGCTTAATCACTCCACGATTTCCGATGGAGTGTTGCTCAACATAGCAACATACTTTACCAGTCTCAGTAACAAATATTACCACACTTAGACTCGTAACACTTTCGAGTCGTCAAGGAAAACCTTTCCTAGTTCCACCGCATTTCATACTCTCCGAAATGCTGACAATTTCGAGAGTCACCTCCAATGACCTTTCTTGCTACTGCTCTACACACGTGGCGCCAAGAACTGTCGCTAGGTCAATAATTCCTAACAAGTAAGGTCACTACTCAAATGACCAATGACCATAGCAATGCCAACAAAACTTTAATCCTCTTAGGATTTCCTTAAATTAACCTCAATAATTGATCTCCCAGATCTTAATCCTTATTCCCCAGATCAAATTGAGAATATTTCATGTCACTGCAGTAGGTGTAACTTATGAACCCCAAACACGACTAAGTACACCTTCGATTACAACACTTGATTAGACCACAGCCAGTGAGTGTACACATTCCCATGCCATCAAGCTCAGTTAATCACACTCGAGGAAACCAAGTGTCATAACAGACAACGTTGGTTGCAGGTTGAAGCTTGACCATCTACAAACATTTCACTCCTATCCAACGATTCAGTAAATCTTGCCCCACTGCTGTCACTACACCATTCCCGTGCATCTATCACAGCATGCAATCAACTACCTACTATCAACATGTAACAAATTAACTAACCATCTTGAAAATCGAAGCGACTACCAATAACTCACTCCCGACCTGTCCTTAGACGGTTAGGCCATCTATTGGACGTTTTGCACAGGAACTTCTAACCAAACGTCCATAATCCCCGTTCTCAATAATTGGAACTCTCATGACACATTCTTAAGATGATGTCATCATCAGCCTTAGTCACTTACCTGGTGTCACTTTGATCACACACAGCTGTACAAAAACAATTATGCCTTACATGAATGTGCTACCCAAATTTCAGCTTTACCACTTCCCTACACAGGAGGATACACGTGCTCCTGTGGGGTATTCCCATGTACAACTTCGGCCGTCGAAACAGTGTCGTTTGCACAACGACTGGTTCCCACACCATAATAATACAAAGTCAGTCAAGACTCGTATCACTATCTCCGGTACCCCGAGCACTCTTGGTCCATGACCCGGTGGCTTGTTGCCACTTCCAACATGTTCCTTTGAATTTCGAAACCGCTTACTTTTAATTACACTAGTAACGTTTGCTCGATCTGAAAATCGAATTCTAACGCAGCCAGCCTGGAGACTCCTTCACATATGTACTAATTAGAATACCTTGACCATAGGTGGATAACTCACCTTATGGTTGACATGAGCCCCAAGATCTGGTGACGCGATTTAATTTCAACCTTCACGATATATGGCCCAATGACCATTGTCACCAACAAGTCAAATCATGCTTAAACTCACTAACAATCCAAATCTTTCTAGTACTCCAATCATGGGTGGCTGGAGCGAAGAGGATCTGGTCGTAGTTGACGACAACAATGTCAGCACCCAGGAGACCCAAACCATCAGTTTCAGTGGCTGTCCCTTCAAGCATCAAGTGCCAACTAGCCTTTACTTCCTTGACATTTTCCAGTAGGGTCACATCATTGACTCGTCACCAGAAACAAGTCCATTGATTCCAAAATGACTACACTCATATTCCTTAAGTCATTCCACTTTCATACGTCCGTTGGTTCCTCTGAAACCACACTAAAGACGAACCCCAACAACGTCGTGGCAATCGTCAAAACTAAATATTAATCTCCTCTGAATAATCGCGCTAGGCGACTTCAGCTCCTTATTCCATGGCAGGATGCAACCTCTTTCATTAACTCGTACGACTCTTCACTTCTAAGAGTCTCATAACTCGAACACCAAGGCCTCGCCTTAGGTTTCTACAACATCCCTGTCAACAACCATGACAACCTTCCAGGTGTGAATTAACTGTTTCACCACCGAGTACTTACACATAATGCTCAAACGTTAAACAACGTGAGTTTCCAGCTCGATCCCCAACTAAATTCTCAATTAATCCTTGGGGTACTCATACAATAAATACGTAACGAGCTTACCTTGTTCCTTACAGGAGTTCATTGTGAGGTCGGCGTACTGAGGCATAGTCTTGAAGATTCCAATGTTTATAGGACTACTCGGTCCATAACTCAATCAGGAAGTACTACTCATATCCTTAATAAACACTAAGCGTCCAAAGCATAAAATGCCGATGGATCCGCCGCGGTCGGACCATCACTCTATAGACACTAAGTGATACCAAGTATATGAGGTAGTAACAGGAAACGATAACCTAATGCTCTGATACCAATTGTCAGGACCCACCCCGAGTTAAGTCCCTTTAACTCGAAGTAAATCCTGCGGGGACCACCCCAAGGGAACTTCTTACCGAAACCCCCTTGAAATGGCCAACCCTTCCTATAATCCAACTCAGCACTTCCATGAGTATCTACAACAAACCCTAACTCATGAAGGCATCCTGCTCCCTAACCTACTTAATTAGCTATACTGGGTTAGTCAGAGCAGTCTACTAGGATGATTACCCTAAAGAATTTCAACGGCAACGGATTGATCGACTATGCCTCGACTCTTGTACGCGCACGACCTCCGCTCGAGAACCCTGCACCACTGGGCATTTGAAAACGAAGGGCCCAGGGGAGAAACATTGAAAAACTGTCAGGGTGAGTGGACAAAAATAAAACTTAAAAGCTCTATTCCTCTAATGTTCTCCCTCTACTATTTCTAAGAAAAATCCGCATGCAGGTAAACGTAAACAATGCATTGGCTCAAAACATAAACAATTATGTGGGGTGTTAACCTCATCCACGAGAAATCCCGACCTGCTCTATCCGGGAAGGTCAAATGACCGGCTCCACCGGAGAGGGTCCCCGACCTGCTCTATCTGGGAAGGTCTAGTGACCGGCTCCACCAGAGAGGGTCCCCGACCTGCTCTATTCGGGAAGGTCTAATGACCAGCTCAACCGAAGAGGGTCCCCGACCTGCTCTATCCGGGAAGGTCTACTGACCAGCTCAACCGGAGAGGGTCCATGCTAGCATACAATCCTTTTCCCTTTATCCTTTTCCCTTTCCAAAGCCCCTTTAAAACCTGTAAAACCTCGTGGAAATAATAAATCGAAAACCCCTTTAAATCCGTGAGCCAAATTTCTCCTTTTAAAATTTATCCCCCTCCATAATTCCCAAAACGGTGATAATCCATAAAACCAAATCCCGGGAAAATCCTTTAAAATCACGGGAAGGGTATGAACCTCTTTCCCGGTTCGTTTGCCTTTAAAAATCCTTAAATCCCATTTTCCCAAATCACCGTAAAACATATATATGGAGGAAATCATATATGCAGGAGAAATCAAATAAAGTATAAGGCATGCAATTTAATTTAAAACAAAGGTCCACTCACAGTACTCATCGCGACCTTCTTCCTGCTCGGAAAGCTCCTCGAGCGAAACCCTCGGACTAACCGCGTAGTCGAGTCCGTCTCACGTGCAACCAGGGACTGTACAACAAATCATTATATTAGTCATTTCACAGTCGACTTGGTCTTTTCCTAGTTTGACCAGGAAATCCTATTTGACCACATGTTGACCAAGTTCCTTTCTTAAAGCACTTTAACCTTTTTGACTTTCTTTCCCGGTTATCGACTCTTAACTCAATTTACCGGAAGTCCGACTCAGCTTCCGAACTTCCCTTTATCACTTAACTTGACGTTAGGGTGTCACGTATTAATTCGTTGAATTACTATGGACACCCATTCAACCATTTCACCAATACCTTAGGAGTCCTTAAAATAATCCTTAAACCTTAACCGGCAATAATCGATGGTCGGAATAATATTTAATTATCCGCCAATAATACTAAATTAGAACAATTCCAAAACCTAACCAAAACTCCTCCAAAAATTACCAAATTTTAACCATAGACTCCTCACAATATGTACTAATTAATGGGCATGAAAAACTGCCCAAAAAGTGGCGGCACCGCCGCCAGATCCGCCGCCACCGGCGGCTGCCGGCAGAAATTCCGGCAACCTCGGATCGCCACCAAATTTTACCAGTAGCTTCGTCTCGTCAATTGGGACAACTTTCTAGTTCAACTCGAAGGCCAATTCGGCCTCTAACTAGTTCAAAAACTCGATGAACAGTAGACCCCGAAAAATTACACTACCAAACTTCAAATCCTCAATTCTCCCTACACACTTCAAATCAAGCTACCAAATTCTAGGGGATTGTAGTACACCTAAAACCCATCCTAAACATATGAAGAACTCAACAATTGGTGATCTAGGGAGGGAGAAATTCAATCCCGAAAATCTACTGTACACACCAAGAACAAATCGGAATTTCTCCCGATTTACGGCGAGTTAGGTCGGAAAGCTTACCTAGGATTGAAGTAGACTCGGAGGCCGAGCTTTTGGGACCGGTGCGCCGGCCTAAGGTGGCCGGACGGCGGCGCTGTGGCGGCCGGAAGCTCCGGCACAGTTTTGCCGATCGGGAGAGAGAAACTCTCGGGGAGAGAGAAAGAAAGGCTGGGGTGAAAAATCTGATTTTTCACCCCGGTAACTCCTATATATAGCCGTTTTACCGCATAGTAACTTTATACTTTTGTTCATAACTTCCTCATACGAACTCCGATTTGAGCGTGCTACATGTCCACGAACTCGTAACGACGCCCTCTACAACTTTCATGAAGGAAGTTTCCCCAAATTCTCGACTTAACGAAAAGTCAACTTTACGATCATTGTACGGTTAAACGGTCACTTTAAATGGTAAAAGACCAAAGTAACCAACCGTAAAATAATTCTAGGATCGGGGCGTGACACCCATCCTCGCTAAGGCACTCTGGACAAGCCTTGTATCATTTAACAACGCTGCCCGACAACATCCCACGTGCAGGAAAATCACTGATGGTACCAACAGCCATGACATGCATTTGGAGCATCTCCTTCTTGTAGGAGTCATAAGTGGGATGACCAACCTTCTAAAGGAACTTACACTCTTCAATCATCGGTCTCATATACAAATCGAGACACTTCTCTGGATAACCGGGCCCCGGAATCAACAAGGTCAACATGTTGTATTCTTTCTTCATGTACATCCATGTAGGAAGGTTGTAAGGTACCAAAATCATCGGCCATATACTGTATTGAAGACTCATGTTGCCAAAAAGGTTGAACCCGTCGGATGACAGCCCAAGCCTCACATTTCAGACATCCGACGTAAAATGAGGAAACTCCATTTCTATATGCTTCCAAGCCTCCCTGTCAGCAAGGTGTACCATGGTGTCTTCGTCATGCAATTCCCTCTCAGCGTGCCATCTCATAGCTTTGGCTGTGCGTGAAGACATGTACAACCGCTCCAGCCTATCCCTCAACGGGAAATACCGAAGTACCTTCATAGGTTTCCTGTTGTCTGCAGGAGTCCGCTTATACCTGTTGGTCCCACATACCAGACAATGATGAAGGCCTTCAAGGTCATTCTCATCTGCATCTTTACCCCTGAACAGAATGCAGTCATATCTGCATGCATGGATCTTGATGTAGGAAAGCCCGAGATCTTTCAGGACACTACTGGCCTTATGATGAGTGGTGGGATGACGATGACCGTCGGGCAACAACGAAGCAGCGTACTGTAGATACCTAGCAACAGCCTTCATGGTCGATTTTTTCTCAACTTTGATCTGCATCACCTCCATCACACACTCAAGAACGGTATTCTTAGAACCGGGGTACAGAGGGGTCTGTTAGAAAGCAAGCAGTTTGTTGTACTTGTCAATACCAACAGTGTTGACAGCTCTAGGGACGGCCTGCACCGACGCCTCAGGAATATACTGTCCTTGAGCGCATACACCATTATCATGAGGAAACATGTCGTTGATGACGACCGTTGTTGGATCGTTTGATGAACCGCCCCTCTCAGAAAACTGTCCATGATCATGCAGACCCCCTGATGATGTTTCACCGTGATATATCCAACATGTGTAACTGTCCCAGGATCTGTTATTCTTCAGGTGCTCCCATACTGTCTCCATCGAAAATCGATGCATCTCGCTGTGACACTGACATCTCTTGCACGGGCAATAAAAAAGTGTACTCCCGCCAGCATTGTCCAACGCATATTGTACAAAACTTAAAACTCCTTTAGCATAATCACGTAATTCCAGTAAAGTCTCGGTGCCAATAGTTGCGGTCAATATAATTTAGGGGTTTCACTTACAGTATTGACCGTCTGGATCAAGCCCTTAAATTTTTCGGAACAAGTTGAATTATTTACCATAGTCATATTTCGACATAATGATCATATCAGATGGTCGGATTTTCGGTTGTGAAGTTTGATCATCAGATTTACAACATGCCTACTATTTACCATTATTTATCCCTATGAGGAGCCCTATCATCGAGGGGTAAATGTCTCAAAATTTTTAAATGGACAGTTGCGTCTCATCATGGTGAGAGTTTGTTGTGTTGAAGGTTCGAACAAAATACCTCTTATAGATGCAGATATAGGCATTTTTGTGTGTTAAGTGGTTAGAAAAGCTGTATTTTGAAGCCATAAACGAACTCGGAAGGCCAAAAAAGCTCGTATATCATTGCAAAGCAATATGTTTGACTCGTATGGCCGTTTAGCTTCCAGATTAGTATCACAGTAGTTAATCGGACACTGAAATATCCGTAGTGCAATTTTGTAAGTAAAATGTACTTTAGCCGACGAAATACCCTAATTTTGTCGGCTAAACTTTTAAAATTTCGTCGGCTTAAGTTTACGGACTATAGCTGACGAAAAAATTAGTTTAGCCGACGAAATTTAACTTAGCCGACAAAATATTTTTTTCGTCGGCTAAAATGAACTTTAGCCGACGAAAAATTAATTCGTCGGCCTGTTTTTTTTTCGTCGGCTAAAGCTCATCTTCTTCTTGTAGTGGTTTTACATCTTAATATTTATATATGCACTATGATATTTCTTCATTACACTGTTAAGATTTCAGAGGTTAATCGGACAATTTTTGGCCTAACAGACTACATCAGGGGATCTACAGAGCTTAACTATGCATGTTTGAAATTTTCTGTGGCAATCTATAGTCTGTTAATATAATTACATACTTATTCTTAGTTTTGTATCATTAGTTCAGAGTGTTGATATTTACCTGATCCAACATAATTGATGAGATCAGTGAATTGTTAGTTTTAGTAACTTCGTAGCCGTTGGATTAGATTATGATGTTTGCATGAATCGAAATTTGGGATATAAGTAAGAACGTGTAATCTTCTATGCAAATGCTAGGGAAACTGCAAAGGATGTTGAATGCTTTGCAAGAATGACTTGTTTCTCTTATCTTAAGAAACCTGCCAAGAAATTGGCAGGTGATGTTGATTTAAGGACCAGTGTAATAAAATGGAGGAAGGGATACAAACGGGTACTACTTGTTCATAATATAGATTATGTGGACCAACTAAAGTACAGTTATGGTATATTATCCCTTTGTCCCACGAAGTACAGTTTTATATCAAGTGATTTGTATTTATTTGAGCTAGTTGAAGAGGGATACAATATATATGTCTGACTTGAGGATTGAATGAACAAGCTCTTGAGTTCTTTGGGTGGCATGCCTTTCAAAATAGTTATCCTTATGAAGATTTCTTTCACTCTCAGGAAGTGTGTTGGTCTGGAGTTTAACCAACCACTGGCTCTTGAAGTTCTAGAATTTATAAGGAGCACCACAGACTGGAAAAGCACATTGAACAAATTGGAAAGGAAGTTACTCAAGGAAAAGGCTGAGATATGCAGTTGATGAGAACCGAAAAGAACATACATATTCCTCTCTATATGTTGTTTCTGTTGAGAGTATTGGAGAGTAATAGATCTTACATCAGAAAAGTGACAAATAAAATATAATTAATAAGTATGTGGATCATTACTAATTGTACCGAGACATTTTGTAATTAAAACTCAACACCTTAAAGGTGGTTACGTTGGGACAGTATCGGTACAAGGATGATCTACTGGTCACGTTTGTCGCTGTTTGACTTGGCATCATGAGCAGGTCCTTCTCCAATTATTTCTCTGATTTTCCTAGGCTATATGTCTCGCTCAGTTCTTTTATGAGTCCAATGTTGTTTTCTTATCTTCGTCCTGTATGAGCTTATGAAAACAAATTCGTCCTCAAAATTCCAACTATCAATCAACCTCAACTAATCGATTATGTGTCGTGGTACAAAAATGATATGCATCTTCTCACATTTCACAAGCATCAGTAATCATCTGGGGTATTTGCTCCCCACCCAAAGTTAAAAAATCGTGAGGGGGCCCCATTGCGCGCACTCCGTAGGAATCAAAAACTCGCAATTACCAAGAGTTAACTATGGTTAGGGAGAGCAAAGAATATGACAGATGGCACTTAATTAGAGGGGTGGGTATGAGGGTGGGTAACTTTGGGTGGGGAGTAAATTTGCTTCCAATCATCCGGGGTATTTGCTCCCCACCCAAAGTTACCCACCCTCATACCCACCCCTCTAATTAAGTGACATCTGTCATATTCTTTGCCCTTCCTAACCATGGTTAACTCTTCACTATCAGAACAACCATTTTAGCTGACGAAATTTTTTCGTCGGCTAAGAAGTCGTCGGGTAAAATCCGTCGACCAACACTATAGCCGACGAAATTACTGTTCATCGTCGGCTAAGTCATTTACTTTGCCGACGAAGAAATTTTTCGTCGCTTAATTTCTGGACTTTAGCCGACGAAAATTTATTAAAATTCGTCGGCTATAGCTATTATTTTTATTTATTTATTTAACTTTAGCCGACGAATTTTAGGGTAATTCGTCGGCTATAGTTATTATTATTATTTTTTTTTAATTTTAGCCGACGAATTTTATTAAATTTCGTCAGCTATAGCTATTATTTTTATTTATTTATTTAACTTTAGCCGACAAATTTTATTAAATTTCGTCGGCTATAGCTATTATTTTTATTTATTTAACTTTAGCCGACGAATTTTAGGGTAATTCGTCGGCTATAGTTTTTTTTTAATTTTAGCCGACGAATTTTATTAAAATTTCTCGGCTATAGCTATTTTAATTTTTCATAATTTTTTCTTTTTTAATTTATTGTATTTTTGATTACATTTTTTACATCTTTTTCATTTTTACACCGAAAGATGAGGAGAAGAGGAGAGGGAGAGGAGGAGAAGGAGGGAGAGGAAGGAGGAGAATTTAGAGGAGGAGGAGGAGAAGAAGAAGAATTTAGAGAAGGAGGAGGAGGAAGGAGGAGAATTTAGAGGAGGAGGAGGAGAAGAAGAATTTAGAGGAGGAGGAGGAGGAGGAAGAAGGAGAAGGATTTAGAGGAGGAAAGAGAAGGATTTGAAGGAGGAGGAGAGGAGGAGGAGGAGGGAAGATGAAGAGGAGGAGGGAAGATGAAGAGGAGGAAGAGAAAAGTGAAAGATATAGAAAATTTTGAACTTTAGTCGAAAAATTTCAAA
Organism: Comarum palustre; assembly: GCA_951800085.1. Taxonomy (NCBI): domain Eukaryota; kingdom Viridiplantae; phylum Streptophyta; class Magnoliopsida; order Rosales; family Rosaceae; genus Comarum; species Comarum palustre. Next base: position 16,180,982 of record OX637572.1, read on the forward strand.
ATTTTAAAAATCCCCGCCAAAAAATTTGAATTTTTAATTAACTTTAGCCAATGAATTTTTATAAATTTCGTCGGCTATAGTTATTTATTTATTTTATTTATTTATTTAACTTTAGCAGACGAAATTAGGGTAATTCGTCGGCTATAGTTATTTATTTATTTTATTTATTAATTTAACCGTAGCCGATGAAATACCCTAATTTCTTCGGCTATAGTTATTTATTTATTTAACTTTAGCCGACGAATTACCCTAATTTCGTCGGCTAAAACCCTAAACCCTATACGTAGAAGCTTCAAACGAAAAAAAGTCGTGAAACAAGATATGACCGGAATGGTGAAATACGTCTATGATTGAAAAAACACGTAATTCCGGTAAAGTCTCGGTACTGATAATTGCGGTTAACTCAATTTTCCATTCTTTCTCCCTAGAGGTAGCCCTATCTCCGGTAGTTATTTTTCATAAAATTTTTATACCACTGGTTGCGCCTCATCGATTTGAAACTATTTTCAGTTGAAGATCCGGGCAAAATACGTAATTTAGATGGTCAAATGACCGTTTCCGTGCGTTAAGGGGTTTGACTTACGTGATTGACCGTAAGGATCGAGCCCTTAACGTTGTCAGATTAAGTTGAATTTTTTCCTATATACATATTTCAACATAATGATCATATAAGATTGTTAGAATTTTGTTTCTCAACTTTGATCATCGGAATCACAACATGCGTACTAATGTTGTATAACTTGTTTACTAAGCTTTAAGTAAATGTTTCGTTTCTAAAACAAACTCTACGTAGAAACTTCAAACACAAAAAAGTTGTGAAATAAGATATGACCGGAATGGTGAAATACGCCTACGGTTGAAAAATCACGTAATTCCGGTAAAGTCTCGGTGCCGATAGTTGCAGTCAATACAATATAGAGGTTTGACTTACGAGATTAACCGTCTAGATGAAGTCCTTAAATTTATCGGATAAAGTTGAATTTTTTACCAGAGATATATTTCAATATATTGATGATATTTGACGGTCGTATTTATGTTTGTGAATTTTGATGACCGGAATCACAACATGCCTACTATTTACCATTATTTATCTATATGGGGGAGGCCTATCATGGAGGGGTAAATGTCTCAAAATTTTTAGATGGACAGTTGCGCCTCATTATGATGAGTGTTTGTTGTGTTGAAGGTTCGGCCAAAATACCTCATATAGGTGTAGATATGGATATTTTCGTGTGTTAAGCGTTTAGAAAAACTTCATTTTGAAGCCTTAAACGAACTCGGATGGCCAAAAAAACCTGTATGTCATGGCATTAGCGATGAGTTTTACTCGTACGGCCGTTCTGCTTCCAGATTGGTATCACAATAGTCAATCGGACACCGAAATATCCGTAGTGCAATTTTGTAACTAAAAGTTACTTTAGCCGACGAAATACCCTAATTCCGTCGGCTAAACTTTTCAAATTTCGCCGGCTAAAGTTCACATACTATAGCCGACGAAAAAAACACTTTAGCCGACGAAAATTGTTTCTGTCGCTAAAATTTAACTATAGCCGACGAAAAAATTAGCATAGCCGACAAAATTTGTTTTCGTCGGCTAAAATTACACTTTAGCCGACGAAAAAAATTTCGTCGACCTGTTTTTAGATATTTCGTCGGCTATAGTCTTTTTTTTTGTAGTGCTTGGTAATTGTGAGTTTTTGATTCCTACGGAGTGCGTGCAAAGACCTTTGGCGGTGGAATTTAAATGGAATACCAAAACTATATAAAATAAAAAAAATGAATAATTGGACCATTCTTCTCTGCTATTACTAGAAGGAATATGAAATATGGTTTTTGCTTTGTCTCGGATGTGAACAAATATCCATGACTCCTGACATGTTTGTGACAATTAAATTAAATTAAATTTTGTTATATGATATATGACATGTTCTTGTGTCATTGATCTATGCTGAGTCTATGGATTTTATGTTACCGGTTTGTAATATGAAAGCTATATGTGTCACACCCCGAATCTTTTGAAGTTACTAAAAGTTACCTTTCACAGAGATTCACGAGTTACCGAGGACTTTTAATTTTGATCGGTAATTCTTAAAGTTATCGCTCGAGTTAATTTTCGAGTTTTTAAAAGTACTCCAAATACCTGAATTGGTGACTCGATGTTGTAGTACATGTCGACACGAGTCTTCCGGTATTTTCGGAATATTTTTCGGAGCTTCCGGCTAATTTCTGTGAATTTCTGAAGTTTATGGTAATTTCCAATTACTATTCTGGTAAACAGTTTTTACCATTTAACCTTTTAACTTTTCACCTTCTTTAATCTGAACCATTAGATCTATTAGGGTTTTGATCTTAACCGTTGATTCAAGTATATAAAGGTTGGAGGAAGGTTGACTTCGGTCAAAAACCGAAATGGAAAGTTGACCAACTCTCTCTCTCTCCTCACCGATCTCTCTCCCTCTCCTCTCGGCCCTTTGCTTCGCCGCCACCATCGCCGGCGCGTCAGGCCGTCGGTGGCTGATCTGAGACCACCGCCAGACTCGCCCCTGTCTCTTCTCTCCACCTCTGGCCTCTATTTCGACATTTATCCGTTCCCTCTCAAGATCGAAACCTAACATCTAAATTCCCCAAATCGGGTTCATGGGGTTGTTGATTCGCATCAGGTATCAAACACGTCTACTCATCAAGTTCTTCCTTTCTGTGTGATTGAATTTCATTTTTTTGTCTAAGTTTGATTGATTGGGATTTTGGCAGGGGAGGACCGCCGCGCGTGCTGCTGTGCACGGCGGCGGTGATGGGTGCTTGTGATAGTTCTGGCATATATTTAGCATATGGATTTATTGGAGGGTTTAGGGATGCTCAAATTCGATTGTGGTTGGGAGATGATAGTTTGGGTGTTAGGCTGTGTTGACCACCGTCTGTGGCACTTTGCTCGGCGGCGGACGTGACGATGATAGCTTGTAATTCATAGGTTCAGAATGTAGTTGCTGTTTTGGATGGGAGAGAAGATGAGTTGAGAATTCGAAGGAGAATGTATTTGTGGAATTGGGGCAGTGTGTGTGCTGCTCTGCAGTGTTAATGGAGTCCATGCACTCGAGGCAGTGATGAGCAGGGATGAAGGAGAAGGAGTGGAGGTAAAGGCAGAGTTCCGGTGTTTCTGCCTCGGATTGATTTTTGAGGTAAATTACTGTTCCCTAGGGCTGCTGTGTTATGGTTGGTGTAGTAGATATGTTGAATTGTTGTTGATCATGTTTTGTTGTGTGGTTGTTACATGATGTCGATAACTTGGTGAATTGGTGGAAACGGGGAAACTCTGGCGAAATTCCAGCAAGTCACCGGAATCCGGCGAAGATTCCGGTGATACGGTAAAACCGGCTGAATGCCGAAGAGGTAGGAGTTGATTCTTTCAATAACCTAATTGTCGTAAAGTTTCCGTAAATTAAAGAATTGGATTAATTACGGTTAATTGGACGTAATTAGGAAGTTCCCATTTTGGGAAACCTTCTAAGTTTGGAAACCTGTTAATTTGGGAAACTTTCCATTTTGGGAAAAGTTTCCATTAAAGGAAAGCTTTCACTTTGGGAAAGTTGCATTTTCAGAAAAATGGTTTAAGAACTGAAGCTCAATGAATGTGACAATTTGTGGTTAAATGGGTAAAGAGTTAAATTGTTATCGGGAATTGATAACTGGAATTGATGTGAAAAGGTTTAATCGGTAAATCGACTCAAGGTCAAATATATTGATTAATACGTGACACCCTAACGTCAAGTTAAATTATTAAAGGAAAGTTCGGAAACTGAGTCGGACTTCCGGTAAATTGAGTTAAGAGTCGATAACCGGGAAAGAAAGTCAAAAAGGGTAAAATGTCATAAAAAGGAACTCGGTCAACTTGTGGTCAAATAGGGATTCCTGGTCAAACTAGGAAAAGACCAAGTTAACTGTGAAATGACTAATATATTGGTTCATTTGTACAGTCTCTGGTCGGACGTGAAACGGGCTCGACTACGCGGTAGTCGAGGGTTTCGCTCGAGGAGCTTTCCGAGCGGGAAGGTCGCAATAGTACTGTGAGTGGACAGATTATTTTATTTAAATGAATGCATGCCCTAATTATTGATATAATTGCATGGTTTATATGTTTGTTTCGAGTATGATATGTTCCTCGGGTGCTCGGATATTATATTTGGATTTATGTTGATATGTCGAGGAATAGATTTATTTATCTGTTAGGGAAGAGTATTCGAGTAAAGTATTGTTAGGAATTTCCTCTAAGGGTTGTCCATCACCATATACTCAGAGCTCTTAGCTCCGACCCTAGCCTGAGAGGTCAGGCAAATTACGTAGTGCACTATGAGGGTTGTCCATCACCATAGACCCAGAGCTCTTAGCTCCGACCCTGGTCTGAGAGGACAGACACGCCTGAGATGTCAGGTGGATATTCTAAGGGTTGTCCATCACCATATACCCAGAGCTCTTAGCTCCGACCCTGGTCTGAGAGGACAGACACGCCTGAGATGTCAGGTGGATATTCTAAGGGTTGTCCATCACCATATACCCAGAGCTCTTAGCTCCGACCCTGGTCTGAGAGGACAGACACGCCTGAGATGTCAGGTGGATATTCTAAGGGTTGTCCATCACCATATACCCAGAGCTCTTAGCTCCGACCCTGGTCTGAGAGGACAGACACGCCTGAGATGTCAGGTGGATATATATTAAGGGTTGTCCATTACCGTTTTATATAGCTAGCATAGCGTGAAGGCGCAACCCGAGCTCTTAGCTCCGACCCTAGGCTGATAGGCCAGATTTATTGTGTTGTGAATATTACTCTTCCCATAATCCTTATTGGTTTATATTATCATGCATTTGTGGAAATTTAGGAATTTTGGGCATGCATAAATCTTATTTAAATCCATAAATCTTTGGGAGAGCATTAAAAGAAATAGAGTTTTATATTTGATTTTCGTCCACTCACTCTAACAGTTTTTCAATGTTTCTCCCCTGGGCCTTTCGTTTTTAAATGCCCAGTGATGCAGGGTTCTTGAGAGGAGGTCGAGCGCGTACGAGAGTCGAGGCATAGTCGATCATTTCAGTTGCTGCTTGAAATTCTTTGGGGTATTCTTTTCGGTAGACTGCTCTGACTAACCCGGTTTAGTTAGTTTGGTAGGAAGGGTTGGCCATTTTAAGGGGGTTACAGTAAGAAGTTCCCTTGAGGTGGTCCCCGCAGGATTTACTTCGGGTAAAAGGGGTTTAACCCGGGGTGGGTCCTGTCAATGGTATCAGAGCATTAGGTTATCGTTTCCTGTACTACCTCATATACTTGGTATCACTTAGTGTCTATAGAGTGATGGTCCGACCGCGGCGGATCCATCGGCATTTTATGCTTGGACGCTTAGTGTTTATTGAGGATATGAGTTAGTACTTCCTGATTGAGATATGGACCGAGTGGTCCTATAAACGATCGAATCTTCAAGACTATGCCTCAGTACGCGCGACCTCACCGAGAGTTCCTGTAAGGAACAAGGTAAGCTCGTTACGTAGTTATTTGATGAGTTCCCCAAGGATTGGGTTTTAAAGGGATTTATTGAGAGTTGAGTTGGGAATCGAGCTGTAAACTCACGTTGTTTAACGAGCTTGAACATTATGTGTGGGTACTAGGTGGTGAAACAGTTAATTCACACCTGGGAGGCTGTCATAGTTGTTGACAGGGATGCTGTAGAAGCCTAAGACAAGGCTTGGGTGTTCGTGTTATGAGGCTCTTAGCAGTGAAGAGTCGTACGAGTTACTGGAAGATGTTGCATCCTGTGATGGAAAGAGGAGCTGAAGTCGCTTAGCGCGATTATTCTGAGAGGATGAATATTAAGATTTGACGATTGCCACGATTTTGTTGAGGTTCGTCATTAGTGTGGTTTCAGAGAAACCAACGGACTCATGAAAGTGGAATGACTCAGGGAAAATGAGTGTAGTCATTTTGGGATCAATGGACTTGTTTCGGGTGACAAGTCCATGATGTGACACTGCTGGAAATGTTAAGGAAGTACAGGCTGGTTTGGTCCCTCGATGCTTTATGGGACATCCACTGAAACTAATGGCGTGGGTCAGCTTTGGTGCTGACATTGTTGTCGTCAGCTACGACTAGAATCTCTTCGCTCCAGCCACCCATGATTGGGGTACTAGAAGGTTTGATTTGTTAGTGAGTCCAAGCGTGATTTGAATTGTTGGTGACGAGGGTCATTGGGCTATGTTTCGTGGAAGCAGAAATTGAATCGTGTCACCAGATCTTGGGGCTCATGTCAACCATAAGGTGAGTTATCCACCTGTGGTCAAAGTATTTTAATTGGTATACCTGTGGAGGAGTCTCCAGGTTGGCTGTATTAGAGATCGATTTTCGGATCGAGAAAACGTTACTAGTGGTAATTAAAGGTAATTGGCTTCGGAATTTAAAGGAACATGTTGGAAGTGGCAACAAGCCACCGGGTCTCGGACCAAGGGTGCTTGGGGTACCAGAGATAGTGATACGAGCCTTGATGGACTTTGGATTATTGGAGTGTTGAAACCGGTCGTTGTGCGAACGACACTGTTTCGACGGCTGAAGATGTACATGGGTATACCCCACCGGAACACGTGTACCCTTCTTTGTTGGGAAGTGGTAAGCTGAAATCTGGGTAGCATATGCTGGTAAGGCATAATTAAGGTGTGCAGCTGTGTGTGGTCCAAATGACACCAGGTAAGTGACTAAGGCTGCTGATGACATCATTTTAAGAATTTGTCTTGAGAGTTCCATTTATTTTGAAGACAGAGGTTAAGGACGTTTGTTAATAGTTTTGGTGCAAAACGTCCAGTAGCTGGCCTAACCATTTAAGTACAGGTCGGAAGTGGGTCATTGATAGTCGCTCCGACTCTTATGATGGTTAGCGAGATTATTATATGTTGTCAGTAAGTGGTTGATTGCCTGCTGAGTTAAAGGCACGGAAAAGGTGAAGTGACAGCAGTGGGGCAAGGTTTACTGGATCTTTGAATTTGAGTGAGAATGTTTGTAGATGGTCAAGCTTCAACCTGCAACCAAAGTTGTCCGTTATGACATTTAGTTTCCTCGAGGGTGATTAACTGAGCTTGATGGCATGAGAATTTGTGCACTCACTGGCTGTGGTTTAATCAAGTATTGTAAATGAAGGTGACTTTAGAAATTGTCAACATTTCGGTAAGTATGAAGTGCGGTGAAACTAGGTAAGGGTTTCTTTGATGACTCGAAGGTTTTTACGAGTCTAAGTGTGGTAATATTTGTTGTTACAAGAGTAGTAAAGTATGTTGCTAAGTTGTGCAACACTCCATCGGAAACCGTGGAGTGATTAAGCCACGTTCAGATTAAGTTATGATCTCAGAGGATGTTAACGTGTGGCAGTGGATCTTGTGATTTAAAATCTAGAGTGGTAAGCGATGGAGAATTTTGGATCTTACCGAATAGAGGTTGCGGTGGATGGTAAACGCGCAGCGCCTGGGGGACAGTTTTGTTAGAAACTGACCAGTTGTACGAGTTGACTCTGTGGTGTGTACTCCCCCAGTGCGGTGATAACTGGATGCTCGGTGATCAATGTGGCTAAGTTCAGGCGGAATTAATTTCCCGATGCTTTGATCAAGGGTTCCTTTGGGTGTGCACCGGTGACACTAAATTTCATGTAGATGTCTGGTCTGGTTAAGTGTCCAGGTTTGTCGATTGTTACCAGACGATTTGGTAATGGAGGCCTTTGGGAATGGAATATCCGTGTTGAGCGGGTAAGGCTCCGAGATTCTTTTAATGGTAAATCTATTCCAGTTTGTGATGCAGATAAAGTTTATTGGACGCACAGTTATGGTTGAAGTGCAAGTTCTGCACTATGCGTCATTCCAGGCTAAGGTAAGAGATAGGGAGGTCAGTGGCACCTCACCTTGAGTAGTACGGAGATGTGTTACCAGTGGTAAAATACGCTGTAGTTCCACGAGGTGATAATTGAGTTAGCGATAGTATGCTTGGCTTGTGAGTAAAAAGGGTCCGGATTTGTTGTTGTCAGAATAGTTACGTGAGCAGTGTGTAGCCTGACAATTTGTCATCATGCGAGGAGTAAGTATTGTTGAACCTCGATGTCAGGAGTTTGTGGACCTCTCTGATGTAAAGGTTATGATTTTGGGTTTACGCTAATATTCACGGCAGTTCATGTCCTGTGTGTACAAGTGGTTTGAGTAATGATAGAGTCAGGGAAGACAATTACTCTATAACATGACAGAATAGTTTCTAGAAAGCATAAACCAGATCAGGGAGCCTGGTTCAAATGAGGTGATGGTTCGGGTAACACAAGTCGTCAGGGTTCTCTCGTGGGCATGTTGTCGTGGGTTGACCCCACGTTGTACTGTGTACCAGAAGATTTAAATCCATTAGTGACATCGGACCCTACTCCTCAGGTGTGGTAATCATTTCCTGTATAGGGAATGTGTGAGCTGATATTTAAGGTTCCACGAAAGAATACGAGTATCTTGAAGGAATTTTTACCCGCGATAAGCGAGGGGTGATGGGGTCAGAATGAGTATTAGCAGTTATGTGACGACGTCACTTGTGGTTGATAAGAATATTTGGTTGTGTTTAGTAGACATTGGAGAGCAATATTAGTATTTTAAGTGGTACTATTCCCCACAGTGTTGGACTTCGAGTATAGAAATTTCGAGGACGAAATTTTTATAAGGTGGGGAGAATTGTCACACCCCGAATCTTTTGAAGTTACTAAAAGTTACCTTTCACAGAGATTCACGAGTTACCGAGGACTTTTAATTTTGATCGGTAATTCTTAAAGTTATCGCTCGAGTTAATTTTCGAGTTTTTAAAAGTACTCCAAATACCTGAATTGGTGACTCGATGTTGTAGTACATGTCGACACGAGTCTTCCGGTATTTTCGGAATATTTTTCGGAGCTTCCGGCTAATTTCTGTGAATTTCTGAAGTTTATGGTAATTTCCAATTACTATTCTGGTAAACAGTTTTTACCATTTAACCTTTTAACTTTTCACCTTCTTTAATCTGAACCATTAGATCTATTAGGGTTTTGATCTTAACCGTTGATTCAAGTATATAAAGGTTGGAGGAAGGTTGACTTCGGTCAAAAACCGAAATGGAAAGTTGACCAACTCTCTCTCTCTCCTCACCGATCTCTCTCCCTCTCCTCTCGGCCCTTTGCTTCGCCACCACCATCGCCGGCGCGTCAGGCCGTCGGTGGCTGATCTGAGACCACCGCCAGACTCGCCCCTGTCTCTTCTCTCCACCTCTGGCCTCTATTTCGACATTTATCCGTTCCCTCTCAAGATCGAAACCTAACATCTAAATTCCCCAAATCGGGTTCATGGGGTTGTTGATTCGCATCAGGTATCAAACACGTCTACTCATCAAGTTCTTCCTTTCTGTGTGATTGAATTTCATTTTTTTGTCTAAGTTTGATTGATTGGGATTTTGGCAGGGGAGGACCGCCGTGCGTGCTGCTGTGCACGGCGGCGGTGATGGGTGCTTGTGATAGTTCTGGCATATATTTAGCATATGGATTTATTGGAGGGTTTAGGGATGCTCAAATTCGATTGTGGTTGGGAGATGATAGTTTGGGTGTTAGGCTGTGTTGACCACCGTCTGTGGCACTTTGCTCGGCGGCGGACGTGACGATGATAGCTTGTAATTCATAGGTTCAGAATGTAGTTGCTGTTTTGGATGGGAGAGAAGATGAGTTGAGAATTCGAAGGAGAATGTATTTGTGGAATTGGGGCAGTGTGTGTGCTGCTCTGCAGTGTTAATGGAGTCCATGCACTCGAGGCAGTGATGAGCAGGGATGAAGGAGAAGGAGTGGAGGTAAAGGCAGAGTTCCGGTGTTTCTGCCTCGGATTGATTTTTGAGGTAAATTACTGTTCCCTAGGGCTGCTGTGTTATGGTTGGTGTAGTAGATATGTTGAATTGTTGTTGATCATGTTTTGTTGTGTGGTTGTTACATGATGTCGATAACTTGGTGAATTGGTGGAAACGGGGAAACTCTGGCGAAATTCCAGCAAGTCACCGGAATCCGGCGAAGATTCCGGTGATACGGTAAAACCGGCTGAATGCCGAAGAGGTAGGAGTTGATTCTTTCAATAACCTAATTGTCGTAAAGTTTCCGTAAATTAAAGAATTGGATTAATTACGGTTAATTGGACGTAATTAGGAAGTTCCCATTTTGGGAAACCTTCTAAGTTTGGAAACCTGTTAATTTGGGAAACTTTCCATTTTGGGAAAAGTTTCCATTAAAGGAAAGCTTTCACTTTGGGAAAGTTGCATTTTCAGAAAAATGGTTTAAGAACTGAAGCTCAATGAATGTGACAATTTGTGGTTAAATGGGTAAAGAGTTAAATTGTTATCGGGAATTGATAACTGGAATTGATGTGAAAAGGTTTAATCGGTAAATCGACTCAAGGTCAAATATATTGATTAATACGTGACACCCTAACGTCAAGTTAAATTATTAAAGGAAAGTTCGGAAACTGAGTCGGACTTCCGGTAAATTGAGTTAAGAGTCGATAACCGGGAAAGAAAGTCAAAAAGGGTAAAATGTCATAAAAAGGAACTCGGTCAACTTGTGGTCAAATAGGGATTCCTGGTCAAACTAGGAAAAGACCAAGTTAACTGTGAAATGACTAATATATTGGTTCATTTGTACAGTCTCTGGTCGGACGTGAAACGGGCTCGACTACGCGGTAGTCGAGGGTTTCGCTCGAGGAGCTTTCCGAGCGGGAAGGTCGCAATAGTACTGTGAGTGGACAGATTATTTTATTTAAATGAATGCATGCCCTAATTATTGATATAATTGCATGGTTTATATGTTTGTTTCGAGTATGATATGTTCCTCGGGTGCTCGGATATTATATTTGGATTTATGTTGATATGTCGAGGAATAGATTTATTTATCTGTTAGGGAAGAGTATTCGAGTAAAGTATTGTTAGGAATTTCCTCTAAGGGTTGTCCATCACCATATACCCAGAGCTCTTAGCTCCGACCCTAGCCTGAGAGGTCAGGCAAATTACGTAGTGCACTATGAGGGTTGTCCATCACCATAGACCCAGAGCTCTTAGCTCCGACCCTGGTCTGAGAGGACAGACACGCCTGAGATGTCAGGTGGATATTCTAAGGGTTGTCCATCACCATATACCCAGAGCTCTTAGCTCCGACCCTGGTCTGAGAGGACAGACACGCCTGAGATGTCAGGTGGATATTCTAAGGGTTGTCCATCACCATATACCCAGAGCTCTTAGCTCCGACCCTGGTCTGAGAGGACAGACACGCCTGAGATGTCAGGTGGATATATATTAAGGGTTGTCCATTACCGTTTTATATAGCTAGCATAGCGTGAAGGCGCAACCCGAGCTCTTAGCTCCGACCCTAGGCTGATAGGCCAGATTTATTGTGTTGTGAATATTACTCTTCCCATAATCCTTATTGGTTTATATTATCATGCATTTGTGGAAATTTAGGAATTTTGGGCATGCATAAATCTTATTTAAATCCATAAATCTTTGGGAGAGCATTAAAAGAAATAGAGTTTTATATTTGATTTTCGTCCACTCACTCTAACAGTTTTTCAATGTTTCTCCCCTGGGCCTTTCGTTTTTAAATGCCCAGTGATGCAGGGTTCTTGAGAGGAGGTCGAGCGCGTACGAGAGTCGACGCATAGTCGATCATTTCAGTTGCTGCTTGAAATTCTTTGGGGTATTCTTTTCGGTAGACTGCTCTGACTAACCCGGTTTAGTTAGTTTGGTAGGAAGGGTTGGCCATTTTAAGGGGGTTACAGTAAGAAGTTCCCTTGAGGTGGTCCCCGCAGGATTTACTTCGGGTAAAAGGGGTTTAACCCGGGGTGGGTCCTGTCAATATGGGTTTAACCCAATATATAAGGGTCTGACCTAATGTATGTTAAGTGAATCTCTATATAAAGAGCTCATGGAGGAAGGTTGTATGGTACCAAAATCACCGGTCATACACTGTATTGAAGACTAATGTTGCCAAAAGGATTGAACCCGTCAGATGAGAGCTTGGGCCTCACATTTCGGACCTCTGACGCAAAATGAGGAAACTAACGATCTATATGCTTCCAAGCCTCCCCGTCAGCTGGGTGTATAATGGTATCTTCGTCATGCAATTCCCTATCAGCATGTCATCTCATAGCTTTGGCCGTGTGTAATGACATGTACAACTGTTCCAGCCTATCCCTCAACGGGAAATATCGAAGTACATTCATAAGTTTCCTATTGCATGCATGAGTCAGCTTATACATGTCACTCTGACATACCAGACTTGCGTCAAGGCCATCAAGGTCATTTCCTTCTGGATCTTTACCCCAGAAGAGAACACAGTCATATCTGCATGCATGGATCTTCATGTAGGAAAGCCCAAGATCTTTCAGGATACATCGGACATTATGATGAGTGATAGGAAGACGATGACCGTGGGGGAGCATCGAAGTAGTGTACTGTAGATAATCATCAACAGCCTTCAAGGTCGATTTTGTCTTAACTTTAATCTTCATAACGTCCATCACACTTTCAAGAACAGTCTTCTGACAACCGGGGTACACAGGGTCTGTTGGAAAACAAGTAGTTTGTTGTACTTGTCAATACCAGCAGTGTTGACAACTCTAGGGAAGGGCTGCACCGGCCCAGACATATACTGTCCTTGAGAGCATACACCGCTCTCACAAGGAAACATATCGTTGATGAAGACCGTTGTTGAATCGTTGGATGGACTGCCCGTCTTAGAAAATTGTCCATGATCATGCGGACTCCCTGATGATGTTTCACCGTGATATATCCAACATGTGTACTTCTCCCAAAACCCGTTACTCTTCAGGTGATGCCAAACCTTGTCAATTGCAAATCGATGCATATCGCTGCGACACTGACATTTAGTGCACGGACAATAGAAAATTGTATTCCCGTTAGCATTATCTATCACATATTCAATAAAACTAATAACTCCTTTATCATATCTTTTGTTCCATTTTGGAAGCGATCCAACTCTTATTCTTTAAAATATAACATAATATATATGTAAACTCTAATTAATTAATTATATTTTCAAATCATTTAGTATTCTATCTACCGTTAACGTACAATTAGTTAATAACATATTAAAAATTAACATATATATATATACATGCATATATATACTAATTACTAATTATATAACAATATTATATATCAATTAACATCAATCATAATCAACATATTAATTAATTCATACTATATATGCATCAACACAATATTATAATTAAATTAATATATATATATATATATATATATCTACTACTTATTAATAACAATAACTTCATATATATTATCAAATCAAAATCGATTCACGCAATCACACTTAAAATCCACTATATAATTCAACTCAAATTAAAACTCAAAATCAATATATATAACTCAAATAAAACTATTAAATCAATTCAAAATCAAGATATATACACATATACGTACCTATATATAGCTCCACAAACTAATTTTGGATAGATTTCGACGACACCCAACAATTTCTACAACACCTAAACTTTTTCTCCCGTTTTTTTTTCAAATGAGCTGCTGTTTAGATATGAAAATATATGGACTTTTAGCCGACGAAATTATATATTCGTCGGCCAACCTTTAAAAATTTCGTCCGCTACAGTTTACAGACTATAACCGACGAAAAAATTAGTTTTGTCGTCTAAAAGTCCACTTTAGCTGACGAAAATGTAGCTTAGCCGACGTTTTTTTTCGTCGGATATAATGTTTATGCTGGTAGTGAGAGCAGTTAAAAGCATAAGCATCCACTACATTGATGCAAGTCACGTAACCATTTAAGGCACCTAGAAACCTTTGAGGTCTTGTATAAATATGTTTCAATTTGGTGATCCCAATATGATTTCAAATCAAAGAGTGAGTATTTCATGCACCAGTAAAAGACAAAAAAAATCAGAAAAAATTGAACAGTGCATACATCTGACGGTAAGGAAATGATCAGACGGTGTGAATTAGACAGGTCACCAACAATGACTATGCACCGAATAATTTTCACAAATCAAACAGTCAAAGCTAGCTAGGTAGCCCATCCCTATAAAATTTCTATAAACCATGAGAAGACAAGAATCAGTGCAAAGATATCTATTTGGGCAGGTCTTACTTCATGGCACCCCTCACATGGTAATTATTTAAAGACTTTGGAGTTTTGATTTGAGAAGTTTTTAGTTAAATTATAGTTTTAGTTTCATATCACTATAAGAATTATGAAAAAATATCATGTTACTAGCAATAATAAAATACAATATTACCCAAAGGTACTACCACAAAAACTTCTAAATTTCTAGGTTTTTTGTATCTTAAGAAATGTCCAAACTCCAAAGGGCATAAATATATGAAATGTTTGCTTTTTGTTAGATGCACCAGAATATTTACGAAACAAAATTGATTATGATCACTTCATTTAGTATATTAGAATATTTATGTTGTAGTTTTTATAGTGTCAAAATATCCATTTTTAACATTTCAAAGTACCCAAAATAAAATTTTCCTTCAAACATAAAATTTTCCTTCAAACTTGTTCCAAGTATAAATATCACATTAATTATATGAAGTCGCATGCAACCCCTGATTTGTCTACTAGGTAGTAGTGTGAATACTTGAGTTTTACTGCAGTATGTGTCTGTTAAAGAAAATCATAATGGTTAAAATGAACACTATAACGAAAGGAAGACGTTTTGTGTGTTGATAGAGAGTTAAAAAATCGGAGTGTGCACTCCGTAGGAATCAAAAACTCACAATTATCAAGAGTTGAAAAACAAAGAATATGATGACACTTAATTAGAGGGGTGGGTATGAGGGTGGGTAACTTTGAGTGAGGAGCAAATTTGCTTCCTAATTATACGGTGGAGATTGTTGTTTCCTGAAGAAGAAAAAAGAAATATCGGGTTGGTTTGATTTGGTGTAGGCCCCGCCAGTAACAGGGATCTTAACTGAGGCAAAACAAAACCCGCAGTCTAGTATGAGCAGACAAGAGTCCTAGGCTGACTAGCCGACCGTTTCTTGGTATTTGACTTCTAATTTCTCCATATTTTTTTTTCTTCTTTTTGAAAGGGTTTGAAATTCAGAAAGTAATTGAGGACTGGTCTGCCCAAGTCTTGTATTGTGAGAAAGGACATTAATTCAAAAATGTACTAAAACTAAAACCTAAAATCCTACCGTTTTTAGTTTTCCATCTATTTGTTATTGAACTTTACGGTTTTGAAATGTAGAAAATCATATAAAATAGAAAATGCACCGACATCAAAAGGTATCGATGATTAGAAATATCAAAAAAATTGAAAAAAATATGTATTTTTTTAAACTATTGTAAAATTATGTATTTTTGTACAACTTAGAATAATAGTCATATATAAATTAAAAAAAGGATTCTAAAACATTATCATTACTATTATTCTAGAGTAACTTTGTTGTATTAGGATGTGTATATCGTTACTAGGATTGAGCTCTTAGGAGGATGGAATCCTTTCGTCGCCTAAATAAGATTGAGCTCTTAGGATGTATATTTTTTTTCATAAAACATAAAGAATTGGGCGATATTAGCTCCTCGTAGACAAACAATGTAGGAAATAAGTCCCACCCTCAAGCCTGGAGGCGAGGGGTCTACCCACTCAGGGAACCCACCGCCATTCCCTTTATCTAAATTTTATTAAATAAACTAAAAAGAAATACAAAAATGTAATTTTGGAGGTGAAAACCAATCTCAAAACCTGACAAGCTAGAACAAATGAAAAGATAAGCCCAACTCAATGCGACTACAACAGAAGAATAGAACTATCACCCAGCTCTCTCCTGATAATAAAAACATGAAGAAGCATCAAAACTAGCTCTCAAATGCAGAAAATGAGGCATAGAATCCCACCAGGTTGAGCCTCCATTGTATGCAGCGTAGTCAGCTAAAACATCAGCCTCAGCATTGCCTTCCCTGTAGGTATGAGAAACACGCACCTGAATTTGATTAGCAATAGACATCTCATTCCTCCAAACACCACGAAAATGCCAGGGTATGGAGGATGGGTTGTTAAAATAATGAACTACTAGAGTGGAATGTATCTCAATCCAAAGCGTCCTCCACCCCTTTTGCCATGCAATAGTTAAAGCTTCTAAAGTTGCCAAGACTTCGGTATCAATTGCCTAGTTTACATAAACCTTTTTAGAGAATGCACCAAGAAAATTTATTGCATGATCTCTAAAAACACCACAGAAACCAGCCTGATCCGAGCTCCTAAAAGAATCATCAGTGTTAACTTTGATCCATGGAGGCTCAGGAGGAGTCCAAGAGACCAGAAAATAACTCGAAGCCACAGTCCTCAAAGGAGAAATACCAAGAAGATTGAAAATAGGGTGAGAAGAATGAGAACAGGCAACACGCTGAAAAACTAGACATGTTGAATCTTTAACAGAATTAACAATGAAAAGCTTAAAACGATCATGGGAGAAGGTTACCTCATTATGCTTCAGTCGATTTCTTTTAGTCCATGTGCACCATATCATATTACATCCAACAATATACCACATTAACTTTGCTGAAGCACTGAATCCTTGAATAAGAGATCCATTGAAGAGTTCTGGGAGAGACCACCCGGAGCTAAAAGTGTGTTGGAAGAGCGATATGACCCATTCCCATACACGCGAAACCTGAGGGCAGTCCCAAAACAAGTGTCTAGTGGATTCTATTGCATTTTTACAGAAACTACATATAGAGGCCATATGAACTCCCCTACGTTGCAACAATTCATCAGAAAGAACACAATTCAGCATAACCTTCCAAGTGGCAAGGCTCTTACGGGGTTGAATAGAGTGGTGCCAAATGTTTTTACCCCAAGCACAATCTGGAAAGTCATGATCAATAAAGGTATAGGTAGCTTTGGCAGTAAGCGTACCTGCAGATAACCTAAGCCATACAATCTGATCATTCTCTTCCAATGATAATGGAGTTTCCTTAATGCTCAAAAGTAAGTCAGGAGGAAAGTGAGAAAAACTATCTGGCTGCACCCATATCATATCTTGAATATAATCAGCTACTTTGTCATCAAGAAATCTAAGATGCTCTACTCCAATATCAAGTCACAAGGAAATAGGAGTTCCAAGACAATTGTCTTTCCAAAAATTCACAGTTTGACCATTACCAATTATCCATCTCACATTTTCCCTAAGAAGAGGCCATAAATGTTTCAAACCTAACCACACCGAAAATTTCTTGTAAGTTGTGATAGGAGTAAGTCCATCTGAAACGAACTTGGAATGGAGGAAAGAAGCTGAAAGAGAGGACTTTGCTATTACTTCCCATCCAAGCTTTAAGAGCAAAGAGGTGTTTAGTTTGAAAATATTTTTAAGACCCAAGCCACCGTTTTCTTTTGGCATGCAACATTTTCCCCAAGCAATAAGGGTCGAGCCATCTTTAAGAGGGTCACCATTCCAAAAGAAATTTCTAATCCACCTTTGAATCTTTGATAATAAAGAAATTGGTCAAGCATAAACTTGAAAGCTATAAATCAAAATGCTTTGAATCACCGAATTAATTAACTACAATCTACATGCTTGAGAGAGCTGAGACCCTTTCCAAGTAGAAAGCTTACAACACAACTTGTCAGCAATGAGCATTAGATAATCTGATTTTGGACTACCAAGAAAGATCGAAACCCCCAAATAAACAAAAGGAAACTTTCCCACTTCAATTCCCAACAGGTTTGTGAGTAGGTCTTTTGTCACTATAGCTCCCTTTCCCACAAAGACTATGGACTTTTCCTTATTTACTGATTGACCTAAATTAATTGCATACTCCTCCATAAAATTCAATAACGCCAACATGTGATTTTCTTACCATGCAGATATACCATGACATCATCAACAAAAAGAGCATGCGTGGGAGGAGTTATACCTATGTGAGCAACAATGCGTTCTATTTTTTCCTGTGCCAGCAACATAGTAATGCCCCTGCTTAAAACTTCTTCCGCCAAGCAAAAAAGTAATAGAGAGAGGGGATCACCTTGTCAGACTCCACGAGAGCATTGAAAGAAATCAGAGACTTCCCCATTGACAATTACAGAGAGATGAGATGATTTAAAAATATTATGGACCAGAATAATAAAAGCTTCACTAAAACCAAAAGCTCGAAGAACTCTAAGAAGAAAATTTCAATCAAGAGTGTCAAAAGCCTTACGAATATCGAACTTAATAGCAACATTACCATACTCACAAGCTGTGTCCAAAAAATTTATACACTCAATGGTTGAAATGATTGGATCTACAATGGACCTCTCCTTGATAAAAGCACTTTCCTCAGGGGAAAAAATTCTTGAAGCAACCTTTCCCAACCTGTCTGCCAAAATCTTGGTGAAAATTTTAAAAACAAAATTAGCCAATGGAATGGGCCGGAAATCATTGGGACACAAAGATTCTTGTATTTTCGGGATAAGAACAATCACATTATTATTAAACTTCGACATGATAAAGCCTCCAGAAAATAAACTCTGAAAAGTTTTGACAAAATCCTCTGCAATTATGGACTAGCAAGAAGAATAGAAAATTCCCCCAAAGCCATCCGGTCCTGGGGAACTAAAATCATCCATTGCTTTTATCATTTCCCAAATCTCAGCCCGAGAAGGGATTAACATTAAAGAAATGTTGTCACTCTCTGTTATTAAGTTCGGAATAACTCTCTCAACCAGACCTGTATTTTGAATTGAAGGATCACAAGTAAAAGCTTCTTTGAAAGTATTGACAAAATGGTCAACAATGGAATGTTGATCAGAAATTACCTCACACTACCAGAAAAAAGCCTTTAGCCGACGAAATATCTAAAAACAGGCCGACGAAATTTTTTTCATCGGCTAAGTTAAAATTTTAGCTGACAAATTTTTTTTTTCGTCGAGTAAACTAATGTTTTCGTTGGCTATAGTTAAATTTAAGCCGACAAAAAAAAAATTTTGTCGGCTACAGTATATGAACTTTAGCCGACGAAATGTGAAAAGTTTAGCCGACGAAATTAGGGTATTTCGTCAGCTAAAGTAACTTTTAGTTACAAAATTGCAGTACGGATATTTTGGTGTCCGATTAACTATTGTGATACCAATCTAGAAGCAGAACGACCGTACGAGTACAGGACATCCGAGTTCGTTTGAGGCTTCAAAATAAAGTTTTTCTAAACGCTTAACACACGAAAATGTCCATATCTACACCCTATAATGAGATGCAACTGTCCATCTAAAAATTTTGAGACATTTACCTCTCGATGACAGGACTCCCTATATAGATAAATAAAGGTAAATACTAGCCATGTTGTGATTCCAGTCATCAAAATTCACAAACAAAAATATGACCGTCAGATATCATCATTATGTTGAAATATATCTCTGGTAAAAAATTCAACTTTATCCGATAAATTTAAGGACTTCATCTAGATGGACAATCTCGTAAGTCAAACCCCTAAATTGTATTGACTGCAACTATCGGCACAGAGACTTTACCGGAATTACGTGATTTTTCAACCGTGGACGTAACTCACCATTCCGGTCATATCTTATTTCACAACTTTTTTACGTTTGAAGTTTCTACGTAGAGTTTGTTTTAGAAACGAAACATTTACTTAAAGCATAGTAAACAAGTTATACAACATTAGTACGCTTGTTGTGATTCCGATGATCAAAGTTGAGAAACAAAATTCTAACAATCTTATATGATCATTATGTTGAAATATGTATATAGGAAAAAATTCAACTTAATCTGACAATGTTAAGGGCTCGATCCTTACGGTCAATCACGTAAGTCAAACCGCTTAACGCACGGAAACGGTCATTTGACCATCTAAATTACGTATTTTGCCCGGACCTTCAACTGAAAATAGTTTCAAATCGATGAGACGCAACCAGTGGTATAAAAATTTTATGAAAAATAACTACCGGAGATAGGGCTACCACTAGGGAGAAAGAATGGAAAATTGAGTTAACCGCAATTATCGGTACCGAGACTTTACTGGAATTACGTGATTTTTCAACCATAGACGTATTTCACAATTCCGGTCATATCTTATTTCAGGACTTTTTTCGTTTGAAGCTTCTACGTATAGGGTTTAGGGTTTTAGCCGACGACATTAGGGTAATTCGTCTGCTAAAGTTAACTAAATAAATAAAATAAATAACTATAGCCGACTAAATTAGGGTATTTCGTCGGCTAAGGTTAAATAAATAAATTAAAAAAATAAATAATTATAGCCGACGAATTACCCTAATTTCATCGGCTAAAGTTAATTAAAAATTCAAATTTTTTGGCGGGGATTTTTAAAATTTTAAAATTTTTCGACTAAAATTTTGAATTTTAGCCCACGAAATTTCGTCGGCTAAAGTTCAAAATTTTATATATCTTTCATTTCTCTCCTCCTCCTCTTCATCTTCCTAACCTTCTCCTCCTCTCCTCCTCCTCCTTCAAATCCTTCCCCTCCTTCCTCCTCTAAATCATTCTCTTTCCTCCTCTAAATTCTTCTTCTCCTCTAAATTCTCCTCCTCCTTCCTTCTCCTCCTCCTCTCCTCCTCCACTTGTCCTTCTCCACCACCGGTGTAAAAACGAAAAAGAAGTAAAATTTTAATCAAAAATACAAGAAATTAAAAAAGAAAAAATATGAAAAAATTAAAATAGCTATAGCCGAAGAAATTTTAATAAAATTCGTCGGCTAAAATTAAAAAAAAAATAACTATAGCCGACGAATTACCTTAAAATTCGTCGGCTAAAGTTTTAAAAAAATAATAATAACATAAAAAATAATAACTTTAGCCGACGAATTACCCTAAAATTCATCGGCTAAAGTTAAATAAATAAATAAAAATAATAGCTATAGCCGACGAAATTTAATAAAATTCGTCGGCTAAAATTTTTTTAAAAAAATAATAATAACTATAGCCGACGAATTACCCTAAAATTCGTCGGCTAAAGTTAAATAAATAAAAATAATAGCTATGGCCGACGAATTTTAATAAAATTTCGTCGGCTAAGGTCCAAAAATTCGTCGGCTAAAGTCCAGAAATTAAGCGACGAAAAATTTCTTCGTCGGCTAAATAAATGACTTTAGCCGACGATGAACAGTAATTTCGTCGGCTAAAGTGTTGGCCGACGGCTTTTGCCCGACGACGTGTCGTCGGCTAAGACTTTAGCCGACGAAATCTAGGGTTTAGCCGACGAAAAAATTTCGTCGGCTAAAGTGGTTGTTTTGATAGTGTGATCACCAATTAGCAGAGAAGTGATGGAGTTTCTAAGTCTTCTAACCTTTACCAGGTTATGCAGAAACGTAGTGTTCCGATCCCCATCCTGTAACCATCTAGCCCTTGCTTTATCTTTTAGCAACTTTTCTTGCAGACTTAGATCAAAGAGGTACGTGGATTGGGCTTCTTTTTCGAGATAAAGTCTGTCATCTGATGGGCGCTCCGACATAATTTCTACTTGGATAGAATCTAGTGCCGACTTTGATGTAATAACTCTACTATGAACATCCCCCACATTTACTTTACTCCAGATCCGTAACATTCCGTGCAAAGCGCGAAGTTTAGAGTTGAGAACATATTGAGGGCAGCCAACATAGTGGAGTGATCTCCAAAATTCTGAAATAGCTTCCAACAAATTAGGATGGTGGAGCCAAAACCGCTGAAATCAGAAAGGGGTTTTAAAAGAGCTCACCAGTCTAGAGCCCGTAATAAGAATTGGACAATGATCTGATGAGGCTTTTGTGAGAGCTAGACAATCAAGAACCGACCAAGAACTCAACCAGTCTAAGTTTGCAACGGCTCTGTCTAGACGTTCCTCTGTATGCCCATTAGACCAAGTGAAAGCCCCGCCTCTGGTAGGAATGTCAATCAACTCACAAGAGGTAAGCATGTTTTGAAAGTCATGACACGAAGTGACATTTGTAGCATTACCCTGACGCTTCTCATGGGCACCAAGGACTCAATTGAAATCCCCAAACACAATCCATGGATCATTTACAAGAGAAGATTTAAGTTGAACCAGCTCTTGCCATAACTGACGTCTACCTGTAATGGTCGTTTTTGCATAAACCGCAGTAAGAGAGCATTGTAAACCATCAAGAGAACAAGAGACAGTAATGTGTTGATCTGAGATAGAAATGACCTACAGATATATAGATCTGAGGCACAGAAGAACCAAAGATTAGGGGGTAGCATTCCCCTATCATTAGTAGAAATAAGACGGAGACCAAGTGACCTCTAAAAAGAAAATGGAATAGAACTAAATAAAGTGAAAGGTTCGGAGAGACAAACCACCCAAGACCGGTGAGCTCGGACTAAAGCTCACAATGTATTTTGAGTATCAACCTTAGCTATGTCCCAAGCATTCCAATAAAGAAACTTCATTTAGGATGTATATGTCGTTACTAGATTTTCCGTCCCTTAATACTCAACATCGATGATGGAAGGAATAGTGTGATTCGTGATTCTCAAGGGCAATTTTGAGCCCTTCAAATTGGTTACTTCACCTTTTCACTATGAGGTTAATGCACCGTTAGGGTTTGAAGTCAGCTCTGAGGAAAATGAGTTTGATATATTTCTCATTCAGGCACTACAACTGTTGGATAGAGATATATATCAAGCATGGGATTACCATTGCAAGATGTAAGAGAAACTTAGATCGAAATAGGGATTTTCGAGAAGTACACACTCCTTGGAGTCTAGAGTAGCAAATATATTAACAAAGTATGCTACGACCTCTCATACAATTCCGGAATGGTTTGATCTTGCTGTCAAATTAACACGGGATGTCACACTCAAAGTAATATTGTAAACACTAGTTGTTTCAATAAAATCTTATTAGGAACCACCTTGATTAACCATGGTGGCCACCCTTGTCCCGAGAAATGAGGGAACCCCCTCAGGCCGCTCCACCGGCGCCAGTCCGAAGGGTGTGTGTGCATTCGATGGTCTTCCAAGATGAGACAGAAGATATGCTAGATGAGTTTTAAGTTTTGTGCAATATGCGTTGGACAATGCTGGCGGGAGTACACTTTTCTATTGCCCGTGTAAGAGATATCAGTGTCACAGCGAGATGCATCGATTTCCGATGGAGACAGTATGGGAGCACCTGAAGAATAACAGATTCTGAGACAGTTACACATATTGGATATATCACGGTGAAACATCATCAGGAGGTCTGCATGATCATGGGCAGTTTTATGAGAGGGGCGGTTCATCAAATGATCCAACAACGGCCTTTATCAAAGACATGTTTCCTCATAAGAGCGGTGTATGCGCTCAAGGACAGTATATTCCTGAGGCGTCGGTGCAGGCCGTCCCTAGAGCTGTCAACACTACTGGTATTGAAAAGTACAACAAACTATTTGCTTTCCAACAGACTCCTTTGTACCCCAGTTCTAAGAAGACCGTTCTTGAGTGTGTGATGGAGGTGATGCAGATCAAAGTTGAGTAAAAATCGACCGTTCTTGATTATTTTCTTGCCTGGGTACGTAATTTAATATGTATACAATAATTTTCCGTTTAGTGCATATTATCCATATTTACAGTTGAATGGTTGGTTGCAGATGGATATGATCAAATCTGATAGTCACCCAAATTGGTTGTACGAACTGTGGCTTCTTGCGATGAAGCCAATACGGGCTACAGTTTATCACATGTGCACGGTTAATGACGTCCAATTTGTACATGAAGAGAGAGAGAGAGACACCAAACGGAGAACACAGAATTCAGGGGTGATGGCGCTTGGTGATGGGAACTGTCCTGACTATTACGGTGTTCTTCATTCAGTGGTGGAACTCATGTATGGGGAACGCATGACAATGCATCTGTTCAAGTGTAGGTGGTTTGATAATAGCCCGCAGAGCATGAAGATCGATCAGTACGGAATATTATCAGTGAACACTGCTACAAGCGCTTACGAAGATGACCCCTTTGTTTTTGCCACATCGGTCAAACAAGTGTTTTATCTTGATGATCTCCATAGGGGTGGCACGTGGAAAGTAGTCAACCTTGTGCATCCTCGAAACATTTACCGGGCGGCTACACTTGGAGTGACCGGAGACGAGGACGAAGATGATTCGTATCAGGAGCCCAGCGCAATAGGTATTCATGACGTCTCTACTGTTCGCCTAAATAATTTTCCAGCGAGTCGCTCGGTGTGAACTCGTGAAGAGTGATCCCTTATTGATGTTGATCTAAATGAAGAAAGAGACGAAGACTCTGACGATGAATTAAGGCATAGATTACTAGAGATTAATTCTGACACCGACGAGGACTCATCGAATGATTCCGATTACGAGCCTTAGGTTTTATGGAATCATCGTTTTAATTGAGCATTAGGGTACGTCATGTTTTCATTCTTGAGGTCGGTAGGTATTGGTCTAGTCCCCCTACCTCTTCTTTGTATTTTTGTTCTTTATATATTCTACATTCATATCTAAGGCGACAAAATTCTTATGTCGTCACCAAAGGTCTCTCTTAGGTGACGAAATACTTATGTCGTCGCCTAAGAGGTAGGGTATATCTCTAAAGCGAAGAAATACTTATGTCGTCGAAGGTCTCGGCATCTCTCTTAGGCGACGACATAAGTATTTCGTTGCCTAAGAGATAGCTTCTTAGACGACGAAATACTTATGTCGTCGCCTAAGTGGTCTGGTATAATCAAAATCCCTAACTCTCTCCCTCTCCTCCGCCCCCTCTCACTCCCTCTCCCTCTCCTCCGCCTCCCTCTCCCTCTCTCTCGCTGCTGCCCCTGCAGCAGTACCGCTGCGCCCCCCTCAGCCTCCCTCCTCCTCCTAGCTTCGAATTCAAAGGTTTGTGCATTTTTTATGATAATTTTGTTGAAATTTTGTGGAAAATTAGTGGAAAATTGTGATAATTGTGAATTTGTGAAAATTCTGATAATGTTGTGGAAAATTTATGAAAATTGTGAATTATTTTTTGAAAATTGTGATAATGTTGTGGAATAATTGTGATAATGTTGTGGAAAAAATGTGATAATTGTGGAAAATTAGTGGAAAAAAATCTGATAATTGTGAATTTGTGAAAATTGTGATAATGTTGTGAAAATTGTGAATTATTTTTTGTAAATTGTGATAATGTTGTGGAATAATTGTGATAATGTTGTGAAAAAAAAATGTGATAATGTTGTGGAATATTTGTGGTAATTTTGTGGTTAATATTTTGGTAAATAGTGATAATTGTGTGGTAAATTAAAATTATATTTGTGGAATATTGATTGAAATTTTTATTTTAAACAGGATATTGAGGAGGTTTTGGTCAAGCAAGAAAGGTTCGAGGGACCAAGCGTCCGGTTCTTCTGAGAGAACCGCAAGCAACCCTTCAAAAGAGATGTTTCAGGGCACTATGTCTGCCAGACGTGCGACTCTTCAAGAGGCGTACTTTTACACGCCTTTTGATGGACCTCTTCATCTCATCAAGTGCATGGAATCGGCGTCGACATCGGTAGAATCCGTCGACTCCGCTGCATCACCCTTAGGTAAATAAATTTACAAGGCTTTTTGAATTATTATATTTAATGACAGACTTTAATATTAAATTTGGTTTATTATGTCATAGGTGCCGTCGGAAACAAATCGACGAAGAATAAGAGAGGCATCGTCATCAGCAAGTCCCTGGAGAAGCTAGTCAAAAAATCAGGGAAGGTCTTAATCCGGGTTGGTCTGAATGGCGAACCGGAATCAGTAAGCGTGGGTAACATATACGCCCGCGCTACGAGACCCATGATTATGGCTAAATGCCCTATGATGTGGGGAGAATGGAAAGATATCCCGGATTCCGTGAAGACGATAACGATATGTCGGTGAGTTTTAAAAAAGTCTCAATAATAATATTGTGTGATGAAGTTGTTGAATTTTTTAGAAAATAGACTAACAAACAGTTAAATGTAGTTATATTTTGAGTTTCCCGAGGGGTCCAAAGAGTTGATGAGACCATGGCTGGAAGAAAAACATTCCCAAAGGTACGTACGTTGGGAAAAATATTGTCGTGCATTATATGTTATATTAAATATATATCTAATATTTGATGTCGTATATGTAGGTTTAGGAAGTGGAAGCATAAGCTGAGGGACTACTGGAAAGCGCACGGGAACGGCCGGTTGGGTACCCCTCTTGAGTTCCAATACAGGGAGAACGAGTGGTGTTGGCTTCTGACGGTCGAATTCAACAACCCTCATAAAAAGGTAGATAAAAAATAAATTACTTAATTAGTTATCGAGGCCATACTTAATTATTAAAAAAAATTAAGTATTAAATAAATATTTTACTAACGGTAAATTTTTTTTCTTTCAAGGCCGTCTCTCAGAAGAACGCTGCAAACCGGTAACACAACATGACCAACCATCATGCCGATTCAAAACCGTTTGCTTGCATCATGAAGGAGGTGATGAGGGACAATCCGGAGGCTAACCCGTTCGTGGGAACGTTCCATAAGGCGTATCCTAATTTCGAGGAGAATTTTGTAAGTTATCTCATACATATAATTTTTAATTTTACTTATATGTATTATTTAATCTTAATTAATAATTTGTTTCTAATATTTTCAATTAGGAGATGATGAGGTCGGCAGAGTCCGATGTGATGCGTGATTACGTGTTGGAGATATGGTCGGAAACGCAGGAGGAGGATATGTCTGAAGCCATGTCCTGGATCGACCGATAAAATCCACTCATCAGGGCGAGGATCATGGACACGATTTTCCCACACTGTACAAACAACTTCTACTGCCAGGGTATGGGAAGCGTTGGAAACCAAAAGCTGAAGAAAATCAAAGGAGGAAAGAAAGGAGCCTGAAGCACCAACGTGCAACTACAGTCAGAAGTTGAGAAGCTGCAGCAGAGACTACAACACCATGAGCGACATGAGGCTGCCAGGAGAGCCTTCACATCAGCCCTAAATGCCTATGAAGACGTCAGAGAGCAGTATAATGAAGCGCGTAATGCAGCCCAGGAAAACCATCAGATGAAGTTGGGGCAGTGCTTTCAGGACTGTCTATATGCTCAGTCAACAGGACAAATTCCTCCTCCCATGTCGATGCGTCCTATTCTGCCTCCGCCGCTGGAACGTCCTCAGCTTCGAAAACCACAAGAATCGGATTTCATGATCGATTTAGATGATATTGAATTTACTTTGGACTAAATTTATATATTTGTACGTTTTTGAACAATTTAGATAATTTGTAATGAAAAATTTGTTGTTTTTGTTAATATATGCCTTGAACCAGCTATTCGGGGATCTCGCTGGGGGTTCGGGGGCAACGCCCCCGAAGCCCAAGAAACCTGTTGTCTGTTATGCTGGGTTCCGTTCGCGCGCATCAGCCGTTCGCGCGACTGTCGCTCGCGGGGTCAGTTTCGTTCGCGGGGTCAGTTTTCGTTCGCGGGGATAGTTTCGCTCGCGGTCAGTTTCGGTCGCGGACGTTTAGTATATAAACGTCCTAAACCTAATTGTATCTAGTGCAATACTTAGTAGTGGGTTGTTAGCGCCGCACTATCTGTATCTCTGTATTCCGCACTCTGTATTCTGGGTTCTTCCTCAATCAATAAAACTGTTCTCCTTCTGCCGTGGACGTAGCTAACATATTGTTAGTGAACCACGTAAATCTGTGTTCTTTCTTCCGTCCGTTATAACAGTTTTGTTCTTGAAATTTTTTGTGTTGTTATTTATATTTTATAAAAATTTACAAAACTAAATAAAAAATACAGAAAATACTTCAGGTGATGAAATATGGTATTTTTTGTTGCCCAAGAGAGGTTTAGGCGACGACTTTTGCACCATTTTGTCGTCTTAAAATCACTTAGGCGACGAAATATACCACTTTCGTCGCTTAAGAGAATTTTAATTTTTTTTTAAAAAAATATAAGGCGACGAATATACACGTATTTTCGTCCAAGGTATAACAATTAAGCGACGAACAATTTTTCGTCGCTTAAGAGTCTCGTTCTTAGGCGACGACTCCAGTTTCGTCGCCTAAGACGAGACTCTTAAGCGACGACGGCTGTTTAGACAACGAAATGTGTGTCGTCGCCTTAACTTAACTCTTAGACGACACAGATGTCATCGCCTAAGGTCTCACTCTTAGGCGACGACAGAGATTTTTTTAGTCGCCTAAGATCTTGGGCGACGGACTTCTTGCAACGACACCTTAGGCGACGACACTTCATCCCCTAAGATCTTGGGCGACAAAATTTTTTAACAGGGCGGCGAAATTGCTTCGTCGCCCAAACACTCTATTCTGGTAGTGTCAGATATCATCAATATATTGAAATATGTCTATTGTAAAAAATTCAAATTGATCCGATAAATTTAAGGGTTTCATCCGGACGGTCAATCCCATAAGTCAAACCCTCAAATTGTGTTGACCACAACTATCGGCACCGAGACTTTATCGAAATTACGTGATTTTTCAACTGTAAACGTATTTGACCATTCCGGTCATATCTTATTTTATGACTTTTTTGTGTTTGAAGTTTCTACATAGAGTTTGTTTTTGAAACAGACATTTACTTAAAACTTAGTAAACAAGTTATACAACATTAGTAGTCATGTTGTGATTGCGATTATCGAAGTTGAGAAACAAAAATCCGACCGTCTGATATGATCATTATGTCTATAGAAAAAAATTCAATTTGATCCGACAACGTTAATGGCACGATCCTTACGGTCAATCTCGTAAGTCAAACCCCTTAATGCACAGTTCCGTAATTTGACCATCTAAATTACGTATTTTGCCCGGACTTTCAACTGAAATAGTTTCAAATCGATGAGACGCAACCAGTGGTATAAAAATTTTATGAAAAATAACCATTGGAGATAGGGCTACCTCTAGGGAGAAAGACTGAAAAATTGCATTGACAGCAACTATCGACACTGAGACTTTACCGGAATTATGTGATTTTTATCAACTTGAGACATATTTCACAATTCTGGTCATATCTTATTTCAAGACTTTTTTCGTTTAAAGCTTCTACGTATACGATTTAGGGTTTAGGGTTTTAGTCAACGAAATTAGGGTAATTCGTCGGCTAAAGTTAAATAAATAAAATAAATAAATAACTATAGCTTACGAAATTAGGGTAATTTGTCGGCTAAAGTTAAATAAATAATTATAGCCGAGAAAATTAGGGTAATTCGTCGGCTAAAGTTAAATAAATAAATAAAATAAATAACTATAGTTAACGAAATTTATTAAAATTCGTTGGCTAAAGTTAATTCAAAATTCAAAATTTTCGACGGGGATTTTGAAAATTTTAAACTTTTTCCGACTAAAATTTTGAACTTTAGCCGATAAAATTAGGGTATTTCGTCGGCTAAAGTTCAAAATTTTAAAAATCTCCGCCGAAAATTTTGAAATTTTTCTATATCTTTCATTGTTCTCCTCCTCCTTCTCTTCATCTTCCTTCCTTCTCCTCCTCCTCCTACTCCTCCTCCGGCGACAGCAACTCCTCCACCTCCTCTCCTGCTCCTTCTCCTCCTCCTCCTTCTCTAACTCATTCTCCTTCTCCTCCTTTTCCTTCTCCTTCTTCTGCTCCTCCTCTCCTTGCCTCCTCTCTCCTCCTACTCCTCATTTTCCACCACCACTGATGGAAAAACGAAAAAGGAGAAAAAAATAATCAAAAATACAATAAATAAAAAAGAAAAGTAATAAAAATAAATAAAATAAATAACTATACTGGACGAATTTTAAAAAAAATTCGTCGGCTAAAGTTAAATAAAAAATAGAATAAATACATAAAATAAAATAAATAACTATAGCCGATGAATTTTATTAAAATTCGTCAGCTAAAATTACATAAATAAATATAAAAAATAAAATAACTATAACCGATGAATTTTATTAAAATTTTGTCGGCTAAATTTAAATAATTAAATAAAATAAAAAAACTATAGCCGACGAATTTTAATAAAATTTGTCGGCGGCTAAATTTAAATAAAAAAATATAAAAAAATTATTATAACCGACAAATTTTAATATAATTTGTCGGCTATAGTTAAATAAATAAATTATTTTTGCCGACGAAATTTAATAAATGTAATAAAATTTCGTCGGCTAAGGTCTAAAAATTCGTCGGCTAAAGTCCAGACTTTAAGCGACGAAAAATTTATTCGTTGCCTAAATAAATGCAGTTGATGAACAGTGATTTCGTCGGCTAAAGTTTTGGCCGACGGCTTTTTCTCGACGACTTTTTAGCCGAAGACGTTTCGTTGGTTAAGACTTTAGCAGACGGAATTTTTTATTTACCCTATGAAAAAATTTCGTCAGCTAAAGTAGTTGTTCTGGTAGTGACACCAATACGGTTTGATTTTTCATTTCGCAGTATGTACTTTGGATTAAACTTTTTCTCTATGTATTGGGAAATCCTGGATTTGTTTATGCATTGACCGGTTTTAGTCGTAATAGGCCGCTTTACACCTAAAGGAGTAATTCCATTTCTTCCAAAAAATATCTTATTAGGAAAAAAGTATTAACATAAGTCCATTTGTTTCTTGCTTCCTCAATTAAAGTTGCTATTTTCATCACCCGCTAGCTTCGGTTAGCTAGGGTTAGGGTTATTATTCAACCGTCTAGGAAAATAAACGTGGCCGTTTTTACATTCAGAGGGAAGAGAAATGGTTCTTTCGTGAAGAAGAAAGAAATGTAGGTAGGTTTGATTTTGGCGCCAGTAAGGGATTTTAATGAGGCAAAAACAAGCAACTACACTTTGACTTCACAAGGAAAGTCAATCGTAGGCAAACTATCACCATCTTCAGTTGGCTTTGCCAGTACGCAGTCTGTACCAAAGGGAAGCGGAAGCAGATGCATTGAAGAAGCAACGAGAGTCAACTATCGTTTGAATTTGAATCTCTTATTTCCCTCTCTCTGTGCCTTTTTCTCTTTCTCTGCCTATATAAGCGCTAGGCTTGTTCCCCTTTCTTCTTCTTATTTTCTCTGCCTCTGTTTCTTCCCATCATCAAGTATGGTTTTTGGAGTTTTTAACCAGATGAAGGGTACTCTCAAGAAGGTGGACGAAGAAATCCTCCCTCTACTCAAAGATGACCTTTCCATGGTGAAGAAGATCGTGAGCACTGTGCAAGAAGAAATCCTCCCTCTACTCAAAGAAGACCTTTCCATGGTGAAGAAGACCATGGACAATGTGCAAGAAGAGATCCTCCCGAAGCTCAAGGATGTTCTTGAAAAAGGTTTAACTGTCCTGTCCTCGGCGGAAGCTGTTCTACCTCTGGTTGGACTGGTTGCTGGTCTTGGCGGTGTTACTCTTTTTGCTCTTCTTGTGGTAATTTTGGAGAACAGGAAGGACAAGAAGGAAAAGAAGGACAAGAAGGACAAGACCACACCCCCTGCTGCTCCATAACCACCACATGATTCATCTTTCAGCTTAGTCCTTAGCACTAAATATTCGCACTTTCTGTTTTTGTTTTGAGAACTAGATTCGCACTATCATTTAGTTTCATTTCCCTTTTGTGGTTCTTCTACTCAAATGAAAGCTCTGTTCTACTCGAAGGAAAGGATTTTAATGATATACAGAGGGTTTTGTTTCTGAAATTTTAAAGCCTTTTGTGTGGCATTTGAAAACTCTTTTATGTTCTAGCCTGAACAAGGAATGACAAATGCCTTTTCTCTAACCATCTCTCTTCCCAGATGCAGTACATGAAACATAAAACAAAATGCTTTCAGCAGCCCTCGATTATATTTAATGACATCATACAATAAGAACCATCTCTTTAATCAATAATCACTTTCCAAGTAAGGCGTCATTTAGCCTCATCAGGGAGAGTATATTTTGGTCAAGCAGCAGTTTCGCAGCACATTGCTTGCAAAGACCACTCATCAACACATCAAGCATTTCACCATACACCTGGCGCGCAACATCGACTCTACCATTCTTCAAAGGCACCTTAAACACAGCATTGCAGGCATAAACACTCGGAACCGAACCACACACATCACCCCAAATCTATACAACTCAAGAGCCTTACCAACGAACCCGGAATCCGCATAAGCCAGAATCATGAGGCTCAAACCACCCCTACAGTTGGGGGCAGCAGTAGGGTCGCCGGAAAGCCCAGCTCGGGATTGGGGATTATGTCCAAAACGAAATGGGCGATTTCGGAGAATTGGGCTTGGAGGGACTGCTCCCATTTTAGGTGGGCTGTGTGAATTTCTGAAATACATCACCGCCCTCTTTGTCGTTTTGGGTCTAAACGACCACTGTTTCAGACATTTCTGTTTTTTAAAAACCATGCGTATTTCGTTTTGATGGCCATGATTTGAGAAAAAAAGTGTCATATTACACGTATTTTCGTATTTTATTAATAAAAATATGGATTTAATTTTTATTAAGATTTGTTTTAAAATTTTTATTTCTAAAAAATAAAAAAAAATCAAATTTTCAATGCAAAAGTAACACCCATGTAATTAGCTTCTCCATTCAATTATAACTAAAAATTCTACTTCTATAATGACTGAATACGAGATTTAATTAAATAACCTCTCATATGGTGTAAAAATTGGTATAAACATGTATCAGTATTTTTTTATATGTATTTCAAATTAAATTCATACGTATCATGATTTTAAATTTTTCATTTTATATTTTATAATTTTTAAATGTATTTTTCATTTAACTTTCCAACGTACCTTCCCCCATGCACAACGTCCGCCCAGGTGTTCCTCAGGTGTTGGGAAACGTCAAACCACACCTGCATTAAAACGTTTATTAGTTTAGTTTTTCATAAATCCACAATGTAATACATAATGTTAATTGTGAAATTTTATAATTACCGACATTGCATTGTAGACCATATCCTTAACCTCCTGTGGGACCTCGCCCCAGTCTGACCATAACATAGGGACTCTATCCCTAATGAGCGCTCGCATGCGGCGGGAGTACATCCTCATCTTTCTGCCCGATACTACGTTTCCATCACCGTCAGTATCGATGATGATCCTTCCTGAGGTACTCACGGTCTTCTCGAGAGCTACGTTGGATAAATGTGAAATGTGACAAGGTTACATGAGTTTGTGGAATATGTTGTGTATCCTTGGGGTTATATCGGATGCCTTGTGTCACGTATGTTCACGTTACGTGAATGAGTCTATTTCCTTAAATAATGTGTAGAAAGTCTTCCGGTTATTGAGATTTGGCTTATAAGGAGGAATCGATAAGGATTGTTGATCGTAAGGAGCATGTGTGTAGAGTTTTGACAAATCTATTCGCGAGGCGATTCGAAAGAGTTTTCAGAAATAATTGGTACTTGAGAACGATAAGATTATTTTAAGTGGTAGTGTCACCCACTGTGTTGGACTTTAAGTATAGAAATTTCGGGGACTAAATTTTAATAAGGTGGGGAGACTTGTCACATCCCGATCCTAGAATTATGTTACGGTTGATTACTTTAGTTTTTAACCATTTAAAGTAACTGTTTGACCATATAATGACCGTAGAGTTGACTTTTCGTAAAGTTGAGAATTTGGAAAAAAAACTTTCTTCATGAAAGTTATAGAGGACATTAATGCGAGTTCGTGGACATGTAGCACACTTAAATCGGAGTTCGTATGAAGAAGTTATAATGGTCCGAAGTCAGGGGCATATGCATAATTTCGTAAAATATGCTATAAATAGCCCACTTCGGGAAAAAACCCAAAAAAATGCTCCAGAAGCTTCTCGGCGTCGCCGTCGCCGATCCAGGCCACTTCAGGTGGTGAGGCTGGTCCCAAAAGGAGCGTCTCTGAGTCTACTTCAATTATAGGTAAGCATGTTGACCTATCTCTTCATGGTTTAGGAGAAATTTCAAGTTGATTATCGAGTGTACAGTGGGAGAGAATCGAACCATATATAAAACTCACCCCTAAAGTTTGATTAATTGATTTGAAGTGTAGAGAGAGAATCGCAGATTTGAAGTTTAAAAACAAATTTCGGGTTTTACATTTTTGTTTGATTCACCTAGTTAGAGGCTGAATTGACCTTTAAGTTGAACTAGAAAGTTGTTCAAAATTTTGAGGCAAATCTACTGTTAAAATTTGGTGGCGATCGGAGGTCGCCGGAATTTTGGCTGGGATTTCTACCGCCAGTGGCGGAGCTGCCACTTTTTAGGTAGTTTTTCATGCCCATTAAATATTATAAAATGAGAGTTTTATTTGGTAATTTTTGGAGGAGTTTTGGTTAGGGTTTAGAATTTTTCAAGTTTATTATTATCGGCGGATAATAAATTATTATTCTAGCAATCGGTTATTGTCAGTTAAAGTTGAAGAAATATTTTAAAGACTACTAAGCTTTTGTTGAAGGTCACATATTTTTGTTGATTAAGTTTGAGAGTTTTGACCGTGGTTAACGTTATTGTCAATTTTAAATAATTATTCTTATGACAATTAAGATTTACTATTATTCGTTGAACATGAGATGAAGAATTATCGCTTAAGAAGCGATCCGGATTTCGTCAGGCTAAGGCCTAAGCCTGTGAGCGGGCATTTGTTTTGAATTAATGCATGTCGTGTTTTTTTTTCTTTTTTATGCTAAACATGATTTTTATTAATTTAATGAGTCGGTGGGGCCAGGAAGGTGTGTTGTTTCCCTTCCGTAAGCCCTATGTTATGTCGGCTGAAATCAGTTTTATTGATTAAATTTGGAATGCATTGTTTTATGACCATAGTTTTGAGAACGGTCGGGAAACCGTGCCTTATACATGAGATGCATGTTTTAATTTACGGGGGAGGAGTCATATAATAATGACTTTTCTTATTTGCTTGTTTTCATCACCATGAAAGGTCGTCATATATATAAAGATGCTAGCTAGCTATACGACCCCCTCACTTTGGAAGTGGAGCGGGGCAATAGTAACCCTAGAGGGTTTCGACTCTAACCTGAGAGGCTCATTGTCATGGTGGAATCTCTTCGTCATGAAGGGTCGTCATATTACTTAGTAGCCTTAAAGGTTCCGACCCTAGTCTAGGAGACTCTCCGTCATGGTGAAACCTCTTCCCCTATTTTTAATACTGAGTTTTAAGCCAATGAGATTGGCAAGGGTTGTTTGTTTTTCGAAATGATAATTTGAGATTATTTCTCCAGGGAGGCATGCATAAATGATTTATTGGAACAATAAAAGGGAGAACGTTAAATTAAGATATTTTCTCGCACCTGGATTTTATTTTTGTCCACTCACTCTAATGTCATGTTTTAAATGTTTTCTCCTGGGCCCTTCATTTTCAAATGCATAGTGTTACAGGATTGCTGAAAGGAGGTCATGCATACTGAAGATGAGGCATAGTCAAATCATTCTGTTGTCCCTATATAGTCTATTTAGGTTTTCCTTCCACGTAAAATGCTTTGTTTACCCCAGTACATTTTAGTTGAATTTTATTGTTGTGGAAGTGTTTAGTTGGATTGCATGTAGGGTTGTCCATTTCAAGGGGGGTTTCCAGTTAAAATTTCCCTTGAGGTGGTCCCTGCAGGGTTTATTTCGGGTTAAAAGGGTTAACCCAAGGTGGGTCCTGACATTCGTTAGGGCATTCAAAACTGTGATTTACAGAGAAGAACACAAATGGTTCCAATTGAACAGATTCGGTTCGTTCATTGTATTTATACGTTTTCAAGGCTTTAACGATTACCAAATCAGCTGAAATATTGCAGAGATGATCTATATATATATATATATATATCTAGATTATGAATGGTTAAGATGAGAAAATTTGATCGAAAATGGGTCAAATTAAAAAAATCCACACCAAAGTTATGATAAGGACGTCCTTAACCAAGAATATATATATATATATATATATATATATATATATATATATATATGCAACATGAAAAACAAAACGTACGTAAAGAAAAAAAGAGCAGAGAAAGAAAATAACAAAGAAAAGACAATAAATATTAGTAAATGTAGAAGAAGAAAATAAATATCAGTAAATGAAGATGATAAATTGTTAAATGAAAATATATTTCATGTTAACGGAGTTAGACTCTGTTAATTCTTGCTGAGTGGGACTCTATGTGTTAGATTTTAATTAGTGGCAGATATTGGGCGAGAAAATGGGCACAGCTGATGTGCTTTCTTAATTAACCTATAATATCCTGTAAATAATGTGAACTAATTAGTAATTACACACTTCAGAGTTTATACATTACGGGAAAACATGGTTTTAAGAAAGAGTCACGTTTCCATGCCATGATCACCTTCGTATATTCTGCAAGTATAAAAGGAAAAAAGAAAATTATTGCAAGATTATATTAGCTATAATGATTATATATGTTTTATGAAATTGATCGAAGATAAAATAAAAAAATTTGTGATTCCTTCCTTGTACGAGTATGAGATGACATCTAGATATTTCATGTCACAAATCGAGGCATATCATTAATTTTTCCAAAAAAGGAAGTCTATACAATCAAACCATTAATTGAATTGTATATTTTTTTGAATCATATTAATTGATTTGTTGGTTTCCTTGCACAGAAAGAAATAATTCTTTTTTTTTGAAGCGAAGAAAGAAAGAAAGCATTCTTGTTTGTATTAATTTGTAAAAAAAATTATTTAATCAGGCGGAGTAAAAATACCTTATATATACATACATATATATGATGTGCATGATATAGTAATGTACACGTAAAAGATTTGATCCCAACATATGATGATGTGTTTCTTGTATGGATTTTTGGGGAGGATATGTACTTCAAAATCTGATATCAAATATAAATAAATTAAGATATGTGCAGTATCAAGTATTTAGGGTTGTGTTAGTAACGTTTTCTTAATTGAAAAAAGAATGCTAATTAAAGTGCTAGATCTTATTTGGACATTGCCTTAGTTTTGAGCAACCCTTGATTGATTGTGGTAATAATCGAAAAAAGAAAAGAATGAAAACCCTTAGTTAGATGTTACTTGATATGCAAGAAAATAAAAGGTTAGAGCGACCAAGCTTCTTTAACCCCTAGTGTGCGTCTTCTATATATTGACAGTGTACTTTTGCTCAACATCTACGTCCCAGATCGAGTTTTATTGCAGCAGCCAATTCAAAAATGGTGAAGGACGGATACTTAGAGTTGTCTGTTATTGCGATATGTACGTTTGTAATCGCAATAGTTCATCACCAAACTCTTAAAGCACAACTTGAAAGACTAAAAAGGCTTGATAAAAATCTTGAAAAGTTGATCAAGCATAGGTAGTCAGTTTGCAAACTTGACCATTTTTACCTTTCTTTTCTGTTTTTTGTTTCTTGCCGAGTTTTATTTATATATTTCTCTTACACCGAATATATGCAAATTACTGCAGGGATCGAAAGAAATTGGCTTAGGATTCTGCGTCCACTGCTTCCGAAACTGATCGATGAGTACTGCTGGTAATTACACCGTGATGTGAAGAAGTTCAATACCGTCATGCTTGCTCGCTAGATATATAGTTCTGCTACCTGGACGACTGATTCGATTTTTTGGCTATGTTTGATGGTGCTTTATTTGTATTCAATCCCCATACGCTTTTTGAATTCAATGTTCAGGACTTCCTTTCTATTCCTTTCTTTTACTTCCAACTTTAAATTCTGTCTCCCTTCATTAAAGGTTCGTTGAGCATGAGTAATGGTGTTACCCGAAACTGTCCAGTGGAAAAACGAACATTGTAGAAGCTCAACACCAAAGATTGGCTAATAATCCTGATTGTATCCATTGTGCGTGATAATGTGTAAAAAAGATTCTGTATCCGTAGCCTATCCGATTCATCTGTCTTGGCCATGAGATGTGCTCCCTGTTAAGAATATCGGCCCAACCCATATATTAGCCCAGTACATATCGATCATCAACTTGGAGAACAAGCATCGCATACCAGCTCTACAAAAACTTCTGTTCCTTTTCTCTTCAAGTTTTGTCAATTTCATATTTTCTTGTATCAATAACCAGAAATATCAAGTACAACTTTCTCTTTTCTTGCGTTTCTTATCAAATAGATAGTTTATTGTTCATTAATTCTACTGATACAACCATACTAGAATGAGAGGAATCCTGCAGCATACATGAAATTAAATTGTGTCCAGGTGCGAGCTATGTACCAAGACAATGAGAACGAATAGCACCTTATACACTAATTTGAACCAGTGTTTTCAAAGGCGTTTTGGGGCGGTGCTGGGGGCGCCTTGGGGCGGAGCGAGGGAGAAAAGCCCTGCCAGTTCTTTCGCCGGGACGCCACTGGAAAGTCAAGCGCCGGAGCGACGAGGCGCTGCGAAAGCGAGGCGGGACGCTGCAGGCGTTGATCGGACTGAAGAAGATTACCGAAATGCTGCTTTTCGGTTTTTTGTTTTTGTTTTTTCTCTCGTTGTTGAGCAAAAATAGTAAATTAATATATATACTCAACATAATCTCATTCTATCTCATTGAGGGAGGTAGAACTTTTATTATGTTAAGTTCGAACTATTCAAGATAAGAATATCTTTTAATTACATCCCCTTATTTCAAGAGGAAAACCCTTTGATTCCGAATGAAAATACCAATTAGAGGGGTGTTTGGGTTTTGTTTGTTTTTGTGGCTGCACCCGGAATTTTGAATGGGTTGCCTACGTACCCTCGGGGAAGGGATCAAGCCATTCGTAGTTCAAGATCCCTAACAAGTAAATGACTCGTTGGGGGGGCGTTAATTTGAAATGAGAGTAGTGTTTGGATTTGTGTCTGAAGGCATATGAGCTATAGAACGAGGCTTCAGAAGATCCTAGAATTTATTTGGAGTTGTGGTTGCATCCAGATTTAAATCCAGACTGCCTACATACCCTGTAAAGGGATCAAACCGATGTAGTTCACGTTTGATTTTCCTGGTGATTTGAGAATTTGACTAAAGTCATTTGGACTGGCCGTATTTGACTGGTGGTGTCAGAGATTCTGTTTGGAATGGTGGTTGTATCTAGTGGGTCGCTAGATTGCCTACGTACCCCTTTTGAGGGGATCAAACCGACCGTAGTTCATTTGATTTGGTTTGCGGTTTTGTACCGACTTTTGTAATTTGACAGATGTACACATATTTTTGAATCCGTCAACTGTATTTCTTGTCAACACCCAATTTGGTAGAGTGTTTGCTGATGTGATTTGGTCACCCGTCGTGCTGACCTTTGCAGTTGGGCCTTGAAATTTAAATCGGGCTTTTGTACTGCTTCATTTAGTTTTGGGGTAACCGACGGGAAAGTGGGCCTGTTTCCATTTTATTTGCAAGAGGCCCGCAGATTTTTCTTGGAGACATTTTATTTGATTTGGGCACCCGTCGTGCCTAGCTTTATAGTGGGCCTTGAGATTTGGGAAGGGCTTTTGCACTGCTGTATTTTGGCTTATAATCGACAGGTAATTTGGTGAGGCGCAAAATTTGCATTGGAAACGTCTTATTTGATTTGAGCCTTCTCAAGATCAAGACTGAAAGTGGATTGGGCTTCAACATTTTCAGTGTGCTTCATGATGCCTTGGAATTTACCAACAGCCCTAGTTTTAATCCATCTTCAATGTTGTACAGCCCACAAGTCTCTCCCATCTTTTTCCTTTTCGACAACACTCTACAGACAAGAGCAAGTGAGAGATGTGAACCGGGAAATCATGCCATGTCTATCTTCTTGAGATGGAGATCGAGTTGGAGATGGAAACCGAGTTCAATTTGGAGGTGGACTTAAAAGCCTGGTTTTGTATATTCATGGGGGTATTGCTCGGGTTCTGCACTCCAGACAGTCGAAATTTGCATTGGGAAATGACTTTTGCTGGGCTTGATCTTGAGAAATTTCTATTTGAGAATTCATGTTTTCATTGCCAGCACTCCTTATCAAAATTTAGAGAAATTTGGGTTATGGGTTGTTACTTGTTCGACTTTGCAGGAGCTGTAATTTACAGTTAGCAATTGTCATAATTCTCAAATGTTAAATTGAGGAAGACCCATATTGTCTTTGGTACACAGAGCCATGAATTTGTACTTGAAAGTATCCACCATGATTCAAATGTTTAAAATTCAATTTGATCATGTTGACAAACTCCACCGTTTGCTTCATTTGTCTTTTTGCCCATGTGCTTGACAGACATGTATAGCCAATTTAAACATTAAGTTTGTGGCAGTCTTACTTTGAGGCTTTGAATATGACTTCCATACTTTCATATTAACAACTGTACATTTATAGCTGTGTACAGGTCTTGAAAACTACTGGTCTTAAACCATTCGAAGAGGTAGAACTGCAGTCCCTATGCTTTTGTCATTCAGCTGTCAATGGTTTACAGAAGTGATCATGGCACCGTTTTATAGTCTTGTTGATGCCTTCTCGTATTTATTTTGATCAAAGCTTGTTGCCTTGCAGATTGAATCTTTGCTTCCACAAGAGGCAGGAGCTTGACACAATGACATTTGCTCTCAGCACAACAACTTGCTGAGTTATCAAACTTCATTTCCCTGCTTACCGTTTGTAAACGACTTGAGCCACTCCTTTGTTGCATGACTGTGATGCTTCCTTTGATGCAGGTTATGGTCAACGCAATTTTGAGGAACAACATGGAAGCTGCTGCTGGGTTGGGACTTTGAGGCGTTGCTTCACAAACAAAGGTTGCTGCTGCTGCTGCAAAGGCAGGTTTCATAGACACTGCCTTGGCTTAGCTTTTAGAGGCTGCTGGACATCATACAAGGGCACCTTGACGCATCCTTCGGTGATTGAATCACAGCAGGCCGTGAGCACATCGGCGGCAGCTCTATTGAGGTAACGGACCTCCATCTTGCTTGCTATTGTTGTGGAGGACTTGAACTGCTTCTCTGATGTATGACAGTGACGTCTTTGATGCAGTGAGGTGCCATTGGCGAGGTTTGAATGTCACTTTGATAGACGGCTTCGTTTGCAGCTTTCTAGAGAGCTTTGTTGTAGCTTTGCTTTCGAGGCTTCTTTCCTCATGTGCTTGCTCTTTCTTCTCCTTTGCTGCTGGTGATCTCTTCCTCCTGCTTTGTGCAATTCTCCTTTGTTTCCCTCTGTCTTCTTCTGCAAATCTCCTTTGCTTGCCTCTGCCTTCTTCTCCTCTTGCTCCTCTTCGTTTGCCTCTACTTGCTCTGCGCCTTGCTGCCTTCTTCAGTTGCCCTCCTTCCTGGCGTCCTTGTGCTCCTGTTGGCGTCCTCCCCCCTTGTGCTCTCCTCTGTTTTGCCCCCGTTTCCTGCTCTTCCCTATCACCTGCTCTGTGTGTTTTATCCCTCACAATAAGCCTGCTTTTATAGAGTCTGAAAGGGATTTAGATTGTAACAGAAATTTGAAACTTTCCAAACCTTCTTATCACATGTATTTCGGCAGTTGTTAATGATCAAATTGTAACCACTTCTTTGACCATCTTTTGAAATTTAAAAAGATGGAATGGCTAATGTTGATCTTTTTTTTTGCTGCGTCTTTTTTTTGTTTAAACACTCGTCAAAAGGACGCCGTTTTGGGGTTTTTTTGCGTGGTGATGAGGAATTAAATGAGGCTTCTTATATATCTTCTTCTAAAATAAAAATCCCGGAAAGTTCAAGTAAACAATTCTTTACTCATCTTTGTGTTTTTTATTTATTTTCATGTTATATTATATAATTTACGATAGATGTATAGATCCAAATTTAATTCTAAGTTCTATATTTAGGTAAAGGAAAAAACAAGCAGAAAA
This sequence comes from Comarum palustre, assembly GCA_951800085.1. Classification (NCBI taxonomy): domain Eukaryota; kingdom Viridiplantae; phylum Streptophyta; class Magnoliopsida; order Rosales; family Rosaceae; genus Comarum; species Comarum palustre. The sequence continues at coordinate 16,222,664 of OX637572.1, forward strand.
TGAAAAGGCTTGCTACATTACTTAGGGATGAAAGTGAAGATGAAGATGATGAGATAGAAGATCTTACTTTGCCTCCCCATACTAATGAATTGAACATTGATGATTGTGATGATATTCATGGTGTTAGTGGATATGATGAGGAAGATTGAAGTGTATCTTTTTAATTAAGTTATTATATCTATATTTTAATATCATTAAAACCTTGTTTTTGAACCTTGTGAAGTACTAATTGAGGATGAATTTATGGTTGTAATAACAATTACATATATTTTGTTATGTATATATATATATATAATCATACCCAACTGATTGCCGGCTTCGACATCAGTATTTTTTGTGGCATTGTTTCAATTTTCATGTCAGATCTGTCAAATGTATAGTGGTTTGCTTATCCTTGTATTCTTATCTCTCACTTTGTGTTGGGGTTTGTTTAGATTTTTGCTCTTTGAATGGGGTTAGTTGGTTTTCTTAGTTTGGTTGATAGGATACTGTATATTCTTTCTGGGTTAGTATGGTTCTGGAGTTAGATTGAAGCTTTGTGATACGCAGATGGTTTTGTACTTTTTAGATTGAATCTTACGGATGAATATCTGATTTGAATCTTACGGATGAATATCTGGTTTATAAACAATATCAACTTTGGGCTGGCTGATCACCATGAATGATCTTTTTTCACACCCGCTATTGCTTGGCAAGATAGCACTGTCCAATAAGTAAATGACCAGTTAGCCTATCTAGATAGAGTATGACTCTTGAACATGCTAAAAATAGAAATGTAAAAAGAATCATCATCTATGTGTATGATCTATGTTATTCTGAAAACATGTGTAACCGAAATTTCTAGAGACCCCATATGCAATTTGGCTGAGCATCTGTTGATGGAATCAATGGGCTGGTTATGCTTCAAGCAATTCAACAGATTTATGCATTGAATAAATTATAAACCATTGTTTGCAATCAGTTTGCATATTCACATGTACATAGTGAGGATCTAGATTCAAAAATGGTTTATATACATGAGAATATTGTGATTCATTTTATGGATTTCATTCCATATGCGCAATAGTATTAATGTGGTTAGCTATACAATTTGTTTCCTATATTGAGACATTAAGACCCCTATGTATACAAAGTTTATTTGTTGATGCATATACAATATAGAGTTTATGGGGTCTTGTTTTGCTTTTGCATACCAAGAGTTGTAGTTGAACTCTAGCCGGTCGCCCATATGAACTAGTTCACAGGATATTTGTTTGTCCATTTTTATCGATCTAAAACAATGTTTCAAAAAAATGAGATATATTTGCATCCATGAGGTGGAAAACTTTTGTGTAAATTAAGTGGATGAAAATCTAAAATCTATCTCAAATTGAATGACATCTTTTGCTGCCACTTCATGTTACCCAAGCACAAGGTGCTGATTGCAATTAGCTAGTGTCAAAAGTAACCAGTGAAGTAAGACTATTACTTGAAATTGAATATATCTTAGTTGTTTGTACATTTCATGTTACCCAAGCATGCTACCAAGCCATATATAATTCTATTTTTTCTATTGACAGCAAGCTTATTCACACGCTGTGTCTGATCAATGCAATGTAATTATAATAATTTTTCTTTCATTTTTTCAGTTTCTTGTTGACCACTGACCACCACTTTATATTGAACATGAGAAATCTATATACCTGTCGTTTGCTTTTGTTGTTGTCCAGATAATATAGAAATTATTTGAGTCTAAAAACCAACTGAAACCTCTCTCTCATTTTATTTGCAGTATGGAAGCGTATAGCTATGCTGATAATGAAATCATGAATGAGGATGTATTTATCTCTAATTGCTGTAAATATGTGTCCTGAGATGCGTAGAGAATCCTTGTTTGGTCTGATCTGTTTGTGCATGATAGAAATTAGAAAGAATCGGATCCCAAAAGCGCTTCTGATTATTTTGTTAATAGTTATCAATTTTTGTATCCTGTGTTGTTAGCAGAATGAATTAAGGTTTTGAATTTGTTCAAATTTTGATTTCTCAGATTGATTGACGATCCGCTTCAACGCTGGGATGGAAATTCATACTATGCGATTTTTTATTCCAATAGTAGTATGTGATGGTAATTCATGCTTTTCTTTGTCACACTATCTGCACAAACTCATTCCCAAGTATTGGTTACAGCTCTCAAGAGCTCAATCTGTTATGTGAAGCTGTGTATATAACAAATATGATATACTTGTAATGTTGAAATCAAGGACTTTTACCAAGAGTTTGGTCCCCATATTAGAATTTGAACTTCTCTGGTGTGTCAATATTGCAAGTTAGGCCAACTACATGAGGTGAGAAGGTTATTGTGTGATGTGATCTTCTTGAATGGAATGTTGGTGAAGAAAACTTGTCTGCGATTGATAGATCTGATGAAATGCAAGTGAATTCTGAAATGGTAATGGAGAAAATATGGGACAAGGAAATCATATGGTGATGCTGAAAGTAGAAAAACAAATTTATCAATGTTGTGATCTGATTTTGATCAAATAATAGTTGTGAAGTGATTTACCCGTTCAAAAAAAATAGTTAATTGAAGAAAAAAATAGTTGAAAGTGGGAGACTAAAAGATTTTCAAAATTCTAAAATAAAAGTCTAAATAAAGCTATAAAACACGAAATTTTCATTAAATTGAAATTATTTATCTTATTTCATGGATACGATAAAAAGACTACAAAAACAGCCTATTTAAAATTGATAATTGGTAATGGATGTGGGTAATAAGTAATGGGTGTGGGTATGGGTAATGGGTGTGTGTAATGGGTAATGAGTAATTGGTGTGGGTATGAGTTTTACCTATTTAAAATGGGTGGGTAATTATCCAAATCCAGCTTTTTGCACATGAGTATTACCCGTAAATTTTTTTTGGGTGGGTATAAACCCACAGGTATTACCTAATCGGTTTGAATATCAACTTTATTGTCAAGATTGCTGCAACTTGCAGATTCTGATACAATTGTTGGAGCATTGACGAACACGCAGTTCTGATTCATATCATGTATTACAACCATTATGCTTGGTGCCCAAGCATATGGTTAAGGGGGAGTGTTTAAAGATATATTGTAGAAGTGTATTTTGGTAAATTCATCCAGTAAATTCATCTATATATGTAGGAAGTGTTGTACTGTTTGGATTAATCACAATATTCACAATTTAGTCTATTTGGGTCTCTCTATTCTTTACTTTCTTGCTTCTTCCTTTATTTTCTATTTTCAATAAATCCATCAATGTTAACAGAGAGACTTGACGGTCTGAGCCTGCGGAATGTGAGAGAACAACAAAAGGTTTTGGGCACGCCTCTCTATGTGCTCATGCCACAAACCACGAAGAAAAAAAGAGTAAAATAATGGGCACATAATATGAGCCACTAGATCATGATCTAACGGGCCACATTTAATTAAAACAGTAAATAGGGTAGTGTAAATAAAAAAGGTGAATAACAAATTGATCATCGGATTGAATTTGAAGTCTTTGGGAGTTAACCAGATCACTCATATCTTCAGAGGCTAATATGATTGCAGATTCTCTTGTCAAAAATGGTGAATCGTGCAATGGGACTTATTGTCTGACAATCCTCCCACTTATGAAGTTCAAGTTTTTCTTGGATGACCTTTCCTCTGTAACTAGAGCTAGAAGAGTCTCCTGCCCTAACATTAGATTTCTTGGAATATAAAGATATATTGTAGAAGTGTATTTTGGTAAATTCATCCAGTAAATTCTTCTATATATGTAGGAAGTGTTGTACTGTTTGGATTAATCACAATATTCACAATTTAGTCTATTTGGGTCTCTCTATTCTTTACTTTCTTGCTTCTTCTTCCTTTATTTTCTATTTTCAATAAATCCATCAATGTTAACAGAGAGACTTGACGGTCTGAGCCTGCGGAATGTGAGAGAACAACAAAAGGTTTTGGGCACGCCTCTCTATGTGCTCATGCCACAAACCACGAAGAAAAAAAGAGTAAAATAATGGGCACATAATATGAGCCACTAGATCATGATCTAACGGGCCACATTTAATTAAAACAGTAAATAGGGTAGTGTAAATAAAAAAGGTGAATAACAAATTGATCATCGGATTGAATTTGAAGTCTTTGGGAGTTAACCAGATCACTCATATCTTCAGAGGCTAATATGATTGCAGATGCTCTTGTCAAAAATGGTGAATCGTGCAATGGGACTTATTGTCTGACAATCCTCCCACTTATGAAGTTCAAGTTTTTCTTGGATGACCTTTCCTCTGTAACTAGAGCTAGAAGAGTCTCCTGCCCTAACATTAGATTTCTTTTTTGTTTTTTGCTGGGCCTTTTAGGTCCCGTATGTAACCAAAAAAATGATCATCGAATTGGTCTCGATTGTTGTATCATCGAACAAAGATCAAAGACTAAGTTGGATGAATAGTGGATTAGCGCGGGTTGAGGATTGGTACAACCCATCTAAAATTGGTCCATTTGCTATAAAAAAAGAGCCATGACCGACTTTTCGATTAGGGGTTAACGCCATGTGGACCTGGGTTCAGTTATAAGCTGGGTTGGATCTTAAATTTATGATTTATGATTCTCATTAATTAATTGGTAATCATTGTCGCGTGTTAATTCATTAAGGAAAATTAGGTCGGAGCTAGTTTAGAGACGGTAATGAAGGCCAAGGCTTGCTGCTTACGAAAGCTTCAGGTGTTTTAGCAACAAATTACAAAATATATGACATACATTCTCAGCGACCCTCTCTATACCTACTCTCTATCTAGGCCGTCATAATAGGAGTAGCAGATTATCCCATCCGCACTAAACTACGTCCTCTCGTCAAAGCAGATGTGGCCACCGCAGCTCTGACCTCCTTCTCCGCCTACATACAGATCTGTATGTCGCTCTACACAGCTCTTTTTTCATCTCCTTTAATTTTTTTTTACTTTTTACCATCAATTACTCATATTTGTATCATTTATTGGCTACTTATTTACAGCTAGTGTTGATATATAATATTGAAAAAGATCAGATCTCTCTCTACATCCTACATTCTCCTAGGATGTAGAATCCAAAAATTTTAATGAAAGTTATTTTATGTTAAAAAAAGTTTTCTTGACCGCCCAATAAATAATCGAGAAACAAGGTCCCTGAGTCCTTCAGTTTTAGTCAAAAAGCTAGAAAAATGTTCTATTTTCATAAACACATTAGGGGTAAGAAATACTTAGGAGACAACTATTTTACTTAGCATAGATAATTATTTTTTTTAATAAAATATAAATAAAAAACCATTCCATGTGAGATACCTAGGACTTCCAACTATGGAATCCAGGAACAAGAAGAAAATGTTTAAGCGGATTCATTAGACTTGATCATCATCTTCTAAGTTGGTAGTCAATATTGCTATCCAAAACAGGGAAATCGGTGTTGATTAAAGTAGTTGCATAGGCAATTCCCTCGTATACTATGTATGTGTTTCAACTTTCAAAAGACATTTGTCGCACTTATCAATCAAAGATGGCTAAATTTTGGTGATGGGGAAGAAGAGAGGAATTTATTAGTGCAAGTGGGAGATGCTTTGCAAGAATAAATTGGCAGGAGGCTTGGACTTTAGAGACATTGAAGTTTTCAATCAAGCATTGTTGGCGAAAACCTTATCACGTATTGTTATGCAACCAGATTCTTTGGTTAATCGTATTTTACAAGCTAAATATGTTAATGATGGTGATTGGGCAGTTGCAGTGATTGGGAGCAAACCATCTCTAGTTTGGAGAAGCTTAGTATGGGGAAAAGAACTTTATGTCGGGATTTGCTGGAGAGTGTGAAATGGGAGATCAATAAGAATATGGGATGACAAGTGGCTACCATCACCTTGATCCTTTAAGGTAATCACTCCATGTTTCTTAAATCGAAATGCTACTGTTGATTGTCTTATGGAGCGATGTGGTGGGTGGAATTTTGAATTTATTAAAGATAATTTTCTCCCTATGGATGTTATGAAAATTCTAGCTATCCCACTATGTCAACAGAGTGTGAACGATGTATAAGTTTGGCTTTATATGAAAGATAGCCATTATACAGTGAAATTGGGGTACTGGTTGGGAATGGAGTTAAAACAAGTTGGCCTGAGCACAGATAGTAGTGGAGGAGATGATGCCTTAAACTCTAAATCAATCTAGAGTATCATTTGGGTCTCAAGGTCCCAAACAAAGTCAAGCTCTTTTTATGGAGGGCTTGCCATGTATTTCTGCCATGTGTTGAGCATTTGGTTAAACACAAAGTGTGCTCGTCCAAAGTATGTAGACGTTGTGGTTTTGCCAACGAGACGTTATTGCATAGCTTATGGGATTGTAAAAAAGTTAAGAAGATTTGGAGGAAGACTTGGCTGTGTGGGGTTGTGAAGATATGGAAAGAGACTTCTTTCTCTGATTTGCTTTTCAAGGTGGCAGAGTTAAAGAATTGAAACTATTTGGGCTACTCAATTGGTGGATATTGAAACAAAGAAAAGAGATTGTTCATGGTAAATAGGAGTTGCCACCTGAAGTTGTGATACAAAGGTGCTTGGATTGGCAAGCTGAGTTAGCTATTTTGGATGGAGGTAATAATCATGTTAACAAAAGTACTGTAAGGGCAGAGGATGGGAACCCCCACGTTGTAATGTCTCTTATCCAAAATTATTTTTTGATGGAGCCGTTGAAAAAGTTAATGCAAGGGTTGGTTTAGGGATGGTGATATTGAGCGCAGAGAAGGAACTTTTGGGTGCCAAATCAGTACCGTTGGGTTATCCTATTAGCCCTGCGGCAACAGAATCTCTTGCTCTATGGCATGGAGTGCAATTATGTAAGAATATGGGAATTCGAAAGCTAGCCATAAGGGGTGATGCACTGACTGTCCTGGATGGATTGAAGAGATGGGATTTCAGTGAAATAGGGGGAATATTAGATGCAGTAAAATTGATGATGCAAGAGTTTGAGATGGTGTCTTGAAAGCATGTGAAGAAGCGTTTCAATGGAGTGACTCATCAGTTAGCTCGATCTGCACTATCTCAAGTGGAGGAATGGTTTTACCATGAGCAAGAGCCGCCATGGCTCTTGGAGCTGGTTGGAGGCAATTAGTTGTTTGAATTTGGGGTTCTCGTTTGAGAATCATGCAGCTTTTGATATATTTCTAATTAAATTAAATAAATTTCCTCTTTCAATAAAAAAACATGTAGGCAACAAATTTATATTCAGTCTCTAAAAAATGTCACTTAGGCTACGAAACTATTTACTTAGGAGACCAATTATTACTATTTATCTTAATAAACCCGCCAACGAATGAAATAAACATGTCAACTGTAAAGGCTTATGCAGAGTGCATCGGTACCAAGATTGCCAAACGCTTTGTTTAAATGTAATTGTGATGGGCCTTGGTGCCGAGTATAAGAGATTATTACACCAATTTTGATTTTTTGATGATTTTCCCGATAAGGTTTTGTTTGTTTTTATTTGGTTAAGCAGGTGAATTGTTTAAGTAGGGATTGTGTCTTCCTAGGGTTCTGCTTGTATGAGGTGTGGGCCTTAACGCGAGCAATGGACTCACTGGTTTTCAAAGATTTCGTTGAATTTTGATTCCTTGGAAAAGATAGTTTTTACGTGCTGTCTTCAAGTTGTAAAAGGAAGAGGGGGTCAAGAGATCCCATGATTTGTCGATATTCCTAACAGGTTCCAATGACTGTGTCTTTCCAGCATGTTTGAGTATTTATAATTAAAGTCTTGAACTATCGTTTCTCACTTCCTTTCTTGTTCATCTATCTAATCATCTTATTTGAATTAAGCAGTTCTATGTCACCTTATATCCTTGATCCTTCTCCTGTTCAGTTATGCAACTAACAAGTATTACGTAGACAACTAAAAGTGAGGTGTGTTCTATGCCAAAAGTTGAGATTTACTGCACGTTTGTTACGGGGATAGGATGGGACTGTCTTACACAAATAAATAAGCCGAAACCTATGTTTGGTGTAAACACGGGACTTCAATTAATGAGCTACCAAAGTCCCCCACGTTTCCCAAATCTTGGCTTACAGAGCGGCCCTAAAATTGAGGGGACTCTCGTAGCTCTTCGTTGCAAAAGAAAACCACGAGTTCCAGAAGACCTGCCATAGCTCTCTCGCTGTGAATCTCACTCATCAACTCTCTCACCTCACCCGATTCCAGGTTCTGTCTCTCTCATCTCTCCCTCTCGTCTTCAACCCTGCTCTATCTTAATTTTTTTTCTCGATCTGGTATAGGTTAAAATAGATCGATTTACTTGACAATTGTTTATGGGTTGTGTTTATTTGATTGATTGATCAATGATTCTTGGTCTGGGTAACTTGATTTGATATGAATTCATGAATTTCATAGACAGGTCTTCTTCTTGATCTGGGTTGCTTTATCTGATTTCAATTGATAAACTTCATAGCTTTGGAAGTAAATTTGAATGCAAAAGCTTCAGAATTGTTTATTTTGGTCTCTTGTGCATGGATGGAAACTGTGAGCCTCCGACAACTTCAGGAGAAAAAAGAGGCATTTATACTGAGGCTTGCAACAATAATATGAGTCTGTGAGTTTTTGGCAATAAATCGGGTCACTTTTATAAGATATTCACATTTGATGTTAGCTTTATTGTATTAGTTCAATGTTGGTGAAAGATTGGTGGTTAGAAAGCTACTGCATGTAGGGTTGAAAATGCTCAATATGAATTTCAATTGATGAATTTCATAGATAGGTCTTCTTCCTTTTAGTGTGAGTAATTAATTGATTTTTATGTTCATGAGAATATTAGATAATGGATTGAAGACACATTTTATTGCTCGTATTGGTGAAGTTATGGCACCTACAAACCATGTGTGCTTGCGGTATGCTTATCCTCAAAGTCAAATTACAATATAGATCTAGCAAGATAGTTTCGTTCATTCAAAACTCCAATCAGTTAAGAAATACAGCTGTACTTTTCACACTGGATCATGTATTTTTATTACACAAAATCTTTTATAGGTAGGAAGGGAATTGGAATTTTGGACAGAACCCATTTGCACAATGGGTTTCAAAAAAATGTGACATTATACAACCATATTTGCAGTAGACACTCCAGTTTCTACGTCTAAACTACACTTAGCTTACTGAGGTGAAAATCACCAAATAGTGGATACTGCATCTATTCAAAAACAAAAAAGTACGATAAAGATAAAAGAAAGGGAGCATACCTTTTGATTTTAAGGTTTTTGCTTCAAGCAACTCAGCATGAGCTTAAGCTGCTTCACTCTTTAGTCGCAAAACAGTAGTTTCGTGATCTGAAGATGAAGCAGCATTTTGTTCTGCAGCAATGGCCTTGGCCTTGGCCACCTCAGTTTTCAGTTGTTGCTTGAGATTTATCGCTTGTGCAAAAGATTAATTAAAATCAGAAAACTACATATAGGCTCCAGAAAATCTTGTCTTAAACTAAATTGTTGTTACCTTAGCGTTTTCAGCAGAAACATTTTGGTTTGCTTCTGTCCTTTGGCTGAATTTCCCTTCTTGGCATCTTATGAATTTGCTCAGTTTACTGGAGGAGATATGGAAAATTTATCAACAGCTTTAGTAAGAGGTATATTGAGTTATTACTGAATTGTTTATTATAGTAACTTAGTGTCGATTGCCTCATCACAAAGAAAATTTAGCACTCTAAGCTTTTGGGAGAAGTCTAGAGTTGTACCCCTCAACTCCTCTAAAGAAATCTGAGGGCAGTTCCTTCAGTAGGAGTTGAGACTCAGAGAAGTAGCACCTCAAATATTCGAACCAGGTTTCTTCATTAAAGGGCCTGATTCTACAAACATTTTATGAAAATAAATTTGATCACAAAACAGCCAAGGCAAAATTGAGTATACAAACTGATTTAAACATTCAGATGAGTTTTGTATAAAAATAACAGAGAAGTCTTACTCCTCATCGATTTCCACCTCCTGCATAGATAAGAGTATGGCATGGAATTGAAATACAGAGTAGTATCGTTGAAGCGTTAGGTCCTTGAAAAGAGATTCAGCTTGGGCTTTACTGAATTCATAAATCTAAAGCACAAAAGATGATAACATTAAGTCAATGTATTAGCACAACAAAGTGAAGAAAGATTCTAGTCATTGACATCTCAAGTCAACCTACACGGCGCACGGGTAATTAGGGAAGCCACAACCTTGCATCAGCTAAGACAGGTTAAGATAAACTAAATGCTTTCATCTATCCCATATTTAGGTGCTAAGCAATATGAGTTCAATGCCAGGTTGAAGCAAGCAAATCTGACTGTTTTATGTCAGAAACTTACGTTGTAGGCAGATGAAGATTTTTAATACTCCAGGCACTCTCTGTAAGTAAAGGTATTTACAACTATATGCACGTAGACTATGACAGTATGCATCAACTGCTATCTCAACTCATACAAAACATAATAAATAAAAGTAGAAACACAGATAAATAATGAAGATGAAGAACAGTTTAAGACAGACTCACCTAATCCAGTATATAACTCCCCAAAGTCCCAATTATACGGCTTCCCGAGAGCAACTACCTGCAAACATATAAACAAAGTAAATATCTTAAATCAATTAGTCATGGAAATTGAAAGGGAGAATATCAATTGATAAATTTTCACCCACACCAAAAACCAAAACTCAAAGCTCAATTACAACAGATCTCATCGATCACCAACTGCATATATGTTTTTATGTGAGCTCAAAGCTCAATTACAACAACAGAACTCATTGATCACCAACTGCATATATGTTTTTATGTGAGGGAAATGCTCAGAGTATTCTAATGATTTACAATATAGCTATCATGGTCTGCATTTTAGTATACTGTGTTGCTAAACTCAATTTACAATCGATGAGATGTAATTGAAAAAAAAAACAAAAAACTAATAGAATTGAAAAATTATTACCCATAGCCATCTTCTTCTTTTGCAGCCTCAGAACCACTCACAACTGATTAGGAACACCTGTAAATTCAAATCAAATTGCATATCAATATTTTTCTACTCATTAAGACATGATATAGACACAGAAAGAGCTTTTGCAATATCAGTCTGATCATCTACGTCATTAAAATCTAAAGCCTTTACTTCCAGAACCTACAACAGTATTGCATAGAGTAGAAACCCAGAAGAAAAAAGCCATTTACTCTACAAACACATTGCTATATGAGAACTAACAGATTCTGCAAACATTAACTTGTCGTGGAAGCCATGAATCCGAAACCCAGAAAATGTGGAATTAGGAAATCAACCCAGAAAGGAAGAAGAGAGAAAGAGAGATAAAAACCTACCCGGTCGACTCGGTGGTGAGACCCGCCAGAGTTCACTGAGAGCGGCGTCCTCCTCCTCCTTCAACCTCCGTCGTCGATGGTTAAACATTGGGTTTATGGACGATAGGTTTATGGGTTAACCTACCCCTTTTCTCAATTTGGTTGTTTGGTTTGAATTTGGGTGTCGTAGCTCGGAGGTGATCCAAATCCCATCGCTTTGTTCAGCTAGGTTTATGGGTTATTGCTGAGTGATTGGTTCAATTCATGTTTATGATTTTTCTTTTGGATTCTGGAAATCAATTTGTTCTCTTTTCTAATTCTATTCTTTTCTGATCAAAGTCTTTTGATGCCTTCAGCATCTGCAACTGATTGGTGTTCTTAGAATTTAGAAAGGAGAGTTCTATTAAGGTTTGGGTTCAATAGAAGGAAGAAGGAAGATCATTATCAAGCTTGAATATGGAATTGGTACTACCCACTATACCTTTTTTCTGTAAATGTGAGATGTAAAAGGTTAATAATTTCTTATCATTTTTAGTTATTTTCAGTTACTATTTACCTCCTCATGATAACGGTAAAATCTTCTAGATTTATGTAAATGATTTTGTTTTGTTTCTTTGGTTTTTTGTTTTTATTCTTTTCAATTGATTTTGAGAAATTAGTTACCTTTTTCTTCCCTTACATTTCCATCGTCAAGAAAATCAACATTTTCTACCTTTTGCTTCCCTTCCCTTACAATTTATTCTTTACACATAAAACAACATTTCCATCATATATATTGTTGTTTTATGTGTTCTACTTTTCTGCTGAAAATATTAGACTCCAAGTAATAAGCAATCAGCTGTCCCTAGCCATCGATAACCATGAACCATCAAACAAAAATGTATACGTTTGCTCTCTGGAACACTACTTTCATTATGAAATAATGTGGACTTCCTTCTTTTGGTTTGAACAATATTGCATCTTCCCTCATTTTGAGACTAATAAGATTATAAGAATTACTCTATAAGTCAGACGTATCTAATTGGATATATAGAGAGAAAAATAGAATAACATGGTCTCATGCCATGAAATTGATTCTATGTGATATTGTGGATTAAATTGATGCTCCCTCTATCAAAGCTACTAACTTCAATTTATTTTCTGTGTTTCAAGTATCTTTCTCAGAAATAGTTGTCAATATAGTATACATATGATGGTGATACGTTGTTGTTTCTAAGTCATGTATTCAATAATATATTAGATTAAAATGCACCGCGTTACCCAACTCTGGGTGTATTATTTACTATATGCTAAAACTGTTTATGACTTCACAAGAGACAGTGGTAAGACGGTTTTGTCCTTTCTTTTTGTTTCGCCTCACCCCAGCGATCAAAAGATCAATATTTGTATCACTCTCTCACACACACACGCGCACACCAAAGATCTATGTTGAGCGTCTCTTTGGTTTCGATTGGTAGAATGAAGATTTGTATCAGATTCGGAAACAAAAGAGTATCGAAGTAAAGTGTCAGAGATCTCGACAGCTTCTCTCTCACTGCCCTCAGATTGTAACAAAGTAAGGTTTGCTATTCGATCTGGGTTTAGCTTCTTTATGGGTTTTGATCTATATTCAGCTTCTACCTATCCCCGTTTCGGTGCGATGATATTAGGGTCCTATTGAACAATTCTACTCATATTCAAGCTTTCTTTCAATTATTGAAGATAGTTGAGGTGTTCACTCGCCTTCAAATCGTGATTGTATTGGTGTCTTGATAACATTTATTAAGTATTGGTCCAGGTTTCCCTCAAAATCAGCAACATTGGTGCCATCTGAAATTGTTTGCATACCTTCGATCGAATTTCAGTGCATGCAGGTTTTGGATGGTGAAAATGGATATGGGTTCTCAGTTTTGGTAAGATTGGTGAGTTAATATTTAAGATTCTTCTCATCAATTATTATTTTATTTTATTTGTATAGTTATTTTTGTTCAGTTTCATATTTCTTTTCACCTCGCTATATATTTTTACCTATCGAGAGATGATTAGTGTTGGTAAGTCGTTATGTGTTGTTGCATGTTGATTTTAGGTGTAGTGTAAAGAAAGATCTATGAGAATTTGCTATATAAGATTGAGTTTCAGGTACAATTCTTTTGAATTTTGGTGCAGTTCTGGATGGTGAATATGCATTAGGAGGGCTTTCCTCTAGGGGAAAATCATCTGTATGCATTTTCGTTTAAACAAAGAGCTGTCTTTGGTTATGAATACATGTCTTTGTGAATATATGCTAATATGCCGGCTGCAGTTTTTGGGGAAGTTGTGTCTGAGAAGAATCTTTTGATGGCTAACATAGCACGGAAGTGCATGTTCTTTGACAACAAATGAATTTGGTTTGAGAACTTTTATTCTGAGGTTAATTCAGTTGTTGCTTTGATTTGATTGACGGGTGCCTTTTGTTTACTGTGTTGATGCATTTTATCAGATTTCGCCAAGATGTCAGCTTCCAATTCTGTTAGCATGACTTATTCGCAGATGATTATTATGTTCGCCCATCTGCAGGTTGCTACTGTTGGTTTGAGTAAATTCACTTAGGTTCGAGCAATCTTCATGCGTGTTTTTTTATCTCATCTGTTGTACCTATTTTTATATTTCTTATGTAGGCTGTATTTTTATATTTCTTATGTAGGCTGTATTTTTATATCTCATATATAGGCAGAATTAGTAAATAACATGGACGGGTTGGTAGCAGAGGTCCATGCTTCTATTACTTAAGTTAACTAATGAGTTTCAATCTTAAAATTATTATTGTTATTAGTTTATGAGTTTAAGGTTTATCAAAATAGAATATGTGATATGCACAATAACCTTGTTTCTGTTATTCTCTATGGAATCGATACGTGGTAATAATAGACATTAACCATGTTCTGTGTTTTATCTAACTTTTTACCTAACTTTTTCTCTATGGAATCGATACGTGATATGCACATTTTTTCCTAACTTTTTACTTTCTGAACTTTTTTATATTAGTTAATAATAGACATTAAGCATGTTCTTTGTTTTATCTGATGCTGACATGCTTCGATTACAGAAATTGAATCTTACTTAAAATCTATCTATGAAAATCACCTGCTTCTTGAAGGCTTATGAAGAATCAAAGCAGCAAACTATTGCAAAATACTTTCGTAGATGGAACAGGTCTTATTGCAAACTACCAGATTCTTGGGATTGATTTTGCCACTGTTCATTAATACTCTGATCAATGGTAAATATTCACAAAGTTATGTTTTAAAATTTTATAAGGGTGACAAGTTTCTAAATTGGGTTGTTTATTGATGATATGCAGCCTAAATGGGTAAAGTTATGAAGACAGTTTCTTTCTTGAGCAGTTTGATCACTGATCACATCCAAAATGCACATAACGTTCTTTACAAGCCAATTCTCTTCGCGGGGTTTGAAAGAGTCGGACTACCACCAGCCAACGTGACCAGATTTTCAGCACTGTGTACACAGCTGTCTACATGGTATAGTTATTGAGCCTGTAAATGTGAGACTCAATGCTTTTTCGTTCCCTTACTTTTAGTTGGTCCGTTGATGCATTTACGATTGCTACTTATATTTGATGGTTGTGATTTTACTGTAAAGTTTTTGAGTTCAACAACCAAAAACTTTGTGACCATGTCTGGTATGATTTTGCTACTTAAATACATGTCTGGTATGATTTTGCTACTTAAACACATGATATTTATGTTTTTAATTTCTCTGTGATATTCATGTGTCATAGTACATAACTGGCTTGCCTTTTGAAATTGAGCAGTTGCTTCTGATAAAAAAATGTAGAGTTAGAGAGAGGACGATTATAGCGTTTTAATGATCGAGTATTGTGAAGAGTGAATAGTGCGATCAAAGATGCACCCTGTGAGATATTAGGACTCTCCTTTAGGCTTGCCCTCTATAATTGTCCTATTGCTATGTCAAATACTCAAATATGAGATGACATAGATGTGTGCAGGCTCATTGCATTGAACTATATTTATTGGATTTTTCAAAATGTATCTCTATTTCTTAAGAAACAACGTTTCAGTTGCGTTTCCTCTTTCTGTCAGGGTTTTTAGACTGAATGTGGTGGGAGTTGTATGAACACAAGAATTTATAGGTGGTTTGGTATGTATGACAGTAATAATGCGATAAAGGATCCTGCGTTCATTAGTAAATCATGTCCTTGGAGATTACCTTTTGATTGTATACTTTCAATACCAAGTCCAGTAAATGGTTTAGTTTAATTTCAGTTGAAATGTCTATACAATTGTGTGATGATTTGAATTATTGGTAGTATTATAATGTCGACTTTAAGCTGTTGTGTGTCAATAAAACGAGTTTGCAAGAGTACCAACCCGTGATCAAATTTCCATTTTTGAAATTTGTATATATGCCAGTCTGGTCAAAACACTATCTTATACTCGATTGCAAAATTGTGTCTTTAGCTAACATTGTTTCTTCATGATTATTGTTACATAAAATTTAGGAATAAAAAGTTGTAACCTTTATGTAGGCTTTCTACCTATAATACATTACAACGACTAAATCGATTAACTGAATAACAGTAGAACCCGTTGCAACGCAGGTACAAGACAGGTCAGTATAGTGACTCATTTGAGCTTAACCACACAAATGAAAATGATCCGAAAAAAGGCAATGTAACTTTTACATGGGAACATGTTTTTGCCTCCGTTATAAAGTTGAATAATTTTCTAACAAAAGCACACTGTTAAGAACCTGCAAACTGTTCATACAAATAAAATCCTTCTACACATAGCAAATAAGAACATGACATCCACATAAATGAAGAGTTGTGCTGTGCTGCTTATCATATTCTTCTGTCCAATACAATTATGGCTTTAGATTTTAAAGTCTATCACTTTAATGAGGCACAACACATGTACAAGAAAGAATGCTGGATTACGGTCTCTGGATTTCACTCCTTTCCTGGAGGAACACCCTGGAGGTGACACAGTCTTGCTGTTAGCAGCTGATAAAGATGCAACTGATGATCGATTTCAATGATGTTGGCCACAATGATCCTGCAAGAAAATATATATATATATATATATATATATATATATATATTTCTCCATGCGTAACGTGAAAAACGTAAAGAAACAAAGAGAAGAGAAAGAAAATAACAAAGAAAAGACAATAAATATTAGTAAATGAAGAAGAAAATAAATATGAGTAAATGAAGATGATAAATTGTTAAATAAAAATATATTTCATGTTAACGGAGTTAATTCTTGCTGAGGTGGGACTTTAATTAGTGGCAGATAGGCAGGTATTGGGCGGGAAAATGGGCACAGCTGATGTGCTTTCTTAATTAACCTATAATATCCTATAAATAATGTGAACTAATTACACACTTCATAGTTCATACATTACGGGAAAACATGGTTTTTAAGAGTCACGTTTCCAATGCCATGATCACCTTAGTATATTCTGCAAATATAAAAGGAAAAAAGAAAATTATTGCAAGATTATATATTAGCTATAATGATTATATATATTTTATGAAATTGATCGAAGATAAAATAAAAAATTTGTGATTCCTTCCTTGTACGAGTACGAGATGACATCTAGATATTTCATGGCACAAATCCAGGCATATCATTAATTTTCCAAAAAAGGAGGTATATACAATCAAACCACTAATTGAATTGTATATATATTTTTTGAATCATATTAATTGATTTGTTGGTTTGCTTGCACAGAAAGAAATAATTCTTGTTTGTATTAATTTGTAAAAAATTATTTAATCAGGCGGAGTAAAAATACCTTATATATACATACATATAAATGATGTTCATGATATAGTAATATACACGTACAAGATTTAAGGGCTTCATTCAGACGGTTAATCACGTAAGTCAAACCCTTAAATTGTATTGACTGCAACTATTGACACCGAGACTTTATCGGAATTACTTGATTTTTCAACTGTTTGATATGATCATTATGTCGAAATATGTCTAGGAAAAAATTCAACTTGATCCGACAACGTTAAGGGCTCGATCGTTACGGTCAATCCCGTAAGTCAAACCCCTTAACGCACGGAAACGGTCATTTGACCGTCTAAATTACGTATTTTGCTTGGACATTCAACTAAAAATAGTTTCAAATCAATGAGACGCAACCAGTGGTATACAAATTTTATGACAAATAACTACCAGAGATATGGCTACCTCTAGAGAAAAGAATGGAAAATTATATTGACCGCAACTATCAGCACCGAGTCTTTACAAGAATTACGTGATTGTTCAACCGTAGACGTATTTCACTATTCCGGTCATATCTTATTTCACTACTTTTTTCGTTTGAAGCTTTCTACGTATAAGGCTTAAGGTTTTAGCCGACGAAATTAGGGTAATTCGTCCGCTAAAGTTCTAAAAAAAAAATACTATAGCCGACGAAATTTATTAAAATTTGTCGGCTAAAGTTAATTAAAAATTTAAATTTTTCGGTGGGGATTTTGAAAATTTTGAACTTTAGCAGACGAAATACCCTAATTTCGTCTGTTAAAGTACCCTCAAATTTTCAAAATCTCAAACTAAAATTTTAAACTTTACCAGACGAAATTACCTTAATTTCGTCGGCTAAAGTTCAAAATTTTTAAAATCTCCGCCGAAAAATTTGAATTTTTTCTATATCTTTCCTTCTTCTTCTCCTCCCTCTCTTCATCTCCCTTCCTCCTCCTCCCCCTCCTTAGGCAGAAACTCCTCATCCTCCTCCTCCTCCTCCACTGATGAACAGTAATTTCGTCGGCTAAAGTCTTGGCCGACGGTTTTTTCCTGACGACTTCTTAGCCAAGGAAATTTTTTACTTAGAGGACGAAAAAATGTCGTCAGCTAAAGTAATTATTCTTGAGTGGAGACTGTGGAGGTCTCGGTCGATAAGTATTGACGGCGACGGATGTGGTGCAGAAAGGTACTCTGCCCCTTTTGATTTCTACTGCAGTTTCTTTTTTTTGTCTTCAACCCTAATGGGCTTGAAGCTGCTCTCATTCTCTGGACCTGTACTTTTTAATTTTTTTTTCTATTTGGCTATTTCCTCTAATTTATTCCCTAAGTCTTGATTGGGTCTCTATGGGATAAATTAGTTTTTTTAGTTTTTATTCGTTGGTCGAGAAAGAGATCTGTGACAGAGTAACAGAGAGAAAGAAAGAGATATAGATCTGTGGCGATATGGAGAATAGATGATAAAGAGTGATGGGCATTTTAGTCATTTCAATCTTTTAACTCGGGTTGGACCAGCTATTATCAATGATGGACTTGGGTTGATGTATTAATTTGTATAAGAAATATTGAATATATTTTTTTTGTGTTTTGAAACTTCGTCAATTCCTTACATGTAATTTACCTTTTTTTTAGTTTTTATTCTTTGTAATCTCCTTGTTTGGAGAATAATGGCACTTTTGTGTGGTCTAGCTAGGTACGTTTTTGGCGTACGTAGTATCAAAGGAGGCAGTAGCTACCTCTACGAGGCTTTAAAGTTGTAATGATTAGATCCAATTTTATATGTCACTGTGGATACTACCACAAACTCTTTAATCGGTAGATGGAGGATATGTAATGACATTTTCTGGTTTGAGATAATATATCAATTCTGATATTTAAAAAAAAATGATGAAAAAAATAAATGACAAAAGAAGCAACCGAACCGTAACTACATATTATAAAAAGCCTTTAATTGTAAAGCTTTTAATTGAATCATTATTTTCGATAAAAAAACATAGGTCTTCATGGATTGGAATTCGATAGACTGAAGGATGCACGAAACATTGCCATCGAATAGGTTACCTTCAATAACAGAAAACAAACAAAAGTAAGTGAAGGGAAAACAAAAACAGTCTGGTGAAGAATCGATGTAATTGTAATTTCTTATAGAAATTCAAATTCTATACATGAAACTGTAAATCGATTAGTAACCGATTAATCGAGTCTGTGCATACACACTCCCTTATAGCAACAATTGAAAGAGACTGTTTTTTAAAAGAGACTTTGTTTAGCAATTATTTATTTATTTTTGAATGAGGGAGATTTTGAAGCCCGAGATTAATATTTAGGAACGTTTACAAAATCATGACCGAGAACATCTCTCAGTATGTAACGAATGACAAAGATCAAACTCATCCGAAACGAATAATGAAAAGTTGAAAACGTATAGTTGTAGACATAACAGAATTAAGATGGATATTGAGGTTGAAAAAAGAAAAGAAAAAAGATGGGCTTGTTAAACGCACCTTGGTGTCCTTGGATGTTCTAGAATTTTGTTAAGATTATCTAGCTCCTCCTCCTTTTTTTTATATCGTAAATTCATATCATGACAAACACCAGGAATTATTAATAAACTCAAACAACCAACACATAATAAAGCGCACAAATCACCAGTGTGCATGATTGTTTTTGAGAATGATTTTTCTGAATAAAGTACGGAGCTAGAAGCGAGAAAAAGTATGAAATTTGTATGTTTGTAGTGATTATATATAGACTAATTACTTTGCTTGCAAGAAAGGAAAAGAATTTTCTTATACCATATTGGGTATATGATACATCTCGATCATAAAGAAAAACCTAATTTCTCTGGACAAAAATATTGAATATCTTTTATTATTGTTATTATTAATAAAAGCTATAATGTTAAAAAAGGGTCATCCGGAGCGGAAAACAAATTTTATTTAATACTAGGAGATCTCTCTCGGCTGCGGCTATCTACCGAGGAGAGCTTCACTCCTTCCTTTTGGGTGTGCTGCAGGCAACGAACTGTGACATTGGTCAGTTGGAGGGGGTTGCTGCAAGTGAACCTAGTTAGGCCTGGGCTTATTCCTATGAGCGTTGGGCCTGCTAGGGTTTACAATCTGGTTGACTTTCGACTAAAAAAGGGTCAATTGAGGCACCTAATGATAATTAAATCCTCTAGTTTTTCATTTTTTCAAAAAGCTTATTAAAAAACCATGGTCTAGCTTGTTAAAAAACCAAAAAGCTTAAAGGCAAGTCTTGCGTCTTTATGTGGTCGATCGATATTTCAAATGAACAAAATGACTGAACAACTCTTATTTTATCTCCTGTTTGCCTCGTCCCTGTCTCTTCATCTTCTATTATTCCCATTGAAACCCAGAAGCACTTTTTATTCGTCGTATGCTTGATATGAGAATCTACAGAAGAAGATGGGGTTTGGGTTTATGAGAAATTTCTTCAAGCGACCTATTTCCTTATCAATCTCTCTCTCTCCTTATCGCTAATTGAGATTTTGATAATCTAGGGTTTTTGGTTGGAATTAAATAGAGGATTAATGAACCGTTTTTCGTTGATATTTCGTAGTTTTGTGTTCATTGGCTGGTGAAGCTAGGTGTGCTTTTCATTAGGTATTGTCCAGGTAGCAGCAGAAACAATCATTGATCGAAAGTTTATCTTTTGGAAAATTAATTCATAGTTCTTGTCCTGCATATAATCATGAATTGGTGATACCATGTAGCCGGCGTCTGTCATTGGAAGTGACCAAGAGTCTTTGAAGGGACTACTTCTGCACACACAGTCCTCGTACTGTTGCCATCTCCTTAACCATACCAATTAAAACACACTTGTAGCCTCTTTGATCATTGATGAATATACTAAGCTGTCCCAGGGGAGTAATCCAATGGGGTCAACAATGAAAATTTGTTTTCTTTGTGATTGTGGTCTTTTCATTTCATCCCTTGTTCATCAAATCATTGACATCAACAATAGCTACCATCCACTTTGTTCTTTCTCTGCCACTTTCCTGCAAACTTTCTTGTTTGTTATTATACCTTAGCTGTTCATTACCATTGTATCCCCATCAGCTCATGCCACAAACCTTTTCTTCATCAAATTCCAACCTTTTCTGTCTTGCTCACTTGAAGTTCTAATATGCTTGTGTTCATTTGTAGGTTGAGATTGAAAAGGTTAAGAAGACACTACTGCAACTTCTCTCAAAGGCATGACACAACATCTCTCTCACGCATTTTGTCGAACAGCTTCTGGGCATTGTTAATCTTCCTACATTTGACGTTCTCGGAGCTCATTGAGTTCCAACTTACGATGCTTCGGTGCTTTATGTTGTCAAACAAAGCTCGTTGGAAAGAACACTAAGGGGTAACAATCACCTGGATTTTCTGCTCTACAACAATCCTTGCTCTTAGATTGGATTACCACGAACTAGAACCTTTACTGATCACCGCGCGCACCCAGCTGTAGCTTCAATTAGAATTAATGACTGAGACTTCAAAGCGATGTTGTTTTAGAAAAAAGGAGGACGGAGAACGCGTAGGCAACACACTCGGAGGAGCACGAGAAGAACTCGACGCCGTAAAGAGAGGCCGTTGAGTCTGACGGGGTTACAGTGGCAGGGGTTGTAATTTTTTTATTTGAAGGGTTAGCGGTCTAAGAGATGCAAGTTATATTATCATTATAAAAAAATTAGGTACTTTTTATCATTTAAGAACTACAATAATCCTTTTTAATAAAAGCCCTAAAAAATTATTATTTAATAAAAAAGCTATTGATCAAAGTTTTACTTTTCATAATGATAAGTAAGTACATTATCTAATTATTATCATTATTATTATTTAAAATTATAGATTTTAGAGGCCGAAAAGGGTCCTTGCATTTTAGTTTTCCGCTTCCTGCAGAAATAGTAAATATGTATTTTCTTTATATATATATATATATTATATTCTTATATAAATTTATTATATAAATAAAATAACAATGATTATTCTTTACGATTCTTACTTATAGCTAATAGATCATGAATAAGTTTAATTTGGAAGAAATTTGTTCCCCTATGTTGTTATATCTATGGCACAACTTTAAATTTGCTCCAGGAAAACTAGCTCTAAACCCCAAACCCATCTCGCCTGGTGGCTAATCTCGGTTGGTGGCCGACCTTTGGGTTTCGTCAACACTGAGTTTTGGCTGCCAGACAGTATCTGCAATTTTCCAGGTAATCCTTTGAGTGGTTTTGGCTTGGGGTCTGCGTGAGAAAATCTGGGTTTCTGGCCACCCAAAGGAGTCTACCATGTTGTACCTCTGCATCCCACGACGGCGCGATTCGTTGTATGGAGCTTCTTTGTCTCTTGGTGTTGATGGCAAAACATGGTGGATCAAGACAGATCAAAGGATAAGTGTGTGGCTCTTGCATTCATGTGGGGTCATGGTGGATTTGTCTCTTTGGGTGGCGACGACATTGACACTGATTTCTAGCAGGTTTTTCGTGGTGGTCACAACGACGACAAGGGGAAGAAAGTTTCTGGCAGTGGCAGGCACATATCACCCTTCTGCTTTGGGCTTGGGCTAGGGTTACACTTGTCCATTTTCGAAGTATTTAGTTTATCTATTTACATCCAATTCTTTGTATTAGAACTAAGCAATGGTGTTGCGCTATACATTGGTTCATAGTTTTATTAGGTTTTTCACTTGGGAGATTTTATTCATACCCCAAAAACACTTCTTCGACCTTCTTTTCATATAGACCTCCAATTTACTTTTACAAAATCTTAAAAAACTATTTACACCTCCTTAATTTTTCCAAAATGCCCATAATCTAATAAAATTAAGAGACAATGTCAATTTACTACAAAATTAGGCACCTTACTTCTCATTCCAATATTTTTTAAAAAACATTGACCATTTGAACATAAAGAAAATTTGTGTCCATTAGGTCTAAACTTTTAAGAACCTATATTTTACCCTCACCTCTTAACCATACTTAGAGAGAGAAAATGAAAGAGAGAGAATGGTTGACCAGAACCTAATCGACTCCGGTTGCCGGACTCTGGTTGCCGGATTTGGGTTGGCGACCGATAGTCGTCGGATTACGGTGGAACTCTGGTCGACCACCGAACTCAGGTCGTGGATTCCGGCCACCAATCGTAGGACTCTAGTCACAAGAATTCGATCGTCGGAGTCCGGTAACAGAAATTACCAACCCTAATAAACATGTTATTGTTATTTGATATCCAAACTGCCAAGTTTATTGCCTATAGTAAACTTTAAATAGGATTAATAAATAACAATATAATATCTCTACTTTCATTTTCACAATATTTATTCATAAAATGAACACATACATCTTTTGTGCATATTCATATCCAAAGAATTAAGTTTAATGCCTCTAGTAAACTTTTATTAAGGTCGGTATAAAAGATCTCAATTTTCATTTTTGGGACTCTTATGAACAAAACGAACAGAAACTTGACATGTAAGATCATGATACTAGGGGCAATAAATTTGCTACCCCTAGTAAAATGATAAAACATTGTTTTCAGGCCCCTAAGGACAAACATGAAAACGTTCTCTGGGCACTCAAGGCTGAAACCCTTTATGACTGTCGTCGACCACGTGAAGAACACGATTCGACTCGTCTCTATTTAGATCGGCGGTGTCGGGTCTTCCTCTGGTGAGAGTGAGGGACTTTGCTGACCTCAGCTCCTGGTAACTTCCCGCCACAACGACGACTAGTATGAAGTTGCGATCTCAACTTCAAAAACCTGAAGTGAAGCTTTTGGAGACTCTATACCATTCCTTGTCTCCTTTATGAACACAACCTCCATTCTATATCTCCAAATATGATCCACGACCTTCACTATTTGGAATAAGAACTAGTACAAGTTTTTTAGACCAAGTGGACATTTTTTTCTATTTTTTGTAATGAATGGCCATTAGCCCTAAAATTAATATAAATTATTTTCTCTTAGAAAATTTTGTGCACCTTCATATTCGGTAGACAGTAGTTAGATCTCTTCAATTTTAAGCATCTAATCTCCATATT
The DNA here is from genome assembly GCA_951800085.1 of Comarum palustre. Taxonomy (NCBI): domain Eukaryota; kingdom Viridiplantae; phylum Streptophyta; class Magnoliopsida; order Rosales; family Rosaceae; genus Comarum; species Comarum palustre. The sequence continues at coordinate 16,246,761 of OX637572.1, forward strand.
GTACTTCAAAAATCCATCCAATTTGTTCAAACCCGTTATTCTCTATATCTTTCATCTCAAGCTTCACTACTAGAAAGAACACTTTAGCCGACGAAAAAAATTAGTCAGCCTGTTAGAATTTTTCATTGGCTATAGTGTCGTCGACTAAATGTCGTCAGCCATACTTTAGCCGACGAAAATATTGGCAGTCGTTGGCTAAAGTTTACACTTTAGCCGACGACAAAACTCCTCGTCAACTAAAGTTCTGACTTTAGCCGATGAATTTTCAGACTTTTGTCGATGAAACTTCGTCGGTCAAAACTTCCCCCACTTGTCAAAGTAGTTGACCTAGCCTTACTTTAGCTGACGAAAGTCTTTATAAATAGTTGGCTAAAGTATTCAAATATAGTCGGTTAAAGTATTTAAATATCGTCGGCAAAAGTTGCTGGTTTTTGAAAACAAAACTGCAGAAACTTCCGGCCACCTCCAATCACCACCAAATTTGATAAAATATTTCTCTCAACATTTCGAACAACTTTCTAGAAGAAGTCGAATCCCAATTCTAAGCCTAAACAGGTCAATTGAATCAAAATATTAAAGTTCCCAATTTTAAACCGTAAAAACTTCAAATCTTCGATTCTCCTCACATACACCGAATCGAGCTACTAAATTCTAGGAGAATGTAGTCCTAATAAAACTCAACTTATCCATATATAGAGCTCACTAAATGGTGGCATGAGGAAGGAGAAATTCGATAGACACCGAATCCGAACCGGTGGAGTTTTGGAGCTCGATTTATCCATCACGGCGGTGCCACTCGATGCACCACCTATAATGAAGTAGAGACGACAACGAAGATTTTGGTACAAGTGTGGTGGTCTACGGTGGCTTGACGATAGAGCTAGGCCGAGAAGAAAATCCAGCAGGCGAAACAGTAACTTTTTTCGGATTTTCTGACTTCTTACCATCAATCTCTGGTAAAACTCCTATATAAAGAACTTTAACCGATGAAATTCTATATTTTTGTCGGCTAAACTCCTTTGAAAATTTTGGTTGACCGCCAAAAAGTTTTTGACAATAGCCGACGAAATCATATATTTTCGTCGGCTAAAGTCCTTAGAAAATTTTGGTTGACCGCCAAAAAAGTTTTGACAATAGCTGACGAAATCATATATTTTCGTTGGCTAATGTCCATTGAAAATTTCAGTTGATCGCCAAATTTTTTTTGACAATAGCCGATGAAATCATATATTTTCGTCTGTTAAAGTTCTTTGAAAATTATTTGTCATGCGAAAACACTCATCTCTCCCTCTATATTGCATAGTTTTGTTAAACCTTCCATGCAAAAAACTCTCACGTAGATGAGACGTAGCCGCCCATATAAAAATTCTTCCGACAATATGGCTCCCCGTAGGGAATAATAACGGTAAATAGGGTTGACTGCTACTATTGACACCGAACCGTTACCCAATTTACGTGATTTTTGAACCATACTCATATTTTACCATTTTGAACACATTTTATTTCACGACATTTTTTATAATTTTGCTTCCTATGTAGAGTTGATTTACAAAGTTGTATAACCTACTAAACAAGTTATACAACATTAAAAGATACATTGTGATTCCGATGACTAAAATTCAATGAAAATTAGACAGTCAGATATGATCATTATGACGAAAAATGACTGGTATAAAATTCAATTGGATTCGGCAACATTAAGGGCTCGATAGAAACGATCATCCCTGAATCATCGTCACTTATCACACAGAAATGCTCATACGTACCTCCACATGACCTAGTTTGGTCGATCATTTCACATGATAAACTCTCACGTAGATGAGACGCAACCGCCCATATAAAAATTTTGGGACATTTACCTTCCAACGATAGGGCACCCCATAGGGAATAATAAAGGTAAATAGAGTTGACCGCTACAATCGGCACCGAGACGTTACCCGAATTACGTGATTTTTTAACCAGAGCTGTATTTCATCATTCTGAACACATCTTATTTCACGAGTTTTTTGATAATTTTGCTTCTATGAAGAGTTGGTTCATAAAGTTGTGCATTTGCTTAAAACATAACAAACAGATTAAACAATATTAGTATGCATATTGTGATTCGGATGACTAAAAGTCAAAAATTAAAATTCGACCGTCAGATATGATCATTATGACGAAATATGTCTGTGAAAAAAAAATCAACTGGATCCGACAAAGTTAAGGGCTCGATCGAAACGGTCAACCCTGATCCATCGTCACTTATCACACGGAAACACTCATATCTACCTCTATATTACGTATTTTTGTCAAACCTTCTACACTGAAAACAGTCACGTAGATGAGACGCAACCGCCCATATAAAAATTTTGGGACATTTACCTTCCAACGATAGGTCTCCCCATAGGGAATAATAAAGGTAAATAGGGTTGACCGCTACAATCGGCACCGAGACGTTACCCGAATTACGTGATTTTTTAACCAGAGCTGTATTTCATCATTTTGAACACATCTTATTTCACAAGTTTTTTTATAATTTTGCTTCTATGAAGAGTGGTTCATAAAGTTGTGCATTTGCTTAAAACATAACAACCAAGTTAAACAATATTAGTATGCATATTGTGATTCGGATGACTAAAAGTCAAAAATTAAAATTCGACCGTCAGATATCATCATTATGACGAAATATGTATGTGGAAAAAAATTCAACTGGATCCGAAAAAGTTAAGGGCTCGATCGAAACGGTTAACCCTGATCCATCGTCACTTATCACACGGAAACACTCATATCTACCTCTATATTACGTATTTTTGTCAAACCTTCTACACGGAAAACAGTCACGTAGATGAGACGCAACCGCCCGTATAAAAAATTTGGGACATTTACCTTCCAACGATAGGTCTCCCCATAGAGAATAATAAAGGTAAATAGGGTTGACCGCTACAATCGGCACCGAGACGTTACCCGAATTACGTGATTTTTTAACCAGAGCTGTATTTCATCATTCTGAACACATCTTATTTCACGAGTTTTTTGATAATTTTGCTTCTATGAAGAGTTGGTTCATAAAGTTGTGCATTTGCTTAAAACATAACAAACAAGTTAAACAATATTAGTATGCATATTGTGATTCCGATAACTAAAAGTCAAAAATTAAAATTAGACCGTCAGATATGATCATTATGACGAAATATGTATGTGGAAAAAAATTCAACTGGATCCGACAAAGTCAAGGGCTCGATCCAAACGGTCAGCCCTGATCCATCGTCACTTATCACACGGAAACACTCATATCTACCTCTATATTACGTATTTTTGTCAAACCTACTACACGGAAAACACTCATGTAGATGAGACGCAACCGCCCATATAAAAATTTTGGGACATTTACCTTCCAACGATAGGTCTCCCCATAGGGAATAATAAAGGTAAATAGGGTTGACCGCTACAATCGGCACCGAGACGTTACCCGAATTACGTGATTTTTTAACCAGAGCTGTATTTCATCATTCCGAACACATCTTATTTCACGAGTTTTTTGATAATTTTGCTTCTATGTAGAGTTGGTTCATAAAGTTGTGCATTTGCTTAAAACATAACAAACAAGTTAAACAATATTAGTATGCATATTGTGATTCCGATAACTAAAAGTCAAAAATTAAAATTCAACCGTCAGATAAGATCATTATGACGAAATATGTATGTGGAAAAAAATTCAACTGGATCCGAAAAAGTTAAGGGCTCGATCAAAACGGTCAACCCTGATCCATCGTCACTTATCACACGGAAACACTCATATCTACCTCTATATTACATATTTTTGTCAAACCTTCTACACGGAAAACACTCACATAGATGAGACGCAACCGCCCATATAAAAATTTTGGGACATTTACCTTCTAACGATAGGGCACCCCATAGGGAATAATAAAGATAAATAGGGTTGACCGCTACAATCGGCACCGAGACGTTACCCGAATTACGTGATTTTTTAACCAGAGCTGTATTTCATCATTCCGAAAACATCTTATTTCACGAGTTTTTTGATAATTTTGCTTCTATGTAGAGTTGGTTCATAAAGTTGTGCATTTGCTTAAAATCTAATAACACAAGTTATACAACATTATTATGCATACTGTGATTCCGATGAATAAAAGTCAAAAATTAAAATTCGACCGTCCGATATGATCATTATGACGAAATATGTATGTGGAAAAAAATTCAACTGGATCCGACAAAGTCAAGGGCTCGATCCAAACGGTCAGCCTTGATCCATCGTCACTTATCACACGGAAACACTCATATCTACCTCTATATTACGTATTTTTGTCAAACCTTCTACACGGAAAACAGTCACGTAGATGAGACGCAACCGCCCATATAAAAAATTTGGGACATTTACCTTCCAACGATAGGTCTCCCCATCGGGAATAATAAAGGTAAATAGGGTTGACCGCTACAATCGGCACCGAGACGTTACCCGAATTTTGTGGTTTTTTAACCAGACCTGTATTTCATCATTCTGAACACATCTTATTTCACGAGTTTTTTGATAATTTTGCTTCTATGAAGAGTTGGTTCATAAAGTTGTGCATTTGCTTAAAACATAACAAACAAGTTAAACAATATTAGTATGCATATTGTGATTCCGATGACTAAAAGTCAAAAATTAAAATTCGACCGTCAGATATGATCATTATGACGAAATATGTCTGTGAAAAAAAATTCAACTGGATCCGACAAAGTTAAGGGCTCGATTGAAACGGTCAACCTTGATCCATCGTTACTTATCACACGGAAACACTCATATCTACCTCTATATTACGTATTTTTGTCAAACCTTCTGCACGGAAAACAGTCACGTAGATGAGACGCAACCGCCCATATAAAATTTTTGGGACATTTACCTTCCAACGATAGGTCTCCCCATAGGGAATAATAAAGGTAAATAGGGTTGACCGCTACAATCGGCACCGAGACGTTACCCGAATTACGTGATTTTTTAACCAGAGCTGTATTTCATCATTCCGAACACATCTTATTTCACGAGTTTTTTGATAATTTTGCTTCTATGTAGAGTTGGTTCATAAAGTTGTGCATTTGCTTAAAACATAACAAACAAGTTAAACAATATTAGTATGCATATTGTGATTCCGATGACTAAAAGTCAAAAATTAAAATTCAACCGTCATATATGATCATTATGAGGAAATATGTATGTGGAAAAAAATTCAACTGGATCCGAAAAAGTTAAGGGCTCGATCGAAACGGTCAACCCTGATCCATCGTCATTTATCACACGGAAACACTCATATCTACCTCTATATTACGTATTTTTGTCAAACCTTCTACACGGAAAACACTCACGTAGATGAGACGCAACCGCCCATATAAAAATTTTGGGACATTTACCTTCCAACGATAGGTCTCCCCATAGGGAATAATAAAGGTAAATAGGGTTGACCGCTACAATCGGCACCGAGACGTTACCCGAATTACGTGATTTTTTAACCAGAGCTGTATTTCATCATTCCGAACACATCTTATTTCACGAGTTTTTTGATAATTTTGCTTCTATGTAGAGTTGGTTCATAAAGTTGTGCATTTGCTTAAAACATAACAAACAAGTTAAACAATATTAGTATGCATATTGTGATTCCGATGACTAAAAGTCAAAAATTAAAATTCGACCGTCAGATATGATCATTATAAGGAAATATGTATGTGGAAAAAAATTCAACTGGATCCGAAAAAGTTAAGGGCTCGATCAAAACGGTCAACCCTGATCCATCGTCACTTATCACACGGAAACACTCATATCTACCTCTATATTACGTATTTTTGTCAAACCTTCTACACGGAAAACACTCACGTAGATGAGACGCAACCGCCCATATAAAAATTTTGGGACATTTACCTTCCAACGATAGGGCACCCCATAGGGAATAATAAAGGTAAATAGGGTTGACCGCTACAATCGGCACAGAGACGTTACCCGAATTACGTGATTTTTTAACCAGAGCTGTATTTCATTATTCCGAACACATCTTATTTCACGAGTTTTTTGATAATTTTTCTTCTATGTAGAGTTGGTTTATAAAGTTGTGCATTTACTTAAAATCTAATAACACAAGTTATACAACATTAGTATGCGTACTGTGATTCCGATGAATAAAAGTCAAAAATTAAAATTCGACCGTCCGATATGATCATTATGACGAAATATGTATGTGGAAAAAAATTCAACTGGATCCGACAAAGTCAAGGGCTCGATCCAAACGGTCAGCCCTAATCCATCGTCACTTATCACACGGAAACACTCATATCTACCTCTATATTACGTATTTTTGGCAAACCTTCTACACGGAAAACAGTCACGTAGATGAGACGCAACCGCCCATATAAAAAATTTGGGACATTTACTTTCCAACGATAGGTCTCCCCATAGGGAATAATAAAGGTAAATAGGGTTGACCGCTACAATCGGCAACGAGACGTTACCCGAATTACGTGGTTTTTTAACCAGAGCTGTATTTCATCATTCTGAACACAACTTATTTCACGTGTTTTTTGATAATTTTGCTTCTATGAAGAGTTGGTTCATAAAGTTGTGCATTTGCTTAAAATCTAATAACACAAGTTATACAACATTAGTATGCATACTGTGATTCCGATGAATAAAAGTCAAAAATTAAAATTCGACCGTCCGATATGATCATTATGACGAAATATGTATGTGGAAAAAAATTCAACTGCATCCGACAAAGTTAAGGGCTCGATCCAAACGGTCAGCCATGATCCATCGTCACTTATCACACGGAAACACTCATATCTACCTCTATATTACGTATTTTTGTCAAACCTTCTACACGGAAAACAGTCACGTAGATGAGACGCAACCGCCCATATAAAAAATTTGGGACATTTACCTTCCAACGATAGGTCTCCCCATAGGGAATAATAAAGGTAAATAGGGTTGACCGCTACAATCGGCACCGAGACGTTACCCGAATTACGTGATTTTTTAACCAGAGCTGTATTTCATCATTCTGAACACATCTTATTTCACAAGTTTTTTTATAATTTTGCTTCTATGAAGAGTGGTTCATAAAGTTGTGCATTTGCTTAAAACATAACAAACAAGTTAAACAATATTAGTATGCATATTGTGATTCCGACGACTAAAAGTAAAAATTAAAATTCGACCGTCAGATATCATCATTATGACGAAATATGTATGTGGAAAAAAATTCAACTGGATCCGACAAAGTTAAGGGCTCGATCGAAACGGTCAACCCTGATCCGTCGTCATTCATCACACGGAAACACTCATATCTACCTCTATATTACGTATTTTTGTCAAACCTTCTACACGGAAAACACTCACGTAGATGAGACGCAACCGTCCATATAAAAATTTTGGGACATTTACCTTCCAACGATAGGGCACCCCATAGGGAATAATAAAGGTAAATAGGGTTGACTGCTACAATCGGCACCGAGACGTTACCCGAATTACGTGATTTTTTAACCAGAGCTGTATTTCATCATTCCGAACACATCTTATTTCATGAGTTTTTTGATAATTTTGCTTCTATGTAGAGTTGGTTCATAAAGTTGTGCATTTGCTTAAAATCTAATAACACAAGTTATACAACATTAGTATGCATACTGTGAATCCGATGAATAAAAGTCAAAAGTTAAAATTCGACCGTCAGGTATGATCATTATGACAAAATATGTATGTGGAAAAAAATTCAACTGCATCCGACAAAGTTAAGGGCTCGATCCAAACGGTCAACCCTGATCCATCGTCACTTATCACACGGAAACACTCATATCTACCTCTATATTACGTATTTTTGTCAAACCTTCTACACGGAAAACACTCACGTAGATGAGACGCAACCGCCCATATAAAAAATTTGGGACATTTACCTTCCAACGATAGGTCTCCCCATAGGGAATAATAAAGGTAAATAGGGTTGACCGCTACAATCGGCACCGAGACGTTACCCGAATTACGTGATTTTTTAACCAGAGCTGTATTTCATCATTCCGAACACATCTTATTTAACGAGTTTTTTGATAATCTTTCTTCTATGAAGAGTTGGTTCATAAAGTTGTGCATTTGCTTAAAACATAATAAACAAGTTAAACAATATTAGTTCATCATTATGACGAAATATGTATGTGAAAAAAAATTGAACTGGATCCGACAAAGTTAAGGGCTCGATCGAAACGGTCAACCCTGATACGTCGTTAGTTATCACACGGAAATGCTCATATCTACCTTTATATCACGTATTTTTGGCAAACGTTCTACATGAAAAACACTCACGTAGATGAGACGCAACCGTCCATATAAAAATTTTGAGATATTTACCTTCTGACGATATGGCTCCCCATAGGGAATAAAAACGGTAAATAGGGTTGACCGCTACTATCGACACCGAGACGTTACCCGAATTACGTGATTTTTTAACCATAGTCGTATTTCACCATTACTAACACATCTTATATTACAAGATTTTTGATAATTTTTCTTCCATAATTAAAGTCTTTTTCCTTCCTACTGCATAATTAAAGTCATTTTAATTCATGAGTTTATTTATTTATTTTTGTTTTTCCGGTCCTGTTCGGTTTCTAAGGACCCCAAACCGCAAACCAGACCATAAATACCCGGTTCGGTCCGGTTTTTGTTTTTCGGTTCGGTTTTTCTTCCGATTCGGTTTTTTTGGTTTCGGTTCGGATTTTTTTGGTTTTCGGTTTCGTATGGCCACCCCTATCGCCTGTGACAACTAAAATTTATAACCCAATAAAGCCGCGCTCTAAAGAACTTACTACCAAACCAACGACCACTAAGAGCAGAGTTCCAACACTGACAAGTAGCTCTTAAGCCTTCACTCCGCAAATCACTGAAATTCCCAAACCTGCAAGATCAAAACCTACACAATAGATTGGTGCACCGAGTTGTAAACAAACAGACCTGGTAAGATTTTCAGCTCATATGAGTAAATCTAATGCAATCACAGCCTCGTACCCCAAAGATACGAGAGTTTCTGAAACAAGAAGATTTAATAAAAAGGTAAAGATTATATAAAACAAGCATTCAATGGCAGAAATAATTATTACAATAAAATTATACATTTCATGCATAAAGATTCAGGAAAAATGAAAAGAAAATCGTAAATCAAACACGAAAATCCCGACAATTAAGGGTAGTTCCGGAATTAACCAAAACCACAGAAAATGAAGACATAACAGAGAAAAAAAATTAAATAAATAATAAAATCAAACACGCTCCACCTGAGTCAAACGTCACACTAGGAAAATATGTCTGCACGCCACAAAGGACGGCATAGCCTACCAACCAGAATATATCTCTTCGCCACTAAAGATGATCTAGACTGCAACACCGAAATAGATCCCTTCGCCACACAAGAGGACCAACACACACAAACACGACAGATCCCTTCACCACAAAGGAGGATCTGACCGCCACAAAGGAAACAATAGATCCCTTCGCCATACAGGAGGATCTAGACGCCACACATCTAAGCATACAGGTCACTCTCCTGCAGCTAAAACACGCAATTCACCTCTAGAGCACGAGTCCTATGACTAATCACAAGGCACAACCTACTCACTTAACCTCAGATACTGTACGAGTTCGAATACGCAAATTCGATTCATCTAACTTCTCACCTGACACATATGCCGTGAGTCAACATCAACATCTCAACTAGTCCAATTTTAGCTCCATCTGACATCCCGGAATCATTGGAGCATCTTCGTCAATATAAGATGACCAACACACATAACCTTCTCCTCTTAATATTGCATAGCAATACTTCATTCTCAGTAATGAGGTAATCTCAAACCGTCATCACGCATTTTATAGTTTAAAGTCGCAAAACTGATTAAAATCGTTTTATAAATGAAAATCATTTTACTTACCAATGGACCGTAGTCAATCAAGTCTATTTATTTTAAATCAATAATTCGGTTTCCAAAAAGCAATTTTATAATTTTATGACAAATGAACCATAAATGCAATAATAGCTCAACCGTGAACCAGGTGAGATAATACTCATCCCATGAATAACATCTAACCACGTCGCTCAGTAATATATTAACGATAGGGATAGGCTTGGACCGGGACCAGCCCATTTTTTTCAGGACCCGGGCCCAGACCGGTTGCAACAAGTCCGGACCGGTTTTCAAGAATATAGAGTTAAGGATCAGTAAAAGCCCGGACCGGGTGACATTTTTTCTAGGACCGGTGAAAGCCCAAACCGACTTTTTATGGGCCGGTCCTGCCGGTTTTCGGTCCCAGACCGGCTTGATCTGAAGAGACTCAAGAAAGACTGAAAATCTAAAAATTGAAATTGAAATCAGTGAAGGGTTGCCTCTTGCCTGGTACTGAGTTACAGTCCAACCAAATTAAGTACGTAAGCACCATTTGTCCATTACAACTTACAAGAAAAGCTGCAAAGCAAAAGTACATCACCAACTAAACCAAGTACCAACCAAATTCACAAAAGTAGCAGAATTCATTAATGTAGAAAATCAAAACATGTAGCAAAGTAGCTGTAATTCACAGTCTTCACTGCTTCACCTTGCACCTGAAACAACAAGTCAACTCAGCAACTGTGCCAATTCAGCCAAACAGCAAGAACTAGAAGCCAACACCAAAGATTAATCTGCAATGCATGCAAGTATAATCTGGATATAAATTTTGATCCAAACCGTTATTAAGATTTGATAAGGACACCCAAATATGCAATATAATTTATCAAGCCATTACGTATGCATTAGTCAATTGCTACACAACAAAACAAACAATTGACCAGTAAATATAGGAGCATGGATTTAATGGTGCTAGCTGCTGCAGTAGCTGGAGAAGGATTTTAGAATGATTATCAGAAGGCATACATATATAATTGATACAACTCATACAAGAGCCACCACAGTAAGATCTTTTAGTACAACTAAAACTTTTAAGAACAAATGCAAAACACAGCAGATGAATTACACCATAAGAGTTCCCTATCTTATTAAGAACACAGTTGGAGCTATATTACTGTATTTCTAAGTTGGAAAATACAAGTTTATCCATACAAGTAACTATAAATACAGCTAAACCTTTTAGTACTGATAAGAGCATTTTATGCAACAAATATATGGTTGAACTCTTACATTTTTGTTTGGTTTATTCCTTAAAAATGTCGTTTTAACAACGTTTCTTTCTTAGGTACTTTGTGGAGCGATTATGGAGAAAAGAGAGCTAAAATCGGGCAACTAAGGCTTCATTCATGGAGGTTCGTTGCAAAGCATAGAGAATGATCATTCTACTGGTCAAAAATCTCAAATGAAGTTAAAAAAATGTGTGCAAAACTACCCTCGAAGAAGCATATATTTGAAGTCTGAAAATAACTTATTTTCTTCTGTTTTCAATGAAGAATTCGAGGGGTTTCTTTCAATCCTTTTGGCCAGTGCTCAATTCAAAGATGTAGTACAAGTTTTGTGTTTCATTCTAATGCTAAGAATCATTCAAAAAGAAGTCGGAAAGCTTAAGTTACAAGTCCTCAAAGTTGAACATAGAAACTGAAAATTCAGGAAGCATACTAACTGTCAATCTTGCGAGCCTTTTTACACCATCAAGACGTCTTCTTCTCTTAAAAGTTTCTTCAGTAAAGTTGTAGAGGAGAGAGAGTACTTCAATTAAGAGCCAAGAACTATCCACAAAGGTGGAGAATTAATGAAGTTATGATTTCACAAAGTTGGAAGAAAAACTGACAGAAACTGAAATTTTCGGCAAGGTTCGAAGTCGGGTTTTGGGCTAATTTTGAGGGATGACTTCTTGGAATTTTTGAAGGTTTTTTGCTGAATTTTGAAGGCCTCTTTCTGAGTATTATTGAACAATAAATTCGTGGAAATTCATAACGGGTAATCAAGCCCAAGTTTGCTAAGGAAAGAAGACCTAATTCAAGAAGGAAAGTGCAACCCTTGTCCCATATAAATTGGGACAGCAAACCAACAAATTGAGAGGACCTCTTAGACTCATTCGTATTGCCTCTATTTCGTATTGCCCATAAGAGACCCTTCTCTCTTTGCGACCACCCTACAGAATACAGGCTGAAGAGGGAATGTGAGAGACATGATCCCCCACATCCTCCAGAATCTTTGTGCCGTGATCAACGATTTGGGAGAGAGATTGAATTGTAGATGGAGCCTGAGTTCGATAATTGCAGGTATTTCTAACCTGAGGAATTTCTTTCTGACAATTGATTTTCCTTTGCTAGCCTTCTTTATCGAGACTTGGAGCAGTTTGGGTTCTCCGATTTCCCTATATTTTGGTGTTTCTGCACAAATTGGGTGAGGATCACAATTTTTGTTTCACTCCTTTATTTAATTTGTGCACGATGGAATTAAGCTCCACTTTTTGTTAATGACCTCTGGCTCTCAAAATTTGCAGCGACATTGACATTTTGATTGAGATGAACTAAGAATCTGAGATGACACTTATGTCTTATTCTCTTCTAATTATACTTGATTGAAGCTATCTGTATAGGACAACACCACCGTTTAGTTTTGTTTTGCATCAAATGATCAAACATTATTATTTCTTAGTGGCTGCCATTTGATAACTCTACATTCATCCTCATCTATGTGCTTTGTGATCTCACTTGATTAATAAAAAACCACCGACAAGTGATCAACACCATATTTACGTCAGCACCTCTTTACAACTTTAACTTTGAGAGATTGTGTACAAGAATCTGTGTTCGAGTTTGTCTCGCTTCATTGCTTGGATTTAAGTTTGAGAGAGAGCCGAGCATGTCTCAATTTCAAGAGCAGTAGAGTTACAGTTTCAACATGAAAAGCCACTTTCCCTTTTCTTTTTGTTCTTTTCTGCTGCCACTAAGGATGAGATAGGTCAAGATGAATTTCGTTGACACCCTTTGCGGCTTTGCTGCAGGTTGTGGTCAAAACGACCTTGAGCAGAGACTTGAGGTGTTGCTGGAAAATCAGTAGAGCAAGCCCGCCGTTGCTGGAATTGTTTATGGTCTTGCAAAAGTGGTTTCCACTAGACACAAGAAGCAGGAGCTTGACACATCGATATTGTGGCTTGTCTTTCACAAAAGGTAGGAGCTTGGCATCATGCTATCTGCTGTGAGTACATCGATACTGAGATACCAAACTTCACTTTCCCTGCCATTAACTTGAGCTGCTCTCTTGTTACATGACTGTGTCATCGTCTTTTATGCAGGTTGTAGTCAATGCGACTTTGAGCGTGGAAGCTACTGCTAGGACTTTGACGTTTGCTGCTAACGAACAATGATCACTTCCGGAGCATGTGGAGAGAATCCTTGATTTGTTGGGATATAAGGGAGCCGAAGGCTGCTGCTACAACAAAGAAAAGCTTCCCAGACATTGCGCCAGCTTGATCTTTAGACTGCTAAATATCACATAGGAGGCTGACACTTTGACGCATGCTTTGTGGCTGGATCACAGTATCAACATATCGATTGTGAGCACTTCCGGCGGCAGCAGCTCCGTTAAGGCATCAGTCTCCAACTCTCCTTGCTTTCACTTGCGACTTGAACCGCTTCTCTGATGCATGACTATGATGTTGTCTTTGACGCAGTGAAGGGCATTTAGCGCAGTTTGAGTCCAGCGACACTCATTTGATGCAAGAGAGAGACTTGAACGTCATGGAGCTTTGCCGGATAAGGTTTGCAGTTTCAAGGCTTCTTGAGCAGGTTGGTTGGTGTAGGATTTGACAGGAGGACAGACTCGGAAGTGAAACAAGGTTGGCTGGAGTAGTTCCGTACCTTTCCTTCTGTGCTTGCTTGCTCTCCTTCTTTGTTGCTATCGATCTCTTCCCTTTACTCCTGTCTGCTCTCCTCTTTGCTTGCCTCTACCTTCTTCTAAAGTTCTCCTTTGTTTGCCTCCGTCTGCCTCCCGTCTTCGGCTTCTTCTGCCTGTTTCTGTCTTCGGCCTCTTCTGCTGCCCCTGCTCCTCCCTTCTTCCTCTCCACCTCTTTTTTTCTTCACTTTACAGGTTTATATAGAGAGCACCAACCAGCTGGGTAAGAATGAATCTGAACTTTGAACGTCCATAGAGATCACGGAGATGAAGCAGTCAAAACTTATCTTATATTTTGTTGAAAATCTCCTTTCTGTTATTTTTTGCTTCTCTGTTCGAAGGTTAGCTTAGATGTGGAATTGGTAAATTTTTGGACTCTATATTTGAATGAGATAATTTGCAATTATATTTCTGATATTATCTCCTTTTTTCGATAGTTATCTACAGCTCACCACCTCTTTCAAATTCTTTTGACTTTTTAATGTTCAACAGTGAAGAAACAATTGTATGTTGTCAGGAAAGATATTTTTCTTTTAAGTTAAATTCTTACGTATGTAGCGGAAATTAGAGAAAATTTTAAATTACTAGACATCTTTTAAGATAAATTTATACATATTTTTCTTTCATTTTACACCCATTTCACATATACAAACATCTTATATAGTACATATGTCTATAATTAATAGTTTTTTTTTTTTTCATTTTAAGATTCATAGTATAGGGTTTATGGTTTAGAGTTTACAATTTCTTCATTTTTCTTTAATAATCATATATCTTATTTATATTATATTCTAGGTTAATTATGTGTAGATCACAAAATGAAGAAATGTATCATTTTACCTATATGATATTTTTCATAAAAAAAAGAAAATTGCATAATTATTGAAAATTGATTGAAAAATGTTATTGTAAATCATGCCAATTGTTTCGGAGTGAATTCTATGGGGAAGGATCATACCAAACACGGAGGACCTCATCTCCTAGACCCGTTACCTGTAAGTCATGAGTAAACGACACTAGAGGGAAGACTGGGTGCGCCAGCCTTTGACCCTCCAATGCCTAAGTCAACCATGGTAATAGAGATAATATGTGAATAGGATGGAGATAGAGGCTTACCAAAAATGAGTCCTTAAGAGGGATATTTATAGAGGTAGGGTGAGTCTACCATAAAAGTACTATTTTGCCCTTATAAGAGCCTATTACTAATATTCCTTTAGACAAGTGTGTAGGTTCCTTGTCTGATAAGGACCTCTCTAGCCTAAGATGCTTTTTGGCTACTGGATAATGAGTTGTTTCCCGGACGAGAAGATGGTTCCCAGCACAAGAAGATGGTTTGCACCTTGTGTTAACAGTGTTAGAAAAAAATCATTATCAACTTATTTAAAACAACATCAATTAGGTGTTTATATGTTATAATTGAATGGTGTCAATTGTATAAAATTTAGAAAAAAACAGTATTATAATTCATACATTTTTTATGTCTATCCAAAAAATATTAGGTTAGATTTTATTTAAAACGTTAAAAATTAGATGCATATAAAATCCTCCATATTTTGTATGTTCTAGAATTTAACTGTGTATCTTGTGATGCGCGTACTGAAGGAGAAAATAAAACGAGATATTAGCTACATGCTGTAGGTATGGGACTACCTCGCTCTCTGCAATCACATGCTTATTTGCATTTGCTTTGCACATAAGAAATTGGTCGGCAATCCGCTATCGTAACTATTTGGAAATTGAGATTTCGTACGTATCGAACTAAACAGTCTAAACTACATGCTTTGCAGTAACAAGGCACTCGGGATGTGGTGGTGCATGAAACATTTCGGCTCTTGGAATTTGTGGGTTTTCTGGGTTTCTTCTCTTCTTTCTCCGGCGACCGTGTTCTTGGGGGTTCTGGTTGACATTGGAGCTCCGACGAGGCTAGAGACTAAGGGCTGAGGCAGAGGAGGTTCTTGTTGAAGGGTGTAGGCAGGGAGGTGCTGTTTGGTGGAGGCAGGACTTAGGAGTACTCGGAGCTCCTGCCAGTCGAGTTTGAGGTTGTTGGAGCTGCTGGAATCTTAAGGTTAGGGAGCAGAGGCAGAGGTCTGGTGTTTTCTGCCTCGGATTGGTTTCGAAGGTAATGATTGTTTCCTAAGGCTACTGTATTGTTGTTAATGCTGCTGGGTTGTTGGATTAATTTGTTGTTTTTGTTGAACATGTCGAGAACTTGGTGATTCGTAGAAAACAGGGAAACTCTGCCGAAAAGTCGACAGGAATCCGGCATGAGGTTCCGGCAAGTCGACAGGAATCCGGCATGAGGTTCCGGCAAGTCACCGGAATCCGGCAAAGCAACAGTTTTCCAGTAAAGTGCCGAAGAGGTAGACATTGATTCCTTCGTTAAGCTATAAGTCCTAAAGTTTCTGTTAATTCGTAAATCGAGTATTTGAGGAAAACTTACCGTAAATGGGAGGTTTCCCTTTTTGGAAGGTTTCTATTTATGGAAAGTTGACATTGGAATTGGAAATTAGAAGTAAGGCTAGTGAAAAGGTGAAATTCAAGTTAATGGGATCGGAGATTTAGTGAAGCTTGAAAATTATAAGTTTTTGTGACAACTTGGTTGAGAGGAAGATAATATCTACAATTAACGAAAAATGTCAAGTTAATCATTGTAGATAATTTGGATAAAGGGCATTACGATTTATCGACTCATAATTAGTATTTCTGTTTGAACTGTAGTTTGGGTGTCTATAGTAATTCAACAAAATTACTATGTGATAACCTATCGCCAAATGAAATAGTAAGACAAGTTGTGTTACGGTTTTGGTAATCGGAAACTAAATTTCGAGTCGATAATCGGAAATAAGCGTATTGTTGAAAAAGTTGTTAAGAAGAAAGGAATTTGATCAACTCTTGGTAAAATAGGATTTCCTAGTCAAACTAGGAAAAGTTAAGTCAACGGTTTCTAAAGACTAATAAATTGGATTAATTATACAGTCTCTGGTCGAACGTGAGGCGGGCTCGACCACGTGGTTAGTTCGAGGTTTTCGCTCGAAGGGCATTCCGAGCAGTGAGGAGGACGCATTAAGTAATGTGAGTGGACCTTTGTTTTAAATTAACGCATGACCTGTTTTTTTATGCTAAACATGTTTTTATTAATTTAACGAGCCGGTGGGGCCAGGAAGGTGGGTTGCTCCCCTTCCGTAAGCCCCTATGTTATATCGGCTGAAATCTTTATTATATTGATTAAGTTGGAATGCAATTTTTTATGGCCATAGTTTTGAGGACGGTCGGGGAACCGTGCCTTATGCATGAGATGCATGTTTTAATATACGGGGGAGGAGTCATATAATAATGACTTTTTGTCTTTGCTTGGTTTCATCACCATGGATGGTCGTTATATACATATTTTATCCTTGCTAGCTAGCCATACGAGCCCCCCACTTTAGAAGTGAAGGGGCAATAGTAGCCTTATTTGGCTTCGACTCTAGCCTGAGAGCCTCATTGTCATGGTGGAATCTCTCTGCCATGAAGGGTCGTTCATTACTTAGTAGCCTCCGGAAGGCTCCGACCATAGTCTGGGAGACTCTCCGTCATGGTGAAACCTCTTTCCCTATTTTTTACTGTTGATTTTTCAAGCCAATGAGATTGACATTTAACGATTTGGTCTCCGGAACGATGATTTGAGATTCTTTCCCGACGAGGCATGCATATGGATTTTCTGGAAATTTAAAGGGAGAACATAAACTGGTTACTTTTCACACGCCTAGATATTCTTTTTGTCCACTCACTCTGACGTTGTGTTTTTAAATGTTTTCTCCTGGACCCTTCGTTTTCAAATGCCCAGTGTTGCAGGGTTGCTGAGAGGAGGTCATGCGTATTGAAGACGAGGCATAGTCAAATCATCATGCTGTCACTATTTAGTGTTTTTAGGTTTTGCTTCCACGTAGAATGCTTTGAATACCCTAGAATAGTGTTTAGTTGTTATCGTTTGTGGAAGTGTTTCGTCGGTTAGCCGGTAGATTTTTTCATTTTAAAGGGGGGTTTTTGGTAAAAATTTCCTTTGAGGTGGACTCCGCAGGGTTTACTTCGGGTTAAAAAAAGGTTAACCCAGGGTGGGTCCTGACATCTACACCCAGCAGAGTGTCACAGTGACTTTTCTCAGTTCTTCACCCATTTTTTCTCCCTTCCTCTTTAACATCAGAACCTCAGCAACATCATAAAAACACAAACAAGCTCAAAAACTCAGCAATTGGTCGAAGAACACCAAAAACCAGAAAAGACACCACTGCAGCAATTTCGAGTTAAGAGGGAGAGAAGCTTACTAGACGCTAGGGGGCGACGAACAAGGTCACTAGAAGCTCAAGGAACTTGCCTGAACTCAGGAACTGGCCCTCCGGCAAGTCGCCGTCGAAAACCCAGAAAACAGTGAAATTGAGATTTCAGATTTAGAGCTCAAATCGAAGGTTTAAGGACAAGAAAAGGAAGAAGAAGAGTGGAGCATAACCATACCAGTCACGTGCCCTAACGCCTCTTGGTTCGCAGGAATTACGCCGTTGACCACCGTGTCAGTGGAGCTCGATCTCTCTTCTCGGTGGACGTCTGGAAGCTTCGATGATAGGGTTAGATAGAGGAGAAAGAGGGGAATGTTTTAAGGGTGGTGCACCGTCGATCAGTGGCTGCACGCGGCCGAGTGTCTCTGCAGAGCTCATCAGAGACGAGAGCTCGGGTTGACCGAGTTGGGAGGCTTTGACCGAGTTAAACCTCCCTTCTCTATTTAAAAGGAAATGGACGGCTGAGATTTAATCTGGAGAAGATCCAATGGTCCAGATTTAAAGAAGGTAAAAAGGTATATGTTTAAATGGTAAAACTGTTTTATCGGAGTAGTAATTAAAAATTACCAGAAACTTCAAAAATTCGTAGAAAATAAACGAAAGCTCCGAAAAATATTCTAAAAATACCGGGAGACTCGAAAATGAGGAATTAAAAAAAAACTAAAAAATGAACGTAGTCGTTCACTCGCGAAGTTACCGAGCATGACTTAAACCTCAGTAACTCGTCATTAACCACGATAAGAACATGCGGGGTCTCACATTCATGATCAACAACAGCAACTCCTTGGTGAAGTTCTGATGGTTCCTAATAATCATGACGACTTCAGGTAAACGATCATGACCATGAATCTTATTTCATGTCTACTTAAGAGAATCATATCGTTATTGAGGAAAATAACACTATGGCTTCATGTTTTACTCGATGGTTATCTAGTGATGAGGAACATCAACAATTACAACAAGAAGTCGAACCTAACAATATGTGAAGATGGTGGTGTTGGGGAGGCAATTTGGAGGTGGGGCAACTGGTGAAGATGGTGGTGGAGATGCTACAGCCGGTGGTGATTATGGTACAGGCGGAGAGAGAGTTTGATTTGGTGAGAGATGAAGATCGAGAAAGAGAGAGGAGAGATCAGGAGGAGAGAGAAGAGGAGAGAAAGGGAGGATAGAGATGGAAATCGAGAAAAAGAGATAGAGGAGGTTATTTTTGTCATTTTGCTTTTTTAGTTGGGTCTCATCACGGCCACGTTAGCAAATAGACGACGTCTTGACTAAAATTGGTCTCGGACCCTTCGTTGATAACGAAAATGGAGTTCAGATACCACATTGATATTTTTTAAAGTATGAGTACCAGTATGACCGGGACACATAAGTTCGGGTACCGGACATGCAATTTACTCTAAAATTTAACATGAATCTAAAGTGTTTGACATGATTTCAGACCTAAGAGGACAGAATGTTATATACTGTGAAAGTGACAAGGTTCTGGTTAATTCGAGCAAAAATTTCTAACGGTGAATGAATCGTTAGGTGGGTTAAATAATTAAGTAGGGATTGTGCAACCCTAGGGTGAAAGACCCAAATTCCCTAGTGAAAATACGAGGTTTTGGGTCTTCACAAATTCATTAAATAACTAAAACCAAGTATAGTAGAAATTCTTACATTATATAACAGTTTCTGAGAGAACAATCAAAATATAACAAGTCTGGGACTTTAAATAATAATGTTAATATTATTTTCTATTTTAAAATATATATATATATAATATCGGGTAATATTTATATATGTAATTTTCTATTTTTTATTTAATATATATATATATATATATAATATCGGTTTCGGTTTCCAAACATCGGAAACCAAAACCAAACCAAACACTTCGGTTTTTTGGTATTTTCAGTGCGGTTTAGTGTGGTTGTTTTTCTCAGTTTTTTTTTTTTCAGTTACGGTTCGATTTCGGTGCGGTTATTTTTCAGTTTTCGGTTTTGAATTCCCAGTCCTAGACTCTGTGTTAGACTTTAGTTAGTGGCAGATATTGGGCGGGAAAATGGGCACAACTGATGTGTTTCTTAATTAACCTATAATATCCTGTAAATAATGTGATGAACTAATTACACAATTCATAGTTCATACATGACGGGAAAACATGGTTTTTAAGAAAGAGTCGCGTTTCCATGCCATGATCACCTTAGTATATTCTGCAAATATAAAAGGAAAAAAGAAAATTATTGCAAGATTATATATTAGCTATAATGATTATATATGTTTTATGAAATTGATCGAAGATAAAATAAAAAAATTGTGATTCCTTCCTTGTACGAGTACGAGATGACATCTAGATATTTCATGACACAAATCCAGGCATATCATTAATTTTCCGAAAAAGGAGGTCTATACAATCAAACCATTAATTGAATTGTATATTTTTTTTGAATCATATTAATTGATTTGTTGGTTTGCTTGCACAGAAAGAAATAATTCTTGTTTGTATTAATTTGTAAAAAAAAAATATTTAATCAGGCTGAGTAAATATACCTTATATATACATACATATATATGATGTGCATGATATAGTAATATACCCGGAAAAGATTTGATCCCAACATATATGATGATGTGTTACTTGTATGGATTTTTGGGGGGAGGAGCCATGTGTAGTTTTACGAGCAGCTATGTCTCTATGCGTAGAGAAATAGCGCGAGTGACGAGAGAGATCGATGACAAGGTGGAAGTCATTCGCCGTACCTGGAGGTAGGAAGGATCGATACTCTGATCTTGTTTCGTAATATGTCTGCTTCTTGTTTAATTTCTTTTTAGATTCTTCGGGTATTAATTTTCTCTTGATTGTCCATGGTTATTCTACAACCTACAATATCTACAATTATGATGAAATTTGTACAAGAAATTTTATGGCATTGTCTTTTCCTCGACCACTGTATAAAAGTAGTGAACGGCCCGATGATTGCACATACTATTATTAGTGTTTCTCTAAGTATGGCATGATATGATATATTGAACGTACTATATAATTTTACACGGCTGACTAGTTGACCTAGTATATATATGTCTCCACAGTTGTGAAGAATTTCGTCAACTTGTTCGTGAAGAGAAACCCGTCTTCCTGAAACGATATGATCATTGGAGAAATTTCAAGTACTTCTGGTGCGTAAATCTTATATGAATCTACTTTTTTGATTTGTAGTTTATGTATCTCTTTGATTTTTCTTCTTCTGAAATTGGATTTTTCAGTTTCTATGACCAGTTTTTAATTATATTGTTAATTTCTTCCCAGCTTGGAAGATTCAATGTGTGTGGATCTAAAGAATGATATGATTTTCTATTCGTCTATTTTGGGGGTGATGTATCTGGTTTGCAGGGTAGCGGTGATCCTCTGACAATTATTTATTATTTGTCTATTTGGTAATCTACCAACAATAGGGTTGTTAACATATTTATCAGTTTTTCTGGTGGAACGACTGCAGATTGAAGACTCCGGAACAGTTTCTTGACGCTATTTTGGACACTTTATTTATAGTGAAACTTTTTTTTTTGATTGAGTATTTATAGTGAAACTTATATATAAAGTTTTGTTTTTATTGCAATCCTCCAATGAAATTTGTAAACTAAAATTTCATAAAAACGCTTTGATACACTTGTAGCCACATTCCGCTTACCTAGTTATACTTTGGTAACTGACATTATTGAAAATGTTTTGAGCTATCGACCTTGGTTTGGTTAATATATAGAATGGTATAGAAACTTGATCTCGTTCATTTGAAATAGAAGACCAGTGATGGTCATATATTTGTGGGTTTATTGATATTGCAAGATTGATTCTGGTTCTGACAACGCCAAACCTGATTAAGGTAGGTTATTTAACCTAGAGTAACACTGGGTAAAAAGATTCATCCTTCTTAACGGCAAGCATATTAGGCGGTACATGCCTGATTGCATGTATATGTACATACGGTGAAGATATGCATCTTCTCACATTTCACAAGCATCAATTAGTAATCATACTATATCACTTTCTGTTTTTGATTTGAGAACTAGATTCACACTATCATTTTCATTTCCCTTTTGTGTTGGTTCTTCTACTCAAATGAAAGCTCTGTTCTACTCGAAGGAAAGCATTTTAATGATATACAGAGGGTATGCATTTGTTCGTTCCCATGAAGTAATCATCAATGTAAAGCCTTACGTTTGTGCATCTTCACATTTTTAGCATTTAAATGAGAGTATTAGATGCTTACCGATTTAATATGATCAGTAGAACAGTTCACTTCAAAGGTATCTTAATTGACTTAAACCAGTAAGCATATGTTATCATCTAGCATATTACTATACCCAAAATCAACCACAACATAAATCATAACCCCTAGCTAGGCTAATACCTCTAGCTAATACCGGACTCTAATGGTGGGAATCGGTGTGTATGGTACGGTTTATAGCTAATACCGGATACCAAATCGATCTTTTTTTGGTTTGGTTTTTAAAATTTAAAAAAAAAACCGATTGTGTTCGGTTTTTTCGGTTTAGGTTATATCTCTGGTTTTTTTTTTAATTTTTTTTATTTCGATTAACTTGCAAGAAAATCTGAAATTAAATAACTAAAAACAAATATAGTAGAAAGTCTTACATTATATAACAGTTTCTGAGATAACAATCAAAATATAACAAGTCTGGGACATCAAATAATAATATTAATATTATTTTCTATTTTAAAAAATATATATAATATCGGGTAATATTTATATATGTAATTTTCTATTTTTTATTTAATATATATATATAATATCGGTTACGGTTTCCAAACATCGAAAACAAAAACCAAACCAAACACTTCGGTTTTTCAGTTTTTTTTTTCAGTGCGGTTTAGTGTGGTTTTTTTTTCAGTTACAGTTCGATTTCAATGCGGTTATTTTTCAGTTTTCGGTTTTCAATTCCCAGTACTAGACTCTATGTGTTAGACTTTAGTTAGTGGCAGATATTGGGCAGGAAAATGGGCACAACTGATGTGTTTCTTAATTAACCTATAATATCCTGTAAATAATGTGATTAACTAATTACACAATTCATAGTTCATACATGACGAGAAAACATGGTTTTTAAGAAAGAGTCGCGTTTCCATGCCATGATCACCTTAGTATATTCTGCAAATATAAAAGGAAAAAAGAAAATTATTGCAAGATTATATATTAGCTATAATGATTATATATGTTTTATGAAATTGATCGAAGATAAAATAAAAAATTGTGATTCCTTCCTTGTACGAGTACGCGATGACATCGATCTAGATATTTCATGACACAAATCCAGGCATATCATTAATTTTCCGAAAAAGGAGGTCTATACAATCAAACCATTAATTGAATTGTATATTTTTTTGAATCATATTAATTGATTTGTTGGTTTGCTTGCACAGAAAGAAATAATTCTTGTAAAAAAAAATATTTAATCAGGCTGAGTAAATATACCTTATATATACATACATATATATGATGTGCATGATATAGTAATATACACGGAAAAGATATGAGGTAGGAAGGATCGATACTCCGATCTTGTTTCGTAATATGTCTGCTTCTTGTTTAATTTCTTTTTAGATTCTTCGGGTATTAATTTTCTCTTGATTGTCCATGGTTATTCTACAACCTACAATATCTACAATTATGATGAAATTTGTACAAGAAATTTTGTGGCATTGTCTTTTCCTCGACCACTGTATAAAAGTAGTGAACGGCCCGATGATTGCACATACTATTATTAGTGTTTCTCTACGTATGGCATGATATGATATATTGAACGTACTATATAATTTTACACGGCTGACTAGTTGACCTAGTATATATATGTCTCCACAGTTGTGAAGAATTTCGTCAACTTGTTCGTGAAGGGAACCCGTCTTCCTGAAATGATATGATCATTGGAGAAACTTCAAGTACTTTTGGTGCGTAAATCTTATATAAATCTTCTTTTTTGATTTGTAGTTTATTCATCTCTTTGATTTTTCTTCTTCTGAAATTACATTTTACAGTTTCTATGACTAGTTTCTAATTATATTGTTAATTTCTTCCCAGCTTGGAAGATTCAAAGTGTGTGGATCTAAAGAATGAAATGATTTTCTATTCGACTATTTTCGGGTTGATCTATCTGGTTTGCAGGATAGCAGGTGATCCTCTGACAATTATTTATTATTTGTCTATTTGGTAATCTACCAACAATAGGGTTGTTAACATATTTATCAGTTTTCTGGTGTAACGATTGCAGATTGAAGACTCCGGAACAGTTTCTTGATGCTATTTTGGACACTTTATTTATAGTGAAACTTATATATAAAGTTTTGTTTTTATTACAATCCTCTAACGAAATTTGTAAACTAAAATTTGGTTAATAATTAAAATATAGTTTACTAATATATATATATATATAGAGGATTTGAAGTGGACGTCTGCACTCCCCATTAAACTGCGGACGTCGTCCGTTCTCCTCCGTACGAGACCACACCAGCGACATCCCAGCAGTTTCTGGTCATTCTTAGACTCATCGACGACGAGTTTTTTGGCCGGATTGAAGCTCTCGACGCAAAACACCATGCTTGATCAATGTTGGCCGTAAACTCTTCATCGACGAGTCCAGGAATAACTAGAAGCTATTGGGATGCCGCCTGTGTCATCACATGTGGAGGAAAGTCATCGTCGAACCGAGGAGAACGGACGACGAAGTCCGCAGTCTAAGAGGGAGTGCGGATGTCCGCTCCACATCATCCCTCTATATATATATATGATTCTAACTCAACCTAATGGGTAGTGTACTGCGGGACTTCATATATAACATTTTACCCTAATTTTCCTACAACCATAATACATGTAATTTCACTATATCGTATAAAAGTGTCATCACTTAATGATAGCACGTGAAAAATATGTTGTGCGCGTTTGTAATAATGATCATATTGTGAGAATGATATATTGTGCATGATTGTAATATGATGATCATATAACCTACAACATTGTCATGACTCAGTACGTAATACATAGATATGACAAAAATGTAATGATGTGCAAGTGAGATGTCGTCATCTAGATTCCTAAAATCTTACTTCCTCTGCCCCCTACGACTTGGTGCATATTTTACAGCTGCCACCATCGCCGTAACAGCTTTGGTGCAGTGTGTGTACTTATTCCTCCTTCCGGCCGGCCGGTACCCCTTTTTGACATCCAAAAATATGTATTATCCAACAGCTCCGGCTCCTATGTATTAAGCACCATCACCCCCGCCGCCTGTGCAGTTTTACGCACCACCCACACCACCATTGCCACCACTGGAAAAGCGATACTCTCCGTGGCTTTTGCCAATTATTTGCTTGGTTAATGTCGGCATGTTTGTGTACGAAATGTACAGGAACAATTGTCCATCACTCCATCTAGAACCCCAAAGCATAAGTGTATTTTAGGTGATGTTTTTGGCAGGTTTTCATTCGAACCCTTCGAGCAAGTTCATTGGATTGGTCCTACTGCGGAAACTTCAGGAATTTTCAGCTCTGGTCTCGCTCAATATTTCTACTGTGTTCCTTTCTGTTTATTCTATTTGCCTGGTATTTGCACCCATAATCGAGATGGTTTTGAATTAGGTAGAATCAGTTTTACATGTAATGACTTCCATCAGTTGTTTTGGAAGAGGAGACGGAGGTTGGAAATTGATGAGCTAGTATGAAAATTCAATTACATAATCTAAAATCAATAGGTGAGACGTGAGATAAAGAATTTGAACTAAACCGTTGAATTTTAAATTTAATTGGGAAGTGATCATGAAACTTTTGGCTTACAACTAGAAAATGGATCAAAATCCAATGACCATCCACAATCGAATCCCAAACATGAAAACATATCAATTTGTCTATTTGCATATTAATTGTGCTTCTCAAGGAACTAAGCATAAATGGGAAAAGATTACAGTTTATTTAGGATTCAATTAGAAGTTGCTTCTTATAATTCGTGGCATTGCTTATGATTAGGATGATGATAAAGCTAGTGGTGCTTGCAGTTGGTTAAATTAGGAAAATAATGTTAGGGTTGCATCCTTGATATCGTAAGTGGTGCATGGTCAAGCCTGGCGCCTTTTCACTAGCATGTGGCTACATGGTGGAGTCATTCATTTGCTTTCGACACGATCAGTCTTAATTTCATCGGATACCGACTTGAGCGCGACTTTGGATATCGTAAGAGCTAGCTAGAGACTCATTTATCCAGTTTGTGTGTCCGTTAATGTGTAGTTCAATATGCTAAATAATTCCTGTGATTACTTGCTGTTTCGTCATGGCTGCAAATAGATTCGGGCTTGTGTATCTGCTTTCTGGGGTGGGCGGAGGCGTAGCGTCTTGTATTCGGATTGTTCAAGAAAATATGCGAGTGACTGTTAGCTGGGGCATCTGTACATGGCAATTTTAAGAATGTGGAGCCTCCCTTTCTGAGTTGATCACAAACTGGACAACCTATGATAATACGATTCTGGATATCGTATGAATAACTCAGTTTGTGTGTGTTTCTGTAACATCCCGTAGGCTCTTAAGAAGTACGAACAAGACACAATCATGTACAAGAGGAAGATACAAGATGTATAGCGGTTTACCATGCCTTGGAGGGCATGTCTACGTCCACTTTGAATCCACTATCATAGCCAAGATGATGTTACAAGAGTTCTCCAAGTGAGAAAGGATTCTTTCTACATAAGGGAACCTTTCTTAGCTCACAATCAATATTTCTGATGTGGGACTAATTACACATATCTCTTATCATGGTGCGTTCTTATGGAACCACTACCAGAACAGAGTGTTTGGGCGACGAAGCAATTTCGTTGTCCTGTTAAAAAATTTCGTCGCCCAAGATCTTAGGGGACGAAGCGCCGTCGTAAGAAGTCCGTCGCCTAAGATCTTAGGCGACGAAAGAAATCTCTGTCGTCGCCCAAGAGTGTTAAGTTAAGGCGACGACACACATTTCGGTGCCTAAACAACCGTCGTCGCTTAAGAGACTTGTCTTAGGCGACGAAACTAGCGTAGTCGTCTAAGAGCGAGACTCTTAAGCGACGAAACTAGCGTCGTCGCCTAAGAGTGAGACTCTTAAGCGACTATTTAGACTCTTAAGCGACGAACAATTTTTCGTCGCTTAAGAGTCTAAATCTTAGGCGACGACGCTAGTTTCGTCGCCTAAGAGTTCTACCATGGGCGACGATACGTGTATATTCGTCGCCTTATATTCTTTAGAAGAAAAATTGAAAATTCTCTTAAGCGACGAAGTGGTATATTTCGTCGCCTAAGTGATCTTAAGACGTACGACGAAATGGTACAAAAGTCGCCGCCTAAACCTCTCTTAGGCGACGAAAAATACCATATTTCGTCGCATGAAGTATTTTCTGTATTTTTTTATTTAGTTTTGTAAATTTTTATAAAATATAAATAACAACACAAAAAATTTCAAGAACAAAACAACAAATTATCTAAATTGTTCATAAACGTACAAATATATAAATTTAGTTCAAAGTAAATTCAATATCATCTAAATCGATCATGAAATCCGATTCTTGTGGTTTCCGAAGCTGAGGACGTTCCGGCGGCGGAGGCAGATCGAATAGGACGCATCGGCATGGGAGGAGGAATTTGTCCTGTTGACTGAGCATATAGACAGTTCTGAAAGCACTGCCCCAACTGCATCTGATGGTTTTCCTGGGCTGCATTACGCGCTTCATTATACTGCTCTCGGGCATCTTCATAGGCACTCTTGGCGTTTTCATAGGCATTTAGGGTTGATGTGAAGGCTTTTCTGGCAGCCTCCTGTCGCTCCTGCCGTTGTAGTCTTTGCTGCAGCCTCTCAACTTCTGACTGTAGTTGCACGTTACTGCTTGAGGCTCCCTTCTTTCCTCTTTTAATTTGCTTCAGCTTTTGGTTTCCAACGCTGCCCATACCCCGACAGTAGAAGTTGTTTGCACGGTGTGGGAAAACCGTGTCCATAATCCTAACCCTGATGAGTGGATCTGATCGGTCGATCCGGGACATGGCTTCAGATAAATCCTCCTCATGCATTTCCGGCCATGTCTCCTACACGTAATCACGCATCACATCGGACTCCGCCGACCTCATCTTCTCTTAATTGAAAATATTAGAAACAAATTATTAATTAACATTAAATAATACATATAAGTAAAATTAAAAATTATATGTATGAGATAACTTACAAAATCCTCCTCGGAATTAGGATACGCCTTATGGAACGTTCCCACGAACGGGTTAGCCTCCGGATTGTCCCTCATCACCTCCTCCATGATGCAAGCAAACGGTTTTGAACCGGCATGATGGTTGGTCGTGTTGTGTTACCGGTTTGCAGCGTTCTTCTGAGAGACGGCCTTGAAAGAAAAAAAATTAACCGTTAGTAAAATATTTATTTAATACGTAATTTTTTTAATAATTAAGTATGGCCTCGATAACTAATTAAGTAATTTATTTTTTATCTACCTTTTTATGAGGGTTGTTGAATTCGACCGTCAGAAGCCAACACCACTCGTGCTCCCTGTATTGGAACTCAAGAGGGGTACCCAACCGGCCGTTCCCGTGCGCTTTCCAGTGGTCCCTCAGCTTATGCTTCCACTCCCTAAAACTACATATACGACATCAAATATTAGATATATATTTAATATAACATATAATGTACGACAAAATTTTCCCAACGTACGTACCTTTGGGAATGTTTTTCTTTCAGCCATGGCCTCATCAACTCTTTAGACCCCTCGGGAAACTCAAAATATAACTACATTTAACCGTTTGTTAGTCTATTTTCTCAAAAAGTCAACAACTTCATCACATAATATTATTATTGAGACTTTTTTAAAACTCATCGACATATCGTTATCGAGCTGGGTCTTCACAGAATCCGGGACGTCTTTCCATTCTCCCCACAACATAGGGCATTTAGCCATAATCATGGGTCTCGTGGCGCTGACGTACATGTTACCCACGCTTTCTGATTCCGGTTCGCCATTCGGACCAACCCGGATTAAGACATTCCCTGATTTTTTGACTAGCTTCTCCAGGGCCTTGCTGTTAACGATGTCTCTCTTATTCTTCGTCGGTTTGTCCCTGACGGCACCTATGACATAATAAACCAAATTTAATATTAAAATCCATCATTAAATATAATAATTCAAAAAGCCTTGTAAATTTATTTACCTGAGGGTGATGCGGCGGAGTCGACGGATTCTACCGATGTCAACGCCGATTCCTTGCACCTGACGAGATGAAGAGGTCCATCAAAAGGCGTGTAAAAGTACGCATCTTGAACAGTCAGGTTCGGGGGGAACGATAATATATTCCACTCCGCATCAACGATCGGTATGGCCGATACCGTCAACGGAAGCCATATAGTGGCCGGTACCTGTGGCACCGATGACCCATCACCCGAAACAGAAGAAGGAGTAGACACCTCTACAACGGATGGAGTGGGCCTCCGCGAAATCGAAGGCCTATGGAGTGCAGACGGGAAATTGTCTTGCTGCCCTGAAGAGATGGAAATGCTTGGCCGCCTCTGCCCCTCTAGAAGAGTCGCACATTTGGCAGACATGGTGCCCTGAAACATCTTTTTTGGAGGTTTGCTTGCAGTTCTCTCAGATGAATCGGACGCTTGGTCCTTCGAACCCTTCTTGCTTGACCGAAACCTCCTCAACATCCTGTTTAAAATAAAAATTTCAATCAATATTCCACAAATATACCACAAATATAATTTTAATTTACCACACAATTATCATTATTTATCAAATATTAACCACAAAATTACCACAAATATTCCACAACATTATCACATTTTTTCACAACATTATCACAATCATTCCACAACATTATCACAATTTACAAAAAATAATTCACAATTTTCACAAATTTTCCACAACATTTTCACAATTTTCACAAATTCACAATTATAAGATTTTTTCCACTAATTTTTCACAATTATCACATTTTTTCCACAACATTATCACAATTTACATAAAATAATTCACAATTTTCACAAATTTTCCTCAACATTATCACAATTTTCACAAATTCACAATTATCACAATTTTCCACTAATTTTCCACAATTATCACATTTTTCCCCAACATTATCACAATTATTCCACAACATTATCACAATTTACAAAAAATAATTCATAATTTTCACAAATTTTCAACAAAATTATCACAAAAAAATACACAAATCTTCGAATTCAAAAGTAGGAGGAGGAGGGAGGGAGGCTAAGGGGGACACGGCGGTACTGCGGCATGTCGGAGGAGAGGGAGAGTAAGAGGGAGGCGGAGGAGAGGGATCAGAGAGAGTTAGGGATACATCCAAGTGAAGTGTACTGGACCGGTAAACAACAGTTGCTCGAGAAGATTGATCATCAGGTAAGGCATGTTATCAAAAAAATTTGGAGGAAATATCCTCTCAAATTTACATGTCCTCTTTCATTTTCCGGAGGTCAGATTTTTTCACTTCCTGTGTGCATAACTTCTGTAGGAATCTTGCCAACGCTACTAACGGCTTCACCACCTGACGAGAGCCACAAACCACAAATTACCATCAAATCCAACACAAATTTTTTAACTAACCAATTGACCATTAAATTTTAACAAATTTAGCTTTAAAAATTAAAAAATTTCCTGACTACTGAGGAACGGTCGAATGAAAACAGGGATGAGACGTTGTAGCAAGATATGATAGTCATGACTCTTCAAGCCGTACATCTTATTGTCCCGAAATTTCACACAGTTAGCTATATTTCCTGCATAGCCTGAAGGATACCTCACACAAGTCAACCACCTGAAGATTTGGTTCTTCTGATCAGGCTTCACGGTGTAAGGAGCTTGAGGCATCTTTTTCTGCCCCTGTTTCAACCACATATGTTTTCTTATCTTCATTTTCTCAAGACTAATGCGTGCCTTAGGACCGTCTTTCGTCTTCCCCTCCAAGTTGAGCAATGTACCCATCACACTGTCGCAAACATTCTTCTCTATGTGCATCACATCTAGGTAGTGTCTGATCAATAACTTACTCCATAACGGGAGTTCCAAAAATATGCTCTTATGTGTCTAGAATTTGTACCTGTCGGGTCTTTCAGGTATTGAGTCCACAATGTCGAGATGATTGCTGAGCCACCTAAAATCATACTCAATAAGCACTGCTAAAATCTCTTCCACCGTCCATCTATGCGGCTTCACACCCATTTCTACGGTCTCATCAAATGCCCCGGTATCTTTCCGCCATGGGTGATTATGTAGAAGGCGAGTATGGTGACCCATCCGGACTATCTTATTGCAATGATTGCTGCTCCCATCCTCGCTAAGGCACTCTGGACAAGCCTTGTATCATTTAACAACGCTGCCCGACAACATCCCACGTGCAGGAAAATCACTGATGGTACCAACAGCCAGGACATGCATTTGGAGCATCTCCTTCTTGTAGGAGTCATAAGTGGGATGACCAACCTTCTAAAGGAACTTACACTCTTCAATCATCGGTCTCATATACAAATCGAGACACTTCTCTGGATAACCGGGCCCCGGAATCAACAAGGTCAACATGTTGTATTCTTTCTTCATGCACATCCATGTAGGAAGGTTGTAAGGTACCAAAATCATCGGCCATATACTGTATTGAAGACTCATGTTGCCAAAAAGGTTGAACCCGTCGGATGACAGCCCAAGCCTCACATTTCAGACATCCGACGCAAAATGAGGAAACTCCATTTCTATATGCTTCCAAGCCTCCCTGTCAGCAAGGTGTACCATGGTGTCTTCGTCATGCAATTCCCTCTCAGCGTGTCATCTCATAGCTTTGGCTGTGCGTAAAGACATGTACAACCGCTCCAGCCTATCCCTCAACGGGAAATACCGAAGTACCTTCATAGGTTTCCTGTTGTCTGCAGGAGTCCGCTTATACCTGTCGGTCCCACATACCAGACAATGATGAAGGCCTTCAAGGTCATTCTCATCTGCATCTTTACCCCTGAACAGAATGCAGTCATATCTGCATGCATGGATCTTGATGTAGGAAAGCCCGAGATCTTTCAGGACACGACGGGCCTTATGATGAGTGGTGGGATGACGATGACCGTCGGGCAACAACGAAGCAGCGTAGTGTAGATACCTAGCAACAGCCTTCATAGTCGATTTTTTCTCAACTTTGATCTGCATCACCTCCATCACACACTCAAGAACGGTCTTCTTAGAACCGGGGTACAGAGGGGTCTGTTAGAAAGCAAGCAGTTTGTTGTACTTGTCAATACCAACAGTGTTGACAGCTCTAGGGACGGCCTGCACCGACGCCTCAGGAATATACTGTCCTTGAGCGCATACACCATTATCATGAGGAAACATGTCGTTGATGAAGACCGTTGTTGGATCGTTTGATGAACCGCCCCTCTCAGAAAACTGTCCATGATCATGCAGACACCCTGATGATGTTTCACCGTGATATATCCAACATGTGTAACTGTCCCAGGATCTGTTATTCTTCAGGTGCTCCCATACTGTCTCCATCGAAAATCGATGCATCTCGCTGTGACACTGACATCTCTTGCACGGGCAATAAAAAAGTGTACTCCCGCCAGCATTGTCCAACGCATATTGTACAAAACTTAAAACTCCTTTAGCATAATCACGTAATTCCAGTAAAGTCTCGGTGCCAATAGTTGCAGTCAATATAATTTAGGGGTTTCACTTACAGTATTGACCGTCTGGATCAAGCCCTTAAATTTTTCGGAACAAGTTGAATTATTTACCATAGTCATATTTCGACATAATGATCATATCAGAAGGTCGGATTTTCGGTTGTGAAGTTTGATCATCAGATTTACAACATGCCTACTATTTACCATTATTTATCCCTATGAGGAGCCTTATCATCGAGGGGTAAATGTCTCAAAATTTTTAAATGGACAGTTGCGTCTCATCATGGTGAGAGTTTGTTGTGTTGAAGGTTCGAACAAAATACCTCTTATAGATGCAGATATAGGCATTTTTGTGTGTTAAGTGGTTAGAAAAACTGTATTTTGAAGCCATAAACGAACTCGGAAGGCCAAAAAAGCTCGTATATCATTGCAAAGCAATATGATTGACTCGTATGGCCGTTTTGCTTCCAGATTAGTATCACAGTAGTTAATCGGACACTGAAATATCCGTAGTGCAATTTTGTAAGTAAAAGGTACTTTAGCCGACGAAATACCCTAATTTTGTCGGCTAAACTTTTAAAATTTCGTCGGCTTAAGTTTACGGACTATAGCTGACGAAAAAATTAATTTAGCCGACGAAATTTAACTTAGCCGACAAAATATTTTTTTCGTCGGCTAAAATGAACTTTAGCCGACGAAAAATTAATTCGTCGGCCTGTTTTTTTTTCGTCGGCTAAAGCTCTTCTTCTTCTTGTAGTGGTTTTACATCTTAATATTTATATATGCACTATGATATTTCTTCATTACACTGAAAGTTAAGATTTCGGAGGTTAATCGGACAATTTTTGGCCTAACAGACTACATCAGGGGATCTACAGAGCTTAACTATGCATGTTTGAAATTTTCTGTGGCAATCTATAGTCTGTTAATATAATTACATACTTATTCTTAGTTTTGTATCATTAGTTCAGAGTTGATATTTACCTGATCCAACATAATTGATGAGATCAGTGAATTGTTAGTTTTAGTAACTTCGTAGCCGTTGGATTAGATTATGATGTTTGCATGAATCGAAATTTGGGATATAAATAAGAACGTGTAATCTTCTATGCAAATGCTAGGGAAACTGCAAAGGATGTTGAATGCTTTGCAAGAATGACTTGTTTCTCTTATCTTAAGAAACCTGCCAAGAAATTGGCAGGTGATGTTGATTTAAGGACCAGTGTAATAAAATGGAGGAAGGGATACAAACGGGTACTACTTGTTCATAATATAGATTATGTGGACCAACTAAAGTACAGTTATGGTATATTATCCCTTTGTCCCACGAAGTACAGTTTTATATCAAGTGATTTGTATTTATTTGAGCTAGTTGAAGAGGGATACAATATATATGTCTGACTTGAGGATTGAATGAACAAGCTCTTGAGTTCTTTGGGTGGCATGCCTTTCAAAATAGTTATCCTTATGAAGATTTCTTTCACTCTCAGGAAGTGTGTTGGTCTGGAGTTTAACCAACCATTGGCTCTTGAAGTTCTAGAATTTATAAGGAGCACCACAGACTGGAAAAGCACATTGAACAAATTGGAAAGGAAGTTACTCAAGGAAAAGGCTGAGATATGCAGTTGATGAGAACCGAAAAGAACATACATATTCCTCTCTATATGTTGTTTCTGTTGAGAGTATTGGAGAGTAATAGATCTTACATCAGAAAAGTGACAAATAAAATATAATTAATAAGTATGTGGATCATTACTAATTGTACCGAGACATTTTGTAATTAAAACTCAACACCTTAAAGGTGGTTACGTTGGGACAGTATCGGTACAAGGATGATCTACTGGTCACGTTTGTCGCTGTTTGACTTGGCATCATGAGCAGGTCCTTCTCCAATTATTTCTCTGATTTTCCTAGGCTATATGTCTCGCTCAGTTCTTTTATGAGTCCAATGTTGTTTTCTTATCTTCGTCCTGTATGAGCTTATGAAAACAAATTCGTCCTCAAAATTCCAACTATCAATCAACCTCAACTAATCGATTATGTGTCATGGTACAAAAATGATATGCATCTTCTCACATTTCACAAGCATCAGTAATCATCTGGGGTATTTGCTCCCCACCCAAAGTTAAAAAATCGTGAGGAGGCCCCATTGCGCGCACTCCGTAGGAATCAAAAACTCGCAATTACCAAGAGTTAACTATGGTTAGGGAGAGCAAAGAATATGACAGATGACACTTAATTAGAGAGGTGGGTAACTTTGGGTGGGGAGTAAATTTGCTTCCAATCATCTGGGGTATTTGCTCCCCACCCAAAGTTACCCACCCTCATACCCACCCCTCTAATTAAGTGACATCTGTCATATTCTTTGCCCTTCCTAACCATGGTTAACTCTTCACTATCAGAACAACCATTTTAGCCGACGAAATTTTTTCGTCGGCTAAGAAGTCGTCGGGCAAAATCCGTCGACCAACACTATAGCCGACGAAATTACTGTTCATCGTCGGCTAAGTCATTTACTTTGCCGACGAAGAAATTTTTCGTCGCTTAATTTCTGGACTTTAGCCGACGAAAATTTATTAAAATTCGTCGGCTATAGCTATTATTTTTATTTATTTATTTAACTTTAGCCGACGAATTTTAGGGTAATTCGTCGGCTATAGTTATTATTATTATTATTATTTTTAATTTTAGCCGACGAATTTTATTAAATTTCGTCGGCTATAGCTATTATTTTTATTTATTTATTTAACTTTAGCCGACAAATTTTATTAAATTTCGTCGGCTATAGCTATTATTTTTATTTATTTAACTTTAGCCGACGAATTTTAGGGTAATTCGTCGGCTATAGTTTTTTTTTAATTTTAGCCGACGAATTTTATTAAAATTTCTCGGCTATAGCTATTTTAATTTTTCATAATTTTTTCTTTTTTAATTTATTGTATTTTTGATTACATTTTTTGCATCTTTTTCATTTTTACACCGAAAGATGAGGAGAAGAGGAGAGGGAGAGGAGGAGAAGGAGGGGGAGGAAGGAGGAGAATTTAGAGGAGGAGGAGGAGGAGAAGAAGAATTTAGAGAAGGAGGAGGAGGAAGGAGGAGAATTTAGAGGAGGAGGAGAAGAAGAATTTAGAGAAGGAGGAGGAGGAGGAGGAAGAAGGAGAAGGATTTAGAGGAGGAAGGAGAAGGATTTGAAGGAGGAGGAGAGGAGGAGGAAGGAAGATGAAGAGGAGGAGGAGGAGGGAAGATGAAGAGGAGGAAGAGAAAAGTGAAAGATATAGAAAATTTTGAACTTTAGTCGAAAAATTTCAAAATTTTAAAAATCCCCGCCAAAAAATTTGAATTTTTAATTAACTTTAGCCGATGAATTTTTATAAATTTCGTCGGCTATAGTTATTTATTTAACTTTAGCCGACGAAATTAGGGTAATTCGTCGGCTATAGTTATTTATTTATTTTATTTATTTATTTAACTTTAGCAGACGAAATTAGGGTAATTCGTCGGCTATAGTTATTTATTTATTTTATTTATTAATTTAACCTTAGCCGACGAAATACCCTAATTTCTTCGGCTATAGTTATTTATTTTATTTATTTATTTAACTTTAGCCGACGAATTACCCTAATTTCGTCGGCTAAAACCCTAAACCCTATACGTAGAAGCTTCAAACGAAAAAAAGTCGTGAAAAAAGATATGACCGGAATGGTGAACTACGTCTATGTTTGAAAAAACACGTAATTCTGGTAAAGTCTCGGTACTGATAATTGCGGTTAACTCAATTTTCCATTCTTTCTCCCTAGAAGTAGCCCTATCTCCGGTAGTTATTTTTCATAAAATTTTTATACCACTGGTTGCGTCTCATCGATTTGAAACTATTTTCAGTTGAAGATCCGGGCAAAATACGTAATTTAGATTGTCAAATGACCGTTTCCGTGCGTTAAGGGGTTTAACTTACGTGATTGACCGTAAGGATCGAGCCCTTAACGTTGTCAGATTAAGTTAAATTTTTTCCTATATACATATTTCAACATAATGATCATATCAGACGGTCGAAATTTTGTTTCTCAACTTTGATCATCAGAATCACAACATGCGTACTAATGTTGTATAACTTGTTTACTAAACTTTAAGTAAATGTTTCGTTTCTAAAACAAACTGTACGTAGAAACTTCAAACGCAAAAAAGTCGTGAAATAAGATATGACCGGAATGGTGAAATACGCCTACGGTTGAAAAATCACGTAATTCCGGTAAAGTCTCGGTGCCGATAGTTGCAGTCAATACAATATAGAGGTTTGACTTACGAGATTGACCGTCTAGATGAAGTCCTTAAATTTATCGGATAAAGTTGAATTTTTTACCAGAGATATATTTCAACATATTGATGATATTTGACGGTCGTATTTATGTTTGTGAATTTTGATGACCGGAATCACAACATGCCTACTATTTACCATTATTTATCTATATGGGGAGGCCTATCATGGAGGGGTAAATGTCTAAAAATTTTTAGATGGACAGTTGCGCCTCATTATGATGAGTGTTTGTTGTGTTGAAGGTTCGGCCAAAATACCTCATATAGGTGTAGATATGGATATTTTCGTGTGTTAAGCGTTTAGAAAAACTTCATTTTGAAGCCTTAAACGAACTCGGATGGCCAAAAAAGCCTGTATGTCATGGCATTAGCCATGAGTTTTACTCGTACGGCCGTTCTGCTTCCAGATTGGTATCACAATAGTCAATCGGACACCGAAATATCCGTAGTGCAATTTTGTAACTAAAAGTTACTTTAGCCGACGAAATACCCTAATTCCGTCGGCTAAACTTTTCAAATTTCGCCGGCTAAAGTTCACATACTATAGCCGACGAAAAAAACACTTTAGCCGACGAAAATTGTTTCTGTCGGCTAAAATTTAACTATAGCCGACGAAAAAATTAGCATAGCCGACAAAATTTTTTTTCGTCGGCTAAAATTACACTTTAGCCGACGAAAAAAATTTCGTCGACCTGTTTTTAGATATTTCGTCGGCTATAGTCTTTTTTTTTGTAGTGCTTGGTAATTGTGAGTTTTTGATTCCTACGGAGTGCGTGCAAAGACCTTTGGCGGTGGAATTTAAATGGAATACCAAAACTATATAAAATAAAAAAAATGAATAATTGGACCATTCTTCTCTGCTATTACTAGAAGGAATATGAAATATGGTTTTTGCTTTGTCTGGGATGTGAACAAATATCCATGACTCCTGACATGTTTGTGACAATTAAATTAAATTAAATTTTGTTATATGATATATGACATGTTCTTGTGTCATTGATCTATGCTGAGTCTATGGATTTTATGTTACCGGTTTGTAATATGAAAGCTATATGGTTTAACCCAATATGTAAGGGTCTGACCTAATGTATGTTAAGTGAATCTCTATATAAAGAGCTCATGGAGGAAGGTTGTATGGTACCAAAATCACCGGTCATACACTGTATTGAAGACTAATGTTGCCAAAAGGATTGAACCCGTCAGATGAGAGCCTGGGCCTCACATTTCGGACCTCTGACGCAAAATGAGGAAACTAATGATCTACATGCTTCTAAGCCTCCCCGTCAGCTGGGTGTATAATGGTATCTTCGTCATGCAATTCCCTATCAGCATGCCATCTCATAGCTTTGGCTTTGTGTAATGACATGTACAACTGTTCCAGCCTATCACTCAACGGGAAATATCGAAGTACATTCATAAGTTTCCTATTGCATGCATGAGTCAGCTTATACATGTCACTCTGACATACCAGACTTGCGTCAAGGCCATTAAGGTCATTTCCTTCTGGATCTTTACCCCAGAAGAGAACACAGTCATATCTGCATGCATGGATCTTCATGTAGGAAAGCCCAAGATCTTTCAGGATACATCGGACATTATGATGAGTGATAGGAAGACGATGACCGTGGGGGAGCATCGAAGTAGTGTACTGTAGATAATCATCAACAGCCTTCACGGTCGATTTTGTCTTAACTTTAATCTTCATAACGTCCATCACACTTTCAAGAACAGTCTTCTGACAACCGGGGTACACAGGGGTCTGTTGGAAAACAAGTAGTTTGTTGTACTTGTCAATACCAGCAGTGTTGACAACTCTAGGGAAGGGCTGCACCGGCCCAGACATATACTGTCCTTGAGAGCATACACCGCTCTCACAAGGAAACATATCGTTGATGAAGACCGTTGTTGAATCGTTGGATGGACTGCCCGTCTTAGAAAATTGTCCATGATCATGCGGACTCCCTGATGATGTTTCACCGTGATATATCCAACATGTGTACTTCTCCCAAAACCCGTTACTCTTCAGGTGATGCCAAACCTTGTCAATTGCAAATCGATGCATATCGCTGCGACACTGACATTTAGTGCACGGACAATAGAAAATTGTATTCCCGTTAGCATTATCTATCACATATTCAATAAAACTAATAACTCCTTTATCATATCTTTTGTTCCATTTTGGAAGCGATCCAACTCTTATTCTTTAAAATATAACATAATATATATGTAAACTCTAATTAATTAATTATATTTTCAAATCATTTAGTATTCTATCTACCGTTAACGTACAATTAGTTAATAACATATTAAAAATTAACATATATATACATGCATATATATACTAATTACTAATTATATAACAATATTATATATCAATTAACATCAATCATAATCAACATATTAATTAATTCATACTATATATGCATCAACACAATATTATAATTAAATTAATATATATATATATATATATCTACTACTTATTAATAACAATAACTTCATATATATTATCAAATCAAAATCGATTCACGCAATCACACTTAAAATCCACTATATAATTCAACTCAAATTAAAACTCAAAATCAATATATATAACTCAAATAAAACTATTAAATCAACTCAAAATCAAGATATATACACATATACGTACCTATATATAGCTCCACAAACTAATTTTGGATAGATTTCGACGACACCCAACAATTTCTACAACACCCAAACTTTTTCTCCCGTTTTTTTTTCAAATGAGCTGCTGTTTAGATATGAAAATATATGGACTTTTAGCCGACGAAATTATATATTCGTCGGCCAACCTTTAAAAATTTCGTCCGCTACAGTTTACAGACTATAACCGACGAAAAAATTAGTTTTGTCTTCTAAAAGTCCATTTTAGCTGACGAAAATGTAGCTTAGCCAACGTTTTTTTTTTCGTCGGATATAATGTTTATGCTGGTAGTGAGAGCAGTTAAAAGCATAAGCATCCACTACATTGATGCAAGTCACGTAACCATTTAAGGCACCTAGAAACCTTTGAGGTCTTGTATAAATATGTTTCAATTTGGTGATCCCAATATGATTTCAAATCAAAGAGTGAGTATTTCATGCACCAGTAAAAGACAAAAAAAATCAGAAAAAATTGAACAGTGCATACATCTGACGGTAAGGAAATGATCAGACGGTGTGAATTAGACAGGTCACCAACAATGACTATGCACCGAATAATTTTCACAAATCAAACAGTCAAAGCTAGCTAGGTAGCCCATCCCTATAAAATTTCTATAAACCATGTGAAGACAAGAATCAGTGCAAAGATATCTATTTGGGCAGGTCTTACTTCATGGCACCCCTCACATGGTAATTATTTAAAGACTTTGGAGTTTTGATTTGAGAAGTTTTTAGTTAAATTATAGTTTTAGTTTCATATCACTATAAGAATTATGAAAAAATATCATGTTACTAGCAATAATAAAATACAATATTACTCAAAGGTACTACCACAAAAACTTCTAAATTTCTAGGTTTTTTGTATCTTAAGAAATGTCCAAACTCCAAAGGGCATAAATATATGAAATGTTTGCTTTTTGTTAGATGCACTAGAATATTTACGAAACAAAATTGATTATGATCACTTCATTTAGTATATTAGAATATTTATGTTGTAGTTTTTATAGTGTCAAAATATCCATTTTTAACATTTCAAAGAACCCAAAATAAAATTTTCCTTCAAATATAAAATTTTCCTTCAAACATAAAATTTTCCTTCAAACTTGTTCCAAGTATAAATATCACATTAATTATATGAAGTCGCATGCAACCCCTGATTTGTCTACTAGGTAGTAGTGTGAATACTTGAGTTTTACTGCAGTATGTGTCTGTTAAAGAAAATCATAATGGTTAAAATGAACACTATAACGAAAGGAAGACGTTTTGTGTGTTGATAGAGTTAAAAAATCAGAGTGTGCACTCCGTAGGAATCAAAAACTCACAATTATCAAGAGTTGAAGAACAAAGAATATGATGACACTTAATTAGAGGGGTGGGTATGAGGGTGGGTAACTTTGAGTGAGGAGCAAATTTGCTTCCTAATTATACGGTGGAGATTGTTGTTTCCTGAAGAAGAAAAAAGAAATATCGGGTTGGTTTGATTTGGTGTAGGCCCCGCCAGTAACAGGGATCTTAACTGAGGCAAAACAAAACCCGCAGTCTAGTATGAGCAGACAAGAGTCCTAGGCTGACTAGCCGACCGTTTCTTGGTATTTGACTTCTAATTTCTCCATATATTTTTTTCTTCTTTTTGAAAGGGTTTGAAATTCAGAAAGTAATTGAGGACTGGTCTGCCCAAGTCTTGTATTGTGAGAAAGGACATTAATTCGAAAACGTACTAGAACTAAAACCTAAAATCCTACCGTTTTTAGTTTTCCATCTATTTGTTATTGAACTTTACGGTTTTGAAATGTAGAAAATCATATAAAATAGAAAATGCACCGACATCACAAGGTATGGATGATTAGAAATATCAAAAAAATTGAAAAAATATGTATTTTTTTAAACTATTGTAAAATTATGTATTTTTGTACAACTTAGAATAATAGTCATATATAAATTAAAAAAAAGGATTCTAAAACATTATCATTACTATTATTCTAGAGTAACTTTGTTGTATTAGGATGTGTATATCGTTACTAGGATTGAGCTCTTAGGAGGATGGAATCCTTTCGTCGCCTAAATAAGATTGAGCTCTTAGGATGTATATTTTTTTTCATAAAACATAAAGAATTGGACGATATTAGCTCCTCGTAGACAAACGATGTAGGAAATAAGTCCCACCCTCAAGCCTGGAGGTGAGGGGTCTACCCACTCAGGGAACCCACCACCCTTCCCTTTATCTAAATTTTATTAAATAAACTAAAAAGAAATACAAAAATGTAATTTTGGAGATGAAAACCAATCTCAAAACCTGACAAGCTAGAACAAATGAAAAGATAAGCCCAACTCAATGCGACTACAACAGAAGAATAGAACTATCACCCAGCTCTCTCCTGATAATAAAAACATGAAGAAGCATCAAAACTAACTCTCAAATGCAGAAAATGAGGCATAGAATCCCACCAGGTTGAGCCTCCATTGTATGCAGCGTAGTCAGCTAAAGCATCAGCCACAACATTGCCTTCCCTGTAGGTATGAGAAACACGCACCTGAATTTGATTAGCAATAGACATCTCATTCCTCCAAACACCACGAAAATGCCAGGGTATGGAGGATGGGTTGTTAAAATAATGAACTACTAGAGTGGAATGTATCTCAATCCAAAGCGTCCTCCACCCCTTTTGCCATGCAATAGTTAAAGCTTCTAAAGTTGCCAAGACTTCGGTATCAATTGCCTAGTTTACATTAACCTTTTTAGAGAATGCACCAAGAAAATTTATTGCATGATCTCTAAAAACACCACAGAAACCAGCCTGATCCGAGCTCCTAAAAGAACCATCAGTGTTAACTTTGATCCATGGAGGCTCAGGAGGAGTCCAAGAGACCAGAAAATAACTCGAAGCCACAGTCCTCAAAGGAGAAATACCAAGAAGATTGAAAATAGGGCCAGAAG
Source organism: Comarum palustre (assembly GCA_951800085.1). Taxonomy (NCBI): domain Eukaryota; kingdom Viridiplantae; phylum Streptophyta; class Magnoliopsida; order Rosales; family Rosaceae; genus Comarum; species Comarum palustre. The sequence goes on from OX637572.1 coordinate 16,289,528, forward strand.
AATGAGAACAGGCAACACGCTGAAAAACTAGACATGTTGAATCTTTAACAGAATTAACAATGAAAAGCTTAAAACGATCATGGGAGAAGGTTACCTCATTATGCTTCAGTCGATTTCTTTTAGTCCATGTGCACCATATCATATTACATCCAACAATATACCACATTAACTTTGTTGAAGCACTGAATCCTTGAATAAGAGATCCATTGAAGAGTTCTGGGAGAGACCACCCGGAGCTAAAAGTGTGTTGGAAGAGCGATATGACCCATTCCCATACACGCGAAACCTGAGGGCAGTCCCAAAACAAGTGTCTAGTGGATTCTATTGCATTTTTACAGAAACTACATATAAAGGCCATATGAACCCCCCTACGTTGCAACAATTCATCAGAAAGAACACAATTCAGCATAACCTTCCAAGTGGCAAGGCTCTTACGGGGTTGAATAGAGTGGTGCCAAATGTTTTTACCCCAAGCACAATCTGGAAAGTCATGATCAATAAAGGTATAGGTAGCTTTGGCAGTAAGCGTACCTGCAGATAACCTAAGCCATACAATCTGATCATTCTCTTCCAATGATAATGGAGTTTCCTTAATGCTCAAAAGTAAGTCAGGAGGAAAGTGAGAAAAACGATCTGGCTGCACCCATATCATATCTTGAATATAATCAGCTACTTTGTCATCAAGAAATCTAAGATGCTCTACTCCAATATCAAGTCACAAGGAAATAGGAGTTCCAAGACAATTGTCTTTCCAAAAATTTACAGTTTGACCATTACCAATTATCCATCTCACATTTTCCCTAAGAAGAGGCCATAAATGTTTCAAACCTAACCACACCGAAGATTTCTTGTAAGTTGTGATAGGAGTAAGTCCATCTGAAACGAACTTGGAATGGAGGAAAGAAGCTGAAAGAGAGGACTTTGCTATTACTTCCCATCCAAGCTTTAAGAGCAAAGAGGTGTTTAGTTTGAAAATATTTTTAAGACCCAAGCCACCGTTTTCTTTTGGCATGCAACATTTTCCCCAAGCAATAAGGGTCGAGCCATCTTTAAGAGGGTCACCATTCCAAAAGAAATTTCTAATCCACCTTTGAATCTTTGATAATAAAGAAATTGGTCAAGCATAAACTTGAAAGCTATAAATCAAAATGCTTTGAATCACCGAATTAATTAACTACAATCTACATGCTTGAGAGAGCTGAGACCCTTTCCAAGTAGAAAGCTTACAACGCAACTTGTCAGCAATGAGCATTAGATAATCTGATTTTGGACTACCAAGAAAGATCGAAACCCCCAAATAAACAAAAGGAAACTTTCCCACTTCAATTCCCAACAAGTTTGTGAGTAGGTCTTTTGTCACTATAGCTCCCTTTCCCACAAAGACTATGGACTTTTCCTTATTTACTGATTGACCTAAATTAATTGCATACTCCTCCATAAAATTCAATAACGCCAACATGTGATTTTCTTACCATGCAGAAATACCATGACATCATCAACAAAAAGAGCATGCGTGGGAGGAGTTATACCTATGTGAGCAACAATGCGTTCTATTTTTTCCTGTGCCAGCAACATAGTAATGCCCCTGCTTAAAACTTCTTCCGCCAAGCAAAAAAGTAATAGAGAGAGGGGATCACCTTGTCAGACTCCACGAGAGCATTGAAAGAAATCAGAGACTTCCCCATTGACAATTACAGAGAGATGAGATGATTTAAAAATATTATGGACCAGAATAATAAAAGCTTCACTAAAACCAAAAGCTCGAAGAACTCTAAGAAGAAAATTCCAATCAAGAGTGTCAAAAGCCTTACGAATATCGAACTTAATAGCAACATTACCATACTCACAAGCTGTGTCCAAAAAATTTATACACTCAATGGTTGAAATGATTGGATCTACAATGGACCTCTCCTTGATAAAAGCACTTTCCTCAGGGGAAAAAATTCTTGAAGCAACCTTTCCCAACCTGTCTGCCAAAATCTTGGTGAAAATTTTAAAAACAAAATTAGCCAATGGAATGGGCCGGAAATCATTGGGACACAAAGATTCTTGTATTTTCGGGATAAGAACAATCACATTATTATTAAACTTCGACATGATAAAGCCTCCAGAAAATAAACTCTGAAAAGTTTTGACAAAATCCTCTGCAATTATGGACTAGCAAGAAGAATAGAAAATTCCCCCAAAGCCATCCGGTCCTGGGGAACTAAAATCATCCATTGCTTTAATCATTTTCCAAATCTCAGCCCGAGAAGGGATTAACATTAAAGAAATGTTGTCACTCTCTGTTATTAAGTTCGGAATAACTCTCTCAACCAGACCTGTATTTTGAATTGAAGGATCACAAGTAAAAGCTTCTTTGAAAGTATTGACAAAATGGTCAACAATGGAATGTTGATCAGAAATTACCTCACACTACCAGAAAAAAGCTTTTAGCCGACGAAATATCTAAAAACAGGCCGACGAAATTTTTTTCATCGGCTAAGTTAAAATTTTAGCTGACGAATTTTTTTTCGTCGAGTAAACTAATGTTTTCGTCGGCTATAGTTAAATTTAAGCCGACAAAAAAAAAATTTCGTCGGCTATAGTATATGAACTTTAGCCGACGAAATGTGAAAAGTTTAGCCGACGAAATTAGGGTATTTCGTCAGCTAAAGTAACTTTTAGTTACAAAATTGCAGTACGGATATTTTGGTGTCCGATTAACTATTGTGATACCAATCTAGAAGCAGAACGACCGTACGAGTACAAGACATCCGAGTTCGTTTGAGGCTTCAAAATAAAGTTTTTCTAAACGCTTAACACGCGAAAATGTCCATATCTACACCCTATAATGAGATGCAACTGTCCATCTAAAAATTTTGAGACATTTACCTCTCGATGACAGGACTCCCTATATAGATAAATAAAGGTAAATACTAGCCATGTTGTGATTCCAGTCATCAAAATTCACAAACAAAAATATGACCGTCAGATATCATCATTATGTTGAAATATATCTCTGGTAAAAAATTCAACTTTATCCGATAAATTTAAGGACTTCATCTAGATGGTCAATCTCGTAAGTCAAACCCCTAAATTGTATTGACTGCAACTATCGGCACAGAGACTTTACCGGAATTACGTGATTTTTCAACCGTGGACGTATTTCACCATTCCGGTCATATCTTATTTCACAACTTTTTTGCGTTTGAAGTTTCTACGTAGATTTTGTTTTAGAAACGAAACATTTACTTAAAGCTTAGTAAACAAGTTATACAACATTAGTACGCATGTTGTGATTCCGATGATCAAAGTTGAGAAACAAAATTCTAACAGTCTTATATGATCATTATGTTGAAATATGTAAATAGGAAAAAATTCAACTTAATCTGACAATGTTAAGGGCTCGATCCTTACGGTCAATCACGTAAGTCAAACCGCTTAACGCACGGAAACGGTCATTTGACCATCTAAATTACGTATTTTGCCCGGACCTTCAATTGAAAATAGTTTCAAATCGATGAGACGCAACCAGTGGTATAAAAATTTTATGAAAAATAACTACCGGAGATAGGGCTACCACTAGGGAGAAAGAATGGAAAATTGAGTTAACCGCAATTATCGGTACCGAGACTTTACCGGAATTACGTGATTTTTCAACCATAGACGTATTTCACAATTCCGGTCATATCTTATTTCAGGACTTTTTTCGTTTGAAGCTTCTACGTATAGGGTTTAGGGTTTTAGCCGACGACATTAGGGTAATTCGTCTGCTAAAGTTAACTAAATAAATAAAATAAATAACTATAGCAGACTAAATTAGGGTATTTCGTCGGCTAAGGTTAAATAAATAAATTAAAAAAATAAATAATTATAGCCGACGAATTACCCTAATTTCGTCGGCTAAAGTTAATTAAAAATTCAAATTTTTTGGCGGGGATTTTTAAAATTTAAAATTTTTCGACTAAAATTTTGAATTTTAGCCCACGAAATTTCGTCGGCTAAAGTTCAAAATTTTATATATCTTTCATTTCTCTCCTCCTCCTCTTCATCTTCCTAACTTCTCCTCCTCTCCTCCTCCTTCAAATCCTTCTCCTCCTTCCTCCTCTAAATCATTCTCTTTCCTCCTCTAAATTCTTCTTCTCCTCTAAATTCTCCTCCTCCTTCCTTCTCCTCCTCCTCTCCTCCTCCACTTGTCCTTCTCCACCACCGGTGTAAAAACGAAAAAGAAGTAAAATTTTAATCAAAAATACAAGAAATTAAAAAAGAAAAAATATGAAAAAATTAAAATAGCTATAGCCGAAGAAATTTTAATAAAATTCGTCGGCTAAAATTAAAAAAAATAACTATAGCCGACGAATTACCTTAAAATTCGTCGGCTAAAGTTTTAAAAAAATAATAATAACATAAAAAAATAATAACTTTAGCCGACGAATTACCCTAAAATTCGTCGGCTAAAGTTAAATAAATAAATAAAAATAATAGCTATAGCCGACGAAATTTAATAAAATTCGTCGGCTAAATTTTTTTAAAAAAATAATAATAATTATAGCCGATGAATTACCCTAAAATTCGTCGGCTAAAGTTAAATAAATAAAAATAATAGCTATGGCCGACGAATTTTAATAAAATTTCGTCGGCTAAGGTCCAAAAATTCGTCGGCTAAAGTCATTTATTTAGCCGACGAAGAAATTTTTCGTCGCTTAATTTCTGGACTTTAGCCGACGATGAACAGTAATTTCGTCGGCTAAAGTGTTGGCCGACGGCTTTTGCCCGACGACGTGTCGTCGGCTAAGACTTTAGCCGACGAAATCTAGGGTTTAGCCGACGAAAAAATTTCGTCGGCTAAAGTGGTTGTTTTGATAGTGTGATCACCAATTAGCAGAGAAGTGATGGAGTTTCTAAGTCTTCTAACCTTTACCAGGTTATGCAGAAACGTAGTGTTCCGATCCCCATCCTGTAACCAACTAGCCCTTGCTTTATCTTTTAGCAACTTTTCTTGCAGACTTAGATCAAAGAGGTACGTGGATTGGGCTTCTTTTTCGAGATAAAGTCTGTCATCTGATGGGCACTCCGACATAATTTCTACTTGGATAGAATCTAGTGCCGACTTTGATGTAATAACTCTACTATGAACATCCCCCACATTTACTTTACTCCAGATCCGTAACATTCCGTGCAAAGCGCGAAGTTTAGAGTTGAGAACATATTGAGGGCAGCCAACATAGTGGAGTGATCTCCAAAATTCTGAAATAGCTTCCAACAAATTAGGATGGTGGAGCCAAAACCGCTGAAATCAGAAAGGGGTTTTAAAAGAGCTCACCAGTCTAGAGCCCGTAATAAGAATTGGACAATGATCTGATGAGGCTTTTGTGAGAGCTAGACAATCAAGAACCGACCAAGAACTCAACCAGTCCAAGTTTGCAACGGCTCTGTCTAGACGTTCCTCTGTATGCCCATTAGTCCAAGTGAAAGCCCCGCCTCTGGTAGGAATGTCAATCAACTCACAAGAGGTAAGCATGTTTTGAAAGTCATGACACGAAGTGACATTTGTAGCATTACCCTGACGCTTCTCATGGGCACCAGTGACACAATTGAAATCCCCAAACACAATCCATGGATCATTTACAAGAGAAGATTTAAGTTGAACCAGCTCTTGCCATAACTGACGTCTACCTGTAATGGTCGTTTTTGCATAAACCGCAGTAAGAGAGCATTGTAAACCATCAAGAGAACAAGAGACAGTAATGTGTTGATCTGAGATAGAAATGACCTACAGATATAGATCTGAGGCACAGAAGAACCAAAGATTAGGGGGTAACATTCCCCTATCATTAGTAGAAATAAGACGGAGACCAAGTGACCTCTAAAAAGAAAATGGAATAGAACTAAATAAAGTGAAAGGTTCGGAGAGACAAACCACCCAAGACCGGTGAGCTCGGACTAAAGCTCACAATGTATTTTGAGTATCAACCTTAGCTATGTCCCAAGCATTCCAATAAAGAAACTTCATTTAGGATGTATATGTCGTTACTAAGATTTTCCGTCCCTTAATACTCAACATCGATGATGGAAGGAATAGTGTGATTCGTGATTCTCAAGGGCAATTTTGAGCCCTTCAAATTGGTTACTTCACCTTTTCACTATGAGGTTAATGCACCGTTAGGGTTTGAAGTCAGCTCTGAGGAAAATGAGTTTGATATATTTCTCATTCAGGCACTACAACTGTTGGATAGAGATATATATCAAGCATGGGATTACCATTGCAAGATGTAAGAGAAACTTAGATCGAAATAGGGATTTTCGAGAAGTACACACTCCTTGGAGTCTAGAGTAGCAAATATATTAACAAAGTATGCTACGACCTCTCATACAATTCCGGAATGGTTTGATCTTGCTGTCAAATTAACACGGGATGTCACACTCAAAGTAATATTGTAAACACTAGTTGTTTCAATAAAATCTTATTAGGAACCACCTTGATTAACCATGGTGGCCACCCTTGTCCCGCGAAATGAGGGAACCCCCTCAGGCCGCTCCACCGGCGCCAGTCCGAAGGGTGTGTGTGCATTCGATGGTCTTCCAAGATGAGACAGAAGATATGCTAGATGAGTTTTAAGTTTTGTGCAATATGCGTTGGACAATGCTGGCGGGAGTACACTTTTCTATTGCCCGTGTAAGAGATATCAGTGTCACAGCGAGATGCATCGATTTCCGATGGAGACAGTATGAGAGCACCTGAAGAATAACAGATTCTGGGACAGTTACACATATTGGATATATCACGGTGAAACATCATCAGGAGGTCTGCATGATCATGGGCAGTTTTATGAGAGGGGCGGTTCATCAAATGATCCAACAACGGCCTTTATCAAAGACATGTTTCCTCATAAGAGCGGTGTATGCGCTCAAGGACAGTATATTCCTGAGGCGTCGGTGCAGGCCGTCCCTAGAGCTGTCAACACTACTGGTATTGAAAAGTACAACAAACTGTTTGCTTTCCAACAGACTCCTTTGTACCCCAGTTCTAAGAAGACCGTTCTTGAGTGTGTGATGGAGGTGATGCAGATCAAAGTTGAGTAAAAATCGACCGTTCTTGATTATTTTCTTGCCTGGGTACGTAATTTAATATGTATACAATAATTTTCCGTTTAGTGCATATTATCCATATTTACAGTTGAATGGTTGGTTGCAGATGGATATGATCAAATCTGATAGTCACCCAAATTGGTTGTACGAACTGTGGCTTCTTGCGATGAAGCCAATACGGGCTACAGTTTATCACATGTGCACGGTTAATGACGTCCAATTTGTACATGAAGAGAGAGAGAGACACCAAACGGAGAACACAGAATTCAGGGGTGATGGCGCTTGGTGATGGGAACTGTCCTGACTATTACGGTGTTCTTCATTCAGTGGTGGAACTCATGTATGGGGAACGCATGACAATGCATCTGTTTAAGTGTAGGTGGTTTGATAATAGCCCGCAGAGCATGAAGATCGATCAGTACGGAATATTATCAGTGAACACTGCTACAAGCGCTTACGAAGATGACCCCTTTGTTTTTGCCACATCGGTCAAACAAGTGTTTTATCTTGATGACCTCCATAGGGGTGGCACGTGGAAAGTAGTCAACCTTGTGCATCCTCGAAACATTTACCGGGCGGCTACACTTGGAGTGACCGGAGACGAGGACGAAGATGATTCGTATCAGGAGCCCAGCGCAATAGGTATTCATGACGTCTCTACTGTTCGCCAAAATAATTTTCCAGCGAGTCGCTCGGTGTGAACTCGTGAAGAGTGAACCCTTATTGATGTTGATCTAAATGAAGAAAGAGACGAAGACTCTGACGATGAATTAAGGCATAGATTACTAGAGATTAATTCTGACACCGACGAGGACTCATCGAATGATTCCGATTACGAGCCTTAGGTTTTATGGAATCATCGTTTTAATTGAGCATTAGGGTACGTCATGTTTTCATTCTTGAGGTCGGTAGGTATTGGTCTAGTCCCCCTACCTCTTCTTTGTATTTTTGTTCTTTATATATTCTACATTCATATCTAAGGCGACAAAATTCCTATGTCGTCACCAAAGGTCTCTTAGGTGACGAAATACTTATGTCGTCGCCTAAGAGGTAGGGTATATCTCTAAAGCGAAGAAATACTTATGTCGTCGAAGGTCTCGGCATCTCTCTTAGGCGACGACATAAGTATTTCGTTGCCTAAGAGATAGCTTCTTAGGCAACGAAATACTTATGTCGTCGCCTAAGTGGTCTGGTATAATCAAAATCCCTAACTCTCCCCCTCTCCTCCGCCCCCTCTCACTCCCTCTCCCTCTCCTCCGCCTCCCTCTCTCTCGCTGCTGCCCCTGCAGCAGTACCGCTGCGCCCCCCCTCAGCCTCCCTCCTCCTCCTAGCTTCGAATTCAAAGGTTTGTGCATTTTTTGTGATAATTTTGTTGAAATTTTGTGGAAAATTAGTGGAAAATTGTGATAATTGTGAATTTGTGAAAATTCTGATAATGTTGTGGAAAATTTATGAAAATTGTGAATTATTTTTTGAAAATTGTGATAATGTTGTGGAATAATTGTGATAATGTTGTGGAAAAAATGTGATAATTGTGGAAAATTAGTGGAAAAAAATCTGATAATTGTGAATTTGTGAAAATTGTGATAATGTTGTGAAAATTGTGAATTATTTTTTGTAAATTGTGATAATGTTGTGAAAAAAAATGTGATAATGTTGTGGAATATTTGTGGTAATTTTGTGGTTAATATTTTGGTAAATAGTGATAATTGTGTGGTAAATTAAAATTATATTTGTGGAATATTGATTGAAATTTTTATTTTAAACAGGATGTTGAGGAGGTTTAGGTCAAGCAAGAAAGGTTCGAGGGACCAAGCGTCCGGTTCTTCTGAGAGAACCGCAAGCAACCCTTCAAAAGAGATGTTTCAGGGCACTATGTCTGCCAGACGTGCGACTCTTCAAGAGGCGTACTTTTACACGCCTTTTGATGGACCTCTTCATCCTATCAAGTGCATGGAATCGGCGTCGACATCGGTAGAATCCGTCGACTCCGCTGCATCACCCTTAGGTAAATAAATTTACAAGGCTTTTTGAATTATTATATTTAATGACAGACTCTAATATTAAATTTGGTTTATTATGTCATAGGTGCCGTCGGAAACAAACCGACGAAGAATAAGAGAGGCATCGTCATCAGCAAGTCCCTGGAGAAGCTAGTCAAAAAATCAGGGAAGGTCTTAATCCGGGTTGGTCTGAATGGCGAACCGGAATCAGTAAGCGTGGGTAACATATACGCCCGCGCTGCGAGACCCATGATTATGGCTAAATGCCCTATGATGTGGGGAGAATGGAAAGATATCCCGGATTCCGTGAAGACCCAGCTCGATAACGATATGTCGGTGAGTTTTAAAAAAAGTCTCAATAATAATATTGTGTGATGAAGTTGTTGAATTTTTGAGAAAATAGACTAACAAACAGTTAAATGTAGTTATATTTTGAGTTTCCCGAGGGGTCCAAAGAGTTGATGAGACCATGGCTGGAAGAAAAACATTCCCAAAGGTACGTACGTTGGGAAAAATATTGTCGTGCATTATATGTTATATTAAATATATATCTAATATTTGATGTCGTATATGTAGGTTTAGGAAGTGGAAGCATAAGCTGAGGGACCACTGGAAAGCGCACGGGAACGGCCGGTTGGGTACCCCTCTTGAGTTCCAATACAGGGAGAACGAGTGGTGTTGGCTTCTGACGGTCGAATTCAACAACCCTCATAAAAAGGTAGATAAAAAATAAATTACTTAATTAGTTATCGAGGCCATACTTAATTATTAAAAAAAATTATGTATTAAATAAATATTTTACTAACGGTAAATTTTTTTTCTTTCAAGGCCGTCTCTCAGAAGAACGCTGCAAACCAGTAACACAACATGACCAACCATCATGCCGGTTCAAAACCGTTTGCTTGCATCATGAAGGAGGTGATGAGGGACAATCCGGAGGCTAACCCGTTCGTGGGAACGTTCCATAAGGCGTATCCTAATTCCGAGGAGAATTTTGTAAGTTATCTCATACATATAATTTTTAATTTTACTTATATGTATTATTTAATCTTAATTAATAATTTGTTTCTAATATTTTCAATTAGGAGATGATGAGGTCGGCAGAGTCCGATGTGATGCGTGATTACGTGTTGGAGATATGGTCGGAAACGCAGGAGGAGGATATGTCTGAAGCCATGTCCTGGATCGACCGATAAAATCCACTCATCAGGGCGAGGATCATGGACACGATTTTCCCACACTGTACAAACAACTTCTACTGCTAGGGTATGGGAAGCGTTGGAAACCAAAAGCTGAAGAAAATCAAAGGAGGAAAGAAAGGAGCCTGAAGCACCAACGTGTAACTACAGTCAGAAGTTGAGAAGCTGCAGCAGAGACTACAACGCCATGAGCGACATGAGGCTGCCAGGAGAGCCTTCACATCAGCCCTAAATGCCTATGAAGACGTCAGAGAGCAGTATAATGAAGCGCGTAATGCAGCCCAGGAAAACCATCAGATGAAGTTGGGGCAGTGCTTTCAGGACTGTCTATATGCTCAGTCAACAGGACAAATTCCTCCTCCCATGTCGATGCGTCCTATTCTGCCTCCGCCGCCGGAACGTCCTCAGCTTCGAAAACCACAAGAATCGGATTTCATGATCGATTTAGATGATATTGAATTTACTTTGGACTAAATTTATATATTTGTACGTTTTTGAACAATTTAGATAATTTGTAATGAAAAATTTGTTGTTTTGTTCTTGAAATTTTTTGTGTTGTTATTTATATTTTATAAAAATTTACAAAACTAAATAAAAAATACAGAAAATACTTCAGGCGATGAAATATGGTATTTTTCGTTGCCCAAGAGAGGTTTAGGCGACGACTTTTGCACCATTTTGTCGTCTTAAAATCACTTAGGCGACGAAATATACCACTTTCGTCGCTTAAGAGAATTTTAATTTTTTTAAAAAAAAATATAAGGCGACGAATATACACGTATTTTCGTCCAAGGTATAACACTTAAGCGACGAACAATTTTTCGTCGCTTAAGAGTCTCGTTCTTAGGCGACGACTCCAGTTTCGTCGCCTAAGACGAGACTCTTAAGCGACGACGGCTGTTTAGGCAACGAAATGTGTGTCGTCGCCTTAACTTAACTCTTAGACGACACAGGTGTCATCGCCTAAGGTCTCACTCTTAGGCGACGACAGAGATTTTTTTAGTCGCCTAAGATCTTGGGCGACGGACTTCTTGCAACGACACCTTAGGCGACGACACTTCATCCCCTAAGATCTTGGGCGACAAAAATTTTTAACAGGGCGGCGAAATTGCTTCGTCGCCCAAACACTCTGTTCTGGTAGTGTCAGATATCATCAATATATTGAAATATGTCTATTGTAAAAAATTCAAATTGATCCGATAAATTTAAGGGTTTCATCCGGACGGTCAATCCCATAAGTCAAACCCTCAAATTGTGTTGACCACAACTATCGGCACCGAGACTTTATCGAAATTACGTGATTTTTCAACTGTAAACGTATTTGACCATTCCGGTCATATCTTATTTTATGACTTTTTTGTGTTTGAAGTTTCTACATAGAGTTTGTTTTTGAAACAGACATTTACTTAAAACTTAGTAAACAAGTTATACAACATTAGTAGTCATGTTGTGATTGCGATTATCGAAGTTGAGAAACAAAAATCCGACCGTCTGATATGATCATTATGTCTATAGAAAAAAATTCAATTTGATCCGACAACGTTAATGGCACGATCCTTACGGTCAATCTCGTAAGTCAAACCCCTTAATGCAAAGTTCCGTAATTTGACCATCTAAATTACGTATTTTGCCCGGACTTTCAACTGAAAATAGTTTCAAATCGATGAGACGCAACCAGTGGTACAAAAAATTTATGAAAAATAACCATTGGAGATAGGGCTACCTCTAGGGAGAAAGACTGAAAAATTGCATTGACAGCAACTATCGACACTGAGACTTTACCGGAATTATGTGATTTTTATCAACTTGAGACATATTTCACCATTCTTGTCATATCTTATTTCAAGACTTTTTTCGTTTAAAGCTTCTACGTATACGATTTAGGGTTTAGGGTTTTAGTCAACGAAATTAGGGTAATTCGTCGAATAAAGTTAAATAAATAAAATAAATAAATAACTATAGCTTACGAAATTAGGGTAATTTGTCGGCTAAAGTTAAATAAATAATTATTGCCGAGAAAATTAGGGTAATTCGTCGGCTAAAGTTAAATAAATAAATAACTATATTTAACGAAATTTATTAAAATTCGTTGGCTAAAGTTAATTCAAAATTCAAAATTTTCGACGGGGATTTTGAAAATTTTAAACTTTTTCCGACTAAAATTTTGAACTTTAGCCGATGAAATTAGGGTATTTCGTCGGCTAAAGTTCAAAATTTTAAAAATCTCCGCCGAAAATTTTGAAATTTTTCTATATCTTTCATTGTTCTCCTCCTCCTTCTCTTCATCTTCCTTCCTTCTCCTCCTCCTCCTACTCCTCCTCCGGCGACAGCAACTCCTCCACCTCCTCTCCTGCTCCTTCTCCTCCTCCTCCTTCTCTAACTCATTCTCCTTCTCCTCTTTTTCCTTCTCCTTCATCTGCTCCTCCTCCTCCTCCTCTCCTTGCCTCCTCTCTCCTCCTCCTCCTCATTTTCCACCACCACTGATGGAAAAACGAAAAAGGAGAAAAAAATAATCAAAAATACAATAAATAAAAAAAAAGTAATAAAAATAAATAAAATAAATAACTATACTGGACGAATTTTAAAAAAATTCGTCGGCTAAAGTTAAATAAAAAATAGAATAAATACATAAAATAAAATAAATAACTATAGCCGATGAATTTTATTAAAATTCGTCAGCTAAAATTACATAAATAAATATAAAAAATAAAATAACTATAACCGATGAATTTTATTAAAACTTTGTCGGCTAAATTTAAATAATTAAATAAAATAAAAAAACTATAGCCGACGAATTTTAATAAAATTTGTCGGCTAAATTTAAATAAAAAAATAAAAAAAATTATTATAACCGACAAATTTTAATATAATTTGTCGGCTATAGTTAAATAAATAAATGATTTTTGCCGACGAAATTTAATAAATGTAATAAAATTTCGTCGGCTAAGGTCTAAAAATTCGTCGGCTAAAGTCCAGACTTTAAGCGACGAAAAATTTCTTCGTTGCCTAAATAAATGCAGTTGATGAACAGTAATTTCGTCGGCTAAAGTTTTGGCCGACGGCTTTTTCTCGACGACTTTTTAGCCGAAGACGTTTCGTTGGTTAAGACTTTAGCAGACGGAATTTTTTATTTACCCTATGAAAAAATTTCGTCAGCTAAAGTAGTTGTTCTGGTAGTGACACCAATACGGTTTGATTTTTCATTTCGCAGTATGTACTTTGGATTAAACTTTTTCTCTATGTATTGGGAAATCCTCGATTTGTTTATGCATTGACCGGTTTTAGTCGTAATAGGCCGCTTTACACCTAAAGGAGTAATTCCATTTCTTCCAAAAAATATCTTATTAGGAAAAAAGTATTAACATAAGTCCATTTGTTTCTTGCTTCCTCAATTAAAGTTGCTATTTTCATCACCCGCTAGCTTCGGTTAGCTAGGGTTAGGGTTATTATGTCAACCGTCTAGGAAAATAAACGTGGCCGTTTTTACATTCAGAGGGAAGAGAAATGGTTCTTTCGTGAAGAAGAAAGAAATGTAGGTAGGTTTGATTTTGGCGCCAGTAAGGGATTTTAATGAGGCAAAAACAAGCAACTACACTTTGACTTCACAAGGAAAGTCAATCGTAGGCAAACTATCACCATCTTCAGTTGGCTTTGCCAGTACGCAGTCTGTACCAAAGGGAAGCGGAAGCAGATGCATTGAAGAAGCAACGAGAGTCAACTATCGTTTGAATTTGAATCTCTTATTTCCCTCTCTCTGTGCCTTTTTCTCTTTCTCTGCCTATATAAGCGCTAGGCTTGTTCCCCTTTCTTCTTCTTATTTTCTCTGCCTCTGTTTCTTCCCATCATCAAGTATGGTTTTTGGAGTTTTTAACCAGATGAAGGGTACTCTCAAGAAGGTGGACGAAGAAATCCTCCCTCTACTCAAAGATGACCTTTCCATGGTGAAGAAGATCGTGAGCACTGTGCAAGAAGAAATCCTCCCTCTACTCAAAGAAGACCTTTCCATGGTGAAGAAGACCATGGACAATGTGCAAGAAGAGATCCTCCCGAAGCTCAAGGATGTTCTTGAAAAAGGTTTAACTGTCCTGTCCTCGGCGAAAGCTGTTCTAGATGTGGTTGGACTGGTTGCTGGTCTTGGCGGTGTTACTCTTTTTGCTCTTCTTGTGGTAATTTTGGAGAACAGGAAGGACAAGAAGGAAAAGAAGGACAAGAAGGACAAGACCACACCCCCTGCTGCTCCATAACCACCACATGATTCATCTTTCAGCTTAGTCCTTAGCACTAAATATTCGCACTTTCTGTTTTTGTTTTGAGAACTAGATTCGCACTATCATTTAGTTTCATTTCCCTTTTGTGGTTCTTCTACTCAAATGAAAGCTCTGTTCTACTCGAAGGAAAGGATTTTAATGATATACAGAGGGTTTTGTTTCTGAAATTTTAAGCCTTTTGTGTGGCATTTGAAAACTCTTTTATGTTCTTGCCTGAACAAGGAATGACAAATGCCTTTTCTCTAACCATCTCTCTTCCCAGATGCAGTACATGAAACATAAAACAAAATGCTTTCAGCAGCCCTCGATTATATTTAATGACATCATACAATAAGAACCATCTCTTTAATCAATAATCACTTTCCAAGTAAGGCGTCATTTAGCCTCATCAGGGAGAGTATATTTTGGTCAAGCAGCAGTTTCGCAGCACATTGCTTGCAAAGACCACTCATCAACACATCAAGCATTTCACCATACACCTGGCGCGCAACATCGACTCTACCATTCTTCAAAGGCACCTTAAACACAGCATTGCAGGCATAAACACTCGGAACCGAACCACACACATCACCCCAAATCTATACAACTCAAGAGCCTTACCAACGAACCCGGAATCCGCATAAGCCAGAATCATGAGGCTCAAACCACCCCTACAGTTGGGGGCAGCAGTAGGGTCGCCGGAAAGCCCAGCTCGGGATTGGGGATTATGTCCAAAACGAAATGGGCGATTTCGGAGAATTGGGCTTGGAGGGACTGCTCCCATTTTAGGTGGGCTGTGTGAATTTCTGAAATACATCACCGTCCTCTTTGTCGTTTTGGGTCTAAACGACCACTGTTTCAGACATTTCTGTTTTTTAAAAACCATGCGTATTTCGTTTTGATGGCCATGATTTGAGAAAAAAAGTGTCATATTACACGTATTTTCGTATTTTATTAATAAAAATATGGATTTAATTTTTATTAAGATTTGTTTTAAAATTTTTATTTCTAAAAAATAAAAAAAATCAAATTTTCAATGCAAAAGTGACACCCATGTAATTAGCTTCTCCATTCAATTATAACTAAAAATTCTACTTCTATAATGACTGAATACGAGATTTAATTAAATAACCTCTCATATGGTGTAAAAATTGGTATAAACATGTATCAGTATTTTTTTATATGTATTTCAAATTAAATTCATACGTATCATGATTTTAAATTTTTCATTTTATATTTTATAATTTTTAAATGTATTTTTCATTTAACTTTCCAACGTACCTTCCTCCATGCACAACGTCCGCCCAGGTGTTCCTCAGGTGTTGGGAAACGTCAAACCACACCTGCATTAAAACGTTTATTAGTTTAGTTTTTCATAAATTCACAATGTAATACATAATGTTAATTGTGAATTTTTTATAATTACCGACATTGCATTGTAGACCATATCCTTAACCTCCTGTGGGACCTCGCCCCAGTCTGACCATAACATAGGGACTCTATCCCTAATGAGCGCTCGCATGCGGCCGGAGTACATCCTCATCTTTCTACCCGATACTACGTTTCCATCACCGTCAGTATCGATGACGATCCTTCCTGAGGTACTCACGGTCTTCTCGAGAGCTACGTTGGATAAATGTGAAATGTGACAAGGTTACATGAGTTTGTGGAATATGTTGGGTATCCTTGGGGTTATATCGGATGCCTTGTGTCACGTATGTTCACATTACGTGAATGAGTCTATTTCCTTAAATAATGTGTAGAAAGTCTTCCGGTTATTGAGATTTGGCTTATAAGGAGGAATCGATAAGGATTGTTGATCGTAAGGAGCATGTGTGTAGAGTTTTGACAAATCTATTCGCGAGGCGATTCGAAAGAGTTTTCAGAAATAATTGGTACTTGAGAACGATAAGATTATTTTAAGTGGTAGTGTCACCCACTGTGTTGGACTTTAAGTATAGAAATTTCGGGGACTAAATTTTAATAAGGTGGGGAGAATTGTCACATCCCGATCCTAGAATTATGTTACGGTTGATTACTTTAGTTTTTAACCATTTAAAGTAACTGTTTGACCATATAATGACCGTAGAGTTGACTTTTCGTAAAGTCGAGAATTTGGAAAAAAAAACTTTCTTCATGAAAGTTATAGAGGACATCAATACGAGTTCGTGGACATGTAGCACACTTAAATCGGAGTTCGTATGAAGAAGTTATAATGGTCCGAAGTCAGGGGCATATGGATAATTTCGTAAAATATGCTATAAATAGCCCACTTCGGGAAAAAACCCAAAAAAATGCTCCAGAAGCTTCTCGGCGTCGCCGTCGCCGATCCAGGCCACTTCAGGTGGTGAGGCTGGTCCCAAAAGGAGCGTCTCTGAGTCTACTTCAATTATAGGTAAGCATGTTGACCTATCTCTTCATGGTTTAGGAGAAATTTCAAGTTGATTATCGAGTGTACAGTGGGAGAGAATCGAACCATATATAAAACTCACCCCTAAAGTTTGGTTAATTGATTTGAAGTGTAGAGAGAGAATCGCAGATTTGAAGTTTTGAAGTTTAAAAACAAATTTCGGGTTTTACATTTTTGTTTGATTCACCTAGTTAGAGGCTGAATTGACCTTTAAGTTGAACTAGAAAGTTGTTCAAAATTTTGAGGCAAATCTACTGTTAAAATTTGGTGGCGATCGGAGGTCGCCGGAATTTTTGCTGGGATTTCTACCGTCGGTGGCGGAGCTGCCACTTTTTAGGTAGTTTTTCATGCCCATTAAATATTATAAAATGAGAGTTTTATTTGGTAATTTTTGGAGGAGTTTTGGTTAGGTTTTAGAATTTTTCAAGTTTATTATTATCGGCGGATAATAAATTATTATTCTAGCAATCAGTTATTGTCGGTTAAAGTTGAAGAAATATTTTAAAGACTACTAAGCTTTTGTTGAAGGTCACATATTTTTGTTGATTAAGTTTGAGAGTTTTGACCGAGGTTAACGTTATTGTCAATTTTAAATAATTATTCTTATGACAATTAAGATTTACTATTATTCGTTGAACAGGAGATGAAGAATTATCGCTTAAGAAGCGATCCGGATTTCGTCAGGCTAAGGCCTAAGCCTGTGAGCGGGCATTTGTTTTGAATTAATGCATGTCGTGTTTTTTTCCTTTTTTATGCTAAACATGATTTTTATTAATTTAATGAGTCGGTGGGGCCAGGAAGGTGTGTTGTTTCCCTTCCGTAAGCCCCTATGTTATGTCGGCTGAAATCAGTTTTATTGATTAAATTTGGAATGCATTGTTTTATGACCATAGTTTTGAGAACGGTCGGGAAACCGTGCCTTATACATGAGATGCATGTTTTAATTTACGGGGGAGGAGTCATATAATAATGACTTTTCTTATTTGCTTGTTTTCATCACCATGAAAGGTCGTCATATATATAAAGATGCTAGCTAGCTATACGACCCCCTCACTTTGGAAGTGGAGCGGGGCAATAGTAGCCCTAGAGGGTTTCGACTCTAGCCTGAGAGGCTCATTGTCATGGTGGAATCTCTTCGCCATGAAGGGTCATCATATTACTTAGTAGCCTTAAAGGTTCCGACCCTAGTCTGGGAGACTCTCCGTCATGGTGAAACCTCTTCCCCTATTTTTAATACTGAGTTTTAAGCCAATGAGATTGACAAGGGTTGTTTGTTTTTCGAAATGATAATTTGAGATTATTTCTCCAGGGAGGCATGCATAAATGATTTATTGGAACAATAAAAGGGAGAACGTTAAATTAAGATATTTTCTCGCACCTGGATTTTATTTTTGTCCACTCACTCTAATGTCATGTTTTAAATGTTTTCTCCTGGGCCCTTCATTTTCAAATGCATAGTGTTACAGGATTGCTGAAAGGAGGTCATGCGTATTGAAGATGAGGCATAGTCAAATCATTCTGTTGTCCCTATATAGTCTATTTAGGTTTTCTTTCCACGTAAAATGCTTTGTTTACCCCAGTACATTTTAGTTGAATTTTATTGTTGTGGAAGTGTTTAGTTGGATTGCATGTAGGTTGTCCATTTCAAGGGGGGTTTCCAGTAAAAATTTCCCTTAAGGTGGTCCCTGCAGGGTTTATTTCGGGTTAAAAGGGTTAACCCAAGGTGGGTCCTGACATTCGTTAGGGCATTCAAAACTGTGATTTACAGAGAAGAACACAAATGGTTCCAGTTGAACAGATTCAGTTCGTTCATTGTATTTATACGTTTTCAAGGCTTTAACGATTACCAAATCAGCTGAAATATTGCAGAGATGATATATATATATATATATATATCTAGATTATGAATGGTTAAGATGAAAAAATTTGATCGAAAATGGGTCAAATTAAAAAAATCCACACCAAAGTTATGATAAGGATGTCCTTAACCAAGAATATATATATATATATATATATATATATGCAACATGAAAAACAAAACGTAAAGAAAAAAGAGCAGAGAAAGAAAATAACAAAGAAAAGACAATAAATATTAGTAAATGTAGAAGAAGAAAATAAATATCAGTAAATGAAGATGATAAATTGTTAAATGAAAATATATTTCATGTTAACGGAGTTAGACTCTGTTAATTCTTGCTGAGTGGGACTCTATGTGTTAGATTTTAATTAGTGGCAGATATTGGGCGAGAAAATGGGCACAGCTGATGTGCTTTCTTAATTAACCTATAATATCCTGTAAATAATGTGAACTAATTAGTAATTACACACTTCAGAGTTTATACATTACGGGAAAACATGGTTTTAAGAAAGAGTCACGTTTCCATGCCATGATCACCTTCGTATATTCTGCAAATATAAAAGGAAAAAAGAAAATTATTGCAAGATTATATATTAGCTATAATGATTATATATGTTTTATGAAATTGATCGAAGATAAAATAAAAAATTTGTGATTCCTTCCTTGTACGAGTATGAGATGACATCTAGATATTTCATGTCACAAATCGAGGCATATCATTAATTTTTCCAAAAAGGAGGTCTATACAATCAAACCATTAATTGAATTGTATATTTTTTTGAATCATATTAATTGATTTGTTGGTTTCCTTGCACAGAAAGAAATAATTCTTTTTTTTGAAGCGAAGAAAGAAAGCATTCTTGTTTGTATTAATTTGTAAAAAAATTATTTAATCAGGCGGAGTAAAAATACTTTATATATACATACATATATATGATGTGCATGATATAGTAATGTACACGTAAAAGATTTGATCCCAACATATGATGATGTGTTTCTTGTATGGATTTTTGGGGAGGATATGTACTTAAAAATCTGATATCAAATATAAATAAATTAAGATATGTGCAGTATCAAGTATTTAGGGTTGTGTTAGTAACGTTTTCTTAATTGAAAAAAGAATGCTAATTAAAGTGCTAGATCTTATTTGGACATTGCCTTCGTTTTGAGCAACCCTTGATTGATTGTGGTAATAATCGAAAAAAGAAAAGAATGAAAACCCTTAGTTAGATGTTACTTGATATGCAAGAAAATAAAAGGTTAGAGCGACCAAGCTTCTTTAACCCCTAGTGTGCGTCTTCTATATATTGACAGTGTACTTTTGCTCAACATCTACGTCCCAGATCGAGTTTTATTGCAGCAGCCAATTCAAAAATGGTGAAGGACGGATACTTAGAGTTGTCTGTTATTGCGATATGTACGTTTGTAATCGCAATAGTTCATCACCAAACTCTTAAAGCACAACTTGAAAGACTAAAAAGGCTTGATAAAAATCTAGAAAAGTTGATCAAGCATAGGTAGTCAGTTTGCAAACTTGACCATTTTTACCTTTCTTTTCTGTTTTTTGTTTCTTGCCGAGTTTTATTTATATATTTCTCTTACACCGAATATATGCAAATTACTGCAGGGATCGAAAGAAATTGGCTTAGGATTCTGCGTCCACTGCTTCCGAAACTGATCGATGAGTACTGCTGGTAATTACACCGTGATGTGAAGAAGTTCAATACCGTCATGCTTGCTCGCTAGATATGCTACCTGGACGACTGATTCGATTTTTTGGCCATGTTTGATGGTGCTTTATTTGTATTCAATCCCCATACGCTTTTTGAATTCAATGTTGAGGACTTCCTTTCTATCCCTTTCTTTTACTTCCAACTTTAAATTCTATCTCCCTTCATTAAAGGTTCGTTGAGCATGAGTAATGGTGTTACCCGAAACTTTGTCCAGTGGAAAAACTTGAACATTGTAGAAGCTCAACACCAAAGATTGGCTAATAATCCTGATTGTATCCATTGTACGTGCGTGATACTGTGTAAAAAAGATTCTGTATCCGTAGCCTATCCGATTCATCCATGAGATGTGCTCCCTGTTAAGAATATAGGCCCAACCCATATATTAGCCCAGTACATATCGATCATCAACTTGGAGAACAAGCATCGCATACCAGCTCTACTGCTCTACAAAAACTCATCTGTTCCTTTTCTCTTCAAGTTTTGTCAATTTCATATTTTCTTGTATCAATAACCAGAAATATCAAGCACAACTTTCTCTTTTCTTGCGTTTCTTATCAAATAGATAGTTTATTGTTCATTAATTTATCAGATCATGACCATGGTACACTTTTAGCACTCCCAAACCATAGAATCTACTTGCTTAAACACCATCGATTCAGCCGGTGATTTCCCATGATCAGTAACTCAATATATGGGCAGCCTTAATGATGTCAATTTGTACCAAAATCACTTTGACTTGGAGTGCTGTGCCCATCTCCCCATTTTCATTATCGGCTTCATTTTCTTATTGGCCCGATGCTTCTCCTCGGTTTCCTCTTGGCATTCTGCATAGGATTAACAACAGCCAAGTGCTTTTCATCCAGTTTCCTCTTGTCCCGTTTTGCCTTGAGTTCTTTCCTGATGTCATTGTAAACTTATGCATAATTCTGGCTGCCTAGTTTATTTCGTAGACGTCCTGAAACTTCTTCTGTTAATTGCTTCATATTTTATGTAGCAAGTGTAAGCACATTCAGACACAAATTTGGAAATGTCATTAATAAGAGGCACATGAGTTTGTCTCTTCTACACACATCGATAACAAAAGATAGCTTAAAGAAATTGACCAAGTGCAGAAGACCTTAGAGAAAAGAAGTGAGAATTCACTCACAAATACAGTTTTGTATAACATACTAATAATTTCTACTGATACAACCATACTAGAATGAGAGGAATCCGGCAGCATACATAAAATTAAATTGTGTCCAGGTGTGAGCTATGTACCAAGATAATGAGAACTAATAGCACCTTATACACTAATTTGAACCAGTGTTTTCAAAGGCGTTTTGGGGCGGTGCTGGGGCGCGCCTTGGGGCGGAGCGAGGGAGAAAAGCCCTGCCGGTTCTTTCTCCGGAACGCCGCTGGAAAGCCAAGCGCTGGAGCGATGAGGCGCTGCGAAAGCGAGGCGGGGCGCTGCAGGCGTTGATCGGGCTAAAGCCAAAACGCTGCGTTTCGGTTTTATCTCGCGTCAAAACGACGCCGTTTTGGGTTTTTTTTACGTGGTGATGAAGATGATGAGATAGAAGATCTTACTTTGCCTCCCCATACTAATTAATTGAACATAGATGATTGTGATGATATTCATGGTGTTAGTGGATATGATGAGGAAGATTGAAGTGTATCTTTTTAATTAAGTTATTATATCTCTATTTTAATGTCATTAAAACCTTGTTTTTGAACCTTGTGAAGTACTAATTGAGGATGAATTTATGGTTGTAATAACAATTGCATATATTTTGTTATGTATTGAGATTATATATATATATATATATATATATATATATATAATCATACCCAACCGATTGACGGCTTCAACATCAGTATTTTTTACGGCATTGTTTCAATTTTCATGTCAGATTTGTCAAAGGTAGTGGTTTGCTTATCCTTGTATTCTTATCTCTTAATTTGTGTTGGGGTTTGTTTAGATTTTTGCTCTACGAATGGGGTTAGTTGGTTTTCTTAGTTTGGTTGATAGGATACTGTATATTCTTTCTGGTTTAGTATGGTTCTGGTGTTAGATTGAAGCTTTGTGATACGCAGATGGTTTTGAATATCTGATTTGAATCTTACGGATGAATATCTGGTTTATAAACAATATCAACTTTGGGCTGGTTGATCACCATGAATGATCTTTTTTCACAACAGCTATTGCTTGGCAAGATAGCACTGTACAATAAATAAATGACCAGTTAGCCTATCTAGATAGAGTATGACTATTGAACATACTAAAAATAGAAATGTAAAAAGAATCATCATCTATGTGTATGATCTATGTTATTCAGAAAACATGTTTAACCGAAATTTCTAGAGACCCCATATGCAATTTGGCTGAGCATTTGTTGATGGAATCAATGGGCTGGTTATGCTTCATGCAATTCAACAGATTTATGCATTGAATAAATTATAAATCATTGTTTGCAATCAGTTTGTGTATTCACCTGTACATAGTGAGGATCTAGATTCAATAATGGTTTATATACATGAGAATATTGTGATTCATTTTATGGATTTCATTCCATATGCGCAATAGTATTAATGTGGTTAGCTATACAATTTGTTTCCTATATTGAGACATTAAGACCCCTATATATACAAAGTTTATTTGTTGATGCATATACAATATAGAGCTTGCATATGGGGGTTTTGCTTTGCATACCAAGAGTTGTAGTTGAACTCTAGCCGGTCGACAATATGAACTAGTTCACAGGATATTTGTTTGTCCATTTTTATTTATCTAAAACAATGTTTCAAAAAATGAGATATATATGCATCCATGAGGTGGAAAACTTTGGTGTAAATTAAGTGGATGCCACTTCATGTTACCCAAGCACAAGGTGCTGATTGCAATTAGCTAGTGTCAAAAGTAACCAGTGAAGTAAGACTACTACTTGAAATTGAATATATCTTAGTTGTTTGTACATTTCATGTTACCCAAGCATGCTACCAAGCCATATATAATTCTATTTTTTCTATTGACAGCAAGCTTATTCACACGCTGTGTCTGATCAATGCAATGTAATTGTAATGATTTTTCTTTCATTTTTTCAGTTTCTTGTTGACCACTGACCACCACTTTATATTGAACATGAGAAATCTATATACCTGTCGTTTGCTTTTGTTGTTGTCCAGATAATATAGAAATTATTTGAGTCTAAAAACCAACATGACTAAAACCTCTCTCTCATTTTGTTTGCAGTATGGAAGCGTATAGCTATGCTGATAATGAAATCATGAATGAGGATGTATTTATCTCTAATTGCTGTAAATATGTGTCCTGAGATGCGTAGAGAATCCTTGTTTGGTCTGATTTGTTTGTGCATGATAGAAATTAGAAAGAATCGGATCGCAAAAGCGCTTCTGATTATTTTGTTAATAGTTATCAATTTTTGTATCCTGTGTTGTTAGCAGAATGAATTAAGGTTTTGAATTTGTTCAAATTTTGATTTCTCAGATTGATTGACGATCCGCTTCATGGGATGGAAATTCATACTATGGGATTTTGTATTCCAAGAGTAGTATGTGATGGTAATTCATGCTTTTCTTTGTCACACTATCTGCACAAACTCATTCACAAGTCTTGGTTACAGCTCTCAAGAGCTCAATCTGTTATGTGAAGCTGTGTATATAACAAATATGATATACTTGTAATGTTGAAATCAAGGACTTTTACCAGGAGTTTGGTCCCCATATTAGAATTTGAACTTCTCTGCTGTGTCAATATTGCAAGTTAGGCCAACTACATGAGGTGAGAAGGTTATTGTGTGATGTGATCTTCTTGAATGGAATGTTGGTGAAGAAAACTTGTCTGCGATTGATAGATCTGATGAAATGCAAGTGAATTCTGAAATGGTATTGGAGAAAATATGGGACAAGGAAATCATATGGTGATGCTAAAAGTAGAAAAACAAATTTATCAATGTTGTGATCTGATTTTGATCAAATAATAGTTGTGAAGTGATTTACCCGTTCAAAAAAATAGTTAATTGAAGAAAAAAATAGTTGAAAGTGGGAGACTAAAAGATTTTCAAAATTCTAAAATAAAAGTCTAAATAAAGCTATAAAACACGAAGTTTCCATTAAATTGAAATTATTTATCTTATTTCATGGATACGATAAAAAGACTACAAAAACAATCTATTTAAAATTGATAATTGGTAATGGGTGTGGGTATGGGTAATGGGTGTGTGTAATGGGTAATGGGTAATTGGTGTGGGTATGAGTTTTACCTATTTAAAATGGGTGGGTAATTACCCAAATCCAGCTTTTTGCACATGAGTATTACTCGTAATTTTTTTTGGGTGGGTATAAACCCACAGGTATTACCTAATCAGTTTGAATACCAACTTTATTGTCAAGATTGCTGCAACTTGCAGATTCTGATACAATTGTTGGAGCATTGACGAACACGCAGTTCTGATTCATATCATGTATTACAACCATTATGCTTGGTGCCCAAGCATATGGTTGAGGGGGAGTGTTAGGAATATAAAGATATATTGTAGAATTGTATTTTGGTAAATTCATCCGATAAATTCTTCTATATATGTAGGAAGTGTTGTACTGTTTGGATTAATCACAATATTCACAATTTAGTCTATTTGGGTCTCTCTGTTCTTTACTTTCTTGCTTCTTCTTCCTTTATTTTCTATTTTCAATAAATTCATCAATGTTAACAGAGAGACTTGACGGCCTGAGTCTGTGGAATGTGAGAGAACAACAAAAGGTTTTGGGCGCGCCTCTCTATGTGCTCATGTCACAAACCACGAAGAAAAAACAAGTAAAATAATGGGCACATAATATGAGCCATTAGATCATGATCTAATGGGCCACATTTAATTAAAACAGTAAATAGGGTAGTGTAAATAAAAAAGGTGAATAACAAATTGATCATCGGATTGAATTTGAAGTCTTTGGGAGTTAACCAGATCACTCATATCTTCAGAGGGAGGCTAATATGATTGCAGATGCTCTTGTCAAAAATGGTGAATCATGCTATGGGACTTATTGTCTTTGACAATCCTCCCACTTATGAAGTTCAAGCTTTTCTTGGATGACCTTTCCTATGTAACTAGAGCTAGAAGAGTCTTCTGCTCTAACATTAGATTTCTTTTTTGTTTTTTTGCTGGGCCTTTTAGGTCCCGTATGTAACCAAAAAAAATGATCATCGAATTGGTCTCGTTTGTTGTATCATCGAACAAAGATCAAAGACTAAGTTGGATGAATAGTGGATTAGCGCGGGTTGAGGATTGGTCCAACCCACCTAAAATTGGTCCATTTGCTATAAAAAAGAGAGCCATGACCGACTTTTCGATTAGGGGTTAACGACCTGTGGACCTGGGTTCAGTTATGAGCTGGGTTGGATCTTAAATTTAAGATCTTTGATTCTCATTAATTAATTGGTAATCATTGTCGCGTGTTAATTCATTAAGAAAAATTAGGTCAGAGCTAGTTTAGAGACGGTAATGAAGGTCAAGGCTTGCTGCTTACGAAAGATTCAGGTGTTTTAGCAACAAATTACAAAATATATGACATGCATTCTCAGCGACCCTCTCTATACCTACTCTCTATCTAGGCCGTCATAATAGGAGTAGCAGATTATCCCATCCGCACTAAACTACGTCCTCTCGTCAAAGCATCTGTGGCCACCGCAGCTCTGGCCTCCTTCTCCGCCTACGTACAGATCTGTATGTCGCTCTACACAGCTCTTTTTTCATCTCCTTTAATTTTTTTACTTTTTATCATCAATTACTCATCATATTTGTATCATTTATTGGCTACTTATCTACAGCTAGTGTTGATATATAGTATTGAAAAAGATCAGATCTCTCTCTACATCCTACATTCTCCTAGGATGTAGAATCCAAAATTTTTAATGAAAGTTATTTTATGTTAAAAAAGTTTTCTCGACCGCCCAATAAATAATCGAGAAACAAGGTCCCTGAGTCCTTCAGTTTTAGTCAAAAAGCTAGAAAAATGTTCTATTTTCATAAACTCATTAAGGGTAAGAAATACTTAGGAGACAACTATTTTACTTAGCATAGATAATTATTTTTTTAATAAAATATAAATAAAAAAAACCATTCCATGTGAGATACCTAGGACTTCCAACTATGGAATGGAGGAACAAGAAGAAAATGTTTAAGCAGATTCATTAGACTTGATCATCATCTTCTAAGTTGGTAGTCAATATTGCTATCCAAAGCAGGGAAATCGGTGTTGATTAAAGTAGTTGCATAGGCAATTCTCTCGTATACTATGTATGTGTTTCAACTTTTGAAAGACATTTGTCGCACTTATCAATCAAAGGTGGCTAAATTTTGGTGATGGGGGGAAGAAGAGAGGAATTTATTAGTACAAGTGGGAGATGCTTTGCAAGAATAAATTGGTAGGAGGCTTGGGCTTTAGAGACATTGAAGTTTTCAATCAAGCATTGTTGGCGAAAACCTTATGACGTATTGTTATGCAACCATATTCTTTGTTTAATCGTATTTTACAAGCTAAATATGTTAATGGTGGTGATTGGGCAGTTGCAGTGATTGGGAGCAAACCATCTCTAGTTTGGAGAAGCTTAGTATGGGGAAAAGAACTTTTTTGTGTCGGGATTTGCTGGAGAGTGTGAATGGGAGATCAATAAGAATATGGGATGACAAGTGGCTACCTTCATCTTGATCCTTTAAGGTAATCACTCCATGTTTCTTAAATCGAAATGCAAATGTTGATTGTCTTATGGAGCGATGTGGTGGGTGGAATTTTGAATTTATTAAAGATAATTTTCTCCCTATGGATGTTATGAAAATTCTAGCTATCCCACTATGTGAACAGAGTGTGAACGATGTATAAGTTTGGCTTTATATGAAAGATATCCATTATACAGTGAAATTGGGGTACTGGTCGGGAATGGAGTTAAAACAAGTTGGCCTGAGCACAGATCGTAGTGGAGGAGATGATGCCTTAAACTCTAAATCAATCTAGAGTATCATTTGGGTCTCAAGGTCCCAAACAAAGTCAAGCTCTTTTTATGGAGGGCTTACCATGTATTTCTGCCATGTGTTAAGCATTTGGTTAAACACAAAGTGTGTAGACGTTGTGGTTTTTCCAACGAGACGTTATTGCATAGCTTATGGGATTGTAAAAAAGTTAAGAAGATTGGAGGAAGACTTGGCTGTGTGGGGTTGTGAAGATATGGAAAGAGATTTGTTTCTCTGATTTGCTTTTCAAGGTGGCTTAAAGAATTGAAACTATTTGGGCTACTCAATTGGTGGATATTGAAACAAAGAAAAGAGATTGTTCATGGTAAATAGGAGTTGCCACCTGAAGTTGTGATACAAAGGTGCTTGGATTGGCAAGCTGAGCTAGCTATTTTGGATGGAGGTAATAATCATGTTAACAAAAGTACTGTAAGGGCAAAGGATGGGAACCCCCACGTTTGTAATGTCTCTTATCCAAAATTATTTTTTGATGGAGCCGTTGAAAAAGTTAATGCAAAGGTTGGTTTAGGGATGGTGATATTGAGCGCAGAGAAGGAACTTTTGGGTGCCAAATCAGTACCGTTGGGTTATCCTATTAGCCCTGCGGCAACAGAAGCTCTTGCTCTATGGCATGGAGTGCAATTATGTAAGAATATGGAAATTCGAAAGCTAGCCATAAGGGGTGATGCACTGACTGTCCTGGATGGATTGAAGAGATGGGATTTCAGTGAAATAGGGGGAATATTAGATGCAGTAAAATTGATGATGCAAGAGTTTGAGATGGTGTCCTGAAAGCATGTGAAGAAGCATTTCAATGGAGTGATTCATCAGTTAGCTCGATCTGCACTATCTCGAGTGGAGGAATGGTTTTACCATGAGCAAGAGCCGCCATGGTTCTTGGAGCTGGTTGGAGGCAATTAGTTGTTTAAATTTGGGGTTCTCGTTTGAGAATCATGCAGCTTTTGATATATTTCTAATTGAGTTAAATAAATTTCCTCTTTCAATAAAAAAACATGTAGGCAACAAATTTATATTCGGTCTCTAAAAATTGTCACTTAGGCTGCGAAACTATTTACTTAGGAGACCAATTATTACTATTTATCTTAATAAGCCCGCCAACGCATGAAATAAACATGTCAACTGTAAAGGCTTATGCAGAGTGCATCGGTACCAAGACACAATACATGGAATAAGCCTGCCAAATGCTTTGTTTAAATGTAATTGTGATGGGCCTTGGTGCCGAGTATAGGAGATTATTACACCAATTTTGATTTTTTGATGATTTTCCCGATAAGGTTTTGTTTGTTTTTATTTGGTTAAGCAGGTGAATTGTTTAAGTACGGATTGTGTCTTCCTAGGGTTCTGCTTGTATGAGGTGTGGGCCTTAACGCGAGCAACGGACTCACTGGTTTTCAAAGATTTCGCTGAATTTTGATTCCTTGGAAAAGTTAGGAGGGGGTCAAGAGATCCCATGATTTGTCGATATTCCTATCAGGTTCCAATGACTGTCTTTCCAACATGTTTGAGTATTTATAATTAGTCTTGAACTATCGTTTCTCACTTCCTTTCTTGTTCATCTATCTAATCATCTTATTTGAATTAAGCAGTTCTATGTCACCTTATATCCTTGATCCTTCTCCTGTTCAGTTATGCAACTAACAAGTATTACGTAGACAACTAAAAGTGAGGTGTGTTCTATGCCAAAAGTTGAGATTTACTGCACGTTTGTTACGGGGATAGGATGGGACTGTCTTACACAAATAAATAAGCCGAAACCTATGTTTGGTGTAAACACGGGACTTCAATTAATGAGCTACCAAAGTCCCCCACGTTTCCCAAATCTTGGCTTACAGAGCGGCCCTAAAATTGAGGGGACTCTCGTAGCTCTTCGTTGCAAAAGAAAACCACGAGTTCCAGAAGACCTGCCATAGCTCTCTCGCTGTGAATCTCACTCATCAACTCTCTCACCTCACCCGATTCCAGGTTCTGTCTCTCTCATCTCTCCCTCTCGTCTTCAACCCTGCTCTATCTTAATTTTTTTTCTCGATCTGGTATAGGTTAAAATAGATCGATTTACTTGACAATTGTTTATGGGTTGTGTTTATTTGATTGATTGATCAATGATTCTTGGTCTGGGTAACTTGATTTGATATGAATTCATGAATTTCATAGACAGGTCTTCTTCTTGATCTGGGTTGCTTTATCTGATTTCAATTGATAAACTTCATAGCTTTGGAAGTAAATTTGAATGCAAAAGCTTCAGAATTGTTTATTTTGGTCTCTTGTGCATGGATGGAAACTGTGAGCCTCCGACAACTTCAGGAGAAAAAAGAGGCATTTATACTGAGGCTTGCAACAATAATATGAGTCTGTGAGTTTTTGGCAATAAATCGGGTCACTTTTATAAGATATTCACATTTGATGTTAGCTTTATTGTATTAGTTCAATGTTGGTGAAAGATTGGTGGTTAGAAAGCTACTGCATGTAGGGTTGAAAATGCTCAATATGAATTTCAATTGATGAATTTCATAGATAGGTCTTCTTCCTTTTAGTGTGAGTAATTAATTGATTTTTATGTTCATGAGAATATTAGATAATGGATTGAAGACACATTTTATTGCTCGTATTGGTGAAGTTATGGCACCTACAAACCATGTGTGCTTGCGGTATGCTTATCCTCAAAGTCAAATTACAATATAGATCTAGCAAGATAGTTTCGTTCATTCAAAACTCCAATCAGTTAAGAAATACAGCTGTACTTTTCACACTGGATCATGTATTTTTATTACACAAAATCTTTTATAGGTAGGAAGGGAATTGGAATTTTGGACAGAACCCATTTGCACAATGGGTTTCAAAAAAATGTGACATTATACAACCATATTTGCAGTAGACACTCCAGTTTCTACGTCTAAACTACACTTAGCTTACTGAGGTGAAAATCACCAAATAGTGGATACTGCATCTATTCAAAAACAAAAAAGTACGATAAAGATAAAAGAAAGGGAGCATACCTTTTGATTTTAAGGTTTTTGCTTCAAGCAACTCAGCATGAGCTTAAGCTGCTTCACTCTTTAGTCGCAAAACAGTAGTTTCGTGATCTGAAGATGAAGCAGCATTTTGTTCTGCAGCAATGGCCTTGGCCTTGGCCACCTCAGTTTTCAGTTGTTGCTTGAGATTTATCGCTTGTGCAAAAGATTAATTAAAATCAGAAAACTACATATAGGCTCCAGAAAATCTTGTCTTAAACTAAATTGTTGTTACCTTAGCGTTTTCAGCAGAAACATTTTGGTTTGCTTCTGTCCTTTGGCTGAATTTCCCTTCTTGGCATCTTATGAATTTGCTCAGTTTACTGGAGGAGATATGGAAAATTTATCAACAGCTTTAGTAAGAGGTATATTGAGTTATTACTGAATTGTTTATTATAGTAACTTAGTGTCGATTGCCTCATCACAAAGAAAATTTAGCACTCTAAGCTTTTGGGAGAAGTCTAGAGTTGTACCCCTCAACTCCTCTAAAGAAATCTGAGGGCAGTTCCTTCAGTAGGAGTTGAGACTCAGAGAAGTAGCACCTCAAATATTCGAACCAGGTTTCTTCATTAAAGGGCCTGATTCTACAAACATTTTATGAAAATAAATTTGATCACAAAACAGCCAAGGCAAAATTGAGTATACAAACTGATTTAAACATTCAGATGAGTTTTGTATAAAAATAACAGAGAAGTCTTACTCCTCATCGATTTCCACCTCCTGCATAGATAAGAGTATGGCATGGAATTGAAATACAGAGTAGTATCGTTGAAGCGTTAGGTCCTTGAAAAGAGATTCAGCTTGGGCTTTACTGAATTCATAAATCTAAAGCACAAAAGATGATAACATTAAGTCAATGTATTAGCACAACAAAGTGAAGAAAGATTCTAGTCATTGACATCTCAAGTCAACCTACACGGCGCACGGGTAATTAGGGAAGCCACAACCTTGCATCAGCTAAGACAGGTTAAGATAAACTAAATGCTTTCATCTATCCCATATTTAGGTGCTAAGCAATATGAGTTCAATGCCAGGTTGAAGCAAGCAAATCTGACTGTTTTATGTCAGAAACTTACGTTGTAGGCAGATGAAGATTTTTAATACTCCAGGCACTCTCTGTAAGTAAAGGTATTTACAACTATATGCACGTAGACTATGACAGTATGCATCAACTGCTATCTCAACTCATACAAAACATAATAAATAAAAGTAGAAACACAGATAAATAATGAAGATGAAGAACAGTTTAAGACAGACTCACCTAATCCAGTATATAACTCCCCAAAGTCCCAATTATACGGCTTCCCGAGAGCAACTACCTGCAAACATATAAACAAAGTAAATATCTTAAATCAATTAGTCATGGAAATTGAAAGGGAGAATATCAATTGATAAATTTTCACCCACACCAAAAACCAAAACTCAAAGCTCAATTACAACAGATCTCATCGATCACCAACTGCATATATGTTTTTATGTGAGCTCAAAGCTCAATTACAACAACAGAACTCATTGATCACCAACTGCATATATGTTTTTATGTGAGGGAAATGCTCAGAGTATTCTAATGATTTACAATATAGCTATCATGGTCTGCATTTTAGTATACTGTGTTGCTAAACTCAATTTACAATCGATGAGATGTAATTGAAAAAAAAAACAAAAAACTAATAGAATTGAAAAATTATTACCCATAGCCATCTTCTTCTTTTGCAGCCTCAGAACCACTCACAACTGATTAGGAACACCTGTAAATTCAAATCAAATTGCATATCAATATTTTTCTACTCATTAAGACATGATATAGACACAGAAAGAGCTTTTGCAATATCAGTCTGATCATCTACGTCATTAAAATCTAAAGCCTTTACTTCCAGAACCTACAACAGTATTGCATAGAGTAGAAACCCAGAAGAAAAAAGCCATTTACTCTACAAACACATTGCTATATGAGAACTAACAGATTCTGCAAACATTAACTTGTCGTGGAAGCCATGAATCCGAAACCCAGAAAATGTGGAATTAGGAAATCAACCCAGAAAGGAAGAAGAGAGAAAGAGAGATAAAAACCTACCCGGTCGACTCGGTGGTGAGACCCGCCAGAGTTCACTGAGAGCGGCGTCCTCCTCCTCCTTCAACCTCCGTCGTCGATGGTTAAACATTGGGTTTATGGACGATAGGTTTATGGGTTAACCTACCCCTTTTCTCAATTTGGTTGTTTGGTTTGAATTTGGGTGTCGTAGCTCGGAGGTGATCCAAATCCCATCGCTTTGTTCAGCTAGGTTTATGGGTTATTGCTGAGTGATTGGTTCAATTCATGTTTATGATTTTTCTTTTGGATTCTGGAAATCAATTTGTTCTCTTTTCTAATTCTATTCTTTTCTGATCAAAGTCTTTTGATGCCTTCAGCATCTGCAACTGATTGGTGTTCTTAGAATTTAGAAAGGAGAGTTCTATTAAGGTTTGGGTTCAATAGAAGGAAGAAGGAAGATCATTATCAAGCTTGAATATGGAATTGGTACTACCCACTATACCTTTTTTCTGTAAATGTGAGATGTAAAAGGTTAATAATTTCTTATCATTTTTAGTTATTTTCAGTTACTATTTACCTCCTCATGATAACGGTAAAATCTTCTAGATTTATGTAAATGATTTTGTTTTGTTTCTTTGGTTTTTTGTTTTTATTCTTTTCAATTGATTTTGAGAAATTAGTTACCTTTTTCTTCCCTTACATTTCCATCGTCAAGAAAATCAACATTTTCTACCTTTTGCTTCCCTTCCCTTACAATTTATTCTTTACACATAAAACAACATTTCCATCATATATATTGTTGTTTTATGTGTTCTACTTTTCTGCTGAAAATATTAGACTCCAAGTAATAAGCAATCAGCTGTCCCTAGCCATCGATAACCATGAACCATCAAACAAAAATGTATACGTTTGCTCTCTGGAACACTACTTTCATTATGAAATAATGTGGACTTCCTTCTTTTGGTTTGAACAATATTGCATCTTCCCTCATTTTGAGACTAATAAGATTATAAGAATTACTCTATAAGTCAGACGTATCTAATTGGATATATAGAGAGAAAAATAGAATAACATGGTCTCATGCCATGAAATTGATTCTATGTGATATTGTGGATTAAATTGATGCTCCCTCTATCAAAGCTACTAACTTCAATTTATTTTCTGTGTTTCAAGTATCTTTCTCAGAAATAGTTGTCAATATAGTATACATATGATGGTGATACGTTGTTGTTTCTAAGTCATGTATTCAATAATATATTAGATTAAAATGCACCGCGTTACCCAACTCTGGGTGTATTATTTACTATATGCTAAAACTGTTTATGACTTCACAAGAGACAGTGGTAAGACGGTTTTGTCCTTTCTTTTTGTTTCGCCTCACCCCAGCGATCAAAAGATCAATATTTGTATCACTCTCTCACACACACACGCGCACACCAAAGATCTATGTTGAGCGTCTCTTTGGTTTCGATTGGTAGAATGAAGATTTGTATCAGATTCGGAAACAAAAGAGTATCGAAGTAAAGTGTCAGAGATCTCGACAGCTTCTCTCTCACTGCCCTCAGATTGTAACAAAGTAAGGTTTGCTATTCGATCTGGGTTTAGCTTCTTTATGGGTTTTGATCTATATTCAGCTTCTACCTATCCCCGTTTCGGTGCGATGATATTAGGGTCCTATTGAACAATTCTACTCATATTCAAGCTTTCTTTCAATTATTGAAGATAGTTGAGGTGTTCACTCGCCTTCAAATCGTGATTGTATTGGTGTCTTGATAACATTTATTAAGTATTGGTCCAGGTTTCCCTCAAAATCAGCAACATTGGTGCCATCTGAAATTGTTTGCATACCTTCGATCGAATTTCAGTGCATGCAGGTTTTGGATGGTGAAAATGGATATGGGTTCTCAGTTTTGGTAAGATTGGTGAGTTAATATTTAAGATTCTTCTCATCAATTATTATTTTATTTTATTTGTATAGTTATTTTTGTTCAGTTTCATATTTCTTTTCACCTCGCTATATATTTTTACCTATCGAGAGATGATTAGTGTTGGTAAGTCGTTATGTGTTGTTGCATGTTGATTTTAGGTGTAGTGTAAAGAAAGATCTATGAGAATTTGCTATATAAGATTGAGTTTCAGGTACAATTCTTTTGAATTTTGGTGCAGTTCTGGATGGTGAATATGCATTAGGAGGGCTTTCCTCTAGGGGAAAATCATCTGTATGCATTTTCGTTTAAACAAAGAGCTGTCTTTGGTTATGAATACATGTCTTTGTGAATATATGCTAATATGCCGGCTGCAGTTTTTGGGGAAGTTGTGTCTGAGAAGAATCTTTTGATGGCTAACATAGCACGGAAGTGCATGTTCTTTGACAACAAATGAATTTGGTTTGAGAACTTTTATTCTGAGGTTAATTCAGTTGTTGCTTTGATTTGATTGACGGGTGCCTTTTGTTTACTGTGTTGATGCATTTTATCAGATTTCGCCAAGATGTCAGCTTCCAATTCTGTTAGCATGACTTATTCGCAGATGATTATTATGTTCGCCCATCTGCAGGTTGCTACTGTTGGTTTGAGTAAATTCACTTAGGTTCGAGCAATCTTCATGCGTGTTTTTTTATCTCATCTGTTGTACCTATTTTTATATTTCTTATGTAGGCTGTATTTTTATATTTCTTATGTAGGCTGTATTTTTATATCTCATATATAGGCAGAATTAGTAAATAACATGGACGGGTTGGTAGCAGAGGTCCATGCTTCTATTACTTAAGTTAACTAATGAGTTTCAATCTTAAAATTATTATTGTTATTAGTTTATGAGTTTAAGGTTTATCAAAATAGAATATGTGATATGCACAATAACCTTGTTTCTGTTATTCTCTATGGAATCGATACGTGGTAATAATAGACATTAACCATGTTCTGTGTTTTATCTAACTTTTTACCTAACTTTTTCTCTATGGAATCGATACGTGATATGCACATTTTTTCCTAACTTTTTACTTTCTGAACTTTTTTATATTAGTTAATAATAGACATTAAGCATGTTCTTTGTTTTATCTGATGCTGACATGCTTCGATTACAGAAATTGAATCTTACTTAAAATCTATCTATGAAAATCACCTGCTTCTTGAAGGCTTATGAAGAATCAAAGCAGCAAACTATTGCAAAATACTTTCGTAGATGGAACAGGTCTTATTGCAAACTACCAGATTCTTGGGATTGATTTTGCCACTGTTCATTAATACTCTGATCAATGGTAAATATTCACAAAGTTATGTTTTAAAATTTTATAAGGGTGACAAGTTTCTAAATTGGGTTGTTTATTGATGATATGCAGCCTAAATGGGTAAAGTTATGAAGACAGTTTCTTTCTTGAGCAGTTTGATCACTGATCACATCCAAAATGCACATAACGTTCTTTACAAGCCAATTCTCTTCGCGGGGTTTGAAAGAGTCGGACTACCACCAGCCAACGTGACCAGATTTTCAGCACTGTGTACACAGCTGTCTACATGGTATAGTTATTGAGCCTGTAAATGTGAGACTCAATGCTTTTTCGTTCCCTTACTTTTAGTTGGTCCGTTGATGCATTTACGATTGCTACTTATATTTGATGGTTGTGATTTTACTGTAAAGTTTTTGAGTTCAACAACCAAAAACTTTGTGACCATGTCTGGTATGATTTTGCTACTTAAATACATGTCTGGTATGATTTTGCTACTTAAACACATGATATTTATGTTTTTAATTTCTCTGTGATATTCATGTGTCATAGTACATAACTGGCTTGCCTTTTGAAATTGAGCAGTTGCTTCTGATAAAAAAATGTAGAGTTAGAGAGAGGACGATTATAGCGTTTTAATGATCGAGTATTGTGAAGAGTGAATAGTGCGATCAAAGATGCACCCTGTGAGATATTAGGACTCTCCTTTAGGCTTGCCCTCTATAATTGTCCTATTGCTATGTCAAATACTCAAATATGAGATGACATAGATGTGTGCAGGCTCATTGCATTGAACTATATTTATTGGATTTTTCAAAATGTATCTCTATTTCTTAAGAAACAACGTTTCAGTTGCGTTTCCTCTTTCTGTCAGGGTTTTTAGACTGAATGTGGTGGGAGTTGTATGAACACAAGAATTTATAGGTGGTTTGGTATGTATGACAGTAATAATGCGATAAAGGATCCTGCGTTCATTAGTAAATCATGTCCTTGGAGATTACCTTTTGATTGTATACTTTCAATACCAAGTCCAGTAAATGGTTTAGTTTAATTTCAGTTGAAATGTCTATACAATTGTGTGATGATTTGAATTATTGGTAGTATTATAATGTCGACTTTAAGCTGTTGTGTGTCAATAAAACGAGTTTGCAAGAGTACCAACCCGTGATCAAATTTCCATTTTTGAAATTTGTATATATGCCAGTCTGGTCAAAACACTCTTATACTCGACTGCAAAATTGTGTCTTTAGCTAACATTGTTTCTTCATGATTATTGTTACATAAAATTTAGGAATAAAAAGTTGTAACCTTTATGTAGGCTTTCTACCTATAATACATTACAACGACTAAATCGATTTACTGAATAACAGTAGAACCCGTTGCAACGCAGGTACAAGACAGGTCAGTATAGTGACTCATTTGAGCTTAACCACACAAATGAAAATGATCCGAAAAAAGGCAATGTAACTTTTACATGGGAACATGTTTTTGCCTCCGTTATAAAGTTGAATAATTTTCTAACAAAAGCACACTGTTAAGAACCTGCAAACTGTTCATACAAATAAAATCCTTCTACACATAGCAAATAAGAACATGACATCCACATAAATGAAGAGTTGTGCCACATAAATGAAGAGTTGTGCTGTGCTGCTTATCATATTCTTCTGTCCAATACAATTATGGCTTTAGATTTTAAAGTCTATCACTTTAATGAGGAGGCACAACACATGTACAAGAAAGAATGCTGGATTACGGTCTCTGGATTTCACTCCTTTCCTGGAGGAACACCCTGGAGGTGACACAGTCTTGCTGTTAGCAGCTGATAAATATGCAACTGATGATCGATTTC
Organism: Comarum palustre; assembly: GCA_951800085.1. Taxonomy (NCBI): domain Eukaryota; kingdom Viridiplantae; phylum Streptophyta; class Magnoliopsida; order Rosales; family Rosaceae; genus Comarum; species Comarum palustre. Next base: position 16,327,189 of record OX637572.1, read on the forward strand.
AATGATGTTGGCCACAATGATCCTGCAAGAAAATATATATATATATATATATATATATATATATATATATATATATTCTCCATGCGTAACGTGAAAAACGTAAAGAAACAAAGAGAAGAGAAAGAAAATAACAAAGAAAAGACAATAAATATTAGTAAATGAAGAAGAAAATAAATATGAGTAAATGAAGATGATAAATTGTTAAATAAAAATATATTTCATGTTAACGGAGTTAATTCTTGCTGAGGTGGGACTTTAATTAGTGGCAGATAGGCAGGTATTGGGCGGGAAAATGGGCACAGCTGATGTGCTTTCTTAATTAACCTATAATATCCTATAAATAATGTGAACTAATTACACACTTCATAGTTCATACATTACGGGAAAACATGGTTTTTAAGAGTCACGTTTCCAATGCCATGATCACCTTAGTATATTCTGCAAATATAAAAGGAAAAAAGAAAATTATTGCAAGATTATATATTAGCTATAATGATTATATATATTTTATGAAATTGATCGAAGATAAAATAAAAAATTTGTGATTCCTTCCTTGTACGAGTACGAGATGACATCTAGATATTTCATGGCACAAATCCAGGCATATCATTAATTTTCCAAAAAAGGAGGTATATACAATCAAACCACTAATTGAATTGTATATATATTTTTTGAATCATATTAATTGATTTGTTGGTTTGCTTGCACAGAAAGAAATAATTCTTGTTTGTATTAATTTGTAAAAAAATTATTTAATCAGGCGGAGTAAAAATACCTTATATATACATACATATAAATGATGTGCATGATATAGTAATATACACGTACAAGATTTAAGGGCTTCATTCAGACGGTTAATCACGTAAGTCAAACCCTTAAATTGTATTGACTGCAACTATTGACACCGAGACTTTATCGGAATTACTTGATTTTTCAACTGTTTGATATGATCATTATGTCGAAATATGTCTAGGAAAAAATTCAACTTGATCCGACAACGTTAAGGGCTCGATCGTTACGGTCAATCCCGTAAGTCAAACCCCTTAACGCACGGAAACGGTCATTTGACCATCTAAATTACGTATTTTGCTTGGACATTCAACTAAAAATAGTTTCAAATCAATGAGACGCAACCAGTGGTATACAAATTTTATGACAAATAACTACCAGAGATATGGCTACCTCTAGAGAAAAGAATGGAAAATTATATTGACCGCAACTATCAGCACCGAGTCTTTACAAGAATTACGTGATTGTTCAACCGTAGACGTATTTCACTATTCCGGTCATATCTTATTTCACTACTCTTTTTCGTTTGAAGCTTTCTACGTATAAGGCTTAGGGTTTTAGCCGACGAAATTAGGGTAATTCGTCCGCTAAAGTTCTAAAAAAATAAAATAAATTACTATAGCCGACGAAATTTATTAAAATTTGTCGGCTAAAGTTAATTAAAAATTTAAATTTTTCGGTGGGGATTTTGAAAATTTTGAACTTTATCAGACGAAATACCCTAATTTCGTCGGTTAAAGTACCCTCAAATTTTCAAAATCTCAAACTAAAATTTTAAACTTTACCAGACGAAATTACCTTAATTTCGTCGGCTAAAGTTCAAAATTTTTAAAATCTCCGCCGAAAAATTTGAATTTTTTCTATATCTTTCATTCTTCTTCTCCTCCCTCTCTTCATCTCCCTTCCTCCTCCTCCTCCTCCTCCTCCCCCTCCTCCTCAGGCAGAAACTCCTCATCCTCCTTCTCCTCCTCCTCCACTGATGAACAGTAATTTCGTCTGCTAAAGTCTTGGCCGACGGTTTTTTCCTGACGACTTCTTAGCCAAGGAAATTTTTTACTTAGGGGACGAAAAAATGTCGTCAGCTAAAGTAATTATTCTTGAGTGGAGACTGTGGAGGTCTCGGTCGATAAGTATTGACGGCGACGGATGTGGTGCAGAAAGGTACTCTGCCCCTTTTGATTTCTACTGCAGTTTCTTTTTTTTGTCTTCAACCCTAATGGGCTTGAAGCTGCTCTCATTCTTTGGACCTGTACTTTTTAATTTTTTTTTTCTATTTGGCTATTTCCTCTAATTTATTCCCTAAGTCTTGATTGGGTCTCTATGAGATAAATTAGTTTTTTTAGTTTTTATTCGTTGGTCGAGAAAGAGATCTGTGACAGAGTAACAGAGAGAAAGAAAGAGATATAGATCTGTGGCGATGTGGAGAATAGATGATAAAGAGTGATGGGCATTTTAGTCATTTCAATCTTTTAACTCGGGTTGGACCAGCTATTATCAATGATGGACTTGGGTTGATGTATTAATTTGTATAAGAAATATTGAATATATATTTTTTTGTGTTTTGAAACTTCGTCAATTCCTTACATGTAATTTACCTTTTTTTAGTTTTTATTCTTTGTAATCTCCTTGTTTGGAGAATAATGGCACTTTTGTGTGGTCTAGCTAGGTACGTTTTTGGCGTACGTAGTATCAAAGGAGGCAGTAGCTACCTCTACGAGGCTTTAAAGTTGTAACGATTAGATCCAATTTTATATGTCCCTGTGGATACTACCACAAACTCTTTAATCGGTAGATGGAGGATATGTAATGACATTTTCTGGTTTGAGATAATATATCAATTCTGATATTTAAAAAAAATGATGAAAAAAATAAATGACAAAAGAAGCAACCGAACCGTAACTACATATTATAAAAAGCCTTTAATTGTAAAGCTTTTAATTGAATCATTATTTTCGATAAAAAAACATAGGTCTTCATGGATTGGAATTCGATAGACTGAAGGATGCACGAAACATTGCCATCGAATAGGTTACCTTCAATAACAGAAAACAAACAAAAGTAAGTGAAGGGAAAACAAAAACAGTCTGGTGAAGGATCGATGTAATTGTAATTTCTTATAGAAATTCAAATTCTATACATGAAACTGTAAATCGATTAGTAACCGATTAATCGAGTCTGTGCATACACACTCCCTTATAGCAACAATTGAAAGAGACTGTTTTTTTAAAGAGACTTTGTTTAGCAATTATTTATTTATTTATTTTTGAATGAGGGAGATTTTGAAGCCCGAGATTAATATTTAGGAACGTTTACAAAATCATGACCGAGAACATCTCTCAGTATGTAACGAATGACAAAGATCAACTCATCCGAAACGAATAATGAAAAGTTGAAAACGTATAGTTGTAGACATAACAGAATTAAGATGGATATTGAGGTTGAAAAAAGAAAAGAAAAAAGATGGGCTTGTTAAACGCACCTTGGTGTCCTTGGATGTTCTAGAATTTTGTTAAGATTATCTAGCTCCTCCTCCTTTTTTTTATATCGTAAATTCATATCATGACAAACACCAGGAATTATTAATAAACTCAAACAACCAACACATAATAAAGCGCACAAATCACCAGTGTGCATGATTGTTTTTGAGAATGATTTTTCTGAATAAAGTACGGAGCTAGAAGCGAGAAAAAGTATGAAATTTGTATGTTTGTAGTGATTATATATAGACTAATTACTTTGCTTGCAAGAAAGGAAAAGAATTTTCTTATACCATATTGGGTATATGATACATCTCGATCATAAAGAAAAACCTAATTTCTCTGGACAAAAATATTGAATATCTTTTATTATTGTTATTATTAATAAAAGCTATAATGTTAAAAAAGGGTCATCCGGAGCGGAAAACAAATTTTATTTAATACTAGGAGATCTCTCTCGGCTGCGGCTATCTACCGAGGAGAGCTTCACTCCTTCCTTTTGGGTGTGCTGCAGGCAACGAACTGTGACATTGGTCAGTTGGAGGGGGTTGCTGCAAGTGAACCTAGTTAGGCCTGGGCTTATTCCTATGAGCGTTGGGCCTGCTAGGGTTTACAATCTAGTTGACTTTCGACTAAAAAAGGGTCAATTGAGGCACCTAATGATAATTAAATCCTCTAGTTTTTCATTTTTTCAGAGCAGTGTAGCGCAGGAGGCAAGACAATGGTCTAGCTTGTTAAAAAACCAAAAAGCTTAAAGGCAAGTCTTGCGTCTTTATGTGGTCGATCGATATTTCAAATGAACAAAATGACTGAACAACTCTTATTTTATCTCCTGTTTGTCTCGTCCCTGTCTCTTCATCTTCTATTATTCCCATTGAAACCCAGAAGCACTTTTTATTCGTCGTATGCTTGATATGAGAATCGATCTACAAAAGATGGGGTTTGGGTTTATGAGAAATTTCTTCAAGCGACCTATTTCCTTATCAATCTCTCTCTCTCTCCTTATCGCTAATTGAGATTTTGATAATCTAGGGTTTTTGGTTGGAATTGAATAGAGGATTAATGAACCGTTTTTCGTTGATATTTCGTAGTTTTGTGTTCATTGGCTGGTGAAGCCTAGGTGTGCTTTTCATTAGGTATTGTCCAGGTAGCAGCAGAAACAATCATTGATCGAAAGTTTATCTTTTGGAAAATTAATTCATAGTTCTTGTCCTGCATATAATCATGAATTGGTGATACCATGTAGCCGGCGTCTGTCATTGGAAGTGACCAAGAGTCTTTGAAGGGACTACTTCTGCACACACAGTCCTCGTACTGTTGCCATCTCCTTAACCATACCAATTAAAACACACTTGTAGCCTCTTTGATCATTAATGAATATACTAAGCTGTCCCAGGGGAGTAATCCAATGGGGTCAACAATGAAAATTTGTTTTCTTTGTGATTGTGGTCTTTTCATTTCATCCCTTGTTCATCAAATCATTGACATCAACAATAGCTACCATCCACTTTGTTCTTTCTCTGCCACTTTCCTGCAAACTTTCTTGTTTGTTATTATACCTTAGCTGTTCATTACCATTGTATCCCCATCAGCTCATGCCACAAACCTTTTCTTCATCAAATTCCAACCTTTTCTGTCTTGCTCACTTGAAGTTCTAATATGCTTGTGTTCATTTGTAGGTTGAGATTGAAAAGGTTAAGAAGACACTACTGCAACTTCTCTCAAAGGCATGACACAACATCTCTCACGCATTTTGTCGAACAGCTTCTGGGCATTGTTAATCTTCCTACATTTGACGTTCTCGGAGATCATTGAGTTCCAAGTTACGATGCTTCGGTGCTTTATGTTGTCAAACAAGCTCGTTGGAAAGAACACCAAGGGGTAACAATCACCTGGATTTTCTGCTCTACAACAATCCTTGCTCTTAGATTGGATTACCACGAACTAGAACCTTTACTGATCACCGCGCGCACCCAGCTGTAGCTTCAATTAGAATTAATGACTGAGACTTCAAAGCGATGTTGTTTTAGAAAAAAGGAGGACGGAGAACGCGGAGGCAACACACTCGGAGGAGCACGAGAAGAACTCGACGCCGTAAAGAGAGGCCGTTGAGTCTGACGGCGTTACAGTGGCAGGGGTTGTAATTTTTTTTATTTGAAGGGTTAGCGGTCTAAGAGATGCAAGTTATATTATCATTATAAAAAAATTGGATACCTTTTTATCATTTAAGGACTACAATAACCCTTTTTAATGAAAACTCTAAAAAATCATTATTTAATAAAAAAGCTATTGATCAAAGCTTTACTTTTTATAATGATAATTAAGTATATTATTTAATTATTATTATCATTATTATTATTATTTAAAACCGAAAAGGATCCTTATATTTTAGTTTTACGCTTCCTGTAGAAATAGTAAATATATATTTTTCTTATATATATATTATATCCTTATATATAGATTTATTATATGAATAACAATGATTATTCTCAATTATTCTTCTCAATTTTCTCCACAATTCTTACTTATAGCTAATAGATCATGAATAAGTTTAATTTGGAAGAAATTTGATCCCCTATGTTATATCTATGGCACAACTTTAAATTTGCTCCAGGAAAACTAGCTCTAAACCCCAAACCCATCTCGCCTGGTGGCTAATCTCAGTTGGTGGCCGGCCTTTGGGTTTTGTCAACACTGAGTTTTGGCTGCCAGACAGTATCTGCAATTTTCCAGGTAATCCTTTGAGTGGTTTTGGCTTGGGGTCTGCGTGAGGAGATATGGGTTTCTCGGTGTGTGCAGGTAAAGGAGTCTGCCATGTTGTACCTCTGCATCCCACGACGACGCGATTCGTTGTATGGAGCTTCTTTGTCTCTTGGTGTTGATGGCAAAGCATGGTGGATCAAGACAGATCAAAGGGTAAGTGTGGCTCTTGCGTTCATGTGGGGTCATGGTGGATCAGTCTCTTTGGGTGGCGACGACATTGACACTGATTTCTAGCAGGTTTTTCGTGGTGGTCACAAAGACGACAAAGGGGAAGGAAGTTTCTAGCAGTGGCAAGCGCATATCACCCTTCTGCTTTGGGCTTGGGCTTGGGCTAGGGTTACTCTTGGTCCATTTTCGAAGTATTTAGTTTATCTATTTACATCCAATTCTTTGTATTAGAAACGTAAGCAATGGTGTTGCGCTATGCATTGGTTCATAGTTTAATTAGGTTTTTCACTTGGGAGATTTTATTCATACCTCAAAAACACTTCTTCGACCTCCTTTCCATATAGACCTCCAATTTTCTTTTACAAAATCTTAAAAAACTATTTACACCTCCTTAATTTTCTCAAAACACCCATAATCTAATAAAATTAAGAGAAAATGTCAATTTACTACAAAATTAGACACCTTACTTTTCATTTCAACATTTTTAAAAAAACATTGACCATTTGAACATAAAGAAAATTTGTGCCCATTAGGTCTAAACTTTTAAGAACCTATATTATTCTAGTACCATTATACCCTTACCTCTTAACCATAATTAGAGAGAGAAAATGAAAGAGAGAGGAGAGTTGACAAGAACCTAATCGACTCTGGTCGCCGAACTCTAGTTGCAGGATTTGGGTTGACAGCCGATAGTCGTCGGATTATGGCGGAACTCTGGTCGACTGCCGAACTCAGGTCGTGGATTTCGGCCACCATTTGTAGGACTCCAGTCACAAGAATTCGATCGTCGGAGTCCGGTAACAGAAATTACCAACCCCAATAAACTTGTTATTGTTATTTGATATCCAAATTGCCAATAGTAAACTTTAAATAGGATTAATAAATAACAATATAATATCTCTACTTTCATTTTCACAATATTTATTCATAAAATGAACACATACATAACTTTTGTGCATATTCATATCCAAAGAGTTAAGTTTAATGCATCTAGTAAACTTTTATTAAGGTCGGTATAAAAGATCTCAATTTTCATTTTTGAGGCTCTTATGAACAAAACGAACAAAAACTTAACATGTAAGATCATGATACTAGGGGCAATAAATTTGCTACCCCTAGTAAAATGATAAAACATTGTTTTCAGGCCCCTAAGGACAAACATGAAAACGCTCTCTGGGCACCCAAGGCTGAAACCCTTCATGGCTGTCGTCGACCACGTGAAGAACACGATTCGACTCGTCTCTATTTAGATCGACGGTGTCGTGTCTTCCTTTGGAAAGAGTGAGCGACTTTGCTGACCTCAGCTCCTGGTAACTTCCTCCACAACGACGACTAGTATGAAGTTGCGATCTCAACTTCAAAAACCTGGAGTGAAGCTTTTGGAGACTCTATACCATTCCTTGTCTACTTTATGAACACAGCCTCCACTATATATCTCCAAATATGATCCACGACCTTCACTATTTGGAATAAGAACCAGTAAAAGTTTTTTAGACCAAGTGGACATTTTTTCTATTTTTGTAGTGAATGGCCACTAGCCTTAAAATTAATATAAATCATTTTCTCTTAGAAAATTCTGTGCACCTTCATATTCGGTAGACAGTAGTTAGATCTCTTCAATTTTAAGCATCTAATCTCCATATTGTACTTCAAAAATCCATCCAATTTGTTCAAACCCGTTATTCTCTATATCTATCATCTCAAGCTTCACTACTAAAAAGAACACTTTAGCCGACGAAAAAAATTAGTCAACCTGTTAGACTTTTTCGTCAGCTATAGTGTCGTCAACTAAATGTCGTTAGCCATACTTTAACCGACGAAAATATTGGCAGTCGTCAGCTAAAGTTTACACTTTAGCCGACGACAAAACTCCTCGTCAGCTAAAGTTCTGACTTCAGCCGACGAATTTTCAGACTTTTGCCAATGAAACCTCGTCGGACAAAACTTTCCCCACTTGTCAAAGTAGTTGACCAAGCCTTACTTTAGCTGACGAAAGTCTTTATAAATAGTTGGCTAAAGTATTCAAATATTGTCGGTTAAAGTATTTAAATATCGTCGGCAAAAGTTGCTGGTTTTTGAAAAACAAAACTGTAGAAACTTCCGGCCACCTCCAATCACCACCAAATTTGATAAAATCTTTCTTTCAACATTTCGAACAACTTTTTAGAAGAAGTCGAAGCCCAATTCTAAGCCTAAACATGTCAATTGAATCAAAATATTAAAGTTCCCAATTTTAAACCGTAAAAACTTCAAATCTTCTATTCTCCTCACAACTACCTAATCTATATAGGTTTCTATCACTAGAGTTGCACAAGGATTCACTTTGCTTAGCAACAAAGTAACTTGAATGACGCGGTTCCAATCACAAGTGGATTTCGCCTAGGTCACTAGTATTGACATGTCGCTTATCGAAAACTCCCTAGTGTTCGACGCGGACTAATTTACTAAAGTCCTACAAATGTACGCAAGACGGTTTTTGCCATATAGGACTTTACTTCGCCCACGCCTATTGCTTCGGCCGAAACCCGAAAAAGGTTTATTTTTGGGCCACTGGTATTGGCCTAAATGTTGTCTAGAGCTCTAATTAATTAATTCTAGACCTAATGTAAATTGGGCTCAAACATTACCCCTAGGCCTTGAGCGTGGTCTGATCCACAACGGCCAAGCGAAAATGCCTAATTACGTACGTTTCATTGGTTTCAAATTCAAACGGGCTGACGTTTCAATCGTCATAACCCATCCCTTAATGAGGTGACGTTTCGGCCCGTCTTAATGAGGTGATGTTGAACTCTATAAAAAAGGCAAGTAAGGTCCACTTTATCAATATCACCTTCTTGACCTTCTTCTCCTTCTCTCTTATCTCTTCCGAGCCCTTACTGGAACCCTAGAAAACCTCACCCCCATGACCCCAAGAGATCCTGTCTGAGATTTCAACCTCGACCACACCGCCGCCATCAACTGGTCAATGAGGTTCGATCTCTTCCTGGCTGACAACCCAGTGCGCCTAGGCTATATTCTATTCCTGGAGAACGGTGATGCAGTTCTGGTTCCGATCCTTACTCGGCCGCTAAACAACTACACCTACTCGGTGCGTCGTCCTATCTTAGCTCACCGGCTAGACGTCGGGGACTTCTCCTTCTGGGCCTTGCCTCAGTCTAATACCAATATCCGAGTCGGAGAGTGGCCCAGTGCCATTGACGAGGACTGCGCCTGGTACGAGACTCACCTCCTCACCGATCAACACATCTGGGAGGCGGTGGGTATCGAGAGGCGATCGTCTTGAGCTTCTTGCTGTATGCTACGACAGACCGGGCATTGTACGCAGCTGCGACATGCTTGTGCACAAAGCCACCAACACCTTTGATTTTCTCTTCGGCTAGATGAGCGTTACGCTCTTGGATATCCTGGCCATCACCAGCCTGCCGATTCATGCCTGGCCCTACACACCAAGGGACTTCGCCGACATCGTCTTCGCACACTAGTTTGGATTCAGCCAATGTATTCCTTATCCCTTGACTTATTCCATTAATAAGTACACCTCTTAGCGAAGGATCAACGACATGCACTGCTCCACACCGTTGAACTGCATCTTTCTTGTCGCCTCGGCCTTTCTGGAAATTGAGCCTTCCTTTGACACCGACCCAGAGTACCTCTCCTAGTGGCGCTCCCTCTCTGACAACGCCTGGTATACCGTGGATGAAGTGGTCTTCACCGCCATCTTCTCTCCATTTTACCCAACTTTGAGCAAAGCTAAGTAGGGCATCATCAACCAGCGCCGCCTCGAGCAAGAGGGCACAGCCTCCACCACCACTCCTCAGCCTCCACCACCACCAGCATTACCATCCGAGATGGTGGCTCAGAAGAGGTATGCAACTCAGATTCAAGTCACACCTTCTTATTTTAAGTTTGTGTTTAACACCTCTGTTAACAGGTTGCACGCTTCCAGAACCCCTCAAGGTCCACGCGAGGTGTCCCGCCGACGGACCAATCATGAGGAAAAGGCCTGGTGCCTGTCTTATCGGCTGAGGACTCCGACGAGGAAGAGGAGCCTCTGCTCCGGATTCTAAGAATAAGTTACTTTACTTAGCACTTACCTTTTAATGTGTAAACTTGTCCTAACCTGACTTTCTTTTTAGTGTTTTGGTGAACAAAGTTCTTGTAAGCAGACCTTGCTTGATGAGGACGAAGTGGATGTGGCGGAAGAACACGCATTCCAACAACAATTTAGACTGGTAAGCCCTTCACCGCTTCCTCTTCTTTAAAAATTGTTCGTCCAACTCACTTGTATTGTTCGTCCAACTCACTTATATTGTTCAGGTTCGCCAACGCAACACTAGGCCACGCTTGGCGCAAACCGCCACTACACCGCCATCTACCGAACCAACCCTAGAGAAAACCGCCACAGAGCCACTTGTTATAGCTTCGGCCCCCGTGGACACCAACGTAGAGCCACCTGCACCGGAACCCACCCCCATGGAAACCATAACCCACCCCCGTGGAAACCATAACCAAGCCACTTATGACAGAGACGGCCCCCGTGGACACCTCTATCGAGCCACTTGCGACGGAACCGGCCCCAACAGGCATCCCAAACGATGCGCTACCGGATGTGATATACCTTCCTCCACAAACGACCGCGCCAACTCAGAACACAGTGCCACTACTTTTAGAGATGATGATCAAGGAAGTCCTTGCCCCCAGCCGATCCTGCTGGTAGAAATCCATAGGCGGTACCGCCACTAGAGCAAAGTTACTTGGAGATGGTCACCGAGCAGCGGGAAATCCAAGAAGTGCTTGTCGCCGCATCAGAAACGGTTGTCATCGAACCGGTACACACTCTTTCAACACATAGTACATTAAATGCCTTAATACTTAACTGTTCAGTGCAGGAACCAATGGAGGTCACGCCGCCACCTCTAATAGTGAAGAGCGTCGAGCCTGAACCTGCTACCGCGGCGCCATCACCGCCAAGGGTGGAGCAAGCAATGCCCGGACCTGCCTCGAGACACTGCCATCTTTGGCCAACCGGTCTGCTTGTCTTAGAGCCCAAGTTACTCCACCAGCTGAGCCTAAGCTGGTCTTTTTTTTTCCGAGAGTTTCTTCATAGGTTTGGCACCAAGGAACCACGCTAGATGCCTTTGCCCTGATCTGCCAGGCCCGCAACGCCCACGGCGTCCTGGTCTGCTACTATGTCGACAACTAAGCTTATGTCGACCAGTCTATGGAACTTCTTAATGTCATGGAACAAGCCCGGCGCGCGAACTCTGCCAAGGTCCAATCTGTTGCTCAAGATGGCGGTTGCCGTTACCTCGACAACCAAATGGTTGTTTGCCTTGCCGACCTGGAGGATTCGGTGCCCCCAACACTAACAAAGGCCTACACTCGAGAGTTAGAGGACCTCGAGACCTAGATTGCTGCGCTGCAGGCCCGTCTGGACCAAGCCCAAGCAAACCACCAACGGGCCACAACCGCAGAGGCACGAGTTCTGACCGTGGAGGAGATCTAGGAGGCCCTTGCTTCTGCCACCACGGACACCCATGAGTCTCAAGATGCAGCTGATGTCGAGGAGTTAGCCCTAGAAGAGCTTAGGCTTGATCTGTATTGGGCCTGTAGGAACATCTAGTCCCGATAAGTTTAGAAACCCATTTCCCTTTATTTGTTCTTGGGTTTTTCGCTAATTTGGACCCTTCCAAAGATCTTTAAAGATCTTAGTCAAATCACACAAGGCTCGACCACGTGGCACTATCCTCAATCCCCACGTCGTTACCGAGCTGTCGTACTTATCTGATTCTCAGCGAAGGCGTGAATCTCGAAGCAATTTTTTGCATGCTCAACATTCGAAGGCTGGGAAAAGGCAAAGGCATTCGAAGCTTTTCTAACCTTAGCCATGTATTGTTTCATTCTTATGTTCATCTTTCTTTCCTTTCTTCAAGCATGGCCGCCGTCTTGGCCATTTGCCCCTGACCTTTTGAGTCTCAAAACCTATCCTTAAGCAGAAGGTTGGTCTCAAAACTCATCCTTAGGCGTTGTTCACACTTTAATAGACACTCTGGCAAAGGTCTCGTTGCCACCATTGTTTGTCTTGTTCGACTGTGAACAATCCAAGAGCCAACGTCCGGGGTTACTTTACACCAGCGTTAAGCATCCAGACCGGGCTGGCGGGGACTTCGGCGTGGACTTGGTGACGTCGTCCAAGGGTGTGCAATCTCAGGACCAACTATTATCGTCACCCTAGGATATTGCGATGGACTCTTGACCAGTCCTCTACATACATAGGGTAGCATGAGGGAACCCCGTTACGACACACTGTGCCCAGTCACTGGCCTTGGTGTGACAGAGAACCGATCTCAGCCAGTCGCTGAGACCGCCATTGGCTTTCTTTATTCCATTTCTTTAAAAAGCCCAATATTGTTCTTCTAGTTCATTAAAAAGCCGGCTTCTGTTTCTTACGTTTCTTCGAAAAGCCGGATCTGCTTAGAACCAAGAACTGTTGATTGTATTTCTTTTGCTCTTTTGTTCTCGGCCACAAAGCTATCTTGTATCAAAATGTTCTCGGCCACAAAGTTTTCTTGTATCAGAAACTTGAGAAACATGAAGAGAGATAGATGAAATTTGAACATGTAAACCATGTTTTTCAATATACTAATCTTTATTGAGACTTTGTATTTTTTGTAACATGATTGTATAACTCTATTTTTTAGGCCTTTGGTGTAGGCCTGAACCTAGCACTATACTTCACAACATAATACGTTTGATTTTATTTTTAGGCCTCTGATATAGGCCAGAAACTAGCACTAAATTTTACAGTTTAGTACGTTTACAATAATCAGTGTCCTAACCATAACTGTCTTGATTACTTCTCGACACGTGGTTTAACTATCTCGCTTGTGTTTCCCTCTAATGCAAGACGGGGAAGAAGGAGGTCGCGGCCGCGTAGCACTAATAGAAGCGCATCGGCAGGTGGTGACAGGGAATGAGGTGGATCCGCTCGCTCCCATACACTTGGAGTATGTTTTTTCAAATAGCGCCCAATAATAGGGTTACGGTATAGCTCCCCATCTAAGTCTCTTAAGTGATAAGCACCCTTAGGAAGGATGCAATGGATAACAAATGGCCTTCCCACCGTGAGGACCACCTGCCGTGCCGGTCTACTTTTTCTCTAAAAGGTAATACTGCGCGCCATACTGTTTGGCCTTCGGTGAAACCGCTGCTTTTTCAGAACTAAGTTGTTGAGGGTCACGACACGTTGTTCATCAAGGTTCTCATTTTCCTGTCACATTGCTTGGATGTAATCTTCGCCTAACAATTGGTGCTGCTCCTGAACCCGCAAAGAGGCGATGTTGATTTCAGGTGGTAAAATTGCATCATGGCCATACATCAATGCATATGGAGTGGTGTCGGTAGGCCCACGTTTAGAAGTCTTATATGCCCACAAAGTGTGATACAATTCTTCATGCCAAACGCACAGATTGATCTCCAACATCTTTCGCAGGATACCTAGAATGACTTTGTTGTTAGCCTCGATCTGTCCGTTAGATTGGGCATAATAAGGAGTTGAATGGAGGAGAAAAATTCTGTAACTATCTAGAAAGGTGACCACAAAATTTGCCATAAAAGATGCACCCCGACCTGTCCATTGGATTGATCTCCAACATCTTTCGCAGGATACCTAGAATGACTTTGTTGCTAGCCTCGACCTGTCCGTTAGATTGAGCATAATAAGGAGTTGAATGGAGGAGAAGGATTCTGTAACTATCTAGAAAGGTGACCACAAAATTTGCCATAAAAGATGCACCCCGTTCTATAACAAGGCACTCCGGTATACCAAAGCGAGATATGATGTTGTGAAAGATGAAGTTACAGACCTTATTCGTATAAGCCACCTTAAGTGGCTCCGCCTCCACCCACATAGTGAAGAAATCCATGGCGACAATGATTAACTTGTGCTACTTGGAAGTATGCGGGTGGAAAATGCCAATGAAGTTCAAATCCCAACCGCGAACCAACCATGGCTTGATAATAGGATGCATGGGGATGTTGGGTATATGAGGAGCTGAATTGGATCCAGGACGTTGCATCTGTGGCTGGCGTTTTTTGGCTCTTGATAAGAAACTAGAATTCTAAACGCAAGGTTAGGGTTTGTGTTGAACATGAACTTAGTGCACCATTTCATCTGTAAAAAACTCTTCATTTCGAACATGGACGTGAAGCTGAAATATTCTATGATTTTGAACATCTGCATTGGTACTGTGATCAATGCCTTTTGATTTTTCATGAGAATGGAGTTTGTCCAATGGCTGCGAGCTCGAGTTCGAGTTTAATGGTTCAGACAAAGGAGGTATCACAATGGGAGCTCCTCCTAGGCAATTGTTCTCCCCACCAAAGCCGAAAGGTCGCAAACCAATTGTGATTAAAAGAAAATTCCTGGAGTCTGAGTCTAAGGCTCGGAATGAATTTAAGTAAGACCATAATAAGGAGATTGACATTGTAATCGAAGCTGCAGTGACTTGAACTGGGACAAGTGTGGCCCGTGGATCACCATTGTACCGATATTGTCCCAACTTAACTACCTTTAATGTGTTGGGTTTTAATCACAAAAAGGTCTCGGTACAATTGGATACAATTCATCCACTTATAAGTTATATTTTATTTGTCCCTTTTCTGATGTGAGATCTTTCCTCTCCAACACTCCCCCTCACGTGCAACCTAATTTTTTAGGTTGACACGTGAAATTCATTCAGTCCAATTCCCACATCAGAAATCGGTACATTCATGCGGTCCAATTCCTATTTTGGAAATTGGGGTATGCGATCCAAGACCCACTGTAGACACTTGGTATGGTATGGGTCAATCAGAATTTTTCTGACGGCAATTTGATTTGATGAACCCAAATTTGAGCTCATTATGATGGGAGATTTTCCCCCGTTATGTTGGGAGAAGTAATTGAAGAGAGACCCGCTATGATACCAACTTGAACTGGGACAAGTGTGGCCCGTGGATCACCATTGTACCGATATTGTCTCAACTTAACCACCTTTAAGGTGTTGGGTTTTAATAAAAAAAAACATCGGTTCAATTGGATACAATTCATCCACTTATAAGTTATATTTTATTTGTCCCTTTTCTGATGTGAGATCTTTCCTCTCCAACACAGTGGTAACTAATGAAGTTCGATCTATAACTGGAACTATGGTTGAGGGGAGGAAGCTGGTACCTGTCATGGGGTGTTTGGTAGGGAGCCTGCAGATACAAGGACTAACCCAAATGAGTCAATTACTGACATCATCCCATTCCAAGCAATAATGCCAACTGATCCGCATAGTGCTGATTTGCTTCTAAGCTCTTATGTTACTGATCCGATGCCACAACTTTGTGGCCAATAAGAAACTGATGTTATGGATGATCGGTAAATTCCAATCTTTTTGTAGAAGAAGAATAGGGTCATAGAGGGATGAAAAGAAGCCCTCCACCAAAAAATGCTTCCCCTTGTAAGCTTAAAACTCCTATGCCTAATTTGTTCCACTCAGCATGTCAGGTGGTTCAAACTAAAAAGCTAAAAGGACCTGTTGCTTCCCTTGGTCTATTTGAAGTTTCTGGTGAAGTTTTTAATTTGCAAATGACATAGTTAAGCCAAAGCCTAAACGGGGACGCCCTTTTGGTGCCAAAGACAAGAAGCCCCGGAAGACAGGAAACAAAGTAAGGCGGCTGCTGCAAATGTGCTCAGCTATGTTGATGGAGCCCTTCTTTTAAGGGCAAAGAAAAGATATCATATTTAATTTTATTTTACAGTCTACAAACTATGTTATTAATTGAGTAGACTTGCTTTTAAATAATTGAGTCTCATATCGAATATAGGTAATTTATCCTACATATCACTATAATTCTAGAGTTACGAAGTCTTCTCTATCGTAAGTGGTAGCGGATGGATATGTAATAGTTATCTTGACATGAGTTTTCTTTTGATCATTTATCTTGACATGAGTTTAACGAAATGATTATCATTTTTCTCAAAAAATACCTTGTTGTAAATTTTGTTGTAAAATAGTTGTTTATGTAATTATGGTACATTTTTAAGTAAATTGCATCATTCATAATATCTTTACAACAAATACTATATTTAACGTATTTAGTGGGTAATTACAATGATAAATTAAGTAATTACAACATTTATTATCCTCATTACAAATTTTTGAACCATTCGATTCATGTTTAACATAATTTAAAATGTTCTTAAAATTGTAGCTCAAGGTACAAGTGTTATGCCCCCCGTTGAGTAACTTTTAATTCAATAAATGAGACTCGGAATGGAGCCGAGCCTCTAACTTAGGCAGGTTCCAGAACCCCTATTTAAAAATAAAATGTTCTTAAAATTGTAATTTGTTTACACATGTCACAACATTAGTGAATGACATGTTTATATATGTATTATTTAAAAATAGTTAATGAATTGTATACATCAACTCACTAACTAGTCTTACCAAAAAACAAACTCATCACCCTAGGCCTAGCCTTACCCCTCGTTCTTTCCGTCTTTTGCAGTTCATCATATATACAATTAGCTATCTAGTCTGATAATTTATCAAGTTTCTAAGTAAAAGTGTGATAGTATTTGAGTCATATATAATCATTTATAAATTAGTTATTAAGCTCCAATTCTCTATCATACAAGATTACATCACCTTTTTCTTGCAAAACAATACGGTTCAGAGAAATTCATTTCGCTGCCAACGTACTCAAAAATGCTTGTTTCCCTCTACATTCTTCGACATATAACTTGGCACACAACTTTTTCCTACACGTACTTAGAAGCTCTCATATAGACTTAAGATCCTCTTTTGATTTTTAGAATTAACCTGATAAGGTTTAATTAACCTGCAGCTCGTGCAAGACACCTTTATATTTTAACGAAGAGGCATTTGCAGATTTTCCTCATAGTAAATTAAAGTATGAGCCTCTTTTAATTCACTAAGTTCGCATATCAAGTAGCTAGCGCGCTAGAGCAGTAGAGCTCGTGCATGTTTGTTGTATGTATGATCAATGAATTGACCTGTGCGTCTTCTCACACTCACTAGGAGCCTTCAAACATGGCAAAACCCGCTAGCTCTTTTTCAGGGTATCGTATTCTTTAATTGTTGTTGATATTGATATCATGCATGATCGATCTCTATGGATGATTTCATTTGCTCAATTAGGAGGATAAAGGTAAAATAGATATTTATTTCTATATATATGCGTACGCGCGTACATAGTGGTGAATCGGTTAGGTAAAACTTGAATTTCTATCATGTTTTCTAATAAAAATGGATCCATATACAATATATAGCTAATGTTGCTCAAGATTTTTGATTGTGCAGATCACTTTCTTGTTTTTATTATAATTTGGAAAATGATTTGGGACCTTATTAAGGTCTAGGATTTGGAGCCTTAATCTTAGATGACATGCTATGTTATCAAGACAAATCATCGACTGAAAATATAATGTCACGTCATTATGAAATAAAAAGATAATCTTATCCTTTTTAATTCAATAATTCTAAATTACTTAGTCTTTTTTTATTAAAAAATACCTTTTTTTAGTTTTTTGTTTTCACAACGCTTAGTATAGCTATATGGATTTAAACACAAAAATATATGTATATATTGGTCCATGAAATGAAAATTATATGTATATATTATCTTAAAAAACCAAATAATATTATATATTTACAAGACATGTATATTATATAATTTTTGTTTGACGAATTAGAAATAATCTATATATATAACTCATTTAGAGAAAATTTAATTTGTATATACTTATTTCTTTGACGAATTATAATCCAAAATATATTATATTTAGTGTTCTCTTCTTATAGATTATAATTATTTTCTAAACGACTAGGGTTAGAGTTTAGAGTTACTTTGACGGAAGCTTCTACTCATACCTCCAAAAATACTATTTGAATCTCATTGCTTAATGAACCTTCAATATATTTTTAAAAAGAACTAAAATGCTATTTACACCTCTCTATTTTTCCTAAACGTCCATAGCCAAATAAAATCAATAAACACTTATTTCTTTTATAAATGTTCTTTAATAAATGTGCTATTATCATTCTCATCTTTATATTATAAATTGTTGGGGTTGTGCGACATATATATATATAGTGAAGGGAACGTCTGCACTCCTCCTCTCCCTCTTAAAGTGCAGATCGACGTCCTGCATTCTCCTCCGTCCGACGCCGGTGACGACTCTCCTCCACCCGAGAGGACACCAGCGGCATCCTTGCAGCATTGAAGCTCCCTGGACTCGCCGACGACAAGTTTTCTGGCCAACATTGAAGCTCTCAACGGAAAACACCATCATTGATCAATGTTGGCCGAAAAACTTGTCGTCGATGAGTTCAAGGAGCTACAATGCTGCTGGAATGCAGCTGGTGTCCTCTCAGGTGGTGGAGAGTCGTAATCGACGCCAGACGGAGGATAACGGACGACGTCGATCTACACTTTTAGGGGGAGTGCAGACATCCGCTTCACATCCCCTCTTTATACACACACACACACACACACATATGAGCAACTTAATGATCCATTCCTATAACTTATTCGACAAGAAGTTTTGTTCTTATTGAAACTATCATAATAATACATATGTGATTAATAATAATAATAATACAGAACATAAAACTCTTATCCGTGCATAGATTCTAAAGCCATTTTCGGCTTGATTGAATCATAAATATTTTTCATGTTTGATAGTATTTGTTGAAGACTAATATCGTGAAGTTAAAACAAATTGTTTTTTACTCTTATATGTGTTTATTGGTAATTTTACATGAGTTGACAAAATCATCTATAACTTGAAAAAAAACAAGAGGTCTAAGTAGTGTTTTTGAAGGTATGAATAGAAACTCCCTTCTTTGAAAAACTTAATTCATATTTAAAAAATAATTAATATTCAGCTAATGTTGTAGGACATATAACATGTGCGTGTGTGCACTTGGTCTTATGTCGTGTATATGGGCTTAGCCCAATGGGCCTTGTGCGTGTGCCCCAGTTGTAATAGGTTTACATTATGGACTTAACCTAATCCATGTAGGATTGACCCATTGTATTTAGAGTGAGTCTCTATATAAAGAGCTCCTCCCTATTCATAATAAGAAGATTGATTTCATTCATTCTCTAAGCACATATTCTACAAGACGTTATCAGTCACGTTTTGCTCTAGAAAACCCTAGCTAATATCGGCCACCCACCACCGAAAGAAAAAAACCCCAAAACCCAATAGTTTTTTTTTCAGCCGCCCCTGCCTGCGCACTGTCGCGAGCACCGACGTGCACCACCGCGCACCCACCGGACACCGGCGCGCACAGCTGCGCACACCGAGCTGCCGCTACCTTTTTGCTAAGCACAACCATTGCCCAAGCATCAAAAACACAAATCTCAAGCTTATTTTGAGAATTTATCGAAAAAGTTATGTATTTTGAAACCCTAAACTCGTTTAAAATTCACTAAACTCGGGGGGGGATAAAGTCCTTTCATCCCTTCTCCATCTCCCTTCCATGCTTGGGACGTTTGTCTTTGTAGGTACAAATTGTTAAATAAAACCCTAGAGGAGTGATTTCATATGTCTGCCATGCTACCGCTGTGCACTGCCGAGCACCGCTGCCGGGGCCTGCCCCTGTGCACGGGTGCACGCTGCTACCGGCGTGCATGCGCACCTTCTGTGCACCGACGTGCACTGCTGTCGGGAATTGGCCCTGTGCACGTGCACTGCTGTTAGACACCATATGTGCACCGATTTGGTTGATGCCGAGCGCTGCTGCCGAGGATTGGCCCTGTGCACGCGCACGCTGCCGCCGGACACCACACCCACCTACTATATACCTACCGAGCACTGCTGCCGAGGATGGGCCTTGGCACGTGCACGCGGTTGCAAATATGTACATATGCACTGTATATCCTCTCTAGGTCAGCATGGTGTGGTGTCCATGACTGTTTGATTTAAGAATTAAACATCGAATCCAATTGGTCTCGAACTAACTGCTTGAATTCTTGTATGCACAGTCAATGGACAAACACTTGCAGTTTGATCCCCTAGTCGCCCAAGGCCGTGAGTATCACCGCTGGGTAAGCAGATTTTTATTGGCAAAGACTATATCTCCACCATCAATCCTCCCACGGAACCCCTTGTAGAGGGTGTAGAGCATCATGACGAAAAAACAAAGTCCAAGGCGCTTATGTTTATCCGTCAGCACCTGGATTCCATATTGAGGTGGCAATACCAGTAAGTAGCCGATCCGCTGGAGCTGTGGAACAAGCTTGCGACAAGATTTGGTAATATTCATGTTGCGCTTCTACCAGAGCTGCAGGCTAAGTGGGCTTCCATCAGGCTAACGGATTACAAATTTGTAGAGGAGTACCAGACAGACATGCTTGCACTACATGCTCGTCTGTATTTTTGTGGAGTTGAGAAGTCCGAGGATGATCTTATAGAGAAAACATTACTCACTTTCCCCAGGTCATCATCTACTTTGATGAAACAGTATAGACATGACTATAAGAGTGGTCTTACTTCCACGTTTGACTCTCTTATGACGTTGTTGCTAACTGAGGAAAAGGATTGTAAGATCTTGACTAAGAACACTGCTCGGCCTGTTGGGACCCTCGTTGTTCTAGAGACTAATTACAACAGTGCCAAAGGCGGGACAGTCATGAAACAGAGAGCACGAGATCATTATGAACCATATCACCGTGAGCAAGGCACCAGGACTAGGAGAGACACTAGAGGTTTTAAATGCTCTAAGGGCCGACCTAATACCCGAAAGAAGGATGATGCACCCGTCCCTAGGGGCCGAGCTCCCAAGACGGTTCAGAAATTCGCCAAGAAAAATGCTAAGGCAAATATATGCTATCGTTGTGGGTCACAGGACCACTGGATGAGGCAATGCCGAGCACCTGTCGACATAGTAGCTGCGTACAAGAAATATAGGAAACTGTGGGAGTCATGTCACTGTGGAAGTGGACAAAGCACCGAATGCCAACCTTATGGTTGAGGATTTTCGGGAACAAACCGATTTAGATGCACCCGACTTTTAAGTTGTTGAGCTCTTGTTTGTTTTACCTCCATGTTTGTTGTTTTTCCTTTCAAGAATATGTAATAAGGCATGTTTATGCCATGATTAGTTCGATTGTTCTTGAGACCTTTGGTTGTAAACCATTATGCGTGTAATAAATTTCGATGTTCTTAACTATTGTGTTCGATATGTTTATACAAACACTTAACAATATCCGATACACTTGACCATTGTATGTCACTCTAAGACTCTCCAATGGACCCCAATTGAGTTTAGAAGCTAGGCAACACTGTTTTGAGCCTAAGGTAAGCAGCTATTGAGCTCTGCCTAGGAGCTGTGTGCGCTACACATGCTGCCGGCATGGTTGCCGAGCTACCGAGCACACGTGCACCTAGCTGCCGGCTGCCGATAGTAACGCGCCTATTGCCATCCAACGTGCCTGTTACTACTCTGTATGCTACCTACTACCCCTAGATTGTTTTTTGCCCCAATTGTGTGTCAATTTCCGCCCATGTATGCCAATTTCTTCATTTTGTGTTAAGAATGCCACCACTTTTGTGCCAGATGTTGACAAGTTTTGTGTGCCCTACACATGAACTGTCGTGCACTGTGCATTAGGTGTTGAGCACTAAACACTAGATGTTAGCATTGCACGCAAGGGCCTGAGCACTGATCACCAATTGATGTGGACTTACATCAAGGACAAACATTAAGTAAGCTACATAGCACAGAACACTCGAGGACGTGCATAGGACACCAACTGCCGAACACCGGGCACCAGGGCCGAGCTCTGGGTAGCATTTGCCAAAGCTTTATGCACCTTATACCATGCACTAGTGATGAGTTGTCGAGCCTCCTCCCAACTGCCCCATACCATGCGCCATGGGCGCCAAAGAGTGTGCAGCCAACGATTGTTGCCGAGTGCTCTGTGCACCGGCATGTGTGTGGCTCCTCATACACTACCAAGTTGCCAAATGCTTAGTGAAATGTCATATATATAGATGCAATGCGTTGTCGAATGTTTCCAAGGGCCTATGACATTGGCATACGAGCAAGCTGCAATTTCGGGCATTCAAAAACGAAAACAGTGAATCTACCACTTTCGGTACAGTAACTTCTGAAGAACTTTGTGAACAGCTCCGAATGAACTAGAATGCAAACCACATATCACTAGAAAGCTACGTCTGTCTAGTTTCTAACGATTTTCACGGTTCATTCATATCCATCTTAACGAAGGCGTTATGACTGTTTTAGTGAGCAAATGTCAGGTTGTCAGGAATTCTACAAAGCACACCGTTGCCTTCGATTTTATATCTTTTTCTCACGTATCTACCTTATTTGATAGGTATGTCACGTGGAGAAATCGAGTGCCTTACAGACAGTGGGACGACCCACACGATCTTGAGGAATCGGCTGCTCTTTACAGAGTTGACGCCATGTCAAACTTCCGTGAAGACTTTGATCGGATCATCTCCTGTCATTCAAGGGCGCGGACCTGCTAGGTTCCTGCTGCCGAATGAAACCTTGATCATTGTTTCTGATGCCTTGTATGCGCCTAAAGGCCTTCGAACACTACTGAATTTCAAGGACATCCCCGCCAATGGTTTCCACTTGGAGACGCATTGTGAGAATAGAAGCTAGTTCCTCTGTGTAACCTCCAACGAGTACGGCTCTAAGCGCAGCTTGGAGAAGCTAATGAGTCAATCTTGTGGTTTGTATCTCACCACCATAAGGATTATTGAATCCTATGGGGTCGCCGAACATGATTATTGGGACTATAACTCGTACAAGCTATGGCATGACCGCCTCGGTCACCCCGAAAGAGATATGATGATAAGGATTCTACGAAACTCATATGGACATCCTTTCTTCAGTACAAAACGAAAAGGTTTGGGACACATGCTCCCCATAGAGGGTCGAGATGCAGTGGTCGCCAAAGTGAGCTCTCGGCCGACACTTGGGTCGCCAGAGGACATCTCCGCTGATCCTCACTCGGTCATAAGGATCTGGGCCCTTCCTGATGCGTCACTGACTCTGTTTGATGCTCATAAGTCGTTTTGTAAAGCTTGTGCAATGGCTAAGTTGGTGGCCAGACCTTCTTATGCTAAAGCAAACATAGAGAACATCCCATTTCTTCAGCGTATCCAAGGTGATATCTGTGGACCCATCCATCTAGAATGTGGACCGTTTAGATACTTCATGGTTCTGGTGGATGCATCGACATGCTGGTCGCATGTCGCCTTATTGTTCACAATGAATGTTGCTTTCCCCAAACTCCTGGCATAGATTATTAAGTTGAGGGCTAACCACCCTGATCATCCAATCAGTTCGATTCAGATGGATAATGCCGGTGAGTTCACGTCAAAGACTTTTGACGACTATTGCATGTCGGTTGGAATAGAGATTGAGTATTCTGTTCCACACGTGCAAACGCAAAATGGTTTGGCTGAAGCTATGATAAAGAGACTTCAGTTGATAGCTAGAGTATTGGTCATGGGCTCAAAGCTCCCTATTGCGTTTTGGGGTTATGCTATATTGCATGCAACCGTGTTAGTTGGTTTCTGACCCGCCTCCAACCAAGCGTTTAGTGCATACTAGTTGGTTACTGGTTATGAGCCTAACATTTCGCACTTACGCATATTCGGTTGTGGAGTGTATATGCCTATTACGCCACCACTATGTAAGAAAACGGGTCTGTATCGACGTTTGGGTATTTATGTTGGCTATGATTCCCCAACTATCATCAGATACCTAGAGCCTTTGACATGTGATCTCTTTAAGGCCCGATTCATTGATTATCACTTTGATGAGGCCGTCTTCCCGCTGTTAGGGGGAGATGAGAGCATGCATGCTCGGCGTGAACGATAGGAATTGGCCTGGTCGGTTCCAACGCTTGCTCATTATGATCCCCGCACTTCTCATGCCGAGAAGGAAGTGAGGCGAATCCTTGAGATCCAGCGAGTGGCGGATTCGATGCTCGACTCATTTGCTGAGATTGCTAAGGTCACGAGATCGGACATACCAGCTGCTAATGTCTCTACAAGGCTAGAAGTCTCAAAAATAGGCATGGACACCCCGGGTCCGAGCACCGCTACCCTTAGTATGGGTGCTGCCGACCCTAGTGGACGGGTGGAGGCCATGGCTCCTCAAAAGAAGAGAGGGAGGCCACTTGGTTCGAAAGATGTGTAGCCCAAGAAGAAAGGGCTCCTATGGCATAATCCAATCCTTTACTCATCGATACTGAGAATCTTTCTCACGAGATTGTCTCTGATTACACCTATGTCTTAGAAACGATATCAGTGTGTTTGGGGGACGCCCCGGTACCCGAATCGGTAATCGAGAACATGGAAATCTCGATATGTTACGAGAACATAGTATCATTGCTGGATCGATCATCCATGCATATAGATGATGTATTTGCTTATGCTGTTGCTCTTGAGATAATTGAGCACGATGATATCGAACTATGCTCAGTCAATGAATGTGAACGTAGAGCAGATTGACCTAAATGGAAAGTTGCTATCCAGGAGGAATTGAATTTCCTAATAAAACGACAGGTGTTTGGACTGGTTATGCTAACGCCACCAAGTGTAAAGCCTGTGGGACATAAATGGATCTTTGTTAGAAAGCGTAATGAGAAAAACGAGATACTAAGGTATAAAGCTCGCCTTGTGACGCAAGGTTTCTCACAACGCCCTGAAAATAGACTACGTGGACACATATTCTCCCGTAATGGAAATAATCACTTTCCGCTACCTTGTCAGTTTGGTAGTATCTGAAAAAATGGACATGCAGCTCATGGACGTGGTTACAGCATATCTCTATGGGGATCTTGATTCAGAGATATATATGAAATTACCTGATGGTTTCCAGGTGCCTAAGTCAAGTGATTCTAAAGCACGGAGTGCGTACTGCATTAAGTTGCAACACTCACTATACAGATTGAAGCAATCCGGGCAGATGTGGTATACCCGTCTTAGTGACTACTTGATTAGGAAGGGTTATAAGAACAATGAGTTGTGCCCTTGCGTGTTCATAAGGAAAACGAGTTTCGGATTTGCGATAGTCGCTGTTTATATGGATGATATGAATATCATAGGGACTCTTGATGAAATCAATGAGATAGCGGTACATCTGAAGTCTAAGTTTGAGATGAAGGACATGGGGAAGACTCGGTTTTGCCTAGGCATTGAGCTAGAGCACCGAGCCTTTGGAATCTTAATACACCAGAGTGCATATGTTCACAAGATGCTCAGGCGCTTCAATGTGGATAAAATGCATCCAGTTAGCACCCCCATGGTAGTCCGGAGTTTGGATGTTAAGAAAGATCCATTCCGTCCTAAAGAGGATGGCGAGGATGTACTTGGAGCCGAGGTACCATATCTTAGTGCAATCGGTGCGCTACTATATTTGGCTCAGTGCCTCGGCCAGACATTGCTTTCTCAATAAACTTGTTAGCTAGACATAGCTCGGCGCCAACGCAACGTCATTGGATCGGTGTCAAGAACATATTTCGATACCTTAATGAGTCAATAGACATGGGCCTGTTCTTTCCATATAAGGATTCAAGATGGACTGCAAAAGAGTGCAGAGTTCCTAAGAATCTAGGCGCTGGTCACTTCAGGAACCTAGCAGTCGGGTACGATGCACCTTGTTGTCGTACAATGTGCACAGCTGCCGAGAGCTGTGTGCATACTGTCGAGCACAGTGTTGCCCCTGCCGAGCACCAGACGCTGCCAGCTGTGCACTGGGTGCACACTGCCGAGCGCTGCATGCAGAATGCCAAGCTGTGCACTCTGTCTGCTAGACACTGCCGACAGCATGCCGAGCGGTGCACGCTGCCAGCTGGGCACTGCCTGCTGCCTGCCGAGTGGTGCACGCTGGCCATCGAACGCTGCGTTGCAGCTGCCGGGCACTACATGCACGCTGCTGAGCACGGTGCACATGCTGCCGAGCATGATGCAGCAGCCGAGAGGGGTTGTGCACATGACTGCCGAGCACTGTGCATGCATGCACACTTAGATGCCGAGAAGCATTACTCCCAATGTACTTGGCACCGCTTGCTGCCCTTATAACGAAACACCTAATGATATCTTGGTTGGTTTCGCGGATGCTGGATACTTATCAGATCCACATAAGGGGGCTCTCAAATTGGTTATGTCTTCACCATTGGGAATACAGTGATATCTTGGAGGTCCACAAAGCAGACCTTAGTGACGAAATCCTCCAACCATGCAGAGATTATAGCGTTACATGAAGCTGTTCGTGAATGTGTTTGGCTCAGATCAGTTATAGAACACATTAGAGGGACTAGTGGATTGAGCTCCACCATAGACAAGCCAACTTGTATTTATGAAGACAATGCCGCATGTATTGAACAAATGAGGCAAGGCTACATCAAGGGTGATCATACGAAGCACATCTCACCAAAGTTCTTCTATAATCAGCAAATCAAGTCCTCCTTAACATTCAAGTTAATCAAGTGAGTTTAGAGGCAAACGTAGCGGACCTGTTTACTAAATCTCTGCCTAAGTCTACTCTCGAGAAGCATGTGAAGAGCATTGGAATGCGACGATTATCGAGCCTTCCCAAGTGAGCTACTTATCAGGGGAGCAACGCTCTCGATCGAGAAGCATGGTGTGTTGTACTCTTTTTCCTTCGACAAATGTTGTTTTTTTCCCACAGGGTTTTTATTACTTGGCAAGGTTTAAACGAGGCAACATTTTGACGCGCGGCACAAGGGGGAGTGTTGTAGGACATATAACATGTGCGTGTGTGCACTTAGTCTTATGTCGTGTATATGGGCTTAGCCTAATGGGCCTTATGCGTGTACCCTAGTTGTAATAGGTTTACATTATGGACTTAACCAAATCCATGTAGGATTGACCCATTGTACTTAGAGTGAGTCTCTATATAAAGAGCTCCTCCCTATTCATAATAAGAAGATTGATTCAATTTATTCTCTAAGCACATATTCTACAAGATCTAATTCAATATGTTACATTATGTTATACATACATAATTAGTGGTTACTATTAATATGTAATATTTGTTTCTATTTTTTTAGAGAAAGTTCATTAATATCATTGATTCACTCGTTGATATCTTTAAGGAAATAGAAATGGTAAAATTAGTAATACAATCTTATGATTTGTGTAGTTATATTATGCTGAATTGAAAATAGATATTTTGATTTACTATATGACATGACATATAGAATTAAGATCATAAATTTTAAGCATTATTAAAGCCCCTAATATTACCCTTATAATTTTTGTTTTGTTTTTCGTAAACAAAGAGTAGTTCAACTTGGTACAACTAAACGTTCAAGCTTAGCCGTTGATAATTAGCACTACTAGTCGAGCTACGATTGAGGTCGATTATTCAAACTCGAGCTTGGCAGATCGACTCAGTTTGACTAAAATCTATTAGACACGCACGTAGCATCATCAATGTTTAGCTAGTAAACATAGAACCTTACAATCTGAATAATTCATTCAAGTAGCACTACTTCATCCGAAGGTACTTATCAATGTCTTCGTCTAAATCCCAGAAATAGAAACAAATTTGACTACTCAATTTACTAAAGTCATATATATTCTCTTTGTTTGATTAATTTGTGTGCTTTGATTGATTTTACCTCATTCACTAGGACAGTCCGACAGAGACAACATCTAAGAAAATATAATTACATTGCATCTTGAGCTAAGAGACAGGTTAATAATTAGTTGATTGGCTTATATGATCATAATTATATACACCTTTAATTTCGTGATCGATGAAAACAGGTCAAGTACTATTGTAATTGTGCTGCAAAAAAAATCAACAGCAAACTTTGCTTATTAATTCTTTTGAATTTTTAGGGTATTAACTTATTTTAAGGTAAACCCTAACAATATTCGAGCAGCTCTTGTAATGAAAAGAAATTTGGCTAATTTCTTCTACAAAAAAGTTTTGCATCTCTTCTTTGCTAACAAAAAGAAAGAAAAGCAGAGCCATAATTTTTTGTTGAAGGGTAATGCCATAATGCTTTTGGTGGTCGTACGTTAATTGGAAATCCTTTGCATTTTGACCATCTTAATTGATCTTCATTATTCAGGATCGATAATGCCATGGTCTTTCTGGAGATCATTGTTTTTACAAACATCCTTGCTTAAAATTTTCGATGATTAATTTACCTTCTCTGTTAAGACAAAGGATCATTGTCAAGTGAAAACTGATGCCGACCAACAAATTAAGGTCGAAGCAAAAGGAATCTTGCTTTCGTGAAGGATTAGCCCCTATACTTAATAAAACCATGCATGAGTTTAAAGTTGATAAGTTAAGTTTGTTCCGAATTCAGATTCTAGTCTGGAATGCATGCACATTGAAAACTTTCAAGATCTTAATTGGAGCTTAATTTCTGGATATATTGCTCAATTAGACAAAGCATCTAAGACTAAACATAGCTCTTTGGCCTCAAATCCGAAAGCGTTCCCTAGCCTGTACAGAGAGAAAGGAAATCAATCATTATATTTTCTTCCTAATTTAAACGACGAAATGACAAAAAACGGGCCGATAAATTTTTTTTCGTCGGCTATGCTATACTTTAGCAAACAAAAAAATGTCGTCGGCTATTCTTAACTTTAGCCGATGAAATTTTGTCTTTTTCTGACGAAAAAATGACCTTTAACCGACGAGTTTTTATCTTTTAGCCGACGAGTTTTTTAAGTCGTCAGCTAATGTCCTAGGGTTTTTAATCCCCAGCCTCGAGTTTTCATGCTTTAGCCGATGAGTTATGATAATTTAGCTGACGACCTTTTTAATTCGTCGGCTAAAGTCCTCGAGTTTTTATTCCCCAGCCTCTCAGTCTCTCTCTGCCGCCCCAACCCAGATTGTACCCCAGGCCGCCGCCGCTGTCAAATCATTCGGTAAGAGATTTGAATTCTAGGATTTTTAATTGAGATTTCGTATGCAAACTTCAATTCAATACATGGTTTCTAGATTATCATATGCAAACTTCGATTTATCATTACCAGCATAAACAACATAGCCGATGAAAATAAAAAATAGGTTGACAAAAAAAAGATTTGTCGGTTAAAATCCACTTTAGCCGACGAAATTTTTTTTCGTTGGCTAAGTTAAATTTTCGTCGGCTAAAGTAGAATTTTAGCCGACGAAAAGAAATGTCGTCGGCTAAACTCATTTTTTCATCGGCTATAGTCTGTGAACTTTAGCCGACGAAATTTGAAAAGTTTAGCCAACGAAATCAGGGTATTTCGTCGGCTAAAGTACATTTTAGTTACAAAATTGCGCTACGGATATTTCGGTGGAGCTTAATTTCTGGATATATTTCTTTGGCCTCAAATTAAGAGCTCAATTGCCATATCAATGGAGTCTGTGTGGATTTCTCTAAATCTCGCTCCCCTAGGTCTAGAAATTCCATGTCTCCATGCAATAGAACTCCTCTTATGCAGATATAGCTCTATTGCTAATATCTTATCTTTGGCCAATTCATAAAGTGGTAAAAGTGAATATAGTGAAAAGCTCCACCCGTCTAGAGAGGGTTTGAGCATGGAGATTGGAGCACAATATTATCGACTTAACCATATCCAACAAACCTAAGACTGCTCAAAAATTAAGCATTCATATTCAACAAAACCTTAATTTTGATCGGTGGGGATGGTATAGTGTTAGACTAATTGGAAATCCACTATCTATTGACAAATTCATAAGTTCGAATCACTAGAAAATATGAGTGAAATCTTTTAATTCTCTTAAAGTAATGAGTTCGAGTCATCATGAAAATATAAGTGAAATCTTTTAAATAAAAGAGAAAAAAAGACTAATTGGGAACGTATAGAGTATTATTTGCCGCCCAATCCTTATTTAAATTTACATTGCGGCTTGGCCTCTACCTTCTAAGAGGCAAGGTCGCGGCAAGGAGAAATAATCTTCTGCTCATTAAAAAAGATTCAAAAGCCAAGATCAATCTTTTTCCATCCGAAAGCGTTCCCTAGCCTGTACAGAGAGAAAGGAAATCAATCATTATCTTTTCTTCCTAATATGAGCTATGAAACAAATCATGAAAAGTTTACGACTGTTTGCTGGCCGGTGTATATAAACAACGAAGGCTGCATGTATATATGCCTAAAACAAAAGCCTTGTAAATTGGAGCGAGCTAGCTGAGGAAATACTATGTATATTTCATATATACATTGATTACTAGAAAAATTTCCAGTTAATTAAGTTGCTCTCGAAAATAGGAATGAAGAAAGCACACAATTACAGACGCACACAAATGACAGCTTTATCTGGAGTAGTTCCGGACACAGTTTGTTCGAACTCGAAGC
This sequence comes from Comarum palustre, assembly GCA_951800085.1. NCBI lineage: Eukaryota > Viridiplantae > Streptophyta > Magnoliopsida > Rosales > Rosaceae > Comarum > Comarum palustre. Next base: position 16,357,774 of record OX637572.1, read on the forward strand.
GGAATTCTTATGCAGTTTTTAAACAATTTGTTGGATCTATTTGAAGATTGAAGAGTTTCACATTCGAGAGTGTACAGTCGTGATGAACAGTACTAAGTTCAAGTTTAATATGAAAAAAGAGCCATATATATCATGGAACCCTAGCTTATAAACTCCTAAGCAAATCTATCTATAATTTGGATGAGTACACTTCAAATTTCTCCACACAGGGCCTAGCTCCGATTATATGATCGATCATTGTTGAAAGTTGCATACAGTGAGCAAACGATCGATGCACAAGTCGATCGATCTCCAGGACCACAAGTTTGTTTGAGGGACTACAAGCAATTGAATCAAACATCAACAAGGTACGTTTACTTAGTAGTTTAGTACAGTAGTACTCTAAGGTACGACGTTATCGGAAGCACCAAAGATCTCTTATATATATCTCTGTAGCTGAGTTTAGGTCTTTCCTGGAGGAGCATAAAAAGATCTTTAGCAAGAGTATCTTCTCAATCCTAAACAGTAGTATAACTGTACATGACATAATATACAAGATACCGATGCGAGGTTTACATCTTCAGTGATGGAAGTATTAAGAAAATTTCTAATCATCAATCATTGATTTTCATTATTTATTTGCCACCATGCATGGTGCATATATGATGATGATTAATCCGGCCCATGTCGACCTGGCTTCATCTTTGCCATGTCTGGCATGTGAGCAGAACATGGATATGAACAAGTTACTACAAGTATATGTATATATACAAGCTGTGTGGGTGTTTTTAGAGCACCTGCACCGGTGCAAAAAAAAAGCAGAGAGAAGGAAAGACGGGCCTGCAACGGCGACCGCTTGTTGATTGAGTTAAAATGCTCTTATACGAGCAAAAATTGCTTGCCCGAGAACACGAATAGCCTACTCGAGCAGCCTGTACGAGCTCACCGCTGCATATACTCTTACAAGCACATATGTCCCATGTATGGTATTGATGATCATGTTTCATAGAGAGATATCTGGCTAAGATCATCGATGGGGCAAGTGCAAAGTGTGCGTGGCTGCTCTATGATAAGCTTCTGCTGTGTTCCATGACAGCCACAATAAATGGGGAAGGAAACAAAAGGACTTGTTGTCTATTTGCATGGAGGGAAAAAGTCGAAGAACACAATTGGGAAATTGTTATTGGAACACATCCGAAGAAACTGTGTAATGTTTGGTTTCAAGTGTTAGGAGAGGTGGTGGTGGCTTTTCGATAGCCCCATTGCGGCCATATAGGACAAGATAGCAACTCCAAATACATGACCAAATCTCATTACTACAACCAAAATAAACTTTACCACTTTTCTTGGAAATGACCAAATGTCTAAGTGAAAAGCATAGGAGCTGCACTCGTTCTACCCTCACTCGTAGTTGCATCCACATTTGCCCTTTCGCAGGCCTGGCCAACAATCCTGTATTTTTATAGTACGTCGCCGATAATTTATCTAAATTCTAAAATATAATCCTGCATATATATGTTTTTAATTTTTGTTTTATATCAGTCATACTAAATTACAATCATATATGAAATAAAAATGTACTAATTAAGATAAAACAAAAATCTGTAATCCTATTGATTTATTAGCGCGCTCTGTACTTAGTTATCAAATAGTTTTTGGATTAATTTACACATTATTAACAACCGTAAATTTAAGAATTGCGTGAATTTCATAATGGGAGTCACGGAAAATACTTGCATCAATACCGGTATTGACGCGTGCGTGCATACTCTCATTTATTTACATATTTTTACCAATGTAAATCATAATCTTAGCCGTTCAAAAATTTAATTAACCAATCAAGATCACATATGCAAAAAATCAATTTAGAAAATGATCGTTTACTCAATCAAATGGACAGTTATAGTAAAAGTTAACAACCTCATGAACTGCCGTTCATTTGATTGATGTATTTGGCTGAACAAATGATTTTTTTTTTCAAATTGATTTTTTGCAGAGATGATCTTGATTGGTTAATTAAACTTTTGAAACGGCTAAAATTATAATTTACATTGTTAAAAATATATAAATAAAAAAGAGTATGCACGCACGCGTTAATACTAGTATTGACGTAAGTATTTTCTGAGTCACAACTGAAAAGGACGGGAAGGTTTTAGTGAAATATCAAGATTAGATTTATCATCATGAGATTGAGAACGGTGGAGTGTTTTCATTTAGATGGTTTTTACTTGAGGACAAGACAAAGGCACATGGAGAGTGGGGAGACCGGGAGATTATCTAATTAGTTTGAGAGAGGGTTAATTATATCAGATGCCACCTCTTAATTTTCTTATTGAGTTATACTATTGTATGTAGTTTGTACTCATTGTACAGGACAATGATGGTCCATTTCGTTTTATCATCTTGTTCAATGACATAGACTAGTAATTTCAGAAGAGTGGTAGTGGAAGGCGACTACAACCTTGTCATTGATACAGTAAATGATGTGATCAACCCATCTTAGAGGCTCTAAGAAGCTAATCGAAGACATCCGGTTGATTGCTGTAAGTTGAGAGGATTTCGTTCAAACATATCTTTAGAGAGGTTAATTTTGTAGCTAATGTTTTAGCTAATTTTAGTCATGTTATTAATGTTCTATTGAATTGAAATGATAATGTTTCTAAAAAGACTTTTAATGTCTTTTTATTTGATATTATAAATATTGATTACGTGAGAGTATTTTCTCTATAAAGTTTATTTTTCTTCAAAAACAGACATAGACTAGTAACACACTAATATTATAACATTTTTTTAATTCTTTTAATTACAGACCTGACATAGACCTATAATATATATGTATTATAGACCTATAACGACAAGAAAGAAAAAGATAGACAATAGTCTGTCTGTTTAATTTTGATTATAGGTCTATCTTTCTTGTTTAATTACAGACCTTATTGTCATTATTAGCTGTAGCAAATCAGTTCAGTATCTTCTTCCTTTTATATGCTACGAGAAAGAAATACATATATATATATATATTATTATAAGATAAGATATATGACGATCTGATCATAAGTTCATAACAAAAGCTAATAACAACTAAAATGAATTTTTTTTTGTCTCTTAACATTGATGAGCCTTCAAATTAAAAGAAAGATTTAAAACGGCTATACGGCCTCCGCCAACACAACTCTCACAGACTCAGTTAGTCATCCTCTCTCTCTCTCTCCGCGCAAGGTGACACATGAAACACACAGAGGATTAACACAAAAAAAAACGTCTGCTTCCTGGTTAACAGCACATAGTGAAAACGGGAACCTCTCGTTCGTTGGTTGCTCGACTCTGGCAAATGGATGCATGGAGGCTATATTGGAAGAGGTCTCTCGTATCGAAATATTTATTATTTAGTACGGTAAACTACTATTTAATACAATAAAGTATGGTGGTACAGTATGGGTATGTCTATTGTGCAGAGTTTAGGGTTTAGGCTCTCTCTCCGCGCAAAGTGACACATGAAACACAGAGGATAAGAGGATTAACACGAAAAGTTTGAGAGAGCAAATACAAGAGAGTAAGGAGTTAATTTGATTGAGGTGGAGGGAGAGGGTGTTTGAGGCAGCCTGTCACAATCTTGTTCGCCATCTCTACCTATATATACACACAGTATAGTGCATTAAGCTCCATATCAAACCTGATCTCTCTCTCTCTCTCATCACATATCTGCTTTTCTAGCTGCACCGAGTTCTCAAAAACCTACTACTCCGTTCTGTTCCACTTGATCGAGTTTCTTAACAACACAGCAACGTTCTCACTATGCCTGTAAGAATCTCCGATGCCTTTCAATCCCACCCCCATAAACACTACCCTGCAGACTTCAACTCACTGCACGAGGTACCAGACTCCTATGCATGGACCAATCAACTCGACGAGTTCCCATCTCTGGACTCGTCATTCGGCTCTGATCTCTGTGTTCCGGTCATCGATCTAAATGACCGAAATGTCATGAAGCTCATAGGACATGCATGTAAAACATGGGGTGTGTTCCAAGTCACAAACCACGGAGTCCCACAGAAGCTTGTTCATGATATCGAATCAACTTGTCGAAACCTCTTCTCTCTGCCAGTCCAGCAGAAGCTGAAAGCCGCTAGACCGGCGGACGGAGTTTCTGGTTATGGAATCCATCGGATATCTTCGTTTTTCCAAAAACTCATGTGGTCCGAGGGCTTCACCCTTGTTGGCTCACCACTTGAACATTTTCGACAACTCTGGCCCCAAGATTACGACAAATTCTGGTACGGTTACTGGGTCAGAGTAACTGAGAGTATCAGTAGAGCGAAAAATGTAGCTCATTCTTATTATTTTTGTTATCATTATTTTTGGAAGACTTCGATAGATTGGTTTGGGTGCTGAAAGTACTATAGCCATAATACTATTGGCAAATTTAGCATAGATGATAGTGTTAACGAAGATAGGACCCCACGTAGAAGATTTGGTCTGATAATGTCCAAAAGATGTATCAATCTTCTTGTTCATACTGTTTATTTCTTCAAATATCCATCATAATAGCAACAACTTGCTAACAGTGTTGAATCTTCTCCTTTTTTCTCCCAGTTGTATGGTAGAACAATACGAGACAGAGATGAAGAAGCTAGCTGGGAAGCTGATGTGGCTTATATTTGGATCCTTAGGCGTACCCAAGGAAGACGTCAGTTGGGCCGGCCCAAAAGGCGAGTTTGAAGACGCATCCAATGCCCTTCAATTCAATTCCTACCCGGCTTGTCCGGATCCTAGTCGGGCCATGGGTCTGGCCGAGCATACAGACTCAACCCTCCTCACGATCATCCACCAATCTAACATGAGTGGCTTGCAAGTTCTTCGGGAAGGCGCCGGGTGGCTCACTGTTCCTTCCGTCGCCGGAGCTTTGGTGGTCAACATCGGCGACCTCATTCATATCTTGTCCAACGGGGAGTACCGCAATGTTCTTCACCGGGCAATAGTCAATCGAAGTCAACAACGTCTATCAGTTGCTTACCTATACGGGCCACCGGCTAACGTTCAAATCTCATCGCAGTCAAAACTGGTCACTTCAAGTAACCCTTCTCTTTACCGCCCGGTCACTTGGAAAGAGTACCTTGCTATCAAAGGAAAACTCTACAACAAGGCACTTTCATCCATTAAGCTTTATGCTCCTCCAAATGATGAAATGGAGTAGTAGTGAATGTAAATCTTTTATAAGGGCACAAATAAATCCTTATTTTGATTGGTACTAATATAAACTTGCGAATGTAAACTCATGATCGAGGTCATGTTGGGGGGGACACTCATTCGTGTCCCAGAAATATTGTGAGGTGAAACAAAAGATATAGATCAGTTTCCAAGGAAAAAAATACAACCGAGCAAAACTAATTAAAAAACTATAAATCGCCCAAAGGGCAAAAAAAATAAAAAATTGCATGCATCAAATATTCAAATGAATCCCAAGGCTATACGGAGGGATGCAGCAGAAGCGTCTTTGCTGGCTGCTGGTGTCCTTTTGGTTCGTGTCCTGAAAGGGATGGATGGAAAATCCCTCAACTTGAAGATTTCAAGTAAAAGACATATAAACGGACATCTCTATTTGCCCCGGATATGAAGGAAGATCTCCCCTCCAATGAATACGACACTCTTCAAGTTATAAAAGGATGGATTGCCATTACAAATAGATGGAGCTTGGAAATGATGAAAACCACGATAATGAAAAGTGCAAGAAACATGTATTGGACTGAAATTGAACCCACTTTTTCATCTAGAATAAGTCAGAACACAAACATGAGGCTATGAATTGCAATGATTGTCATGTTGATATCTCTGGGATACCAGGCCATAGTTGTCGCTAGAATTATATATTTATATATGTGCTTGCTCGGCGTACGCGCGTGGTTGAGTTAATTTGATCAATTTAGGCATGAAAAGGAAGAATTATTTGTGAAGAAATAATTGTTGTCAGGAATGATATTTTACATATTTTGTATGTTCCAGAATTGAACTGTGTCTTGTGAATTGTGATGCACTGAAAAAGAAAATAAAATGAGATATTAGCAACATTCTGCAGGTATGGCACTACCTCTGCAATCATCACATGCTTGTTTGCATTTGCTTTGCACATACGAAATTGGTCGGCACTCCGCTGTCGGAACTGTTGGAATTTGAGATTTGGTACCGAACTAACAAACTACATGCTTTGCAGTAACGCTATTTATTTATGATGGTCCAGAGCGATGCGGTGCTTGAAACATTTCGGCTCTCTCGGGATTTGTCACTGTTCTGGATCCTATGCATGCTTCATATATGTTGTTAGTCGATCATGTAGTTTCTATGGGAGTAAAAAAATGTCTGTTGAGAGATACAATTTCATTTCATGTTATCATATATTTAACCCGTCTTTGTAACAATTTACACAAAGCTGACTCTAAGATTCTAGGGACCAGTGGTGGAACCACATGCAAGATAGCCCTACCAAAAATTCTGTTAATATATAAGATATATGTACTATTTCAAACACAAAATTGATAACAGTTTAGTTGGCAAAGCTGCTGTCCCTGCCAGGGACCTTAAGCAGAAAAAAAAATTGAAGGTCCTAATATCTTTACAGGCTGACATAATGACATGCGAATACAATTACCAATGCATTAAATATTGAAGCAGACAAACCTATTTTCAATAATAATAAATTCTACAATCTCGACTATAAAATTGCAATAATCCAAGAGAAACTTATAAAATTTCTACAATTTTATGTTTTCCCTCTACTTTTTTATTTCATTTTTTACTTTTACATTTATATACAAAGGCTTTTATGGTTTTTCTGGGCCTGGGGGAGGGTTTAAGCTTGTGCTTCATTGGCTTTAGCCTAGGACCGCCTCTGAATTTATGATCGATGATTAGATGAATGTAGATTAGGGAATACATCAATAATTAGATGAATGCCTTAAGCTTGTGCTTCATTGGCTTTAGCCCAGGCCTCTGAATTTACGATGGATGCTTAGATGAATGTAGATTCGAGGTATGTATAGGGAATACATCATTGATTAGATGAATGCATTGTGCCGCCTCTGAATTTACGATTGATGATTAGATGAATGTAGATTCGACCTATGTATAGGGAATACATCAATGATTAGATGAATGTAAGGAATACACATTTATTTCCCTACATATCATATGTGTTGTACGTGTGTTAGAGGTACTTTTCATTTTGTAATATCCTCTGTACGATAATTAGATTAATGTAGATTCGATATGAGATCCTAATTGGTGAAGTAGACGGCTTCTGTAAGTATATAGCATTTTATTTGTTAAAATATGTCTTGAATCAGACATAAACCCTAATTTAACAAGGAATACCTGTTATGCTGGGTTATGGTTTTCTGTTGGGCTTAGTATATAGGGTTTAGTATATAAACGTCCTAAACCTAATTGTATTAAGCATTCAGTGTTTGTTTTTCCTCAAGATAATAAAAATGTTCTCCTTTGGCCATACACATCGTTAGTTAGTGAACCACATAAATCTGTATTCTTTCTTACATTCGTTACAACAAATTGGTATCAGTGCACCAGGAAGGGTTTGAATTCTGGGAAGAAAGATGTCTGGTTTGAACGTGAAGATCGATAAATTCACGGGAAGAAACAGTTTCAGTTTATGGCCGATCAAGATGTGGGCCTTGTTAAAACAACAAGGGATATGGGCGCCGCTTATGAAGAAGCCGGAGGATCCAGAAATCGCTGAGATGGCCAGTCTGGAAGAGAAGGCACACTCGAAAATTTTGTTGTGTCTTGCAGATGATATAATCACCGAGGTCGCAGAGGAGGAAACTGCGGCTGGTCTGTAGTTGAAGTTTGAGAGTCTATACATGACGAAGTCTTTAACTAACAAGTTGCTTCTAAAGTGACGTCTGTTCAGTCTGCGAATGGAAGAAGATACGGCTCTAAGAGATCACTTAGATCAGTTAAACACAATTCTATTAGAGTTGCGTAACATTGATGTTAAAGTTGATGATGAAGATGCTGCCCTAATTCTACTGGTATCTCTACCTTTGTCGTATGCGAACTTTGTGGATTCTTTTATTGGTGGGAGAGATACTGTGACTCTGGAGAAGGTTAGATCATCTCTTCATACTAGAGAGATGCATTATAAGGCGACCGGTAAAAGTTTAGACTGTCAGGCTGCTGGGTTGGTAGCCAGTGGAAGTATGGGACAGGGAAGCTCGGGGAAGAAGAAATTCAAGAAACCAGTTTCAAAGGGTTCCAACTCTAATGATGTCTGTAACTACTGTAAAGAGAAGGGACATTGGAAAAACGAATGTCCAAAGAGGAAGAAGCAGCATGAGAAAGCATCAGGTACTGCTGTTGTAGCAGAAGTTGACACCAATTCTGAAGAGGATTTGGCCCTGGTTCCAGATGCACACACACATCACAAGGATGTGTGGATTTTGAATACCGGGGCGTCTTATCATATATGTCCACGCAGGGAGTGGTTTTCAACCTATGAGCAGATAGATGGAGGCAATATTTTTATCGCTGACAGTTCTGCATGCAAGGTGATTTGAATAGGCTCAATCAAAATACGGACACATGATGGTAAATTCTGTACATTGAATGATGTTAGGCATGCTCCACGCATGACGAAGAATCTGATTTCTTTGGGTCTATTAGACAACAAAGGGTTCAGGTACAAAGGCTCATGTGGAGTTCTAAATGTCTACAAGGGTTCTAATGTGGTTCTGAAAGGTGTCAAGCGGGGTACTTTGTATTTTCTGCAAGGTTCTACGCTGTCAGGTTCTGCTGCTGTTGCATCATCGAAGGTTCACAAGGATGATATGGCCAAGCTATGGCACATGATGCTCGGTCACATAAGTGAAAGAGGGATGCAAACTCTGTCAAAGCATGATCTTCTTGGTGGCCACAAGGTCAAGGATCTTGGTTTCTGTGAACATTGTATCTTTGGGAAGCTACATCACAGCAAATTTCCTAAAGCAATTCATAGAACTAAAGATACTCTTGATTATATCCATTCTGATTGTTAGGGTCCTTCTCGTGTTGATTCTTTGGGAGATCACATATATTTTGTGTCTATGATTGATGACTACTCAAAAATGACTTGAGTATTCGTGATGAAGCATAAAAGTGCCGCTTTCAAGAACTTCAAGCAGTGGAAGACATTAGTGGAAAATCAAACAGGGAAAAAGATCAAGAGGCTGCGAACTGATAATGGTCTGAAATTCTGTTCTGCTGAATTTGATGAGTTCTGCAAGTCTGAAGGTATTGCAAGACATCACGACAACAAAATAGTGTAGCATAACGTATGAATCAGACACTTCTGGAGAGAGCTAGGTGCATGCTCTCTAATGCTGGATTAGAAAGAAGGTTCTGGGCAGAAGCGGTGAGTACTGCATGTTATCTGATAAATCGTGGACCTCACATAGGTATACATCTCAAAACACCTTATGAGATGTGGTCTAGTAAGTCCGTTGATTACTCCAATCTGAGGATTTTTGGGTGTACTGCTTATTATCATGTAAGTGAGGGTAAGTTAGAACCAAGAGCTAAAAAGGAGTGTTTTTAGGCTATGGGGATGGGGTTAAAGGTTTCAGACTCTGGTCTCCATTCGAAAAGAGGTTTATACTTAGTAGAAACGTAGTATTTGATGAAAATTCTATGTTTAACCCTACTGTGAAGTCTATTGTAGTACCAAAAAATTGTAGTGTTGAGAGACAAGTGGAGCAACAAGTCACTGAAGATGAGAGTGAACCACAACAAGAAGATCAACACTTACATTCAGAAACAGAACCAATGGTAGTTAATCAGCATAGTTTGACTCATGAGCGATCTAGGAGAGCAAACTTTGGGAAAGCTCTCATGAGGTATGGGTTTGAGGACATGGTGGCTTATGCACTACAGGTTGCTGAAGAGGTGGATCCCCATGAGCCATCCACCTACAAGGAAGCAGTTACATGTACAGAGTCAACCCAATGACTTGTTGCAAATGAAGGAATATGGTTGAAGGGACTGGTCAGTAGTCTTGGTCTGCATCATGATCAGGCTATAGAATATTGTGACAGTTTGAGTGCAATATGTTTAGCAAAGGATCAGGTTCATCATGAGAGAACTAAGCACATTGATGTCAGATATCATTTTCTGAGAAGTGAGAGCAGAATTAAGGTGAAGAAAGTGGGTACTGCTCATAATCCCGCAGATATGTTCACCAAGTCAGTTCCACATAGTAAGTTTCAACATTGTTTGGACTTGCTAAATGTCAGAAGTTATTAGTTGCCCTTTTGAGGGCAACATCTGAGGCAGAAGAGATGGTCGTACGTCTGACACTATTATGATGCATCTGGTACATCTGTTTATTTGTGAGAGGATTCAAGTCAAGGTGGAGATTTGTTAGAATATGCCTTGAATCAGGCATAAACCCTAATTTAACAAGGAATACCTGTTATGCTGGGTTATGGTTTTCTGTTGGGCTTAGTATATAGGGTTTAGTATATAAGCGTCCTAAACCTAATTGTATTAAGCATTCGGTGTTTGTTTTTCCTCAAGATAATAAAATTGTTCTCCTCTGGCCGTGGACGTAGCTAACACATCGTTAGTGAACCACGTAAATCTGTGTTCTTTCTTACATTCGTTATAACACTATTCAACCTAGAAAAAGCAAAAGAAGACTGGCGGAAAATTACAAGTGTCGAAGATTCCTTGTCAAACTAGAAGAAGCAAAGTCCAAGGAGAATTGAAGTTTGACTGCAGTAAAATAGCAGCAAGTCTGTTCTCAAATCAGCTGAAGTAAAGATGTATGAGTATATCATATCATTCAGATTTGATTAAAGTTTGTTTTGGAAAATATCTTCTTACTAACCGATTTGGTTAATCTGATTGTGTGTTTTGGAACAAATCTGTTATCTAAATCATATCCGATGCACACTAGTTTTGTTAACAAAATAAGTTTCCTTGTGTATCTCAATTAGTGATCAATGGGATTGTCGGTCCCTATATATATGCTTCGATATCGTTTTTTAAATGATTGATTTTTTAGAGCTAAAATATCTGTTTGGTTTACTGCATATATAGTCTGCAACTTTTTTCCAGAAAACTCATTGTCATATTTCATCATTGCATTTCATCCTTCAGTTTGAGTGATTGAGATCAGTGATATTGAAGAAGATCAGGAAGGCGTGCGCAGTTCTCTCCTTTGATGGAAATAAATTCCAGAACTCTATCTAGAATAGGTTCATCAATTGAATATCATGTTAATTTGTATTGGTTATTTGTAAAAGTGATTGTGATTGAACATTGATCTGGCTATAATTCTATTTTACAAATAGTGGATTTGATTTTTGTGTAGATTACTTTAAAAGTCTTGCGGTGACGTTTTCTCGAGTGAGGTTCACACTGTTAACAAATCTTGATGGTCTTTGTGTTTTTGCAATTTATATTGTTTAGAATTGGAATAATTCAATACATTGGTCCATTTCATACTTTCAATTGGTACGTACCAGAGCAGGATACTAGTAAGATCATGTTAAAATTTGGACCCATCAAGAACAAATGGATGAATCAAACGTTTTTATATTCGGTTGATGAACCGCTGGGGGCTGTCATTGAGGATGGTTACACAGCTCCTGTTTTAACTAATGAAAAATCTTCTATGACAACCTAGAAATACATTGGAGCACAAATGAAGTAAACTTGCAATAAGCAGATCACAAGGCAAGGCACTGCATTAGCTAGTATTTATGAGCTAGTTTGTTAAATCACATAAAAACCTGCTAATATATGTTAGCTATTACGTTTTGGACACCACAGTAAGCCTTCAAAGCAGATGGAGCTCTCTGACCAGCCTCTGAATAGTAAAATCCAAGAAACTCGACATGATCGAATGGCTGGAAAAGTAGAGGATGCTCTTCATCCACAACCTCCTCAGGGGCTTTTATTATGTAACCTGCTTTTGGGATAGAGAACAATCCAGTGGAGTACCTAGCCTCATTTCCGGTCATCATCACTCGATGATGTGGAGAATGTAGTCGACCATTTGTCCATGCCTGCACATCATATCAGCACAAGTTTTATCATAGTTAAACCAATGATCGATATATATGTACAGAAATTAGTATACTCCTGATTTTTATGGATCCGAAGCATGTATCACACGCTAAACTCACGGTTTCAGCATCTAACAGTATTTTAACAATTAAGAATTAAGAATATATAAATATATATATATATATATATATATATATATATATATATATATATATATATATAAAGCAACTCACATAGAGAGAATCGCCGATCATGGCAATAAAAGACTCCGGCGATGGTTTAACATCGATCCATTTCCCATCTTTGGTTTGCACCTCTAGTCCATGAACTTGATTTTGGTACAGAATGGTGACAATGTTCTTATCTGTGTGGGAGTTCAGTCCCAGCTTAGCCTCGCTGGTTTGAGGGCCCTTATATTTCATGACTCGAAGAAGGTAGTTTGTTGACCCTATGTGTTCCTCTAGGTATTTCTCAAGTCCCAAGCTCTCCAAAACCATTCTCCTTATTATCTGATCCAGCTGAGATAGTTTCTCCGAGAAGGAATGAACAGTTTTGCTGCCATGAAAACCAATATTTATAAGCATTCGATAATCTACTACAAAGTCCCATGCCTTTGATAATCATAATCATTTGATAGACTCTATATATACAGTTAGGAGAAGGATCTGTTTACCTAAAATTAGGGTTTTGTTGAGGCCAAAGAGTTTCTGTGAAACTTTGAACTTGTCCATAGACGTCTGCTTCATCAATACCCATACTCTCATATAGTGGCACCATGGGGTATTGCCCGACGTAGCCATGAAATGGCTTTGGTGAAACGTTTTGCAATTTGGTTTGTAAAGGGAGGTCGAAAAGCTCTTCTGTTGCTTCGAAAATGGCTTTTCGAACGTCTGAAGGAACTTTGTTAAACAAAGCCTCGAAGCAACCATACTCTTCGAGAGCAAAGCGGACTTGAGCTCTAACTGAGTCCCACTCGGCGGTGCCTGGCTTGAGGTTTGGCGAGGAGAAATCTATGGTGGGAAGTTTAAGAGGGGTTTCTGATCCCATGGTTGTATCTGGTTGGGTTTGGAGAGGTAGAAAGAAGAGCTACTTTGTTTGAGTGCGTTTTGGATGATCTTTTAAGTCGTCGACTTGGCCATCTATTTATACAACTGAATCTGATGTTGTGTTAATACGAAAGTAATCGATGAAGTTGAATAGAAAGTGATCGAGTTGATAGGTTTTACAATTGGTAGTTATAAACTAAACTAAATGGTAATCGCCAGTAGAGCTATATTTTGTTCTCTTTGGCCTGAAAATGTTGCATCATTATTAATCCTCACCCAGATTTGTTTTTGTTAGAATATACCTTGAATCAAGCATAAATTCTAATTTAACAAGAATTGTTAAAATAGTTAAATTAGTCTATTATGCAGGGCTGTGTTTGTTGAGCCTACCATTCGGGGTATATATATACCTATTAAGTTATTAACCTAGTGTGTGTGTGGTATTTTGTTATCTGTAATCTGTTTTCCTCAAAAATTAATAAAACCGTTCTCCTCTGCCTGTGGATGTAACTAACACCTTGTTAGTGAACCACGTAAATCTGTGTTCTTTCTTACATTCGTTATAACAAATTGATATCAGAGCCAGGATGTCTGGTTTGAATATGTCAGACATCTTCATGCGTGGAACATGCCTAACATCGTTCAATGTACATAATTTACTATCATGTGTCCGTATTTTTATCGAGCCTATTCCAACCACCTTGCAGACAAAACTACTAGCCGTAGAAACGTAGTCTTTGATGAAATTTCTATGTTTAACCCTACTGTGAGGTCTATTGTTGTATCAGAAAATGGTAGTGTTGAGAAACAGGTGGAGCAGCAAGACACTCAAAATGAGAGTGAATCACAGCAAGAAAGATCACAGATTTACGTGGTTCACTAACAAGGTGTTAGTTACATCCACAGGCAGAGGAGAACAGTTTTATTAATCCTTGAGGAAAACGGATTACAGATAATAGAATATCACACATACACTAGGTTAATAACCTAATAGGTATATATATATACCTCCGAATGGTAGGCCCAACAAACACAGCCCAGCATAATAGACTAATTTAAAAAACCTTGTTAAATTAGGCTAATTTAACAATTCTTGTTAAATTAGGGTTTATGTTTGATTCAAGGCATATTCTAACAAATCTCCACCTTGACTTGAATCCTCTCACAAATAAACAGATGTATCAGATGCATCATAATAGTGCCAGACATACGACTATCTCATATGCCTCAGATGTTGCCCCCAAAAGGGCAACTAACAGCTTCTGACATTTAGCAAGTCCAAACAATGCTGGAACTTGCTATGTGGAGTGTGTCTTCTCCTCCAGACTGGTCATCTCAACGGTTTCGGGATCCCTTGCCTTCTTCGTCAGCGGCGCTCACAACCCTTGTTGCTTTAACAAGGCTCTCATCTTGATCTACCATAAACTGAAACTGTTCCTCCCCGTGAATTTGTCGATCTTCACATTCGTTATAACAAATTGGCATCAGAGCCAAGATGTCTGGTTTGAATGTGAAGATCGACAAATTCACAGGCAGGAACAGTTTCAGTTTATGACAGATCAAGATGTGAGCCTTGTTAAAGCAACAAGGGTTGTGGGCGCCGCTGACGAAGAATGCAGGGGATCCTTAAACCGTTGAGATGGCCAGTCTAGAAGAGAAGACACACTCCACATAGCAAGTTCCAACATTGTTTGGACTTGCTAAATGTCAGAAGTTGTTAGTTGCCCTTTTAGGGGCAACATCTGAGACAGAGGAGATGGTCGTTGGCACTATTATGATGCATCTGGTACATCTGTTTATTTGTGAGAGGATTCAAGTCAAGGTGGAGATTTGTTAGAATATGCCTTGAATCAAGCATAAACCCTAATTTAGCCTAATTTAACAAGGATTGTTAAATTAGTCTATTATGCTGGGCAGTGTTTGTTGGGCCTACCATTCGGGGGTATATATATACCTATTAGGTTATTAACCTAGTGTGTGTGTGTGGTATTCTGTTATCTGTAATCTGTTTTCCTCAAGGATTAATAAAATTGTTCTCCTCTACCTGTGGATGTAACTAACACCTTATTAGTGAACCACGTAAATCTGTGTTCTTTCTTACATTTGTTATAACAGTTCTTACACTAGTAGAAAAATAATGTTCTGTCTCTTAAACTCAACTTTCCGTCGCATAAGCGTTGTCACTTAAGCTCCATCGTATTTTTTCATAGCAACGGGAATCCATCATTCCGTCGCTTAAGCCATGTACCTATGCGACGGAAACAAACCTTAGACGACGCAATGTTTCTGTCACTTAAGGGTTAGATTTTTTTTTAAAAAAATTCTCTGACGGATTTTCGACCGAAATTTGTTTTTTTTTGTTCTACAAAATATTTCTTCTTCTTCTTCTTCTTGTTCTTCCTCCGCCACCACAACCACCGTACCACCTCCTCCGCCACCACTACGATACCACCACCACCACAACCTTATTTTTCTTCTTCCTCCTCCTCCTCCTCCTCCTCATCATCATCATCATCATCATCTTCTTCTTCTTCTGCATCTTCTTCTTCTTCTTATTCTTCTGCATCATCATCATCTTCTTCTTCATCTTCTTCTTCTTCTTCCAGCCTCTTCTTCTCCTCTCTTGTTCTTCTACTTCTCTTCTACAGCAAGAGCGGGAGAATAAATTTTTAATCATTTTCTTAATTAAGTTTCAAATTTTGAAATTCATTATTCGAGCGCCAAACCATATAAATTTGAAAATTTACTTAAACGACGGGAATTTCCGTCTCTTGTCATTTATTTCTGTGGCTTAAGAAAGTTTCAATTTTTTAATCACGTTTTTGAGCACCAAAACGTATAAATTTGAATTTTTACTTAAGCGACGGAAAGTTCCGTTGCTTAAGTAAATGTCTGTCGCTTAAGCAAATAATTTCCGTCACTTAAGCGGAAGAGCCTAAGCGACGGAAAGTTCATTATTCTGGTCGTGACGGAAATTTTCTGGTCGTGACCACTTCCGTTGCTTAAGCATGTTTTTCTAATAGTGTTAGGAAAGTACTACTTAAGAAAGGAATCAATTGGCACCTAGATATGTTTTTAACCAAATTCGCGTTGAGGAGATTTCACTTCATCCAAATCCAACTTGAGCAATTTTACCTCTAGGCATTTTTGTATGTAAGCGAGGACAGAACTAGGGATGGGCTGGGGTTTGCTGCAGCCCATCTCATTTTTCTAGTTATTTATGTGTAAGGCTGACATTTGGATTTTCATTTGATGGTCCTGAATGGTTAAAACTAAAACAGACTTAAATGAATTTGATGAACTCATATACTCTTGTCCACACCGAATTTTTTCCCTACTTCTTCACTGAATTCTTTTCCTGCTTCTTTGGTGAAATCTTTTACATTCTTCTTCTTCTTCCACCCAAATAAAACAACATTTAAAGGCCTACAAACATGCCTATATGCATGACAATCCCATAAATAGAAAATTCTTGATTATGAAGAGATCAGACGCAAAAGAATAACTGAGCTGTGGAGAGACCAAAATAAAATTTCCATTTTTTGAAAAAAGATGATTCCACAACTGGGCAGATCAATGATTCGTCTCTTGTTAGAATTTGCTATAAATCCCTAATTTACAATCTCGCTGTTTTTTGTTTCTGATGAAAAGGTAAGCAAAATTCACAATACTTGTATCTTTGTATGCACATATTAAGGTACGTAAATGTAGCCCACCTTAAGTTTCATTTGTGGTTGTGTCCGTGCATGTAAGAGGAAAATGTTTATAAAATTTTACACCTCACACGACTCTATCTCACCGCCCTACTTCCCAACGTACAACTACAAATTATTCCAAGCGTAAAACTACAAATTAGTTCATACCTCATGTTTGGATTATATATTTGTAAGTTTGTCATTTTAGTTTCTATCAAGATGATTGAAAAGGTGGTCCTCATTTTTGCAGAAAACTTACATGTTTAGGTGATGAGCTAACTTAAACAAAGTGGCAGGTTACATTCTAAGGTACAATTATTTCGACTTTACAAGTGTTTTCTGCATGATTGTTTTGGGGGAGCTAGCACTTGATCAATATATTAGATAATTTGGGGCGCATGAACACAAATTTTCAAATGGTAGCAGGTAAGTACCACAACTAATCATGCAACATATTTTACTCAAATTGCTAAAGTTTTAAGTAATCAATTAAGGGACCATCCATTTTTTTATGAAATGGAAGATCATGTACCAATCAAACTTTTGAAGTGAAGATCACTTCTTCATTTCAACTATTAATATTAATGGTCCATGCATGACACATTGGAATTTTGTTAACCGGTTGAAATTAATATGTAATTCTCAAGTGTGATACATGGTCGCTTAAAATATAGGAGCATTGTACGTATAAAATTCGAGAGGAATTCGTATGATACACATGCATGCATGTACTTTATTAATTTGAAAATTAGATCATTTCACCATGCATTACCAGAATAGCTGTTATAGCCGACGAAAAAAAATTAACAGGCCGACAAATTTTTTTCTCGTCGGCTAAAGTCTATTTTAGCCGACAAAAAAATATCGTCGGCTAAGTTAATTTTTCATCGGCTAAAGTAGATTTTTAGCTGACGAAATGTTTTTTCGTCGGTCAAAATGTTTTTTTCGTCGGCTATAGTCTGTAAACTATAGCCGACGAAATTTTTAAAGTTTAGTCAACGACATATATAATTTCGTCAGCTAAAAATCCTTATATTTCCAGATCTAGACAGCAGCTCATGTGACAAAAAAATGGAAGAAAAAGTTTGGGGGTTGACGAAATTGTTGGGTGTTGTCCGAAATTAGTTTGTGGCGCTATATATAGGTACATATATGTGTATATATCTTGTTTTTGGGTTGATTTAAGAGTTTTATTTGAGTTATATATTAATTTTGAGTTTTAATTTGAGTTGAATTATTGGATTTTGAGTGTGATTGAGTTGATCGATTTGAATTTGATAATATATATGAAGTTGTTGTTATATATATATATATGTGTGTGTATTAATTATTAATTTGTTATATATTAATTAATTGAACGTTAACTGTAGATAGAATATTAAATGATTTGTAAATTTAATTAATTAATTAATTAATTAGAGTTTATACATATATATATTATGTTATCTTCTTAGGATATGAATAAGAGTTGGATTTCGCTTTCAAAATGGGATAAAAGATATGGTAAAGGAGTTATTAGTTTTATTGAATATGTGATGGATAATGCTAAAGAGAATACAATTTTCTATTGTCCGTGCACTAAATGTCAGTGTCGCAGCGATATGCATCGATTTGCAATTGACAAGGTTTGGCAGCACCTTAAAAGTAATGGGTTTTGGAAGAAGTACACATGTTAGATATATCACGGTGAAACATCATCAGGGGGTCCGCATGATCATGGGTAATTTTCTGAGACGGGCAATACATCGAACGATCCAACAACAGCCTTTATCAACGATATGTTTCCTTAT
Source organism: Comarum palustre (assembly GCA_951800085.1). Classification (NCBI taxonomy): domain Eukaryota; kingdom Viridiplantae; phylum Streptophyta; class Magnoliopsida; order Rosales; family Rosaceae; genus Comarum; species Comarum palustre. Next base: position 16,376,341 of record OX637572.1, read on the forward strand.
GAGAGCGGTGTATGCTCTGAAGGACCGTATATGCCTGAGCCGGTTCAGCCCTTCCCTAGAGTTGTCAACACTGCTGGTATTGACAGGTACAACAAACTACTTGCTTTCCAACAGACCCATGTGTACCCCGGTTGTCAGAAGACGGTTCTTGAAAGTGTGATGGACGTTATGAAGATTAAAGTTAAGACAAAATCGACTGTGAAGGCTGCTGATGACTACCTATAGTACACTGCTTCGATGTTGCCCCACGGTCATCGTCTTCCTACCACTTATCATAAGGTCCGATAAATCCTAAAAGATATTGGGCTTTCCTACATCAAGATCAATGCATGCAGATATGATTGTGTTCTCTTCTGGGGTAAAGATCCAAAAGGAAATGACCTTGGTGACCTTGACGCATGTCCAGTATGTCAGAGTGACAGGTATAAGCTGACTCCTGCAGGCAATAGGAAACCTGTGAAGGTACTTCGGCATTTCCCGTTGAGGGATAGGCTGGAACGGTTGTACATGTCATCACATACGACCAAAGCTATGAGATGGCATGCTGATAGGGAATTGCATGGCGAAGATACCCTTATACACCCTGCTGATGGGGAGTCTTGGAAGCATATAGACCGTGAGTTTCCTCATTTTGCGTCAGAGGTCCAAAATGTGAGGCTCGGGCTCTCATCCGACGGGTTCAATCCTTTTAGCAACATGAATCTTCAATACAGTGTCTGGCCGGTGATTTTGGTACCATACAACCTTCCTCCATGGATGTGCATGAAGAAGGAATACAATATGTTGAGTTTGTTGATTCCAGGACCCGGTTATCCAGGGAAGTGTCTCGATGTGTATTTGAGACCCTTGATTGAAGAGCTTAAGTTTTTTTGAGACGTTGGTCATCCCACTTATGATAAGTTCATGCACGAGATGTTCCAAATGCATGCCACGGTTGTTTGTACCATTAGTGATTTTCTTGCCCGTGGGATGTTGTCGGGCAACGTTGTTAGGGGATACAAGGCTTGTCCAGAGTGCCTTAGCGATGAGGGGAGCAGTAGTCATTACAACAAGATATGCAGATTGGGTCACCGTACTCTCTTTCCGTATGATCATGAATGGCGGTTCGATGACAAGGCATTTGATGGGACTGTAGAAAACGGTGTGCCTCCTAGAAAACGGACGGGGGAAGAAATTTTAGCAGTGCTTAATGAGTATGATTTTGGGCAGCTTAGCAATCATCCCAAAATTGTGGCGGCAATACCTAACAGACCCGACAGGTATAAATTTTAGACACATAAGAGCATATTCTGGGAACTCCCATACTGGAGTAAGTTGTTGATCAGGCACTACCTAGATGTGATGCACATAGAAAAAAATGTGTGTGACAATGTGGTGGGAACAGTGCTGAACTTGGAGGGAAAGACGGTCCGAAGGTACGCATTGATCTTAAAAAAATGGAGATACGAAGACATTTGTGGGTGAAAGAAGGGAAGAAAAAAATGCCTCAAGCTCCTTACACCGTGAAGCTTGACCAAAAGAACATAATTTTCAAGTGGATGAGTTCTGTGAAGTATCCTTCAGGCTACGCAGGAAATGTAGCCCGGTGTGTAAACATTCGGGACAATAAATGTACGGGTTAAAGAGTCATGACTGTCATATTCTGCTATAACGTCTCTTCCCTATTTTCATTCGACCGTTCCTTCCCCGTCAGGTGGTGGAGCCGTTAGTAGGGTTATCAAGATTCTTCCAGAAGTTTTGCACAAGGGAAGTGACAAAATCTGACCTCCGTGAAATGCAACAGGACATTATTTTTATCATGTGTAAATTTGAGAGGATATTTCCTCTAAATTTTTTTGACATCATGCCGCACCTGATGATCCATCTTCCAGAGCAATTGTTGTTTACCTGTCCAGTACAATATACTTAGATGTATCCTAGGGAAAGTTATGTTTTTACACCTAATTTTTTTATTCTACATTTTCAATATATAATCGTAACATATTACAACAAATTTATTTATATATAGACAACTTGGAGACTACAAAACTTATGTGGCTAACAAATCTACGCCTGAAGGATGTATAACTGCAGCATATATTGCGCATGAGTGCGTCACCTACATGAAGTTGTATTTAGGAGCGTTGAAGGAAACTCCACAAACCATACCGGTAGATGTACCGAAGTTCAACTTTTCCATAGTCTCAAATGATGTTGAAGTTTATGGAATTTTACTAGACTCCTACAAGTTGATGACCTTGTTAAGGGTGACGCGTGGAAAGTCGTTAACCTTGTGCACCCTCGAAACATTTACCGGGCGGCTACACTTGGTGAGGCCGAAGACGAGGAAGAAGATGTTGCGTATCAAAAGCCCAGTGCAATAGGTATTCCTGACTCCTCTACAATTCTTCTTATTAATTTTAAAGCGGTTCGTTCGGTTCGAATTCATGATTTAGATGCAAGGCTTATTGATGTGGATCCAAATCAAGAAACAGACGACGACTCTTGTGATGTAGAAATGCATAGATTGCCAGAAATTAATTCTGACACCGAAGAAGACTCATCGGATGATTCCGATTACGAGCCTTCTTAGTTTGAATTTGTAATAAAAATTGATGTGTGTTTTATATGTTACAAGCTGTTGAATTCATAATTTAGTTTAATGTTGGTGATATGTGCAGGAAATTGGTATGGTTACATTAAACAACCTGTTTTTTATCTATTTTTCATTTTTAGCCGACGAAATAAGATAGTCTTGGCGGACGAATACCCTAATTTTCCGTCGGCTAAACTGTAAACCCTATACTATAGCCGACGAAAATTAGGGTATTCGTCGGCTAAAGTTAAATAAATAAAATAATAATTTATACCACTGGTTGCGTCTCATTGATTTGAAACTATTTGTAGTTGAAGGTCCGGACAGAATACGTAATTTAGACGGTCAAATTACCGTTTCTTTGTGTTTAGGGTTTGACTAACGGGATTGATCGTCCGGATCGAGTCCTTAAGTTTGTCGGATCAAGCTGAAAATTTACCCCCACACATGTTTCAACATAATGATGATATCTGACGGTCGGATTTTAGTTTCACAAGATTGATCGTCACAATCAAAATATGTCTACTAATGTTGTATAACTAATTTACTAGTTAAGTAAACATTCCGTTTCAAAAACAAACTATACGTAGAAGCTTCAAACGAAAAAAGTCGTGAAATAAGATATGACCGAAACAATGAAATATGTCTACCGTTAAAAAATCACGTAATTCCGATAAGTTTCGGTGCCAATAGTTGCTGTCATTGCATTTTTTCATTTTTTCTCCCTAGAGGACGCCATATCTCTGATGATTATTTTTCTTGTAATTTTTATACCACTAGTTGCGTCTCATCGATTTGAAACTATTTGTAGTTGAAGGTCCAGACAGAATACGTAATTTAGACGGTAAAATTACTGTTTCTTTGTGGTTAGGGGTTTGACTAACGGGATTGACCGTCCGGATCGAGTCCTTAAGTTTGTCGGATCAAGCTGAAAATTAACCCACATACATGTTTCAATATAAGGATCATATCTGACGGTCGGATTTTAGTTTCACAAGATTAAACATATAAATTAGACATAAATTTAATAAATTATTATAAAAAGTACTATAGCATTGGACATAAATTTAATAAATTATTATAAAAAGTACTATAGCCGACGAAATATTAGTAATTTCATCGGCTATAGTGGAAGTATAGCTGACGAAACCCTATAGTTTTAGCCGACGAATTTTTTATTTCGTCGGCTATACTTCTTTATATATATGTGAACCCAACGACAGAACCCTAGCTTTCTCCTCTCCCTCTTGGCCTCCACTGTGTTTCTCCCTCTCCTCTTGGCTTTCTTTGCTTTCTCTTCTCCCTCTCAGCCTCTACTCCGCCTCCTACAGCCACTGCCCTCTCCCAATCAATTAAGGTATGCAATTCCATGTCTATATTGAATTATATAACTATTTTCAATTATTGATGTATTTATTCAATTATATAACTATTTTGGTTAATTTGGTATATTTGTTATTTAAATTGTGAATATTGCATAAATGTTGTTAATTTTTTTTATAATTTGGTATATTTAATAAATTGGGTATATTAAAATATTAATTGGTATATTTAATTTATTTATGATAATTTTGTTAATTTTTTATAATCTGGTATATTTAATGAATTGGGTATATTAAAATATTAATTGGTATATTTAATATATTTGTGATAATGTTGTTAATTTTTTATAATTTGGTATATTTAATAAATTTGGTATATTAAAATATTAATTGGTATATTTAATATACTTGTGGGGTATGTTGTTAATTTTTTTTAATTTGGTATATTTCAGTATAAAAATATTAATTGTTATTAATTTGGTATATTAAAATATTAATTGATATATTTAATATATTTGTGATAATGTTGTTAATTATTTAATAAACATGATGAAAGGCTTGTTTAGTAAATCTAAGAATTCAAAGGGCCAAAGGTCTGAATCGTCTGAGGGAACGTCTAGCAACCCTCGAGCGTCGTTTCAGAGCCTAATGACAGCCTAACGTGCGTCTCTTCTAGAGCCGACACACATTCCTCCAGGCAGCAGGACGCCACTCGCTCCTCCAGGCAGCCGGACGCCCCTCGCTCGAGGCAGTTGTGGCCTCCGACTCAGGCGGATGTGTCTGCACCACGTATGCCTGAGATACACATGGCGCCGACTCCAGACCCTACTGTTTCGGAGGGTAGGTCTTCTGGGGTACAGATGTCGCCGCCTCTTCTCTACCTTCCGCGGTTGATATCAGCATTATCTACAGTCGATGACTCAGGAGCGCCGATTTATCCACTCTTTTTCTGATGTAGTAAACACTTTATTCTATACTATTATCCAACATTTTATTGGTACGCCTAGTCATATTACTTCACGAATTCATGTCCAATTAAGTGACCTCAGATGTCCAACATTGAGTGATTTACAAAGATGTCTTTATTTCTCGAGTAATGCTCAGAAATGATAGCAACCAACCATTTTGGAAAGAAAAATTTATAAATGGATTGCCTAAATTATTTGCCTATAAAATATGACAAGTTCTTAGTAATGAATCAGGACATATTAATTACGATTTACTTACCTATGGAAACATAATCACAGTCATTCAAAAAGAAGGTTTAAAAATGTGTATAGACATGAAAATAAATGCTAAAATCAAAACTGATAAGAAAACAGCTAAATACGAATTAGATAATTTTTGTGAACAATATGGTTTACCTTCACTCCCCCCTTCCAGAAGGAAAAAGAGTCATTACCCTTGAAACTTCACTCATAATAAATTCTACTCCAAATATAAAACTAATTTTGGGCCTGATAAATTTTATTCTAAAAACAAGTTAAAACAATCCCGTCCAAAACATCTTTCACAAAAGAAAAAATTTCACGATAAAAATAAATCAAAATGTTATAAATGTAACAAACCCGGTCATTTTACCAATAACTGTCCAATCAAAAATACTATTAAACAATTAAAAATCAGTTAAGATAAATAAGACAAACTTATCCAACTTTTAGAACTCAGAAACACAGACTCCGAAATCGAATCCGATCAAGATCATTCTATCCCAACCAGTTCTTCCTCTTCTAAATCAGATGACTCTTCGTCGCCTGATGTTTCATTTGGTTGTAAAGATACATGTTGTAAATCAATTAATGTTCTTTCTAAACAAGAAGAACAAGAAGAATTATTAATAGATTTAATTGGGAAAATTGATAATCTTGACCTTAAAGCAGAATATCTTAGGAAACTAAAAAAATTAATCACTGATGAACATGCTATTAAAACTCCTCAACCACAAATGTCTCTTACAACAACTTTTGATAGATTTAAGAAAAAAAACAAAGAAGTTACCATTCAAGATTTACAACAAGAAATTAGGTCAATAAAAACACAAATACATACATTATAACAACAATAGAAAGAACTTAGTAATAATAATAATGATATCAAAAACGATGTAAACATATTAAAAATCGATACCTAATTTCTTAAATTACAACAAATCTCTGATAATTTTACTCAACTCGAATTACCCACACCTCACAATGAAGACAATTCAGAACATACTACCATCAGTACTATTAAACAAATTTACCTTACGAAATGGTACGTTACAATCCAACTGCAAATTGAAAATTTCCAACTAATCACCACTGCACTCATCAATTTAGGTGAAGATCTAAATTGCATCCAAGAAGTATTGATTCCTTCCAAATATGTTCAAAAAATAAAAGAATCACTTAGATCTGCTAATGACACTAAAATGGATATTAAATATGAAATTCCCAAAGCACATATATGCCAAAATAATGTCTGCTTTAAAACTTCATTTGTTTTAGTAAAAAATTTAACTGATAAAATAATTCTGGGTCTCCCCTTCATAACTCTTCTCTATCCCTTTACCACAGAATACGATGGCAATCTTACTTACCCTTTTGATGAGCCAGTTAAATTTACCTTTCTTTCAAATCCTGAAATTCACACTTTAAAAGCATTTCAAGAAAACTCAATATCATAAACAATCAACTTAATTCATTCCAAACAAAAACAAATTAACTTTCTCAAAGAAGAAATCAATTTTAAACGCATAGATGAACAAATCCAAAATCCTTCACTTCAACATAAAATTTAAAACTTTGAAGAGAAAATTTTAAAAGAATTATGCTCAGATATTCCAACCGCCTTCTGGCATAGGAAAAAACAAGTAGTCACTCCCCCTACATTAAAGAATTTAATGAGAAAAATATTCCTACGAAAGCACGCCCGATACAAATGAGTCATGAAGTCATGAAATTTTGTAAGGCAGAAATCCAAGATTTACTTGATAAAGGAATAATTTGACACATTAAATCCCCTTGGTCATGCCCTGCTTTCTATGTTTACAAGAACGCTGAATTAGAAAGAGGCACACCCCAGTTAGTTATAAATTATAAACCCCTTAATTCAGTTTTGCAATGGATTAAGTACCCAATGCCTAATAAAAGAGATCTTATTAATCGACTAAATAATTCTGTTATCTTTTCTAAATTTGATCTAAAATCTGGATTTTGGCAAATACAAATTCATGAAAAAGACAGATACAAAACAACGTTTGTCACCTCTTTTAGCCACTATGAATGGAATGTAATGGCCTTTGGGCTTAAAAATGCTCCGAGTGAATTTCAGAACATTATGAATGACATTTTTAATCCCTATAGTCACTTCTCCATTGTTTACATTGGATATCCTAATCTTCTCACAATCAATTGATCAACATTGGAAACACTTAAATTAACATGGTTTGGTGGTTTCAGCCTCCAAGATCAAACTCTTTCAAAAGAATATTCGATTCTTAGGATTCAATATTCATCAACTCCAAATCACCCCAATTAATTGAGTCATCCAATCTGCTGATAAATTTTCAGATGTTATCTTTGAAAAAAAATCAGCTTCAACGATTCTTAGGATCATTAAATTATGTGGCGGATTTCTATCAAAATTTAAGACAGAAATGTAAACCACTATTTGATAGATTACAAAAAAATCCTCCCCCCTTGGACACCAACTCATACCGCTATAGTCCAAGAAATTAAGAGTCATGTCAAAACTCTTCCATGTCTAGGAATCCCCTTAGCTGATTCATTCAAAATTGTTGAAACTGATGCCTCTGACATTGGCTATGGAGACATTCTTAAGCAACAAATTTCTCTTAGTCATCCAGAACAAATTGTCCGATTCCATTCCGGAACATGGTCACAATCACAACGCAATTATAGTACTATTAAGAAAGAAATTTTATCTCTTGTTTTATGTATAAGTAAATTTCAAGATGATTTATTAAATCAAAAATTTCTAGTTCGTGTTGATTGCAAAAGTGCTAAACATGTTTTAGAAAAAAGATGTTCAAAATATGGCTAGTAAACAAATTTTTGCACGTTGGTAAGCTATTTTAAGTATTTTTGATTTTGAAATTGCATTCATTAAAGACAGTGACAATCATATACCAGTTTTTCTAACCCGTGAATTTCTCTAGGGTTCCTACCACATCCCCCAACATGCATCACAGAACGATAATGCAACATCAAAACTCATATGAGCCAAAAATCAATCACCAAGCATTCGAATCCGAGTCACCTAATTCTTTTAGTTTAATCCCATATCCAAGTTATCCTGCAATCCCATTCAATTCCAGGAATTTACCCAACTATGTTGGTACCACCATTAGCCCAAATAAACCCAATTACCAGTCAGCCTTAGTTAATCCATATGATCATTTCAAAGTCAATATCCCCAATTCTTTCAGGCCTAATTTTCGTAAATCATCACCTTATTTTTACGCACTAGTCAAGGCATGTTTTGTGTGGTGAGTCACACATGAGTCACCAGAAGAATCCAATCTCTATAGTCAAATATTACTGCCCATCAGGCTACTTCTTTATTCCTAATCACCCCAGTTATTTTCTCAAATTTTTCAGAGATATTCTCTTTGCAACAGAATCAATCACAATCAAAGAGATTTTTGATTCTAAAGATTCATCTAAGTTACTTTACCATTCCTTATACATAGTAAAAATTAATCATTTATCTAATTGGAAAGATCCCTCATACATGGTTCAAAATGAAGATGCATCAAAATGAAGATTTCAGTCATTCTTGTTTTCTCAATTTTGACCACAAATTCAATGGCAAGTTCCCAATGTGGTTTGAAAATTGGTGGAGCACCTTTGGGTGCCCATTCGGCATTCTTCCGGAAGCTCTTCAAGATTTAGTCACCGGTTTTTACACAACTCGAGATTTCTTAGACTATGAGAAACGTTTTCCAGTCACTCTACATTTCATTGCCAAATACAAAGTCCCTTGGATTTTCAAATGGCATTTTGAATTACAGGACTACATAGTCAGCAGGAAGTATTTAGTCAATTCAGGTCTGATCGCATCATTGACGCCTTTAATTCAGAATTTCTAGTCCAAGCCGCATCAACATCAGTCATTCCTCCAGTTACTTCAATTCTGCCTCCGGCCTTTACTCTGACAGCACGGTTTTCTCCTCCTCAGCCATCAAAATCAAGAGGAAAAGCAGTTGCAGAATCATCCAAGTCAAGGCCCAAGTCATCATCGAAGACCAGGTCAAAGCCCAAGTCATCATCTTCTGAATCATCAAAGTCAAAGCCCAAGCCCAAGTCATCATCGTCAAAGTCCAAACCAGTAACATCAGCAAAAATCAGACAATTAGCAAATCAGTTATGGGCTCAAGCAATTGACCTCTCAGACGAATGAGGTTCATCTCATGAAGCAGATTTTGAAGACTCCCAAGACTATTCTGAGAGTTCAAAGAATCCAGTCAATTCTCCACAAAAGCCCAGTCCATTATTACTAGGACAGTCAAGACCCTTAGGGGCTGTAAATCCCATTATCATGAATAGTAAAATTATTTTTTACTGTTCATCCACACGGCAAAACACAGCTAATCGTGCTGCTTCCTGTTTTGTCCATTTGCTAAACAATAAAAGATTCTCTGATAGTCAATAAAGCAATAGTCCAGCAGTCAGCGCAATTCACGGAATCAATAGTCCAGTAGTCTATATAAGGAGCATTCCTCCTTCATTTCAACGGGACTTCTTTTCCAGACTTCATTTTTCATTCAGCCAAACACCAGAAGTTCTCATAAGTTGAGACCTTTCTGTCTTAGTTAATAGTTCTCATTTCCCTCCCTTTGTAACCAGTATCAAAACTTTCATGCATATTTTGGTTTTGAAGTTGTATTTCAATAAAATATATATATATATATATATATATATATATATACATTGCACCGAAACAGAAGCGAAAACGTGAAAGCGCAGTGTTCGAAAGAGAGGAAGCGGTTTTTTTCAAAAATTGTTGGACGCGAAGCGTTTTAGAAGCTTCAAAATAAAATAATTATATACTTTATATATTAATAAAACAAATATCACCTTAAATCTAACATATTTATAACTTTATTTATTCTTGTAATAGACAATTATAAATAAGATAATGTAGGTTGTAGATAATAGGGGAAAATATTTGTGATACCTTATACTTTATCTCGAAAAACAGTTACATCATTCGATTTTTAATTTAAACTAGTATACCTTTATACTATCAAATATTGATAGTCGCATATTTATGCGTATTTATCGTGTTTAATTGAACTATTACACTTGGATTATTGCTATTAATTGAGTGATTTAATTAATGTTTATTGTTTTATTAGGTTTTGTGGAGAAATAAAGAAAAGAAAGAAATAAAAAGGATTCCTAGTGCTATAAGGAAGGGGAGACTAAGAGGAGTATAAAAGGACTCTAGGGTTTTCTATAAGGAGGGGAGTTCGACAAAAAATATAAGGGAGGCAGAAGAGTTGGCGAGAAAAAGAGAAGGAAAAGAAAAGGGCAGCAGCTGTACACCCAGCGAGCACCAGCGTGCGCCCAGCGAGCACCAGCGTGCGCCCAGACGTGCACCTCGCGCGCACCAGCGTGCACCAGCGCGCACCCAGCTGTGCACCCAGACGAGCACCAGCAGTGCACCAGCGGCAGCAGGGCTATGCACCGGTTCTTCTTCTCCTTTAATTTCATCTTCCATGTATTCTCTGATGTTCTTATTCAAGATTATGTGTAGCTAAACTCCTTAATAGTTAGGGGCTGATCAAAGCCCTAGATATGTCTTTGATTTCAAACCCCAATTGATTCATATAATTTTTAGATGAGAATTTCTTCACTGATTGCTCATTGATAATTCTGTTGCATGTTTCATTGGGTCGACACTTTGATGCATGTTTTAGGGTTTATTATTTTGAATGTGTTTATGACCGACATATCGTTGCACATTCTATGAGAAATAACATGTTCCTTGCAGGTACTTGTGTGAAGTGATTCCTTGGTAATCTAAGGCTACCGACATTAACCTTAGATTCCTTATTGTTACTCAAACGTTCTTAGAACTTCATGATTTCAGTTATTTTGGTCTAGATACCGACATTTCATAGATCAATTAATTGAGAATATAGTTAAGTCGATAACGACATTTCACTTAACATAAGAGAACGTAATACGGTTAATGACCTAACGACATTGGCTTGACTGTGAGTGCATTCATTTATAATCTTTTACATTGTTTTGGGGTGATTGAAGCATATCTAGTGGTGGAGAGAAGTTCCTAGCTATTGTTCCTCTCATATTTGCATCCATATTTATCTTCTCTAATATTCTGTTTTCAACACTACTTATGTTTTGTTTATTTTTGTTGACTGATCAAACCAACTCCGATTACCCTAAAAATTTGTGTGGTAGTCCGCCACTGTGTCTAGTTAGTGTGTATTTAATTTCGTAATTTTTAGTTGAGTCTAGATTAGCTAATTAATTAGGTTTCTACTCGTTGGTTGAGTCTGCCAGATTTATAGTTTATGCATTGGTTTGTGTTTCTTGTGTCTTTAAGTCTTAGTTTCACCAATCCTCTGCGGGTAATGACCCCTATTTGCCATTTACTACATTGACATAATTGATTTGATAATAGGGTATCTTTGTTAGGTGCGTTTTCCACCTATCAAATTTTGGCGCCGCGTTGCCGGGGATTGTTTAATTCTAAGTCTTAATATTGTCTTCTGTTTTTAGTTTAGTTTTCTTTTTATTTTTCTTTCTGAGTCTTACATTCTTTACTGTGTGCAGGAGCTTCTTGTATGCATACTCGTCACTCTACAAGCTCTGAACCATTGTTATTTGATCCAGAGATTGAGAAAGCAGCAAGCCAAAACCGGAAACAACAGAGACTACAGGTGAACACGAGTAACAGTGGTGGTGAGGATTCTGAACCTGAACACCATTCTGATTCAGAGATTGAGGAACAGGAAGAGCAGCATATTCCAACGCCACCATTATCACCACGACCAATGGCCAAACTCAAGGAATCCTTTGTTCCGGGTACAGGTGTTGTAGACTCACCAATCGTGCTTCCAGATAATTTGGGAAATTATTCAATACCCCCATCGCTCATCGCTAATCTGCCACACTTTAGAGGCACTTCTTCTGAGGACCCTCAAGACCATTTGAATGAGTTTGCAGCATTGTGCAGAATACAGAAATCACAGAATGTGGATGAAGATGTTGTAAAACTTATTATCTTCTCATTCTCTTTGAAGGAAGAGGCAAAGGCATGGTACAACTCATTGGAATCTCAGTCGATTGATACATGGGACACGATGGCTGCTGAGTTCATGAAAGAATTCTACTCTGCATCTCGCACTAAGAACTTGAAGAAGCAGATCAGTACTTTCAAGCAGAAAGATGGAGACGAACTACATGAAGCCTGAAGTCAATTCAAAGGTTTACTTCGACAATGCCCTCATCACAAGTTTGATCTCAACACTCAGATGGAATACTTCTATGAAGGAATTGTTTCATTCAATAGGCAAAAACTTGATTCAGCTTGTGGAGGAAATTGGTGGAATCAAACTGGAGCTGAAGCTAAAGCAATTGTGGAGAATCAAGCAGAGAACTCAAGACAATTTCAGTCAAGAGATAGATCCATGGGTGCAAGCAGAAAATCTTTGAATGCATTTGCAATAAATGGGGCCATGGAAAATAGGTTGAGCACTATGGAGAACGACATAGCTTTGATTGCCAGTGCCTTAAAAGTCGACAAGAGGAAGTCAGTTGCAGCAGTTGGTGTGATATGTACTTTGTGTTCTGCTGTGGATCATCGAACAGAGCACTGTCCTAAGTTTAGAACAGATGAGGTAGATGAGGATGTGAACTTTGCTGGAAGACAATTCAATAACTACCAAGGTAATAGGGATCATCCGTTTCTCAGCTACAAGAGCAACAATGTGCTTAATCCTCCTACTAATCCACCAGGATTTCCACTAAGACAAGCTAGAGGGGATGGACAATTTGGTCAAAGGCAGCAACAATAGTATCAGGCTCCACCACCTCAAGCACCAACGGGTACATCAAATTTGGAAGCCTTAATACAACAGATGATGGTTGACAGTAAGAAAGAGCGAGAGGAGAGTAGTGCATTCCGCCAAGATATCAAGGTCACCACTCAGCAACATGGGAAGTCCATTGAGCTTCTTGAACGTCAGATGAGTCATGTACAACAACTTTTGACGCAATAGAACTTTGGAGCACTACCTAGCAAGACCGAACCTAACCCAAGGAATGAGCGTGAGGTAAATGCTATGCAACTGAAGAGTGGAAGGGTTTTAGGGTCAATTCCAGAGCCTAAAAATAAGACAAGAACGTTGGGGGAGCCTGTAATTGAGCAATTGGTGTTTGACAAACCGTTAGAAAATTTTCAGGAAACCCAAATTCGACCTGTTGAAAATGCACCTGGAACCAACGTTCTGACAACTTCAAAAATTGAGCAGGTACATTCTAAACCTTATTCTTCTCCCACTGACATTCCAGTTCCTTTTCCTAGCAGGTTGAGAAAACAAGAGAAGGAGGACAAGGCCAATGATATCTTGGACATCTTTCGAAAAGTCCAAGTAAATATTCCTTTACTTGAAGCACTCAAGCAGATATCACAATATGCAAAGTTTCTCAAAGACCTTTGTACAACCAAGAGGAAGTATAGGCCAACTGAGACAGTAGCATTGAGCGAGAAAGTGTCTGCTGTGCTACAAAGAAAGCTACCTCCAAAGATGGAGGATCCCGGGCGCTTCACTGTTCCATGCGTTATTGGTGATAAAAGGTTTTCTGGTGCTTTATTAGATTTAGGTGCTTCAATTAATTTGATGTCTTATTCTATTTATAGTAAATTAAACCTGGAACAACAACTGCAACCCACATTGGTAACCATTAAGTTGGCTGACAGATCTAGTTGTTATCCTTTAGGTGTTGTTGAAGATGTTCTTGTGCAGGTTGGTGACTTGATATTCCCAGCTGATTTTTTCATCTTGGAGATGGAAAGAGAACCAATGCCTTCCGAGCTACCATTGATTTTAGGTCGTCCATTCTTGAGGACTGCCCGAACAAAAATTAATTGTTATGAGGGAACTCTCACCATGAGAATTGATGAGAAGAAAATTCGCTTCAACATTTTTGAGGCAATGAAACATACAGGTAATGTTTGTGATTATTCTTGTTATTCTATTGATGCATTTGATGGTTTCATGCAGGAATACATCCAATACTCCCTTGAGGATGATGCTCTGAAAATGGCTATATGTGTTGGCGGTGAAGATGTTCCAGCAACTCCAGTGGGACAAATCAAGAGAACCTCTCAACAGGTTGAAATTGACAGGATAAGAGAGGAGGTGGACAAGCTTGAGGAACTACTCGAGTACAAACCTTCAAGTGTGGGGTTTGAGGATGATGATTGTCTCAGGATTGATTCCTTTCAAGATCTGGCCATGGAAGATGCATTTTATGAAATGATTGCTGAACTTGAATCCCGACCATTTGTACCAACAGGTAAGGGCACTAAACCAATTCCTTTACCAGTTTCTGATGATGTTCTTTGCCCTTCCATTGAGGTAGCCCCTGAACTTGAACTTAAACCATTGCCTGAGCATTTGAAGTATACATTCTTGGAAGCTGGTGACACTTTGCCAGTTATTATTTCCTCAAAGCTAACCAAATTGCAGGAAGAGAAATTGTTAACTGTTCTCAGGGAACACAAAACAACAATTGGATGGACCATAGCAGATATTAAGGGCATCTGCCCTACACTTTGCACTCATAGGATACATCTTGAGGAGGGAGCTAAGCCCACAAGGCAAGCTCAACGCCGCCTTAACCCTCCGATGATGGATGTTGTGAAGAAGGAGGTCATCAAGCTTCGGGACGCAGGTATCATATATGCTATCTCTGACAGTAAATGGGTGAGACCTGTGCAGGTTGTTCCAAAGCGTTCTGGCATCACAGTTGTGAAGAATGATGAGAATGTGATGGTGCCACAAAGGACCCAAACCGGATGGAGAGTTTGCATTGATTATCGTAGACTAAATGCAACCACACGTAAGGATCATTTTCCTTTACCTTTTATTGATCAGATGTTGGAACGTCTTGCAGGTCATGCTTTCTATTGCTTTTTGGATGGTTATTCGGGTTATAACCAAATTGCCATCCATCGAGATGATCAAGAGAAGACTACCTTCACTTGTCCTTTTGACACTTTTGCCTATAGACGGATGCCCTTTGGGCTATGCAATGCCCCAGCGACATTTCAGAGATGCATGATGAGCATATTTTCAGACATGGTTGAGAAGATCATTGAGGTATTTATGGATGATTTTTCTGTTTTTGGTGATTCTTTTGACATGTGTCTTCATCATTTATCTATGGTTTTGAAACGTTGTGTTGAGACTAACCTTGTTTTGAATTGGGAAAAATGTCATTTTATGGTAGAACAAGATATAGTTTTGGGACATGTGATATCTAACAGGGGGATTGAGGTTGATAAAGCTAAGGTTGATATTGTGCGTACTTTACCTCCTCCTTCCACTGTGAAGGAGGTGAGATCTTTTCTTGGACATGCAGGATTTTATCGCAGGTTTATCAAGGACTTTTCTAAGATAGCCCGACCATTATGTGCACTGCTCCAGAAAGATGTAGCTTTCAACTTCACAGATGAGTGCTTGAAGGCATTCAACAAGCTCAAGGACCTTCTGACAACTGCACCCATCATACAGGCACCTGATTGGAACTTACCTTTTAAATTAATGTGTGATGCTTCTGATTATGCGGTTGGTGCTGTTTTAGGTCAACGTCCAGCTAAGTTGCCGCATATCATCTATTATGCTTCCAGGACTTTAAATGATGCACAGTTAAATTACTCAACTACAGAAAAGGAATTCTTAGCTGTGGTCTTTGCTTTAGAAAAGTTTAGGTCTTACTTGTTAGGGACTAAAGTTATTATTTACTCTGACCATGCTGCTTTGAGATACTTGATGACTAAACAGGATGCAAAACCCAGGTTGATTAGATGGATGTTGCTACTTCAGGAATTTGATATTGAGATCAAAGACAAGAAAGGCACTGAGAATGTGGTGGCAGATCACCTGAGCAGGATCACGCATGGTTCTAACGCAGAGGATGACTCCTTGCCTCTACGTGATAGCTTCCCGGATGAGCAACTTTTTGCTCTCAATATTTCTGAGCCTTGGTATGCAGATATAGTTAACTACCTTGTGTCAGGAAGAGTACCAAATGACTACAGTAGAGCTCAGAAGGACAAGTTGGTGAAGTCATCTAAGTATTATGTGTGGGATGAGCCTTATCTATGGAAACATTGTCCAGATTTGTTGATAAGAATGTGCGTTCCCGAAACTGAATTTCAATCTATACTCACTTTTTGTCACTCATATGTAGAGGGAGGTCACTTTGCTGGAAAGAAGACTGCAATGAAGGTTCTTGAAAGTGGCTTCTTCTGGCCAACTTTGTTCAAAGATGCGCATGAGTTCCATAAATCATGTGTCAGATGTCAGCTCACAGGTAACTTAGGTCCTAGAGATCAGATGCCCCAACACCCAATATTTGTTGTTGAGATTTTTGATGTGTGGGGTATTGACTTTATGGGTCCTTTTCCTAGCTCTCAGCAAAATATTTATATTCTACTTGCAGTTGATTATGTTTTAAAGTGGGTGGAGGCAGGCCACTCGTACTAACGATGCTGCTGTTGTTCTGAAATTTTTGAAATCACTGTTTGTTAGATTTGGCACTCCCAGGTACATAATCAGTGATGGAGGTTCTCACTTTTGTAACAAGTCTTTTGCAGCTTTGCTCAGGAAATTTAATGTTCATCATAAGGTGACAACACCTTATCATCCTCAGACGAGCGGGCAGGTAGAAGTATCCAACAGGGAGATAAAACAAATTTTGGAGAAGACTGTTGGACCAACCCGGAAAGATTGGAGTCAACGCTTAGACGAGGCGTTGTGGGCATACAGGACAGCATACAAGACACCGATTGGGATGTCTCCTTATCGAATGGTCTATGGAAAAGGCTGTCATCTTCCGGTGGAGCTTGAACACAAAGCATATTGGGCTATTAAGCGGTTTAACTTTGATATTGATGATGCAGGTGTTCATAGGAAGTTACAACTGAATGAACTAGATGAGATTTGAAACAATGCCTATGAGTCCAGTCGAATCTACAAGGAGAAAACCAAGATGTTTCATGATAAGATGATTAAGAGCAAATCTTTTGTTGTTGGACAAAAAGTCTTGCTTTTCAATTCGCGTTTACGATTATTCCCAGGTAAACTTCGTTCTAGGTGGAGTAGGCCTTTTGTTATACTTAATGTGTTTGCTCATGGTGCAGTAGAGGTGAAAAATTCGAAGAATGGGAACACGTTCAAAGTGAACGGACATAGGCTCAAACCGTTTTATGAGCCTGCAGAGGTGCGAGATGTGGAAGAAGTACATTTCCGCGATCCAGTGCCGCTGGAGCAATGATGATGAATACCGTCTGGCTGACGACGTTAAACTTAGCGCTACTTGGGAGGCAACCCATGTTGATGGAGAAGCTTGGATTCCAGATTTGCATTCTTAATTTTTTTTCTCCTTTGTTAATTTTCTCCATGTTTTGTGTGTTTTGCGATGTCATATGTATTCTGCTTCATACTTGTTTAATGTATTGCATGCTTTACTTTTGTTTTACATTGAGGACAATGCAAATTTCAAGTGTGGGGTGGGTTTATATGACATCTTTAGCGTCTATGTTTAGATTTGTGATTTTTGAGTTTAAAAAAAAAACAAAACAAAAAAAAACAAACTGTTTTTAGTCTTGTTTGAGTCTTAGAGCCCTTAACTAGTCTATGATGTGCTTATATCTTCTGAAATTGTGACTAAGAGATGATTATGTGACTTGAGTTTCTTTGGTTAATTTTGATATATGATGCATATGCGAATGTGTAGTGGATATAGAAATAAGTTAACATGGTATAGATTATGAGCATGCTTGGACATTGTTGAGATTCATTTAACCTGTGAGATTTTGAGCCTTTATGTGAAATACATGCTTCATTGTTGAGTGTCAATTGCTTGCCGCAGATTAAGTTAATGGACTCTAGATATAACTAGAACTTGCTCTTGTACTTTTTAAAGCTTTTAGTCAATACATGTTCTGATTGAGGAAGGGATAAAGGCATTTAGGATTTATCATCATTGCCATATATAACCGGTGTCCCATATTTTTGCACACAAGTTGTGCACCCATTAGTTAACCACTTTGAGCTTACATTATAGTCTTTTTGTCATCACCCGCATAACCTTAACCTTGAACCTTAGAATAGTTATATCTCTACCTTTGTTCTTGAACTTAGTAGAGCTGTATATGAGACATATATACATGAAGACCAAGGTGAAAGTGTGTGAAGGTGATACCAAGAAATAAGTGTGGGGTATCAAGCTAATGTGTTGTGATAAAAAAATAAAAATGAAACGAAAGAAAAGAAAAGAAAAAAAATCAGTTCTTTATGATGTCTAGCTTGATACCCATGATTGACTGTTGACGAAAAGAATGACGTGAAGACCCAACAAGATGAAATCTGGTCACAATGGTGACACATTTGAATTCAATGATGAGAAAGCTCCATGGTTGTAAACCTGAGAAAGTCTCTTATTTTGTGCTCTACTAGGTTCTAGAATTTGTATTTGAATTCCATATCCTTTTTATTCTCTAAACCTATGAGCCTAGCCCCACTACAACCTATGAAGACCTTTTTGATCCTCAAGATGGCAGTCTTTGATCTGTGGAGATAAGTCACAAGAGTTGAGCATATGGTTCGGTCCATTTGGCAAGTAATTGAATTGAGTGATACCTTAAACACATTTTAAGTGAAACACTTCTGAGAGTATATCTATGTGAGGTTGAATCTTGACTTGTTCATTGCATGCTAAGCTCTTTATTCACCGTGATTATGTCTGTGTCCTATATGTTACATGTGTGTCATGCATTGGAATTAACTTCCGAAACTTTGTGGAAACATATTAATCTTGGTGTTACAACTGTAGAGAGATTGTTGAGACAAAGTGTTGAGGGCATTAGAGTCTTGTTGTTAGTATTTTGTTGAGTCTTAGTTTGGTCTTTTGCTCGAGGACTAGCAAAAGCTAAGTGTGGGATATTTTGATAGTCGCATATTTATGTGTATTTATCGTGTTTAATTGAACTATTACACTTGGATTGTTGCTATTAATTGAGTAATAGGGGAAAATATTTGTGATACCTTATACTTTATCTCGAAAAACAGTTACATCATTCGATTTTTAATTTAAACTAGTATACCTTTATACTATCAAATATCAACTATTACACCCTTACCGTTGACGATCAAAAAGTTCTGTTAAATTACTAAATTGACTAAAATGCCCTTATCTCTCTCACCTTCTTCCTTGATCACCGTCCCTCATCTTTCATTCTTCTCCACTGTCAACCAAAACAAAACAAAAAATTAACATATCCCCTGCAAATGCAAAACCATGGCGACCCTGATCCTTTTCTTCACATAGCAATCCTCTAGACTTTCTTTATCTCCCCTATAGGCTATGTTTCTTGACTCTTCATCTCAGATCCCATCCCACCGATCCTCAACGAAATGCCAACCCCCCTCAAAACGACGGCGTCGTCACCGCAACCAGATCCGCCTAGACCCCACGCCATTTTATTTTGTGACCACCCTAACCCCAGACTCAAGCGCAAAGATGCAGACCCAGCTCACGGCCTTATCCTGAATCCTAGAGTTCACGACCCGATCCTTATCGTCCTCGTCGCAAACCTCAACCATCGTCTCCACCCAATTCCTGTGAACTCTAGGCCCGCCTCACCGCCGAGTCTCCTACCCTCGCCGAATTGGTCGAAGGCGAAGAGCCATGCTAGCTGTGTTTGATGAGATGTCGGATATCTGAATTGACCTGGATCTCCGGTTCGCTCTCTTCTTCTGATATCTTCTTTTTCCTTTCTCATGGGGTTGCTGTTTGTGATGGCAACCTATGATCTGTGAAGTCTTTCACAAGAATGAGCGTATGGTTAGTTTATTTATGCATGTTATCTTACTCTTTCATGAGGTTTATGTCGATACTAATGTGTTTTTGTTTTTATAAATGCAAGTTTTCTAATTATATATTGCATACTTTTTGAGTGATTTAGCCAGAAAATCTGAGTGAAGATTGAGTGCATGTTTTGTGAGGATTGAATCATATTTGTCTTAAACATGCTAAGCTTAACCATCACCATTGTTCTTATGTGTCCTACATGTAAGTATGTGTTCTATGCATGACAATTAGCTTTTGAACAACATGAAATGATTCTTGATTGAGTGCTAATTTTGATGTTATGAGATTGGACATCCTGAGAAAATAGTTATGGGCAATAGAGTTGTTTGTGTGTTTTAAGTCTTTCGTTTGATTTTGCTAAGGGACTAGCAAAAGCTAAGTGTGAGGAAATTTGATAGGTGTATTTTATACAACGTTCTTAATATATTTTTGACCCTGTTTTTCTATGTAACTTCTTTAAAAATATTCAGTTTAACTTATTTTATATTTTAAAGTCACACATAAAGCCGAGGAACATAAAAGAAGACAAAAAGGAGAAATCTAGAAGGAAAATGAGTCCATGTTGTTCAAGAAAAGAAATCCTTAAAGCTGTCAGAAATTATCCATCAACTTCGACACACGATTGTGATCAGCTCACAATAATCCAAGAGATGAATCTTATATCAGCGTAAAGCTAGATGAGTCTAGTTTCCAGAACATTTCGCGGATCGGCAATACCTATTTTGAAGAAGAATTTATGACCATTTTAGTGAAAGAATGCCAGTTTGTCCGAATTTTAGATTAGGACCGGAACTTCAATTTCAAGGCCCAGACCATATAGACAAGTCCATGGATGACAATTAGGATTCCCAAACCCTAATAGCAGCTGTTCATTCATTCTCTATATATAGGAGGTGTTGAAGACGTGAAAATGGTCGCTCTTTGCCGCACTTCAATGCTAAAGCTCTAGCTTTCTCTCCAGAAACCCTAGCCTAAACACAAGCCTTAGCTTTCACCTCCTTGCCGTGTACAATCCTGTGCATCCCTTGGAGTTTTCTTCATCGATTCTTCAAAATGTAATTCAAACTCAGTTTTTATGTATTCATTTGGTTTTAATTCAAATAGTTTAGTTAGTTTTCATCAACTCTCTTTGTCTGTGTTTTTAGATTGGATCTATGAATGATTTTGCTATGAATATTGAAATTTTTAGGTTCTTGGTTTTCTTATGTTTATGCTATTAATGATTCCTAAAGCGTTTTAGTTCGTGTTCTATTGTGATTTGTTCTTAATCAAATTGTATTATTGTTTGTGTTAATTCCGGGATGGTAACACATGAACTAGAATGATAAATTCATAAGTTGCTTATTAGATAATCAGAATAATCTAGGATGGTAAAAGGCTTTCTAATTTTTTGAGTTCATGCTCTAAATGATTCTATTTGTTGATTTCGGGATGGTAAGATATGTTGAAGAGTTTTAAGAGTTTTCAGTAGAAATAATCCGGGATGGTAAAATACTCTTAACATTAGAACTTAAGTCTATCACTTGTTTACATTCATTAAAACACTTGAGTTGAAGTCGTATGATCATTGATGCTATGAATTTGTTTAAAGTTGTGTGTGTGCAAGAGACGGTCATTGTATATAGTAGCTTAGGTTTGTTTTCTTTTTAGTTTTAGAATTTTCATCAACTTTTTGTCCCTTGTTTTCTTCTATTTTATTTTCATATTAAATAAACTCTGATTCCCTTGAAATTTTGTACACTTGTTCATATGTGTGTCTAATATATCCCTGTAAATTTTGGTAATTTTCTAAACAGTTTAGGTTAGGTTATTATTTAGGTTTTCGACTGTTATTCGTTAGGAATAGTAATCACTACTGTAATTTCTTTTTAGTTTGTAATAATTGTTGTGTCTATACTAACGCTTGTTTTGTGAGGTATCTTCAATCCCTAACCCTATACGATACCCTACTTGCTTAATGATACTAACGATAAAAGGGTTTATTTGACGCAGGCTTAAAAACCCGTCGTCAATACTTCTTTTTTTTGTATAGGGATACAATATATCATATATCAACAATCTCTCCCTTTAACATTTCTATACAAAACTACCAATCAATAGAGATAACACATTTATGATTTATCTTCTTGCTTTGAATCTGATTCATGCAGCCTGAAACACTTTCAGCATACAACCAAGTGAAGAACAAGTGAAATAAATTATCACAATCAACTCCCCTTAAACACAAACTCTCCCCCTTTTTGTATAGAAATGACAAAGGTCTTCTTACCAAAGAGATGAACCACATAGCATGTCATTAACGAGTGACCAAGAAACGTAAAACTCCTCCTAAAGTTATGCATGCTATGAATGTAAGTGAAATGCAAGTGTACACACACACACACAACTGTGAGACAATCTGTGACTTTTTGCAAGGAAGAGGCAAAGCATTTTAACCAAAGTACATGACACAGCTTCATCTCCATAAAATCAATAAATCGATCTTTATGAATGACTTGTTTAAGACAATCATGTAAGCATATGATAAGTTTTGAATCATCATGTGTCTAATGTGTACAAGATGAACAATCAATGCTATGGGGTGGGAAATAACTCAAATATTTAGAAAAGATCACTTCAAAATTGAACAATATAACCCCTTAATTATATCTCTTGGTGTGGGCATTGCACAATCATTTTACAAGTAAATCCTTTAATAATTTTCTTTTCAAGTGACCAAGACATTCCCGTTTCTCACCCAATACCTTATATTGTTCACCACAACCAAGACATGTTTACTTTGGAAATAACTTGGTTTATTTTCAGATTTTCACTTGGGTGACCAAGTCATTCATGTTTCTTACCCAGTATCTGATATCATTCATCAGGACTCAGACATGTTTACTTTAGGAATAACTTCCCTATCTTCACATACTCACCTAGGTGACCAGGTCATTCATGTTTCTTACCCAATACCTGATATCAGTCGTCACGATCCAAGCATGTCTACTTTGGGAATAACCGAGTCTAGCTCCATAAATGAGCATCAAGTTAGTCTCATACCATGATATCAAGGTTTGTGTAAAAGTGAGTTCAAGACAACCATGATAAAACAGATATGCACATACTCACAAAACCATCAAAACAAGTGATAAACCTGCTTGAAATTTATCAACTTTATGCAGAGAAAACCATGACCAGTACTAAGGTAATCTCAGTTCAACTTGTTCTTGCAAAAGTCTCGGAATTGAAACCAGCATGCAATCCTCAAATAACCTGAAAATATACTAAACAACAAAACATACAGAAATCTGAAAAACACTAACACTATTGTGAATATATGCAATGAATGCATGCTGAATGATTACTTTAAGGGAGAATTTCAGTTCTTAGAACACATGCCATTGACAAATCTAAGTGATTCATCAATTTGACTTAAATTACAATTAGTTAACAAAAAAGTAGCAATCATAGATTTTAGAGAATCAGGAATATCAACACTACCAGACAAATGATTAGTTGTACCATTTTTCATCCAGATTTGCTTCTTCTTCGAATTATGTTTTTTGGGGATTGAAACCATATATACAATCATGTTTAATAAGATCAAATGTTATTTTAGTTCTGCATGTAATGACTCAGCAGCATCAAAACTAGTCACCTTTCTCTACTTTTTAGCATTCTTACGAAGAAGATTGCCTCTTGGTCGAATATGACCTATTTTTCCGCAAAAATGACATATAGGAATGAAAAGATTGAATTTAAAGTCATACCTAGGCTGACGTTTATGTTTTTGATCGTCAATGCTTACGTGAGTAACTTTGATATGAGGTGGAGTCAAATTCAGTGGCACACCTTCAGTTTCTAAGTTGTCATTCTCAACTTTCTTATCCAGGATTGAAAACTCGTTTCTATCCTACTTGCAGCTTTCTTTTACAAACCGAGTTGATTTGCTTCTTTCTCCACCGAATCCAAGTCCTTCTTAGGTCTCATAGCTCTTACCAAGCTCAATCATTTTGGTTACTTTGTTTGAGCTGCTCTCAAATCTATTGAAACGGTTTTGAGCTTTTGCCAATTCAACCTGCAATTTTTCATTCTCACAAGTCAGAGAAACATTTAGGTTAGTTTGAGCCTTGAGTTCAACTTGCAAGGTTTTAATCTTATCTTCAAAATTAATCCCTTCTTTGCTCACAACCTGTGACTTAACCTCAATCTGCAAAGAATTTATCTTTTCAATCAAATTAGCACGTTCATTTTCTCAAGTATTGTGAGCAAATTCAAATCTGAACTCACTTTCTTTTTTTTCTTTTCTTAGGAATTCCATATCTTATTTCAACTTATAATATTTCTTGTGTATAAGTTTTGTAACATCAAGAAGTTGAAGGTACCGGTCATCTTTTTTATCTGATATCTCACCATTATTATCAAAACCTTCATTATCAGAATCATCATAATTCTCAAGATGAAGAGAGGAAACAATTGCAAAATGCTTTATTGGTAACTCCTCATCACTGTCACTCCATGTGGATTTTAGTGCTCTGTTCTTCTCGGAGCTCTTTTTCCTGTTTGCACACTCAAAAGCAATATGACCGACACCACCACATTCATGGCATTTTGGTTTTCTATCAGATCGATTCGCATAATTTTTATTTTTTCAATGATCAGAAAAATTTCTAAAAGAACAAGAAGATGCTTTTTTAGTTTTCAAGTAATTTTTGAATTCTTTTGACATAAAACCAAATCTATAGTATCATCAACATCAGCCGCTTTCTTTTTAACAGAAGAAAAAGCTAAATTTTAAACCTTATTTTTAGCCTTACCTATCCTATACTCAAAATTTTTATAATTACTTACAAGTTCCTCCAAAGGATACGTGTCCACGTCTTGCATTTCTTCAATGGCTATCTGCTTTGGTTGAAACTTTAATGACAATTAATGCTGTCAAAAACTATTTCACGATATCGTGCTCTTCAATGACTGCCTGCCAACTCCGACATTAGTTTACGACATCCATCAATCTCGTATAGAAGTCATCAACAGTTTTATCTTCATTCATGGGCATCGTGTGAAATTTTTGAGTTAATCACTAGTGGGAAAAAACATTTAGCCGACCTAATTGTTTTGATAACGTCGGGACGGAAGACATCATCATAGTGTACGAGTCAACTTAGGAGACAAAAACCATTTCCGTAGCCTAAGTATTACTTAGCCGACAGAATGGATACTTAGGCGACAGAATAAATTTAATACCAAAAAATTAAAATAAATTAACCACTTAGGAGACGGAACACGTATTCCGTCTCCTAAAAAAAATTCTTAGCCGACGAAAATGTTTATCTTAGGCGACGGAACAAATTTTTTTTTTTTAAAAAAAAGTTGATTGTTTTTAATAACTTAAGCGACTTTAATATAATTTTTCGTTGCCTAAGCTAAAAATTTTGATTTTTTTCTGCCAAAACCTGAAAAAGAAATTTGCTTTTTTTAATCACTTAAGCGACGGAAATATAATTTTCTGTCGCCTAAGATAAAAAAAATTGAAATTTTCTTTTCCAGCTAAAAATTTCACAAAATTTGAAAAGAAAATTGATCCCGCTATATATCCAACCCCTCAAACTCTACCCCTCATCTCTTCTTCTTCTTCTTCTTCTTCTTCTTCTTCTATTTGGCCATCATCTCTCCTTCACTCTCGGGCTCGAATCGAAGAATCAGTGTGGCGAGCTGGGTTTCAAGAATCAACGGTGACGGCTTCAGTGCTCCGGAACATGCGGTGGCAGTCCTCGATGGAGCACTTCATCTCGAGGCGGTTGAGGACGAGGTAGAGCTCTTCAACAGATATGAGGTTGTTGCGGTCGTACCCTGATCGTAGAGATCGAAGCCATCCTTGAGCTCAGCGGAGGAGCCATGCGGAGGAGCCACCCAAAAGGTGTTGATCTCATCGATGCAGATGAAGTCGTCGCAGTCGGTGTTGAGGTCGACCATCGATCAAGCGCTGGAGCTTGTCTTCGGGGATGGATGTTGGAGAAGGAGAGGGAGAGGTTGGCGACATTGTATACTTAGAGGATTGGAGCATGAGTTGGAGCTGGAGAGAGAGAGAGAGAGAGATGGTGGAGGTGAGCAATAGGAGGTGGTGGTGGTGGTGGTGTTGGTTGCACGGTGAATTGGAAACCTAGAAAAAAAATGGTGTTGGCGGGTGAATTGTAAAACCCAGAAAAAAAAACCGCTAGCTAAAAAAAATTAAATTTTGACTTCTGTCCTCTAAGATTTTAGTTGACAGAAAAAAAAAATTTGTTGGCTAAAATCTTAGCACATGGAACTATTCTGTCGGCTAGGTAGAACTTAGTCAACGGAAATTATTGATTTCGTCGGCTATTGTCTAAGCAGACGACGCTTAGCCGACGGATCTTAATCGACGAAAATTTTGTTAGCTAGGATCTTAGCAGACGAAATATATGTCTTAGCCGATGAAACGGTTCCGTCGGCTAGGAGCTATAATCCAGTAGTGAATCTTTGAAGCTTTAGGTTCTTGAGTTTCTTGTTGCCTTTTTGTGCCATTTTCAGCAAGTCTCATGCTTCTTTAGAGGTTTTACAATGGTTTATGCGTCTCATTTCCTTCAAAGATAATGCATGATAGAGACTATTCTTGACATTCTCATCAGCTACATACCGACAAATTTCATCTTTATCCCATTCTTCATGTGGCTTTTCCACCAATTCTGGTTCAGATCTCTCCTCTTCTTTATCTTTTGTCTTCATGGGATGAGTCGAGCCCTCCTCAATAACATACCAACACATATCATTTTGTGCATAAAGGAATGACTTCATAATTTTCCAATCAAGATAGTTTTCACCATCAAACCAAGGAGGTGTGTTGACTGCAGTACTGTTCCTGTCACGTTCCATCTTTTCTTGGATCTTCTAGATGCTTCTAGAACCCGCTCTAGTACCAATTGAAGGTACTGAAACGTGCACTGAGGATTGAAAGTCAATTTCAATCCTCGACAAATAGATAAAAAGTTTGAAGCAAAAACACCAGAATTTTTACGCTGTGTAAAAACCTCAAATTATAGGAAAAAGCACATCGGGGCACAAACCCAAAAAATCAAAATTTACTAGATGAATTTGAATAGAGTTTACAAACCACGATTGTAACCGACAACTATTATAAATTCGTAACCTTCTTTTCGATCTTTAAGAAATTGGTCGCTTCCTTGAGTCTTCTCGATCAATCACCCCTCTCTACTGGCCTTGAGAGAATGATAACCATATGAAACAGAAATTCACTTTTACAAGGATCAATTGAATTTCAACCTATCAATGAGTTTTGCAGCTGAATAACTTTCTCTCCAATTTTGCATGCTAAAAGGTGCCACACCAAATGTTATGTGTCTCTTATATATAGCTTGGTTCAACTTCTTTGTTTTCTTGTGCACCAATTCTTCTGGTTGTCTGTAAAAACATAATTGTAATCTGAATAGAAAAATATTTAAGTATATAATCATAGAATAAAGAGACATATTATAATTGAAATATCTAATATATAATAGGATTCTCCTTCCTCACGTGCATCAATGATAACAACTTTTCTATCTAGAATTCTAATGCAATCATACATAAATAAATAAATAGATTAGAACTTCCTTACTCATACTTCTTTTATTTTCTTTTGTTTTATATAGGAATGACAATATATCATATACCAACATTATCATATCACGCTCATATTGGGATGTATCATGATAATGACCGATATTAATGATTTGGTTCGATGAACATGTTAACACGATGACACCTTAATTTTAAGCGTCTCTCAAAAACCTAAAAGTCCAACCAGTTTATCTGTAAGATCAACATGGTGGTGAAACGATATATATGGTAGAATGTTAAGTAAGGCTAGCTAGCAGTCGAGCACTCTCGCGTGGCTGTCGTTGCCTGTACAATGGGAGAGAATCGGACAGGTAAGTTGAAGGCTTTCGATCCGGGATGTGGTGGACTGGTGGTCTGTGACTGATTGTCATCTGGGTTTGTTAAACCCTAAACCCTGCCGTAGCCTCGTTAATTAGTGATGGCTGGTGCGCACGAACGGTGAGGAAAGGTTGGTGACGGTTCCGGCGAGGAAGTTTAACTGCTGTTCACGGCTCTAATTTGCATGCATATGGATTTAATTAGCATATGCAGCTCATACCAATTGAGGATTCGGTTATCCTCCCATCTAATCACACTAGCTCCCGAAGCAAGGCATAACATGCTTTGCTAAAACTTCACTTAGGAGTTAGCACTAGCTCCCGAAGCAAGGCATAACATGCTTTGCTAAAACTTCACTTAGGAGTTAGGATGAGATGCCAGAGCTTTGATTACATGACTATATATTAAACCTCCGTGGTCACTAATCTAGCAATTATACGTCAACAATTTCGTTTTGGGGCTCTTTCTAGAAAATAAGATATGTTGAATTAGTTAAATTATTTGTCCAATTAGCCAAATAATTTGTCTTTGTAGTTTTAGGAGAGACGAGTCTTGCGTAGTGGTGCATGTGTTGAATTTGGTTTAGGGACAAGTTATGTAATGTTTCTGATTTTTCAGGTGAACTGCTATGACATTTCTGAAATATTCATTGTTCGACCACTATCCGGTAACAAAAGTGCATGAAATACTGATCGAGTAGTTGAAAACTTGGATTACAAGCAGATGAAAATGTAGCTAGCTACATATCTTTAGCCATAAATTAACGTGACAAATAATGAGTGATGAGAAACCTCAATTTTTAGGACGATCATATTGTCGATCACAACGAATCCCTATATATATATATGCATAAAATGTAGCAAACTGATTAGATCTTTTGTATTGCATTTGAGCGATTTGACCGTAAGGTAGGGTGGCTAATTAATTGATATAAGGTGGCTAAATGGCTAATTAACATTTTACACCACAATGCAAGGCCACAAGAACTGATCGAGCTGAAATTCTGTTCAGGTAGAACTAGCAGCTTATTAGGGTCCGCGTATGTTTTTAATTGCACATTAACTTAATGGATGGCCAAGCCGTATCCCTGCGAAATAATTAGTTAACCGAAACAAGATAGATATATAATTGAGATGTGGGTTTGAGGGCCTAAATGAAGGGTCCGGATCCTCTTCTAACATGATGAATTACCTAACTTATCTAACCTTTTTTAAAATGACGACACGTGGATAAATTTTATCTGAGGGTCACAAATTCATCTTTTCCTTCTTAACCACTTTATCTCCACTTCTTCTCTTCTTTATCTATTCTTATTTTTCTTTACCCTTTGTTCTACAATATTTTGGAGAATCGTTTTGTTTTGAAAAGCCCAACAAGCAAAGACAAAATTGAAACAAGCAAAGAAAGCTAGGAGATGGAAATAAAGTGCATCATTTGCAAGTTGATTCTTGCAAATCAAACTGATGACAATATTTATGAGATGAGAATGGAACTTGATATAAATTAAACTTGTTGCATACAACCACTTCAAATAATCACTTGCATAAAGTAATTGAGAAAATATAGATGAACTGAGGATAATATAGATGAAAAAAAAAAGTGTCTGCACAATTGTCTTTGATCACCTCTTAGAAACAATTGCTTTCTTCCATTAGTTAAATCTTACAAAAAATATAACAAAACCCTACACAATTGTCTTGTCCAAGCCTTCAAAATTGTCCTATCCAAGACTTCACATTGCCTACTCCTTTTACAAAATCAAAAACAGTAAGCATCCCCAACCTTCTAAAGCAAACCAAATAAGCTATTACATTATATTATACAGAAACAACATGTAATGAAATACTATTATTTCTTCTAAAACTAGGCACACCTTTTATATCTAGAGGCCATGAAAGGTAGAGAAATCATGCTCTAAAAATTGATATGCATTACTTGTAATTTGATCAAAAGTACCATCTTCAGTTGTTATATCAAAAACATTGTTCTCTACATTACTCATTGGATCGAGAGTCACCTTGTACACATTATCCATTGAATCAGAAGTAACTTGAATAATACAATCCCATCATCATAACCAAGTTAAAGGCTCACACACTTCTAACTTGAAAAATAAGATAAGTAACCCTTCCTTTACTAGACCCAAATCTCATGTAAATAAACATAATCAAATTAATAAGTAGCAAACATAATACCTTAGATAAAACAAAAAATGCACCTCAATTGTTTTTTACTGTATTGGCTTCTCTTATTTTTGCTCATGCTTATCTCCATCTGACTCTTTATTCGTCATTTCCTTCCTCTAGATGTCTCCCTTTTCTGTAGGCCTTTTGCATTCACTAAATTATCATTTGCATCGAATTGTCTAGTGAGAATGGATCGAGTAGTATGACCATTATCATCCACCTTATCATTCATTTAAGACCTTAGCAAGTCTTCAACTTCTTTTACTACCTTCTCCGCATTAGTCATGGCTAATTTGTATGCTTCTTCATGATCAGAAGCTCTGATTGATATGCGAATATAGGTGGAACATAAGGGCTTGTTGCAACTTAGGATCTGCTTGAATTTCACGCTCGTGCATGTCTTGAACACTTTTAGCTCTAGCTTTCTTGGTCCATCTCTTTAAGATATAATGCTCAGGAACTTCTTTTATTTGCATCACTTCTTTAAGTACCTTGATCATGTGTCTACATATAACTCATTTCATCTCAAACAATCTGCAACTACAAGATAGTATGTCACCAACATCACTCTTCACCTTACGTTCTCTAGAATAACCATCTCTACTTATTGTATACATCTTTCCACCATTATCTGTGTCAACACAACTTGTTATAGAAGCTTCAAGGGACGATTCAAATTGATTTTGAAACTCTTCAAATATTACTTTAGTGTAAACTTTTCTTGCTTCATATACCATTTGACATTCATTTTCACAATAGGTGACCTGAAGCACAAATCATATTCTGCTTCTGTTTCCGGGTAAACTCGTGGCCCCTTTAGCGGGTTGCACGGTTCCAGAAATAGCGAACTTCCTTGTACTCCGAGTTTTCCTGTGTAAAGAACAAACACGTCAAAGGGCGTCCCCGGGTTTACCGAGGGAAGCCACTCCGATGCTTAAGTCAGACACTGTCAGATAAGCAGAAAACTTCTAGAGTAGTTAAGGAATTGTCCGTCCTCTTACCGGGAGGTCCTCACCGGTATTTATAGTAGCATTAAAGGCAGCACTTTGTCTTTTTCCAAAGTGGGAATGAACTCCCTTGCTTTGCCTCAACCTTACAATGAACTGGGCCCTGACAAAGGACCCAGAGTGGCTTCTCAAATCTGACTGGCCTTTGACCCTGTAAACAGTACTTCAAGCATAATAAACGATGCATATTTAATAATTGACCACAGTTGGTGTTATTTCTTGAATTGTAACCCGGTAAAGGAGAAATATTAGGTTCCACATATAAACAAGTCCCCCAAGTCCTCAGTCAAGGGGTACGCTTGGGTGGGGACTTGAAATCATTTCTTTACCGGGTTACAAGGGTATCATCCAGACCCGGTGTACCCAGTCCCCCAAGTCTGTACGCAAGGGTGCCCCGCAGACACGTTTACTATGGGAACTGAAAACGACGTCTCCGTGTTGTAGTGGGGGAAACTGAAAAGTTTTCGGTTTGAAGTGGGAGAAAACGAAAAGTTTTTCGGTTTTGGGACGCGGCATGCGCGACACGTGTCGATTTTCTCGAAAAACCGAAACGTCCCTTCAGTGTACGTCTCTTAACTGTATAAATAGGGGTTGAGGGTGACAGTTTTGTCGTACCTTCGAAATCGAAAACTTTTTCGTGCTTTTGCTCTCGTCCTCTGTTGTCGCTGTGCTTGTTGGATTTCCAAACTTAAATCGACCTCACAATCCTTTCAAACCCTCACAAGTAAGGTACTGTTTTCTGTTCCGATGTTTTTGAGTGTTTTGGATCGATATTGTGTACTATTTTCTGGGATCCAAACTGGGTTGCTGCGTTAGTGTGTGCGTTTATCGTTGTGGTCGTCGGGGTTATCTGGGTTTTTGACGATGTTCCCGTGTTTCTTGTTTTGCAGATGACAAACCCCGCAATGGATGCTCATGTCCCCGAGTTTGCCTCAGTTACCTTCACTGATGGGACCGCTCTCGACCCTCCCGGGTACTCGCTGACCGCGGAGGAGATTGTGGAGCTAAGGAGCAATTGGAAGATTCCCGAGTCTGTTGAAATTCGGACTTTAGAACCCGAGGATCAGTTCTTCGCTCCCAGGGATGGGTGGACGCTATGCCACGAGTACCAGCTACGTTGCGGTCTGTCACTCCCGCTAAAGGTGGAGGTGCAGTATCTCCTGGCTGCGAGCAACTTCGCCATCGGGCAAGTTGGCCCGAATATGTGGAGGCAGCTGCTAGGGTTGTGCGTGATGTACAAGGTGTTGAAGCAGCAGATGCCGAGCTACCACTAGTTACACGCCATGTACCGGGCCGAGTACTCCCGGAAGGCGGGTTTCAGTGGGACCATCCAACTGAAGTCCAAAGGGGTCTTGAAGAAGATCATCGAGGACCTGCCGACCTCCGTGAGCCGGACCTGGAGGGAAAAAAGTTTCTTGATAAGAAACTTTCAAGACCCGGGACACGCGTTTCAAGTACCGGGTGACTTCCAGCCACTGATGAGTAAGTCCTTCTTTCTCTCCGGATTCTTCTTTCTTTTCTCTTTCCCGGGTTATAATTATATTGTACGTGTTGCAGATGTTCCCGACATTCCTCTGGAGCCGGTGATGGAGAAGAGGATCCGGAGGATGCTATGGGCCTTCAGAGGTCAAGATGACCGGAGCTCGTACCGGCTTTGCAGGCTGTATGTGTACAGCCGTTGCCGGTTGATGGAGCTTCCAGGTTTGTCTCATTTCCTTTACAATTTTTGTTGTTTACATGCTCCGGTCTAACGGGTTATATCGTTTGTTGCAGCTCTTCTCCCGATGGAGTTCACGAAGCGAAAGAACCCGGGAATATACGACGGCTTCGAGGACAAGGCTGTATGGGCCGGGATCCGGGTTCAAGGCACGGAGGGGCTGGCGTACGACATCGACCTGACATCGAAGGCGGCTTTTCTGCGCCCAGACGCCGAGCAAGGGGAAACTCGGCAGTTCCACGTTGACGTCTCTTACTACAACGAGGTTCCCGAGTACTTGGCTGAGATTCTCGGGCCAGAAGTCTACCCGGAAGGAGAGGAGGTTGAAGGGAATCCCTCGGAGGCGGACGATAACCCGGTATTTGAAGAACCGTTTGCCGATGAGACTGAAGAACCGGTGGTGAGCGCGGTTCCCTCGTCTGTGTTCCCGGGCGAGGAGGAATTTACCGAGGAGGATGACGAAGGGGGTGAAGAGGTTGGAGGGTTAGAAAGGGAAATAGGTAGTGAGAACCCGGAGGGGAGTGAGGGGAGTGACGAGGTTCTTGAAGTGGAGCCCGTGCCGTCTCGCAAGCGTACCCGGGAGGCATCCAGCTCGGTGAGGTCCGAGAGGAGGAAAAGAAGGAAGGAGAGGAAAGAGAGGAGGGAGAGAAAACAGCAGCGGGACACTACTGAAATAATGGAGGAGTTGGCGAGCGCAGGAATGGCGGACGCGGCCATCCAAAGGATGGTAGCGGATTTGAAGAATTGCGCCGCTGACTCCTATGTCCTGGAGCATGAGGACCCGTTGACTGTAGCCCGGAGGGCGCAGGAGAAGCTGATGCGGGTAAGTTAGTCTTCTCCTTTAACTCGTTCTCTTTTTGTTTTTGGTTCCTTGCACTAACCAGTTGTTTTATTTGTGTAGGCTGTCAGGTTGTCGTACTTGGCGACTGATCGGCTCATAACCGAAGGCATCCCCGAGCGAGAGAGAGTCCTCAGGGATGATCTCCAGGCCGCCCGGCACCAGGTGACGGCGAGTGAAGAAAACCTGGCTCGGGTCCGGGAATTCGCAAGCGCATCAGCGATCGCGTCGAGTGCGAAGTTGGCCAAGGCGGAAGAACACATAGCAGACCTGGTGGCCAAGAACTCGGAACTGGAGAATGTTATCGAAGGTCACCGGGAGGACCGGTGTGCTCAAGACGCCGCGATAGCCCAGCTGACCGAGCAAAACCAGGGGCTGCAGCAACAGGTTACCTCCCTGGAGCAACAAAAAGGAGATTTGCTCCAAGCAGTTTCCCGGGCCAAGGACTTAGCGGTCTCCGAGTTTCTGGCGAGCCCAGAGTTTGACCTGAAGCTGCGGTCGGCCAGGGCCGAGGCTCGTG
The DNA here is from genome assembly GCA_951800085.1 of Comarum palustre. NCBI lineage: Eukaryota > Viridiplantae > Streptophyta > Magnoliopsida > Rosales > Rosaceae > Comarum > Comarum palustre. The sequence goes on from OX637572.1 coordinate 16,410,586, forward strand.
CCGAAATAGTGAGCGCTGGGATTCGCCAAGGCTGGCTGGACAAGGCGGGTTATGACGGTCATCAAGGTCATGTCAGACCCGACGAGGCTGCAGGCACCTCCCGGTCGACTCCTGCCGTGGCTGCGAACCCTAGGGCTCCTGCGAACCCGGCTCGGAGTCCCCCGGTTCGTTCTTCAGCAGCCGGGAGAGGTACTTCCCGTGGTGGGATTGTGGGTGGTCCTAGGAACCGGCCACCTCTGCGTAGGGGTCAGTTCATCATACAGCCCCGGGGAGGTCGTGGCGGTTCTAGCACTGGCGGGGGTAGGGGGTCGGCACCGGAGCCTTAGGATGTTTAGTCTATCTGTAGCGGTTTGCTACTTTTTGTAATTGATATTTTTGAAGTAATAAAATTTTTCCTTCTCGCAATCCTTCCTGTGCCAAAACACGGTAACCTGATAAGTACAAAAATTTACATATAACGCCGGTTTGCCATGTGAATAAAGATAGTGCCGCTAAGGCTTTAAAGGCCGCTAGGGCTTTAAGGATCCGTTAGGAATTCCAACCCGATGCATAACCTGCAAGTGTTGAGAAAATTCACACATAGTGCCGGGTTGGCATGTAAATAAAAATAGTCCCGCTAGGGCTTTATGGGTCCGTTAAGACTTTCAAAGACTGAAATAAGGCCGTGATAGGCTTGCAATATTTCAAGTTATGGAGATTACCAGATTATTAGAGATTCATCGGAGCTTGCCGAGTTTTGACCATGAAATAAGGCCGTGAAAGGCTTGCAATATTTCATGTCATGGAGATTATCGGAGATTATTAGAGCTTGGCGAGTTTTGACCATGAAATAAGGCCGTGAAAGGCTTGCAATATTTCATGTCATGGAGATTATCGGAGATTATCGGAGCTTGGTGAGTTTTGACCATGAAATAAGGCCGTGAAAGGCTTGCAATATTTCATGTCATGGAGATTATCGGAGATTATCGGAGCTTGGCGAGTTTTGACCATGAAATAAGGCCGTGAAAGGCTTGCAATATTTCATGTCATGGAGATTATCGGAGATTATCGGAGCTTGGCGAGTTTTGACCATGAAATAAGGCCGTGAAAGGCTTGCAATATTTCATGTCATGGAGATTATCGGAGATTATCGGAGCTTGGCGATTAAGGCATACAAGTAGGGCCGCTAAAGGCTGCATTCACTTCAACAAACTCTTGAATAAAACATAACCCGGTAGGGGGATTCATGCATTGTGGGACTGAAAGGCTTTATATACAACATCATAAACAATAAAATTGGACATTCATAGATAACTCGGTACCTATTTGGGGAAGAGATGCAGATGTTGGGCGTTCCATGGTCGTGGAAGCGTAACTCCATCTGTACCCCGGATGTAAAACGTTGCCGGGCCCACGACTTCAACAATTTCATATGGACCCTCCCATGGAGCTTTAAACCCCGTTGGCTTAGGGATAACTTCCTTCATTACCCAATCCCCGAGTTTGAGTGGGCGCTTGATAACCCGGGAATTGTAGTGTTTAGCCACCTTTTGCTTCTTGTTGATATTTCGGAGATGTGCACGCTCCCGGCGTTCCTCCAGGAGGTCCAGGTTAAGGCGGATGCCTTCATCGTTGGTTTCCCTGTCAAACAGTTGTACCCGGTCACTCGGGACTTCCATCTCTACCGGGATCACTGCTTCAGAGCCAAAGGTCATAAGAAATGGGCTCTCCCCATTGGCTTCTGTTGGAGTTGTCCTTAGTGCCCACAAAACCTCTGGAAGTTTCTCAGCCCATAAACCCTTCGCGTCCTCCAGCTTCTTCTTCAGAACTTGCTTGATGAGCTTGTTAACGGTTTCAGTTTGTCCATTAGTCTGCGGGTGTGCAGGGGAGGCATATAGGACCTTTGTCCCATTGGAGTGTAAGAATTCCCGGAACTCATCGTTGTCAAACTGCGTCCCGTTATCTGTGATAAACGTCTCCGGGATTCCAAACCGGCAAAAGACATTGTTCCAAAGGAATTTCTTAACATTTGCGGTCGTGATCCGTGCCAGGGGTTGAGCTTCTATCCACTTGGAATTATAGTCCACTGAGACAATGGCATGTTTGAGCTGTCCCGGAGCTGTGGGTAGAGGCCCGATGAAATCAATCCCCCACATGCAAAATGGATATGGAGAAATTATTACTGATAGTGGGACTGATGGGGCACGGGGAAAGCTTGCAAATCGGTGACATTGAAGGCAGGAATCTACGACGATTCTGGCATCGTGTTCCAAAGAAGGCCAGTAATATCCCATTCTTAGGGTTTTGAAAGCCAGGTTACGGGCTCCAAAGTGATTTCCACATACCCCGCTATGAAGCGACTGCAAAACCCGGTCTCCTTCCTCGGGTGTAATACACTTCAAATCAGGAAAAGTTTGTCCTCGTCGGTACAGTTTCCCATCACGGATACTATACCGCGCCGCTCGAACCCGTAGTCGTTTGGCCGCTACCGGGTCCTCAGGTAGGGTTCCATGTTGGATGAAGTTGATGAACTCATCCATCCAAGACGGTGGCGGGTTTGCCTCTACCGCGAAAATCTCAGAAAAGGAGAGTGAGATGCTTGGTTTCTCCAATGTCTCGACCAGTAAGCTTTTAAACTCGGTATTGGAATCGTCCCCTGTTGCAATCCTAGCCAGGGTATCTGCTCTCACATTCTGCTGCCTCGGTATCTGAGTAACCTCAAAGGTGTCAAATTTCTCCAGCAAGAAAGCCGCTAACTTTTGATAGGACGAAAGATGTGCTTCCTTTGCCTGAAATCCGCCGTTAACCTGCTGCACTACCAGCTGTGAATCACTTAGTATGCGGAGATGCCGGGCGCCCATATCTTTAGCGAGTTGGAGCCCTTTGATTAGGGCTTCGTACTCAGCCGTGCTGTTTGATGCTTTGAAGTTAAAGCGTAAGGCATAGTCAAACATATTACCCTCCGGGTCTACCAATGTAATGCCTGCTCCACATTGCTTCTGATTGACTGATCCATCTACAAATATCTGCCAACTCTCCGGTTCAGCTTGTGTAGGAAGAGTTTCAGCAACTGTTGAATCTGCTGGGATTAACTCGGCAATGAAGTCTGCTGCTGCCTGCCCTTTGATTGCCGTTCGCGGTTTAAAGTGCAAATCATGCTCCCCCAACTCAATTGCCCATTTGACCAGTCTTCCCGAAGTCGCCGGGTTTTGCAGAACCTGCCGTAGCGGTTGGTTGGTGAGTACATGGATGGAATGTGCTTGAAAATAGGGTCTTAACTTCCTTGCTGCTACAACCAAGGCCAGGGCCAGTTTTTCAATATCTGGATAACGAGTTTCAGGATCATTGAATCCTTTCCCAGTATAGTAGACCGGCAGTTCTTCAGAGTCTGGCTTTCTTATCAAGGCACAACTGACAGCCGTTTGAGACACCGCCAGGTACAGATAGAGTATTTCCCCGGGGTTTGGTCTGGATAAAGAAGGGACTGACGCCAAGTATTCCTTCAACTTTTCAAAAGCTTGATTGTGCTCTTCCTGCCATGTAATCCGCTCGCGGTGTTGACTCTTGAGAATTTTGAAGAAGGGGGCACATTTATCTGTTAACCTGGATATAAACCGGGATAAGGCTACCAGCCTACCAGTAAGTTGCTGAACTTCATTCCTGGTTTTTGGCGGTTGCATGGCCAAGACGGCTTGAATTTTGTCGGGGTTTGCCTCAATTCCCCGAGCGCTGACCATAAACCCGAGAAACTTTCCTCCCGAAACACCGAACACACACTTCTCCGGGTTTAACCTCATCCCCTTGCTCAAGGCAATGTCGATGACGGTCTCCAAGTCATCCGGGTGTTTGCTTGTTTCCCGGCTTTTGACCAGCATATCATCTATATAAACCTCCATAGTATCCCCGAGTTGGTTTGCAAACATGCCCACTACGAGGCGCTGGAACGTGGCTCCTGCATTCCGGAGTCCAAAAGGCATCACTCTGTAATAATACATCCCCTTGTCTGTTGTAAAAGATGTGTGCTGTTGATCCGCGGGATTCATCGGAACTTGGTTAAATCCCGAGTATGCATCTATAAAGCTCAATTGGGGGTGGCCCGCGGTTGAATCCACTAGTTGATCAATCTTTGGAAGGGGAAAACTATCCTTCGGGCAAGCCTTATTCAGATCTGTGTAGTCGACGCACATCCTCCACTTTCCGTTTGCCTTCTTGACCATCACCACATTGGCCAACCAATCCGGGTATGTTGCATCTCCAATGAACCCGATGTCTTTAAGACGTTTAACTTCTGCTTGAATGGCCTTGTACTTCTCTGCGCAAAATGCACGACGCTTCTGTCTTACCGGTTTAACACCCGGGATAATATTGAGGGAATGTGTCATAACGTCTGGAGAAATCCCGGGCATGTCTGCATATGACCATGCGAACACCTTCTGTTTCCGGGTTAGCAGCTCAACCATTCGGGTTCTGACCTCGGGGTCAAGGCCTGTGCCAATGCAAATCTTCCTCTCCGGGTATTCTTCTGAAATCTGAATCCATTCTGTTGCTTCAATTGGGGCTGGCCGGGGGAACTTGGCAGGATACTTCTGGCTCTTCTTTTGTGCCGTCTTGCTGATGGGCAAAGAATCCGGGTCATCCCTGGGGTCATCGGGTTTGTCAAATGGAGACAAGGAAAAACCGGCCGAAAACATCTCGTGCTGGGACTGAGTTGCTATCGCGTTGCATCTGACAGCGGCTTCTTGGTCTCCGCGAATTGTAACCCAACCCCCGGGTGTAGGCACCTTCATAAGCAGCATGTGACCCGCTATAAAACTTTGTAGGCCCCAGAGTGCATCTCTCCCGAGTATGGCATTGTAGGAGGATGGGCAGTCCACAATTATGAAGGGAACTATAATTCTTGTGGACTGGTGCCCGGTTCCAACTGTAACCGTTAGCTGATCAGACCCCAACGGTTGAGTCGTCTCACCTGAAAAACTGATCAATGGCTCGTGGTTCCTATAGAGCTTATCTCGTCCTCTTTTAAACCCCTTATAGCAACTGCTGAACATGACGCTGACAGCGGCTCCCGTGTCTATTAGAACCCTCCGAGTTCTCCAGTGGTCAATCTGAAGAGTGATAATGAAAGGATCATTGTGATGCACTTTCAGCGTGTCTTCAGACTGAGAAAATGACACGGTATCCCAAGGAACCAGCTCCTTGCGGCATTCCTGACGAAGCTGCATTATCTCAAACTCCGGGCCTCTTGGGCAGAGTCTTTTGGCCCGGTGACCGGACACCCCTTGGGTGCCACCCCCGTGAATCGTCATTATCTCCCCATATACTTCAATCAGGTTGACACCTGTGGCGGGTGACTTATACTGCTGTAACTTGCCGTTCTGGATCATGTACTCAATGGTGTTCCGAAGAGAAAAGCACCGGTCGGTTGTGTGGCCAGACTCGTTGTGATAGGCACAATGTTGCCCGTTGTCCGGCCCTGCCCTTTTGGGAAACTTTCTTTTTGGAGCCGGGGGAACTTCATTCCTATGGCGGTTCCAAATTTCTTCATAGGAGGCAGTCAAGTTGGTCAACACTTCATATCGAGGGATGTAAGTGTTCTTTTCCTCCCGGGTTGGATGTCTTGGGTATGGAGCCTCTCTTGGTTTCTCCCTTGGTCTGTTTGAACTTTTGCCGTAGTATCCCTGGCCACTCTTATGCTGCCCTTCCTTTTTCCATCCATCAGCTCGCTGGCTTGTGAACCCGGTGTTCGTCCGGCGTTCCCCGAAGGTGTCGTACTCGGCTTGAGCTTGCCGAGTTACTTCATTAATTAGATCGTCGTAGCACCTGAATCGCTGCTTCCTGAGCTCCACCACAAAGCGGGTTGGTTTGAGCGCCTGTAAGAACGCCTCTGATGCTACTGACTCGTCCAAGTGCCCACACTTGGAAGTCGTGGACAGCCAACGGGTTACAAAAATTTTCAAGCTTTCATCATCCCTTTGCTGGACTTTGAATAACGAAGTGGTGCTTCGGTTGGCACTTGACAGCAGGATAAACCGGGACAGGAACCTCTGTGTCAACTGACCATAGGTCTCTATTCACAAAGCCGGTAACTTGAGGAACCAACTCAATGCCTCCTCACTGAGTGTTTCCTGGAAAGCATGGCATGCTTGGGCGTCTGTGAACCGGGTTGAATCCAACTGAGACTGGAACAACTCAAGGTGTGCATACGGGCACCCCATTCCGGCATATCTCTTAATCTTAAATGGCTTTGCTTCTGGTGGCTTTTTGTCTGCTTGAACCCGTGCTGAGAATGGGCTTGCACGGGTAATAAAGGGTTGGTATTGTTGTGGTCCCGTTCCCGAGTTTAGGCGCTGCTCAAGTTGGGTCACGGTTTGTGTCAACTGTAACAGCAGCTGGGTCTGGGCATCTGCTGGGGGAAGTGGTTGATTTAACAACGGCTCTGGGGGTGGAGGAGGTCCTGTAAGATTGTGATTAAACAAAGGATTGGAGAGATGGATCATTTGTGGATTTGGGTTAGGGTGGGCAGTGGTTGGGAGAATAGCGGGTGGTATGTATGCACTGTCAAAAGTTCGCGGGTTTCCACAACCCGGAGGATTCCCTTCTGGGGTGATGATATCAGCAAGTCTGGCTGACGTCCCCATGGCATTCGCTCTTTGAGTTAAGGTTGCTTGAAGAAGCCCATGCTCGGCCTGGATAGTCGCTAACTGCTCCCTTACCGTTATTAACTCGGCATGTTCTCGAGTAGATTGCTCCTTTTGAGCGAGAAAGTCCTTTTTCAAGAGCTCGAATGCTGCTGCCAAATCTGTTTGGCCGAACTGGGTCTCGGAGGTCCCTGGGTTATCATCCCCTGAGAAATTAAGCCTTCTAGTTGGATCTTGTTCTCCTGCCATTTCCACCGTCCTTCGAAATACGAATTGGGAGGTCTTGAGTTCGACTCTCAACGAGAGCACCAATTGTTTCCGGGTAAACTCGTGGCCCCTTTAGCGGGTTGCACGGTTCCAGAAATAGCGAACTTCCTTGTACTCCGAGTTTTCCTGTGTAAAGAACAAACACGTCAAAGGGCGTCCCCGGGTTTACCGAGGGAAGCCACTCCGATGCTTAAGTCAGACACTGTCAGATAAGCAGAAAACTTCTAGAGTAGTTAAGGAATTGTCCGTCCTCTTACCGGGAGGTCCTCACCGGTATTTATAGTAGCATTAAAGGCAGCACTTTGTCTTTTTCCAATGTGGGAATGAACTCCCTTGCTTTGCCTCAACCTTACAATGAACTGGGCCCTGACAAAGGACCCAGAGTGGCTTCTCAAATCTGACTGGCCTTTGACCCTGTAAACAGTACTTCAAGCATAATAAACGATGCATATTTAATAATTGACCACAGTTGGTGTTATTTCTTGAATTGTAACCCGGTAAAGGAGAAATATTAGGTTCCACATATAAACAGCTTCTAACTCCTTGTGTCTTTTATCAGCAACCATCCTCTCAAAATGTGTAAAAAATTCTGAAACATTCTGCTCAGAGTCTAAATAATTTTATAAGACAGAGTTAAAGCTTTCACTCAATTGAGTGCTTCTTATTCCAGCTGACCATGCCCGTTTAACATAAGAAAAACCTCATTTTTCTCTTAGATCATATATACCACTTAACCAAGGATCGTCACGTGCAACATATTCATCAAGTATAGCATCCCAAACAGATATAAACTCATCTTCCTCCTAATTGTTTTCCATGAATTTTGACAAAATACCTGTGATTCCACCTTCATCTGTCAAAAAATGTGTCCATACTTTAAGGTGTTTCGCATCATATGACATTTACATAGTCTATGGTATAGATCAGGCATAACTTGTCAAAGAGCCTTTGTCATTGCAACATCTTGATCTATAAATATTGTCTTTGGAGTCTTTCCCGACATTGCCTTCAAAAAGGTCTCAAACAACCATATAAATGACTCAGTTGTTTCATCATACATGAGAGCTGCACCAAAGATTATAGTCTCGCGGTGATGATTGAATCCAACAAACACAGCAAGAGGTCGATTACATTTATTAATTTTGTATGTTGTATCAAAACTAACATCCCCAAATTGGCCATAATCAATGATCAACTTAGCATATGCCCAAAATATGTTTGTTATTTGCTCCTCATTGTCTAATTGCATAGCATGATAGAATGAAGGGGTTTCAATGTCTGATCTTTAAAATATTTGATAATTTATCCTGCTTCTCCATAGTCCAAGCTTCTTTGTCTCCTAGATCGTAGATAGTTTTTTATATCTACTTTTGTAAAACCAAAAACAGCTCTTCCACCTGCTTGCTTACCCATCAACTCATACAGAGAGGACACATCAATTCAAGAATCCTTTACCAAGTTTATTTCAATGCCTTCAGATTTTTGTATATTTCGCTGCGAAGGTAGCATATATGAACATTCTTTTGATACAAGAGGATGATTGTGCTCTTCAACAAGACGAGTTATAAAGAATTTATTATTCTTCCGTTTTAATTTAATACATAGTTCAGCACGACAATCTGTTCTTATCTCTGCTCTAGGTTTTTTAGTCTTGAAGTCCCTTTTATCTGTTTGCCGAACACCTTCCTTACAACAAACAAATAATTTTGAAGTGAGTTCTCCTGTTTTTCTATTCTTACCATGACTCTCCCTTCTAATAATAAACCCTTCTTCTCCTCCTCCATATCTATTGTAGAAATCATAAGCTGCTGGTTCATAATCAAATTTCATTCCTATTCTAGGTTTACAATCCAACCTCCAAATTAGAATTCTCTACATCAGTGTCTGCTAGTCTCCCTTCTAATACTAATCCCTTCTTCTCCTCCATATCTATTGTAGAAATCATAAGCTGTTGGTTTAGAATCAAATTTCATTCCTATTCTAGGTTTATAATCCAACCCCAAATCAGAATTCCCTACAACAGTGTCTGCTACACTCATTGACTTATCCATATCTAATCATTGTAGCTAACTGCAACAAAATGGAATTTATAATCAAAACAGAGAAAACACCAATGCAACAAACCATATAAACAAAAATGATATGCTAACAAACAAGTCCAATTCCCAATCAATACATTAGAGACAGGACTAGATACGAAAAGAGATGGAAACATGAATGAATGGAAAAATAGAAAACCCAAAATCAAACACCCAATATGAAAAGATAAGTTTGTATAGAAAACCCAACATGCTTACTTGTCTCGATCGACACCTTGTTGTTCATATTAGAGAGAAGGTGAAATCGAAGAATGAAAGCTAAAATTCTTAACTTTTGGTTCACATCACGTTGTAGTCATTTAGACTAGTATTTTTGCTTCATTAGAGAGACCAAGAACAGAAGAGGGAGTCGAGTTTCCTCAAGAAGAAAAAAAGTAGAACATAAGAGGAAGAAAGCGGGGAAACTGAACAAAAATGGTGCCAAAGATGGTGATAGAAAGCCCATGTAAATTTGTGGTCATTAGATGAAACTTATCTACGTGTCATCATCTTAAGAAAAGCTTAGGTAGGTTAGGTAGTTTATAAAGTTACGAGAGGATCCAGACTCCTAAATGAATTAGGAAAAAAGATTGATAGCAAGAGAACTTGCAAAGTGAGAGCTCATCACAGTTGAGCTTAAAATCCATGCAGATGTTGCCAAGTTTGTTTCAACCAAAACTACAAACCAGACACAAGTGATCAACTGATAATCAAATCAACATCTAGAGTGCATATATATGTTTACAAGTCACAACACTCTTCTGTATGTAATTTTGAAAGTTTTTGCATCACTCTACATCATCATTATCCTCGTCTTTCTCTTGTCTAGCATTACCATTGACACCAGAAACAAGCTCAGCTTCAAATGCCTTGGAACTGGAAGGCAACCTCTCATACATTCTGGATCCCAAGGGAAGAAGCCTACATAGCCCGAAAGTGAGCTTTTTGCTCAGTGTCTCATAATTCCACCTCTGCTGAACATAGACTACAACCGCAAGGAGAATTGCTATAATAGGTATGGCAATATCCCCAAACTTGGAGTAAAAATCCAAACTTGGGTTGACAAACTCATACTCCTCGGCAAAGTAAGGGTTGAGAGACGGAGCTCTAATATAATCATAAATGTGAGGAAAGAGTCTGACCAGTGTGATCCCAATGAAATAAAGCTTTCTGAGTGGTTTACAGTCAATCTGCCACACAAGGTTACCAATCATCTGGGGGAGTAGGAAAAAATCTTGGACAAGTCCCACATACTCCTCTAGTTCCGTTTCCCATTCCCACAGTCCACGAGAGTCTTCCCTGGCAATTTTGTAGCTTTTTGTGCGGATTGATCTTTGGCCGGTCCTCATACTATGAACGACTAGAACCATTACATAGCCAATCAGATGTATTGCTGAGGTGGTCATAAGCACCCGTTTATCATTAGGGACACGATGTGGTTCAAGAGGAGTTTGGGTAAGTAACCTGATGCGAGATTTCCACACTTTCTGACAAAGCCTTAAAGTCAGTAACAATGAGGCCATCAGAAGAAGCTTAACTGTGTAATCAAGTATATGAAACCACTGACTGTCATTGAGGTCATATGTTGATGTTTCATAGGACTCGGTAGCTAACTTCTTGAAGAGTGCTTCAGCGCCTGTGACCAGAGGAATGCTATACCCAATGGCTTGGATACCTAGCATGACTAGAGACATGTAAGGAACAGAATCCACATTATACCTGATGTAAAACAATTGGCTTAAAATTCCACAAATTGCTAGTGAAAGAGTCAACACTCGGAGGATTCCCTCAATCCCCCGACGAGAGAGAATGTCTTCCCGCTGCTTCCTGTACATAATTGGAAGAGTTTGGAGCTTGACTGTACTAAAGTAAAGAGGGTCATCTTCAGTCCTTTGGCTAGCTATGGAAATACGGGCCGCTGGATTGACTAACCATCGAGATGTAGTGGGAGGATAAGACACAACCACTTCAATCAAACAATCCAGTCCGGCTTCAAGATCCATGCTCTCATGCAAGATCTTCCACGAGGCTCGAACATCCCGGCATCCAACTAGATACATCTTTCCAACACGTGGATCATAAAGGCCTTCCAAATATAGCACAGACATATTGCTATAGGCTTTCCCAGTGATGGTGAGTTGTGCTGATACATTCAGAAGGAGCTGCTTTTCGGTGTATTCGGACTTTGTGTGGTAAGGAGTCTCCTCTTGTGCAGTAGAACCATTTTGTGGAGACCAATAGCGACCAAACAATGGACCCACAGAGAGAATCTCCATCTGAACGTCTACTCTTGGAGGTTGAGGCTTCAGAATTAGATCAGGAAATGCAGACACATGAAGGGTAAGATCCTCGGAGAGAACAGAAAGACTGAGTTCAAAAGCTTCCGTGTCTTCCAGTTTGGGGAAACTCAGCAAAGATTTCTTGATCACAGTTCCAACACTGAAGGGCTCGTTTTTTTCCAACACAACAACAGCTGAAGAGATTTTTGTGTACTTGTAGTTTGGACTGGAAACTCTGAAATAGTTCCACAGTTCTGAAGGCTGCACTAGCTTTTCAAACGAGAGAGGAAAATATGATGAACCCATATTATTGATGCTAGAGAAACTTCCATAAAGAATGCTTCGTTGCTTTATGGAGAAAGATGTAGGTACATACAAACAGACCCTTGTATTGCATTGACTACCTTCTACGTCAACGAGTCCAAGGCAACCAACCATGCAAAGCTGTCCACTGGTAGATTTCCAAATTCCCTCAGCAGCAACAGTCTTATTGTTAAGCCCAGATCTCTTTGCTGCAGTATACAGATTCTCCATCGGAGAAACAGCTCTAAAGACAGCCGAAACCATTGCAGAACTGGCATTTCCCCCGGAAGCTTTTTGTTCACACATGATTTCCTGCATATAAAGTTTAACACCTTTAAAGCTTCCATTTGACTCCTTAATCTCTTTATCTGTCACAAAAGGCCCCAACTTGCTGCAAAACTCATCGGTGCCATTGCATCTCCAGTTTGGCACAACAGTGAAAGCTTGATCCTGTGCAACTTCTTTAAGGATTTCACAAATAGTATTACCTTTATAGTTGCTAATGCCACCATATACCAAGCTATCATCATAAGGGTATGGATCACATGCTCTAGAAACAATCTTTTCTGAACCAAATTCATACCTCGCAGATTTCCCCAACTGCGATAAAATGTGAACCTCATCAAAGTACTTTGAGTTTGACTTTGTGTTTAAACTTCTCAGTTCCCCTTGGATAGCCCTATTTGTCAAGTTGAAAGTCACTGGAAAGTGAAGAACAAGCAGAATCTGATCATCTTGAGAAAGAGGAGGTTGGTTACTTGAATCAGAAGCCTTCAGCCACTCCCATGGATTAGCAGAATCAGGCTCCCTAGACGGCAACATTGTACTCCCCAATAAGCACAATACTCTTTCACCACCATTCTTCTTGGATTCGGTGTAAATCCCTTGGAAGGAAATTGTCATTTGAGAATGGCTACGCCAAATTTGGAACTCGGGAGTTCCTTGGTACCCATAATCCATAAAGCTACCATCTACAGTGATACCCACAACCATGAAGCCACTAACACTTAGTGACTTCTTGGATCGATGGGCACGATCAATATCCATAAGCCAAAATGAAGCCAAGTTCGATGGAGTTCGGTTACCCAAAAACTCTCCTTGAACTTCTCTATCATCAAATGGCATGATTGGATCCTTACCATCTTCCTGCCTCCAATCCCCATTAACAAAAAAGAGCTCCTTCTTCATACTATAAATCCTATCATCTTCAGCTTTCAGTTCTGAAGCAGATGATAGAACAAACCCACATGCTTTATTCACTTCATCTATTCTATCATAGACATAATTGACAGTGGATTCACTTCCTTCATTTCTGAGACCATCAAATGCTGAAGTAGGGTATGAATATGTGAACCCAATACCCAACAACCCATAAACAATCCAAACAATAACTAAAGATGCAACCTTCATGATCTTAAAGTCCTAAGCTTTATCACTTTCTAAGCTCTCCCACTAACTGAAGCACACAGAACTTCAATACCCAAAATTTCTACAAATATAATCCAACCAAAAGAGTCAACTTGAACCTTAAAACTTTCTTGTTTAGTTTTAAAATATCTACCGAACATTTGAAGCAAGGAACGCTAACCTGAATCCGTCCACTCTTGTATTGATTTCTGTGAAGATTAACTCACATAGATTTTGGGTTTCAGATCAGAGAGAGAGAGAGAGAGAGAGAGAGAGAGAGAGGGCAGGTAAGCAGGCATGAGCTGGATCTTGGGTAGGAAATAAGGAAGACAGAGTAAAACTTAAGTTGAAATGGTTGTGGTGTTTTACGTCTTCGACAATGAATTAATAATTTTGATTAAATAATTTTTTGATTCTAACTCAGGACAAGTTTATATTACTAGATATATCGTTAAATGTATAAGATAGTAATTTTTTAGACTTTTTTAGATCCTAATGAATATATAAAATAATAATTAAGTGATTAGATATTTAAAAATATCATGAAAAATATTAATAATTGATAAAACACATTAGAAAGTGAGTAATTTATGTTCATAATACAAAATTTTAATTTCTTAATTTAATTATTCCTAAATTATCCTTATATTTTTTCTTTTTTATTACGAAAAATTAATGAACCTTGTAACAAAGTAAGAAAATATAATTTATTCATTTATCGATAATATAATAACATTGTAAGAAAACTTGTAACAAATTCTCTATAATGTAATAATTTATTCATTTATCGATAATATAATAACATCTCTAAAGTAGTAATTTTTCACGGTTCTGACCTTATTTATTTATTTATAAAGGTTTTACTACACTTAGTTCAGACTTCAGAGTTATACTACAAAACCCAAAAATATTCACATTTATAGATATGTGATCACTTCAAATTTAAAGTCTGAATCGACATGATCTTAATTAAGTAGAGTAATCATATCTAATTTAGTTTTAGAAGACTAGAATATCAATTTTGATCTTTTTAGAGCGGATTGTTCCAGAAGTTTCTCATCGTGTAGTATTTTAGCATCAAAAAATAAATAACAAAAACTTTAGGCCAATAAATGGCTAAATTGATTGTTCGGGATAAGATCAAAAGCTAGTTTACAACTAATCGTCATTCTATGTTGGAAAACCTTTGAAATTAAACTCGAATTCAAGAATGATATAGTTTCCTTGGATATTTTATTAGATGAGTGAAAATATTAGAGGTGCAGACAACGAATTGTCTTTCTATAAAAGCAGGATGAAGGCCTCAATGTCAATTACAAAGGTATGAATAGAAATTCCCACACTCGATTATAAATTAAGAAAAACTGTTTACTTCCATCTCTTGCCACCTAAAATGCTCACTTTTTCCTTCTAACTCTACATTCCACGGTTTACACCATCTATCAAATGCATCAAATTAATCCATCCTTGTATTGTGTTAATATGATCAGTAACTCGGTATCTGGGCAGCCTTAATGATGTCAATTTGTACCAAAATCACTTTGACTTGGAATGCTGTGCCCAACTCCCCATTTTCATTGTCATCAGCTTCCTTTTCTTATGGGCGCGATGCTTCTCTGCAATCCTCAGTTTCCTCTTGGCATTCTGCATAGGATTAACAACAGCTAAGTGCTTTTCATCATGTTTCCTCTTGTCCCGTTTTCCCTTGAGTTGTTTCCTGATGTCGTTGTAAACTTGTGCATAATTCAGGCTGCCTAGTTTATTTCGTAGACGCCCTGAAACTTCTTCTGCTAATTGCTTCATATTTTCTGTAGCAAGTGTAAGCACATTCAGAAACATATTTGGAAATGTCATAAATAAAAGGCACATGATCTTGCCATTTCTACAAACATCGATAACAAAAGATAGCTTAAAGAAATTGACAGAGTGCAGAAGACCTTCGAGAAAAGAAGTGAGAATTCACTCACCAATACCGTTTTGCATAAATACTAATAATTTCTACTGATACAAAAATGCGAGGAATCCTACTGCATATATGAAATTAAATTGTCCAAGCAGCCACTTCCAAGGGCAAGCTATGTACCAAGGCAATGAGAACGAATAGCACCTTATACACCAATTTGAATCAACAATGCATTATGACAGAAACTCACCAGGGATCACAGCCCCAGAAAATCCTTCGCAAACTTTATATAATGGCTGCAACAATTCATAAGCATAAAGCATGCAATCTTCCTGGCTCATTTCCGATAAGATCTTTCCAAAACAATCGAAGACAATTTTCATCTGAAAAAAAAATCACAATATTACTAATCTAAATAAAACTAAATCTGAAAATCTTTTGCATATAATTCAAATATGCATGGGCATCCAATCTTTTGATACAAACCTGGTTAGCCTCCATTTGAAGGGCAATCTCTCCCATTTTCTTCAGCAAGTTAGAGACAAGCAATCTTCGAATACTCTTGGAGGGATTTTCATCATTTGTGTCACACATACCAGAGGTAAGAGATAAAAACATGGTCTTTCCTTTTCTAGCTTCGAGCAACTCAAAAGCTTTAAGAAATCGGTCTTGCTCATGGTGTTCAAGGTTAGACCAAAACTGGTGAGAATCTGCACACACTGTTTGTCCCATTAAAGAATGCACACCACACACAGTGAATGCACGATTTTGTGTTATCAGTTTATTGGCTGCATCATCACTGAGTTGCGACCTTATTTGGCAGCAGAGATACACAGCTATCATGAAAATTTTATTGGGTTTTATAAGGTAGTAAGTGCCAAATAGATTTCCATTATCTCCTGAGCAAGACTCTTTAACAGAAGCGAAGTAGAAAGCTACAAGCCGACTTGAAATGCAACGTAACCACATGTGTGGATGCAGGAGTAATTCACAGATTGATTCCCATATCTCCTGAATTCATGCAAAATAAGACCCAATTACATGAGAAACAGGCAAAAAATTCAGGTTATTCAATTTTTGCAAAATAATATACGACAACAGATATCAATACCATTAGAATCAAATAGCAGTTCATCAATTATCATCACCCCAGTAAATAAACTAGAATTTCATGTTCTTGTGATCTTAACTAAATCAAAGTAAGCTCCATAACCATTATAATATAATTCGGCATTTATTTTTTTATCTTGACAAGTCATGTTCTTGGTATAAGAGTATGATTAATATTGAGAAGAATGCAAAACAAGATCAACTAGTAATTTGGCATTGCCCTGAGATAATCAGCAGTTTTAGTGAAATTTTACTAACTTCCGTGCACAATCATTCTGTTTTTTGGAGCATAGCCCAATTCGAACTCGTGGAATAATCCCCCTTCCATTCTCTCAAATGGGCAAATAAATATATAGGACCTAACAAATAACTAGATTTAGCTTCTACATTAGTGATGATGCGACATACCTCAAGATCCCTATCGAAACACAGATCATGAAACTGACTCATAATTTTTTCCAGCATAACCAATGAATAAAATGCCTCTTTCCAGAAATAAATGGCAGTTTCTTGAGGAGAATCATCAGTGACAGCATCGATGGCGGACCGCAAGATCCTTTTAGTCACATGTAAGACATTGTTGATATGGTTGTGAAATTGTTTCTTCATGACTTCTACTTCAACAAGCAGCCCCAAAACCTGTATGTGCAAGTAGGGCGTCAAGAAAAACATCCAAAGCAAAGAAAACAGGGCATCAAGCTAGACATCCAAACAAATTCCTTTGAGCCAATTTGAAGCAAATTTATCATACCAGCCACAAAAAAAAGAGATCAAAAACACAGATGATTCAAAAAAAACACAAAAACACAAAAAGAAACACAAAAAACAAAAAGATTCCTCATCTGCTATTTGTAACAAATTGCTTTTTCCATGGCTATATGTAACGGGTCCTTGACTGTTATCATTTTGATGAACTACTGGTGTATAAGTACTTTCATAGCGTAATAGCTTAAACATAAGGATAAAGTCTTTCTTATTAAGAAAAACCAAGAAAACAACAAAATAAAAACAATAGAAAAAAAAATAAAAAAACATGAACTTTGCTTTCATCAATACGAGGGGTAAATATGACGGAGACAAAATGGTAAAAAATTGTGCCCTTTTAATCAGTTGGCTAATTAACTTCCAGCTCGGAAAAGCAAAAATAAAAATTTACCTGTGCTGCTGCACCCCACAGCTGCTGCCTTTCACCCAAATACCAAGAGAGACTGTACTCAAGAATGGAGAGAAGTGAGCGTGGGCTTACACAGCCAGCGAGATGTTTTATAGCCTCACCAGCCATTAGACGAACTTCATTATCCTGATCATTAGCCAAGCAAACCACAAAATGGACAAAAAACGTCTGTGATTGCTCATCTACAACAATTCGTGGATTTTTAACTATAACTGCATGGAGCATTTCAAGCACAGTTTTTCTTCCACTAGCGTGCTCATACCTGTGAAGAGTTGACACTGATTAGAGAACGAAAGGACACATAACAAGTTGACAGATAGATATTAGACCCTCACCTCAGATTAGACAGCAAAAAATCTAAATGTTGTTGCAGCCTCTTTTCTGAAAGAGGCTGCAACAACATTTAGATTTTTTGGGAAGAATTGACACTGATTAGAGAACGAAAGGACACATAACAAGTTGACAGATAGATATTAGACCCTCACCTCAGATTAGACAGCAAAAAATCTAAATGTTGTTGCAGCCTCTTTTCTGAAAGAGGAAAATCATTTAAGAAGTGAGATAGAATCTGACTACACTTGTGACGAATTGGTTCAACTTGACTTGTTACCATCAATTCTGCGACTCTAGTAACAAGATCATATACCTCAGGAACAACAAGCTTGCCCTTAACTATTGCCTTCAGAAGTGAAAGAGCAACAAACGAAAGGTCCCTTGAAATATCAACAAACACTGGAAGCTGAATCAATAGGTGAAGATGATCAGAGGAAAGAGTAATTTTGTTCCCCCGCAGAAGTACAGTTAATAACCTCAGACACGACTCCATTAGGGAACTGCCGTTTTTCAACCAACTATGAGCAATATCAAAGAGCACTGCTTTTAAATTGTCAGCTTCATCTTCGATAGCAGGTAAATTAAACCTGACCAGTGAAGTTAAGCATCTAAGCGTTGCAGATACGATATCTTCATACTTGGAAGTCAAGCACTTCCCCAACAGTGTGACGAAAGGATCCAACATTGACAGTATTTGTACATCATCTTTTCTCACTTTCATATTCTTTATGCGTTGCTGCAGTATCCCAAGAGCAAACACAGAAATAAGATGTGAACACACTAATTTTGCACCTGGAATACGGCCAGAGGAATTACCTTTCCCAACCATATCCTTTCTACGACGTCCATCTCCTCCCAAAATGAACAAACTCTCACCCTTGCCATTTTCTTCATTTATTCCATCTTCAATCAGGCCATGTACAAATATAAAAAGATCAGTCTGATCAACAGTTGGATTACACTCAATACCAGCTGCTATGTGACTCGGCATACTTGCCAGTTTTGACTTTGCTTTTGGCGTCAGATCTTTCTCAAATTGAGTAATAATTGGTGACAGAAGCTTCAACGCATGGCTTTTGAATGTTATACTTTGAGCAATCAATTTCAGAGTTTCAAAAGACTTTTGCTTCTTTGTTTCTTTCATTTTGGAAGCAATGTTCTTAACCTCTTTTTCCTCGGCAACACCTCCAAGAATATCATTCTGTGCAACAGATAGCAGATCTTCTAAACAGTAGTCCAGTTTCCCGCTGATAGGAGTAATGAGAAACTTTGATAAGATAAAGTTTAGAGTATATCCCAAGACATGCAGCTCAAATCCACGTTTTAAAGTACTTCGCAAAACCTCGACTATAAAATGCAAGTATTCCAAACCAAGCTCTTTCAAACAGTCGGCCAATACAGTCCTAGCCTCCTCACGGATGCTTTCCAATCTATTCTTCAAAAAGTTTGAAATGCGACGAATTATGCTAGGAAGCTGCGAATCCATTACATCTCCAGGTAGCAACTTTAGTACTCTCAGTGCAGCAAGACTGATGTTTACATTGACCGTTTCAGAATCGCTGAGTAACTTTTGAATCTTAGGAAGCACAGATTTATGAAGGCATTGTTGTATTTCACTTACAGAACCAGTATCAATGGTCTCTGAAAAGTGAAACTGGTGCAAGATAGAGCAAATTAGCCGCAAAAGAAGTTTCTGTTTCAGAGGATTTTTGCTAATCTCATTGAAGCATCTCATCAGCAACGAGTAAGATAAACTCCACTCCCTGCTTGAAATTGAAGCAAGCACCTCAATGCACATGTTTTTTATATGCTCTCCTTTTTCTTCCTCCATCAAGATCGTGAAAAAGAAGGGAACAAACAGTTTCTTTGTGATGCCCTGGAAGTGATATCATTAGAAAATTTCAATGACTTTAAAGTGAAATAAACAGAAAAAAATTCTGAGAGAAGAGGAAGAAAATACCTCTGGCAAATAGCCATCAGTGACAGCATTCTTAAAGCGTTTCATTGCCCTTGCTCTCCTATGTTTCTGCAGAAGAAAAGGTGATGAGATGAGAACAAACTCATCGCTGTTATGCAACACAGAAAATTATCTAAATCGACTAACAATTGATTATTGAAAAGAGTATTACATCTAAAAGTTCCAAATCTGTTATCAGCATTTATATATTTTTTGTTAAGGAAACCAACAAGGCTGTATAAACAGAACTTCACCTGTATGTGAGCAATATTCTTGAAGAAATCTATCTCAAGATTTTCATCCTGTAGAGGTTTCAGTGAACCAAGGTTCAACACTTCTGGAAGTTTTAATACCATTTCTCTAAGTAAGTCGACCCATTCCTGAAGTCACAACAGCCCATTAATAGAGAAGCATATATATCTTGGGGGTATAGTAACTATAGCAGGTTTGTCAACAAGTGTTTCAATATCTCTTTGCCTAAAATTTGTTAAACATACATACCCAAGTGCACATGTGCAGGTATTTTCTTTGTGTAATTTTAACATGACAAAAATAAACTATTACCACTCTAACAGCTGCCCCAGTCTTCATGGAATTAGCCATATGCTTGAAGAAAAATTTGCTTGCTATGCGTTGAATGCAACATTTTGTCCAGACATGATCCTCAGAGGCTGACATCTTGTCAGGCATTTTGGAGTCGTTGTTCACTGCTTTGCCAAGTACGAGGGCAGAAAATTCAACAAATGAAAGCAATGCATCATAAGCTCTGTGCCTTAAGGTTGATTCAGTAGATGACATGACAGACACAGTGAGACAATATGACTAATGCATGATCCTCTCGAATAGTATTGAAAATATCAACTGTGATCTTTTCATAAGCATCCAGCACTCTATCATAATCAAGGCTATCTATTTCCGTGAGAGAGGTTGCGTTCAAGTCCTGGCCAAGTTTTGCCTGCATTCCTCCAAGTTATCAGAAAAAATGACAAAGGAGAAATAATAAATGTTGGGAAGAGAAAGAGGAACAATGTTGATTAGAGTACCACAAATTGAATGGAAGGGTCAGCTCTGGCAAGAGCGTCAAGAAGATCACAGATATAAAACCGCTTATCTAGATCGGTAGAAGTAAGTAATGGAGATACCGCACTCAAAATATCATTTGTAACATCTCTCCCTAGTACCGGAACAATATCGCATATGACTTGCACCGCTTCGAATCGAAATTCTGCAAGATGAATACAAAACTTTTAGTACTACATGTGAAAATTGGTCATTAGGTATGAAAATGAGGTTGACAAGATATTCAACCTGAATCTTGAGCTCCTTTTGCTAAAACAGGAAGCAATATATCAACGAATTTCCGGGCAGACAATTCGTCATTTATATACGTTGGTAATATTTTGAAAATCCTCACTTCTGTCTCCCCTGGGTGTTTAAGCAATTTCCTGGCAACAAAATAATTTTGGTGATTGATAATGGCAAGGCATTAGATGGAAGTAAGACCACTCGGTATCAATTAGGGAGGAGCATTATAATCATCCGCACATTTTGCAAATCAAATAACAAATGATAATAAATAATGATATCTTTTATTTTTAAACGAAGCTCAACCCAGCATATCGTAGAAGTGAAGTATCATGTGTGCACTGCAAACAAACAAACAAGGTAACCACATTATTACCTCTTGGCTGCAACATTAGTTTCAAAGAGACGATGCAAATAATCAATTAGTGCTTCAAGGTACAGGCGTATAACTCTTTTCCCGGCATTGTCTTCAACACCCAAGTCATCATCCAGAATCAACAAGTTGTCAACAAAGTTCAGAACACAAGCTACAATAGCTTCAGATGCTGACTTGACGGATAGAATTGAGAGTATATCAGGGACAAGGTGTTGCTCCCTACGCAGCAGTGATACTAGTTTTTCGCCTCTAGACATAGCAAGAAAGCAAGAGAAGAGTGAACTAGGCTTCTGGCCACTGAATCCTTCCTGCTTAAAACCATCAATTAGAGGCTTCACCGACCCAAAGAAAAGGTCCCAGAATTCACAGCTAAAGTCATGATCTTCATACTTATTGAGAACAAAGGACACAATTTTCAAGGATAGAGATCTGAAATCCTTCAACTGCCCCATAACCGTAGGTATCTGCGGATAGACCATAGATTTTAAGTAATCAGAATGAATTTTATAAATCAATTTTCAGCATATGTGCACTCCTATGGGAAGTAACCAAAAATTGTAACAATACAGAAAAACCATTGTGGTTTTACACATATGGTAATCTGTCTTTCATACAAGATCTGTAAGGGTTGACCAATAAATAAATAAATGAAGCATTACCACAACATTATCATCCACTGCATCGTCATATCCAAGCGAAGCAAGAGTAGCATCAGAGTAAATGTTAAGGGAAGAAGCTCCTTTGCCTTTTGCCACATCAAGACCTAAAGTACTGCTTCCTAATATCCGAACAACACATCCCATTAGAAAATCAAGAAATGGACCAACACGTGATGCATCAAAAACTCCAAGGACATCTTCAATCACATGCAGAAAAGCAATTCTTTTCTTCCAAGGCAAGGCTGCAATGTTGCTAAACGTGAAATACTTCAAGAAATTCAATCTTCGGAATTCTTCCACAGAACCATTTGATGAGCTCCAAAACCAGTTCGCAGCACCTTCACTTCCTATTGAAATAATTTGCAATGGCTTTATCAGCATTGCAAAGAAAAGAGGTAGCTCTTCAACATCTAGTTGAGCTATGAAACCGAGTACAGCCTTGCGATGATTTACTCTAGAGTGCTGAAAAATAAAACATTCAATAAATAAAAGATTGTAATGAATGTCATTTGTAGTATGTCATAGAGAACACATGCACTGCACATCAAGCTGTTATACCTGTTGGAAACAATCATAATAAGAAACAATCAAAAATAAACAGTAAAATGCAACTGGAACACAATAACTGTAGCAGAGCATTAGGAACTGTCAAGTCAATAATCAATGGATCAATTAATACAGAATATTAAATGAAGGTAAGTGATTTGGGATTTTTGGCAGTCCATAAGTCAACACATTGGTTACATTTTGTGATAAAGAGAGTGATTGTTTCCCCATTGCACATCATATGTTGAGATAGAGATAATGTGAATGCAGAAACATTCCACTGCATTAAAGGACCAAAGATTAATTACAAAATTCAAATTAAGCATACCTTCTGGGAAGCATGTTTCTTCAATTTCCGGATATTGGGAATCAGAAGACGGATAACAATGGGCACAAGGTAAGGTCTGTGTTGCTCTTCAATTAGATTAGACTCCCTGGATAAGCTCCATCTTGTTAATTCTTCTCTCATATTATGTAAGTTGACCAGGTTTTTCAACTGCTGACTATAGGGGAGCAGGAAATCATCTTTCCAGGTTAAGAGGAAATCAAGAACCTTCATCTGCACTTCAGCATCATTTTCATCCAAGAGCCTGTCAAACAAAACGACAAGAAAATCCATCAGCTCGTACTTTTTCAAAGGAGAACCGATAGAGAATTAACTGAGCTGAACAACTACAAAACAGTGGCTAACTATGGTCACTAATCTATGCCGATGTATCCTAAGTCTAAATAATGGACATGGTCTATAAAATATTACCACCAGCCTGATGTCATTAGTAAGCAAATGCTTAATATAAATGAGAAATTTGCACCAACCTATATTGCAAAACCTCTTTAAGAAACTGATTCTGATATGAGTGCTTAAGGTTGTGCATCAGTTTCAGCAAGTTTAACCATTCTTTAAGGACATGTTTCCACTCTTTGCCTTTGCAAACATTTGAATTGAAAGACCCCACGCTGCAATCACAAAGAAAGAGAAAAGCAACCCATGACATATCTACAAGTTTAAAATGTCCAAAGGCAACCATTAAGCACAGGATAATTACCTTACAAAGTTTTCACAATTATACCCCAAAAATCTCAGAAATAAAGGTAGAATCTGGTGACACTTGGATTCAATGATTGGAGTTTTTTGGAAAGACTGGAGCAAGGAAGATAATACTGTTGCAGTCGGTGTACTATCAGATGTTGGGGTAACAAACAAATTAAAGCGCTCAACCAGATCTGCAAAACAAGAGCATATTAACATGAACATCCAAAGCAATCACCGTGCCTCGTTCAATAAAGGGGTATTTGATGTTACGTGTAAAACTTATGGGTAGAAGTCATCTATCACCAATAAACACAACCTATTTATACTAACAAAAGCATACAACCGTTATGAAGTTATTTTATTATGAATTAAAATTTGTTTAGTCCTTATGGTTTGAAGTCGACATCTGTTTAGTCCTTGTGGTTTTGTTTTAATCTGAATAGTCTTTATATTTTAAAGTTGACATCCGTTTAGTCCTTGTGGTTTTGTTTTAATCTGAATAGTCCTTAAAGTCACAATTTTTCATCTAAGTGGTCATTCCAACCAAAAAAATGCAAACAATATTCCATATGTTTTTGAAAATATCATTTTGGATAAACTATTTGAATGAACCATTTTGGTATATCACATTTACTTTATTGGGCACTTTGATATCTTAATTAAACATAAAAAATGACTTTTTGGATGAAAAATCATAACTTTAAGGATTGTTCAGATTAAAATAAAACTACAAGGACTAAACAGATGTCAACTCTAAAGTATAAGGACTAATTAGATAAACAAAACCATAAGGACTAAACAGATGTCAACTTCAAAGTATAAGGACTACAATATTTTACCATTTTATTATTTACCCCAGATATAGAGATTCCTCAAATCTACCAAGCAAGGACACTACAAAAATAACCATGGCAATAGGTCGAAATATGCATTCTGAAATATACAACATAAAAAAATATTAAGAAGTTACCTACCACTTGACTTGTTGGACAGCACCGTATCAACTTGGCCAACTTGATCAATAGATGATTGAAATATTGACTGGCATTGCTCAAAATAGTTAAGAAAATTTTCCCATACATGTCCTTTGGCTTATCAGAACTGCAAGGCACTCTGATGCAGGATTCCAAAGATGACTAAACCGGTTATGGAAGATACCAATCATCCCATTTAAAACAAGGGGAAGATAAGCTTCAGTTATTCTTCCAGCAGAGAGGCCCATCTGTATTCTAGAAATCAATAGAGTAACTTTTCTGCTGGTGGAAATTGAAAGAGGAGTTGACTCAACTGAGAGAAGGAGCTGAAGAACCTGATATTTGAAACAAAATCAGTACAAAATTACCTAAACAGAAGATCGACATCTAAGAAGAGAAGAAGAGAGGCATACATTTAAGTCTTTGTTATCTACATGGGAAGGAGAAAGTTCAGTTTTCATCTTTTTCAGAACTGGCTCATCAGAAATTAAAGTTTCAAAGTGGCATAATATTCTAAGAGTGGAAGCACGAATCCCTCTGTCTGAGTGGCACAAATTGTCATCAAACACCTTTAAAGCATCTGCAGCCATATATGCACTTAGATCAGGATGACAAATTCTAAGCTGGGTGTCGACATCCAACGCAGACCTAATATTTGCATGACAGAAAGAGTTTAATTACATAACCAGTTGTAATTATCGAAAATTAACTATAAGAACGAGGAAGAAAAATCTACATTTACATGAACATATTCTTACCCATACAAAGAATCCAAAAATTCAGCAACAGCAACCAACACATGGGAACAAGATTTGTGTCTTTTTCCAAGAGCTAAAAGTCTGCTTGTGTCTGGCTCCTTATTTTTGCCGCAAGTGAATTTGTAATAGGAATTTATGGAAGTACCAATTAGGCTTTGCCAAGTGTATTTAGGAATACCCACATTATTCCCTGCACGAGTAACAAGTGAGAACTAACTATAGCATATCTGATTAACCTATCTTTGGAACTCCTCCGTATAATAAGGTATTGACAGACAACTATCCCAAGTGTTCTAACAAACCCCCTGAACCATATACCGAGGAATTATGAATTTAAATACCATTTTTTTATAGTAGCACCATTCGAGTACAGTTTCAATAGCAATAAAATATTGCATAACTCGTCTTGAAAGGCAACAAAGGGGAACAGGGAAAAACTGAACTATATCCTGCAATAAGTATAGGTTGTTGACAAAACATGAGGTAGCTTACCATCTTCAATCCCAATGAGTTGATCGATTGCTTCTGTCAAATCGAAAAACAAGGATAGACCTTCTTGGGAATCTACTATTAGCAGAAAGCAGTTAAGGATTCCCCACAGCAGGGCCAAGTCAGCTTCATGAATGGAAGTTGATGATAAATCTCCATTCTCCATACCCTTTAATACCCCAATCCAATCACTGATTGTGCCACTCAGAAAACCTTGGATCCTTGACAGTTCAGGTGCTCCATCTTGTAATGTAAAACTTTGCACTCCACTTTGCAGTCTTTCACAGAAGGTGAGTAACAGAAATATAACATCTTCTTTGGAAGTTTCTATTAAAACATTTAAGGCCCTGAAAATTTCATAAGAATCAAGTCAAAAGAAAGTAAAAAATATATATTTATTACTATAAACATTCCAGAGAATCAGAAATTACTAAAATGTTCAACCTTACCTTAAAATGCTAATTCAGAAGGTATTTACTATATAAATATCCTTTTGTAGCAGCTGTTGAATAAACCCCAATAAGCTGTAAAACAAAGACTCAGGTGTGTCAAATAATCAACCAGTAAAAGGGATATTTAAAAGCCACTCCAAAAGATAAAATACTATAATGAAGACAGTACCTCGACTTCGGTAAATCAAATACAGGAGCCCATTGCAACGAACAGCCAGTGATCGTAGACAAATCATTATAAGTGTGCAGTCCGCTACGTACGCGGACCATTAACTGAAAAATCTTATCAACAACTTCAGATAAATGTTCCGCTCCCATCTGAATGCCAGAGGCTATAATATATGTCCGCACAAGCAACCCCACAATTTCAAGCATTTGTTTGTAGTCTGACAAATGGTAAACTTGGTCACACAAGGAGAATGCAGAGAAAATCTTACTGAAGCAACTGAATGCACTATAGTAAAATAAAGGATCAGCAAATTAAGACATGCTATCACTCACCAGAAACCGTTTTGCCATTCTTCACCTGAACGATAGAGACAAGCAATGACATCAGGTGGCTTAAATGCACTACACTTCCATTGGTCACACAGCCCCTTATTTCCTGATATAAGCATTCGAACATTAATTTCAACTCTTTGGAGTCTAAATCCTCACACAATCTCTGTAAGGCAGAAATTAAGACTTCAACAACAGTGGCAGAACCTGCAGGTAGAGAGAGATAGAGAGACTCAGAGGCAATTTCAACACACAAACATGCCAAAAACTATTACTTAATGAATTAGACCAAAGCCTTAATTATCCTTTATCATATTAATGCAATCAACATTGGAGAACTAAATGCAAAATGAAATACGAAATCCCAGATTTACATTATGTAAAGTTAGAAAATTTAAACAAGCATAGGAACATACCAAGTATTGAGTTATCCATCAATAAAAGTAATACTTGCTTGGCTCTAGAGTGGAACCTTGTTGAGGTTCCTGTCATGGCATGATATAGTAAAGCACTGACACCATATTCTGTAAGGTGTTGATTCCTCTACAACATCAACCATCAGCTTTCTGACACCTGTTCGAATATAAAGATGAGGAAAAAAACCGTTGAAAGAAAAAACCATTAATATTAAAACAGTAACAACTAAGAAGACCTATGACCAACAGTTTCCATGCGTTATTTCTTCATACTGTACAGTTGGGGAATGAACTAATATCAGCTTTTCCGGTGGTAATGTGGTATAGAAGACAACTAAACATCATTTTACTGTCCTTGTATATATGACAGGGAACGCAGAAACCAACATTACAGTATTCAATTATCATAGCTACAGATACACCTAAGAGCTTCTCTATAACTGGCCCCAATCTGTTTTCATCCCCGGGGTGGCAAAAGTCTAGAAAATATATTAAGCATGAGATGAACTGTTGGACAAAGAAAAAAGCATTCACATCTATGGTCCTTACATTAAAGTAAATATGTATGCTTGAAGTCGATTCATATGAATGTGCCTCCACATGCGAAAAGGTATAGTTCCTCCCATGATTAAGAATCTAGGTGAGAATGCAAATCATATCTTGCAGAAGGCTTTCATACGGAGGCCGGAGGACTTGGGAATCTTCAGCACAGATTACTGCTGTAATAGCTCAAAATCGTTATGGTTTTTGGAAAGGGAAGAACTGAAGTGTTGTGGGGATGCGCCATCATTGCAATTTTCTGGTACTTGATGATGGAAAGAAATAGAAGCATCACTGAAGTCTATGAAAGGATAAGGATTGTAAATTTTAGGGGAGACTAAGGGTAAAGATTAGAGTTTCTATTGAGTATTTTCTGCATCTCTATTATTTGGGACTCCAAATCCACTGTCTATTCATCATCTTGTAGTTTTCCAACAAAATATATAAATCTATCTTGTACCTTTATCAAGCTGCTCAAAAGGTGTTCTCGTTCTAAGCAAGAATCCCATAGCCTGTGCCATAAGTTCTTGGACATATTCCTTTGGATAATATCTCAACTTTGCAGTAACCCTACAAAAATTCATCACAGATAGATAATTAATATAAGTGACAGAAGAAGGAAACTGCACATGATCTCTATTATAATATAAAAGGCAAACATTCCAGATGCGGTTTCCAACAATGATAGTAATAATGATGACCATTGGTTGTCAAAGTGTACACAACACCAACTTCTTAAGGAATTCAAGACAACTATTTCTACCTACCTCCAAACTCCTTGGTACAGGAAAACAAATTGATACACATGCACCATGTACAAGCAAAATTAGAATACAAACTATCAAGAGTAGGCAGATGGCAATATGCCCAGTAAACATTGATATCTTTGACAAAGGTGCCATTCATATTTTCCAGCAACTGGCTCTTGTGGGTTGTGAATATTTCATTTATCATGTACCGATTATGAAGAACAAATCTTAGGTCCATATGCATATATGTAGGAAGGGGGTAGAATTTGAACACAAGAAACTCCTGAGATGAAAACATTACATATTCAGAAGGTAAACACTAACTAAGTTGGCCCCAAGGGAACTGAATATCAGGGTCTGCCAGGAATTCAAAGATAAGCATTTGTTTAGACAGATTAGGCTTGATTAGTATTTATTTTAATATCTGCCATCTCGCATGGATATATTTTCATCGCACAAATCTGGGTGTATTCAAAAACGGAAACCACAATAACAATAGTACTTACCCTAGCATATCTACAAGCCTGTGCACAAGATATTTCTGCAAATCCCTCATAATGCATGACCAGGATGTAAATATCTGCATAAAAATGTTCATGTAAGACTAAGCAACCTGTACGACCTAATAAACAGAAAGCAGAATAAGCAAAGCAACAACCTAAAACTAAACCTGCTCGACGATTTCAGGCTCCCTATCAGCACCACTTTGTAAGAGAGACACTAGAGAGTCAACAAACCTCGGCAAGAAGCTGGCAAAACACGAAATAAATTGTAACTATAAGTACTAAGTTCTTATGTAAAAACAGACATAACATACTCAGTAAAAACAATCGAAAGGATGGGCAGACTCACGGGATAAAGTCCTCCAGTAGATCCCGGGACAGAGCTGCAATCAACCTGCTCAAAGCATAGATTAAACAAATACTTTGTTCCACTCTTGAAAACTTGAAAATTCTGGGAAAAAATTAAACATAACCATGAAAAGCGTAGGCAGCTGCAAATAAGCTCACACACCTCAGAATCGGCTCAACCGATAACCTTGCACTGATTTGCAATCTGGAAACCAACTCTGAAAAAATGGTCTCTTTGTGCAACAAAATCAAAGGCAATGTTTGGACCAGCGGAGTCATCTAATCCTCTGCCGTGTTCAATTCCTACACCAATAATCCAAATGAAGAGAAAGAAATACAAATCCAGAAAACAGTTGCAAACAAAATTCAGGGGCAAAGTCATACCCTCCATTCGACAAGGCAGTCCTTGAAAAATGTGGAGCCAGGGGCAGGCTCGTCCTTTACTTTATCAAGGCTCCGGAAGACATTGATTTCAACTTCTTCTAGTCTGAGAGACGCTCTTGAACTGCACACAAACAAATACATCATAAAAAATTATATAACTATAGTCGTTTTCAGTAACAGAAACTACAATTGCAATTCAAAAAAAATTTGCTGAATGTGAGAGAGAACAACAGAGGGTTTGGGTCGGGTTAACGACCCGCGGACCTGGGCATTCGGTTATGGTCCGGGTCGGGTCTTAAATTTCGGGTTTTCGGTTAATTGGTAATCTGTCTTCAATTAGGTCGGAGTTTAGAGATGGTAATTAATGACGGCCAAGGCTTGCTGCTTACGAAAGCTTCAGGAAATATATCACACATTCTAGTGACCCTCTCTATACTGTACCAACTCCTCCACTCTAGTCTCCACACTCTGCAGCAGCCATGGGAGTAGCAGATTATATCCTCCGCTCTGTACGACGTCTTCCCGTCAAAGCATCCGTGGCCACCGCTGGCACCGCAGCTCTAGCCTCCTTCTCCGCCTACGCATCTGTACGTCTCTCTACAAAACCCTTTTTTTCATCTTTTAATTTTGCTACTTATGTCGTCAATTTCTCATCTTGGTATAATTTATTGGCTACTTATTTACGGTAGTGTTGATATTGTTTAAGGAAATTATATTTCTATCATTCTGTTATGTGTCTTGTCATAATACACGTAGGATCGGTTGATCCTGTTTCTTATTAGTATAGGTTACAATATTGATAGATATTCTAGATTTTTCAGGACACCCTATGTAATGCATATAAATAGGCATTTCTATCAATGAATGAGTAGATCATTATTCTAGTTATACTTTCTCCTTGAACACGTTATCAGTATCTCGCTCTGACCCTGAGTTCATAGCCAAACCCCCCTCCTAAAAAATAATTTGTTTGAACAGTCGTCAGAGACCGCAACAGCCCATGACTCTGGCTAGCTCTGCCCCATCCCGAGCCGAGCTCCACTGACGCTCACCCTTAGCCCTTCCATTTTGACTAGGGCACCCTGAAATTTGCTCTGGGCACCTAACCTACCTCGCCGGCGCACCCAACCCTTGGACCACATCAGCCCCTGCCCAGTGTCACTTAGGCAGAGCGAGTGCACCAGGCACTCAACCATCCTGACAGTCCTCTGGCGTCCTCCACCAGACCAGCGTCGCCAAGCTAGTTGCCGCACTAACCCAGTTTTGTCCACCTCCAGTTAAGTGCGACGCATGAAGCCACGAACACAGAATCGCATCCCTGTCTTCAAAGGGTGCACTTCATCACGATCCGGTGTTGTATCTGCATCCCTGCACCATCGACGAACCTAGAAAATTACTCAGGGCACCCTCCCTCACGTGCATCACCCTCCAATGTGCCCAGCCTTGGTCAAGCCCCAGTCTCCCTGAGGACGCACCTCTACATGGATCACGGACCGCTGCAGCCATTGCCCAGCCCCCAAACCCGACGTTCTCAACACCCAGTGTCACCACCACCGGCGGACCTAGCATAAGGCGAATGGGGGCTGACGTGCCCAATGACTTTGTGCATATAGTGTACTACATTGATGCTTCACATAGGGAACAGACTCTTAACATATATGCCCCCACTAAAATGTAATAATTTAAATATTATAAGTGATTATGTAAATAAATTGTAGAAGTTTAAGAGAGTTTACGTGTTGTTATGGCCAATGGTTAACATTTTTTATTGAGTACGGTGGAATTCAATGTTTTATCGTTTTCTGTTTGCTAAGATTTTGTGGTATTTTAACTTTTGTTGGTATATACCATTTGAATAATATTGAAAGTTTACAAGATGGCTTTTTTATATTATTTTAATATTATATAATATATATATATATATATATATATATATATATTATGTCTATTTTTTATTACGCCCCCATACACATAAAATTTTAGGTCCGCCACTGGTCACCACATCCGAACTGAATCCGACGACAGAGCACTACCTTGTTTATCTCACTATTCTTACGAGGGGCAAAACGGTAAAATTGCCCCTCCAGCTAAAAGGTTTTTATCGATGAGTAAAAGTTTATTCACAGTAGTAACTATTTAATTAGTTTTACTGTTTTTATATATATTGAATACTAACAATATGTTGTATTTTTCATGAACTTATTGTGTACGAATCGCCATGGAATGAGGAGAGCAATTTCTCTGTATGCACGTAGTTGTTGAAGTCAGCACGTGGAAGTAATCAACATGAAATTTGCAAGGAAAATTATTAAATGCTAACAAGTAAGCCTTTATAAAAGTTGCCGCTTTTAAATTTTAATTTCATAGTTGGGCTTATTAGCCTTCTTCTGCCTCTCACGTTTCTTATAACTTGGGTTGATGTGAGGACTTGGGACCCCTCATATCAAAGTTGAAATTTGTGACGGTATGAAAAGTCATTGTATAACAATGAAATATTATCATTGTTAATAAAGGGGCAAACATCGATTTGCGACGGAAATTGTGCTGTTAACATCGAATTGTGACAAAAATTGTCACGGTTATCGATTTGTGACGGAAATTGTCACGGTTTATATCTATTTGTGATGGAATTTGTCACAGTTTAAATCGAATTGAGTTACCATAAACATTGTTCTTGACCAAATTGAATTTTCAGAATTCATTATCATATGTCGATAAATCTTCCATCTTTTGTTTTGATAAATTGACTGAAACATGAGTCCCAAATTTGAAAAAAAAGTGACGAAATTTATGTCACATGTTTTAAAAAAGAAGGGGAAGCAACGCCTCGAACCCCAGGTTATATAATGAATGGGCTAGAAAAATAAATCATGTTATTGATGTGGTTTTACATCGGTTCACTATTTGCAAAAAAACAATAGTATGATTAATGTGTACAAGAAATATATGGAGTTCTTAAAACAAGAAACTCACCATATGAAAGAATATGAGATTATTATTCTCTCAATAACAGATTTGATAAGCAAATGGTATATTGCGGAAAATATGAAGCGCATGACTCTGGTATGACAGTCTAATTGACTACAAATCCGTTCATTTTTCCAATTTTTGTGAAGGCATACACCTCACATATTTGACTAGAGTTACTTAGTCATTATATTGAATTCAATTCATGGTCAAGATCTCGATGTAGTTGTTGGCATATATCTTTGGAATTTGTCTTGCACATATGGTTCGATCTACATAAGCTATTTGTTAATACAACATGTCACATTACGACCATATGACACTACATTGGACTACAAAAGACCACCGGTTACTATATTATAGCGTTTCTAAAGGCTAATATCATGATGTGGCACAATGCGCACATCTTTTTTGGATCAAAGAGGATTCATCCTCTTTCTCTACAAGATCCAATAGTGGGTTGTTGTTGGCGGTGCCGCCTCTATGTAGTGCTCACAACTTATTTTGTCTAGCTTTGGCATGTTTTAAGCTTTGTTTTGTCTATTTTAGCGGTATTACACGTCATATAATGCACTCTAAAGGATTGCAATATTCTTGTTTTAATCTATTGAAACTTTCTATATCTTGACATAAGACTGTTGTCTTTACATTCTGGTATATGAATGTGCTGTAGAGAGATTTAGTGTTTAGCTTATTGCAAGAAATAGACAACTATTTCATGGATTTGGTGTTTTATAAATCCGTTGTGACTATTTCATGGTTGGTTGGTTCGATTGGTGTGACATATGTACATGTGCTAAACCCTTAAGTCTGGTTGCACGTGAGGGTTCGTGTTTGAGTGGATTTTCACCAAATGTCTGATGTGGGCTGAGTTGGCGGTCGGATTGGTTTAGACATTTGTACACGTGCTAAACCCTTGAGTCTGGTTGCACGTGAGGGGCGTGTTGGAGATGAGAGATCTCACATCAGAAACATAACAAATAAAATATAACTTATATGTGGATGGATCATATCCAATTGTACCGAGACCTTTTGTGATTAAAATTTAACACCTTAAAGATGGTTAAGTTAGGACAACATCGGTACTAGGATGATCCACGGGCCACACTTGTCGTTGTTTGACTGACAGAGATGAATGCAGACTGGTGATCGGTAGAGATGAATGGTCTGGTCGAACAGTGATACCAACAGAGATGAATGAATGGCGTTGAGATGGATGAACAATGGTGTTGAGATGGATGAAGACTGGTGATTGGCAGAGATGAACAGTGGACTTTAGTAGAACTCGATGACGGTAGATGAAGGATTTGGTCGAACACTAGGGTTCTAGAACCAAACTACTTTGAACCATATCTGACAATTAGTAAACAAATTAGTGTAATAAAAATCAGAAGCAAAACAAACCCTAACAAATGGGGTTTAACTATATCAATTCTTCAAATCAAATGAAAAATGAAAGAAAAAACAAAAGATAAAGAGACAAAGTCATTTTGAATCTTTGCTCTGATACCAACTCAAATATAATGATATTGAGAGGAATACACTTTCTAACATATTATTCATCTTACCATGGAGGTTTATATAAGAGTTTACAAGAAATACAAATGGTAAGTATTAACTATAAAATAACGAAAATTAATCTGCGACATAACTACAATATATTTACATTCCTATTCTGACTCACGCTAACACGATGATCACAAGTGAGTTCTTGGGCAAGTCGGACTTGTTTTCATTGAGTAGGTCGACATTCTCTCCGCTTCGGATTTGTTTTCTAAAAACAAGGAAAACGAGCATGAGTCGTTTTCAATATCTATACGGAAGCTCTAAATCATATCCCTGAAACTTTTTCTCTGTTTTCATAATACAGAAAACAATTTCTTAATTATCAACTGAATGGCCCTTAATTTTCTATAATAAAATAGAAGAGCTGTTAGAGTTTAGCTCATTTTCTTATAGAAATTTTGTGATTTTCTCTTTTACAATAGAGAATTAATACAAGAACTGTTAGAGATGCTTTTACTAATGATTTCAGGCTTAATATGGAGCTCATTGCACCAGGAGACAGTGTAGAGATCTTGGTCTTTAATGTAGTATAGTCTTCATAAAATAGTGTAGTTTTCACTTCAGAATCAGTAGAGCAGCCGTTACAAAGGGCCTCTGCCAGAGACTGAGAACCACCGAGATCCCGAGAGATGACGTAATATGACGTAAACAATGGCCTCATGAATTCATTCCCGTTCATCGCCGAGCATCCACCCTCTGGAACCCTGTTTAGATAGAGCAGATTAATTCAAGAAAGGTAAACACTAAAGTCCTAATCAAACAGTGTACATAATCCTAAACAAAGTACGAAGCTGCTGATATATCCGTATTCAAGTATATACCTGAAGGGTTCAAACCAGCTTGCCAATTTTGAGGACCATTCTTTTTAATTTGGTCTTTCTCTGGTTCCAAACTTGAGGACCTTTTGCATACTAGAAATATATTAGCCTCCTTTCATGATATGCACAGTACTCTATATGTATCTCTTTTTCAACACAATCCATGTTAATGCCATTTTTTATTCAGTTTTATACCATACAACCAAGAACACAGATCGATCAAAGGTAACAATATATGAGATTAGCAAAGATGCAATCAATTTTGA
Source organism: Comarum palustre (assembly GCA_951800085.1). Taxonomy (NCBI): domain Eukaryota; kingdom Viridiplantae; phylum Streptophyta; class Magnoliopsida; order Rosales; family Rosaceae; genus Comarum; species Comarum palustre. Next base: position 16,445,661 of record OX637572.1, read on the forward strand.
AAGGAAAAGAAACAATTTCCATCCTAAATTAAAAAGGTCTTCTATTCAAAAAAACAAACAAATAGGTCCAAAAATAAAATAAAGAGTGAGTTGGAGTAGGCAAGATTTTTGTCACAAAATTTAATCATATCATAAGCTATCCGTGGACCTTGCCCACCAAGTAGCCGTTGCACCTCTACCGTTACCTCACCACGTGGTATCTCTCATTTTTGAATTTCTTCATCTCGTTTTTCATTTTCTTTAAACACAAATTTGACCGTTAAACCTGCGTCCATTACTCAGCTGAAACAAAACGCTCTGTTTCTCTCTTCAGTTCTTCCAGTTGAAGACCATGGCTTCCGATTACTCATTCACTCGAGACGAATTGAACATAGACGACGGCTTTGGGTACCCAAATGCCTACGCTAAGCTCTGCCGCGACCGCCGAGCTGGGCTGTATAGTCGTGGCCCGCCATTCACTTTCATGCCTTACTGTCTGCCGCAACAAGAGGTATGAGAATGTACCCTTTTTGAGTCTCTATCAATTTGTTTAAATTCGGTTTCGAAGTGTGCAGGTTTGGTGTGTTTGTTTAGTATATGATTTGTGTCCTGATAATTAGTTGTGGGGAACAGTATGATTTTGGGTAGTTCTATCAATTTGTTTTGAAATTATAGTATCAACCTGAAAAATTGCAAGATTGGTTTGAAATTGAAGTATGGAACTTATGGGTTTGCATTACCTGGTTTGAGATTTCGTATTCAGTCATTTAGTTTCTGAGAATGCTGGTTTGTTCTGATGTAATTTGGTGTCCAGGATTTGAGAGCAAGAGAATTAGAGAAGATGTTTCCCATTGTAGACCCCAAGGCAAAACCTACTGCCAGGCCCAAGATTTTTGTTAGTCTTCTGTGGAAGCAACTCAACCACCTTGGGTACCACTCCTATACTTTTGTACAGAAACATTCATAATGAACATGATTCATGAATTGACGACTACATTTTCTACTTTGAATTTCAGGAATGCTGGGTTTGATCCTGCAGTGATTCGAGTAGACCCGTATGGCAATGTCCTGTATTACCATGCTGATTCTGCTTCTCCTCTTGCTTGGGATATAGATCATTGGTTTCCTTGCTCAAGTATATCACTCATCAATCATCACTTGTCACTCATTACTCTCTATTTCTCTCTCATAAATAACGATTGGTTTTTGCTGAAACTTTAGGGGGAGGATTGACTGTGCCAAGCAATTTGAGAATACTACAGTGGCAAGCTTGCAAGAGGAAGCATAATAAGCTAGAGTTTCTCATTCCATGGTGGGATCTACAGTTGGGCATATCTGTGAACCAGTTCTTATCCATATTTGCTTCTTCCAACTCAGATTTCAGGTAAGACTACTACATTATATTTCCCCTTGCACATGTTTTTCAATATAAAAAGATCAATTGCTGCTCACTTAGTAATTTGTGTGCTTCTATGACTTCTGCAGGCACAGGGCATTCTCATTCCTGTTTGCTGAAGGTGAAAATGAGGAACTCCATTCATTACAGACTGTTGATTCACATCATTTTCCTCAACATTTTGAAGAATCAAAACAGAATGTGGGCTTAGCTCCGGCTGCCATTGTTGTATCTCGAAGGGAGTCATATGGTTCTTCATCTGCTTTGAAATCCCTGGACTACAACAAGCAGTTATGGCCCTACTATCCCACAATTGGTTAGTGCACTGCTAATTAATTTTAGTGTATTTCTATAGTAAATCAAATATCATAACCCTGGCTTTTCCTTTTTTCTATTTTGTTAGCTGCAAGAAAAGTGAAGCCTAGTGATTCAAAAGAAAATGACGACCCAAACTTTGTTACAAACCCCTACCAAGCCATTGTCATGGCTAGAGATTCTCTAAAACAAAGAGAGGAAGCTGCAAAGATGCAGGCGGAGATACAAAGCTTGGATGATGAAGTGAACGAACTGAGGCAGAAAAATGAAGATGAAAAAGTCACCATTCAAAATTTGGAACAAACATTGATAAAGCGTCGGAGAAGGGCAGAGAAATGTAGGCGGCTAGCAGAGTCACAGTCATCATATAAATCTACACTTGAAAAGATGATTCGCGATGCTATGCACCAGTAAGATTGAAAAAGAATATGTAAAAGACTTGTCATTTCTTACTTACAGCTAGAGTTTTGACAATTTGATTCTGTTGTTTCTTTCAGGTCTATCCTTTACAAAGAACAGCTGAGATTGAACCAGGCTGCAAGTAATGCACTCATGGCAAGACTCGAGGCACAAAAGGCCATGTGTGATGCCTCAGAGAACCAACTTCACAAGAAGTACAAGGAGAGAGATGAGATTGAGAAACAGATAAGGCCTGAATGGGAGCAAGCAAGGAAGAGATCAAGAATAGATGATGAGAGTCAAAATAGGCCAGTTCTATATCTACCAGGAATTAAGCCAAAGATACTTGAACACAAGGAACTTCGAGAGTTTCTGGAGGAAGAACAGAAGGCGTATAATGCTGGTTTGTCACAGAATGCAGATGAAGGGCAAGTAGAACTAGCTGAAGAGCTTACAAGACCTACAAGGCGATTGTCCATTGACAACCTAGGGGAGCACGGCAGGTTCATTGTTGAACTAGACGATGAGAACTCTTTAGAGCACAAAATGAGAGCACTGGAAATAGAAGGAAAGAAGCACAAGTTTCAATTTCCTGTTGTTCGAGAACCAGAAATTGAGGAAGATGAAGAAAGCAGAAAAGAGCGTGGAAAGGGGAATGTAGAGAAGTGGCTTCAAATTTTGTTGGAGAATTCTCCAGAAGAAGAGTTGGGTTCTCAGAATGAAAATGAAACAAACAGGACTAGTGATATAATCCAGAAATTAAATCTGACGTACCCACAAAGGGAGGCAAAGAATCTGAAGTCTCCAGAAGTTAATCCCAAAGCAGGTGATGCACTGATCAATGAGAAAAATAAGCAGCTAATTGTCCAAGAGAAATATGACAGTGCAGGAGAAATCGGTTCTCCTGTTCAGGGAGTTGTTCATAGCAGGAAGAGCTTTGAATGCAAAGAAGGGATAAAAGTAATGGGAAGGAAAGAAAAGTCGCAAGGTCTGAGAGTGCAAGAGTCTTACGACGAATCCCATCTTCTCCATCAATAATCTTGGGAATGAAGAAGGGTGTTGACTGCATGAGAAAGAAGCCCATTGTAAGTAGTGATGATGAAGAGAACTGTGCTATGGGAAACAAAAGCTTCATGAAGTCATCCATGAAGTCAATCAAGGCGGTGAAAATGTGAACAAAGTTCAGTTCCATTTCTCCATCCTTTGAACTGTGTATTCTTTTTCTTGTCCATTTTATTCCATTATCATTCTTTTATAGGTATATTGATTATTTATTTGAGTGTCGATGAGTGAGAATAAGTGCTTGGTGTTGGCCTAAGGTGAGAATGAGTGTCGGGTCTTGTTGTGTTGGCTTGTGTATAAGATTGGTTGTGTGACTTGAAAGCAGATTGTTGTCTTACTAGAATCAAGTTCCTTTTCATTCTATCTGCTGTAATTCATGCACTCTATTTTACTGAAATACGGATCTTGGTTGCCAGACTAGTCTAAAATTATCTCTGCTAGAAGTAAACAAAGAATGACTAGAAAAGAGTAAGAAGCATACCGGATACAGGGCCATTAGACATTGCTAGGAGCTGCTGGAACGGATCTGTTATCTCATAACTAGCTCCCGGCAGTTCACTGCAGCAGGGAACAGATTCTATAATGCAGGTCATATATTTGCCAGTTCGAATTATTGTGAGAGTTGTGTTAAAAGCATCAACAAGGCTACAAAAATAATGAGACATATTTAACATGGCACCACATTTGTATTAATTAATCAACCCCCTTTCCAGTTTCCAGGGAAATTATGTATATCGGTAGAGAACGAAGTACACTATACTAACAACTGTTGTAAGACAACAATTCCCTAAGGTAATAACAAAATCACCTTTGAAGATCCCACTATCCGATCATCTTTTCCACACAAAGAGTTTATAGTACCAACTATGTCTGAACTCTTGAAGGACTGTGAATATAGTACCTGAACTTACAAAATGCATAATGTAGTACCCAGACTCTTGTTTTACTATCAATTATATACCTGTTAAGGGTAAATTTGTAATTTTCTTAGGTACTTGTATTTAGGATATTTTACAACCTAAAACATATTCACCTTTTAATTTAAGAACTAACATTTAACATGCCAAAACTTCACCTAACGACTTCTTGTCTAAATGGTTACTATACTAATGGAAAACTGTTGTCTTAAATTGAAATATTCGTAGATTTTAGTATGCAAAAATATCTTAAATACAAAATTCAAATTAACAACTTAAAGTAAAATAATTCTAAAATAAAAATATTTTTGTGACGGTATTATGGGCACACGCTAGAATTTATTTAACATAACATAACTACAAATACAGAACACAGAGCCTCTCTCTTGGGTAAACAGCTATAAGTTGTTTAGCTATTCATAATTATAATTAAAAGCATAAGATACTTGTAATAAAAACACATTACACCGAATGATTATAGACTGAAATCTTCACACAAAACTTACACTCACACTCTTATACTAGAGACACTGTTTACACACACTATTATTCTGGCTTTCTGACTTTGAGAGGAAGGTTGAGAGTGTTTCCAACTTCTATTCCAGGTTTTTTGATGCCTTTTCTCTGAAGCTTGAAGTTCCTTATATAGCACTCGGACTTCAAACCTGAATTAAACACAGCTAAGAGAAAGTGGGGGACAAGAGGAATCAAGCTTTACTTTTAGCAAAAGTAAAGTTCTTTGTTTTCATGCGTCGGCAACAAAAAGAAAAGCGTAAAAACTTTAACAAAAGAAAAGTCTTTTGTCGTGATACGTCGGCCACCGTTCCTTTTTCTATCATGTGAGCACACTAACTTTAACAAAAGAAAAGTCAAATTTGTAATTTTCTTGGGTACTTGTATTTTTCTATCAATGATATACCTGTTAAGGGTAAATTTGTAATTTTCTTGGGTACTTGTATTTAGGATATTTTACAACCTAAAACATATTCACCTTTTAATTTAAGAACTAACCTTTAACATGCCAAAACTTCACCTAACGACTTCTTGTCTAAATGGTTACTATACTAATGGAAAACTGTTGTCTTAAATTGAAATATTCGTAGATTTTAGTATGCAAAAATATCTTAAATACAAAATTCAAATTAACAACTTAAAGTAAAATAATTCTAAAACAAAAATATTTTTGTGACGGTATTATGGGCACACGCTAGAATTTATTTAACATAACATAACTACAAATACAGAACACAGAGCCTCTCTCTTGGGTAAACAGCTATAAGTTGTTTAGCTATTCATAATTATAATTAAAAGCATAAGATACTTGTAATAAAAACACATTACACCGAATGATTATAGACTGAAATCTTCACACAGTACTTACACTCACACTCTTATACTAGAGACACTGTTTACACACACTATTATTCTGGTTTTCTGACTTTGAGAGGAAGGTTGAGAGTGTTTCCAACTTCTATTCCAGGTTTTTGATGCCTTTTCTCTGAAGCTTGAAGTTCCTCATATAGCACTCGGACTTCAAACCTGAATTAAACACAGCTAAGAGAAAGTGGGGGACAAGAGGAATCAAGCTTTACTTTTAGCAAAAGTAAAGTTCTTTGTTTTCATGCGTCGGCAACAAAAAGAAAAGCGTAAAAACTTTAACAAAAGAAAAGTCTTTTGTCGTGATACGTCGGCCACCGTTCCTTTTTCTATCATGTGAGCACACTAACTTTAACAAAAGAAAAGTCAAATTTGTAATTTTCTTGGGTACTTGTATTTTTCTATCAATGATATACCTGTTAAGGGTAAATTTGTAATCTTCTTGGGTACTTGTATTTAGGATATTTTACAACCTAAAACATATTCACCTTTTAATTTAAGAACTAACCTTTAACATGTAAAAACTTCACCTAACGACTTCTTGTCTAAATGGTTACTATACTAATGGAAAAACTGTTGTCTTAAATTGAAATATTCGTAGATTTTAGTATGCAAAAATATCTTAAATACAAAATTCAAATTAACAACTTAAAGTAAAATAATTCTAAAACAAAAATATTTTTGTGACGGTATTATGGGCACACGCTAGAATTTATTTAACATAACATAACTACAAATACAAAACACAGAGTCTCTCTCTTGGGTAAACAGCTATAAGCTGTATAGCTACTCATAATTATAATTGAAACACAAGATACTTGTAATAAAAACACATTACACCGAATGATTATAGACTGAAATCTTCACACAGTACTTACACTCACACTCTTATACTAGAGACACTGTTTACACACACACACACACACACACACACTATTATTCTGACTTTGAGAGGAAGGTTGAGAGTGTTTCCAACTTCTATTCCAGGTTTTTTGATGCCTTTTCTCTGAAGCTTGAAGTTTCTCATATAGCACTCGGACTTCAAACCTGAATTAAACACAGCTAAGAGAAAGTGGGGGACAAGAGGAATCAAGCTTTACTTTTAGCAAAAATAAAGTTCTTTGTTTTCATGCGTCGGCAACAAAAAGAAAAGCGTAAAAAATTTAACAAAAGAAAAGTCTTTTATCGTGTTACGTCGGCCACCGTTCCTTTTTCTATCATGTGAGCACACTAACTTTAACAAAAGAAAAGTCTTTTGTCGTGATGCGTCGGCTACCATTCCTTTTTCTATCATGTGAGCACACTAACTTTAACAAAAGAAAAGTTTTTTGTTATGATGCGTCGGTCACCGCTCATTTCTCTATCATGTTTACTATATTGTAGTATTCTTCATCAGTGCAATCATAATCAGCCAATGAATCTTGACCCTCCTGTTCTTCTGATGCTTTTTCATCTTTTCTTCATTGTCTAAGTCCGAATCATAATGAAAGGGATAAGGAATCCTACATACTTTTCCTTCTCCACTTTTCAAGTCATTCTGTAGTACCTAGGGTGCAGTCTACTTCATTCCTCATAATGGCTGAGAAAAAGTCACAATTCACAGGTGGATGATGATTATAACAGGAAACCATTATCATTTCTCCGCTTACCAGAAGACTTGACTCATAATCTCTTCGCACCATGTTTTTGATATACATGATAGTCATGACCTTCATCCATGGAATACTCTGATTAGGACTGTCATTTCCACTCATCATGCTTGCTCCTTTAATTAGACCTTGAATTATCTTAACATAATGATAGGAGAGATATGGTTCATTTGTTCTTTCAGCATTATCCATTCTGGTGAAGTTGATATGAACTTTAATCTCATGATACATCCATCTGGCCTAATGTTCTTGACAGCTTGAACAATCAATTCGGGGAATCCCTCTAAATCTTCATTAGATTTGGTCCAAAATTATGAACAAAACCATTCTTCAGTAACCATAGTTTTTGTTTCTGAGGATGTTCAGCTTGGACATTAGCCAGATATCTCCTATAATATGGGCCAGAAACAGCAGACAGAGTTGATGGAAGCATTTTTTCATTTCCCAGATGCTCATGGAATTTGAACCATTCGGACCTCTTCATTGTTGTCATAGGGATCTTAGCACTTTCTGGATTTTCTAGGTATACTACCTTAGACTTTTCCTTCTCTTTAGCATGGATTCCATGCAATTCTTCTGCAAGTGCTTCAAGGGCTCCAAGCAGATAATCTTTATTTTCTTCGTGGAATGCATAAAGAATATTGTCTATGATAATCTTTTGCTTGAATGCTAACAACCTTTTTGTCTGGAAAACTGGTTCTTTAAAAATCTTCAAAGACTGACCATGAACGGTTTTCTTTCCAATAACCACATGCGATCTGTTTCCCCTAAATGGGGCAATTATGCTTTTTGGCAAAGCAGCAGCCATTAACGGACTTGTTATGCCTTTATCGCCTGCCGTTTGAGACGGGCTAGCCGGTCTTTTACCCTGAGACCGGTCAGTTGTGGTTGTATCTTTTGGATATAACAAATACTCCTGAGTGAGCTTTTCTTCTTCTTCTTCACCTGATTTTCCGGACTGACTTTCATCTTTCAAGGAGAGTTCTGAACTTTTATCCAAATCAGCTGGATTTATCCTGTCATGACCTGTTGTTTGACTTGTTTCAGCTGCTCCATAAGATACGATGAATTGATAACTTGGTCCGTCCAGATGACCTACAGTCTTATCACCGCTCTTGTTTCTTTCTCAAAGATTTTTTTTCTCTCTTGATTCTGGTTTTTTGTTTCTTGGGTTGCGTCTTTCATCCCTGTCATCCCTTTGAAACATTGTCATCTCTCTTGTCAGGGCGTTTAGCAGAAAATTTTTGTTACCTACAACCATTTCAACATCATATTCATACTGAGATAAAAACATATGTCATCTCATCTCTCTTGTCAGGGCGTTTGGTAGAAAACTTTATACGATAATTTTATGGTTTAAACCCTTACACGTTTACTTAGTTAATTCCTTAAAAATATCGTTTTAACTTTATTATTTTCGTAGGTATTTCGTGGAGCAAAATAATACAAATATGAGCTCAATTGATGCAAACAAGGCTCCCAATATGAAGTATAGATGTCAAGGATGGAGGTTGATCATTCATATGGTCAAAAATATCAAGGAAAGTCGATGGAACCACTTCACCAAAACTGAAGCTGCAGACACCAGGATTATGTCTTCTCTGGATTTTTTCTTCAACAAAGTTCAAGATCTGATTTAGTACTGCAGTTTAGAACCAAAAATCATAAAAAAAGATGAAGGCATCTAGAAGTTATGAAGCTCCAAATTTAAACTATAAATCAGCAATTCTGGAAAAGTTGTGCAACAATCAAGTTTGAGACAGTTTCTGGGTTGGATTTCGAGAAGCTTTCTTGTGGTTTCTTGCATGATTTTGAAGAGTGATATCAACATTATTATGTGCCCCAAAACCAAGCCCAGTTGGTTTGTTGAACACGTCTAAAAAGAAGACCAAACATTGATCCTAGTCAAAGAATGAAACATGGTCTAAAAAGAAGTTATGAAGACTTGAGGACTATTTAAAGCCAAACTCTAATACGAGGAGGTCTCTCTAAGCCGTTCTACTACAAATTATCATCAAAGAGCCACTGTCTCACACAAGAGTCCATCAAGGAGAAGCCACCAAGAGCATCATCAACTCTCATTTGATTCCACAGTTTTCATTTTCCCTTTGTACTCATTAATTTTAAACCATGTTTCTTTTATGTAATTTTGCAGTCATTCTAGGCTAAACTATTTAGTTAGGGGTGGAGCTTTGAAGCCCCGAATTATGCAATAAACCTTGTTGCACAACTTTGATTTCATAATTGCTTAGTTATAATTCGTCTAGTTGGTTTTGTGTTATAGATAACTTTTGCTTGTTTATATTCATGTTAAGCCAACAGAGAACATTATAAACTTGTAATTGGGGTTAGATCTAAGTTGTTTAATCTCCTAAATGGTTAATATGGCTTAGTTCAAAATTGTAAAACTTATGGACAATTGGTGAAACCAAATAGAGAGACTTGCATGCTAGATAGGCGTTCCACACTAATTTTGCATACTTGTTCAATCAAACTTCCAAGGATCTTCTTAATGCTTAGGATAATATGTTGATATGATAGGCGTCCTATACTTTGATCTATTATTCTAAAGGCTTTGGTAACGGCACGTCATCTTACTTTAAGTATTTAAGGAAAGTAATAAGAATTTACGCAATGTGTTCACAGTTTATTCTTGATTGAACCATTTCATGACTTAGTAATTGAAATATTTGTTATTTAAATTGTTTTGTAGCATATTTGTTGGTGAATTTATGAAATAACCTCATCTTTATCATATTTTTAACTTAGAATCATTCTAGTTTTCTTATTTTGTTCTCTATTTTTTTCGTGATTCAACTCCAAATACCCTCAACTTTTGTGTGCGTGTTCCTCTGTGTGTCTAGTTTAGGTATATAAATTTTCATAATTTTCTGAGTCTTATAGCTTAGGTCGTTAGGTGTGTTTTCGTCTGCTGTTTGTTAGGAATAGTAGACAATTTCGTGACATAGTTTTCTCTTTGCAAGATTAAATACTCTCAATTCGTGGCATCGAACGATATTTGCTTCATTATACTACAATTGACAATCTTTTGTAGGATTACATTGTGAGGTTATTTTAGCCGCAACAGTCGGCAGCGGATGGGTAGCAGTTCCTGTGGCGGGGTGACACAACAGCTGTTTTGGGCTGGGTGGGTTGGACTTGACCCACCTTCTGGTTTGAGGTATTGGGCTAGAATGTAGCCAATGGGCCCCATCTGGGGTAGTGTTTGGGTTTTGTTTCAGCTAGTGGACCTTTTCCCTAGTTTTTATGTTATTTAATGTTTAATTTTACTTTTGTTATCTAGTATTGTGCCTTAATTAGTAGTGTATGGCTGAGTGGGCTTTGTGATGGTGTAATAAGTTCCTACATTAGTAGTGTAGGGCTGAGTAGGTTTCGTGTCGGTGTTGGCACTCTATGTGTCTTGTTTGCAGGTAGGTGACGAGTTGTTTGCTTTGTCAAATTGTCATTTCCATCTAGTGGTAGGATGAAACTAAGTATCATCAGATCTAGTTTCCGACGACAATATAGCTGGGAAGTTGATGTAGAATTAGATCTTAGGATGTGTAAGCGTGTTACATATTTAGTGATTTTTCTAGTATGTCACCGTTGTCTAAAAGTAAATAGAGTTGTCATTAGAGCGTTACTCTTTTCTAGTTGGTACATAGTTGAGTACATATTTGTGGGGATTTCTGATATTATTTCTAGTCTTTATAATCAGGAGTTTAGGCTTTATATCCCCCGACCCCTTGTATTTGACAATTTCATGGGCGCCATGGCTTTCTTCTCCTTTCCCCCAAACACTTGCCGCCATGGCTTTGGGCTCTATTCGCAGCAATTGCTGCAAACACCAAGTCCTTTCCAATCGACCTCAAACAATCTCCTAGTGGCATGCATAGATTCTCTAGGGTCCTTGAACCTGGGACTATGGTTGTCTTTTCTGAAGGAAAAATAACAAATTAAACAACCCACCTTATAGCCTGATTGGGTAACCTATTTTTATGGTGGATTATCTAGGATCAAGCTTGCATAAGGGATATGGCAGATTGATATTGCAGATACATTACCGTTGGCAACCATGGATGCAACTTGCAATCCCTTTCCATACGAACGTGGAAGTACGCCACTAATTACATATTCTTGGAATATTATTGCTTAGATGTTTGTCCTGTTGTTCAATGTAAATGGTTGGAAACGAGAATTCCTTGTCGCCAGGTTGATCCCTCATGTGTTCGAAATTATGGGGTGAAGACCCAATCCTCAATTCTATTAGCTGAAATTGCTGCAAGGCTACAAAGGGCGATATGGGAGTATGCGGCTTCTGAACGGTGACGCGACTGTTGGCCGTACCAAAGTTGCTTTCTCCGAAGGCGGCGTGGAGGCATGGAAGGTTGCCACTGTAGCTAGGGTTTCGTTTACATGGGCCTCCAATGCTACTATTGTCTTTACTAATGGGCTTAGGCTTGAGTTTATTGACAAAGGGATATGACTATGAATATGAGGCTTTCATGGGTCTGACTCTTAAATTGGATAGATTTTAGTTTTAATTTTTTGCCTACAAACTATGTTATTGATTATACGAGTAAGATTGCTTTTAAATAAGTGAGTCAGAATTTGAATATAGGTAATTTATACTACATATCACTGTAATCACTAGGTTACGAAGTCTTGTCTATCGTAGGTGGCAATGGACGGATATGTAAGAGTAATCGTGATATGAGATCATCAATGAAATGTTTATCATTTTTCCTAAAAAAATAAATACAATTATGACAAAGTTAGAAAAAACAGCAACCAATTCCCAGCTCCCTTCAACAATTACGACATGGAATTCCTCCACTTAATTTGGAGTAACTCTACCTTTAACCAACTTGGTCTTCATATCCATAGCCGGCGTTTGCTTCCCATACCCAACCTCTTTTCCACTGTCATTAAACCTCACCAGACCACTCCCGCTCTTCAATGAAGGTATTCCAAAAACGTTCCATTTGAAAATCCCTTTCCTTTTCTCCCTTGATTTTCTCTCCATCTGCATTTGCATTGAGTTGCATTGGATTTGTAGCCTAAGGACCTCATCTTTCAAGCTTCTTATCTGCGTGTGCAGATTCGACATGTCTCGCTTTGAGTTGCACCTGGTTGCGCCTGGATCTGCTAAGGGGTTTGGGCTCCGGGCACTGCCGCTGAACGAGCCACTCCAGTCGATGTTCCTGTGGAGCTTGGTTTGGTCGGAGAAGAGAACTTGGATTACAGCTCGGACCGGCAAGCGTTCGTTTTGCGCAGCATGAAGAGATGCCTCATGGGAAAGCTTTCGACTGTCGATTAGTCTACACAGACTCTTGCGATCATGCTTGGATACTCCAGGATGTGCCTGCATGCAGCAACATAGCATATATGAACAGTTAGTTTATAACTAAAGACGACATGCTAGACATGTATCCAGTGTCTATAATATATATGTGCAATTCGATCATTGTAATTCTTCTTTCTTGCCGACACTTCTTTAAGTGGAATTTGAATTTCGTAATCAAAACTAACCAATCAGATTCTAAACTCGATCATCTGAAAGGTGTATCAAAGGCATGAAATTTGTCTGGTAATCAACTAATTAATTAAATGAACTATGATATACTAATTAAGACCTTAAAAATAAACGTACGGTCCGATTATTGGCAAGCGATTCCTGGATTAGCACCTCACTTATAAAGATCAATGTGATAGAGCAAACAATAAATATGTACACACACATACGCACCCTGCCAATCATGCAGCAGAATGGAACAGATCGATGAATCAAACTTGGAAATATCTAGCAGGATAGGTCGACCACTGTGTATATAAAACAAAGGCACTCACGTTATTTCACTAATAGAGTCGTCTGAGAAAGTGAGAAGCCACCTAATTAAACAGTTTGAAATGTCTTGCTGGTGACAACACAGCCATATATGCCCCCATTTGGTCATCAGGACCATTTACCAGATAAGCTTAATTCTTTCACTGGCCTCTGTACTGTCTACGTCCTAAGCTCCCTTCTTTTCTTATCTTGTTTCCGATATAGATACAATCTGAATTTGCTAAATCATCTGAATGACTGTAATTACTTATCCAAAGTTGTTGCAAATTAAGTGGTGAATTACTCAAATGATGCTATTGCAATTAACTTACTTTGAGATAAGTATCAATGGCTCGGTATAACCCATCATCTGTGGATCGAGCATGGCTAGGCAGAGCTCCAGCGAGGGCCGCAAATTCCGGCAAGCTCAGATTGACATCCACAGTGGCCTCAGCTAGGTAACAATCCACGAGCTTCGCGACCTTCACCATGGCAGCTCCAGTTTTAGCAGCAGACTCGTCAGGGTTCACAAACCTCTTGACCAACCTAATAACAAGCTCAACATCCAATAATGTCCCGCAAGTGTGACTGAAAGAAGGAATCATGAGTTCCTTTAGTGACGCCTGGTCTAGCTGCCACGATATCCTCTTCTCCAGCTCTGCTCGATAAGAGGGCTCGACCCCCACCATGTTGGCGGTCCTGAGCAGCCGAAGTAGGAAGTTGCAAGGGATGCAGTCCTTCTCCGGAGGCAGAACCCCGACTAGGGTTTCGACAAAGAACCTTTTTCTCATCCACAAGGCGGTAACGCTCTCCGGGGAGGACTCAAAGTTTGTCAGGCTGCTCTTTTGGTCGGAGAAGACATCACCGGAGAGGTCCGGAAGCCATTTAGAGGCATAGTGGGTGATAATTGAGCCGATGAGGTCAGAACGTACGCCTTTCGCCTTAATTCCGTGTAGGGTTTTTACAAAGTAGTCCATGTCGAGAATGCAAGCATCATCGAACCAGCATTCTGCTGCAAAAGGGGTGGGCTTCCCAGGGAAAGTGATTGATTCTGGCAAATAGTACTCTTGGTCGTTCTTCATTGTTTTGGTGCAGTTGTAATGATGGAGTTGAGGGATATATATGCTTTGATGTTACTTACTCTATACCGAGTGTACATGTAGAAGTAAAAGTAAATCTTGAAATTAAATTGGCAAGGATGCCCTCGTGTTATTGGAATGATCTGAAGAAAAGGACATGGATGGCTTGGGGTTTAAGTAATCTCAGTGGTGTATTCTGTACTAAGAGAAGATGAATATGGGTGAGAACCGAGGGGGACGATGCATATGGATAAAAGAGAGAGAGAGAGAGAGAGAGAGAGAGCTATTTAGGAGAAGGGTGAGTGAGATCGATGAGGACATGTGGCTCATTCTTTGGCATGCAGCTGGAAGAACAAAAGCTAATTATAACACCACCGATGGGTTGAAAGGGACTCCAAACAGAAAAATCCTCCCTCATCCCTCTCCTTCCTTCTCTGTAAATTACAATGTGGATCGAATATGTGTGACCAGAAAAAACGGTGTGGAATATCATCAACACAATGCACGGTTATGTGTACTAAGGTAGGTATTCCTTCATGATGGAAAAAATGAACTCGATGAACAATCTTGATCGATGAACAATCTTGATCGATGAACAATCTTGATCGATGAACAATCCTCATCAATGAGACGGAGATTTGGCTATCTATAAGTTAGGTGCTCTAATTATGTGATGTACGCAGTTGGTGTTGCACAATTGACATGTATATATTTCTATTCTATAAGGTGGAATTGATGATGATTGTATGTAATTAGAGTACAAATCAATTCCTAAAAGAGGGTGAGGGTATACTTCCGCAGTTCCGCATGAAAGTACCCACCACTAAGTAGTGGCCAATCCAGGATTGAAAAATTATCTAAGCTAATTTTCTATGTGCACAATAATTTTTTTTGAGGTTTGGAACCTAACGAGAGCTAGGTAGATTTTTGTATCTTTTGGTTTTCCGACTATCCCTCGTCACCTTTTGATAGACCTCTTCTCAAAAATATGTATGTCCAGTCAAGGCAGAGGATACTAGAGGCTACACAATATAAACAAAACAAAATTATGTTAGAAAAGATGGTGATTATATTGTTTATATACTAATAAAATAAAATAACGAAAATTCATTCTAATTAATCAAATTGTATGAACATGAACAAAATCATAAAATGATAAATTGAGGATTTGAGAAGAAAAATTCAACCAATAGAAGCTTGCCGATTCCCGTGTATCACACGGTGTCTTTAAGATGAATTACGGCTTCCCAATCGGTGCAAGGGCCTCAATGTTGTTTGGTCTCCCAAGATAAAACGACACTCAAGCTAAAGTTGTTGCACTACAAACAAGAGCTTCAACGAACTAGGAAGTGCCTTTAAACTATAACCGAATTTTTGAGAGAACTAAGTAGGAGTAGAGAAGCTTTTTTGGAGAAGAAAAAGTGTTTGTTGTTGGTGTGTTGAGAATGAAGAAGAGATCACCTATTTATACATAAGAGGACCTTGAAGTCACTTGAATGTCATGAATAAAAAATCATTAGTTACAACCTTTCATTAGTCCACTAATATGCCATTGAATCTATTGTTATTACAAAATCCAAATAGCCCTGAAAGATGGAAGATGAAAATGCAAAAAATGTTTTATGAATTCAACTTTGGGTGACTATTCTCATTCATCATAAAACCATCTAATTAAAATAATTATTTATATTATTTTTCCAACAATTCCCCACATGAATGAAATAGACGACCAAAGACTCGATAGACTCGATAATAGTTTTCTACGATTGAAACCTGTATAGGATATGTATGTTATGAGCCTTGGACCCTCCTTTATAGAAACATGCTTACTTTACTAACTAAATAGTAGATGCGGTGTCTTTGAACTATCCGACATTTGTGTAAATGATGGCATGTCCCACAAAGGAATCTCTCTGACACATTTTAATGTCCACATGGTTCTGCAAGAGTTTGACAAAAGTTTTACCCTCAACAACTCCTTTAAAAGCTGCCCTATTTCTCTCTCACATAAGTGATTTCTTAATTAAGAGTAATCCGCATTACTCCGCTCGGTTTTACCGACGCATAAGAATCATTAAAAGCTTTTAGCATAACCTCATTTCGTACGGGCATCACTGTTTTCATCACAGGAATGGACATGAGGCGAATCTCCACAGTGATCCATCATAATCTCTATAATTTAGTTGTCTCTTTTGAACCTAGTTCTTGGGATCTCCAGTCACCTAGGTTGGGTATCCATTGTAAAGATTTTATTTTTTCATGCTTTATCAATTAGCTCTCTATTCAACCATTTGGTCAGTGGATCCGCAATGTTTTCCTTAGAATTCACATAGTCTATAGAAATAACACCAGTTAAGATTAGTTGTTGAATAGTGTTATGTCGTTGTTGGATGTGTCGAGACTTACCATTGTGGAGATGGTTATGATCGTTTGTTTTGAGGATTTCCATCACACTGCTGCACCTCCCAGTGTGAACACATATCCACTAGTAGACTTTGAGTTTTTCATATCGGATATCTAGTTTGCATCAGTAAACCCCTATACGACAGTTCGGTATGTTTTATAGTGCAGCCCATAGGTACGAGTATATCTTAAGTATTTCAATACTCTTCCAATCGCTTGTCAGTGCATAGCCCTTGGATTACTTGTGTACCTACTTAACTTACTCACCGCATAAGCCAAATCTGGTCTTGTACAACTTATTAAGTACATCAGACTCTCAATCACTCTCGAGTATTCTAACTGAGAGAGGCTTTCTCCTTTGTTTTTGGACAATTGTAAATTTACATCAACCGGTGTCCTGGCAATTCCAGAGTCTTCCTTGTCGAATTTCCTAAGGATATTATCCACATAATATGTTTGGTTCAACACAAGACTATCCGACGTTCTTGTAATTTTTATCTCGCTCTAAAATCACATTAGCAAGTCTCATATCTTTTATCTCAAACCGAGATCGCAACATATCTTTAATGGATTTAATCACCTTCTCATTGCTCCTCACAATGTCATCCACATATAGACATAAGATGACATATCTGTTTTGTGAATCTTCACCTACACACATTTGTCACATTCGTTGATTTTATAACCATTGGTGATCATGACATTGTCAAATTTCTCATTTCATTGTTTTGTAGCTTGTTTCAAGCCATACAATGACTTTACCAATTTGCACACTTTCTTCCCTTGACCTAGGGCGGAAAAACCCTCAAGTTGTTCCATGTAGATTTTCTCCTCTACATCCCCATACAAGAAAACAGTTTTCACATCCATTTGATGTACTTCCAGCTTAGCAAAGCCGTGATGGCAATCACCATCCTAATGGAGGTTATTCTCATCATATGAGAATATGTGTCGAAATAGTCCAGACCTTCCTTTTGCTTGTATCTTTTTATGACAAGTTTTGTCTTGTATTTGTCTATAGTCTCATCTGCTTTTATCTTTCTTTTAAAGATTCATTTCGAACGTAAGGGCTTACACTCTGTTGGAAAATCCATCAGTTCCTAAGTATGATTTTGCAGAATTGAGTCTACTTCACTCTTAATCGTCTCTTTCCATCACGGTGCATCAGTGGACCTTATTGCCTCTATATATGTTTGAGGTTCATCCTCAAGCATATATGTCAAAAAAATCAGAGCCAAATAATTTTTCTATCCTTGCTCTTTTGCTCCGTCTTGGTTCTACCACTTCAGATTCTACGTCTTCAGGATTTATTTGTGCCTGATTTTCTTGAGTATTTGACTCAATTATAGAAGAACTTGATTATTTCTCAGATTTCCATGGAAATGTATTTTTTTAAAAAAATGAATCATTTATTGATTATATGATCGTGTTCTTGTGTATATCCTTAATTTCAGATTTTTTCACCATGAACCGATACGCGTTGTTATTTTTTGCATATCCAATGAACGCACAGGTGGTAAATATATTGTTTATATACTAACAAAATAAAATATCAAAAATTAATTCTAATTAATCAAATTGCATGAACAAAAACAAAACCATAAAATGACAAATTGAGGATTTGAGAAGAAGAATTCAACCAATGGAAGTTTGCTGAGTTCCGTGTATCACACGGTGTCCTTAAGACGAATTACGACGTCCCAATCGGTGCAAGGGCCTCAATGTCGCTTGGTCTCCAAGATAAAATGACAATCAAGCTCAAGTTATTGTAGTACGAACAACTGCTTCAACGAACTAGGAAGTGCCTTCAAACTATCACCGAATTTTGAGAGAATTAAGTAGGAGTGGAGAAGCTTTTTGGAGAAGAATAAGTGTTTGTTGTTGGTGTGTTGAGAATGAAGAAGAGATCACCTATTGAAGCCACTTGAATGTCATGAATAAAATATCATTAATTACAACCTTTCATTAGTCCACTAACAGAAAGAAAGATACGTAAAATAAAGAACACCTCCAAGACCAGGACCACTTCCAAGACCAACGATACGTAAAAAATGTACTAGGCTAAGACCACTTCTAAGGAACACAATTCCACAAGCTAGGTATCCAACGATAGCTTGAATGTTACCAAACAATAACAATAAAACATAGTGTTCTATAAAAATAGACCTATTACAATGAAAATGAAAAATACGTAAAATAAGAACAAGGATCAAACCAAGATTATTAAAAAACCTAACATTTGTAATTGAAGACACATCACGCCCACAAAGACTTGTAAAGAAGTTAAGAAACCTTCGATTCACCACCAAATAGCACCATCATTCATAGCATCATATTTTACCAAGGTATTATCCTCTCTTCAAAAATGAATAGAAAAAGCATAGAGAAGAAAATTGTTCCGATCTGCTTTTAATTGACATTGGATTAAATTGGGTTAATGAAATTTGTGAATTATCAATGTTGAATATGTCTCTAACCTAGGCATGTCATTTGGTCAGTTCGAATCAGTAATGGGTGTTACCAACTTCAAAATCAAAGATTTCGGTAATGAAATATGACTACCAATTACCAACCAAAAATCTTCAGTATGTGATAAATCTTACCAAATTTGGTATTTCAATTTTCAGTATTACCAAAGCTTTACAACAAATATATTTTCAGAATATAACTAAATTATAAAAAATCTAAAATTAAATATCACAGGTTTAATTACATTTCAAAGAGTATGGTTACAAACATATATGTACAAAAGATAGTCGTTTCAATACACGCAAGTAGATCTTTTGAGCAATCTTACTTTACAAAGTACAAAAGTCATTAGAACCACAATGTGTCTACTAATCTACATATGGTATAATTCGTTTACTAGATTATATGCAAGTGTATATCTTTATAAACCAACTATATAGAGAAAACAAAATTTTTGAAAATCTTATGAAATAAGATGTGATCATTATAGTGAAATATGGTTATGGTAGAACATTCACTTTAAACCGACAATATTGGAATCCCGATCAAAGCGGTCAACCCTATTTATACTTATGCTTCTCTATGGGAGCCCTATCCTCGAGATGTAAACGTTCCAAATTTTTTACATGGGTGGTTACATCTCATCTATCTAAGACTGTAATGTGTGGAAGAGTCGACTAAACTAGTTCACACAAGGGTAGGTAAGAGTGTTTTCATATGATAAGTGACATGGAAATATGGTTGACCGCTTCGATTGAGCCCCGAGCGTTACCGAATTGAGTTGAATTTTCTAGTATACTATAATCATCACAACATATGGTCGAATTTTTATTTTATGAATTTTAGTCATTGGGATCACAACATACCTACTAATGTGGTATAACTTGTTTAATAAGTTATATACAAGTGTATGTCTTTGTAAACCAACAATACAGAGAAAGCAAAATTTTTGAAAATCTTCTAAAATAAGATGTGATCTTTATAGTGAAATACGACTACGATCGAAAATTTACATTAAACTGACAATATTTAAGTCCCGATCATAGCAGTCAACACTATTTACGCTTATGCTTCTTTATGGGGAGCCATATCCTTGATATTAGGGGTGCAAATGGGCAGGGCCGAGCCGAATACTTGGGTATTATTGTTTGGTTCTTTTATTTTTTTTCGAGTTCGAACCGGGCTAAAGCTTGATTTTTTTCTCATGTTCAAGCTCGGCTCGGCTTGAATATTTTTTCTATAAGCCTGATCTAGGCTCGGTTCGGCTCATTCTATTAGATGAATTCGAGCTTTAATCGGGTCGGCTTGACTCATTTGAATTTAAATTGAAAAAAGAAACAAAATTAAAATTAATAAACCAATTTTAATGTCTAACAATCAAGCAAATCCTTCAAAATGGCCGATACAACTCAAAGTTGAAATTGAACTAATTAAATAAAATGGAGTCTTCTGTCTTTAATATATTGACTCATAGAGTAGTAAGTATCATTATCCCTCATCTTTTCAAACAAAATGGCACCAAATCTTCTCCTTATGGCTCCATGACCAGAACAACTTTTTTTGTTGAAAGAATAGAAGAACAACTTTGAGTAGTACGTGAAAAGTTTAGGGCAAAGTTTAGGGTTGTGAATAAGTAAATTTGTTTCTTTTATTGATCATTAGGGTTTGATTAGGTTGTTTTCTAATATTTTTTAGATAACTTTGAGTAGTACGTGAAAAGTTTAGGACAAAGTTTAGGGTTGCGAATAAGTAAATTTGTTTCTTTTATATTGATCATTAGGGTTTGATTAGGTTGTTTTCTAATATTTTTTTAGATTTTTTAATTAAATAGGTAGATAATAAAATATATATATATATATATATTGTAACATCCCGTACCTAAAAGTTACATTTTCACAGAGGTTTACGAGTTACCGAGGACTTTAATTGCGATCGGTAATTCGATAAGTTATCGCTCGAGTTAATTTTTGAGTTTTTCTAAGTTCTCCAAATACCTGATTTAATGACTCGATGTTGTAGTATGTGTCGACACGAGTCTCCCGGTATTTTCAGAATATTTTTCGAAGCTTCGGGTTATTTTCTACGAATTTTCGAAGTTTTCGGTAAATTTTAATTACCAATCCGGTAAAAAGGAGATTTACCATTTAACCTTTTACTTTTTACCTTCTTTCAATCTGGACCGTTGGATCCATTTCAGATTGAATCTGGACCGTCTGTTTCAGTATAAATAGGGTTGAGACTTTTGACCGAAGTCAAAAGCCTTAACTCGGTCAACTCTCTCTCTTCTTTCAGCTCTCCCGAGCTCAACCCGTCCTCCGCCATGGCTGCCGCGATCTCCGCCGTCAGGCCATGGCTGCGCGCCTGGCTTGTCCCTTTCGACTCCTCTCCTCAAGCCCATCGTCCCTGTGCCCGAAGATAAGGCATTCAGTGAGGTTCACGAGGAACCCCGACTCGACCTACCCACTTTTCTGACGAGATTTCTCCAGCCTCCGGCCACCGAATCTCCAGTTTGAGGTAGGTTTCTTGATCTCCTCGATGTGTTCTACAAGCTTATGTATTCAGTTTCTTTGATTGGTGACGTTTGGAAATCGCCGGTTTAAGGCAGTGGGTTTCCCGACAAGGTTTGCAGCTCCGGCGACGGTTTTCTGGAGGTATTGGGTTGCATTTCGAGCTTCTGGAATCCTTTTTCACCATCCCTAGCAGCTTGGTAAACTCTTCTCCCTCTTAGCTCGACTCTGCAAAAAATTGATAGGTTGTGGGTTTTGTTGATTGTCGACAAACTGTTGTGTTTCTGAGTTGTTGAGGCTCTGTAGATGAAGGAGAAGGAATGGAGGTGAAGGCAGAGTCGAAAGAGCGGCATTGATACTCTGTTATATGTAGAGGAATCTCTCGGCAGTGAGCAGTGGAAGTTTGGGTGCAGAAAGCTGTTTTGGTGCAGCTTTGGGTGTGAAGAGTAATGTGGGAGCAACTTGCTTCATTTTGGGATTTTAGAGGTGAATCCCTTAATCTAGAAAGAGCTTTGATTAAATGGTTTGGGGTAATTGAATTGGGGAGTTGGTGTATTGGAGGTTATGGTGTAGTTGCTGCATTTTATTGTTTGGTGTTATTTGAATCGTTGTTGGGTTGCTGATTTAGTGTTATTTACGTTGTTTCATGTCGAGAACTTGGTGATCGAGAAACGGGGAAGCTATGGCGAAATTCCAGCAAGTTGCCGGAATCCGGCAAAGACTCCGGGAATATAGTTAAACCGGCAGAATGCCGAAGAGGTAGAAATCAAATCCTCGTTATACTTTAGTCAAAAAGTACGGTTAATTCCTAAGTTGAGTAATTACGGAAAGATTGGACGTAAGTAGGAAGTTTCCATTTTGGGAAACTTGCCATTTTAAAGAAGACTTACCAATTTAGGAAACTTTCCATTTTGGGAAACTTTTCATTTTTGGAAGGTTTCCATTTATGAGAAGATGTTAAATCGGGTTGAAAGGTTAAAGAAAAGGTAGAATTCAAGTTAAAGGTTTTGAAGTTAATTAGTGAAGTATGGAAATTATAGTCTGTTGACCACTCTAGTGGTTGAGGGAGATGTTGACTCCTATTAACGGAAATGTCAAGTTAATCATGGAAAAACAATCGGATAATTCATTATCGACGTATCGACTCACAATTAGTAAAGAGAAAATACTTATGTTAAGGTGGCGTAAACGGAAACCAAACTTTGAGTCGATAATCGGAAATAAGTGTAATGTTTGAGAAGCTGTTAAAAAGAAAGGAACTTGGTCAACAGGTGGTCAAATAGGATTTCCTGGTCAAACTAAGAAAAGATCAAGTCAACGATGTAAAGACTAATTTATTGGTTTATTTGTACAGTCTCTGGATGAACGTGAGACGGGCTCGACTACGTGGCTAGCTCGAGGTCTCGCTCGAGGAGCTTTCCGAGCAGGAAGAGAGTCGCAATAAGTACTGTGAGTGGACCTTGCTTTTAAATTAAACTGCATGACATAGACTTTATTTGTTTTCTCCTTTATTTATGAGATTTCCTCTATTTAATGTTTTACGGTGATTTTGGGAAAATGAGGATTTACTATTTTAAAGATAAACGAGCCGGGAAAGAGGTTCCTACCTTTTCCGGGGTTTTAAAGGATTTTCTCGGATATGGTTTTAATGGTTTTCACCGTTTTGGGATTATAGAGGGGGACGTTTTAAAAAGGAGAAATTTGGCTCTTGGATTTAAAGGGTTTTAAAGTAAAGGCAGAGAACCGGTTTTTGGTTCCTGGAAATGTTTTTAAATCCAATGTATTTGGGGTGAAGTCAGGGAGATTTGACTTGGTTTTCGATTTATTATTCCCATGAGGTTTTACGAGGTTTTACAGGTTTTAAAAGGATTTAAAGGATAAGGATATATATTGCATGCTAGCATGGACCCTCTCCAGATGGAGCGGGTACCATCTCTGGATTGTAGCAGGTCTGATCCTCTTCGGTGGTAGCTGGTCACTATGACCCTCCCGGATAGAGCAGGTCAGGACCCTCTTCGGTGGTAGCTGGTCAAAAGACCCTCCCGAATAGAGCAGGTCAGGACCCTCTCCGATGAGTTGGTCAATGGATCCTCTCGTGGTAGAGCGGGTCGGGTTTTCTCGTGGATGAGGTTAACACCCCACATAATTGTTTGTATTTGAGCCAAGGCATTATTTATGTTTTACTTGCATGCAGATTTTTCTAGGAAAACTTAGAGGGAGAACATTAAAGGAATTAGAGCTTTTATATTTTATTTTTGTCCACTCACCCTGACAGTTTTCAATGTTTCTTCCCTGGGCCCTTCGTTTTCAAATGCCCAGTGATGCAGGGTTCTAGAGCGGAGGTCGTGCGCGTACAAGAGTCGAGGCATAGTCGATCAATCCGTTGCCGCTTAAAATTCTTTAGGGTAATCATCTTTGTAGACTGCTCTGACTAACCCAGTTTAGATAATTAAGTAGGTTAGGGAGCAGGATGCCTTCATGAGTTAGGGATTGTTGTTAGATACTCATGGAAGTGCTGAGTTGGTATGTAGGAAGGGTTGGCCATTTCAAGGGGGTTTCGGTAAGAAGTTCACTTGAGGTGGTCCCCGCAGGATTTACTTCGGGTTAAAGGGATTTAACTCGGGGTGGGTCCTGACATATATATATATAAAGAAATTAGGTTTTGCATTATATAAATTTATAACATAAATGCTACTGAGTCGAGCTTAAATAAACGAGCTGAGCTTTTAACAAGTTCATACTACTCATAAAAAATACAAGATACTCACCAGCTAAATGAGATGAATACATCTTTGTTCAAGCTCAGTTTGCTTTCGTTGTCGAGCTTGATATTGAGCTCATACTCGGCTTATTTGTCTAACGAGTTTGAGCTGAACGAGCTAAAACTAAGCCGAACACGAGTCGAACACCTGCGGCTCGAGCCGAGTTTTAGCCCTACATGAGATGTAAGTGTTCCTGAATTTTTACATGGGTGATCACATCTTATCTATTTGAAACTGTAATATGTGAAAGAGTCGACCAAACGTGGTCACACTAGTGGATTTGCACTTTTAGCCGACAGAATCTATACTGTTCCGTCGGCTAGGAGAAAAAGTTCATCTTCTAAGAACCTCTTAGCAGACGGAATACGTTCTTCGAAAATTTCCGTCGACTAAGCCCTTCTTAGCCGACGGATCTGTGATCCTGGCTATTTCCGTCAGCTAAGAAAGCTCTTAGTCGACGAAAAAGTTTATATTCTGTCGGCTAAGATTAAAAATAATATTTAATTACAAAATTGCACTACATATATTTCTGTGTCCGATTGACTATTGTGATACCAATCTGGAAGCGGAACTGACGTACGAGTCAAACTCATGGCTAATGCCATGCTATATGGCCTTTTTTGGCTATCCGAGTTTGTTTAAGGCTTCAAAATGAAGTTTTTCTAACACTTAACACACAAAACACCCATATCTACATCTATAAGAGGTATTTTGGTCAAACCTTCAACACAACAAACTCTCACCATGATGAGACGCAACTGCCCATCTAAAATTTTTGAGACATTTATCCCTCGATGATATGGTTCTCCATATGGATAAATAATGGTAAATAGTAGGCATGTTGTGATTCTGGTCATCAAAATTCACAAACAAAAATACGATCGTCAGATATCATCAATATCTTGAAATATGTCTATGGTAAAAAATTCAACTTGATCTGAAAAATTTAAGGGTTTCATTCGTACGGTCAATCTAGTAAGTCGAACCCCTAAATTGCATTGACCACAACTATCGGTATCGAGACTTTACCGAAATAACGTGATTTTTCAATCTTAGACGTATTTTACCATTCCGGTCATATCTTATTTCACGACTTTTTTTTTGTTGAAGCTTCTACGTATAGTTTGTTTTTGAAACAGTACATTTACTTAAAACTTAGTAAACAAGTTATACAACATTAGTAGACATGTTGTGATTCCGATGATCAAACTTGAGAAACAAAAATCCGACCGTCTGATATAATCATTATATCGAAATATGTCTATTGGAAAAAATTCAACTTGATCCGACAACATTAAGGGCTTGATCTTTACGGTCAATCTCGTAAGTCAAACCCCTTTACGCACGAAAACGGTCATTTGACCGTCTAAATTACGTATTTTGCCTAGACCTCCAACTAAAAATAGTTTCAAATCGATGATACTCAACCAGTGGTATAAAAAATTTATGAAAAATAACCACTAGAGATAGGGCTACCTCTAGGGAGAAAGAATAGAAAATTGCATTGACCGCAACTATCGGCACCGAGAATTTAATGAAATTACGTGATTTTTCTAATGTAGACGTATTTCGCCATTCCGGTCATATCTTATTTCACGACTTTTTTTCGTTTAAAGCTTCTACGTATAGTTTGTTTTATAAAATGAACATTTACTTAACATTTGGTAAACAAGTTATACAGAATTAGTAGACATGTTGTGATTTCGATGTTCAAATTTGAACAAAAATCCAACTATCTGATATGATCATTATGTCAAAATATGTCTATAGGAAAAAATTCAACTTGATCCTTACGGTCAATCCCGTAGGACATGTTGTGATTCCGATCATCAAAATTCTAAAATAATCCGACCATCATATATCATCATTATGTTGAAATATGTGTGTGGAAAAAAATAATTCCGTCGGAATTAAATTTAAAAAAATAATAATTTTAACACCTTAGCCGACGGAATTCAATAATTTTGTCTCATAATGTATCGCTTAGTCGACGAAATTAATTAATTTCATCGGCTAAAGAGTTAAAAAAAATTAGAACAATTTACCCGCTCAAAATTTTAGACCAAAATTTTAGAAAAATTTTCAAACAATAATTCTGTCGGCTAAGAGTTAAAAATTTCAAAATTTTGAATCCCGCGCTAAATTTTTGAAAATTTTCAAAAAAATCAAATTTTTTTTCTTTAAATCTTCTCTTCTCCTCTCTCCTCTCTTTACTTCTCCAAAATCTCTCCTCTCTTCTATTGTGTGTGGTGGTGGTGTGTGGTGGTCAGGGGCGGAGCTACCCTTTAGCATGAAGGGGTCCAGACCCCTCCAAGCTTGTCTAATTCTCACATGATCACTCTTATATCATATAGATTGTACTGTAATTTTCTCTTGATTCGGTCAATAGAACCCCCAACCAATGACTATTGTGTTTTAAGTTTGTCTCAGCTCTCCTAAGGTTAAATTTTTGGCTCCGCCATTGGTGGTGTGGTGTGTGGTTGCTCACTCTTTCACAATGTAATTGAGTCGTTTGGTAAAACCTTAACAACAAGTGTTTAGAAAGAAGTGCTTCCTTAGACATTAAGAAGCTCAATATCTAATAGCTACACAGAGCTTCTATCGTTTTCTTGATTACGATGTCTCCAACAATGCTAATAGATATATCTCCAACAATGCTAATAGATATATCTCCAACAACAATATATTTCAGTTCGATCTTCTTCCTGTTGTTACCTTTATTTTTGTTTGATAGTGCACAGATTGTGAGAAACAGTTTGAAGATGATTACTCATTTGAGTCCCATTTTCTAGACGAAGACCATACTAAAAAAGAGGTGATTGTGAAGAAGATTGAAGAGTGCAAATGTGAGAAGTGTGCGGGAGATACTACAAAAGTCTTTGTATGAAATGAATTTTTGCAACCACAGTGTATATCTAGTCTGTTTTGATAGTCTAACCATAGGATGTAATGTATAGAAGTATGGTTGACTTAACTATATATATGCTCATCGTACTTCAAGGTAAACATTATTCTAAACTCAAACATACTTTCAAGCACTTACTGTGGATTTAGTTTTGCCCACCACCATACTTTTGTGATCATACCACTACCAAATAAGAGGTTATCACATATATCAACACTTAACACAAACTTAACTATAGTTAGAAATGGCTCTGCCAAGCTTTTCTCTCAAACATAGATTGAGATTCGATTAGAAATTTAGCTTGGATTATATTATTTTTGGTAAAATTGGACAAGAAGGTTTCTGAGTTTGTACAACAGATGATTCAGTGCTCCAGATACACTTAGAAGGTTGCTAATTAAGGGCTGATAATCATTTGTTCTTCAAAACAAAAAAACACCCAGATGGTATGACAATTGGGATCAGCCATAAGCTTTGTCCAATTAAGAATCTATGTATCCATGTGTAAGGCTTCTTAACATCTTGAGTACATATGTGCTCTGGTAACTAAGGTTTTCCTAAAAAGCTATTGTAAATTTACTGAGGTAACAAGTTGAGAGAGCAGAGGCAAGGTAGAGGCTTCATGGATGCCCACATAGGTAGACTTATGAGGACAGAGGCCATCGAACAAGTTCACTGAGAGAGAGAGATAATGTCCAGACTCACACTCAGGGCTCTATTGTATTTTTTTGATAATAAAGGCTGTAGTTGCTAAGTTCTAGAGGAGAGAGAGAGAGAGGAATAAACAAAAAAAATCTTTTTATTACTAATTAACTAGAGTTAAGTTTGGGTTAAGTGTTGATATATGTGGCAGCCTCTTATTTGGTGGTGTATGACCACAAAATGTGGTGGTGGGCAAAGCTGAATCTTAAAGGATGGTTAATATGTTTTAGTTTTTCAAGCTTTTGATGGTTTGAAATGAGAGCAATTGATGATTGCGATGTTATCAAAATATGGTGGAGCTATATTTAGTAACCAAAATATCATTATTTTATTTATTTTGCAATCATAACATAACATAAGAAAACATAATTTAGAGGATTACTAATTAAATTCTTGAAGAAATCATTGCTTATATAGTTTTCATAAGGAAGTTCAAGTTCTCATCGCTAAAGTGTATACCCAATTGATTATCATCAATGCAACAGCTTCCTTTGAGAGAGAGGCAAAGAAAAAAACAAATAAAAACAAAACAAAACATCTCATGCTCTCTTAAGTGGTAAACCCTCACCCTTCTTGATCTGTCTGGTTGTGTTGAGATTAGTGATCGTGGTATTCAGATTACTGATAAACACTACATTGAAGGTACTGAAGCTTAGGGCATTCTCGAAGATTACAGATACCGACATAATGCTATTGTGAACCCTCTCATAACTGGAAGTGCTTGTTTTGTGTATTTTTCATGCCATAAGTAACAAATATTGGGTGTTTTATATTCTCTGTTCTGGCGAATCTTAAGAAACTTTATCTTGTTGGACTGAACAATTTAACTAGTACTACAATTATCAGAATTGGTACTAGTTGTCCAAACTTATAGGAGTTTGACCTCTCAAATTGTCTTAATACCAATGGAGATGACATCATTGTAAAAACGTGAATAGCCTCTACTTGTAAACGATAAGAAGAGAATCTTTGACAAATAAAATCTATGTAAAATACTTCGAATCAGAGTAACTTGATACAAGAGAATTTTATTCCATAAATTTTGTTCTTACAACAAATAGAAAGCAAACTTATAAAATAAGCCAATAATAAACATAAATCAAAAACATCAAGCAACAGATTCACTCCTCCTCCTATACTTCAAATTCTTTCTAGACATCAAGTCTTACCCCTCATGTGTAACATCTGCGCAAATTCATAAAGGGATGAGCCAAAAGCTCAGTAGAGCAAATCTCATGGTAATTCAATAAGCTAAACATGTATGCACATATTTTATATTTCAGTTGCTGGTACTCTTATACTATCCTTAGTCGCTAGTTTCTTCTTGCCATAAGGACCATTTTATCAATATCAAATTGAAAATGTTTCTCTCCCTACATGTATATAAAGGCTGACATTGTTGGTCTCTTACAAGTAATAGGCTCAACCCGACTCTTTATCCATTCATTAAGATCATAAGATAATGATATGATGATGAGCTGGAGGTAATAACCATCTTTAGCAGAAACATAAACAATTCAAGAGTAAGATAACAAGTAAATAAAACCAAACTTGAGATTCCTCATAACTTCCTCTACCTTAAACCTGCTTTAGTATGGCTAGAACTTCATTAGTAGCATTCTAATACGTGTTTTAGACTTTTCTCAGCCTCTCTCTCTTATTCTTGTTTTATCCAGATTTGCTCTTCTAACTGATGTCTTTCTATTACTTTATGTGTTCATCTCTATTTATACTATAAGAAGTAATCATAGGCTTACAATGATAGAGTAGCACACACTAGATTCTAATCTTAAATTGCTGCCAGCTATGTCTTTAAAAATCAGCTAGAAATTATCTAAATCTACCTGTAGCTGCTTTCTACTTGCTCTCCAAGGTTTAAGATGTTCATTGAGCAACTACATGCATTACACAAGCAAAGTGTGGCTGCACACTTTTGTATATGATTGGAAGTGTAAAACATGTGTAACCTTGTGTAAAACACAAGCTAGCTTAATTAGTATTTCACATAAGGCAACATCCAATTGTGTAATTATCTATTTTTCAGATTGGTGTGTACTGTTGCAGGATTAATCCAATGTTTGCAGCCAAAAACAACACATGAAAGATGAAAAAACTTGCTAGAAACTTTTGCAAGATTGTGGCAACAATACTCCAGGATATCATGAAGTATAACTGGACAAGTTTAAAATAAGGGACATGATGTAATGAGAAAGCATGTACTACTTTTGTAAGACCCCTTCTGAAAAAAATACCTTTTTACCGGAATCAGGCGAATTACAGAGGGTTGTAACTGCGCTGTTAGTTTTCTCCGAATTAATATCTGAGTTTAATATCGAGATATTCTTGATTTTGGGAGAAAATAGAATAAGTATCCTGATGGGGTAGATTATATTAATACAAGTCCTCCGATATGTCCGGAATATTTTCCGGAGCTACGAGCTGTTTATTATGAATTTATTCAATTTACGAAAGTAATAAATGTTATTTACTTTACCGTAAAAAGATGGCTTTACAATGAGTTGCGAATTTGGGAAAACTTCCTTTGGGAAAGTTGTAGAGGACGTTAATACGAACTCGTGAGTATGTCTTATGAATTAATCGGAGTTCGTATGCGAAAGATATTCGGGATATTGTATAGTTACTGCTCGGTAAAAGTAAATGGTAAAATATCTATTTACCACTTAAGTTAACTTTTAATATTTAAATATGGACCTTTGGATCGATCTCAGATTGAATCTAGACCATCCATTTTCCTATAAATATAAGTGAGAGGTTCGACTCGGTCAAACCTCCCACTTCGGGTCAACCCAGCTCTCCCGAGCTCTCTCTCTGCCTCAGGCGTCCTCGACGGCGCTTGGCCGCCTCCGGCCACCACTCTTCGGTGGACCACCTCCATTCTCTTCCTCTCCTCTTCCTAACCCAACCACCGTGCAACCATCACAACAGGAGATCGGACGACTAAGGGCTCCGCCTGCTTTGGCTGGATTCCGGCAATCCAGGCGGCTTTAGGGCGAGTGACTGGTATGGTTCCTCTTCTTTCGTCTTCTTCTTCCTTTTCCTGCCTAAAATCTTTCAAATCGAGGCCCTAATCTGAAAACCCTTTTTCACTGTTTTTTGTTTCTGGGTTTCGGGTTCTCGTCTCTGACGAGTTCTTGAACTTCTAATGGACTTCTGGAGCTGAGGCGAGGTTGTGGGAGGCAGAGGAGGAGGTCCTACTTGATAGGTTTAAGGCAAGAAGGAGCGGTTGGGTCTCAGGCTTGAGCAGAACAGAGGTAAACTCGATGTTCCTAGGCCACTGTATAATTGTTATTGTGTAGTTGTTGTTGTTGATCGGTTAGTGTGGAGAGGTGGCCGAAAAAAGGGGGTCGAAAACCGGTTGTAGGCCGGCTGGGGTGGTTCTAGGTAGAAGGGGTAAATCCCTAGATTTTTATCGCGGTAGATCTGAATTTTTACTGATTTACCACGAGTGTGAAATGTCAGAATTGCCCCTAGTAGTTCAGATTATGTACAAGGCTGCCACTAGGACTGAAATCTCAGAAATACCCTTGGCATATTTGTATATTTACGAGACTGTCATTGAGGTTAAAAAGATAATACTACCCTCAACAGTTTTAGATAATTACAAGGCTACCCTTGAGGGTGAAATTTCAGAAATCCCCCCTGGCAGCTTAACATATTTACCAAGATGTCATTGAGGTCGAATTGACTATACTGCACTTGACCGTTTAAGATAATTACAAGAGTACCCTCTAGATGATATTACCGTTATACCCCTGGAGGATTTATTATTTACGTAGATGTCATTATGTTACATTTTTATATGTGTGAATGTTGTTTGTTAGTGTGGTTGAATGTTACGGTTAATAGATAGCAAGTTTTTGTGTACCTCAGTGGAGAGGATAAACTCCGGAATGGCCTTAGTCGTACGTCATCCATAATAGGTTATCGACCGATGTATAGAAAAGTGGGATTTGCCCAGTTAGAATGTCAATTAAAGATAAGACCTGACCGGGATTCAGGTGCAGTCACAAATAATATTTAGACCCTAGGTCCTCTAAAGTAATCAGTATGAAATCCAAATGCGGAAATCGGAAGACTCTCGGGCTGTGAGTATCATTTGGATTGTTTTAAATGGTTTGAGAAAAATGGTTATCTCTTCTCAAGGGAGATTTTGAGTAAATCTCTCTTGGGATGAGTCCCGCACGTCCTATTTCGGGTTTAGAGAGGTAAAATTAGGTCGGGGCGTGACAACTTTTATATTCTTCTTTTTAACAAACATGATCTATATCATATATCAGGTCTCTATTTTAGGGAAAGCAATGATTCTGTATATCATCTCTAGTACCTAAACTTATGTGGCACGGTTAATGTGATACTCATTTTTTAAAAATTATCAATGTGGTACCTAAACTTTAATTTCGCTATCAAGAAAATGTCTGAGACCAATTTTCGTTACAGAGTCGCCTGTTTGGTGACGTGGTCTTGATGAGGACCACCTAAAAGGGGCAAAAGTCATATTCTCCTTGTTCTTCTTTTTCTTCTTCTTCCGGTTCGGTTTCCGGCAACGTGGTAACAGATCTACTTCAACTCCTCCCTGCGGCCTCTTCCGTCAAATTGAAAGATTCTTTCTCCACCCAACTCCACAAAATGCACGAATTGATTATTGAAAGCTTACCCATCTCGATCTCTGACTCTCAATCACAAGGGGTAGCTTTGTTCCCATTTTGCCAATCTCTGCGACACTGTCAAAGTACACAGATTTAATATGGGTAAATTGGAAAAAGTTGAAAGAAGGGTTTTCAACCATTAAGGTATTCCCAAATCTATGTTCCCTATCTGGGTTATAGCGTGTATTGAGACATGACATTTCACTTATCTTATGCCGATTTGAGGTGGATTGGAGTGAAATTTGCTTAAGTATGTTCCTCAGTCACGTTCGAGTTGTCCGAGTATAATGCTCCCTTGCCTAGACTAATAAAGCTTCCCCGTGAGTGAAAATCCGCTATTGAGGAATCCTTTGCAAGGAGTATAGCGTTTTATTAATACATGACTGTAAAAACGTGTATGTGTTTATCGACAAAGTTTTAAACAAGTCGTGAAATAAGATATGTCTGGAAAGGTGAAATACGTCTACGTTTGAAAATCTTTATGTTTTTCAAATTACTTTTATTCGTCCAAAAACTTGGAACAAGGGATGATTGAAAATAATGAACTCAGAGGAATATAAATTTGAATAATTTGAATAAGACTAAATCAAAACAAACTAATAACAAGGACAACTAGATAGAATTTGGTTCATGAAACTCAAAAACAAAAATAGAGGGAATATCATAGAAACTAAATTACCAATTATAAATATGCACACCCAACTCCTCGTCATTATCTCGTCCTAGTGCACAATATCTGCATCCAAAAACTGTTATAAGGATGCTTTCGTCCTCGCTGCACAAGGAAACAACCCAAGACTAGGTTTGAAAACCAATAAATAATATGGGCTGCCCAGTATGAAAATATGTTTAAAATAGACTTTATAATGAACGATAAAGCTTTGAAAAACACTTTCGTAATCAAATATATGCTGCGTCATAAATTGTACCTGATGGCCAATCATTTTAAGACCCACTACCAACTTACCTCACTATATATGTGTGCAACATGTAAGTGTAGTGAGAGTGTCCACCGTATCTCCTATAAGCAGTGACACACCTCAAAGCGCCCATGTTGGACAATGTTCAGTACATATAGTCCCTTTGGAGGTTTAGGGTATCGAAGCCCAAGGAAGTCACTATGCCCCTCTCACTCTCAAGCCATCAAAATCATATAAAGCTGGTCATCATTGTTTTATGATGATCACATCATGCAATTTCTCATATGCATAAACGTATTATCTCCTACCTGGAATCTGAGGCTTTTCCTGACGAACTCGTCGTGTCGTATATTTTAATATCCAATTCTTAAACCAAGTAATTGACCTTGTAAAAATCTCTAAAGATCTTCTCAAGATCATTTTAAAACCATCCAAGTCCATAAACTATTTACTGAAAGGCCTTAAACCATCAAATTTTGCGGGTGTTACAAAATACGTAATTTAGACGGTCAAATGACAGTTTTCGTGCGTTTAGGGTTTTGACTTAAGGGATTGACCGTCCGGGTCGAGCCCTTAATGTTATCGGATCAGGTTTATTTATTTCACATACATGTATTTTATAATGATGGTCATATCAGACGGTCAAATTTTCATTTCTCAAGTTTGATCATCGGAATCAAGATGACGCCACTAGTGTTGTATAACTTAGTTACTAAGTTTTAAATAAATGTTTCATTTCAAAAACAAACTCTACGTAGAACCTTCAAACTCAACAAATTCTGGAAAAAAAATATATCACTGGTTGGGTCTGATCGATTTGAAACTATTTTGTGTTGAATGTCATGTTAAAATACGTAATTTAGACAGTCAAATGACTGTTTCTGTGCGTTTAGGGGTTTGACTTACCGGATTAACCATCCGGATCAAGCCCTTAACGTTATCAGATCAAGATGAATTTTTTCCATACATGTATTTCATTATGATGGTCATTTCTGACTATCGGATTTTCGTTTCTCAAGTTTGATCAACTGAATCACGATATGACCACTAATGTTGTATAACTTAGTTACCAAGTTTAAAATAAATGTTCAATTTTAAAAACATACTCTACGTAGAACCTTCAAAACTCAAAAAAGTTATGCAATAAGATATATTGTGTTGACTGTCCGGCCAAAATACGTAATTTAGACGATCAAATGACCGTTTTCATGTGTTTAGGAGCTTGCCTTACTGGATTGACCGTCCGAAGATATGGCTAAAGTTTAGTCCACGACATATGACATTTCATCAGCTAAAATACCCTCAAAATTTTCAAAATCTCCGATAAATAGGTCTACTGGAAAAAAAATTTGTCCCGTTCCTAATTCATTACGTCCCCTATCAAAGCAAACAACCTTAATGCAACCTTATTTTTTACACCTTTTTAGTAGCCACTTGCGGATCCAATGTCATAAAATTTTGGGAATCTAAACCCCACCGTCTGAGATCATCATGGTGGTTAAATATCTCTAATAAAAAAATTCACCCCATTTTGAATTCTTTACGCCCTCGATTGAAGTGGTCTACCTTAATTCAATTTCATTTTTTACACAAAATGCGATTGACTGCCAACGTGCGAAACCATATTTATTTCTGTTTTCGCAGTGTCATTATAGAATTGAGTAAAAAAATTAAAAAGAAAACATGAACAAAAACAGTGTCATTATAGAACAAAATAAATTGAACCGCGAGGTAAACTCACTAACCTCATAATGGAGGTCCTTCAATTCTATAAACAGACAAATATGACAATACAAAGCCACAAATTACACTAAACTTGAACCAAAACCTACAACCCTTAATGAGCAAGCCTTTCCATACATGGGTTTATAGTATGAAGGTACTGGAAATGGATTGATACTGATCATGGTATCCAAGAAGGCTCTGCTGGTTGAGCATTAGCTAAATATCAGAATACAAAAATACACCGAAGTTCATGTAGTTTAGTTACTTTTTCATGTGACTAGTTTTGAATCCAATATCAAAGAAACATGAGTAACTAGACGATTATCATGGGCACTCATATGGTTTTTCTATGATAAAAGGATAAGACCATTATTTCCAATTCGAATGCACTCCCTCTTAACAGAAAAGAAATAGACGAAATCTTTGTTTGCAAAAATAGGAGATGTTTCAGAGAATATATAACTGTATCAAATTGTGCAAGAAGCTCAGAAATGAGTCGAAATTAGATGGAGGAGAATTAGGTCCTCGTGGTTCACACCGACTAAGTAATCGACACCGTGATTGGGCCAAGACGAGTGGGAATCGGTTTACTTCTGCCAAACCCAAATCTCGACCACATGGTTCAAACGCTCGAAGATAAGTCATTTCATGCGAGATCGATTCGACCGATCGACGATATCAAGGCGTGTGGGAGACGCGGTGCACAGTCGAGACGGTAACAACTAAAGTTACACTGTTTCACCGTACAATACGTTAACGTTTCCCAACTGAATACAAACAGATACAGAAGGGGACAGTAGAGAGACCACCCAGGTAATTTACCCCTTAGGTAGACTCCAGAATTCGCCATGTTAGGATAAGATAAAAGTGTTTAGGCTAGCCGGCTAGGTAAGAATTTGTGATGCTAATAAACAAAAAGACTAAGTACATAAATAGGCTCAAAGTGACAATCTAATACATTATTGGGCACACGATTGTTTTGTCATGGTGGTTATTAATACTAATGCCGCCATTATATCAATCATGTTGTGAGCAAGTAACCTCAAGTGGTCTCAAGCAAGTTCTAGATACAGTATCATGAAATTATACACATGAAAAAATAACTTGATGAACAATGCATACACTATTAATATAGGCATGGTCTCACATATAAGGTATGCAAGTTAATCAAACCAACGACATGATTCTCTAACCATGATGAATTAACCTACCAACGGCTATAAACATGCATATAATAGAGCATAGATGACACATTCACTTGATCACAAAATAAATTTGAAAGCCTAGGTCATGTTTCGTCTACTCACAATCATACCAAGCTAAGTTCATGTCTCTTCTTTGGGGGTTGGAAAAAGGCATTAACCACTAAATACTAGTACTAACCACAAAAGAAAAACTACACTATTTTAGGCACCCAAGTCTCGTCCCCACATTTCAAAACTAACATTGTCCTCAATGTCATCAATTGAGCTCAAAAGCTAAATCTATGTTAGATTTAGGTAAACAACAAAAGGATAAGCTCAAAATGGAGATTACATGGAAGGAAACTCTGCGATTCAGCCTAAAATGGATGATCTCGGATCCATAAAAATATGAACTTTTTGAACAACCTGCTGTCTAGGTTGAAGAGCCTTTATATCTATTACAATGCATTTTGGAGCTGCCGAAGCTGTGAAGCAAACCTTTAGATTCAAAGCCTGCTGCTTCCAAGACTAAGGAACACCCAAAAGGGAAACACCAATTTACAGAGTTTTTTGGAATCGAGCCTTTACAGTTTTGGGCTTAATGTGTTCGGTTTACTCAATCCACTCACTAAAACAGCATTGTTGGCCTCAACCAGACCATAAATCAGGAAAATAGCCAAGTCATGATAATAACAATGACTTGGCCCCTCAGTAAGGATCTTCTGTAACAAGAAAAAGACATGCATAGATAATTTTATAAAAATAACTAACCCCTTATTCCACGTACATAAATTTTAATTCTACAAAATAAGGAACTTAGGCTAAAAAGACCGTAATTTAAATATCTATGGAAACAAAAAAAGCTGGCCATGAAAGAGAAGTCACAATCTTAAGCTTATTTTTTTAAGCAAAGTAACATCTATCCTACCACCAGTAATCACTTAGCATTGCTGTTGCTCATCATCTCCACTTATTCTTCCTGTTTTGACCAATGGACAGGAGACAGGAGACTCGAATGTTGCAGGGAGGTAACATGAGGCTCAAACACTGCCGCTTGAGTCTCCGAGTGTTGGGTTCAGTAATGGCTCAGTTGAAAGAGAACCGTTCCCACTTCCTTCAGACACAACTGGGATCTTAACTGCCGCCCTTTCCAACTCCTTCTCGAGGTCTTCCTCCCGTCGCAATGCGGTGAACTGGGTGTCTAGAGACCTGGCTGCTCCGAGCCATGCGAGAACAATCACCAAAAGTACTCCTCCGAGGTAAGGAGTTGAGTTTGCAAGTGATCCGAATGTCAAAATCATAAATTGCTGAATAAGAGCACCGCCAGACTTCCCCAACGGGTTGCAGACAACATCAATGGCTGCCTTTCCTTTAACCTGGAGCAAGAATTCATATCCAATATCAACATAAGAGGTCTCAAGATGAAAATTCAAAACCCTTTTTCGAAGATGACAAACTACTGGCCAAGCCAAGCCTTCATCTAATGATGATGCCTTAACAGATAATAATAATTAACAAATAAAAAGAAGAATGCGTAAATGAAAGTTCTACTACCCAATATCAAAAACCTTGAATTCCAAGTAAAGAGTCAAACCTTGGTGTCTTCATCCAAGGGAATGTATGCCATTTCTTTACACGGGTCAAACAAACTGTACTTGGCACTCTTGCTGAAAATGTTTTGCAAAGCACCCACATATACAGCTGCCAGAAGAGGAGTCATCCCCAGGCTTGCAATGGCTGGTGAAAGTGGGCCACCAAACAAAATCAGAGAGAAGAAACCGACTCCGGTCAGAAGTAGTACAGTAGGTGTGATCTTCGCAGCAACTCCCCATCCATATTTTTCGAATATAAATTGGCTGAGCAACATCATTATGAAAGTTGCTATTCCAGTGGCAGTTGAGAAGTCACCCATAAAAGAAGAGTACTCATTGGGGCTTGGAAACTGCAAAACACACAAGGTAACAACAGCAGTGAATTATCAAATGAGCAAGTTGATCATTTTTTCTGTTGTCAAGGGCAGGCAAATATCAAGTAATCTTCACTGATGTTCACCTGCGCTTTGAGCTTGGACTTCCATGTAACCTCAACAAGGTTGATGCTAATACCATATGCAACCACCAAAGTGGCAAGATCTCTGATGTATGGTGAAGAGACCAAAAACTTCAAACTCTCCACTGTCCCCATTTTGGGCTTCTCCTGTAAAATACTTACAAGATTAGAAAAATATGCATCTACTGCTTTGTTACCTGAATACAATAAAAGGCTTTATTCATGATCATTTCTTTTTTGGAATTTCATGAGGATAGATTTGATAAACTATTATTGAGGGCAATTGCAGTGATATGACACTTCCATTAATGCCATGACCATAAGAGTTATTATCCTAATATCCTTGCATAAGAAAACAATAATGACTTTGAAAGCATTTTGGATTCATTAAGAGCCATGTAAACCAACATTCGAACTTAAAAGACAGAAAATTAGCCCATTATAAAAACATAGGCAAGGATTGCAAGAAGCTTTAATGATATCATAATATGTAAATGATTTTCAATACTGATACACTACGTTTTCAATTTCCAAATAATATGTAAACAGGTGATACTATGATAAACAGTGATCAGGCGCTAAAGAGAAAGACTAGTCAGATATTGGGACATAAATGTACAGAATCAGAAAGCTTATTTATCACCGCAACATAAATGTGTAAACAAGTAGTCTCATAGCAGTAGATTACCTTCTTCTTCTTGCTGCGGGTTGGAAGAGGAGCGTAAGCGTTTGTCCACCAGTATAGACCACAGATAGCGAAGCCCATCATCACCACAATACTCATCATCCCCCTTAAGGAAAGGGCCCAACCATCAACTCCAGGACCCAAATTTTTCCTCAAATTAGAGAAATACTTTACTGTTCTGCCTGAGAAAATGAGGGCAACATTGGCCCCAAGTCCAAAGAGAGGGTAGAACCTTTTTGCTTCGTCAACTGTAGTTATCTGCGTAAAACACACAGAACATTAAATACACAAAATGTTGGCAAGCAGGCCACAAAAACTTGAGTTGGAATCTTTTGAAATCCTTTTGTCTATTCTGTAAAATGCTCTTGTCAAAAAAAAATCCAAATGCTTGGCAAAAATGTCAGAGATTGTTACATAATGAACTGTCATATATGTCACGGGAAAAATTAATATTCATATGAGTCACAAGTTATAGTAGATGTTTCAAATCCACCAATTTGATACATCAAAGATCAAACTACCAAAACTTGGAAAGTTGGATGAAAAGCTGGTTTTAAAACAGAACACCATTCATTATTGCCTGATTATTTTCAAAGGGTTAACACCAGAGCACCACTCGCAATATATAAAAAAACAACTAAAGTCATGACTACATTTTGATCCTAAGAACAGTCCACTTCCATTCTTGAGCAGCCCACACAAATGAATTATTTCTACAAAATTTTCATTTCTAAGTAATATGCGTGTATGTGAATAAGCAATCAAATAGATAGCTAAATGGCATCAGAAAATCATGTATCACATATCCTTGATGCGATAAGATTAGTAGAAATGAATCATATGACAAAGCTATACCTGATTGGCAAAACCCCAGAAAAGCACAGAAACCACCACACTCCCCCACAATTCAGCCATGACATAGAACAAACAAAAGCTCCAAATCCTCAGGATTGCAAGTGGACCAAGGAACCTAGGGCCAAGAGTGTTGAGAAGACTATCAGCAAGCGCTTCAGGGTGGATGTAGCTGCTCATGGGATACAAGATGAACCCGAAAGCCCCGAAAAAGGCGATGAATGGAAGAATAACAGTGTAGAAGAGAGCCTTCTTTGACAAAACATTAGACAACCTTGTGTACAAGAGCATGAAGCCAACAGCCATGGGCAAATTCACCCACGTCTTCAAGAATGGTATAATCTCTGCACTGCTCCCTTTAGCTGTCACAACCAACACATCTTTTGTATCCCTCAGGATTGTGTAATTGAAAAGAATACAAAAGAACATCAACCCAAGTGGTACAATCTTCTTGAGGGTTGAAGTCCCAATCCCCAAGAACTTGCGCTCCTCAACTTCACCAAACCCATCAGCCGCAGCAGCAGCAGCCTCTGCTCTGCAGACGAACAAGTTCTTCTCTTTTGGGCCAAAGCCATGGGTTTTGGGGGCAAAGGTTTGAAATTTCTGGAACCCATTTGAGGAGGAAGAGGATAGAGATAACCCAGTTGGGGTTATGGGTTTTGTGGAGAAAGCTCTTTGCCTTAATCCCAGTGAAGGCTGTGAAAACTTGGCCTTGGGATTTGTGGGCAGAGAGAGAAGCCCTCTGGTTTGTAGAACAGCCTCCATGTCTCTCTTTAGGTCCCTTCAACAAAACCCAGAGGTAGGTTTTAAGAGGAGAACATGAAGAGAGACACAGAAAAGGAAAGTAGGGGAAATACTAAAGAGGGGAGAGATAAGGTGAGTGCAGATTTTTAATATATCCATCTCAGAGGGTAAACAATTGGATTACAAATATCTTTCACTTGTGTAAATACAAAGCCAAAACCATATCAAAGATGTAAGCCTTCAATTGAAGAAGAGTTAAAACTTGAATCTGTTTTTGTAAAAAACCATACTATGCCACCAGAAGATTGGTAAAAAACCATACTATGCCACCAGAAGATTGGTAAGAAATGATTAAGAGGATGTTGAAATAAGAATTTAGAGAATTTTAGAAATTTAGTGTGGGTGAGTCTAGTTGATTAAGAAAGTTAACTAAAATCTTTGAAGTCAAAACTCAACTACATATTAGGAGGTGTGATTCCCCATATTCTTGGCATGCTTAATTTTGGAGAATATTTTGGTTGATTTTCTCCAATAAATTTCCTAAACTTTTTATAAAATGTGTAATGTGAGGTGAGAGAAAATTAAATTTTTCATATTTATAGCAAGAGAGTTTTTATTCATACCACTTAAAATACTATTTACGCCTCTATAGAAATTTATACATCATAATTTTCAACTTTGTCCTATTTAATCTTTCTTTTTAAGTTGGCCACTCCTTTATACAAAACCTCCAAATTTAATTGGAAGTTCAACTGGATGCTCCAAACTTCAATCTTTTGCTCTACCTAATTTGGTTTTGTCTCTATTTATCTGATTTTCATATATTAAATAAGTAAAGTTTTTGGTGAAATGAAGATGTGGGGATTTGAGGGTCGGTATTATTGGGGGAGACAAGAGAGGATGAGAGATGGAATCGAAGGGATAGTGGCGGTGTTCGCATGGATGTCCAGCAAGGAGAAGCTTTTGAAGAACTATGTGCAGGTCTACTCTTTTCTAATTTGGTGTCGTAATTCTTGCTCAGCCATTAGAGGGTAGTATAGCTTGAGTTGTTTGTCTTTTTTATGATTGTGCATCATCTCATCATCTCCCTCCTATATTGCCCCCGCCAACAACATCGATCAACATCGTGCCCACACTATTTGAAGTCCAGAAATATTGATCCGAACTAGTCACACCCTTCTCATTTGGTCGTCCCGATTTTTTTATAAAGGGCAAAATAGGATTTGAAAAATTACAAACAACTAGGGAGGTCTAAGTAGTGTTTTAGAAGACACCGAATAGAAATTCTCTCCTAGCAAACTCTATAATTTTATAAAATAAATTTGGGCTAATGATCATGAAATCTTAAAAATAAAAGAATTTGAAAAATGATTATGAAATCTCTAAAATAATTTGTTGAAGTTGCTTTTGCTTCAGCCATTGACTTTTGCTTCAATATAGTAGAGAAATTATATATAAGATGTTGGAAATGATAAGCATTCCCGACTTAACACTAACCTAAATCAGCCAGAATTTACTAAATGAAGGGCCTATACAGTCTTATACTTCAAGACATTTTTTGGTCATCAATACTAAGAACATGTACTATATCTATATGTTTGTGTACGTACGTAAAATATGTGAGTTTTCTATATGATAATATACTAGGAGATTTTTAAAGATCCATCCATTTTAAGATACCAATGAGTGGGATACATAAAGACAATGGAGCTGTGCGGTAGTTGCACGTTTAGTTCGTTTATTGAAAGCAATTTGTATAATTGTAAGCACCGGCCCTTGGCTATTGAGAAGAGCACATGTCGTTTCCAACTTTGCACCAACATAGCTAAGAAGGCACTCTCTTCCTTCCAAAGATTGAAAGAATCAAAGTACCAAGAACTTTGGAAGCTTGTTAATATGATAGTAAGGAATCGGTACACCTCTTTGTTGGCTTATGATCATCTTCTTGTTTAATTTGCAGTGAACTGATACGGCTTCGTTAACCTTGCTTGTTCGCAACGACTAACGTTGAAGTGTGATGTTGGCAAGAGGTGATCAATGAACAGAAGTTACACAAGCCATTCTCCGATCCAGACTCGTAGCAATGTCGAGTGGTAAAGTCATAAACAAACTGTAGCTATGTCAATGGTCAAGTGTGACACGCACTCCGCAGTCCTCAAATGTGAAAGTCATACATGTTAACCAAATCGGACGGGTGGTGTCTTTAGGGAGAAAAGAAAAACACGTATTCTATTCCCGTCTCGTAATTATGAAAATGAGCTAGAAATTTCATTTAACACACGAATTTGTTAAATCAACAAGAACTAGATACAATATTCGACAATTAATCACGGTTGCATTCAAGTCTTGATTACAACTGTCGAGAACATGGTATTACAGAGTCTAAAGTTCAAGCACATAGAAGTTCTTTTTTTTTCCGATGGTGAACATAGTAAGATCGTAGCAATTAGCAAACAGACCAAAACAGTTCGAGAAGAAAACCAGACCATAGTATAGAAGATTATCTCTCGATAATAATAATGAT
Organism: Comarum palustre; assembly: GCA_951800085.1. Taxonomy (NCBI): domain Eukaryota; kingdom Viridiplantae; phylum Streptophyta; class Magnoliopsida; order Rosales; family Rosaceae; genus Comarum; species Comarum palustre. The sequence goes on from OX637572.1 coordinate 16,488,759, forward strand.
CACTCACGAGTGATGAGCTGCCCCCAACTTTGCTCTTCAACGGTCCAAAACCACTCCCATCACAAACGGACTGTTAAGGTGGCCGCTACCCCAAAACAAGTTGCTCCAATGGCTTCGGTGGCGATTGGTTGAAGATGGACGGCGGGGTTTGACCCACGTTCTCGAAAAGGTCACATCATGCCCTTACCTGCCTCGAAAACTGGACTCACGCCGTTCAAAACTCTACTCACAAACCAACCGTATTTTGTTCATCCACGTCACTCCCTATCTTTTCTTTTTGTCACCATTATATGATTTGGGCTTTTCTATTGTGTTTTGGTTCTTCTTTGGCTGTTTTGATGCTTGAGCTGTAAGGCAACTGCATCAATGTTATGATCAATGTTTCCCAACTATTTGCCAGTAAAGGGGTACGTGCCCGTTTGCTCTTATGAACTTGAACCCTAAGGTAGTCCAAATTTGGGGAACAAATAGTTCATTTGCAGAAGGGTTTGTCTAAGAATTGGCAAATGTCTACTTTGATCTCATTTAGTTTTATTCCTCCGAAAACGTGCAAGAGTTTTGCTAGTTGAGAATATATAGATTCCACATAGAAAAATGGGGTATTTGTCCTTAAATATGTACTGGCATGGCATTCCAATAGACTCTAAGGATGAAGTGAACCAACATTTGTAAGATAACTGAGAAGCAGCGATCAGCTAGTGACTCATTGGAATGGTGTCGATTTACCATAATGCATGATTAAGCAGACTTGGCAAATAGGTATATATACATGAAGCTCAACATGCTGACGACATGGAGTACTCTTTCTGGAGAGCTCTGATGTGGCTCAAGGCAAAGAGCCTGGGTAGGTGGTGAGCAGCGGAAGCGAGACGAAGGTTCTGGATAGTTCTGATGCGCATCTTCCGCTGGTGGGTGTATTAACTAACAAGTAAGCTAGCTGCTGACTAGTTGTGGTTTAAGGTTTGCGCATTAGGGTTGGTGATCGACCATTTGCTTTTCTTGTGTTTATTGTATTTGCATGGAGGTACTTCAAGCACTTATTGTATCTTTTGATAGCTTGCAATTTAGAAGCAGGAGTTGCCCTATGATTATATGTAGTTTCTGTGTTTAGTTTATGCAGCTAGTAATATATTGAAGTGATACCATATTGGAGAGAAAGATCGCTGTGGAAAAACTTGAGGACATATAGTTGCAAGTTATGGATTTTCACCATGATTATGAATCGATAATTTGGATAGATTTGTTATTTGGCTTTCGATCGGCTGTATGTTGATAGTGGTTTTCGGTGTTTATTGTGCAAAGCTGAATGCCGTCAGTAATGTACATCATTCTCTTTCTTTCCACGCTATTGAAATGACTACTTGGTGTTGAGAATATATAGATAACACAGTAGATAAATGGGGCATTTGTCCACAAGGGTTATCGTCGTCATCAGAGAAAAAAACTCATAGGATGAAATGACCCAAACCGGCCCCGCTATAAACTTTTACGGGTTTAAGGATAACTGATTGAAATGGTGTTGGTTTACCATAATGCGTGCATGATTAAGCTTAACAAGTCAACATGCATGTTGATGTGGACATGGATCGAGTTCTTTCTAGATGCCAGGGAAGAAGAGATTTGGATGTGGTGGATTGATGCTACTTAATATATGATTCCAGAATCCAGATCGTCATGGCAAGGAATTCGAAGGTAAGCTATTATCAATTCCTCTAGCTATTATCAAATTCTCCATGGTTAACTTTATAACTCAAGAATGAAATTTCGGCTAAACCTAGAAATATATGGATCCCCAGAGGCTAAATCAAATTCTCCAACGTATCAAAGCTAAGTGCCGCCCGAGGCTCAGCACGTCATGAATCCCCAAATTCAAGTTTTCTCCAACGATCACACCTCAAATGACTTCAACATGCTCTTCATGTCCCTCCCGGATCAGAACAGGCAGCCTGGCTCTTTTAATGGTCGCCTGTTTCGGAGAGCGTCCATTCACTTTGTTTACTCTTCTTAAGCCCATCAATGCCCAAGGAGGTCGTTGACAAGAACAGCCTTGCCAGGAATAAAGGGCGGACAAGATCTAAATTCTACAGATGATAAGTAGTGAGAGACTGAGAGCATATCCTTAGACACATGACAGTATGTGATTCAAAGCTCATCAGGTACCTTAATTTGTATGATATACAAATTTGTATACTAAAATTTTCCACTTAGAAGAGGATCGAGTCCTAGCTTTGACATAGTGCATAAAACAAAATTTATCCAATATGTCAAAACTCTGATGTGGCAATCAATTGATCGAAGATGCTCTTAGAATTGGTTCTTAAGTAAAATTTACTCCACTGGTTAGGGTTTAGTCATCAAAACCACTAGTAAGTTTCCTTATATCATGTATGAAATTCCTTCATGAATTGCGCATGGTTCATTTCATGGTCGTGTGTCTCAGAGCTTTCAAGTTTCAACCATTCACTTTTTTTTGGAAAAAAACAGGTCAAACTTTATTTAGAAACAGGACTTACATTATGGGAAAATCAGCATGCAACAGCAGCCTGTATAAAAGACGGAACTGTAAAATAAAAACTCTCTCTAGTAAGAGAAGAAAAGTGAGCCGCCATTGAATGTGCCACTCGATTTGCGCTGCGTTTGGTATCCGCAATTCGTATGGAACCAGATGCTTGTAGAAGAGCACCTATATCATCATATAATCTCCCTAAAATGGAGAAATTGTTTTGTTGATTATTCAGCAGCTGAAAGTTTACCCCTTGCGCATCAGTCTCAATGACTGCAGGAACAAAGTGATGCATTATAGCAAACTGAACAGCCTGTTTGCACGCAAGGGCCTCCACATGCTCTGCTGATATCACACCCTGATAATTAAGACTGTCCTCCAGCCAAAAACCTCCCAACAGAATCTCTAACCACAAATCCAGAACTTCCCATGTTCGTATTCTGAAAATATGAGCCATCTACATTGATCTTTACGTACATTACAAATTGTTGGAGGCTTCCATTTCTCACTCGCCCACCACCCTTCATGTTTACATGTTTCAATGTCACCAACCAAAATTCATTCAAACTAGTCATTGAGCTGATAACTACATCCATACCCGTACCAATTTTTCCATTCCATACTCGGTTGTTCCTCTCTTTCCGTACTCCCCACAATAGATAGCGTTTATGTCGTTTTTAGCACCTCAACGAGTGCTCCCTTGAAATCATACATGTAAAGTGATGTGGTTATTCTTTTGTAGTGGGTTTATCTTCTTCTTTCGGCTAGTTTGACTATTTCCATGGCTTTGGTTGTCTATTTCCAGTGACTGAAGATATGTCATTGTGACAATGTATCGCGTCCTTATAATCCACCTCATGTGACTAGAGGTATGACATCAATGAGATTTTCCTTCGACTTCCTTGAATAAAACTATATTCTTGATGTTAGACTTTCTTCAGCTAATAGTATGCCTTCACACTTCTTTGTTGTATGAAAGTGATCTCCTTCTGGACTTCCTCCACTAGATGGTTAGCTTCCTCGCCTCCCTCTTGGGTGGAATTGATAGCATCATCTTGGACATCCTCCACTAGATGGTGAGATTCCACGCCTACCTCTTGGGTAGAATTGATAGAATCATCTTGGACGTCCTCCACTTGATATTGAGCTTCCTCCTCTTGATGGTAAGCTTCACCCTCTCCTTGGAGAAAATGGTAATCTCCTTATGGACTTCCTCCACTAGACGCTGATCATCCTCGCATACTTCTTGGCATTGGACATCTGCCACTTGATTTAGACCATCTTTTCTTCAAGTTGGTGGAGTTCCATTGAATGACCTGTTGATATGTGAGTTAGGAGGTTATCAGAAGACCAGGCTAAGGTCGGTCAAACACTCTCTGACACCTAAATAAGTAAAGTGTTTGAACAACAGTAAAGATTGGAGAAGAATGAAGAGGACCCAAGTATAACATGATCTTGTGAAAGAATATGGAAAATTGCTAGCGACTATGCATCTTGTCATGGGGTAAAGGCCGCCCTGACGTGCCAACAAAGTTTGATAGATATGTGTGTGTGTGTAGAGAGAGATAGTGTTGTTGTCAAGATCATTTCAGCCTTGGAGAGGCTTGGTATTTATAGGAAGATAGATTAGTGACATGGAAAAAGAGAGAGCATAGGCTCAACATGATTGTTCTCAAAAATCAGGGTGTCAACCTCGCTTCTTGACGTTCGAAGATGGGTTTGGCAGACTTGGCAACACATGTCGACACTATGTGGTCTCTTCTTATCAAGTCAATCTTAAGCCATGCCTTCATCACACGTGGCTCGACCATGTGATCTCTTCCAATCAAGTCAGTCATGGACCATGTCTAGAGCCATACATTGTGTCGGATCTTGACATGTGGGGAAGGTGGGTGAAAGGTAAACCATAAATCTCAGTTGACATGTCTCTACGCAACTCTTGGACGTCTAAGAAAGAGTTTAAGGGTCGAGGATCTTAAGCCTTGGAGGTCGAACTCTTGGCCTTAGAAGTTGAGGCTCTTGACTCGTTTAGACCATGGTATCCAATGTTAGGTCATGATATGCTCTAATCTTACCATGTTGGAATCTTGGTGACAATTCTAGACTTTTGGTGACGGTCCAAGAGCTTTGGTGACAATATGAGACCTTTGGTGATAGTCCTAGACACTTGGTGGTAGTCTAAGGTTGGAGAGTTGAATGCTAAATTAGGTATCTCACAATTATTCATGTGTGAGGATCATTTTTATTTCTCAAATAAAGGTTTGGGTGCGTTTTTTTAACATGATTTTTTTTTTGAACAAGTAAGTTTGGATGTGTTGAAAGGTCAAAGTTCTACGTGGCTCTTTGACATTTCAATACATTCTACGTGGAAGGGTTGAAAAATCAAGTTTCGTTGTCGAACCAAATTATGACATCAAAAATCAACTCACCAAAATACACTATTGACAGAGCACATGTTATTAACCATTCCAATAGGCTCATTTGATTCAAGTAGGATTAAAGCAAACCTGAGACAGCAGTCCATGTGATTGCAACCAATGTTTTAAAAAACGCGTCTTGAGGCTCGAGTAAGGCGTGAAAGGCTTAAGGCTCTCCTAGAATCATGTCTGTTTTGCAGCTAAGGCAATGAAGTGTTTGAGGCAAACCTAAAGGCGCTCAAGGCCCAAAAAACACAGAAAAAACGTTGAAGGCACTTGCACATAACTTTTTTTTACAATCAAACAACTTCCAATTTGAAAATTTCGCGTTTAAATCCTAAAGGTCAAGCAAAATAGAAGCTGAGTAAGTACCTTTCAGCCTCATTACAATATGAATCTTCTTGAATTTGAAACAAATATCTACAACATATCTGCATCTTGTTTCATGACTCTCATCCCTTCAGGCTTCATGCTGAGGAACTTAAGAAAGACTTCCATCTAGCAGAATACGTAGTCTAACCGTGAAAGCAAGAGAGAGATTATAGTTATAGCTAGGTTGATGAGAACGCAGAAGTTCTTTACAAGTTCTTTTTCTATGAAATACTATATTATATACATACATAATCTGTGTTCAATACATCATAAGTACTTGTATATAACCAGTGAGGACCTAGAATTCTATTGAAGTGGGGGCATATTGCATATTATATGTATGTTAAAGTACTGTGGGGACATAATTGTTGATGTTTAGGCAAATATTTAGTATGCAAGCTAGTCTAACGTTAATTAACTCTATCATATTTTACAACTCAGTGGGTGCGTGAGCCCCCAGTTTCTCCTTTCTAGGTTCGCCAGTGTATATAACTGTATATATCTAATCAAATTTGTGCACATATATTTTGATATACATAAGTTGAGTTTGATTTGAGTTATGATGTATATCTAAACTTAATTAAAAATTTAAGTTACTAATATTCTCTTTTTATGTCCATGTAAAATTATATATATATATATATATATATACACATAATTATATTTATTTATTTAAATCCGTAAGGCTTACGCCTTGCGCACCTTTTGCATTAAGGCTTGAGGCTCTCCCGAAAAAACCACGGGTTACACTTTAGTGTTTTAAAACATTGATTGCAACACTAGTCTTGTGAACGAACAATTTCTACACAAGTGAAGAGTAGATTTCATCCCTTGTGTGCATAATGGGCAAACCAGAGACCAGCACCGCATGCTTGGATGCTAGTCGTTCCATAGAAAATAGAATATCACGGCATACTTGCCATATATAAACCTTAGCACCATTTGGAACTGAAACCTTCTATAATGTCTTCCAAAAAGCCACACTCTCATTACGAGTAAAAGGCTGGGAAGAAGGTGACTGAGTGAATGTGTACATGTAAGACGTTTTAACAGTGAATAGACCATTCTTTTCAAAACGCCATACCAATCGATCAACTATACTAAGAGGAGATAAATGTTGGAGTAGGCACTATGCGCCTCCATCACCAAGCATAAGTAACATCACATATGCAGGTCCACAAGCTATAACAAGACTCGACTACAACATACATCCGGAAGTCGTCGGTCCGATACCGAAAAGTCATACCACCGTCGTCACCGACATACCCCACGGAACACATTTCGGAGATATAGTCCCACATTGAAAACATGTAAAAGTAAGGAGTCTCCTCTTCTTATAAATAGGATGCTCTCTCCTCCTTAAGAGGGATGTTGAGACTGAGCAGATAAAATACACCCTAGATAGCATTCTGTAATATTAGAATTAAGCGATTCGTCATCTAGACTATAATATAAGTTAAGTGGGCGTAGCTTTACTCACTGAAGGTAAAGCGAATCACTATAAGATCTTGTGTTATCCACAATTCGCTATCAAACACATTATATATCGCCATAACACACATTGCACACACGTATCACCGAGTGGTACAAGTCATGTTCCAGCATTGACGTCGTCTGTGGAACTCTGAGCAAAAAGTTCTTCATGTCAATTCTTCATAGCTAACAACGACAACAACCAAGCATCTTTAGATGTATTCAATGCCATAAGCAGACTAAGTTTTGGGATCACGCCTTCCGAAGCAAATGCTCTAGAGTCGCCATCTTAGACGATTGCTCCTTCGACAGCAGAAGGTAGAAGACCGATGGTCAGCGATGATACCGCAAAATTAGCATTGGTCATTAAAGACCTCCAGGAAGAAAAGAAGGTGAGGCTCGCGCTAGAAAGATAATTCTGCCTTCTGGAGGCTAGAAAAGAAAAAAGAAAGGAAGGCTCAAGAGAAAACGAATCAGTTACAAATAGTTTTCAGTTAAGGGGAAGCAAAGGACAAAGAAATGTGTGAGGAAGCCAGAGAGTGGCACACTTCGATTATCCCCTTGTGCAGGATGAGCTAGGGGCAACTTCCTTTGTCGCTAGTAAGGATCAAGGAGATGACCGCAAATTCAGAAGCTCAGCAAAGGCAAGAAGTCAAAGCCGTGCGCAATGGATGAGGAGATTAACAGAAATAGAGCGAAGATTAAAGGAGCAAATGGACGCCAAAAGAGTCGTCCCCTCTTCACATCGAGATCAGGACCATTCATAGGGAGAATTTGCCATTCAAACAGGCCAGCAAATTTCAAAGACCTAAAATTACCCACTTATACGGGGAAAGGTTGTCCCTTTGCTCACATGGATGGATTCAAAAAGGTCACCAATAGAAGGCGATATGACGATGTCACTCTATGTCAGCTGTTCTGCAAAACCCTTGGAGAGGAAGCTATACAACCCGTTGATTCAGTTGATTCATTCAATAACCTGACTCGTGTCTTCTTCACCGGGTTCATCCTCAACGCTGAGGGAGAACATAGGGCGGATCAGTTATTCCAGGTCAAACAGTCTAAAGGAGAGATGTTTCGCTCTTTCGTCATAGCGACATCCAAATTCTGAGATTTCAGCAACACGCTGGGTCTGATCACCTTTAAGGAAATGACTCATAAAAAATGAAGTACCTCTGTCGGTTAAACAAAAAATTCAAAGATGCTAGCTATAGGTCCTAGCATATGGCATAAAGACGATGCAGGAAGAATACGTCACATGGGGTGAAAATGAGAAGAGTCTACAACAACCTGATCAGAAAAACAGCATAGCCGCCCCAAAGCCTAAGCCCCAACAGCGCCATACGTATCGCGGAATTCAGAAACCACAATCTGGTAAGGTCCTTTCCAGGTAGGGTGTAACCCTTTGGCTTTGGGAATGACTTCTTTCATAACTCAATCTCCTTTCTGGAAGCTTCTATGGTGAACTCGTTTATTGTAGTAAGCGACCTCTTTTTGCTTATTTTGTAAGTTTTGGAGATGAGCTTTATTGCATTTTTCTTCAACTAAGTCTCTGTCGAGGAGAAGTCCATAATGATTTGTTTCGTTGTCGAAAAGGTCGATTGTGGTTGAGGGGCACATGATTTCCATTAGGAGAACCGCCTCAGTGTCGTAGGTCAAGCAAAAGGGTGTTTCGCCAGTAGCCTTGGTTGGCGTTGTCCGTAAAGGTAAAACGAACCACTATAAGATCTCGTGTTATCCACAATTCGCTATCAAACTCATTATATATCTTCATAACACACATTGCACACACGTATCACCGAGTGGTACAAATCATGTTCCACATATTGCACACATGAAGCTAGGATGGCTGCTGCTTCATGAGAACTAAAAATAGAACGTATTAAGCTCTCATTCCATTGTCCCGGACCTTGTAACAAATCAGTAACCTTATCAACATGATCAGGTAAAACAGTATTCCCGGACGGCTTGAAATTCGGTACTCCAGGTATCCAAGCATCAGTAATGCATTTACCTGAGTACCATCCCCTACCTGCCAATATCTACCTTCAACCCATTCACTTTGTTCTCTTCTTACGCACTTTAAAGGCTTTTGATAGTGCCCAATGAAGTATTTGACAAGGATTGCCTGCCTGGAATAGAAGGCGGACATGCATTATCGATCTAAATTCCACAGATGACAGATCGATGTAGTGAGGACAATCCATTTAAAAGATTGAAATGGTAGAGAAGTATTCAAAGCTTGAACTAGAAAAATGGTAAGCGGGAAATCCAATTACAGTATCATGTATACCTGAGCAAAATCAAAAGCACTGAACCATTGCACCAAAGGATGATCAATCTCTTGTATATTCTTCCAATTAGAGAACACACTTGATGGAAGCAAAGACTACATAGACATGACACCTAATTCAGACAACCTATAAGCTTGGTCATCCTAGACATGCCCCTTGCTTCTCTTACACCAATAGTCATCATCATCCTCCTTAACTGATAGCAACTCTGCTACATATATATCTCATTTGGAAGTACCAAACTAAAGATTATAAAAGGAAGAAACAAAAATTCTCAAATCAACCAAGTGTTTTGTACATAAGACTGATCGATCGAGGGCATACTCATTCTGATTGCTGTGAGTCTCCCACAATAATAATCAGAGTTTATTTTGAATCACCTCCTGGCCAGTTCATTCTGATAAAAAAGTCTCAAACTAAGTTAACAATACGAATTATGAACTTATTATAACATTCAGATCAAATACACAATTGGTCAATTTCCAAACACAAAACCCACAATTCCAATGATGGAATTAAAGTTTAGGGTTTAGATCTATACTTGTCGACCCTCTCATCAATCCAGTCCCTCATATCCTTCAGCACAAGGTCAGCATTCTCATCCGGTTCTCCTTGTATCAACGAATGGTACATCCCATCGTAGATCTTCAAGCTCTTGTCCACGCTCGACGCCTTCTCATACAACAGCTTGGACGACGTCGGACACGTCACACCGTCAGCCGTCCCGTGCACGGTCAGAAACGGCGCCGTTACGCGGGAGAAGTTATCCTGTATGTACTGGCACACTCTAGCAATCTCCCTCATGGTCCCCACCCTGGGAGGCCCAGTGTACCTCCTCGGGTTGGAAGCTATGATCTTGAGCTTCTCGGGGTCCTTGATGGCCTTCCCGACCATCTTGTTGTCTGGCATCGCGGCCCACGTGTCGGCGATGCCGAACAGGAGCCCGTACACGAAGAGATGGAGCCTGCTCGGCTTCATGTTCTCCGGGATGACGAAGAGAGGAGCCGAGAAGATGAGGCCCGTCCACGTGTCGGGCTCGGAGGACTGGAAGTACATGAGCATGGTGGCGAGGCCGCCCATGGACTCGCCGAAGAGGAAGGCCGGGAGATGGCGGTAGGGCTCGCTGCGGCGGACGTGGAGGAAGAAGGAGAGGGAGGTGGCGGCGACCTTCTCCATGTCGCCGAGGTAGCAACGGAGGCCGTCGGAGCGGCCATGGCCGAGGAGGTCGGCGGAGAAGACGGCGTAGCCCCAGGTGGTGAAGGCGATGCAGATTTTCTGGAAGAGCCAGCCGGTGTCGGAGCCGTAGCCGTGGGTCATGAAGACGGTGGCTTTGATGGGGAGGTCGGGATCCAACGGCAGGAAGGTCTGGGTGAAGATGTTGCCGTTGGGGGTTTGGAAGTAGGATTGGGTGTTGCGCACCCCTTGGGAGGCGTAGTACTCCTCCGCGGGGGTGTCGCCCCAGAAATTCGGCGGCGGCGTGGTGGACATGACTTCGGTCGGGGAAGGAGTGGAGGGGAAAGGGGGGGTACAAAAGGGATTATAGAGAGTCAGTTGTTGGGGTTGGTGAGAGGGGGTTGGTGGACTGACCCCTTGGCGGGGCCCGCCGCGAACAAAACTGACTGGAGGCTAGTTTGGGCATATCCATGGAAGTTGGACTTCTGTCAAGGACACGGTATCGTTTTATGAATGGTCGGTCGTGCCCTTACCTACTACACCACCACCTCACAATCGATCGATACAACTCGATAAGCTTAAAAGAATATATGCAAGGATGTGTACAATAGATTGTTAACGATCTTGCCCAGAATTGGCTTTTATTTCGTACCAAAAATAAAACGCATAGAGAAGAGAAGAACGTTGTTGAACTATAACCACAAAGTAAACACAGACAGTGTCTCATGTTTCACCAAATTTACAAGAACACACAAACATCTCTAAGAAGTAGAACCACCAACCTTGGTTGTTGTCGAGAGCCGTTAAGCTTGTTCGTAATTCAAATGTCATTTTGCAAAATAGATCCCTAAGCATGCGTGAACAAAACAGGACTATGTGAAATCGGCATCTTTAATCCTTAAATTATATATCAGGTGTCATCTATATGTAAAATCATGATATGAACTCATTATTACAATGTAAATACTAATTGAAACTAATTTTGACTTAATAAAAGCATATGTTATTACTTCTTGTTATATCTAACCCATATATCGTAGGGAATTTATTAACAATAGAATATTGTGTTTGTGATGTAATAGGAAAACTAATATAAGATAACTCGTGTATCAAGACCTCTTAATGTTTTAGTGCCTCTATGTATATATTAAGATGCGTAAGTTCCTGCAACCTTACATATGATCTGAGCGGTCGAATCCTGGGTTTGTCTTCACAGTAAACTCGGGTCAACTACCTATACGTCTAAAAACGAGTAGTAGCGAGAGTGTCCATTTACAGCTAATGCCCAACAGATCACTCATAACAGCACCGCACTTACGACTCCCATAACTCTGTGCGAAACGAGCGTAAGCGGGAAAATAAAATAAGCAGGGCATTGCCCCTCCGGAGGTTCACGGTCATCGACACCGTGGGAAAACATAGTCTAAACACTAGATCCCGTCACTCTCAGGCCAAGCATTGGAAATCAGGACAACGGTACTACTTTTCGATCCGAATCATCACATGTGTGTCTAGCCTCGGTTTTCTAAACTTTTTATGAAGCGATAAAGTAAGAAAACATATATCGCGAGGCACCGACAATGCACAAACAAACATCATATAACTTTCATATAGTAGAGCACTACACAAATTAAAATGTCACTAACCCGGAAGTTACGGCTCACCCTACCTGTTATGACGAAGCCAAAATCCTCGTGCTCCAAGTCTCATTCCTTAAGCTCTGAGTGTAGGTGAAATCCTAAATCCGTCAAAAGACAAGTCAACGACCAAACAAGTTGAAAGTAGAAACGTAATGGTCATTCTATGGTCAACTACCCACTTTCTTAGTTTGATCAGGAAAGGTCAAATGTTGACTTTAAGGTTGGCCAAGTCATTCCTAGGTTGACCAAGAAATTGACCAAGTCTACTGAGTTGGTCAAACTTGACCAAAACTCGGTAAACTCGACAAACTTTTCGTTTATTTTTCCCCGACACTAGAATCTAATTATTTGATGTCTCGATTCTCAAACCGGGCGAGAATCGGGATTATTACTCGTTTGATACTTTCGCCTTTCCGTCGCCCATTTAATTTATAAAAACTGTAAACCATTTACCCGTAGCGGTAAAAACGTAAAAATGATCTTCTACGTTAAAAGTCAAAAGTCAACCAGTGAATAGTGAAAAAGTACACAGTCAAAAGTCAATGGGTGAATAGTAAAAGTCAACCGATCAAACTGTAAATAGTAAAAATCAACCGGTCAAACTATAAATAGTAAACGTCAAACTGTAAACAGTAAAAGTCAACCGATAAATAGTAACTAAGGTAAAACTGTAAAACCTTAAAAGTAAAACAGTAAAAATGGCGGGTTGTAATTTTGAAAACTGACAGGGGCATTTTGGTTAATTCATCTCACAGTAAAACTGTAAAAATGTAAATCTACAGAGTTTTTACCCCTTGTTTACTAATCGACTTGTTCGCCGGAAAACGAAGCTTTTCCGACCAAACCAGCTCCCAACACCTGCACAACACTCTTCTACAACATCCAAACATCTTAACCAGCCAAGAATCCAGAGAAAAGAAATGGTTTTTATACCTCCAAGTCGAAATACATAGAGCTCCGACGAGGCATTCAAGGGTGTTTTCCTCCTCCTCTGAGCTCTGGACAACTCCTCTAAGCTTCCCTGAAGCTCCTTGAGCTCCTCCGGTCCAGTTTGACGTCTGGACAGTTTTCTCCGACGAGTTCTTTCCTTTGCTGGGCGGCGAATACGGCAGCGCAGACTTGGCTGGAGGTCGGGGTGTGTTCTTCGGAGCTTGGCGAGCTCAATGGTGGCGGCGGCGAGGCAGCACGCGCACCGGCGGTGGTCTCCGTCGAGGAGAAAGAGAGGGAGAGGCTCTGTCTCGAAGAGGAAATGAGACATAATAGGAAAGACAGAAGAGGAGAAGAAATGAAAGAAAAAGAAAATGACAAGGAGAAGAAAAAAGGAGAGAAGATAAGGAAGAGAGAGAAAGAAAGGTTTTTATAAAACCTTTTAACGGCCACGATTCGTCGAACGAATCCAACGGTCACGATCTCTTCCGACTTTTAAAATAACGAAAAACTTGAAAACGTTTTATATAAATCACACATTTGAAAATAATTTGTCAAATCACGTCTGTAAAACAGGACAAATACGTAGAGTGTCGGAAAAACATTCCGTAAATACTTATACGCAAGTGGCGACGTTCGCTCTAATATTAAAATATTAGAGTGCATTCTCGACGTACCGAAAAGAAGTCGTAAATAAACCCTAGATGTGTCAAAAAATTAATAAAATTAGTCGGGGTCTCACACGTAAAGCCGCGATGGTAAGCACCATCCTATTGGAGGTTATTCTCGTCACAGGAGAATATCTGTCGAAATAGTCCAGACATTCCTTTTGCTTGTATCCTTTTATGACAAGTTTTGTTTTGTATTTGTTTATGGTCACATCTGCTTTTATCTTCCTTTTAAAGATCCATTTGGAACCTAAGGGCTTACACCCTAGTGAAAAATCCACCAGTTCCCAAGTATGATTTTACAGAATTGAGTATATCTCACTCTTAATCGCCTCTTTTCGTAATAGCGCATCAGTGAACCTTATTGCCTCTATATATGTTTGAAGTTCATACTCAAGTATATATGACAAAAAATCAGAGCCAAAAGATTTTTCTATCCTTGCTCTTTTGCTCTTTCTAGGTTCTACATCTTCAGGATTTATTCGTGCCTGATTTTCTTGAGTATTTGACTCAATTCTAGAAGAACTTGATTATTCCTCAGATTTCCATAGAAATATAATTTCAAAAAATGAAGCATTTCTCGATTCTATGATCGTGTTCTTGTGTATATCCTCAATTTTGGATTTTTGCACAATGAACCTATACTCGTTGTTATTTACTGCATATCCAATGAACACACAGTCAACCATCTTTAGCCCATTTTTTATTGTCTTAGGTGGAGGGATAACTACCTTAGCCAAACATTCTCACACTCGTAAGTAACTGTAGGATGGTTTGACTCCTTTCCATAATTCATAAGGAGTCTTTTCTTCTTTCCTTTTAGGAATCTTATTTAAAAGGTAATTAGCCGTGAGAAAGACGTCTCCTCACATGTTGGGTGGCAGTCCAGAACTTAAGCTTATTGCATTCATCATTTTCTTTTAAGGTATGATTTTTCCTTTCAGCCACACCATTTGATTGTGTTGAATAAGACGCGGTTCTTTGATGTATAATATCATTCTGAGCACATAAGTCAGCAAATAGTCATTCATACTCACCTCCACGGTCATTTCTTAGTACTTTGATTTTCTTATTGAGTTGATTTTCAACCTCATTCTTATAGAGAACAAATTTCTCTTTAGCCTCGCCTTTATTTTTCATCAAGTACACATAGCAGTATTTTGTGCTATCATCTATGAACATGACAAAATACTTGTTACCACCTCTTGATTTTATTGATTTCAAGTCACACACATCTGTGTGAATTAAATCTAGGGGTTCAGTATTTCTTACCACTATTTGAAACGAGGTTCTAGTGAGTTTAGCTTCAACACACATTTCACACTTATCATTAGAGTCGATTTTAAAAGTTGGTAAGTGTTACATGTTAATTAACCTTCTCTAGGTATCATAGTTATCGTGTCCTAGTCTACCATGCCATAAATTGGAAGACACAATCATATAAGCAGAAGACGAAGCTCCAGCTCCATTATTCTTGTTGACAATAGTCATTACATTCATTTTGAACATCCCATTAGAGAGATATCTCTTACCAACAAACATGTCACTCTTGGACAGAACAACCTTGTCAGACTCTATGACAATGCAAAACCTATTGGTGTTTAGCGACAAACCATACACCAGGTTCTTACGGATCTTCGGAACATACATGACATTGTTCAGGGTCAAGTTCTTTTCAGAGGTTAGCTTCAGTATTACCTTTCATTTCCCCTTTATTACAGAGGTAGCAGAATTTCCCATATACAAAATCTTTCCTTCCTCAGCAGGCTCAAAGGTGGAGAACATATTCTTGTCAGCACAGATATGCTTAGTGGCCCCAGTGTCTAGCCACAAGGTCTTGGGGTTGGAGTCCACTGTGTTCACCTCAGTCACCATAGCACACAAATTAATGTTGCCAACATCTTTGGTGACAGCTTCCAACAGATTAGCCTCACGTTTTTTGTTCATTTTCTTGTTGTAATCCACAGACTTGTGGTCAACTTTGTCACAATTGAAGCACTTACCTTCAAACCTTGGCTTCTTGGAAACACCTCCTCTTGGGTCAAGTTTGGATCCCTGGCCCTTCAACCTTTTGGTCCTTGAGTTTTGGTTTGTTCAACAACATTGACCTTGGTAGTGTTCATCCAGCTCCTTTTTTCATTTCCACGGTTGTCTTCCTCAATCCGAAGACAGACCTCCAGGTCATGCATGCTCATTTCCTTTCGCTTGTGCTTAAGGTAGTTCTTGAAGTCCTTCCATGAAGGAGACAACTTCTCAATGCATCATGCTACTTGAACGGGTCCAGATAGGCTCATTCCTTCACTTTGCATCTCATGCATGATCAATTGAAACTCAGAGAATTGACTCATCACAGTTTTAGAGTCCACCATTTTCCAATCAAGAAATCGGCCCACAATGAACTCTTGGCCCCATCATCCTCAGTCTTATATTTTTTCTCCAAAGACTCCCACAAACCTTTAGTGGTCTCTGAATGAATGTACACATTGTACAGATTATCAGAAAGACCGTTGAGGATGTATTTCATGCATATGTAGTCAGAGCTATTCCATGCATTCACAGCAGCAACCTTTTGCAAGTCACCATTTTCCTCATTAGTGAGTACGGGGGCCGTCTCAGTAAGGAATCTTACAAGGTGCAAGGTGGTCAAGTAGAACTTCATCTTTGCTTACCACTTCTTAAATTTCACTGCAGTGAATTTCTCTGGTTTCTCAGCATGAGAGACAGGTAGTGCTGGAACAAGCGAAAGAGAGAGGTACCACCATTTGCATGGTGTTCTCATCACCATTCTCACCACCCGAGCCATTTTCTTTTCCGTTAGTCATTTTGGGTTTTCTATTTCTGAAAAATACACACACAAGTTAGTATAATTTTTCAAAAATATAAGCAATATAAACAATAATTCGTCTTAAGATTGTTAGAAAATGTGGTAAATATATTGTTTATATACTAACAAAATAAAATAACGAAAATTAATTCAAATTAACCAAATTACATGAACATGAACAAAACCATAAAATGACAAAATGAGAATTTGAGAAGAAGAATTCAACCAATGGAAGTTTGTCGAGTCCCGTGTATCACACGGTGTCCTTAAGACGAATTACGGCGTCTCAATCGGTGCAAGGAAAAAATATCAAAAAAATAAAATTTAAGCTGCATTCGTATCTACAGGTCTAAGTGAAGAATTTGGGCTTTTGAACTGGGATTTGCACCTCCCCGTGCGTGCGCAAGAGAGAATATGAGTGTTTATTATGGTTTCACCTTTAAGGTGTGAGATTCTATTTAAAACCTTATTTCTTTTCCCACTTTTCTAATGTGGGACAAAGTTCATTTTCTCATTTGAACTAGCCATCTTTGGGTGACAATTTCTCATTTACCGCATAACCAAATTATGCATATGAATACATGATTTTATAGTTTTTATTATAATAATTACAAATTCATGCATGTAATCATCTAATTAAAAGTGTAACTCATTTTAATTATTTGGTTTAATAAATGGTTATTTAGACCATTTCTCCCAGAGTTGGTTGACAATTTTGTGAGTAGTGTCACAGTGCTCCGTGAAACTCATTAAACGAATCCGTCAAGTATCATGTTCAGCATACACTCACTACAAATTAAATCGCAGACATCGATTGGCCTATATAAGTGCAGGCTGCTGAAAAAGCACGGCTTGATCATATGGTATGGGTTGGAATAAATGTTAAATTCTCCCCGGGCTGGTTTCCTTGATTTATCTGCGATGCATATGGTACTGTTGATCACTTTCTGTTCAGAGTTGGTGTTTCGTTGCCATCGAGTAGATGCTTTAAGGAAGAAAGTGAGGCCCAAATTAAATCCAAAGTACCTTTCTGGTTTGAAATTGAATTATACGAGGCACATTAGGGTCAATTTCAGCGAAGCAAGCAACACAAACCCTTCAACAACCTCTCGATCATATAAACATCAACTCATTGCTTTTGTCCTCGGCTCTCTTTCTTTCTCTGTATTTTTCGGTTTCTTCAAGGGAATTCCATATGGTAGCTTTTACTTTGTGTCATTCCAACAGTCACCAATTTGAGGTCCTTGATCAAGCTTTACAGAACTGCACAGTACGTATACTTTGTGATGTTAAGGGGAACTACAACCATTGCTTTTGCCTTTTGGGATATTTGGAGGAGAGCTGTAATGTGCCTATCATTTTCTCTAGCCTCCTTGAAGTTTGAACTACCTGGGAAGTGTACGCTTCATTATTTGATGGGATGAAGAAAACAGATGTCGCTGTATTTCAGAATTTTAGGGGAAGAAAAACGAAACTTCCCATCACAATAAGCTACAAAAATTTCCTAGGATGATTAATTAAGTACGTTAGAAAAACAAAACAAAATGTAGAAATTTTAAACATATCACCCCCACCACAAACGATCAATCAATCTTGTAGAATTCAAATGTAACGGCTACATATTGTGACAAAATATGCTGAGTCCTCAATGTGACAACATTGACAAACTTTTCCTCTTGTTCAAATTATTATTGGCTAAAAAGGCAGTATATGAATCAATTCAATCCAATTCAGATTGTTTATTATCATACATATAAAAATTTGGCTTCATCATGGTCCAATTCTTTGGTAAAAGTTAAATTAGAATGTTGGTTTGAAAATAGAGATTACCAGGCAACTGTTCCAACTACCAAATCAACTGTAGAGAGTTGATAGAATTTGTGATAGTAAAAACTATTTTCTTGGGTAGAAATGTAATCACAGTCAGTTGAAAAGAAAGATCCAAAGGGGGTAAATATTCTTGTAATTAGATTTTCTTTGTTTTGTAGGGTTTCTGTTCCAAAGAGTTGGTTGGAGGTGCCACCCATCTCATCTGCTATAATTCTGGCTGAGCAAGTCATCGAGCGTCGAAGAACTAGTATCTATATGAAGATATTGTTATCGGACCCTCCTTTGTTCTGAGCCGTTTAGTGTGTCCACTAGGACATTGAAAAGAACTTGGGATTTTGACACTCAAAATGGCCTATCAGTCAAACAGTGAAACAACTACGCCTTATGCAATCGAAAATAAAAAAATTACACCTTAAGAATCTAATTGGCCATCATTAACATGTGGATAACTGCCAACAAAATAGCAAACCTCATCAAATCGAATCAAGTCGAGAATCTGGACACCATTGATAGTGCATTGATTTCAATCGAGTTGATAGAGAAATCCGAAGCAAGTCAAGCCATTCATGATTCATTTCTTCAACTTATTGCTTGAAATGCACTAGTACAAAGGATCAAGGCATAGGTGATATATATGGGTATGTAGCATTTCATATATTTATATGATATTGAAGCTAGAATGAGTGTTGTTAAGTATTGCTTGAGCTTGACATGTGAGAGATCTATGTAATAAGGATGATTCTCGAATTAAATTACATTTTACTTCAAGTTATATTTGATAATAAATAATGTTAGATGAACCACATTTATTTGTATCTTAAAGTTCATGTTATGTATCAGTTGATGCGACCATATCGAAAATAATATCAACAAACATAAACTATAGGTCGGTTTGGTATTGTTTTTCAGCATATTAGTACTCAATTTATTCCTAGGCTTTTAAAATATAAATTGGTGAAAAATGAATATGATGATAGTTAAAAATGGTCCACATGAATAATGTTTAGTGACAAGAGAGGCAAGTATTGAATGAATATGTCAAAATGTACTCTTTCCTATATATATGTATATACCATTGTTGAACAAGAGAATGAGAAAGTTCTCTTAGATTTTAGGATCCATCTTTTTTTCTGGTTGGAAAGTGATATCCACACAAAACATCAAGCACCTTAGTATTGGACGACAGGGATGATTCAAATTTCATTGCTTTTGCATCGTGTCCCATTTTCATGTCCAAAGACAGTGAGAGAAGATTCATTCTTTTGACTCAATAATAAACATTCAAGCCCAAAAAAGAGAATATCCACCTACACATAATTCCGTTGTTTCATAAGGAACCGTACATTTTTTGTTGCCAGCAAAACAAATACGCTAAACAAAATAATAACGGGAGTGGATGACAAACAAAATAAGACGAGCTACGAGCCTTTATAATTGTGTCGACCATAATAAGTTTTAGTATAATAAGAGATCAAAAGAGTAAGAATCAAAATCATTCACGAATGTGGAGGGAAAGTCCCAAAGTGATTGTTCTTAATTATCTATCCTAATCTTGGAGCCTTTGAATATTAGCGCATTCCGAGCTTATGGAGTCGAGCTTTGACCGGCATCTGATTTTACTAAGTCAAGGAGTAAACAATATTTAATCCTCCGTATTCTATATTTCTAGTTTTACTTTTCTTGTTTTCACATCCAAATTTGAAAATCTTTCTTCTGTTTTAGTTACCCAAGTCTTTGTCCTCCTATTGAAAAGGTCTTGTTTTGGCACTTTGAAGATTTCTGCTGCTCGGGCATTTCCAACTATATTTCAACCCTTCTCGTCACTCCACGGTCCACACTGCAGACTTTTTCTATGTTAGGTGGGGTGAAAATATACGGGTGAAAAAAAACACAAGTACATTCTTTTACCCCTCCAATACAGTCACTTTCAGGCAAAGAATTCTGCTGCCACAAGTTGACAGAGTTTGAAAAAAAGGGAATGACAAACCCAGCTTCAGTTAATTAACCTCTGCAAATGTCACACCTAGGTGGGTTTGGTCTGGTTGTAAAAATAGAACAAGTCTGCTTGCTGAGGTGAATTTATACAGAGACATTTGAAAAGTTTATGATATTCTTTTCAAGTGAAAAACATTTGATTATAAAAGAGTTTAACCTTAACCTACTCTAATCTTCAAAATTGTAAACACCATTTTCAAAAACAAAACCAAAAATATCCGATGCAAACCCGGCCCAAACGAACCGAACCGGACTGAGAGACTTGAGGCGTTTCCTGGAATGCCACGTGGCGGAGGACAGAAGGGCCCAATGACGTCAGGCAAGTGAAAAGGACGTGACGCGTTGGCGAGTGGGCGGTTTTAGATTTCTGGTCCCGACCACGATGCTCCTAACGGTCACGTTCTTGAGCTTCACGCCTAACCTCAACTGCACATTCATTTGTAAAAAATTATTCTCCCTCCCATTTTGCCCTTACATCGTTCAACCGTATTCCACATTTTGTGGGTTCTTTTAATTAATTACTTCATTTACTTGTGAAGTTGTATTTGCAGATGTAGAGAAATTACGGGGTAAGTTTGGAGGTACATCAATTTCTTAAATGTGAAGTCATGAATTATGCACTTGAATATAGTATATAGTATTTTGGTCTCACAAATTTTAGAAATTTTCATACATTAAAAAATGAAATTTCATCCCGAAAAAGTAACTTATCAACCAGCTATCTTATTTTGCTTAATTTTTTTACTGGTGATGTAATTAGGTTATTTTTAGCTCACAGCTGTCTTAGCTTGGTTCGATGACACTGTAAATCCAGGCCAATTCGAAGGCTAGATTCGTCTAAATAGAAATGGAAGGGACCTGCCAGATATGCAACAGGCTATGCAACACAGCATCAGGCTAAATTATTCACAATTAGCCAAAAGTTTTCTGCAAAAAATACACGCAGATTTAACCATGTAAACGACGAACCCCAACACCAGTAAAAAAAATTGAAAAAATAATAAAAAATACTATTAAAAAAGAAACGGTGAAGAAGAGAAGAGAAGAGAAGAGAAGAGAAAGAGAGACGTTTTCAAAAAAACCACCCAAAAGAAAGAAGAAGAAGAAGAAGAAGAAGAAAGAAAGCCTTTTGATTCATTTTCAAAACCCTTGTCTGTTTTCTCTTCTCTTTTCTTCCCTCTACTCCTCATCACCTCCCAGCCACAGCCGCAGCTAGGGATCTGATTGGGAATCTTTTACCGTCAGTGTTGTGATGTAGGCCTCGCTAGCTCCAGAGCAATCCTTCTGAAATTGACCGTTTTACCCTCACAATGGTGGAAATGGCGTCGCCTCCGCCGCTAGGGTTTCAGTGAAGCCGATCAAGTTTGAGTTGGCGTCGTCGGAGGATCGTGCGGTGATATGGCGAAGGGAGGGATGTTCGTGGAGAAGGCGAGGAGATGCGTGAGGACGGTGTTCTTCATGGTGGCGATGGTGGCGTCGCTGCTGGTTTCGTCGCTGCCGGTGCTGGTGGCCATAGGGGATATCATGGTGCCCTGCGTATTGATATCCAGCTTCACGTGCGTCACGTGCTGTGGCTTCAAGGAGCATTTGCATCGCTACGCCTTCAAGAGCTCCCTCGTTGATGTTCCTCTTGTTTCCTTCATCAGATCTCTCATCATTATCTGTAACTCTCTCCACTCCTTTTAATTTTTCCATAGATCTTTTTCCTCATTTCTGAGCAGTTTTTTTGTTGAAATTATTTGCCACCGGAAATTGTTTTTGTGTGAGATAGTTGATTTTTGTTACTTTGGGAAAATACTGCTATAGGTGGTTTGGAAGTTAAGTAAGATTATAAAGTGTGGTTGCTGTTTATTTTGTAAAAAAATGAAATCACTATTTGCAGACGCACCGGAGAGTTTGGAATACTTTTCTTTGTTAATCCGGTCATGTATTAAGTGAGGTGGAACTCGTAAAATTTGATCTTATAAGAGCTAGCTGATGAGAAGTTCCTGGTAGCAGTTTCGCTAGGATTATGAGGAACACACATGATTCTAACTTATCGGAGCTGTGTTTTAGTAATTGGCATGCTGAACGCTAGTTTTGAGTTTTCCGGTGCCTGCATAACTGTTTTTATTAATAGCCGAATGTTCTCAGAGTAGTGTTTGGTGAATAGAGTGGGGCTACCAATGAATCTTCCTTGCATGTTGATTGTTTCAGTTGTTAATTGAAATTTGGGATTGATTGAAACTGTTCTCATGATTGCAGGTGTGTATTCCATGTGCGATGGCCCTTCTCTATCACACGGTCCATACCTTGGAACTGTGACTTTCTGTTCCTTTACGTCCATTCTTGTTCTTTCAGTCAAAGTTTGTGTTTTCACTGTAAATTCTCAAATCGAGGCTGAAGCTTCGACTTCCCCCTCAAGGCAGAAGCTCCATTTGAAGAAGTCGTGGGGAATGCCTGTTCTGTTTCTGTCATCAGTAGTGTTTGCCCTTGGACATACTGTGGTTGCATATAGAACAAGTTGCAGAGCAAGGAGAAAGCTAATGTTTCACAGAGTTGATCCAGAAGCTGTAAGTTTGCATAAGGTTTCTGTTTTATTTTGTTCATTTTGGACTCAAATACGCCTATTCTTAAATGCAGAAGAGTTATTCTCTCTTGGAATTGTGTTTGTTTTTGTCTACATGGATCATTTGGGTTAAGCATCAAATAACATAAATTGGATCTAAATGGAGAATTCGTTAATATAGTTTCTCTAGTCAAATAACATAATGTAGTCATATTATTCTTTATTGCAGTGGCTTTAAGTGTACTATATTTTCCCAAGTTTCTATATATAAATGAACAGAATCTTTTTTACATTGAGCTTGCAGGCCTCTTTTACTTTTTATTGCACTTGCTTGTACAGTACTAATTATCCAACAAAATGACTTTAGCTTTTAGTAGTTTGTAATACAACTTTGTTTATCAAATTGACAGGTCCTTTCATGCAAACATGTTTTCTCTGGCTATCAGAAGGTTCCAAGATCTCCCACTCCCACTGGAGGAAAAACACCAAAAAGTGACAGTGAAATGAGGCGGAAGCCTTTCGCTACAGGCAGAGAAGAAGGGGAACTCCCAGTGAGAGTAGTAGCTGACATTGACAGCTTATTCATCACATGCCAGGGGCTGACTCTTCATTACAAGATTAGCTTGCCTGGTTCACCACCTCATTCCTTATCATCAGTTGCATTTCTTGAGTCAAATCTAAGCTGCAGCTCCCCTACAACAGCTACGGGAAGGCAAAAGCTAGATAGGCATCCATTAAGTTTGTTATCTAAAGGCCAAAATCATCTCCACAGGAGCTACAGCAATCAATTTCATGGATCTTCTCTATATATACCACTATTGGATGGTTCTTCAATTTCTCCTTTTCTTTCTGACAAAATTCCCGTGTTAAGACTAGCTGATGCTGGTGATCAGGGTGAGGGTTGTAAGCTAAATTCTGGGAATCCAAACAATGGTATGGAAGGGAGTGGTCAGTTTGGTATTGTGTTAGTACATGGGTTTGGTGGAGGAGTCTTCTCATGGAGGCATGTAATGGGGACGTTGGCTCGTCAGGTCGGTTGCACAGTTGCTGCTTTTGATCGACCTGGTTGGGGCCTAACCTCAAGGCTGCGACGGGAAGATTGGGAGGATAAAGAAATGCCTAATCCTTATAAACTTGATTCTCAGGTAAATGGCTATGGCTATAACTTTTTGTACTCTTTCATAATTTCCATGTACCTTGCCCCTTGAATTGGGCACATGTACAGAAAATGTTCACAAACACCGTTGTGGTGGGGTAGATTCTTATGTCATCCTTTCTAGAAATGGGAAGAAAGATATAAAGGGATAAGGGAACGGGAGAAGACACGACTTTACCACAAAGTTCAGTAGTCAGTACTTGAATTGTATTTCCATGGTTAGACTTGTGCGTTGCAGTACCAGTGTTGTAGACAAACAATACTGATTGGTCTGTAATGGGAGATCTGTTCAAATATGTCCCTGCCAGTGGAAAGGGGACAGACGACACGTTTAGCTGCATTGCTGATGTTAACGACCTCCTTGATCAAGTGATTATTCCTTGCTCTAGATATGTTCTGTAGGGTGAATTAAGTGGAACGTGGGTCTGAAGTAGATATTTTAGTTACTATTTATCCACTATATTCTGTAGGCTAACTGTATAAACATGATTTCAGGTTGATCTGCTTCTTTCTTTCTGCTCTGAAATGGGGTTCTCTTCAGTGGTGCTTATTGGACATGATGATGGAGGCCTTCTGGCTATGATGGCGGCTCAAAAAGTACAAGCATCATCAAATTCTTTTAACGTGAGTATTTACCAGATATTCTTTAAAATAGGGGATGACTTTCTGCTCCAACATGTGAAACTTGTGTTCCCAAAAAACTTCCCTGCATCAGTACTTAATTAGTAACTAAGCTTATGATCTTTCCCTTAAATACCAATAGAGAACTTTTTAGAAACATGGCTGTGTGGTTTTATTGCATATGCTCATGACCATGGATCTTCCCCTCATTGTTTGACCTACTGTTTGATTGATTTCACTTTTAAATTATTTTCTGTGCCCAAAGGTGAACATAATTGAAGCTACCTAGGATTTGTAGTCTGGAATTTATGTTATTTTCTACATGATATTTTTGTCAGCGAGTATCTCAGGCTTCCACACCAGGTGTGTTACAATGTGATAGGATAAGGGCCAACATATGAACTGAAAGGCTTTGTTTGATCAATAAGTTTATACAAATTAATATTTGTCTGATATTGATAAAGTTGTTAGAAAATTGTTAGTTCAGTGAAACATGTTTACTCAGTAAAGGGATATATAGTTTTGGGTTATATTGTAATCTAAGGCTTCCACGCCATGAGATAATTAAGGGGCGATAGCCTAATGTGAAAAATGAAAGCAATATACTTGGGTTTTCCCCCATGAATGTAGATGTTACACCTCTCGGCATAGAAAGTGTTAGAACCCTTTACTAGAAAGGGGAAGGTGGTATTCCTATCATTATGTAAATGATTTTAGATTCTCTAAAAATATTCCTAAAATATCTTTTCTTCTGCATTTCAGGTTACAATTAAAGGGGTAGTTTTGCTAAATGTTAGCTTGTCAAGAGAAGTGGTCCCTGCTTTTGCAAGGATACTCTTAAGAACTGCACTTGGGAAAAAGCATTTGGTTCGTCCTTTACTGCGTACAGAAATTACTCAAGTGGTGAACAGGCGTGCATGGTATGACGCTACGAAATTGACAACAGATGTTTTGAGCCTTTATAAGGTATGCCCTGGAAAATCGCACTCCTTTACTTTAAAGGAGTAGAAAAAGGGAAATTAGTTCCTAGAGCAAACTCAAGAAGATGAAACACACTTTAAAATACTTGTAGCATTTGATTATTGAAATGACTTATTTGCTGAATCTTCTTTCAGGCCCCTCTATGTGTTGAAGGATGGGACGAAGCACTCCACGAGATAGGTAGACTGTCACATGAGACATTTCTTTCACCGAAAAATGCGGAATTGTTGCTGAAGGCAGTTGAATGCATGCCAGTCATGGTCATCGCAGGTGCAGAAGACGCCCTTGTCTCTCTAAAATCTTCTCAAGCTATGGCTTCCAGACTTGTAAATTCTGTAAGTTTCTGCATTTGCTCGTTTATATTTTGCCACGGGTATATGGGATATGTTAACCTATCTGTTTAAATCTGTAGGACTTGTCTACTGCATAGAGTCTAGTAAATGTAACTTACATTAATCTCCTAAAATTATGTTCTGACATCGGTACATTGTCGTGCAGAGACTGGTCGCCATTTCAGGATGCGGTCATCTTCCTCATGAAGAGTGTCCCAAGGCACTACTAGCAGCAGTCTCACCATTCTTAACTAGACTATTAGTCAAACAAGACTTGCCAAGCCCATAGTGTACCTTATTTTTTACGTTTAAATAGGGTAATTTATCATCATGCTGATAGAAAATTAGGGTTTTATCTGTTGTAGGCTTCTTTTTTATTCTTCCTTTTTTTCTCCTCTCTTCTGTTTCTTGATAAGCAGTTTAGCTCAAGGGAAGAGACTAAAGTTATCTCTTCTTTTAGGTATTTTTGAAGCGTTAGTTTGGAGCCTTACCCTAGGTTTCATTCGGGGTTCTAGAGCTCGTTCATTTGTAATTTCATATCCTCTCTTTTGAAAGTACTATGGTTTCTTAAACAATACTTGTTATCTACCACTGGGGTGGCAGATGGCATATATCTGTACATTTTATCAGGTCCTGAATGCAGTAATTAAGCATGGTTTTTGTTCCACAATTCATTCTTTGGTACCTGCAATTCTGTCGCTACAATTTGGAGTTCTTTACCACGATACTAATCTCATAATAGCCTTCACCATAGCCAACAGCAGTAAATTACTACTACTAGGATAGACCAGCTTCGCTAGCGTCGTTGGTAACACAAATAAGTTGATCAGCAACAGCCTTCAGATGGAACTTTCACTATTGCAGGTACATTTTTGCGGCCAATTATTGAGGCTGCATGGCATGCTTCCAAGGATCTTAGTAGAGTCATCCCTGGGCTACAGCCCGTGTAGTTTTTTCATTTTATCTAACATATATAGGTTCATTTGGTCTAAAGCCAACGTTTGTATATATAATTAGTCTACGTAAATATAAATCATCTTAAACAGTAAAATTTTGAAAGTATGAAAATAAGTTAATCAAGTATTTAATATTAAACTAAATCTTCACTAACCACTTTAAGAAAATATATTAGTTCACATCAAAAGGTAATTATTTGATAGTAGTATTGAAGGTGAGATAATTAACAATATGGTACAATAAATAGTTGAGTATAATGTAAAATCAGGTCTAGTTAAATATCGTGACCGTATCAACCTGGACGTCTTTACATAGTTACCTATGTCAAAAATTGTATATGTAATATATTTATTTGGAAATTTCATTGAATAAAAGTTTAGTCCCTGTCATGCTTCCTTCTTCGCATTGTATGTACCATCAACCTGAGTGGGATGATTAGCTTCAATACAAGTTACTAGCCAGATGCATTCTTTCTCATACAGAATGTTCTACATGTTCTCAAGTTACTAGCCAAGGTTTAACATACAAGTTATGAAGCATAAAAAATTATAAGTTACTAGTTTTTATTTTATGAAAATAAATGAAAGATTCTGGCTGAACTACTTACATACGAGCTTCCAGAAATTATGACTGGGAAATTGGGGAATTTTAAATCGATTCTCAAACTTACTTCCTCGCTTGAATATTCTAACGATACTAGCTATATACTAACACAAGGATAAGCTTTGAGTCTATAGAGTGGAAGATTAAGTTGGCAAAAGTGGTTGAGAAAATAGATAATTTCATTGACTCATCTACAGTTAGAATGCATAGGTAACAATTATAGTTCTGCCCCATCAACTATACGCACACTTATATTGTGCCTACACAAAAGAACACTAACCTCACTACCTATGTTTGTTTTATGCTTGACTAGGCAGGATTTTGCTCAATCGGTAGTTTGGCTATTGCTGATGAACTATACGCCCGCTAGAGTTATCCATTTTTTTTTCAAGTAATAGAGTTCCCAAAAAAGGATGAATTAATAGAGCTTAACCAAAAAAACCCTAAAGCTCTTTCTCTCTAACCGTCGACAACCAACCACAAAAATTTCAACCCTTCTCCGGTGGTGGTATAAGGCTAGGTGAATCTTTTGATAGCGCCTATGTCATATGAATTTGCTGCTGGATGAAATATATGCCAATAAGCCATTATTATGAGAAGTAATTGGCCGGAGGTTCTTAATAGCTTCAGATCAGTGTGGTTTTTCAAATCGGATTGGAGGTATGCAGTGGCAGCCTTTGGCATATGGCATATGGCATGTGTGATCGCACACGGTCTCCAATTTTCAGGAAAAAATATCATATAGATACGTTAATTATATAGTATAAGGTTGAAATGCTAACAAAAGTTGATATCTATGGTCATTTAGCTTAACCTTCACACCCCTGGTTCGAGGCCCATATTCCTTTATTTTGTTTGTGTGCATCTTCCCCTTTGCCTCTGGATGCCTCTTTTTATGGAAATACTCAAGTTTCTACAATGCATTTGTTGTGTTTCATCTTTGAGGAAGGTGTTCAAATATCTCACAAAGCTTGGATTTATTGTAAATGCTCACTCTTCTGCTAGACCAGGTGGGGGTACCTGCAAAATACATTCTGATTAGTGTCTATTGTAAATGAGTGGAGAAGCTAGAATCAGAATGAGCTGTTTTACCTTGAGTCGATCTTTTATATAGTAATGGATTTCTTGGATGGAAAGTAACATATTTATTCTGTAATGATGATTGTATTCATACATTTTTATGGCAGTAATAATGTTTCACATAATGTTGTAATCATATTCACACTTATGGTTGCGTTTACCTGTTTATTACTGTATTGATGATATACTCAGTAACTACCACAACTGACATAACCGCTATAATCGAGGGTTTTAATGTCACATTCAACATCACATTCATTGTATTCTTAATGATCGTACGTAACTCTCTTATCATTAATGATCCATTTACTTTGTCGACAATGTTAGGTTGAATTATTTCTTACTCCAGGACTCGACGACGACGTTTCATGGTGACTGCAAAACTCGGCGAAGATGTTTCACGGCGACGAGTTGCTGGTGTTTTCTTTCATGTCTTGCCTGCAACCATGACCGGACAGAGCGCTGGCCATGCGACCGCACCAGACCCGGTAGCCAAAGGGGCACATCCATTTCTTATGGGTCATGTTATCACAGTACACCACGTGATTTCTCCTCTTGCCCTTGCATTCTTCTTTCTTTTTTTTGAGGAATTCTTAGGTGATCTAATTGGAAGCTGGCACCTGACACTCTTCTCAACGTCAGCGTTGCTGGAAATACAACCAACAGCTCCGGCTGCATCTTCAACCACCAACACCTCAAGCACACTGGATACATCATGAACGCCTGCACCCACGTATCCACTACGTCACATTCTCCGATCACAAACTCCTCCGGTGGTGTTTAGAATGGGAAGATCTAACTCGTTCTCCCTTACGACCCTCCCCTCATTCAAATTCCAATTATTTGAATCAGAGGAATGGAGGGTGTCGGAGAAGGGAAGGGTGGAATTGGGTGGTAAGAGGGGTCACCGGAGAGAGTGGAGCTTGGGGGATTATTGTTCAGAAGAAACCAGCAAAGGGAGAGACGATGAGCAAGGTTTGGACTGATCGGAGAACAAGAACTCTCATCTCTTATTATTTTTCTGATGTCAGCTGTGAGTTGGAACAAAACGCCATGACTCGACTCATGATTAGACGGTCTCAGCAGCCACATAGTACGTTGGCCCCACATAAGAGATCCTTTATTTTCTTATATGATTTCAGATAACTGTTAGTTTCTTAGAACTTCAGACTTTTTTAAGTTAGTTTTTTTTCTTATTTCAATCTAAGTTTAAGAAGGGTGTTGAAGTGTTTGGAGTCAAGCAACGTTCAGAAACGTGTTATTTAGAGGGTCAAGGGTTGGTTTTTTGATACGTTGAGTTTTTCAAAAAACTTCCTTCATGAGAGTTGAAGTGCTTGACTATATGAGTCCGCGGACATGCGACATGTGTGAATCAGATATCGTGTGAAAAAGTTATTATCGTTTGAAGTTGTGTTTCTGATTTTGAAAAGTATATAAAAGGAAACTTGGGTTTCCAAAATGGGAAACTTTCATTTCCCTTTCATTTTTCATGCATTCTATCTCTCTTCAGCATCTGAGTTTTGTAGTCAACCCGACCCGAACTCGACAGACCTGACCTGACTTTTGCAGTGAGCTCCGGCCACCTGAGACGTCGGGCCGGTCATGATCGCTTCATCTCCTCCGTGCGAGCCTCCCTATGATGGTGCTGTGGTCCAGTTCGGCTTGAAATAGTGCAACTGGGCCTAAACAATAACGACAGTGACCCGGTTTCGACCCAGTGGTTGCCCTGCCATTTGGGGGTGGTTCTAGGGGTTGAAAACTATCTAGACCGCTTCATCTGTCCTTTTGAGCACAACCAAGCCACGCGTTGCCGTTTGTGGCTGTGTGTCCGGCAGTTCTGGTTGCTTCTATAGGCTTCCTAGGGTTGTTGTGGTTGCATGTAGGTGGGTTTTGAGCGAAAATTGCAGGTTTGAAGGTGGTGGCACGTGGGGCCCACGCGCAGCCTCTTTTAGCAGCGTGTCTGACATCCTCAGGGGCAATGGGTTCTCCCAGCTTCATGTACTCGTAGATACGAGCACGTGAATATATAATTTATCGGTTTTGATTATCGTTTTGTGTGCGTAGTGTTTTTTTAAGTTTATTTATCTTCGGTTTCTACCGAGGGTAAATCCGTTGTGTGTTTCGGTGTAGTTGAAGGGTGATGGAGTTCATTTAAATTATGGTTGATTATTTGGGAGAATCGCAGTGTGACATTAGGTTGGATTAGGTGTTTTATTGATCGACCAAGTGTTGGGGACTTCCGTGTGGCGGTAGAAGACGCAGCGGGATTTTGAGGTGTGTAAATCTCACTGGGGTTTATATTATTTTTATATATAATTATTTAGGTATAATTATATTATTAGATGAGATTCTTGTTTATTAAATTGACCAATACGGGTGGAATGTTGGGTGAGGATATTCCATGAAAATAGGCGTGTGTGTGTATATATATATATATACTTTTGTGTTATATATATATATATATGTGTATGAGTATAATATATTGTTAATATATTACGGAGCAGTGTAGTTAGATGATTATCATGCGGTGAGCTTTATCTCACATGGTTCACGATGGAACCTTTATTTTCTTTATAGTTCATTGACGTAAAATTATAAATTGCTTTTCTTGGAAACCAAGTTTCGATTTAAAAATAAATGGGCTTGATCGACTACGGTCCATTGGTAAGTTAAAATGATTTTCATTTATAAAACAATTTTAAGTGGTTTTGCGACGATAAACTATAGAAATGTGTGATGACGATTTGAGATTACGTCATCATCGAGAATGAAGTATTGCTAGGCAATATTTAAAATAAGAAGGATATTTGTGTCAGCCGTCGTATGTTGACATTGAAGCTTCAATGATTGTGAGATATCAGATGGGGCTAAAATGTGGACTAGTGGAGTTGCATGTGTTGCCTAACGGTATATGTGTCAGGTGGGAAGTTTATATGACTCATAATGCGTATCAGATTTGTGCGATACATAAGTGGAGTAAGTAGTGGTGCCTCGTGATTAGTCCGAGGACTTGTGCCTTAGTGGTTAGAGTTGTGTTAGTGTCTTTGTGTGGGTATGTTGTCGTTTGGTTTGACTATCGGGTCAGTCATTGTTGGTGGCGTAGGATGACAGTGGTGACATTGTGGTACTTAGTGGGGGATGACTAAGTGCTAACGAAGTCATAAGTACGTGTTTGTTTGTTATAGTTACAATTGGTGACATAGTGGTACTTAATGAGGAATGACTAAGTGTTGACAAACCCATAGGTACGTGTCTGTTTGTTAGGGTCACAATTGGTGACAATAGTTTGTCATCGAGCCGGTCACAGTTGGTGTCATAGTGATATTTCATGGGGGTTGAGTAAGTGTTGACGAACCCATAAGTACGTGGTTGCTTGTTAGAGTCACAGTGGTGACTTAGTGCTACTTCATGGGACATAACTAAGTGTTGGCGAACCCATAAGTACCCGTTTTTTGAGTTACTTATATGAGATGACTAAGTGTTGCTGAATTCATAAGTAAGCTTAGAAATTAGGTTTCTTGATTGTGCTTTGCTTTATGTGTTTTTGGGGTAATTTCAAAACTATCCTTATTTGCTGGAAGTTCTCTGTTTTGATTTATGATTTTTCTGTGCATTTTTTCCTGAACTAATCTTTATGTAGGAAATGTATAATTTTATCGTTATATTTATTTTATATCCATGAATGCTTGTTTTATTTAATCTTTACCTTTTGTCATTAAATCTTCTTATTTCGGAAGCTCTCGTATCTTTGGGGTGCGAGTCCGTATTTGTCTTTAGATTTACTTATACTAGATAAAAAGCTTACCGGGTTTGTTTGTTTACAACCCGCTGCACCAATATATGATGCAGGGTTTGATCTTGCAGGTTTGGGCATATCAATCATTTGCAAAGTGGAGGCTAAGAAGCTTACTCATCGGTGGTCGGAACTCTGCTTGTAGCGGTCGTTGATTTTGTAGTAAGTTCCTTGAAACACGACTTTATTGGGTTATAGCTTGTTGATAAGGTTAGTATGTCTCGAGTTTAAAAATTTTTGGTTATCCTAAAATTCGGATCGTGACAGTTCATGTAATTGATCAAAAATAATTAAATGGCATTGCGGGATGATATCAAGAATGAGGGTGATACATTCTTTTCCATCGTACATATTTAGAAACCCCACCTTGTAGAGAGCAAATGATTACCAAATGATTTAGCAAAGGACCGATCAAGCAAATTTATACCTAAGATCAAAAGCTCATCTGGTGGGGTGCAAACTCTTATAACTTCTAACCAAATCCTCGCTCTTTCTCATGTTTAAGTTCAAAAAGCTTTCCTCAATTCTTGCCCATTTCAGAACCAGATTCCACAGTTTCAAACATTGAAAGAAAAAAAGCAATCAAATTTGATAAACGATATGAAGGAATTGAAGGTAGATAAATCTGAACTACTATATGGAGGAAACGATGGATTGATGGCACCCATAAATTTGTTTTCTTTCTTATGGTTCCTGATATAAAGCTTCATTCATTACCGGCTCCACCCATATATTAGATTTATCAAATTGTTTCAATCTTATCTTCAACACCCCAATTGGCAACAATCTCCTCATCTTCACCAACTCTCTATTTATTAAATGGTAAAACTATAAATAAAATCTTACAAAAATAAAAGGAGATGTATTCAGTAGATTTAGAGGTGTAACTAGAACCTCCAAAAAGAAATTTACTACTACTACATAAGTGCTTGTTTGGTTTACACAATCAAAAGAGTTAAATGAATATACAAGAGACGATGCTTCAATATTTTGGAGTCTCTTTCAATAAAAAGAAATTACAAAGGGAATATAAAAAAATTTCATACTAGGCCTTAAATCTCTTAGGGCCGGCCTTGCCCGCAACTGTGAAGGAAGGTTGGGATAGGTGTTTTGGCTTAGACTTAGTTATTTCTTTGGTTTTTGTGCCTCATGGCGTCTTATAATGTTGTGCGTCTATTTTTCTATTAGTATTTTTTATTTTTCTGTTAGTATTTTCTTAGTTTTCTAGGTGGAAACTTGGCCTATAATCTATTTTTTATTAAATTGTATGCTCACTTATGAGCTGAAATGTAAACGAGGATACAACTTTTATGCGAATCTTATGATTACTTGTCTTTTGTACGAATGATAGTTGCCCTTTGTTTTTTTTAAGGAAGAATTAATTGGGGAGGAAAATCAAATAACCAAATATAGTCATGATCCTCTGATTTCTGTCCTTCCTATATCTCTAGCTACCAGGCCCTAAACCCTATTTTCCGAGTCATCAATGATGTTGATGTTCTTCTTCTGTTTGAAGTTTGAACCCCACATACATGGCAAATTTTCCCGCTTTGGGTATTACTAGAAGTGTTTTGACCTCACCGTCTCGACGGAACCTTAGCCTCTCTCTGTCTTCACATGTGATGAATGAGCTCAACATCTGTTTCTGGGTTCTGGTCCATAAGTATGACTTTTCTGTCGTGAAGGACCCAAATATATGGGGGTACCCCAAAGCTTACTGCAAATTGTGAAAGGATTCAGAATGGGGGTTGTACGGTGTCATCAATTAGGTTTTCATATAGCTTTTCTTATAAATGATTGGAGATGAGGGGTTGAAATGTTTCCCTAAACTAGCACAAGCATGCTCTTGTCGATTTCTTTCCTTTCTCCACTTCTGGTGTTGTGGTCCTTTGAATTATAGGTTCAACAAATTGGTGAAAGAATAGTTCATAGTAATACAAGGTCCCATTTACTTTTTGCTATTTTCTTTTGCAGATGGCTTATAAACCAAATACCATAACCCAATTTAATATCAAGAAGCTAGAGGCCCCTGCATTTAGTGTTCTTCATGATGTTGCGGAGATAGGTCATGGGAGTAGTTGCTTTGAAACACAAACAGTTCTGAGCCTCTTGTTGTATAGTAGATTCTTCTTTGGTACTTTCTGCGAGTACACATCTTCAGTGTCCCAGATACATTGCTACCTGAATAACCTGATGCTCCTTGATTGTTATGCACGGGTAAGTACTATTTAGAAAGTCCTGCAATGCACAAAATTTTCGAAGAACATATCCATTTATATTGTGAATGCTCACCAGCTACTGTGTTATTAGATGCATGTTGAAACACCTGATGTCGTCGACAGTAATTCCTATGACCATTTGATCACAGTGCTGCTGAAAATGTTGAGATTTTTTATTCTCGTTATGTGAATGATAAAAGAAACAACTGGAAAAATCTAGCATCTCTATTGTCTACAACTCTATATCAGCCTAAAACTCCTAGCTAGTTGAATCAACAAACGATATCTTATTTCTATCGAACAGTATGCTTGTTGTGTATTTCCAAATTCCAGCTTTGTTTGATGATATATGATGATAAATATCCAGTTCAGGATTAATATCAAGCCGATCGAGTTCAATTAACCATTTAAGTGGAGACTACGCTAGCGGTTATATCAGCTAGCTAGCTGTTTAATTGTGTATTTCAATAATCGGTTCACACTGTGTTACTGAATTTCTTGCTCATTGATTATTCACAGGGGAAATCTGCAGCTGGTAGATGGGCTGAGACACTACCAGTTGCATACAAGACATTGGGAGTAGTGTTTGGGGGACTTGTGACATCGCCACTCTATGTTTACTCTTCAATATTGCCACTCAAGTCTCCCACTATAGATGACTACTTTGGCATCTACAGCATCATGTTTTGGACCCTGACTCTTATTGGAGTCGTTAAATATGCCACCATTGCTCTTAGAGCTGATGATGATGGTGAAGGTAATTATGCAAAACGATTGCGTAATTTTTGCATGTATATATATACAAGGCATACAGCTAGTGTGCCAGACTCTGAAAGTTTGACTACCAGTACTTGTGGAATGTAACTACAGGTGGAACTTTCTCCCTATATTCACTACTTTGTAGGAGTATGAATATAACTGAAACTCTTTCCTCGAGACCTTCAAATCCGAAGTCATCAAGTCTTCCACGCTCTATCTATGATGAGACCCAAAATCAGTCTATCATGGTAAAAGTTTTTAGGAAAAGCATAGTTGCCAGAAGGTTATTGCTGTTTTTTACTATGCTAGGCATGTGCATGCTTATTGGAGATGGTATTCTCACTCCTGCAATATCCGGTAATTTGCTGTTTGTCATTTCAAGTATTACCTATGACAGAGTAAATCATGAGATTTTTATATTATTATTATTATTATTTCAATTTTCATAATTTTTGTATCTTCTTGCAATATTCATGCAGTTTGGTCTGCAATGGATGGAATAAGAGGACCTTTTCCATCTGTTAGTTCATGTAAGCATCTATATAAATTGTTTGAATTTCGACCTATAGATGATACAATTATGAAGTACTGAATATCAATCTTTTTTCTTCTGGTTGATATTTTATTGCAGCTGTGGTGAAAGTGCTTTCTGCAGCTGTGCTTGTCATTCTTTTCATGGTACAGAAATTTGGTACATCTCGAGTGAGCTTCATATTTTCCCCTATTATTGGTGCATGGAGCTTGAGTATCCTGCTCATTGGAATATATAGCATCATTCGACACTACCCGAGCATATTTAAGGCTGTATCACCACATTATGTCTTCCGCTTCTTTTGGAGAAATGGTAAGGAAGGGTGGCTGAAGCTTGGTGGCACTGTCCTTTGCATAACAGGCTTGGAGGCATTGTTTGCAGATCTTGGTCATTTCAACCGAAGCTCTATCCAGGTTAACTAATTAATTACTCAGTCTCTATATCTGTCTGTCTCTCTTTGTATCCCAATGTCTGATGGATGCTTTTGTTTTACTGAACAGATAGCTTTCTTGTTTGCAATCTATCCTTGTCTAGTTGTGACATATGCAGGGCAGACAGCATACCTAATCAATAATCAAAACGGTCTTAATGCTGGGTTTTATAGCTTCATACCAAGTGTTATCTACTGGCCCATGTTTGTTGTATCCACATTGGCTGCCATTGTTGCTAGCCAGTCGTTGATTTCAGCCGTGTTTTCTGTAATCAAGCAAGCTGTACAACTTGATTATTTCCCTCGGGTGAAGGTTGAGCGCACATCCGCGAGCAATGAAGGAGAGGTTTACTCCCCTGAAGTCAACTATGCTCTCATGATTCTCTCTATTACTGTCATATTTGTATTTGGAGATGCAACAGACATGGGGAACGCATATGGTATGTGAACTCGAAATCCTGCAGTTCATAAGTAGATTATGCTTTATTCACACAAAAAGAGAGGATAGATTATGTTTTGGTAAGTCACTGACAGCTGATTCTCAATAAATCCCACTTGCTAAAGCTATTTTTAACCCTGTGATGTCTTATCACATATTTATGAAGATGAAATATGCATACAGGGTTGAAATTAATTTGTTATGTCAGTGCTGCAGCTATCATCGGTCTAAAATGATTTTTGACATTGTAAACTAACTTTTATCCAAAGGTTCTCTATTAAGTATGAACTCAAATAGGGAATCATATAAAATGAATTATACAAAACAAACTTATGGTATGATGTGAATCTTGTGATTGCCTGCACAATAAGCCAAACATTGTTGGAAAGTCGATTTTTCAGCTTTCTACGCAGACTTTTTTCTTGTCTTATGTGTTCTAATTTGCATCCTTGTTTCAGGTCTTGTTGTCAGTTTGGTCATGCTCATCACCACAATATTACTGACACTGGTAATGATTATAATATGGAGAACGCCACCAGTGCTGGCGGCGGTTTACTTCTCTGGCTTCTTCATCATTGAAGGTGTTTATGTGAGTGCAGTCTTCACCAAGATCACTGAAGGTGGATGGATTCCTTTTGCCATATCCTTAATCCTTGCCTTCATTATGTTTGGTTGGTACTATGGGAGACAGAGAAAAGTAACATATGAACTGAGTCATAAAATAACCTTAGACAGACTGGGAGTGCTACTGTCTGATCCTAGTGTTCAAAAGGTTCCTGGATTCTGCTTCTTTTACACTAACATCCAAGATGGGATCACTCCTGTTCTTGAACATTATGTTAAGAACATGAAATCCCTTCACCAGGTCACCATGTTCACTACTCTTCGATATCGTTTGGTTCCTGAGGTTGCGCCTCACGAGAGGATTCTTTTCAATAAACTTGGCCAGCTGAGAGGGGTTTATGGGTGCGTTATTCAATATGGCTATGCAGATTCCCTAAGCCTTGAAGGAGATAATTTGGTTAGTCATGTTTCAAAAAGTCTGTGGGAACACATACGTGAGGGCTCAGCTGATCCTGCAGTGATTCAACAAGAGTTATCTAACTTGGAAGAAGCAATCAGTGCCGGAATTGTCCATGTCCGAGGAAAGACGAGGTTTCACATTGGCAAGAGTTGTGGCTGGTTTGATAAGATTATGCTAGCATTTTATGAAGTTCTGCATAGTAATTGCAGGTCTGCTTTGCCTGCTCTAGGGGTGCCTCTGCCTCAATGTATTGAGGTAGGGATGCTTTATGAGGCTTGAAAGTAGTTTGAAAGGATTGTACGTTGAAATATTTAACAAGCTAGAACTTCAGATCAATGAATGAATAATAATATGACTACTGAAAACTTCGTATCTTCATCGAACTACTTCCAGTTACCATAGTATCCACTACTACGGAACAACTTAAACCTCCTAGAGTTGTTCAAAACAGAAAAAATAAACTTGTACAAAACAGAACATGAATGACTTTAGTTTGTTTCATGAATCATGAGCTCTATTTGTAATTGTTCAAGACCATGTACAGGCATAATTTTACGTAGAATTCTTATAAACATATGGCAAATTTTCATAAAAATATGGTATGCTCATCAAAATCTGTATTAGTTCAACAAGGATAAAAACATTGAATTCCAAACTCCTTAATATTACAAAGGTTTTCAAAAATATAGCATAGAATTAAGAATAAAAAAGGAAAAGATATCAATAAATGAGATCATAGATAATGATTATCAACGGGATATCAGAAGCCTGCTATTAGCTTGCAGCTGCAGTTGTTGATCCCATCAGAAGTTCCGAACAAGGTTGATACTCCTTCGGTAACGGTTGTAAATCCTATATTTCTCTCCTCAAATCAATCAAATATTTCATTCAGGATAAGAAAACAACCATCAATATTGAGCTGGACGTTGAATGCATATGTTTCATAATATTCATTAAGCTGATTAATTACATTTCTAGCTTGATATTCCTTTCTCGTACACGTTTTTCTAATCAATCACGCGTGCATTGTACTTGTAAACATGACAGACCTCGTTCCATGTATATGCTCTCTCATATCAACCTGATATTCACAAGAAGCTAAAACATGGACTAGATATTACTCTACTGTATTACTGAGATCAGAATTAGGTATATATGGATTGTGAGCCCACATAGGAACCGACTTCATTCAAACACATTAGAGGCATTGATGTATGGTCGAGATTAGTTGTGGAGTGAGGTACGAGATGTTCATAGCACATTAGAGGATGATATTGATGTTGACGAGAAGTCTTGCTAAGATAGTGATGTTGATTTTACACCACATTAGAGGACGTCAAATGATATTGATACACGCAGAGGAAAAGTAGTCAGAACAGACTATTCTCCTTTGTTTTAATATATAGTATTTAATTAGTATAAAACTCTTATTTTGTAACTGTCTTTTTTTCAATTACTGATGATATATTAAGAAGATCTTAACTATCGTAATTTTAAGTATTTAATTGCTGTTAAAAACAAGTTTGACTTTGTTGTGATCAATTTTATTTTTTATCTAGCCCGCACATAACACTAGTTTTCAGTTGTATGCCTTAAATTTTAGTGTTGTTTGACCACTATTGCAAACAACTGGAGATTTGAATTGGTGTGTTGATATATAGTTCTCGTATCGTGTAATTTGACCAATTTTACATATGCTTAGTTGCTATGAAAAGACTAAAATATATGACAAATTTTCATAAAAATATGGTATGCTTATCAAAAACTGTATTTGTTCAACAAGAATAAAAACATTGAATTCCAAACTCATGATATTTCGAAGGTTTTCGAAAATATAACATAGAATTAAGAATAATAATAAAAAAAAAATTAATGGATGAGATCATAGATAATGATCATGGTCGGCCTTAGAGTATGGCCTTCAGTGCCCTTCTACGGGTCTCATAGCAGAAGAGGCCCATTTAATTTTTGGAAAATACTTGGGTCCGATCTAGTTCGGACCCAGCTCCTCGTTCGAACAGGCACAAATTCACTTTTCACAATATCAATCGTGATCTTAACCGTTCAATAGTTAGATTAACCCATGAAGATCATCTATACCAAAAATCAACTTAAAAAATGATCGTTTGCTCACCCGAATTCATAGAACAAAATGGACAGTTCTTGAGTTTTTATGATTATCCGTTCACTTTGTTCGATGCATTCGGGTGAGCAAACGATCATTTTTTACGTTGATTTTTGGTATAGATGATCTTCATGGGTTAATCTAACTATTGAACGGTTAAGATCACGATTGATATTGTGAAAAGTGGATTTGTGCCTGTTCGAATGAAGAGCTGGGTCCGAACTAGATCGGACCCAAGCTTTTTCCTTAATTTTTTTGTCTCAAAGCCTATAATTAATAAATAATTATATTATTTATGATAAAAATACTGAAAAACCAATGAATAAGATGTCGTTTCTCTTCACTTAATTTTTTTTAATTGTTGCTTCTTAATTATCTTTATCTACATTATTTTTATAGGAAAGTTTTATTTTCTTGAATAAGAGAACCTTTCTTTATGTCATATATTATCTTTTCTAATAAATTTATTTCCTAATTGAGATCTCCTCCTAATTTCAGTATATTGTCATTCTTATATTCTTAATCAAATGTTTCCTAACTTCAATCTCATTTTTTAGAAAAAAAATCTTAATAAAATGACACATGAGTCTTTCTTCTTCTAAATTTTAGTATCTGTCACATCAATTATGGAGAAAAATGTTGCAGCAACAAAGAGGATGTGATTGATGTTCTCCACAACCGAAAATATTTGCTTTATTTTTTATAAATTGCTCAAAATCATTTGATATTTCTTATCTCTTTGTTTCTGATTCCTCTTATAATCTATTTCTCACGGAAATTTGCTTTAATTTCATATCTTCCATTTTATTTTCATTCTGCCATTTGGGATGTTGTTTAAATGTTTCTTCAATTTTCCTTTTTATTTTCTTTTCTTTTTGAAACTATGCATCTCATATATATATATATATATATATGTTTTCTTCATAGTAAATCACATATTTGAATGTCTTAATGATCACCAAATGAGATGAAATTTTACAGAGATGATTTATACATATATACCTAGATATTGAACGGTTAAGATCTGAAACTAAGATAAAAAAGTTGGGTAAAATCACACATCCACACCAAACCCTTTGGTGCGGATGTCTGCAACCTAGAAAGTCTATATATATAAATTGATATATGGAATTGGTAAACTAAATTTTTATATGAAAGTATTATATGAATTTGTGCTGTCTAATTGTGCCTATGTATTTAAAAAAACTGAATAAAAAATAGTTTTTTAATAAAAAATAATATTATGCAAGGTTATTTTTTTCACACTGTGCCTTAAAACCTTCAGGACTGTATGGTCATCAACGGGATATCAGAAGCCTGCTATTAGCTCGTAGCTGCAGTTGTTGGATCCCATCAGAAGTTTGTAACGAGGCTGCTACTTCTTCCATAACGGTTGTAAATCTCATATTTCTCTCCCTAATCAATCAATTATTTCATCCAGGATGAGGAAACAACCATCAATATTGTGCTGGACGTCAAATGCATATGTTTTATAATATTTATTGCGCTGATTAATTACCTTTCCAACTTGATATTCCTTTCTCGTACATGTTTTTCTAATCTATCAAGCGTTCATTGTACCTGCAAACATGACAGACCTCATTCTAGTGGCTGGGATTTAGAAACTGCAAGGATCTGAATATAGTATATAAAACTATATGTTAAAATTTAATAAGAACTTACCTAATTTAAAAATGTCCAAGTGAAGAAAAGGGTAACCTATTCAATTGA
Source organism: Comarum palustre (assembly GCA_951800085.1). Taxonomy (NCBI): domain Eukaryota; kingdom Viridiplantae; phylum Streptophyta; class Magnoliopsida; order Rosales; family Rosaceae; genus Comarum; species Comarum palustre. The sequence goes on from OX637572.1 coordinate 16,530,205, forward strand.
TTTGCTAAATTCATTAATTTATTATTTCATTACTTCATGAATTATCATTTACAAAGAATCTAATCAATTTTATCCTAAAAACTCATCAATTTGACAATAATCTTTCTTGATATGGTTCATTTGCCCCCAACTGATTGACTATGGGGTCCGAACCGCTTGGGGCCTAAATATAAGTCCGGCCCTGCCTCCTTCCATATATATACTCCCTCATATCAACCTCCTATTGAGAATAAGTAAGACCAAGGATCAGAATTTGGTAGATATGGCTACAGATGTTATACTGCCAAGCTCTGTGGAAGAGGATGAAACTCGGCATGGGGATCAAGACTCTGAACAGCTCAAAGAGATGCAACTAGTTTCAAGCCAAAAGTTTCAAAGATTTGACTCGTTGGACATCGAGTCTCGTAGTATCTCTAATCATAGGAACTCCAAGGTCTCGAAGATATATATATTCCTGGTTTTGTAGATCATCTTATCTGTTACAAGCCTGCATAGTCATTAGTTTTGATATTTTTTTTTCTAATCTTATGCGTATATATTTGCATCTCGTTTGTTAATTATTAATCCTTGTGCCAGTTTGTTACAAATCAAATGTTCGCAGAGTAAATCTTCCACAAATTTGGATTTGAAATCTTCTACTGTGTGCGTACAGGGAGCGACGTGGTCCGTAATACTGACCCTGGCATTTCAGAGCATTGGAGTTGTCTATGGAGATCTTGGTACTTCACCGTTGTATGTGTTCTCGAGCACCTTCCCCAATGGAATCAAAAATAAAGATGACATCTTGGGTGTTCTTTCTTTGATCCTTTATACAGTCACATTGATCCCCTTGATCAAGTATGTTCTCATCGTCCTACAAGCAAATGATAACGGCGATGGTAACTTCTCCTGCATCTATTTTTGACGCTGTTTGATTATTTTTATGACGTGCAACTGAGGTTCAAAACATTTTTCCGAAGGATATTTTCAATTTTTCATAGATGGGTTTTGTAATGTCTTTTGTGTAACTATTTATTTGGATTTGAACTTGACAAAAGTGATTGTACTTTTATATTCAACCCTAAATATACAAACATACAAGTGACTGTCCATGAAGAAGTACCTGTTTTGTATGATTTTCGTGCTAATGATTGTGCTTGTTCAATCATCATTTTGCTTAACAAAACAAGAATCCAATTAAATTTATCAATGTATTTTGCAGGAGGGACGTTTGCATTGTATTCTCTCTTATGTCGACACGCCAATATTAGCTTGACTCCGAGCCAGCAGACTGAGGATTCTGATGTTTCAAATTTTAAACTTGAAGTTCCTAGCAGACGTCTAAAAATGGCAACAATGCTTAAATCTAAGCTGGAGAGCAGTCAATTTGCGAAAGTCTTCTTACTCTTTTTCACATTGCTTGGCACTTCCATGGTCATTGGTGATGGTGTTCTCACTCCCTGCATCTCAGGTATATATATATATATATATATATATATATATATATATAAATGCTTGACATTGATTATAAAATCCAGTACTTGTTAAACTATTGACCTTTGGATTTCAAAAATGTATTCATATATGATTCTGTACAGTAAAGTCCAATAGGTTAAACCTAGGATGATAGAAATCTTTGTTTTGGACTTTTGGTACGCAAGTTACCTACTAAATTTTTGTGAAGTTTATTTTTGTAAAATGGAGAAGTATATGCGGTGCTCAAAAAATGTATTAAAAATGAAACATTCTTCAATCTTGATATGATAAAAAGTAAAAACTTCATATTTTTTTTCTTTTTCTTCTTTGGATAGACATGGTAAAAACTTAAAAGCAACAAACAATGAAGTACAAATAAATTTGTCTATAATATGTTTGGCTTGCGCCAGTTAAGTCATTTTGTAACTAATGAGGCGAGTTTACTTTTCATATGAAACTCAAATTTAGTTGTAGTTAAAGTGTATACCTCACAAATGTCAATTGTCTTTGTTTAATGACAATTTTTCTTATTGGATGACGTGCAGTTTTATCCGCTGTGGTTGGCATCAAAGGAGCGACGTCTAGAATGACCGAAGGTACACCTTAAGTATAAATTTCTTACTGCCCTAAGAATTTAGCTACACAATTGAGGATTGCAATTGCTTGAACTGATCAATCTCTCAACTAAAATGCTTCTTGCTACTGAGAATTTAGCTTAATATATAATGGAAGAATATATGCTTCAACCTTCAAGTGGAAAAATGCATATTCATACGTGTATCTTGAGCATTTCAAACGCTACACCGTTGTTTTTATCTCTTAGTTCATAACCAAGAGATCCTTCATCATATATGTGCATATGCAAATTGTATTTTCTTCTATTTCATGTAACAGAATTTTTACTGAATTTTTTCTCCAAAGAATGCAGATATGATTGTGTGGATATCGGTAGCCATCTTGATATTCCTTTTCATGATCCAAAGATTGGGAACTGACAAAGTGGGCTACAGTTTTGCTCCGATACTTTGTCTATGGTTTCTATTCATTGGAGTTATCGGCATGTACAATTTCATCAGATATGATCCAACGGTTATCAAAGCCATAAATCCACAATACATAGTAGAGTACTTCAAAAGAAATAAGAAAGAAGCTTGGATTTCTCTCGGCGGCGTTATTCTATGCATAACAGGTACAATTATTATTTTTTTTTCTGTTTATAGCTCCGAATATTATGTTAATACATTGTTGAATAGCTGAAGATGTTAAAAATGAAAAATATGATTTTAAGTGTTTACTAACAAAAAACTGCAGGAGCTGAAGCTCTGTTTGCTGATGTTGGTCATTTCACTGTTCGATCTATACAAATTAGTACATGCGCAATTGTTTACCCATCTGTAGTACTTGCTTACATTGGACAAGCCTCTTTTCTCCGCAAGCATGCCGATCTTGTTGCTGATACATTCTTCAAGTCTATACCAGGTAAACCACATAATATATTTTCTTTAATTAATCTCTGTACATGCTTAGAAATTAAGTAGACGTTTTGTTGTGCAAAATTGTGTTGCAGGACCTCTATATTGGCCTATGTTTGTTGTTGCTGTATTAGCATCAATAATAGCAAGTCAATCCCTGATTTCTGCGACATTTTCTATTATTCAGCAATCTTTGTCATTAGGGTGTTTCCCTCGTGTGAAAGTCGTGCATACATCATCCAAATATGAAGGACAAGTTTACGTTCCGGAGGCAAACTACATTCTTATGTTGGCTTGTGTAGGGGTCACCGTGGCCTTTAGGACAACTACGAAGATCGGAAATGCACTAGGTAAGTCCGAGATTGTATTTTCATGCAACCAGTTAAGTTTAGAAATTTGTAGGTTCAATCTTGTACTTGGTTCAAAATTGCGATTCAATATTCAGAATTGGTCGATTATAAGGATTGAAGTTAAAACTAATGATAGATTATTTTTCTACATGCAGGTATTGCAGTGGTTTTTGTAATGACATTAACATCAGCATACCTCGTTCTAATCATGATAATGATATGGAAAACCCATATACTTCTCATTATCTCATATGTTCTTATTATTGGAAGTGTGGAGCTTCTGTATTTAAGTTCAGTGCTCTACAAGTTTGACCAAGGGGGATATCTTCCGCTTGCCTTTGCCACTCTAATGGTAATCATAATGTTTTGTTGGAATGATGTTTATCGAAGAAAGTACTACTATGAGGTTGAACATAAAATTTCTCCAAACAAGTTCAAGCAGATTGCTGATGATGGAAAAATTTGTCGTATGCCTGGCCTCGCCATGTTCTACTCGGAACTTGTTCATGGCATCCCACCTATCGTTAATCACTACGTAGCCAACGTGCCTGCATTGCACTCAGTTCTTGTTTTTGTCTCCATCAGACACTTACCCATAAGCAAGATTCCGGTGGAAGAACGTCTCCTCTTCCGTCGAGTAGAGCCCAAGGAGTTGAATGTATTTCGATGTGTTGCAAGGTACGGGTATACAGACCTCCACAATGTGCAAGAACCATTTGAAGAATTGTTGGTAACAAAGTTGAAAGAGTTCGTGAGGGATAGTTGTTTCATACCCCAACAAACGAGTAATGGAGAGGTGTGTGAAAAGCACGAAGAATTAAATGATGGAATATTGGATGAAAAAAATGAACTTGTTGAGATACAACAAGAACCGGTGATGGATGCTCAGTTTCAGCTTCAAGCTATAGATGGAGCATGGAGTTCAGGGGTTACTCACCTCATTGGTGAAAGTGAAGTCATGGCTGCCAAAGGATCTGGTATAGCTAAAAGAATTTTGATTGACTATGCTTACAATATTATGAAGAGAAATTTGACGCAGAGAGAAGAATTGTTTGATCTTCCTCGTGAGCGCATGCTAAAAGTGGGTATGACCTATGAACTTTAAAATAGTCAGTTCATTGTCGTTCTTCTTAGAAAGTTGATTTTTGCTTAAGATCATGTTATGACATTTATAGATTATTGGATAAATAAATACATTAAACTAGTATGATGAATTCACATACATATGCATGTTTAAAATTTGGGTATGGTTCGAGGGACACAATATTTTATACTATTTTTTACATTTTTTATACCTTAGATCTTAATTGATCAAATAATCATTCATATTGATTGTGTTTATGATTTGGGTATGACTCAAGGGACAATAAAAAATTCCAATAAAAATAGAAACAAATTTAATCAAACAACTACTTTTATACAAAAAATCAAAAAATTCTTTACACGAACAGAACAACCAATTTAGCTGATAAAATTTTTTCGTCAACATGTTAAAAAATTATGTCAGCTAAGAAGTCATCGGGAAAAAGCCGTCGGCTAAGGGGAAAAAGCCGTCGGCTAAGACCTTAGCCGACGAAATTACTGTGTTCATCAGGGAGGAAGAGAGGTGAAGAGTAGGAGAAGAATAAAAGATATAGAAAAAATTGAAAATTTTCGGCTGGATTTTAAAAATTTTGAACTTTAGCCGATGAAATACCCTTATTTTGTCGGCTAAAATTTAAAATTTTAGTTTGAGATTTTGAAAATTTGAGGGTAATTTAACTGATGAAATTAGGGTATTTCGTCAGCTAAAGTGTCTTATATATATATATATATATATATTTTTATTTATTTATTTAACTTTAGCCGGCGAATTTTAATAAATTTCTTCAGCTAAAACCCTAAACCTTCACCGACGAATATTCTAATATTTCGTCGGCTATGCTATAATAAATAAAATAAAAATTTTATACCACTGATTGTATATCATCGATTTAAAACTATTTTCAGTTGAAGGTCCGGCTAAAATACGTAATTTAGATGGTCAAATGACCGTTTTCATGCGTTTAGGGGTTTGACTTAAGGGATTGACTGTCCGGATGGAGCCCGTAACGTTTTCGGATCTAGATAAATTTTTTCCTATACACATTTTAATATAATGATGATATCTGACGGTCGGATTTTTTTCTTTGTGAATTTTGATGATCGGAATCACAATATGTTTATTAATGTTGTATAACTTGTTTACTAAGTGTTACGTAAATGGTCCGTTTCAAAAACAAACTATACGTAGAAGCTTCAAACGAAAAAAAATCTGAAATATTGACCGGAATGGTAAAATACCTCTACAGTTGAAAAATCACGTAATTCGGGTAAAGTCTTGGTGTCGATAGTTGTGGTCAATGTAATTTTTCATTCTTTCTCCCTAGAGGTAGCCCTATATTCGGTGGCTTCTACTATCAATCACATACATCAATACAACATCGAATTACATTCATCTAGCACGATTACATTCTCCTATCATAATATTATTTTTATAATTAATAATTTGGTCAACCAACTCTCTAAAAAAGAATCCTCTTGTAACCAAAAAAAAGATTCCTCTTCCTTTTCAAAAACATCTTCTATTCTTTTTTTAACGGATCTTCTTCATCTTTTTCTCTGCTGCTGTAAACACATCCTCCTTTTATCCAAAAAAGGAAAGAGAGAGACATCGAGATAGAGAATAGAAGACGACCTGCACAACTGCATGACAAAGAAATCAGTTTTTTCCCTTGATCGACCTCAACAACTGAGTTTCATATGTTCTGATCTTTCTCTTATTGAAATCATGTTTCTATTTCTTCTCTAGATCTCCATCTTTTGCCTAGCCCAGATCTTCTTCTTGTTCTTCTTATCTTCTAAAAAATAGAAAATTCATACCCAAGTTTCAATATCCAGGCAACCCATGAACAAATCAAGCTTCATTTCCATTATTTTTGTCAAATTAAATCAGAAGGGGAGAAAAGAAAAAAAGGAGACGAGCTCGCAGACGAAGAAGAGAAGAGACGCTGAACATGATTTTGATATGGGTAATTTCAGCTTAACAAGAAAACATGAGGACAGAGTTGGAATGAGAAGGATTCTTTCAGAAAATATGTCAAATTATTTAATAACATAAATTTATTATAATTAAATAAAATAGTTATAATTAAAAACTCATAATACAAACATGATGATGAACACTAATGTTAACAACTTGGATTCAAGGTTAGGAGGATGTTGAAGGAAGTCAAGTCGTGTGTCTCACATACTTTCCTTAAAGACAAATTATGCCCTCTCTTCAGTGCAAAGGTTTGATGACACTTGTCTCTAAAGATACAACGACTGCTTGTCCCTTGAAGCTGCACTGCTACTAAGGACACTGAACGAACTTGAAATACCTTCGTCTATCCCCAGAACACAACTTAAAGAGAGAGAAAGCTCAAGTAAGGAGAAATGCTTTGAATTGGTGTGTTTGAATAAGGGATGGAGTCACCTATTTATATTGGTGAGATTGGAGGAAAAACTTGAATGTCATGAATAAGGTTACAACCTTTCATTAGCCCACTAACATGTCATTGATTCATGTTGTTACAAAAACCAAAAGATAAGGAAGTTGAAAGATCAACCATTATATGCATTACTTTAGAGACTATTTTCATTCACCTTTAACTATCAAAATGATTACAAAAAAATCTTTTATTTATATCATTTTTCCAACAATTTTTCACATGAATGAAATAGGTGACCAAAGACTTGATAGACTTGGTGATAGATATCTACGTTTGAAACCTCCTTAGGATAGGTAGGTTTTACCCTTTAAACCTTCTCTTGTGAAGGTATGAATTATAATTGAATACAAGTATAAGCTCTGTATGATCTCGTCCCATTTTCAAATTATTGAGACAGGACGTTACGGTACCGTTATTTTAAAATTTTATCCCGTCCCGTCAATTTACAATATGGTATCAAAATTGTAGTACCAACTTCCCAACTTTAAACAGTTATCTACATTATTCAATGAGGATTCTTTTAAATTTGGTGCCCCGAAGCTTATATGAACTGTTAATATTATTGTGGGTATAATAACTAGCAAGTCAGAAACTTTTACTGTTAACAAGAAATTCAAACACATTTTCATGTAAGGTACTGGGGCTCTTCCCAACCGTCCGATTTCCAATCACTCCTCCTACACTTCTCTTTAGCTATAGACCCCTAAACCCTATATTCCGTTGCACCCATCCCCGCACCCTAGGCGCGTGCATAACCCCCTACCTTCCTCTCTACCCAAGCAGAAAAGCGACTGGGCCCAAGTGAATGAAACCGGCGCGTGAGCTCGCTCTTCACTGACGCACAGCATGTCCCATCAGCACGTAAATGATTTATGAGGGTACAATGCGCACCCCAGCGCATTTTAGCGTGTCTTGATAGCCAAAATATTGCCGCTTTTGGTATTCTTGTCTCTCTCTGTGTTAGTATTTCACACAGTTCAAATCTCACACCACCAAAACCCTCCTCTCTCTCTCTCCACCGTCTCACTCGCTCTCTGCGGCGGCCCCCATTTCTCCGTTGAAGCCACTCGAAATTTGGTTCTCTCTCTCTTGCTTCACTCTCATCATCATCAACGATGAGGTGGATTCTCTTTCTCTCCTAAACCTTCTCTCTATTATAAGCTCAACATTCTTTTCTGCATTTTCTCTATTCCCTGCATTTCTCTCTATTTTGTTTTTATTTTTAATGCGTTTCCGTGTTCATCGCATGTTACTTTCTTTGTTTGCACAACGAGCGAATCATGTTTCGTTATTTTTTTTCTGGAAAAATTACGGAGTGGAGCTTTTGCTCTATTTTCTTCTCTGCATTTTTGATTTTCGATTTTTCTTTTTTAGGCCTTCTCTGTTCACGAATTTGGAAAAATATTTGTTTACATTCATCAGTTATTGTGCCAATGTTGAAATGCTTTGTGTCATTTATATTTCGTTGACGATTTGATTCAATTTTTATTTATTGAAACTCTGTTATGGCATCTAAGGTTGAGCTGCTGAAGCATTAATTTCATTACTTATCCAAAGATACAGAGCTTTGGATCAAATATGCGAGGTTTATTTCAAGGTTTATTTCGGTGATCAAATATGCAAGGTTTTTAACCTGCAAGTTACTGCTTAAATTTTTTATTTTTCTTTTGGACATTGATTTTTGGGATCTAATGATGGTATTGTAAATTCGCACTTCAAATTTCCTGAATTCCTTGAATGAAATGAAAACAGCAGAAACTTTTTTTTTTGCTTTCTTCTTCATAGACTAATCTGTATCACTTGAATTATCACACCTCAATGTGTACACATCTTTGGTTTATTAAACTTATCAGATAAGATACACATGAGTAACTACTGTTATTTCTGCTTATATCCTGATATATCATATTCTAAAAATATTGTGTGGAACCTAATCTTCTGGTGTGGTTTGCTGAACTGTAGTGCTTTTTTAGATTTGTGCTTTTCTATTTGTGGATAATGATAATGTTAATTGAAATTATAGGTTCTCCGACTATTGGACAAAGTATGAGATATGAGTTGGAAGTTAGATAACCATGTTCCATCGTGATAAGATGAATATGGAGCAAGATTCTGAATTTAAATGGGGTGCAACAGTTAAAGTTCTGAGTAGTAACAAGGATATTAAGTACTACCAGTCTTTCACTTTTCATGGTGTTGAGTACTCCCTGTATGATTGTGTATACCTTTACCAGAGTGGTGCTTTAGAAACATATATTGGTAAAATTATCAGAATATATTCCACAGCAACTGAAAAGAAGATTAAGGTTGTGTGGTTCTTTCGGCCAGCTGAAATATGCGACTTTTTGGGTGATTATGATCCACAGTGGAATGAGATATTTTTAGCTTCTGGCGAGGGAGAAGGAGTTTCCAATGTGAATTCTCTGGTACGTTCAATTTCAATATAGTTATTTCTTTTATTCTCTGTATTCTTAATCTTGGGGATTGGGGCTGCAGTTTGAAATATTGAATGTTATATGTTGTTTTTCTTGAGGATGTTAACAGGCATTGGTGAATTTCTGGTGGATCATTTTCTTTAATAGTCTCATTGATAATCTTTTAGTCAGTAAACTTGTAGGGAATGGTCTTAGTGCATATTTGGTGTGGAGTAGATTAACTTATCTATTGCTAGCAATGAAGGTGATTAGATATGGTAATAGTGTAATATGTTTGTAGTCCTGCAAGCTTAGACCATCCTTCCATGCAAATGGAAACAGCAGACTGTGGAAATGAGGTGATATGACAAGTCGATTTTTTATTTTTTTTCTTGGGAGGGTGGGATAGGATAGGCCTTCGTAGGGAGAAAGAGGTGTTGATATGTGGATAGCTCAAGGGAAGGGATTCACACACAACTATTCACATATATATATATATATATATATATATATATATATATATGTGTGTGTGTTTAGTAAGTGCCTTGTAATAAGGACTTTTCAATTCAACTGTTAGATGGATATTAGAAATGTTTGTTGATATTTTGCAACACTCATCTAACAGTTGAGTTTAAAAGTCATTATTAGGTCTGCGCCTCTGCGACGGAAACTCTCCCTATAAGCACCTGCACAAATACACACATACACGAATTTGATCTATGAGTGTATTGCTTTTTCAGGAACACATTAAATGTATATAATGTGTATTGTTTTTTCTTGTACACGTTAAATTTAGTATTACCTCAGAGCGGTTTTCCTTTTTGTTTCTTCCACAGTTACGAATATTTCCTGTCTTTCTTTAATTACTTATGGAATGGTATTATGTATAGTCCTCCAAGTATGGAGAAAAATTAATACACTGATTTTAAAAATACTAATTTCAGGAAGCAATTGTGGGGAAGTGTAATGTCATCTGCCGGTCAAAGAATCCCAGAAATCCCCGACCTTCTGAAGAAGAGTTGAGAATGGCCAACTATATGTTTCGTTGTACTTTTGATGTTAAGACCCGCAAAATATTACAGAAGTTTCCGGATGAAATATGTTGGATTAAAGGTTAGCCATCTATTTCTGAAAATTATTTAATAGGTTTAAATGAAAGAGAAATCCTTAAGTTGTTAATCAGACTTGCATTTGATTATGTATGTAAGATGTGGATTTTCTATTTACTATTGGGCTTTAGGAGTTTTCTCATATAGTTGTGCGTATTAAGAAAACAACTTTCTAAGGTTTCCAATTTTGCTAGTGACTACCCATGTTTTCAAAAGCAACAAGCAGTAAAAGTCAGTAACTTGCTTCCAAATCAGGTAGCAGTTCAAAGAAATTGACTGACATTGCTACAAGGCCTGCTACAATGCATTTATTGTAACTGTAGAGTCCTAGTGGCTGAGCATTTAACCTACAGCCTCAACTCTTAAGGACTATCAACAATCAAATAACCCTCATTTGGTTTTTAACTTTACAGAAGTATAAGGAAACTTGGTAGAAAAGGCGAGAAAGTGGGAAAGCAATAAAGAAATATTATTGCATGGTTGTGTGCTAACCTCCCAGTGTTAGGCAGATAAGTGCCTTAAACATTTCTGGCCAAATAAGCAGTGTTGTGATATAAATCCCACATCACGAAAAACGGGACCTTGCCTGTGGTTTATAAGGGTTTGAGTTATTCTCTCCATTGCCAATTGGTTTTGGATGTGAACCCAGTTTACTTTATCATGGTATCTACTTTATCATGGTATCAAAGCAAGTTACCCGTTCACTTGTGAATGCGTAACTGTCACACGAATTCCACATCATCCCAAATGTTGTCCATGTGTTAGACTTGAAAATTCGTCACACGTGCGGGGGCGTGTTGAGATATGAGGGTTTGGGCTACACTCTTCATTGCCAATTGGTTTTGGATATGAACTCCAGACTATTTTATCAAGCAGTTATATATTTTGACTTTTGACATATGATTCAGAAATCCTCAGCCGTCCGTGCTTCGTGTATCCCTCACTCGTCATGTGAAAGCTGATGTGATAGATCCTTGGTTAAAAGTGGGGTTACATGTACATATTGGGAAAACTGGAGAGATAACAACATGAAGTGTATTTAGACTGCTGACCATTACAATAAACAAAAAATATCAGGGATAATTTGGTTCTATAGAAAATGTGGTTCTTTTATTTTAATTTAAATAGTGCGGTATTTAGTATTTCAGATATGCCAATATTGATAACTTTGCTTTCATGCATGCTTTTCCTCTGGTGGAAATTAATATCTATCTCGGTCTTCAAATATTTTGAATGCAATGCAGTGGAGGAATATTTTAACAAGACAAAACAGCAAAACTGCAGCAGGATTCCCAAAGACCAAGCTGGACCATCAAACGTGTCTTCTAATTCCCTTTTGGAAAAAGTGGTCGCATATCCTGTTAAGAACGGAAAGCCTAAATGTGTAGAATCAAAGAATTGGGCTCGTCCAGAATTGAGAGACCAAGCTGGACCATCTAATGTGCCTTCTAATTCACAACTGCACAAAGTGGCATCATTTCCAGTCATTAATGGTGAGCCTGGAAGCAAACCAGTCCCAATAGTGGAAGGTAATTTCTCAGAATACCGTGTTTGTTTTGAATTTGACTGATTACGTTAAAATAATATTGTTGCTTTTTCTAGTTAAAAGAAATGCTGTGGACCCTCTTCTACCACCTGTGATCAAACCAGATACTCATCCTCATAAGAAGATGAAAACTGCAGATAGTAGACTGCCGATGAAAACTGCAGATAGTAGACTGCCGATGAAAACTGCAGATAGTAGACTGCCGATGAAAACTTCAGATTCTAGACTGCCGATGAAAACTGCAGATAGATTGCCGATGAAAACTGCAGATAGTAGACTTCCAGACATTGTAAGTATAGTGCATTGCAGCTGTATTTTCCATTCCTCCCCATCATGCCTATTATCTTGGAAATATTCAGTTTTATTGTACAGTTTGGTCTTGGTTTTTTCTTTTCACAGTTACTTGTGTACAAAAAGGTAACATTAAATGTATGCCTATTGTGTGAATGCCCCCTTTAAAGTAACTTTCTGAAATACATAATGGTTTTGTGGAGATATATAAGCTTAGCATCTCATTGTATAAAATAAAATCGAGGGCATCTTATTATAATGAATTGGTTTTAGGTCTATGTTCTAGTTTTAGCATGACATCCGAGCTAAAGATCATAAATTCAGATCCATGCAATCACGACTCCCTAAAATAAGTTGAGTCCTCACTTGTCTGTAGTGGTGGAAAGGCTCACAATTTATTTATTTGGGAGGGGTGGTTGGGAGATGATAATTATCATACCACATCCTGGTAGCTTAAACTTCTATTAAGACAGATGCACACACAAAGTTGATCACAGATTTGTGATGGTGAATTGGGCAAGATTCTAATTTTTATTAATTTTGTTAAATGCAGGATAGGAGTGGTTGGTTCAAGACAGGAGTGAGTTTCTTATCCTCATACTTTTTGTCAAGTTCCCATTTACTTTTGAAGTTTCATGTTTGGTGTTTGCTGTGCTTGTCTGGAAAAATGAACGGTTAAGATGTGGATATAAGCTCAAAAAACGAGATAAACCGAAAATTTCTCAACTAGTCCTCAACTTAGAGGTCCTTACTAGAAGGGCTCCCTTAAGATAACACAGAAAATTTTCAGTGTGGTAATTATTGAAAGTTTTTTAATTTATTTTAAATTGTTTCTTCTTGCTAAACCAGATACACTATTTTTAACATCCTTTTACTTGGTTTGGATGACATATTTTCTATGAGGAGACAGACAATGGCAAAGATTCTGCTTTTATATTTGACTTTTAATGGTTTGTTTTAATACATTAGTACTGAAACATGGGAGAAATTCTTTCATCGAAGTAAACTCTTAAAAAGATGCTGTCAACATAGTTATGAAACTTTATGGAAATATTCAGTTAGTCCCATGTGGATCCCCTGTTAACACCTCATAGGAATGGTGATTATTGTTGTAGTGCTATGTACTTTAATCGTGAAATGAGAGAGGGAGGAGCTGGGGGGGCACACGGTCCTTTTAACAGTAAGCCTTTTTCTTTTCGGAACGAAAAAGTCCCTCAAAATTCTGCCTTGTGATCAGGCTTGAATCTTGGGGACTCCAGCCATACCATGCAATCTCAAGGAGACAGAAAACTCTAGCAGTTGGTAAGGACCGTCAGGGCCTTCAAGCCCAGATAACATGGGAGCAAAGTATGCCATGGGCTTCCTTTTCCTAATAATCCCTTGGTGCCGTCCTGGTGCGCAAATTACCTAAATATAACTATTACTTTGATTGAGTTAATTTCCTACTAATCCCTTGGTGCCGTCCTGGTGCCCAAAATTACCTAAATATAACTATTACTTTGATTGAGTTAAATATGATAAATTTATTGCTTTAACATGGTTAAAAAAGGTAGATCAGGGTTATGTGATGGTACCTATAGTAGAATGGCAGATTTGTAATCTATGTAAGGAATTATAGACATTAGGTATCCAAAAATTCAGGGACTTCATATTTTCTCTTTAGACACTAATTTTCAAGGTGTGCTCACCCTTCTTTTCCTTTTCCTTTGCACTTTATCAGCTGTATACTTATCCTTAAAGTCTTAACCAGGTTTTCCATTTCAAAATTTGCAGTTGTGGGAGGAAAGATTGCGGGCAGCTGAAGGTAATGGCACCTTGGTCCTACTATCCAATTTAGATCCATCTACTGTATCCTCCGAAGTACAGGTACATTTCCTTAATGCATATATGATATTGGAAGCTTACAAGGTAGTAAAAGAAATTCATCGGAACCTTGCTGATGAAAAAGTGTGAGATGCTCTGTATACATTTCCCAGTTATCATATTGAATAGAAAGTTCTGTTTAATACATCAGTTTTTCTCTTCAGCATCTAGTTTGGACTGCCTTCGAGCTGAAGGTTGAGGCCAAAATGATAGCATGCACTCCTTTTTCTAATCCACTCTACGGTACAACAGCTACTTAAACGATTGTTGTGTAATTGATCATTAAACTGTTCAAATTAAATTATAATATTTTGGATAGTTACATTTATTCTTTCATGTCCTGACAGGAAAGGCTTTTATCATATTCAAGTCATCAGATGATGCTGAGTCTTCTATAAATCAATTAAATAGGAGATGCCTTCTGGCTGATGGGAGGTAGTGATAAATTCACTTTCTTCATTACAATCATGGAGCACGATTATTTTAGTGAGTTACTTTGTAAAATTGATCAATTTTAAGTGTGTATAGGTAGGATTGACTACGATTTTACTTTTGAATCATTCCCGAATAGTTTTTGTTTTGTTTCTTTCCTCATCTTTACTTGGATGCCTGTAATGTTTTCTATGGTTTCGGATGTAAGTTAGCTGCTAATATAATCATTATAATGCCTCTCAGTTTTTTACTTTTGGTCGTTGTATTCCGACACTTAAAGTTGGTGATAGTCACTTGCTATTGGCTCTAGCTGTTAAATCAGATAAAAACTACTAACTTGGTGAAATTTATGAATTGGTTAACTCCACTCAAGATAATCTAAGACGTATATTATTGATTTGCAATTGCAGACCTCTCATTGGTACCATCTGCAGAGGGACTCGAAAAGAGCAATACAAAACCTCCAGGTTTTTTGGACATCTCGCAATTGACAAACATCGGCTTAAAAGCCAACGTGAAGAGATGGTAATCCCCTTTTGGTCATTATTTTTCTTTCATACAAACGCAGATATATATGATATATACATATATAGTTTAGTTATCTGGTTTTATTCCTTTTGTAGAGAAAGGCAGTATCGACATCGCACTTTGCTCAGCCCAATACAGTTGAGTATGATATGGCAATGGACTGGTGTTTATTGCAGGCAAAGTCAGATTTGTGGTGGAAGGCTTTATATCAGGACCATGAGGTGTTCTCATCTCTCTATTCGAGTTTCTTAGCTTTGCAATGATAGTTTTAGTACGCATGCACTCCCCGCCAACCTTTGTCAACAAGTATGCCTTCAAAAAATGATGTTATTTTAGCCTCTCTTTTTTCTTTTTCCGATATTTTGTTGACATTTTGCAGTGGATCCAACATGACATTAATTCCATTCAAGCATCATATGTATTCGAACATCATATCTTCTCTTTGCAGTTATTATTTCTGAATGTAGAAAAGCACTTTAAAAGTTTGCAGTATATATAGAAAGGTTTTTGACTATTTAATTACAGCACGTGTGGTTTTATACAACTTGGTCCGTATTTTGTTCACTCCTGGAGGAGCTCCCAGTCAAATGTGTGCTTAGATGTGTGTATTTTCAACCATTTGTATTGTCAAATGTAGTTAACATTCTCCCTTGTGAACCCCCTATGCAGGAAAAAGAGAATGAGATAAAGAAGTTGGGAAAGCAAACCGTCGAGTTTCAATAACATTGCAGTTCATAGATAGATTTGCCAAGGTTACATCCTTGGCCAAAATTGATACTGATTAGTGTTTACCATTACCTTTCACGTATTATTGATACTAAATTTACTAGTCATATTTTTGCAGGAGGAATATTTTTTGTTTGCCTTGGATTCCAATTTACAGTAGTGAGATAGGGGAGTCCCAAGAATTGAACAGCATAGGGAATTGCCCACCTGTAGCTAGACGTGTGTTTTGTAAATTCCTAAGAATGGAAACCTCATTTTGATGTAATCTGTCATCTGCTCATCAAGTCCTTCAGGTAGCATTTTTCTTTTCTGGGAAGTTGGTAAACCCAGAATTGATCAGATCCCTTATATATGCTAATTTAGGAAGAAATACAAATTGACTATCATGATCCCAGCAATGATTACTATTTCATCGCCGTTGCTTATTTGTTAAATTTTCACTCATAATTTGCGTATGATGTTTACAGTATTTCCACTCGAGTTTCTTATTGAATTTGAAGTTGTATAGACGACCAAAATACCCTAATACTATATTAAATGTCATCAATGTCCATCTCCATTTCATTGGAAAGGATGTATTTTGGAGTTTTGGTATTCAGTATCCAAACCAACCCAAAAGCTTCAATTCCTACTGAAGCTGACATGCTGTTTTTGATACAAAACGCTGACGTGCTTTGTTTGGCAGTGAGAGGGGGTTTGAGTTTGCATGCATCACTGTAATGTCTGCAAAGCAAGTAGTTATCTGTTTGCATGTTTAGGTGTGGTGGTGGTGGTGGTGGTGTATGAATTTGTCTCGTTGCTCATGGTTTGGGAGATCATCCACAGTATCGGTGGCCTCTGTTGCACCACCTCCGGTCTTCTCTGAGGTCCAGAAGCCAAGTCTGATATTGCTATCCCAACTTTGAATTTCCCTTTCTAAGTTGCCAATTGCAATTTGCATACTGCATACTTCAGAACCACTAGTTAACATGTCCCTTTTGTTGAACTAGTTAACCAAGGATGTTATGTCCGCCTCAAGGGTCGATTTCTCGCAATGTTTTAGTGGTGGACATCATATTTGGACATAACCCTCTTATCCCATGAAAATCTGACTTCAATAAATATGAAAGTTCTGCATTTGCCCTAACGAGTAACTTGGAATCCAAACAAGCTCCACTATATCTTCATAAAGGAGGAGTCAACTTGAAAGGTTAAAAGTTAAGACCAAAAATTTCACTTGATTTACAGAAAAGGGTAAATGCCGGCTTCAATTGATGTTCATCCCAAGGGTGGGGTTACCACAAATACCTAAGTACCAATTGAGCACAACCCTTCCTCGCAACTCAATATTAGCTACGATCAGTGTTCTAAAACTCGGCCTAGTCGGCCGAGTACTCGGCGAGTACTCGCTAGTCGGCGTCCTCCCGAGGCGATTTTAAGAAAATCGGAGTACAAAGTCGGCCGGAAGAAAATCGGCCGAGTAGTCGGCCTAACTCGGAAAAAATCGGCCAAACTCGGAAAAAATCGGCCGAACTCGGAAAAAAATCGGCCAAACTCAGCATTTCATTGACTATTTTTATTATTTTGGACATTATATTACCTTTTAAAAAATTATATTTAATTATATGTTTTAAAAATAAAAATAAATCCAAAAATTAAAAACCTAGTACTCTCCGACTACTCCCCCGACTACTCCTCTACTCGCTAGTCCCCCGTCGGCCGACCGACTAGCGACTAGCGACTTTTAGAACCTTGGCTACGATTTAGGGTGTATTGAAGTTTTGTGGTAGCAGCCTGCTAGGCAACTCCCACACTAGAAATGACGATGCAAGGTTTATGCCTAGGTAAGATGTAGATATCATTATCGATCCAAAACAAAGGACGTAGTCCATAAGATATGATGGAGGTACACAGCGACTCTAGGCCTCTCTTGTTATTGTGTACCATCGAATTTTACAATGCAAAGGGTGGCGCAGTGGTTGTAGTGAAGTGGTTATAGATGAAGTCATGAGTTCGAGTGTGAAATCCTTTAATAGATTAGGTAATCCAATCCGTTTTTTATGACTGAATAAATGGCTGAGGATCCTATAGTTATTGTATTCAACTATTCATTTTCCTAGATATCACATTCCCACACGCTATTGGTAATGTCTAGAATTTCAACGAAAGACCTCTTGAATACAACTGTGATCTTTCATGGGGTTAATTACAGTTGTAAAATCAATGACTCACGGGAATTAGTAGATCTCTTTCTCCTTCCACTTTTCCTGCTAAATACCATGAAAGCTTATTTGGTAGGATCACACTAGGAAAATCATAAATATTAATCGAGCACAAACAATCAAACAAAAAACCAAGTGTTGGATCAGTTCATAAATCCTGCATAGTAAATCTCTGGCGGGTGTTTTGAAGAGGACGTGAGACTATAAAAGGGCCTTGAAGACTTGAAATATTGTTGTTACCAGTGAAGAAGCACAACGCTAAAACAACGCCGAGCGAAAGAAACACATACTCACGGATAGTCATACACTCAATTTTCTGATTAACATTCACCTCCGTTTCCGGCCAAAACTCCATTCATTCCGGTTCGTGATTCTTTTTCTGGTTTAACATTCCAATGCAAAATTGTTCTTGTAGAGTTGTAGACTTGTAGGTAAACCCTTCATGCATTTATTTTATGTCTTCTTGATTAGTTTCTTGAATATGCATGGACGCCTTTTCGGATTCTGGTGGATTTTTTTGACTGTTCAAGGCTTATGAAATCTTGGGGTTTCATGCATTCTTGTGTTGGACTCATGAATGTGACATTTGGGGGAGATTTGTGTTGTTTCATGTTCTCTGTTTTGTTTGGTTGGGAAGAAAATGATGGGAGAAACTTTGTGAAATCCAATGCAGAGAAAATTCTATTCCTACTGACTTTGAGTTGTAGCTACAGGCCAAAGAAAACTTTGGTGGAAATTCTTGTAGGCACTCTGCCAATGAAACCAAGAGAAAATTGGGACTTTTCTTTCATGGCGGTCTTCTTTCTTGCTTAACCAAGATTTTGGGTTGTGCCAGCTGAGTTTGTTGACATTCTTGTAGGCACTGCGTATTAAAACAAGAGAAAATAGGCATTTTCTTTCATGCCGGCCTCTTAACCAAGATTTTGGGTTTTGCCGGCTCATATGAGTTTGTGATTTTTATGACAAAGCTTGGTATATTGATTATTGACTACTAAGCAAATGGTCTCTGTCTCTCGAATTTTCTGAGAGGGATTTTTTTTTTCAGAAAATGAAAGCTCCATTTAGGGGTATTGCAAATGATATTCTAGGAAGAGCAGCATGCTACAAGCAAGATTGGATTGGAGGCATTCGTTCTGGAATCGGGTAACTTCCTATCTTATGTCTTATACTAGGTTCGGAGGCCTTGGAATTACTTTCCTGTTTATGTTGTTTTTAGAAATTAAAGTTATCTATCTGTTCATTCTGCTAGGATATTGGCCCCAACTACCTACATCTTCTTTGCTTCAGCTCTTCCTGTTATAGCATTTGGAGCGCAACTGAGTAAAGATACAGGTTTGTCAATTTTACATCGCATACTGGTATGTAGGTGCATATTGTTAGTTATAAGACGTATAAATCACTAAAAAATTAAGTCTGATTTCGGGGCATGCTGCTTCAGTTGTTCCTACTGGTCACCAATTGATCAAAAGACACTATGAGCTTAGACTCATTGGACTTTTTCTGATGTAGATGGAACATTGAGCACAGTGGAAACCTTGGCTTCTACAGCTATCTGTGGCATTATACACTCCATTGTGGGTGGGCAACCTCTCTTGATATTGGGAGTTGCAGAGCCAACTGTTATAATGTACACGTTCTTGTATGACTTTGCAAAAGGAAAGGAAGATCTGGGACCAGAACTGTTTCTTGCTTGGGTTGGATGGTAATGGACGTTAATTTTAACTTTTCTAGTTTAAGAACATTACGATTCAGGTTCTCAGAGGCAATGCTTGGCATGTATATTCACTCTATTGACTTAAACTTTACAGGGTTTGTGTCTGGACATCCCTTTTGCTCATCCTTCTAGCAATATTCAATGCTTGTGACATCATCAACAAGTTTACAAGGATTGCAGGGGAACTTTTTGGCATGTTGATCAATGTCCTGTTCATTCAGGAGGCTATCAAGGTCAGTCTCACATAAAAAGTGAGATCATTAGTTTTTTACCTGTTATATGTGATGGAAGGTTAAGTAACACAAGGTTGGCGTTTCAATGAAAGGGAGTAGTGAGTGAGTTCAAGCTACAAAAAGGTGAAGATACAAATAGTGGGTCTTATCAACGTGAGTCAATGTACACAAATGGATTGCTGGGAGTCATATTTACTTTCGGTGTCCTCTATACTTCGTTGAAGACTAGAAAAGCAAGATCATGGTGGTATGGAACAGGTTTGTCACAATCATTTGAAAAACTTGGTTCTTAGATCTTATAAGAATAGCTTTTAATCTGGCATATGAAACACTTGCCATGTTTGTTGTCCAGGGTGGTTCAGAAGTTTCATTGCAGATTATGGGGTTCCTCTTATGGTAGTGTTGTGGACTGTGATATCATTCAGTGTACCACACAATATTGTTCCCTCACAAGTTCCTAGAAGGCTCTATAGCCCTCTAGCTTGGGATTCTGAATCTTTACACCATTGGTCTGTAATCAAGGTAACTTAATGTCATTGGTTGCTTGAGCTTTCAACATGAGACTTCACTCAGTTCTTCGAATTGATGCTTTATGAAAGAACGATTATGCCTGTGTTTTGGGAAATAGCTGCAATTTGAAATAAACTTCTTGTTTTTGTTACAGGATATGGGGAAGGTTTCTCCTGGATATATCTTTGCCGCTTTCATACCTGCTTTGATGGTAGCGGGACTCTACTTTTTTGACCATACTGTTGCTTCTCAGATGGGACAACAAAAGGAGTTCAATCTAAAGAAACCTTCTGCATACCATTATGATATGTTGCTGCTGGGATTTTTGGTATGAACCGCTTAAGATGAACTTTCAGTTACGTCATATTTGAGAAATGATTATTAAAACTTAATTATGATCTCTTGTGAAAATTGTCCCAGACACTGCTTTGTGGATTGATTGGACTTCCTCCTTGTAATGGTGTGCTGCCGCAGGCACCCATGCACACTAAGAGCCTTGCGGTTCTCAAAAAGCAGGTCAGTGTAGCATATTTCAATGAAAATTATCACTTTCATGTCATTCAATCAGCTAAATTCGACTCTTCAATTAATCTAATCTTTATATATGCAGTCGATTCGAAAGAAAATGGTGAAGAGTGCAAAAGAAAGCATAAAACAGAAAGCTAGCAATTCTCAAATATATGGAAATATGCAAGCTGTGTTCATAGAGATGGACAACTGGACTCCAGTAAATTGCTGAATCAGAACATCTTTTGCTCTATATTTTATCAGCATCATCTTATCCTAAATCACATCTATCTATAATTTTCATAAACATACATTTCATTCCTCCCCTAGTCTCCGAAAACTTGTGACTGTACCTCTAGTTTAAGTTTACCTGTATAACAAAATAAGAAAATCTCCATGAAAGTGGATCATGAGTCCTGAATGTTTTTCATTGCAGGATACATCAGTAGTTAATGAGCTTTCAGACTTGAAGGAGGTAGTTATGAAAAGTGAACATGAAGGGGAGAATGCGAAAGATGCATTTGATCCTGAAAAGCACATTGATGCTTTCCTGCCTGTCCGGGTTAATGAACAAAGAGTAAGCAATCTGTTGCAGTCACTTCTTGTAGCAGCATCAGTTTTTGCTATGCCAGCCATCAAGAAGATACCAACATCAGTTTTGTGGGGATATTTTGCCTACATGGCCATCGATAGTCTTCCAGGGAATCAATTCTGGGAAAGGTTTCTGTTTCTCTTCATTACGCCTAGCCGACGTTACAGGTGAGTAAATATTCGTCCAATGAGTTGCACGATGAATTAGCATTTTGTATCAGATTTAGTCCCAATCTTTGTCAATATGAATCTTTTTTTTAAACAAAATTTTTTAAAAAGAGCGTAGTTTCTAAAATGAGAATCAAATCACTGAATTCTATGGTCCAAAGAGTGAGCTGATTGAAGAAGTTCATGAGTTCCCTACTAGACACATGTCTAAGAAATTTAGCACTCTTGAGTGTTTCAGGAATTCAAAAGTCCCCCTTAAAATTCAGCCAAATAAAAGGTTCCCCTTAAAAGAACTACTATTATTCCTTCTGTTTCAGTTAAACACTTGTGAATTTTAGTTACTAAACATATTATTAATTCATATGTGAACATGTTGGCAGGGTCTTGGAAGGGGGTCATGCTTCCTTTATGGAGTCTGTGCCATTCAGATACATTGCCATATTTACACTCTTTCAGTTTGTGTACTTCCTGTTCTGCTTTGGGGTGACATGGATCCCCGTAGCCGGCATCTTATTCCCCTTGCCGTTCTTCTTTCTCATAATAATAAGACAGCATCTCCTCCCCAAGTTCTT
Organism: Comarum palustre; assembly: GCA_951800085.1. NCBI lineage: Eukaryota > Viridiplantae > Streptophyta > Magnoliopsida > Rosales > Rosaceae > Comarum > Comarum palustre. Next base: position 16,552,399 of record OX637572.1, read on the forward strand.
TCATCCATATCACTTGCAGGAGCTGGATTCAGCTGAATGGGAGGAAGTCATTGGCCCTCCAAGACGTTCTCTCAGCGTCGCTTCAAGGGTATGCGATTTTTACTGTCCCTATTATTAGCCTCAAGTACTATCTTATGAACACCAGTGTCATCATTACAATGATCTTCCTTACCTCATTTCTGTCCCATTAATTCAATTTGAACAAATGTATTGTGTTCTTTTTTAGGAACTCGAAACTACATGTGAAGAAGGTGGAGTGGATCTGTGTGATGCTGACGATCTGTCTGATGCTGAGATATTAGATGAGTTAACAACCAGCAGAGGGGAGCTGAAAGTCAGAGCTAGCTTCAGTGAAGACAAACGTGGTCAGGTAAAAACATAAACTTTTCATCTTCTTGTAAATACTTGAGAGCTACCTAGGCCATTTGTTATAAGTATGGTTGACATGTATTGCCTAATGTGTGTTTTTGCAGGTCCACCCTCAAAACTTTGGCCAAACAGAGTGAAAGAAGAGCTGAATTTGACAGTAGAGATGATAGAAAATATAGATACTGCAGTTAGAATTGGTAGTAAAAGGTTGAGAATTTGGATGTTACTGTCAACCAATTCAATACATGCGTCAATATTATAGTAATTCTTCACACACATGTAGAAATACAGAATTAGTTCAAACACCTTTACAAAGTGTATGATACTATTTTGATTCAGTACGGTTAACATATATATGTTATCGTTTATGCTTGTGCCAATTTTTTTTTATCCCACATTGCTTTATGAAATATCTTCAGTCTAAGAATCGCAAGAAAGACCACCAACTAATAATAGATAGTTTACTAACGAGTTCTGTTCATGTTGCTTAATGAAGTTAGTAAAAAAATCATCAAGGCTATTCCACTGAAATTACTTATACTCTTATCTCTTTTGTGAGCTTATTCTCAAAAGACAAGTGTGATGGCGTGGTGCTAGAGCTAGGCTGCTTGTGGACTCGTGTGCTTTTCAAAGAACTATTTGATGAAAAATGTCTGAATAATGTACCTAATTTTTTTACATACTATATACTCACCATATCTTGTAACAACAATTGTTTCGCTCAAAAATATGATAATTACGAATTAGATGGGACGTGATTGTCAAATTTACTATCTGAAGGTATAAGATTGTTGACAATCTTTTTATGGAACAAAATACAACCTATGAAGCCTAAAGATTGGTCTTTTCACAGTTGAAGAACAAGTTGAAGAAAGAGAAAAATCAGCATGATCTCATAAAACTCAAGTAAAATCATGCATATATATTTCATGGTTTTTCACTGAGGATAACAATTCTGTCTGTCATCCTGAAATCTGAGTTTTCAGCTTTTCGATCTTTTATTATATTGTCTTAGGTTTAGGGTTGTTTACACTTACTGCATTAAGACTTATGTCTATGAGAGATTCTCATTTGAATTTCAAATTTACAACTAGAATAGAGGTCTTGTCTTGTTGTTCAAATTAGTCTAGAGTTGAGATATTTTGTAATTTGAACTTATGACCTATGATTTAGAGCTCCAAGACTACAACTATGATGTATAAACCAATACAGTAGCTGTTTTGTTTGATATCATAGAAAATTGTTTTACTAAACCATGTGTTCCCATACTTGGTGAAAAAATTTGCAAATCATTTTGTCTCTTACTTTTAAATCAAATATTGTTTAGGATTGTTTTGTTTGTTTTCTCATTGGCATTTGTCATATCTTTCAAACTTTAGCCAAAGAGAAAAGTCCAAAACTCCTGGCTTGCTTTGGCCCCAGTTCTTGCCCTCTAATGACATATTTTTGGCTTGTGTCTCCCTTGTTAGAGAACTCATTTAGCATATATATACACAACAAAGCTTCATTTGTTCAATGATTGTCAAGATATAGTTTTTACATTTGCTTTGTTGGATTTATCCCTTTGTTAGGGTTTGGTTTTTTTTACATTATTCATTAGTCTCTAAGTAGTCCTCTTATGATTATAAAACTTACAGTTGAGCAAAACCATTCTTCATAAACTCATAACATTCTTCATACTATGAGGCCAGTTAGTAATGAAGCAACCCTAGAAGTATTCAAAGGATAAACAACTGAGGTTCGAGGTTAGCTGAGGTCGGATGTATCCCGTTGAGGTAGCTGAGTTTTGATAAATCAGTTTACGATAAATGTAGCTGAGTTTCTTAGAGTGGAACTTCTTAGAGAAGTTTTTTTTAAGAAGAATTAGTTATGTGGTAGCTGAGTTATAAGTTGAAACTTTTTATATTTCTCAGTTGTAGGCTTAGGGACAAGAGAGTGAATAGATCTAGACTAGTTGGAGACTAGGTAGGATAAAGTGGTTGCAACCATAGAACTATTATTCTTGTATTAGCTGTTACAACATAGTGGAAAAATTTGTCCATCAAGAGAAAGTGGCACGTAGTTTTTCTCTCTGAGTTCAGATTTCTGCGAGTAAAAAATATCACGGTGCTCATTATTATTTTACTACAACTTTTATTTACTGTCATTGTATATATATGATAGCTGCAACTCGCTATCATTGACAAAACACTTCTATGAAAAAAAATTGGTAAGGGTCTATTCACCTTCATCTTGGACCTTCACTATCTTTTTTTAATTTAGAGAGCTGAAATTTACGCTCAATTTTTTACAATCCACACTCTTATCCATTGAAATTCCCAATTTGCCTTTATCTTAGTTGTGAACCTATCATCATACTCCCCACTGAACCGTCTGTCCTAACTACTATATTCTATCTTTCCTTCTTCTGAATTGTCTCCCCTATCATCTATATTGCTACTGCTATTGGAATCAATGGCTAAGGAAATCATTATCAAGTATTTATCTTATTTTACCAAGAGTATGAATATTCAACACTTTCGACACAAGGTGAGGGTAATTGCTTGCGGCTGCCAAATTGAGAGAATCTATCATACGAAGCGTTGGAACTGCCTAGAGATGTAGATTGAATCCCACATAGATTTGAAAGTTCTGCAATAGATTACCAGCCAATTGAAACTGGAAGGAAAGCAATGGCAATATCTCTTGATTAAATACCTGAAGAGCACCTATTCAAGCAGTAGAATTTCCCAAACTCAAAAACTCACTCACCAAGAGCTCGACGGCTAGCTCGAGATTGCAACCACACCATGTAGGCCTGAACATTCAAAATAACAATTTCTCATAATGCAAAATCGCTCATTCTTTTTTCCTTTTCATTTCCTCTTCTTTCCCCACTTTAACCTTTTGTCTCTGCTTCATCATATCAATAATAATGGGTGAGAAGACGAATATAATATGCAAATTTAGTACTCTTTACGTCATGTTTAATACTCTGCTTTCAAGAGTAACCAATTTTTTTGGCTAAATTTTAAAATTAATTTGCACATTTGCTACCTTATATTTGCAAAAGACATCAAAGAATTTGATAAACTGATATGACAAAATAGTAGAAAACTAACTAATTTTGAAAATATCAATAATTAGGTGGCATATTTAGTCATTGTGAAAACTAGAACCTATAGCAAATTGGCTTAAATAAAAATCAGGGTAGAAATCGATATTAAGGTAGGGGTCATCATGGGCCGGGTTAAGGCCGGGTAGAGTTCGGTTAAAGTCAACAAAATTTAGGGTCCGATACAGTATGACCAAAGCTTGAATATGTAAGTACTTACCTGCTCTAGCAGCCCATTTAGTTAAGATTAAAAGAATCAGGTAGGGTCGTCCTTTTAAATAAAACTAAATAGAACCGAGATGAGCTAGCCGCTAGTTTTTTCTTCTTTACAAATTAGTCCAATCCTCAATTTTATAGGTATATTTAACATGCATGCATATACATTATACTTAACTTATTAGGACGTCTATATATATACATTATACTTAACTTATTAGGACGTCTATATATAAACATTAATGTAAGAGGTTATACTCATATATCTCATAAACTATTTTTCTAAATTATCAAAATACAATCGTTATTCAACAAAACAAAAGAAAATCAAATCAATAAAACTAAAAAAATCAATTATAAAAAAGAAGATGAGTTGTGTTTCCGGGTAAACTCGTGGTCCCTTTAGCGGGTCATACGGCTCCAGAAATAGCGAACTTCCCTGTACTCTGAGTTTTCCTGTGTAAAGAACAAACACGTCAAAGAGGCGTCCCCGGGTTTACCGAGGGAAGCCACTCCGATGCTTAAGTCAGACACTGTCAATTAAGCAGAAAACTCAAGAATAGGTGAGAAGTTGCGCCCCTTACCGGGAGGCCCGCGCTGGTATTTATAGTAGCATTAAAGACAGCATGCCTTGTCCTTTTCCAATGTGGGAACAGTTTCCCTTGCTTTTCCTTAGCTTTACGGCGAACTGGGCCCTGCAAAGGACCCAGAGTGGCTTCTCACATTTAACTGGGCTTTCACCCTATAAACAATACTTCAAGCACAATAAATAATGCATACTTAATAATTAACTACATTTAGAGGTTCTTTCTTGAATTGTAACCCGGTAAAGGTGAAAAATTAGGTTCCACCTATAAACAAGTTGTAATGCTTAAAAAATAAGAGACATATTAAAATAAAATATATATAAAATTATTGAAACCTAAAAAAAGCTTTTAAGATCTGACCGTCCTTAACCCTAAAGACTGAATAAGGTAAGATTATAGAGTAGAATCGAGTTCTATTTAGTCGACCCTTACCTTATTTGAGAAAGATCAAGGTCGGTCTAAGGCGGTTTAGGACTGGAATGCTAAATGAGACCTAGCTGAAACTTAAGGTCTCAGAAAACCAAGAAACGAACGACATCGTTTTGCTACCCTTTTTGTAATCTCTCTGTTTAAAGACTTCTCCTTATCCTTACCGGCCTAAACCCTCTTTCTCTCTCAGACTATCCGTCTCTCTCATCTTCAAAGCACGCAGAGGCACCCAAAAGTAAGACTCTCACTCTCTTCTAATTCAATTTCAGTCCCACCATTACTTACACGCTTTAAACTCATCTCTCTCATTGTGATACCTGGGTTTTTGTACAAATTTGGGTCTGGGTTTGGTGCTAGCTTTCTTGGGTTTTTCTATTTCCCAATGTAAATTGGGTAACAAGAATGACCTAAACTTGTTGATGTCTATGGCCAATGAATTTTGGGTTTGCTAATCTGAATTGGGGGAAGCTAAAGCTGGAACCTTGCAACTTTGTTGGGTTTGTTAATTGGGTGTTTGTTGAGTTTAAGTTGAATTAGGGGATAAGGTAAAGCTTGCATCTTTGCTAATTACATTGGGTGTTTTCTTGAAGGGTCATTAGGACCTCCCTAATCCTTTAGTCTCTACCATTCTTTGTTAGTGTTTTTCTGCTCCGATGCTATCTCTTTCTGCTAATGTGAATGTGAATGTATAAATTGTGTGTTTGTATCGTTCTTATTTTTGCTTATGTTTTTCAGAGTGCTAGAAGAGTGACAGACCCATGGCATCTCCTATGATAAGAGAATGGCTTGGGATAAACAGTTTTGCGCCTGCCACGCAGACTAAGTTGCTTGAATTGCTTGGAAAGCTCAACCAGGAGGTTGGTTTCTGTGTTATGCTCAAATAGTCAGATTCTGGTTCATGTGGTTTGAGTAACTTTGCTAACTCATCTGAGTGTGGATGTAGAATGTTGACAGTTTGACAATTCTTGTTATGGGGAAAGGTGGGGTTGGGAAATCATCCACTGTGAACTCGCTCATTGGTGAAAGGGCTGTTTCTATTAGTCCTTTTCAGGTATGTTTTTCTTGTAATTTTGTATTGCACAGTTCTTTTCTTTGCCATTTGTGAATCCATTTGTTTTTTTTGTTTATTGGGTTAAATTTTTCTTTCTAGTCTGAAGGAACTAGAGCTGTGATGGTTTCCCGTTCAAGAGCAGGATTTACCCTGAACATCATTGACACCCCTGGGCTCATTGAAGGAGGATATATTAATGACATGGCACTTAATAATATAAAAACGTTAGTTCTTATTTTATATAGAGATTTAGTGATTTCTTTCTAGTTTTTGTTCAAGAATTTTAATTGTGTTGTTCGTTCCGTGTGGTGGGTTCTTTTGATCAGTTTCCTTCTGAACAAGACCATAGATGTTCTACTTTATGTGGATCGATTGGATGCATATAGAGTGGATAACTTGGATAGGGAGGTTGTCAAAGCCATTACAGATACTTTTGGAAAAGGAATATGGAATAGGGCATTGGTTGTCCTGACACACGCACAGCTCACACCATCCGATGGTTTGCCTTACGATGAGTTTGTCTCCAAAAGATCAGAAGCTCTTCTAAAAGTTGTTCGTCTTGGTGCTGGGTTAAGAAAACAGGAAGTGCAGGTGGGTCCCTTTAACTAAATTTATCTTTTTGTTTATATGGGGCAATGCTTTTGTTTGGGTGAATCTAATAGACATATTGTTGTTTAAGTCTTGAGGAGAAAGGTGCATGAAATTTGTGGAGGGTAGTATATTCGCTTCAAATAGGGAAGGAGCCGCACTATGGAAAGAATGACACTTTTTTAGGTCACTGTTATAGAGAGTTATCTCAATATGATTAACACATTCATGCCAGATTGGATTATTGACATGGTTATTTCGTCTCATTCCAGTTTGCAAAGTAAATATGAGTATGATAGATTTTTGTGGCTCACCATGCTATAAAGTATGTATGGCTTTTCTATAGTCAAATGTCTGAACTTATTTTCTTTACAGCTCAACAAGTGATGTCTCATGGGATCAGTACAATACTGTAAAGAATGTTCAAAAGAAATAGTAAAGGCACAACTGCATATTTTAATTGCAGTCGTATTTGTCTTATGTCACTAAAGGTGAAATGTTGTCCAGTTAAGTTGGTTCCTGGAGGTCAATTTAGAAGTCACAGTTTCCTTATATAATATTATTTTAATGTTTTATACCTATAGACATTTTACTAATTTATTCGGGGGGAAAAGAATCGGTAAGATACTGAACAAATTCTGTCAGTTTCTGCAAAAATTTAAGTATCGGGTTGAGGGAATGGGGGAGGTTACTTTATCAGGATAAGTTTGGGAGAGCTTTAAGAATTGGGGTGTGATGTGCTGCGAGATAAACCTTTGAATTAGTTGAATCGATGTGCTCTTCCATTACTTTATCATTGGATAAATATGCAACTGGCTGTTTCATGTTTGCCAAAGTAATAAGAAAAGAGGTTTTATAAAGTGAATCTAGAACACATGTTTCCCATGGGGAAAGCTAGAGATGCCTCCTATATTAGTTGTACTATACTTTGATGAGTATTGACCGTGTTTAATTTAGTTCCAAGTCCTGCATGAAAATATCAAGTCAGGTGAACGAACTGGAAGATCTACAGCCTGAAAATAATTAAATCTGCATGACCTTAGTTGGTGGGGAATGGTATTTGAACTCAAATGGAGCATCTAGTTTTGCTATGTTACTATGATTAGTTTATCTCTGTCTTGTTTGCTAAGTTACGTATCTAGAACTCAAATGTCAAATTTTGATTGGACGACTCTCACGTTCTGAAAGTTTTCCTGTTTGATTGCAGGGCTCTACAATTCCTGTTGTTTTGGTTGAGAACGGTGGGAGATGCAGCAAGAATGAAAGGGATGAAAAGGTTTAGTAGTATTACACTATTACTTCATACTTGATCCATCTGTGAAACATGCATATATTTTTTAACATGCTGTGTGGGGTGTTCTTGATTTTAGGTTCTTCCAAATGGAACTGCTTGGATACCTCATGTTGTCCAAACAATCACAGAAGTCATCTTGGGTGGAAGCAAGTCAGTCTTTGTTGACCAGAAGTTGATTGAAGGGCCAAACCCCAATGCTAAATGGAAATTCCTGATTCCTGTACTTGCGGCTTTCCAGGTGAACTTCTGAACATCTATACCCGGCTCGTATTTTACCATCTGTTGATATATGGACTGATATATTCCTTTTCTGTTTTAGTACTTCTTTGTGGTTAAACCGATAGAACGTCGGATCAGGAATGACATTGCAAGTGAGAGCAGACCATCCTGGGAATACCGCTAGTCGCAAGTACTAACTTGATTTTGGGCCATCTATATTCTTGAACTTCATGTGCTGATCATCTCTGTTCACTCTTTTTGGGTAGCTGTTTGAGTAGTCATTGTGATGCGGTATGAATATTCTGCGGCATATGGATCTTTTAGTATGTTGAGAAAATCAGAGATTATTATTATTATTATTATTATTATTATTATTTCCGTTTGTAGTTAATATTGCTTGTTTTGATAAGTACTTTGTTTTGATTAATGATTGCTTGGATCTTTTTTGTTCTTACACGTTTGCGCAACTAATATTTAGTTATTTATCAAACAGATTTCAGATCCAACCAATTAGGAATAAATCTACAATTGTAAAAATGACACCTGATCATGCTCTCAAAGAAAAAAATGACATCTGATGAAGTTGGCCGCTTTAGAGCTGATAAGTTCTAGAGCAGTTTGTGTTTCACAAATGACATTTCAAGATTTGGTGAGTGGCGTTTCTAATTAACAAGGTCACCAAAGTTGCTTTACATGTTTTTTTATACGTCGTAAATCCTTGTCCGTCATCTACCAATCAAGGACACGTTTGTGCCTCGTACGTTCCTTCCATTTCCAAGCCATGATGTGTTTCAAACTTCACATATAACTGTGCTCAAGTTTGATGCAAAATATATATATATATATATACTCTGTTTAAAATAACTTGTATTGAGACTGACTTTTTCATTTCGCCTCAAGGCTTCTCTTGAAAGTTTGTCACAAAAAGCCATAAATAGCCCGCCTCGCGGCTTCGCCTTCTGTTTATTTATTTATTTATAATAAAAATAAAAACCTTAAACAATTAAACTATTTCATTTTATTTGGGTTTAAAAAGGAAAAAAAATATTGTTTAAAGAGAAAAATTGGATTTCAAGACACGCAAATGCTCTTAGTGACGAAGATGAAAAAAAAATTAAATAAGTAAATGATTTTATGTTATTGTGTTTTTTTATATTTTAAATTTATATATTATGCTTGTAATGTAGCAGTCAATATCTTGAGCGGAGCCCCGCTCTAAAATTAAAATGTGGGGCTTTGTATTTGGCTCACTTTTAGGGTCAGATTTTCACAACTTCGCATTTCAATGTCTAGTACACAATGTGTAGATCATTTATGTCATGTTTCATCCAATTTAAACATCATTTGAGCTTCCATATTCGTGATTTACTTGAACGGTTCTGGCTGAATAGGTTTTGTTCTATTGACTTATTTCATCATACTTTATCATTTGTTCTATTCGGTACTCAAATGATCTCCAAATTAAATCAAACTTTGTATGCATGTTAGGCCATCTCCAGTAAGTAAGGGCCATATTGGGGTCAGGGCTATAATTTAGCCCTTAAAAATATTATTGTTTATTTATAGACTACTAGATGATCTCCAGTAAGAGAGGGCCAAATTTTAGCCCTTTTAATATTTTATGATTTCACATTATATTTTTAAACTTATAGTTTTATTTTAATATAACATAGATAACATAAATTTTTGAGAACAAAAAAAATATTTTTATCAATTTTTTATAACATGTTTCAAAAGGATTTTTAAGTGTCACATGTTTATTTCCAAGTAAATTTCTAGATTCCCCGATTGGATGTAGTGTTCACGTGACAAAACTAACAATTACAAAGCTTATCACATTTTCGGACATGATTTTTTTCATTACTCAGCCATTAATTGAATTAAGTTTTAATTTTTTATTCTAAAAATGGCCCACCTTTTGCTTTGGACTGGGCTAGCCAAAGGGCTAAATTTGGCCCTTTCCTTGGCCCTTTGGCCCTCCTTTTTTTCCTTGGCCCTTTGGCCTTTTCTTGTTGGAGACAGTTATAAGAGCTATATTTGGGATTTGGCCCTTTAGACCTCATTACTGGAGATGGCCTTATACACACTATAATCTAGACACCGAGTAAAACAATGACAAGGATGGCTATTGGATCATCCTTGTACCGATACTATCTTAACTTAACCACCTTTAAGGTGTTGGGTTTATCCACAAAAAGCCTCTGTATAATTAGGAATGATCCACCCACATATAAGTTATATTTTATTTATCATGTTTCTGATGTGGGATATCTCCTCTCCAACACGTCCCCTCACGTGCAACCTAACAAGGTCTGCACGTGAATCTATGTCACTCTCTCCACTCAAACACCAACCCTCACGTGCAACCAGACTCAAAGGTTTTGCACGTGTACAAATGTCTAAACCAATTCGACCACTAACCCGGCCCATTTGACACTTAGTGACAATCCACACAAACATTAACCCTCACGTGCAACCAAACTCAAGGGTTTAGCACGTGTACATATGTCACACCAATCGAACCAACAAACCAATGAGACGTAATTAGAGAGGGACCCGCTCTGATATCAAGTTAAACAGTGACAAGCGTGGCTCGTGGATCATCCATGTACCGATACTGTCTCAACTTAACCACCTTTAAGGTGTTGAGTTTTATCCACAAAAGGCCTCGGTACAATTAGGAATGATTCATCCACGTATAAGTTATATTTTATTTATCCTATTTCTGATACGAGATCTCTCATCTCCAACACACTATGGTGGAGATCTAGAAATCTAACCTGAAAGTGAGTCAAATAAGGAGCTTCACACTTTAAATTTAGAGCAGGACTCCACTCTAGATAAGGACCATGTAATGTAGATACTTAATTTCAATTTTAAATGTACAATTATATTTTTAATGACTTTATATCATTAATTTATTTATTTTTATGTTAAATATTAGTCTCAAAGGCTTCGCCTTTTTGTTTTAAAACTTAGGCTCCTACTCGACCCCTCACCTTACATTATTTATTTTTATGTTTAATATTAGTCTCAAAGGCTTCGTCTTTTTAAACATAGCATGGATGTTTTTCTTTCCTCAGCTCAGATATTATAACATTTACGGAACAAAGGATACGAGAAGACATGTTAGAGCATCTCCAGCAGTTTCCCCATTTTTTCGATTTTGTCAAATTTGGAGAATATTAAGTATTTTTTAGGTCCAACAGCTTTCCCATCTCATTCCTTAAAATAGGGATGAAGAAGAAAAATGAGCATTGCTTCCCCAAATTTGCAGTAAAGCTTTCATTCCCCAAAATTTAATTCTTCATGGGTTCTAACAATTTTTTTTACAAAAATATAATATTTTATTAATTATTTTATTGTTACAATAAAATATATAATCTCTTTTGATCATAAGTAATTATGATGTACTATATTTTGTTGTTCTAATAAATATCAAATCTTTAAAATAGAGAAGCTGTTGGAATTTGAACATAATATTTTTGAAGAATTTGATTTTTGCTTTCCCATTTAAAAAAAAATTAAGGAAGCTACTAGAGATGCTCTTATACTAAAAATATTGTTTAGGACTAAAGAATATGCCGTGAAAACAAAGGCTTAGTTCAACAAGAAATGTGTTTAAAATTTTCTGTACCTCCTTTAGGTCCCTTACCTAAGGGACGCAAACTATCAGATAATTTAACCTACAACTACAGATGATCCCCTCCCCCCAGTCCAGTGGATTCAAAATTGATGAGTTCCACAATGGGCATCAATGTTCCAAAAAGATGCACCAAAAGAATGTAACTAGATGGCCTCAGCGCTATATGGATGAAACAAATGACATCGGAAACAATTATATCCTGCTTGCAGACTTTCCCTTGCTCAGATCCGCAAGCTCTTCGATGAGCTTCCTTTCATCATTGCTCAATCTCTTTGGGATTTCAACCTGCACTCTGACCAGCTGATCACCTCTCATGTTGCTTTTGTTTAAGAGGGGAACACCTTTCTTTGCCATCACAAGGGTCGTGTTTGGTTGAGTCCCTGCTGGAATCTTCAAATCAACCATGCCATCAACTGTTGGAACCTTAATTGTAGTCCCCAAAATTGCATCAATATAGGACACCTTGCAGGAGTACATAATGTTGGTATCATCACGTTTGAGGACAGGGTCTGGGATAACTTCTATAATAACAAATAGGTCACCCGGGGACCCGCCTCGTTTTCCAGCATTGCCTTCATTTCGAACTCTTAAACGGCTGCCTACATCCACACCAGCTGGAACTTTCAGACTGATTCGCTTTGTCCTCCTCACACGACCATCCCCTGAGCAAGTATTACAAGGGGTGGATATTTCCCCAGTTCCGTCACAGGAAGAGCATGTCATTACTTGCTGGAAGACACCCAAAGGAGTCCTTGCTGATTGAACAACCTGACCTTGCCCACCACAAGTGCTGCATCTGGATGGCTTGGTTCCCGCTTTAGCCCCTGAACCATTGCAAGTTCCACAGCTCTCCAACCGACTTATTTCAATCTCCTTTTCAACCCCAAAAACTGCTTCTTTGAAATTCAAGACCAGACTATAATACTCGTCCTGGCCATCAACCGCTCTATTCCTAGAACCACCACCACCTCTGGACCCCATTCCCCCCATGCCCTCGAACAGTGACTCAAACAGGTCAAATGGATTACTGAAATCCTGAAATAATATAGGGATGCCACAATGAGAAAATCGAGATAAAATGAAGAAACCAACTTTGTCCAATCATTATTTGGTGCACTTACCCCTGGACCCATACCAGCACCTTTAACTCCAGCCTCTCCGTATTTGTCATATAATGATCGTTTTTCATCATCAGACAAGACCTGCACACAAGAAAATATAAATTCTATTTAATTGTCACCATGTGAATGAATGAAGAGATCATACAATTATGAGCAATTACAAACCATTCTTTTACCTCATACGCGTTACTAATTTCCTTGAATTTTGTTTCTGCCCCTGCTTCTCTGCAGCAGATAAAAATTATAGTTCCAAGAATATGAGAAATTACCATCACTGAATAGATTAAGTAAGCTATGACTACCATGAAAGCAAAGGAAAGACAGATATTTTGTACGAAATCACTGAACTTCGGTAAAAAATATTTCAAACTCAATTTAAATATAAAAATTCCACAGCAATTCCAATAGTTAAATAATTTGTACATAACAAGACAACTATTTCAAATGTTTCAAATTCAATTTAAATATAAAAATTCCACACAGCAATTCCAGTAGTTAAATAATTTGTACATAACAAGACAAATGACCTCAAGATGTCCAAATCAGCCCAAACTCAGCCCCAAAGCTTCAATCAATCCTTACACACTTTCAGGCCCCATTTCACTTAACAGCCGATAATACTGACAAATCTGAAGTTCCCGAATTAGTACAACCTGGAATTACACTGATGACTGGGTAGATGGGGAATGGAATGAGTTCATGTACACCATTTTAAATCAGGCACATAAGAAAATCATCTACACCAGGTGATTTCCAGCAAGCTGCTCTTTTGAGCCATTTTTATTCCTATTCATCCAACTTAAAGATCAATGTTTTGAATAGCTATATGACGTCCTGCAGTATCTCATTATTGAATAGGATACGGTATACATCCATCTTTACAACTGCAAGACTTAACCACAGGCTGCATAACCTCAAGAATGAAAAATAGCACCTCTCTAGGCATGAATCTACCAGCTGTTCCTAGAACTCAACCCATTGTTCAAAGATGAAGCAAACCAGCAAAGCTAAGAAAGCCTTTTGACATTTTAAACCCCATTCTAGATCACAACTTACAAAAAAGAAAAATCTTAGATAAAAAAGGGAAAAATCATGAAAATTGAGGAGCACTTGTATGACATGCGACAGAAGATACAGATAAAGCTTGTTCCTAGAAACTCAACCCATTTTTCAAAGATTAAGCAAACCCGCAAAGCTATGAAATGAGTCTTTTCTCATTTTAATCCCATTATACATCACAATTTATAAAACAAACTATTGTTTAAGCATGTTAACTCAAAAGCTATCATGACCCAGGTGAGGCGTACACATAAGAATGAGACAGACAGACAAACAAACTTTAAGGAAGAAGAAGAAGAAGAAGAAGAAGAAGAAGAAGAAGAAGAGAAGTGCACTCACTTATTCACATCTGGATGATAACTTCTTGCAAGCTTCCGGTAAGCTGAAACATAAAATGTAAAGAGAGATTAAAAGGCAAGTCTCTACAAGGAAAAGAAGTATTTGGAGGGAAATACAAACCATAATTTATACAATTCTTAAAGCATACAAGCATCATACTAGATGATATTTTCCATTGAAACAGCACAGAAGCTTAATTCTGATTTCAGGCTAACACCTTAGATTTCAAAGCCAAGGTCTACTTCAGTGTCCTCATTATATAGCACCCATCCTATAGATAAAATGACAGCCTACAGGAATTTTAAACACGTGCCTTATAACTGGAAGAATCCATTATTATTCTTAAAGCTCGTTAGGTAACCCAGCTAGTGACATGAGTGTGTTCAGCTCATCACATAGTGGAGGTTGGAGAACAAGTTGCTTGTTGTGTTAAATGTGCAGAGACAAGTTGAATCAGGTCTTGAAGATACACAAACTAGTGCCAACCAGAAAACTGAAATGGCAACCATAAACAGTAGGCTGCTATTGGTTTTTCTACTATCCCACAAGAGACAAATTACGAGATTTGCTTGTAGAAGTTGGTGAAATTTATGATATACTTTATGTCTAAACAAGGCTTTCTAGTTGTAAATAATAATTAAATATAGGCAATCCACCAGTGGCAGTGTAATCAGCATAGTGCAATGAAGTCTTTAAATTCATCTTATATGTCATTTAAGCTCTCGAAACCAATAGGTGGGCCAAAGATACCATGTTAGTTTCAGATGCTTATATCCATACCACGTAGTATTAGACAGAAATAGATAGACTGCATACTTGCAATTTACAGCAGAGCCTTTCTATTTCAGCTCATCCATCTTGATATCTAAAGGAAAATTAAGGAATTAAATATCATGACATGGAACGATGTTGATCTATAACCACATGTGGAATCAACCTTCTGAATCAAAATTCCATTAAAGTGACGACTATCTTATAAAACCGTTGCACAATAGAAGTGGATAAATGATAAGAAAAGCATCTAGAAGGGAAAAAGACAATAAAGGAACAATAATTCAGGAAAACAAATAAATAAGAAGAAGAAACAGATGTGTAGATACCGCTCTTAATATCTGCTTTAGTTGCATTTCTTGACACTCCAAGAACAGAATAATAGTCCTGGATATGAGAACATGTTAGTCCTATTAGATAAATCGTGAAACAACCCAGCATTCCTTCAATTAAGCTATTTATTCATGGAAGGAAAGAAAATCAAAGTCAATATACTCACAGACTCTGCTCTAACTATGAATCTTGCTCCCCTACTGCGATGTGAAGTTTGAGATGGGCCTACACAGAATAGAGCATTCAAGGAATCCCGAGAAAAGCTTGAAGTTGGTGCCCCCAAAGAGCCAATTTGGCTTGAAACACTGCATAGAAGATGAACCTTAAACTAATACTAAGCAAATCCAGATGTGTTGGTAGAATCTTAGCAGAGATGTATTTCAACTTGAAAGTAGCAAAAGCAAGAGCACAAATAGCATAGGTAGACAATAACATCAATAGGTACTACTTTTTCATTTGAGATATTAATAAAGTAGAGCAAAAGAACAGAACTTTATAGTAAATGAAAGCCACAAACACGTCAAACTTACCAACACTGGGATGTGCGTACTTTGTTCATGGCATATGATCTTAGCATAGGCTGAGGACGAATGCCCCATTGAGCAACCGATGTACTTCCACAAGGTATAATTGCCATCCAATGAACTTTTCTATGAGCACTGAGCAGAACCACATATACGTCAGAAAAGTATTCAAGTACTTTGATCGAAACATGTTGGGGACAGACCCATATATAAGAAACAGTTCAATTCAACTATTTAGAAAAATTGTAGATAACAATAATGAGAAAACCAATCACGCATATATTGGAGACAGAAATGAGCCTAAGACTAAGTCAACACACCATCGATCGAACTTCCATGTACTTATAGTAGGCAATAATGCCTCATTAATCACTATTGCATTACTTTTTGAAAGTAAAGGTTTGTATTACTATCACCTTACTTTTTTCACCCGACTTTCTTTATTAGTTTACATTCATGAACTTGCCTAAATAGAATGGAAAATGGAACACCGTTACAATCCAGAACAGATAACAAAGTAGCTTTGCCACTCAGAAGCATCAAGGTCAAATAGTGCTTGTTGTGCACCACATACCATTTCACCCGTTACTGAACAGTGAGTGTGACACATGGTCATCAGAACCTATCTAAATAGGTACAATGTTTACATATCAATCTGATAACACCAAGTTCCTATCTTTCTTTAATATAGGTATTAATACAATCCTGAATGAACCGTTACTTCCAGATACCGAGTTTGAAATAGTTGTTCAAATCCCCAATGAACCTCAGGAAAATACGATCTCCGGGGGATGAGGCATACTTATGGATACCATGTTTAAAGTGGTTGTTCAAATTAGCTACGGTCCTCAGAAAAATATAATCAGAAAAGTGGCACACACTTCACAGCCAAAATTTCATTTCTTAAAATTATTAAAAAAAATAGTCCATAAAACATCACAATTTTTAATCGAAGTCCATCATATCCTATTCTATTCTAATTAAAACCGTATGAATTCAGCTTCTCTCGAGATTGGTTGCCAATGCAGATAAAAAAGCACTCTACCATCGAAACTTAAACTAGCTCAGAACAACCAAAAGCATAGAAATCAACAAACAAAGATGAAAATTGAATAGACAAAGCGTAGCGACGGAGGCAAATACAAAGTCAGAAATACATAATAGACATTAGTGGAATGACAACTCGGAAGCAGACGGCATCAAAACTAGGTTTTAAACAAAACATTCTTCGCCGGCGGAAATGAGAAACCAACACAGAGCAGATGAATCGTAGCGAGAGTAAATTACCTGGATTTCGATGGCAAATAAGTGAAGCTGATACTCCAGAACCCTAGAAATGAAAAAACACGAAACAAATTACAAGATAAGGAAATTGAAGTGAAGGATTGTAAAACTCTAGAGAGAAGAGAGAGGGATTACAGTGAGGAGGAGAGGAAAGAGAGAAGAGCTGATGGAGCAGCTGCGGATGGCGCGGAACTGAGGGCTCTCCAAAGTGAAGGGAAGCGGTTTGGTATGGATGAGATTGCGTTTTAGAAGCTGTTGAAAGACTACACAGAACCCGACCCGGTTTTAGGTCCACTGTGAAAATATCAGGTTATTTGTGTTGTAAATATACGTAGACTAGTTAAAGATTTTTCATTAAATATCACTTTTTAATCATATATTTGCGTGTACATAGTATAACTTGTAGATATATATAAATAAATCATCTTTATAAATTTTTATTTAAATTGAAAACGTTTAGGCATTCATAAATATGATTTACCGATTATAAACTTGAACGACTCTTATTTGACATATTTGGATCATCCATTAATTTGAGCTATTTTGTTTCCTTAACGATCTTGAACGTTTCTTGTTTGACATATTTGGATCATCTATTAATTTGATCTATTTTGATTCCTTAGCGATCACTAATTTGGTTGAAAATTTGTAGAAGTGATCTACATATATAAATCTATAAATTGAACGGTTGAGATGAAAAAGTGATTGAAAATTTGTTGTAATAAACTATTAAAGGGGAAAGTTTTCAACTAGTCATCAATAGATCCCCTCCTATAAATACAATGTGTCCAAAATACTATGTTGTAATCTTATTTAGAAAGTTAACTTGGGTGTGTTCATCAAATTACTTGTGAGTAATCAACAAGCCACTCTTATACGTAGTCACCAAGTTTCCAAACTCTATATAAACAGGTTGGTGGAAGACGAGTAATACAACACAATTCCCTCATCTATTCTCTCTTAAGTTCTTCTACTCTCTGCTAGAAAATTAGTCAGTCTCTTCACTCATATTATAACATGTTATCAGCACGATAGTACCCTTCTAATAAACTCGATGATGATCATAGAGTCATATGGTGCAACAACGTTGCATTAAACCAATGCTCACGATCTATGAGTTCGCAATTAAATTTACTTATCTTGCGTTCATAATTTTTTGTTTTATATGATATATGATTCTCTTATGCTTACATCTCTCTCAATCAATGAAGGTATTGTCATCATCTTGATTTATAACCATGTTCATATTTGTGCAATTTATTCACATCCTATTCATTTAAACGGATTGGTTGGTCTACTTAAACACAAAGTTTTCAAGTACTAAGAGTTTGAACCCCATGGTCAAACCACCAACATTAGAACCTCATGTGTTCTAATATTAAAGTTTCGAGCCATGATCTTTCTCCCTCATCGTATTCATGAGGGGTAAAAGATGAGTACCTCATTGTCAAATATCCGCTCGAGCTTTGGAGAGCCTTAGCTTATATGCTCATCAAAAAGATGTGATGCTCCGCAAATTTCGCTATGAATAGCTTGCGCTGAGCTGTATTCAAGATCAGCTCTATGCTAAGGCTATATGGTGAGCAAATCATAGAAGACATGTTGTTAGAGAAAACATCCTATACTTTATACGCTTTAAACACTCTCCTGCAACAGCAGTATCGTGAGCGTGAATCAAGAAATATTCTGAATTGAATTCTTGTTTTTTGTGGATGAACAAAACAATGAGTTGTTGATGAGAAATTATCAATCCTGTCTAACTGGGTCACAATCATTCCTAGAAGCAAATGCCTCAAATTTTAATAGCAATTTTAAAGGACGTGGTTGAAGGCTGGTGATTGGAATGATCATGGCCGTAGCCGTGGTCGCAAATTAAACATGCTCGTGGATGACATAATGGTCATGGCCATAGAGGTCGTAACCAAAATTTGAGACCAGAAAACACTACCAAGTTTAACAAAGGGAGTGGATAGACAAGCAGAGTTCCCTGAAACAATAACAATAATTGTCATAGGTGTGGTTCATCAAAGTTTAATTGAGGTATACCATGTCATGAACCACAAGTTCACTGATCAACACACATTAATACTTTGGATCTATGATGATGTGTAGGATCATTACTAATTCCAATGGACACCCATTTGATGAATAAAAATATTATTCTGCCAAATAATCGTTGTAAAACATACTCACAAGAAATGTTGATCATTAGACCATCTTTTGCCAAGATTGATACTAATTCCTAATTATTTTTACAAACAATTCAAGGGGATATTTATAACTTCATACAACCATTTTGATACTTTATGGTCTTGATTGATGCTTCTACAAGATGACCACATGTTTGTCTCTTGTCAACACGTAATATGACATTTGCCAAGCTTCTTGCTCAAATAATTAAATTACGAGCACAATTTCCAGATTATTCAATCAAGTCAATTCAATTTGATAATGCTGGTGAATTTGCATCCCAAGCATTTGATGATTATTACATGTCTTTGGGAATTGAGGTTGAGCATCCAACCTCTCATGCTCATACACAAAATGGCTTGGCAAAAGCACGTGTAGATAATTGCATGCACCTCACTCATGAGGACAAACTTGCCGACTTATACATGAGGACATCTCATTTTGCATGCTGCATCATTAATCTAGTTGAGGCCCACAACCAACCATTAATATTGCCCATTACAACTTGTTTTTATGAATCATCCCAATATTTCTCATTTGAGAAATTTTGATTGTGTTGTTTATGTGCCTATTGCACTGCCACAATGTACTAAAATGGGCTCTAATCGGAGGATGAGAATTTGTGTTGGTTTTGATTCATCATCTATCATTAGATATTTGAAACCCTTCACAAGTGATATCTTTACTGCACGGTTTGCAGATTGTCACATTGATGAGACATTATTCCCGCCATTAGGGGAGAAAAGGATTGTTCTTGAATAACTTCTTGAATTATCGTGGGATGCACTGTATAAAGCATGCTTTGTTGCACAAGATTTTTCACAAAAGCCCCTGAGATTTATTATGAAGAAACTTATTCCCTCATTATGGATGTTATTACATTTTGGTATCTCATAAGTCTAGCAGTTTCAGAGAAACTTGATATTCAACTTATGAATATTTTTACTGCGTATCTATACAGGGAGTTAGATATCGATATATACATGAAAGTCCTAGAAAGACTTAAGTTGCTTGAAGCAACTACAAAAACACGCGACATGTACTCAATTAAATTAAGACAATCATTATACAGATTGAAACAATCTGGTCAAATGTGATATAACCATCTCAATGAGTACTTAATTAAAGAGTGTTATATTAACGATCCCATATGTCCTTGCTTATTTATCAAGAAATCAAATTATGGTTTTGTAATAGTGGCAGTCTATGTTGATTACATTGTTTAATTGGGAGCCATGTAGATCTCACAAAGACTGCTTAATATTTAAAGAAATAATTTGAAATGAAAGACCTTGGGAAGACAATTTTTCCTCGGTCTGCAAATCGAGCATTTTTCTAGTGGGATTCTTGTCCACCAATCAGCTTACTGAAAAGTTTTTGAAAAGATTGGGTATAGACAAAGTCAATCCACAAAGCACCCTAACGGTCGTCCGCTCTCTGCATGGTGAGAAAGATCAATTCCGCCCGAGACAAGAAGGTGAAAATATAATTGGTCCACAAGTACTATATATGAGTGTTATAGGTGCCCTGCTTTATTTGGCACAATGCACTAGACCGGTTATTGTCTTTGCGATAAATTTATTAGAAGATATAGCTTTGCTCTGACATTATGCCATTTGAATGGTGTAAAACATATTTGTGCTACCTTCGTGTACGACAGACATGGGTTTATTTTATACTTACAAATTCAGAAATAGTCCAAGTATTGTTGGATATGCATATGTTGGTTTATCTGTCATCTTCACAAAGGTTACTCATAAACAAGTTATGTATTTACCTGTGGAGGCATTGTAATTTCATGACAGTCAACAAAGCAATAACTGGTAGCTACTACCTCTAATCACTCTGATAAACTTGTGTTTCACGAGGCTAGCGGAGAATGTGTTTGGTTGAGATCAATGATTCCACATATTCGAAGAAAATGCAATCTGTCATCGGTGACAGATACTCCTACAATCTTACACGAAGATAATGCAGCATGTATAGCTCAAATTCCAGAAGGATATATCAAAGGAGATAAAACGAAGCACATCACACTGAAGTTCTTCTTTACACATGAGCTTCAAAAGCATGAAGAAGTTGAAGTTAGAAAAATCTAATCAGTTGATAACCTGACAAATTTCTTCACCAAATCTCTACCAAAATGCACATTCAAGAAGTTAGTGCAAGGCATTGGAATCGACTCTCCAAGCTACAACAAGAAGTGTGCAGTGATGAGGGGGAGCTTCCAATCAGGGGGAGCACCTAAAACCAGTCTCAAAAGAACATATGTGTGTTGTATTCTTTTTCTCCTTCAACCATTTTTTCCCACTGGATTTTCTTACCTAATAAGGTTTTTAACGAGGTAACTTTATATGCATCCAACACAAAAATTAATTGGATGACACCCAAGAGGGAGTGTTATAAATATGTGTTGTTATCTTGTGTAGGAAGCCTGAATCAAACAAGCTACCATAGCTAACTTAGGTGTGTTCACCAAGTTACTTGTGAGTGACCAACAAGCCACTCGTATGTGTAGTCATCAAGTTTCTCAACCCTATATAAAGGGGTTAGTGCAAGATGAGTAATACAACATAATTCTCCTCTCTATTCTCTCTTAAGTTCTTCTACTCTCCCTTAGAAAATTAGTAAGTGTTTCCGGGGATGCTCGTGGCCCCTTTAACGGGTTGCACGGTTCCAGAAATAGCGAACTTCCTTGTACTCCCGAGTTTTCCTGTGCAAAGAACAAACACGTCAAAGGGCGTCCCCGGGTTTACCGAGGGAAGCCACTCCGATGCTTAAGTCAGACACTGTCAGATAAGCAGAAAACTCGAGTAGTTAAGGTCCTCTCTCCCCGCTTACCGGGAGGTCCTCACCGGTATTTATAGTAGCATTAAAGGCTGCACTTTGTCTTTTTCCAATGTGGGAATGAACTCCCTTGCTTTGCCTCAAACTTACAATGAACTGGGCCCTGACAAAGGACCCAGAATGGCTTCTCCAGTCTGACTGGCCTTTGGCCCTGTAAACAGTAGTTCAAGCATAATAAACGATGCATATTTAATAATTGACCATACTTGGTGTTATTTCTTGAATTGTAACCCGGTAAAGGAGAAATATTAGGTTCCACATATAAACAAGTCCCCCAAGTCCTCAGTCAAGGGGTACGCTTGGGTGGGGACTTGAAACCATTTCTTTACCGGGTTACAAGGGTATCATCCAGACCCGGTGTACCCAGTCCCCCAAGTCCGTACGCAAGGGTGCCCCGCAGACACGTTGACTATGGGAACTGAAAATGACATCTCCGTATTGTAGTGGGGGAATATGAAAAGTTTTCGGTTTGAAGTGGGGGAAAACGAAAAGTTTTCGGTTTTAAAGTGGGGGAAACAGAAAAGTTTTTCGGTTTTGGGACGCGGCATGCGCGACACGTGTCGATTTTCTCGAAAAACCGAAACGTCCTTTCTATGTACGTCTCTCAAACGTCGCTTCAGTGTACGTCTCTTAACAGTATAAATAGGGGTTGAGGGTGACCGTTTTGTCGTACCTTCGAAATCGAAAACTTTTTCGTGCCTTTGCTCTCGTCCTCTGCTGTCGCTGTGCTTGTTGGATTTCCAAACGCAAATCGACATCCAAATCCTTTGAAACCCTTACAAGTAAGGTACTGTTCTCTGTTACGATGTTTTTGAATGTTTTGGGTCGATATTGTGTACTGTTTTCTGGGATCCAAACTGGGTTGCTGCGTTAGTGTGTGCGTTCATCGTTGTGGTCGCCGGGTTTATCTGGGGTTTTGACGATGTCCCCTTGTTTCTTGTTTTGCAGATGACAAACCCCGCAATGGATGCTCACGTCCCCGAGTTTGCCTCAGTTACCTTCACTGATGGTACCGCTCTTGACCCTCCCGGGTACTCGCTGACCGCGGAGGAGATTGTGGAGCTAAGGAGCAACTGGAAGATTCCCGAGTCTGTTGAAATTCGGACTTTAGAACCCGAGGATCAGTTCTTCGCTCCCGGGGATGGGTGGACGCTATGCCACGAGTACCAGCTACGTTGCGGTCTGTCACTCCCGCTAAAGGTGGAGGTGCAGTATCTCCTGGCTGCGAGCAACTTCGCCATCGGGCAAGTTGGCCCGAATATGTGGAGGCAGCTGCTGGGATTGTGCGTGATGTACAAAGT
Source organism: Comarum palustre (assembly GCA_951800085.1). Classification (NCBI taxonomy): domain Eukaryota; kingdom Viridiplantae; phylum Streptophyta; class Magnoliopsida; order Rosales; family Rosaceae; genus Comarum; species Comarum palustre. The sequence continues at coordinate 16,575,661 of OX637572.1, forward strand.
GTTGAAGCAGCAGATGCCGAGTTACCACGAGTTACACGCCATGTACCGGGCCGAGTACTCCCGGAAGGCGGGTTTCAGTGGGACCATCCAACTGAAGTCCAAAGGGGTCTTCAAGAAGATCGTGGAGGACCTGCCTACCTCTGTGAGCCGGACCTGGAGGGAAAAGAGTTTCTTGATAAGAAACTTTCAAGACCCGGGACACGCGTTTCAAGTACCGGGTGACTTCCAGCCACTGATGAGTAAGTCCTTTCTCTGCGGATATTTCTTTCCTTTATCTTTCCCGGGTTATAATTATATTGTACGTGTTGCAGATGTTCCCGACATTCCTCTGGAGCCGGTGATGGAGAAGAGGATCCGGAGGATGCTATGGGCCTTCAGAGGTCAAGATGACCGGAGCTCGTACCGGCTTTGCAGGCTGTATGTGTACAGCCGTTGCCGATTGATGGAGCTTCCAGGTTTGTCTCGTTTCCTTTACAATTTTTGTTTACATGCCCCGGTCTAATAGGTTAGATCTTTTGTTGCAGCTCTTCTCCCGATGGAGTTCACGAAGCGAAAGAACCCGGGAATATACGACGGGTTCGAGGACAAGGCTGTATGGGCCGGGATCCGGGCGCAAGGCACGGAGGGGCTGGCGTACGATATCGATCTGACATCGAAGGCGGCTTTTCTGCGCCCAGACGCCGAGCAAAGGGAAACTCGGCAGTTCCACGTTGACGTCTCCTACTACAACGAGGTTCCCGCGTACTTGGCTGAGATTCTCGGGCCGGAAGTCTACCCAGAAGGAGAGGAGGTTGAAGGGAATCCCTCGGAGGCGGACGACAACCCGGTATTTGCAGAACCGTTTGCCGATGAGACTGAAGAACCGGTGATGAGCGCGGTTCCCTCGTCTGTGTTCCCGGGCGAGGAGGAATTTACCGAGGAGGATGACGAAGGGGGTGAAGAGGTCGGAGGGTTGGAAAGGGAAATAGGTAGTGAGAACCCGGAGGGGAGTGAGGGGAGTGACGAGGTTCTTGAAGTGGAGCCCGTGCCTTCCCGCAAGCGTACCCGGGAGGCATCCAGCTCGGGGAGGTCCGAAAGGAGGAAGAGAAGGAAGGAGAGGAAGGAGAGGAGGGAGAGAAAGCAGCAGCGGGACACTACTGAGATAATGGAGGAGTTGGCGAGTGCAGGAATGGCGGACGCGGCCATCCAAAGGATGGTAGCGGATTTGAAGAATTGCGCCGCTGACTCCTATGTCCTGGAGCACGAGGACCCGTTGACTGTAGCCCGGAGGGCGCAGGAGAAGCTGATGCGGGTAAGTTAGTCTTCTGCTGTAACTCGTTATCTTTTTGTTTTTGTTTCCTTGTACTAACCCGTTGTTTTATTTGTGTAGGCTGTCAGGTTGTCGTACTTGGCGACTGACCGGCTCATAACCGAAGGCATCCCCGAGCGAGAGAGAGTCCTCAGGGATGATCTCCGGGCCGCCCGGGACCAGGTGACGGCAAGCGAAGAAAACCTGGCTCGGGTCCGGGAATTCGCAAGCGCATCAGCGATCGCGTCGAGTGCGAAGTTGGCCGAGGCGGAAGAACACATAGCAGACCTGGTGGCCAAGAACTCTGAACTGGAGAATGTTATCGAAGGTCACCGGGAGGACCGGTGTGCTCAAGACGCCGCGATAGCCCAGCTGACCGAGCAAAACCAGGGGCTGCAGCAACAGGTCACCTCCCTGGAGCAACAAAAAGGAGACTTGCTCCAGGCAGTTTCCCGGGCCAAGGACTTAGCGGTCTCCGAGTTTCTGGCGAGCGCAGAGTTTGACCTGAAGCTGCGGTCGGCCAGGGCCGAGGCTCGTGCCGAAATAGTTAGCGCTGGTATTCGCCAAGGCTGGCTGGACAAGGCGGGTTATGACGGTCATCAAGGTCATGTTAGACCCGACGAGGCTGCAGGCACCTCCCGGTCGACTCCTGCCGTGGCTGCGAACCCTAGGGCTCCTGCGAACCCGGCTCGGAGTCCCCCAGTTCGTTCTTCAGCAGCCGGGAGAGGTGCTTCCCGTGGTGGGATTGTGGGTGGTCCTAGGAATCGGCCACCTCTGCGTAGGGGTCAGTTCATTATACAGCCCCGGGGAGGTCGTGGCGGTTCTAGCACTGGCCGGGGTAGGGGGTCGTCAACGGAGCCTTAGGATATTTTTCATTTCTATGAGATTAGTCTACCTGTAGCGGTTTGCTACTTTTTTTGTAATCGATATTTTTGAAGTAATAAAATTTTTCCTTCTCGCAATCCTTCCTGTGCCAAAACACGGTAACCTGATAAGTACAAAAATGTACATATAACGCCGGTTTTCTGTGTGAATAAAGATAGTGTTGCTAAGGCTTTAAAGGTCTAGGGCTTTATGGATCCGTTAGAAATTCCAACCCGATGCATAACCTGCAAGTGTTGATAAAATTCACACATATAATGCCGGTTTGTGGGAAATAAAAATAGTCCCGCTAGGGCTTTACGGGTTCATAAGGACTTTCAACCCGATGCATAACCTGCAAGTGTTGACAACTTCACACGTAGTGCCGGGTTGGCATATTAACATTATAAAGTGAAAGTAGGGGCAGTAAGGCTTTACGGGTCCGTTAGGACTTCCAAGGGCGTCTTTGCCAAACAAACACGGTAATCAGAGATTATTAGAGATCTATCGGAGCTTGCCGAGTTTTGATCATGAAATAAGGCCGTGAAAGGCTTGCAATATTTCATGTCATGGAGATTATCGGAGATTATCGGAGCTTGGCGAGTTTTGACCATGAAATAAGGCCGTGAAAGGCTTGCAATATTTCATGTCATGGAGATTATCGGAGATTGGCGAGTTTTGACCATGAAATAAGGCCGTGAAAGGCTTGCAATATTTCATGTCATGGAGATTATCGGAGATTATCGGAGCTTGGCGAGTTTTGACCATGAAATAAGGCCGTGAAAGGCTTGCAATATTTCATGTCATGGAGATTATCGGAGCTTGGCGATTAAGGCATACAAGTAGGGCCGCTAAAGGCTGCATTCACTTCAACAAACTCTTTAATAAAACATTACCCGGTAGGGTAATTCATGCATTGTGGGCCTGAAAGGCTTTATATACAACATCATAAACAATAAAATTGGACATTCATAGATAACTCGGTACCTATTTGGGGAAGAGATGCAGATGTTGGGCGTTCCATGGTCGCGGAAGCGTAACTCCATCTGTACCCCGGATGTAAAACGTTGCCGGGCCCACGACTTCAACGATTTCATATGGACCCTCCCATGGAGCTTTAAGCCCCGTTGGCTTAGGGATAACCTCCTTCATTACCCAATCCCCGAGTTTGAGTGGGCGGTTGATAACCCGGGAATTGTAGTGTTTAGCCACCTTTTGCTTCTTGTTGATATTTCGGAGATGTGCACGCTCCCGGCGTTCCTCCAGGAGGTCCATGTTAAGGCGGATGCCTTCATCGTTGGTTTCCCTGTCAAACAGTTGTACCCGGTCACTCGGGACTTCCATCTCTACCGGGATCACTGCTTCAGATCCAAAAGTCATAAGAAATGGGCTCTCCCCATTGGCTTCTGTTGGAGTTGTCCTTAGTGCCCACAAAACCTCTGGAAGTTTCTCAGCCCATAAACCCTTTGCGTCCTCCAGCTTCTTCTTCAGAACTTGCTTGATGAGCTTGTTAACGGCTTCAGTTTGTCCATTAGTCTGCGGGTGTGCAGGGGAGGCATATAGGACCTTTGTCCCGTTAGAGTGTAAGAATTCCCGGAACTCATCGTTGTCAAACTGCGTCCCGTTATCTGTGATAAACGTCTCCGGGATTCCAAACCGGCAAAAGACATTGTTCCAAAGGAATTTCTTAACATTTGCGGTCGTGATCCGTGCCAGGGGTTGAGCTTCTATCCACTTGGAATTATAGTCCACTGAGACAATGGCATGTTTGAGCTGTCCCGGAGCTGTGGGTAGCGGTCCGATGAAATCGATCCCCCACATGCAAAATGGATATGGAGAAATTATTACTGATAGTGGGACTGATGGTGCACGTGGAAAGCTTGCAAATCGGTGACATTGAAGACAGGAATCTACGACAATTCTGGCATCGTGTTCCAAAGAAGGCCAGTAATATCCCATTCTTAGGGTTTTGAAAGCCAGGTTACGGGCTCCAAAGTGATTTCCACATACCCCGCTATGAAGCGACTGCAAAACCCGGTCTCCTTCCTCGGGTGTAATACACTTCAAATCAGGAAAAGTTTGTCCTCGTCTGTACAGTTTCCCATCATGGATACTATACCGAGCCGCTCGAACTCGTAGTCGTTTGGCCGCTACCGGGTCCTCAGGTAGGGTTCCATGTTGGATGAAGTTGATGAACTCATCCATCCAAGACGGTGGCGGGTTTGCCTCTACCGCGAAAATCTCAGAAAAGGAGAGTGAGATGCTTGGTTTCTCCAATGTCTCGACCAGTAAGCTTTTAAACTCGGTATTGGAATCGTCCCCTGTTGCAATCCTAGCCAGGGTATCTGCTCTCACATTCCGCTGCCTCGGTATCTGAGTAACCTCAAAGCTATCAAATTTCTCCAGCAAGAAAGCCGCTAACTTTTGATAGGACGAAAGATGTGCTTCCTTTGCCTGAAATCCGCCGTTAACCTGCTGTACTACCAGCTGTGAATCACTTAGTATGCGGAGATGCCGGGCGCCCATATCTTTAGCGAGTTGGAGCCCTTTGATTAGAGCTTCGTACTCAGCCGTGTTGTTTGATGCTTTGAAGTTAAAGCGTAAGGCATAGTCAAACATATTACCCTCCGGGTCTACCAACGTAATGCCTGCTCCACATTGTCTCTGATTGACTGATCCATCTACAAATATTTGCCAACTCTCCGGTTCAGCTTGTGTAGGAAGAGTTTCAGCAAATGTTGAATCTGCTGGGATTAACTCGGCAATGAAGTCTGCTGCTGCTTGCCCTTTGATTGCCGTTCGCGGTTTAAAGTGCAAATCATGCTCCCCCAACTCAATTGCCCATTTGACCAGTCTGCCCGAAGTTGCCGGGTTTTGCAGAACCTGCCGTAGCGGTTGGTTGGTGAGTACATGGATGGAATGTGCTTGAAAATAGGGTCTTAACTTCCTTGCTGCTACAACCAAGGCCAGGGCCAGTTTTTCAATATCTGGATAACGAGTTTCAGGATCATTGAATCCTTTCCCAGTATAGTAAACCGGCAGTTCTTCAGAGTCTGGCTTTCTTATCAAGGCACAACTGACAGCTGTTTGAGACACCGCCAGGTACAGATATAGTATATCCCCAGGGTTTGGTCTGGATAAAGAAGGGACTGACGCCAAGTATTCCTTCAACTTTTCAAAAGCTTGATTGTGCTCTTCCTGCCATGTAATCCGTTCGCGGTGTTGACTCTTGAGAATTTTGAAGAAGGGTGCACATTTATCTGTTAACCTGGATATAAACCGGGATAAGGCTACCAGCCTGCCAGTAAGTTGCTGAACTTCATTCCTGGTTTTCGGCGGTTGCATGGCCAGGACGGCTTGAATTTTGTCGGGGTTTGCCTCAATTCCCCGAGCGCTGACCATGAACCCGAGAAACTTTCCTCCTGAAACACCGAACACACACTTCTCCGGGTTTAACCTCATCCCCTTGCTCAAGGCAATGTCGATGACGGTCTCCAAGTCATCCGGGTGTTTGCTTGTTTCCCGGCTTTTGACCAGCATATCGTCTATATAAACCTCCATAGTATCCCCGAGTTGGTTTGCAAACATGCCCACTACGAGGCGCTGGAACGTGGCTCCTGTGTCTATTAGAACCCTCCGAGTTCTCCAGTGGTCAATCTGAAGAGTGATTATGAAGGGATCATTGTGATGCACTTTCAGCGTGTCTTCAGACTGAGAAAATGACACGGTATCCCAAGGAACCAGCTCCTTGCGGCATTCTTGACGAAGCTGCATTATCTCAAACTCCGGGCCTCTTGGGCAGAGTCTTTTGGCCCGGTGACCGGACACCCCTTGGGTGCCACCCCCGTGAATCGTCATTATCTCCCCATATACTTCAATGAGGTTGACACCTGTGGCGGGTGATTTATACTGCTGTAGTTTGCCGTTCTGGATCATGTACTCAATGGCGTTCCGAAGAGAAAAGCACCGGTCGGTCGTGTGGCCAGACTCGTTGTGATAGGCACAATGTTGCCCGTTGTCCGGCCCTGTCCTTTTGGGAAACTTTCTTTTTGGAGCCGGGGGAACTTCATTCCTATGGCGGTTCCAAATTTCTTCATAGGAGGCAGTCAAGTTGGTTAACACTTCATATCGAGGGATGTAAGTGTCCTTTTCCTCCCGGGTTGGATGACGAAGGTATGGAGCCTCTCTTGGTTTCTCCCTTGGTCTGTTTGAACTTTTGCCGTAGTATCCCTGGCCACTCTTATGCTGCCCTTCCTTTTTCCATCCATCAGCTCGCTGGCTTGTGAACCCGGTGTTCGTCCGGCGTTCCCCGAAGGTGTCGTACTCGGCTTGAGCTTGCCGAGTTACTTCATTAATTAGATCGTCGTAGCACCTGAACCGCTGCTTCCTGAGCTCTACCACAAAGCGGGTTGGTTTGAGCGCCTGTAAGAACGCCTCTGATGCCACTGACTCGTCCAGGTGCCCACACTTGGAAGTCGTGGACAGCCAACGGGTTACAAAAATTTTCAAGCTTTCATCATCCCTTTGTTGGACTTTGAATAACGAAGTGGTGCTTCGATTGGCACTTGACAGCAGGATAAACCGGGACAGGAACCTCTGTGTCAACTGACCATAGGTCTCTATTGACAAAGCTGGTAACTTGAGGAACCAACTCAACGCCTCCTCACTGAGTGTTTCCTGGAAAGCATGGCATGCTTGGGCGTCTGTGAACCGGGTTGAATCTAACTGAGACTGGAACAACTCAAGGTGTGCATACGGGCACCCCATTCCGGCATATCTCTTAATCTTAAATGGCTTTGCTTCTGGTGGCTTTTTGTCTGCTTGAACCCGTGCGGAGAATGGGCTCGCACGGGTAATAAAGGGTTGATATTGTTGTGGTCCCGTTCCCGAGTTTAGCCGCTGCTCAAGTTGGGTCACAGTTTGTGTCAACTGTAACAGCAGCTGGGTCTGGGCATCTGCTGGGGGAAGGGGTTGATTTAACAACGGCTCTGGGAGTGGAGGAGGTCCTGTAAGATTGTGATTAATCAAAGGATTGGAGAGATGGATCATTTGTGGATTTGGGTTAGGGTGGGCAGTGGTTGGGAGAATAGCGGATGGTATGTATGCACCGTCAAAAGTTCGCGGGTTTCCACAACCCGGAGGATTCCCTTCTGGGGTGATGATATCAGCAAGTCTGGCTGACGCCCCCATGGCATTCGCTCTTTGAGTTAAGGTTGCTTGAAGAAGCCCATGCTCGGCCTGGATAGTCGCTAACTGCTCCCTTACCGTTATCAACTCAGCATGTTCTCGAGTAGATTGCTCTTTTTGAGCGAGAAAGTCCTTTTTCAAGAGCTCGAACGCTGCTGCTAAATCTGTTTGGCCAAACTGGGTCCCGGAGGTCCCTGGGTTATCATCCCCTGAGAAATTAAGCCTTCCAGTTGGATCTTGTTCTCCTGCCATTTCCATCGTTCTTCGAAATACGTGTTTGGGAGGCCTTGAGTTCAACTCTCAACGAGAGCACCAATTGTTTCCGGGGATGCTCGTGGCCCCTTTAACGGGTTGCACGGTTCCAGAAATAGCGAACTTCCTTGTACTCCCGAGTTTTCCTGTGCAAAGAACAAACACGTCAAAGGGCGTCCCCGGGTTTACCGAGGGAAGCCACTCCGATGCTTAAGTCAGACACTGTCAGATAAGCAGAAAACTCGAGTAGTTAAGGTCCTCTCTCCCCGCTTACCGGGAGGTCCTCACCGGTATTTATAGTAGCATTAAAGGCTGCACTTTGTCTTTTTCCAATGTGGGAATGAACTCCCTTGCTTTGCCTCAAACTTACAATGAACTGGGCCCTGACAAAGGACCCAGAATGGCTTCTCCAGTCTGACTGGCCTTTGGCCCTGTAAACAGTAGTTCAAGCATAATAAACGATGCATATTTAATAATTGACCATACTTGGTGTTATTTCTTGAATTGTAACCCGGTAAAGGAGAAATATTAGGTTCCACATATAAACAGTAAGTCTCTTCACTCATATTATAACAATTTAATTTAGGATGATTCTTGTTGCACCTCCAAATTTGTTATGTATACTTCCATAATTTTTACACAAAAAATTGACTTTGTCAACCCATATAAAAAGACAAATAATATCAATTATTTTCACAAATACCAGATCCATTTTCTTAATAGACGAAGAAGACACTTTTTTCTTCAACCTAGACTTTAAACCCTTGTATACCAACAATCTTACAATCGCCCATCAGAGACCATGCTCATTCTCATAATATATATTGCAATTCCAATTCAATTACTTAGCTCTCGTCTACAATTAATTATTCAAGAGATATTTTTTATTTCTTTGTTTGTCAATATAAGAATTTCATATCCAAATATAAACTTAAATCTTATGATTGATCCTGGAAATTGAAAAACTTAATTAACACCAAGATCATAAGTCATTGCATGTATAATAAACACAGAATACACATACAAACAAGATTGTCAGTATACGCAGAGGAAGAGAACTAAAGGAACGCCGTTTATACCAGTGACAGTAGAGAACGCCATATGTGAAATAAGAACAAAAGTTTTCTATGATCCTCTCTCTAACAGCAGCTATCTATGGGGCTAGATCAATATTGCTCATATCAGAGAGGTCACAGGGACCTTGTCATTTATAGGGTGCAATGAATCAAACCTTCCCATAACAGGTATCCAAAATCATCAATTGCAATCCCTTGATATGCGCGGATTATCCCTGCTTGATTTTCAACCCGTTTAGATCCCCTATTTGTATTCATCCTTGATTCACAATATAAACACAATTGACTAGGATTAGGATCCTGAATCATCTCCATTACTCTCTCATATAGTGACAATATCCATCAATCTTAATATGCATTCCTTTAATTGTTCACTTTTAGTCTTAATACATATGCAAAACTAGCTTGAATAAATACAAATAGTTTGTTAAAATCCAAAAATGTCACATTCCGATCCTAGAATTATTTTACGGTTGGTTACTTTGCTCTTTTACCATTTTAAGTAACCGTTTAACCGTACAATGATCGTAAAGTTGACTTTTTGTTAAGTCGAGAATTTGGTTGAGAAAACTTTCTTCATGAAAGTTGTAGAGGGTGTCGTTACGAGTTCGTGGACACGTAGCACGCTCCAATTGGAGTGCGTATGTGAAAGTTACGGTCTAAAAACGGGAAGTTACTATTTCGAGAAACTCTATAAAAAGGAGAAGTTATTGTAGGTAGAAAGTAAAAATCAAAACTTACCGGGACTTTCTCTCTCCTCTCCCCCGATGGATTCGGATGCCAAATCTTGCACGTGCCACAGCGCCGTCGTCGCTCCACCAATCGCCGCCGCACCAGTCCCAAAATCTCGGCCTCCGAGTCTACTTCATTCCTAGGTAAGTTTTCCGACCTAACTCGCCGTAAATCGGGAGAAATTTCGATTTGTTCATCATGTGTATATTGATTTGTTTTGATCGAATTTCTCCCTCCCTAGATCACCAATTGTTGAGTTCTTTATATGATTAGGATGAGTTTTAGGAGTACTATAATCTCCTAGAATTTGGTAGCTTGATTGGAAGTGTGTAGGGAGAATTGGGGATTTAAAGTGTAAATTTTAGGGTTTTACTGTTTATCACGTAATTGACCGAGTTAGATGCCGAATTGGCCTTCGAGTTGAACTATAAAGTTATTCCAAATGACGAGACGAAGCTACTGGTAAAATTTGGTGGCGATCGGAGGTGGCCAGAATTTTGGCCGGAATTTCTGCCGGCGGACGCCGTCGGCAGCGGAGATGGCGGCGGTGCCGCCACTTTTTAGGCAGTTTTTCATACCCATTAATTAGTATATAATGTGAGGAGGCTATGGTTTAAATTTGGTAATTTTTGGAGGAGTTTTGGTTAGGTTTGGAATTTTCTTGTTTAGTATTATTGACGGATAATTTAATATTATTCCGACCATTGATTATTGCCGGATAATGTTTAAGATTTATTTTAATGACTCCTAAGTTATTGGTGAAGGTCGGGGATTTTTAGTTGACAATTTGAGAAATGTGGAGCCGATGAGTGAGTTGTACGCTTTTAAATGTGTACGCATATGCTATTTAATTATTATTCTAGCGTCCGAAAAATTATTATTAATTGTAGAACAGGACGCGAAGAGGCTCGTGTTGTGGAGACTTGGCTTGAACGGAATTCAGGTTTTCGTCAGGCTAAGGTCTCAGTCTGTGAATGGACTTTTATTTTAAATTTAATGCATGCAATAGATTTTATTTAGTTTCTCCTTTATTTATGAATTTCCTCAATTTTAAGTTTTATGGTGATTTTGGTAAAATGGGAATTTAATACTTTTTAAAGATAAGTGAGCCGGGGAAGAGGTTCTTACCTTTCCCGTGATTTTAAAGGATTTTCCCGGAATATAGTTTTTAATTGTTATCACCATTTTGGGTTATGGAGGGGGATTATTTTTAAAAGGGGAAACTTGGCTCTTGGATTTAACGATTTTAAAGTAAAGTCATTGGAGTTTTGACTTGGTTTTCGATTTATTTTACCACGAGGTTTTAAAAAGATTTTATAGGATATGGTTATATGTATTGCATGCTAGCATGGACCCTCTCCAGATGGAGATGGTACCCTCTCTGGATAGTAGCTGGTCTGACCCTCTTCGATGGTAGCTGGTTAGTAGGACCCTCCCGGATAGAGCAGGTCAGGACCCTCTTCGGTGGTAGCTTGTCGGTTGGACCCTCCTGAATAGAGCGGGTCATGGGACCCTCTCTGATTGAACTGGTCAATAGACTCTCTCGTGGTAGAGCTGGTCGGTTGTTTTCTCGTGGTTATGGTTAATACCCCACATTTAAATTATGGATTTGAGCCAAGGGATTTGCTTTATGATTTATTTAATCATTTCTTATTGGTTGCGTGCATGTGAATTTTAGAAAATCAAAGCAAAAGCATGAAAAGATTTTTACCTTTTCATATTTGATTCTCGTCCACTCACGCTAATATTGTTTTTAAATGTTTTTCCTTGGGCCTTTCGTTTTCAAATGCTCAGTGTTGCAGGGTTCTTGAGAGGAGGTCGCACGTACCGAAGTCGAGGCATAGCCAATTAATCCGATGTTGCTCACATAGTATTTTAGGTATACCTTCCATGTAGACTGCTCTGATTACCCCAACTTAGATAGTTGAATATGATAGTAAAGCGTAGTTGTGACTTGGGGAGCAGAATGACTCTAGGAGTTGGGGGTGATTTAAATTATTCATGGAAGTGCTGAGTTAGTCTGTAGGAAGGGTTATCTATTTCAAGAGGGGTTTCAGTAAGAAGTTCCCTTGAGGTGGTCCCTGCAGGATTTACTTTGGGTTAAAGGGGTTTTAACCCGTGGTGGATCCTGACAATAATTCACGTGATTATTGATCTTAGAAAGTCTCATCCTTCAAATTTTGATTGATATGGTGATAAAAATTTATTTGATTGAAGGTTTGCATAATGAAAGTAGATTAGAAAACATTTGAAACCTTAATTCGTGATAGTGAATTACATTGACAACATATTGTAGAGATGATGATGTTTCAGTTTTATTTTTGTTAGAGATGAGGGTATTTCAGTACGAGGAATGAGGTATATTTAGATTTTAATTATGTTATAAAGTAAAATAGAGGTGCATTAAATAATAGAGGTGTACACATTATATTTGAAGGTGTAACCAGAATCTCTCTTTATTTATTTCCAACAATTTTTTTGTTCACTTTATTTCAAAATCTTTTAACCCACTTGTCCTCTCTCTCTACAAACTCTCTATTCTCTAAACTCAAACGAGTGTCCTATGCAAGATTTTGGTTGGGAAACTCCCAAACCCCAAACGAGTCTCACCCCTCTCTCGTATTTAATATAGACAGTCGAACAACGACTCTTTCGACTATATATATATATATATGAATAAAGAGTCGTTGTTCGACTATATATATATATGAATAAAGAGTCGTTGTTCGACCGATTTAAAGCCCATACATTTATTTTAATTTTCAAACCCAGTTGTAATTGGGGGTTACCTATAGAGAAAAGAGGAGAGAGAGAAATGACGGAATAGGTATGGTTGGGGTGTTTCCTGACAGTTCCTATTAGATGTTATTCTTGACAAAAGAGGGAATAGGTATGGGTAGATAATCATTCTATTTTTGTATGACTTGGCTCTATTATAATGTAATTTTCATGTTGAAATGAAAGAGGAATAGACCCCTACTGTCCCTAGCTAATAGACCTCATACTGCCCTAATATACCCCCTGCTACCTCCGACATATCCCTATTAGGCCCTAAAATTAATTTAATGGCTCATCTAGTTGTGAGGACCAATTATTAATTTAATCACTGCACAAAATGTTAATCCTCAAAAATTCAAAACCAACTTAAAATTCTTCAAATTATCATCAACACTCTAATGAGCTCCTCATAATTTCTACAACTTAAATTACATGAAAAATCATTAAAAGAGGGCATCTTTGTCGTTGTCGCCGACCGACCGGTAGAAAAATTTCGGCCACCTCCAATCGCCACCAAAATTTAATAGCATCTTCATCTCAACATTTCGAACCACTTTGTAGAACAAGTCGAATGTCAATTCTAAACCCAAACTGGTCAATCGAATCGAAATGTAAAAATTCCCAATTTCAAACCCTAAAAACTTTAAGTATTTGATTCTCCTTACACACACCGAATCGAGCTACCAAATTTCATTAGAATGTAGTACTAATCAAACCCAACATAAGCATATAAAGAACTCACCAAATGGTGGCATGCGGAGGGAGAAATCCGGCCAAAACCGTGTCAAGCACAACGACTTTGCAGCATGATAACTCCTGAACGGCGACGAATCTCCATCAGAAAACCACCTAGATCAACAATGGGGGTGATAGTGAACCGAACAGGGCCAGTGGTGATACGACGACGGAGCACGGACGAGCTCGCCCGTAGAGAGAGGGAGAAAATCAAGGGAGAGGTGAGAGAAAAGGTAGGAAAAAATAAATCTGATTTTTCAATTTATCTCTTTCAGTAAGTTTCCTTTTTATACCCTTTACTGAAACTGTAACTTTTGGTTTTTAGACCATAACTTCTTCATACGACTTTCATAGAGGATTTTTTCTCAAATTTTGATTTTAGAAAAAAGTCAACTCTATGGTGAAACGGTTACTTAATATGGTAAAAAATAAAAGCGACAATCCGTAAAATAATTTAGGAACCAGGATATGACAAAATGTGTAAAACAAATTAGGCAATTTTATAGTCACTTATATGACCTAACTAGGAAATATCTAATCGTCCAAGTCAAACAGATGCCATAGTAGAAATCAAATCTATATGTACCTTAAGCTCTTATCATGACATATACAAGATGCGGGTCGAATAGGTTTCTCAGTCCTTCAAGCTTAGATTGTAAATTTGGGTGCGTAATTGTAATTTTTGTTCAATTAATGATAAAATGAATGACAAAGCATCTTGGGTGCACCATGATGCACTTGAACCAACTTAAATTGACGGTTAGATTGTATTTATGACACTATTTATTTATTTTTAAATAAAAACTAAGTATAATTATCAACGGTTGAGATTTTCTAATAAGTGTTTGGTTCACTTGCACCTTGGTGCATATACAAGAATTTTCGAATGAAAGTATGTTATACATCCTTGTATCATATATCAAACGTGGCCCCGTGGATCACCATTGTACTGTCTCAACTTAACCACCTTTAAGGTGTTGGGTTTTAATCACAAAAGGTCTCAGTACAATTAGGTATGATCTGTCCACTTATATGTTGTATTTTATTTGTCTATTTTTTGATGTGAGATCTTTTGTTTGCAACACTCCCCCTCACGTGCAACCTAACATTTAGGTACACATGTGTAATTTGATTTGGTCCAATTCCCACATCGAAAATCGGTAATTTGATTCGGAATATGATTTGGTCCAATTTCTATTTCAAAAATTAGGATATGCGGTCTAAGGCCCAATGCAAGCACTTGGTATGATATGAAGCCAAAGGTTTTTCGATGAACCCATTTTAGGCTCATTATGTTGGGAGACTTTCCCCCTTATGCTGGAAGAAGTAATTGAAGAGAGACCCGCTCTGATACTAACTTGAACTGGGACAAGCGTGACCCGTGGATTACTATTGTACCGATACTGTCCCAACTTAACCACCTTTAAGGTGTTGGGTTTTAATCATAAAAGGTCTCGGTATAATTGGATACAATCCACCCACATATATGTTGTATTTTATTTATCCCTTTTCTGATGTGGGATCTTTCCTCTCTAACACTCCCCCTCACGTGCAACCTAATCTTTTTAGGTCAGCACATGTAATTCGTTCAGTACAATTCCCACATCGAAAATCGGTACATTCATTCAGTCTAATTTCCATTTCAGAAATTGGGGTATGCGGTCCAAGACCCACTGTAGGCACTTGGTATGGTATGGTATGGGCCAATCAGAATTTTTCCGACGGCAATTCGATTCAATGAACCCAAATTTGGGCTCATTATGATGGGAGACTTTTCCCTTTATGCTAGGAGAAGTAATTGAAGAGGGACACACTCTGATACCAACTTGAACTGGGACAAACATGGCCCGTGAATCACCATTGTACCGATATTGTCTCAACTTAACCACCTTTAATGTGTTGGGTTTTAACTACAAAAAACCTCGGTACAATTAGATACAATTCATTCACTTATAAATTATATTTTATTTGTTCATTTTCTGATATGAGATATTTTCTCTCTAACAACATCTAGACTCACCAGGTGTATTTCAAATGTATGGCATATGGTTGCTATATCGATAAATACCGAACTAAATCCAATCTGGTGATGGATGCAGCAGATGAATCTGTTACTCACAATATTGCCACCGTGATTTGAGCAGCTCCAAATGAAAAAGGAAAAAAAGTATAAATCATTCTTGTTCAGTGTAGCAACTTCACCACATATACCCTCGTAAACTGACAACTCTATTGGAATGGAACACACTACTTGTACACATGCATCCATGTTGATTGTTTCCCAGACTTGCAATTATTCCCATGCATGGCCTTTTCTCCCGGCCTTCATCTTTCACCGGACTATGCACATAAACAACACTAAAATTATTGCCGACCAGAGATGAACACAAGCAAAACAAGAAAGGAAAATAAAGTAGTAATTTGGATGGTACTAATTGGATTAAGAAAATAGAAGGCACACTCAACCAAAGATGCTCTCATTTTTTGCACATGGCTGGCTGGGTTAGCCACTGACCGAGCATATATACAAAGATCGATCTGCAGGCTTGGGTGGGTTAAGGATTTCCCCAGTCCTTAATTTCGACACTGTGATTGATTCTTCTGATGTTTTTGTGTTGCTCCCAAGAGCTACAACATTAAATTTATAATTACATTGATTGATTGAGTGTGATTAAATCCGAATTATTTGGTGATGGATTGATGGTTTCGATTTTCCAATCATATTTGAAGATCCATGAAGACATTAATAATGTCCACCGTAGCCATGTGAGTTTGCTTGATAAGTTTCAGGGCAAAGTATATAGTCTATATACTATCACAATGATCAAGATATCTGATATCTGTAGAATACATAGTTAAACATAGATATCGTAAAAATACCAAATAACGTCAATAGTTATAAACATAGATCGTAAAAATACCAAATAACGTTAATAGTTATAAACATAGATCGTATTAACTTGGCACATAATCAGTTAAAATGTTCTAAAACGATGCATTGGCATCTTTATTCAAATTAAATGAATAACAAAAAGACGCATAACATTGCTCCTTAAAACAATATAGTCATTGCTGAAACATATATGTGGAAGAATTGAAAGCTTAGATAAAAAAGTTGTGTTATTTAAGAGGACTGAAATTCACACTGACTCATGATAAAGTAGTTCACATTAACTCACGATAAAATAGTATGAGGTTCATATCCAAATCTAATTGACAATAGCTAGAGTGGTCTAAACTTTATAAATCCACAGACAATATCTAATTTTTCTGATATGAGATTATATCTCAACATGTCCCTTCACGTGTGACGAATATCTTAACACGTGGACAATATTTGGGATGACGTGGAATGCTTGTGGCAGTTAGCGCTAACACACGTGAACGTTGGTAACTCGCTATGATACCATGATAAAATAATCTTGGGTTCATATCTAAAACTAATTGATAATAAAGAGCGTAGTCTAAAACCTTATAAACCACAAACAAGGTCTCATTTTTCCCGTTATGAGATTTATATCTTAACAATTTGAGATCAAAGCTATTGACTCGATCAATGTTTCTTTGGTCAGGAACTTAGATTTTATGTTTTTTATATGCAATTCAACCAGAAATGAGAGAAGAATTTTGTGTTGCAAACTAGTTTTGGTATATCTTTTGTGTTACAAACTAGATCAATATAGCTTAGACAAAATTTTGGCATCCCTCTAAAGAAATGTGATTATTTAAACGAATCATATGGGCACTTCAGCCGGATGGTGGAGAGGTGGAGGCTGGAAACCGACACCGAATAGGCACTGCTCGATCGACCTTCTTATATTTGGACGAAAACACATGCATTTTCGAATTGCTTGTCTGCAGGATAATTACCTCCACCAGAAGACAGTTCCTGAGACGTCAAGTTAAGGATCAGGAATTCAGGATTAGTAGTAGTAGTAGTACTATATTAATAAGAGCTAGCTAGCTAGTAATTAACTGTCGATCGATCAGTAGTTTACTGAAATCAAGAAATTCCTAAATTCTTTGAATATTAGAAATGAGATGTGAAAACATATATATATATGGTTGTGCTCCACATGAATATTTTGTTAATCCCCTTTTCTTGAGACTTCAAAGTTGGATTTGCTGAACTAATCATCCGTTTCTTATAGATCGAGCTAGAGTCAAATAAAACAATCCATACAAACCTACTGTTTTAGTGATAAATTAATTAAGTTGAACACTGTGTTCGATCATAAATCAAATTAAATGGTGTGAGAGATAATGAAACTTAATTTAGGGATTATTTCACAACCCCAATTACCACTTAATTGATGGATATAGATGATATTGAATATATAATTAGAGCTAGCTTTCTCTTTGCCCCAGCCGTCTCTTAGTTTATCTGGTTTTTCCAGGAAGCTGGCGTTAAACTAGGAGATAAGATTCGAATAGTGGCATTCATGTAGTTCCCTTGAAACTGAGTGGCTTTCTCAGGTCATTAACCAGTATATAACTCATTGCTCACACCTTGCGGTCTCATCGATCTCTCTCTGGTTCTCTCTTTGTGTCAGTTCTTCTCCACCGAACAGAAGTCTGTGTCTGTCTGAGCCACCATGTACAAACTCACTGCGCTCTTGGTGCTACTATGCGCTGCTTGCCACACAAGTACATCTGCCCCTACCGATGGTAATTAATCTCCTCCATCGCTCAGTACTCTATGCTTTTGTAAACTCCATTTTGTTCTTATCGTTCCATATGGATCAACAACGTAGATTCTCGCGTTAGAAATTTCTGCGTCCTGCGTGCATGAAATGCATGATCAATTAACAGTATATCACGTTTCTCTGCCTTTAATTAATTTTGTATTAATTGAATGGTCTCAGTTCGATTTGATAAAATCTCTAAGCTCTGTAATTTTGTGTTAATTAGAACACCTGCAAATTATATATGGAAATTGTCTTTGGTCTTTTAATCGATCTAGCTTTCATTACTGCTCCTCTTTGATTTTTTTGAAAAACCTCTTTGAATTTTCAGTGCATGAAGATATCGATCGGTTTTTTAGAGTTTATAATTCCCATATAAATAATTTACTTTTCAATCTGCACATGGAAACGTAGTCGGTGCGTGAGCTGTTCTCGAGCTTTTGCATGCGCTCGATATGTCAATGACTAAAATATCCTTTTGCTGGCATAAATCACATGTACAAAAAAATGATGTGTAAACTATAACTCAAGCGCGTACGGAGAGGGCGAGAGGGCTCCTTCTTATATTTATTATTTAATTAAATTTTAAATGTTTATTATATAATTATATCATAATAATCTTTTTAATTAAAGTTAACAAATTATAATAATATTGTTTAATTGATTAGTTCAATTAAATGCATGAAATCTCTTTTCTTTTTATTTTGTATCATATTCCTTTTTATATTTCTAACAATTATGTATGTCATACAATTATAAAGTAAAAATGAAATAGAGTTGAAAATGATAATAATCCACAAGCCAATATAAAATGTATAAAAACTCTAAACTGGAAAAGATATATAAATTAAATGGTTTCGTGAAAATTATATTTAGATAAACCACATATGTCGATAAAACTTTAAATCAAAATAAAAGTATCACCAATTAAAATTGCTATGAATTATTTGTAAACCAAACAAACTTAACAATACGTTTTAGCTATTTTGATTTTGCCCCTACGCCGCTGCTATAACTTGAATTGCTATACATAGTCGGGGTTCTTTGTCAGCCATGCGACAAAAGTATGATCTAAACAAAATCAGTCATCACCTTCCCCACATGGTATCGGTCGAAACTACATGTGATCTTCTCGTGGCGTCGTTAACAAATTAAGGCACTATATATATATATATGTATATTCTTTAAAATATTATTTTAATTTTAATTTTCATGGACATATCACTACTAGAAAAAGGGTTATAAGGGGACAATTAGTAAATGTTAATTGTGTCATTTAGCAATAGAAACACTTTCAATGGACACACATAAATATGTCACCGGAAAATGATTCTAGGCCTTATTAAGGCCTAAGATTTGTGGCATTAATCTTAGGTGGCATCACATGTCACATATACACATTAATTTAAAAACTCATGTTATATCATTTTTAAGTAAATGTACAATCGTATTCTTCTTAAATCCAATAATCTAGATTATTTTGTTTTTTTTATTTTCTATAAAATTATTTTCAAAGCCATTTCTTTCATATTCATGCTTATATTTATACACCAAATACAATGTGATATATATATATATATATATGTATATATTTATATATTCATATACATATATAGTTTTTACAAAGAAAAAAAACTATGTATATGTATATTTATATTCAACCAATTTTTTTGTATATAAATAATTCATCTAAAAGAGGATTCGATAGTAGTTTTTTCTATTCTATATTTTTATATTGAAATTCGATGAAGGATATATATATATATATATATGTAAAAGAAAAAAGAATTAAATTTTTGAAAATAATTTCATAATTTTGAATATTATTAATTTATTAATTTCATAATTTTGAATTATTATTAATTTACAAAATTTATTAATTTATTAATTTTGAATTATTATAGTGTTACTCATTTAGAAAATAAATTTAATATAATTTATGTAAGGTAACTAAATCAAACACTATAAAAAATGTAACTAAATCATGTAGATGAAATAATAATTTGATATAATTATTGCTTAATTTAGATTTAAAAAGGATATGATTATATTTTTACATATAAATGACATAACATGATTTTTAAAATTATTGATGTGTCTATACGACATGACATGAGATATAGGATTAAGACCATAAATTTTAGGCCTATAGCAATGCCCTTATCCCCTTACCCTTTTTCTAGTAGTGTATCATGTTCTCTTTTATTGCTAACCTAATACTGTTATGTTCTTATTTCGATTCCCATAATTTTAAGTGGTAAGAGAAATTATGCATGAGGTAATTAATTATTGGCGGAAATGATTTCAGGACTACTACCAAATGGCAACTTCGAGTATGGTCCTAAACCATCACAAATGAAAGGCACGGTGGTAACAGCCCACGATGCCATTCCCAACTGGGAAACCTCAGGCTACGTCGAGTACATAAAATCCGGCCACAAGCAAGGCGACATGCTGCTGATCGTTCCCGAAGGTGACTTCGCTGTCCGGCTCGGTAACGAGGCCGCGATCAAGCAGAAGATCAAGGTGACCAAGGGCGGCTTCTACGCCTTAACGTTCAGCGCTGCCCGGACATGTGCACAGGAGGACAAGTTGAACATTTCAGTCAATCCCAACGTTGAGAAACAGGACTTTGGGATATTGCCTATTCAGACCACGTACAGCAGCACCGGGTGGGATTCTTATTCTTGGGGCTTTGACGCTGATGCTGATGAGATTGAGCTAACCATCCATAATCCTGGTGTTCAAGAGGATCCAGCCTGTGGCCCTCTCATCGATTCGATTGCTTTGAAGATCATGGAGATTCCTAAACGTACTACAGGTAATTATATATACATTTCTCACATGATCGAAAGTCGAAAAATATAAAATATAGGTTAATTTTAAATGTTTTTCATGGTCGAATATGGTACAAATAGTTATGGTATTTTACATTTTGCAGCCAACTTGTTGAAGAATGGCAACTTTGAAGAAGGACCTTATATGTTTCCCAACAAATCATGGGGAGTCCTCATCCCACCCCACATCGAAGATGACCACAGTGCGCTACCAGGCTGGATCATCGAGTCCCTCAAGGCCGTGAAATACATCGACTCCAAGCACTTTGCCGTCCCGGAAGGCCAAAGAGCCATCGAGCTGGTCGCCGGAAAAGAGAGCGCATTGGCCCAAGTGGTCTTCACCAAACCCGGCAGGCGCTACGCCCTCACATTCTCCGTTGGCGACGGCAATAACGGCTGCGAAGGCTCCCTCTTTATCGAGGCATTTGCCGGCAAGGAGACCGTGAAGGTTCCTTATGAGTCCAAAGGCAAAGGAGGGTTCAAGAAGGCTAGGCTCTTTTTCACCGCCTTGTCGCCGCGCACGCGTGTCATGTTTCTGAGTACAATGTACACCATGACGAACGATCACTCCGGCTCTCTGTGCGGTCCGGTGATCGATGATGTCAAGTTGCTTAGCATTCGCCAACGTCGACATGCTTGATTGTTGATTTGTGGAATTATTTGCGTGAGAGATGATGATAAAGAAAATGAGCTTGCTACCAAAGCTTTTTAAATAGCCGTTAAATTAATTAATTATATAATATACTACTTATATTATATAGGGGGTTTATTTTACGTCCTTGTAGTAGGAGACGATGTTACATGAGTTCTTATCGACATATACACATGTATACGGCTCCGGCTCCGGCTCCGGCTCCGGATCCTTTCCTCATAACCCTCTTCTGCTATTGTCTCATAAGATAATCTCAACCGTACGATCTTAATCGAAGACAAAGATTTCATTCAATTTAGCTTTTAAGATATTTTATCATCTCTTCTTTCAACTCTCTTTCTCTTCTCAAATTCTTGTGATACCTAGTATATATATGAGAAGTTCTTGTAATTGAACCGTCAGCCATTTTTTGGACGTATGAACCTTCAGGTTCTGTAAATCAACACGAAAAAAAATCCTCACCTGCCATCCATCTAATAGCACAAATAGTTCAATTTGCAACATGAATCAAAATCCACGGCTTCAAATGGATTATAAAAATTTGAATTTGATTACTTCAAATTTGTAAAATTCAATCTTTAAATTTCCATAAGTCGTTTCCATCTGGGTACCTTAATTTTTCAACCAAAAAAGTTAGAAATTTTGGGCGCCATTTGTTCATGTTTATTATTAATTTTGAGTTTTCTGGGTAAAGAAATAAACCTTTCTAAGTGAAAATTGTAGTGTGCAATTCGAAGTAAGAGGTGTAGAGAATTAAGCAGAAAATTTGTGGATAGGTACAGTGGAGGCAACAACACCTGCCCCGCCACCATACAAGTCCTGCCCAACAGAACTCTCAACCATTGCATGAGGCTCTCGGCGATACCAATGCTCAGGTCTGATAAATTATTTAAGTAAATCGTCAGGATTATTCTTTTATTGATTGCGATATCCAGAATTCTGATGAATTTATTATAGTGCTGTATAAGGTTATTTGTTTATCTTACATTTTCTTCTCACCTTAATATAAGGGTCTTCTAGACTATCTTGACGTATGTCATACCTTTTTTATCATAACTCATAAAAATAGATATAAAAACGGTAACTTATGTTCAAATTTTAGTAATTACGCAGCATAATCAAGGTACTAATAAATAGACAATTTAACAAGTATGACCATAAATTTGTTGTCAAAAAGGTCAAAATTTTATGTTTGTATCATTAATAAAATTGTTATTACAATGACTACACAATTTACCAAATCTTACACCAAAGGATGTAAATCCAATAACTCTTGCTATTTTTGCAGTAATTACCCCACTTAATCTAATGTACTAGTTTATGGACAACTTAACAAGTAGGATATAATAAGTTTGTTGTCAAAGTGATAAATTTTTATGCCACAGCTGGTAAAATTTTGTTAATGGTAACGAGAATTGACAAAGGAGATTTGTACCTCTTGGTGTAAGGTTGTGCCTCTAGCTCAGCAACAACCTCACGTATTCTTGGCTCAAGATTACACCGAGCCTCCTCATCCCAGTCTTCATTCTTGTCAAATCCAGCCCCTTGCTTGATAGCTAGTTTCTATGCTTGAAATGGAGATATCACACATTGTGCAACGACCTCCACAATGTCTTCAACTCCTCCCTCCTTAAGATCGGAAATGAGGTACGTATACCTCATAGGGTTGAACTTAATCACCTCACTATCGAACTCCATTGTCAGTTACCCTTGGCAACATCAATCTGTATTCTTATTGTCCTCATGAAGGGTCGTCCTAACAATAGTTGTGTCAAATTCATGCATGACTCATCCATATCTAGCACATAGAAATTTGCAGGAAATATTAGTTGATTGACCTGCACAAGAACATCCCCAACATATCCCATAGGATACTTGTTAGAACAATTGTCACACCCCGAATCTTTTGAAGTTACTAAGAGTTACCTTCTCCGTTTACTATTAGAAATTACCGTATCTATTTTGGAAAAGTGTCGGTAATTAAATTCTCAGAGAGTAAATTTTGAGAAGATAATTAGAAATTTCGGTGAATTTTTATTTGGGGGACGACTTCCTATTTTAAAGAAGAAAGAAAAAATGGTAAAGGAGTTAGAAAAGTTTTCGTTTCAGGAAACTTTCCATTTTTCCTTTCTTTCCTCTTATTTCTTTCCTTTTCCCCGGTTTCCTTCTTTCTCTCTCCTTCTTCTTCTTCTTCTTCTTTTCTTCTTCCTCCTCGCGCGCTCGACTCCCTCTCCCTCTCGCACTGTGCTCGTCGCTGTTCTCCCTCCACCGGCCACCGCTTGACGCGCCACAGGTCCTGGTCGACTCGCCTCCACGTCCGCCGTCGATCTGGGCGGCCAACCGTGGCAGAGGAGCGCTGGAGAGGGAGAGGAAAGCCTGCAACAGTACTGCTACAGTTGGAGCTCGCCTGGGTCGACCTCCTCCGCCCGTCGCGCCGATTTTGGTGGGTAAGGGAAGGACCGCCGCCCTCCCTGGAAGCTCCATTTGCAAGGAGACAGCCCATAACAAACCAGGTAAGGAGATCGAGCTCCGGGTTGTGATTTTTGAAATTTTACTGTTCATGGTTGATTTAAGATAGTTAGGCTTTGATTCGAGTTGTGTTGTGGTTAGAGAAGTTGTTGTGGAAGAGGAGGCGGTGCTAGTGATGGCCGAAAATCGTCGGTCGGAGGCTCGCCGGCCGGCGACTGTGTTTGCACAGTGAAAGGGGTATTTTGGTCATTGTGCCCATGATTTTTGAATAATTGTTATTTAATTACTGTTATGGTAAAAGGTGGTTTTACCTGGGGTAAAGGTATGTTTGGAAAGGGATTTGGAAAGCTTTGGTAAAGGAATTGGAATGACCGAGTAATTAGGGTTACCCCGGTAATTGTCGTTCGACATAGGATATAATAAGGATGGACTTAAGTATAGGCTGAGTTGTTGGTTAAGTTGTTAAAGTGTTATGGTTATTTGAAAGAAATGTTAACTGGAATTTCTGAGAAAATGTTAAATCGGTAAATCGACTCGAGATTAAATATATTGGTTAATGTGACACGTTGGGTGTCCATAGTAATTCAACATATTATTTTAAATGAATGCATGCCTTAATTATTGATTTAATTGCATGGTTTTATGTTTGTTTTTGAGAATTATATTTTTCTCGGGTTCTTGGATGTGTTATTTGGATTAAGTTTAGCGGGAACCTCGGTTAAAGATTTTCTTTATTATGTTTGAGGTATTGATTTTTATGCTTGAACGTATTTACCATTATTACTCCAATTTTCTATTTCTTTCTGAAAATGGTTATAAACGGGGATGGCCCGTCCTTCGAATGGAATTGAACCCGAGACTTCGTTGGAAATTGGATTTATGTATATATGACAAGGAATCGTTTTACTTAATTGTTTTGGGAAGAGAATTTGAGTAAAGTATTGTTATGAATTTTTATTATAAGGGTTGACCAATGAATATGCTAGTTAGAGTAGCGTGAGGGCGCTACTAGAGCTCTTAGCTCCGACCCTGGTCTGAGAGGACAGACAAGCCTGAGAGGTCAGGTTAATATTATAAGGGTTGACCGTTATCATTTTATCTAGAGCTCTTAGCTCCGACCCTGGTCTGAGAGGACAGACAAGCCTGAGAGGTCAGGTTGATATTATAAGGGTTGACCGTATTATTTTATATAGCTAGCATAGCGTGATGGCGCTACTAGAGCTCTTAGCTCCGACCCTAGTCTGAGAAGTCAGACTTATTATTTTTGTGAACTTTTCTCTTCCCATATTCTTTATTTGTTTACCTTATCAAGCAATTGTGGGAAATTTAGTATTTGTGGGCATGCATAAATGATATTTAAATCAAAACATTTTTGGGAGAGCATTAAAGAAAGTAGAGTTTTTATATTTGATTTTCGTCCACTCACTCTAACGGTTTTCAATGTTTCTCCCCTGGGCCCTTCGTTTTCAAATGCCCAGTGGTACAGGGTCCTAGAGCGGAGGTCGTGCGCGTACAAGAGTCGAGGCATAGTCGATCATTCTGTTGCTGCCGCATTTCCTTAGGGTAATCTTCTTAGTAGACTGCTCTGACTAACCCAGTTTAGCTAATTAAGTAGGTTAGGGAGCAGGAGGCCTTCATGAGTTAGGGATTGTTGTTAGATACTCATGGAAGGCTGAGTTGGTACGTAGGAAGGGTTGACCATTTCAAGGGGGTTTCGGTAAGAAGTTCCCTTGAGGTGGTCCCCGCAGGATTTACTTCGGGTTAAAGGGATTTAACTCGGGGTGGGTCCTGACATTGGTATCAGAGCATTAGGTTATCGTTTCCTGTTACTACCTCATATACTTGGTATCACTTAGTGTCTATAGAGTGATTGTCCGACCGCGGCGGATCCATCGACATTTTATGCTTTGGACGCTTGGTGTTTATTAAGGATATGAGTTGGTACTTCCTGGTTGAGTTATGGACCGAGTGGTCCGATAAACATTGGAATCTTCAAGACTATGCCTCAGTACGCGCGACCTCACAGAGAGTTCCTGTAAGGAACAAGGTAAGCTCGTTACGTATTTATTTTTATAGTTCCCAAGGATTTGTTTTAAAAAGATTTATTGAGATTTGAGCTGGGGATCGAGCGGAAACTCACGCTATTTAACGAGCTTGAGCATTTGTGTGAGTACTCGGTGGTGAAACAGTTAATTCACACCTGGAAGGCTGTCATGGTTGTTGGCAGGGATGTTGCAGAAACCTAAGGCGAGGCTTTAGTGTTCGAGTTATGAGAATCTTAAAAGTAAAGAGTCGTAAGAGTTATTGAAAGATGTTGCATCCTGCGATGGAAAAAGGAGCTGAAGTCGCCTAGCGCGATTATTCAGAGGAGATGAATATTGAGATTTGACGATTGCCAAGATTTTGTTGAGGTTCGTCCTTAGTGTGGTTTCAGAGAAACCAACGGACATATGAAAGTGGAATGACTCAAGGAAATTTGTGTGTTGTTATTTTGTGGTCTGGATCTAATGACGAGTCCATGATGTGACACTACTGGAAATGTTAAGGAAGTAAAGGCTGGTTTGGTCACTCGATACTTTATGGGACAGCCACTGAAACTAATGGCTTGGATCACATTTGGTGCTGAAATTGTTTTCGTCAGCTACGATCAGATCCACTTCGTTTCGGCCACCCATGATTGGGGTACTAGAAAGATTTGAATTGTTAGTGAGTCTGAGCATGATTTAAATTGTTGGTGACAATGGTCATTAGGCCATATATTGTGAAGACAGAAATTAAATCGTGTCACCAGATCTTGGGGCTCATGTCAACCATAAGGTAAGTTATCCACCTGTGGTCCAAGTATTTTAATTGGTACACCTGTGGAGGAGTCTCCAGGTTGGCTGTGTTAGAGTTCGATTTTCATATCGAGCGAGTGTTACCAGTTGTAGCTAAAGGTAATTGGTTTCGGAATTTAAGGAACATGTTAGAAGTGGCAACAAGCCACCGGGTCTTGGACCAAAGGTGCTTGGGGTACCGGAGATAGTGATACGGGTCTTGACTGACCTTGTATTAATGTGATGTAGGAACCAGTCGTTGTACAAACGGCACTGTTTCGACAGCTGAAGATGTACATGGGTATACCCCACATGAGCACGTGTACCCTCCTATGTTGGGAAGTGGTAAATTGAAATCTGGGTAGCACATGCTGGTAAGGCATAATTAGTTTGTACAACTGTGTGTGGTCAAAATGACATCAGGTAAGTGATTAAGGCTGATGATGACATCATTTTAAGAATTTCTCATGAGAGTTTCATTTAGTGAGAACGGAGATTAAAGACGTTTGGTTGGAAGTTTCTGTACAAAACGTCCAGTAGATGGCCTAACCATTTAAGTATATGTCGGAAGTGGGTTATTGTTAGTCGCTCCGACTTTTATGCTGGTTAGCGAGATTATTAAGTGTCGCTAGCAGGTGGTCAGATGTTTTCTGAGATAAATGCACAGAAAAGGTGAAGTGACAGCAGTGGGGCAAGGTCTACTGAATCCTTGAATATGAGTGAGAATGTTTGTAGATGCTCAAGCTTCAACCTACAACCAAAGTCGTCCGTTATGGCACTTGTTTTCCTCGAGGGTGATTAACTGAGCTTGATGGCATGGGAATGTGTGCACTCACTGACTGTGGTTTAATCAAGTATTGTAACCGAAGGTGTACTTAGTCGTGTTTGGGGTTCATAAGTTACATCCACTGCAGTGACCGGCAATATTCTCAATTGTGATCTATGGAGTGAGGATTAAGATCTGGGAGATCAATTATTGAGGTTAATTTAAGGAAATCCTAAGAGGATTAAAGTTTTGTTGGCGTTGCTATGGTCATTGGTCATTTGAGTAGTGACCCTACTTGTTAGGAATTATTGACATAGCGGCAGATCTTGGCGCCACAAGTGTAGAGTAGTAGCAAGAAAGGTCATTGGAGGTGACTCTCAAAATTGTCAACATTTCGGTGAGTGTGCAATGCGGTGGAACTAGGAAAGGTTTTCCTTGATGACTCGAAGGTGTTACGAGTCTAAGTGTGGTAATATTTGTTACTGAGATTGGTAAGGTATGTTGCTAAGTTGAACAACACTTCATTGGAAATCGTGGAGTGATAAAGCCACGTTCAGATTAAGTTATGATCTGAGGGGATGTTAACGAGTGGCGGTAGATCTTGTAGTCTAGGATCTGAAGTGGTATTTTGACCTTGTGATGTTCACGCGCCCAGTGCGGTGAAGACATTTGTTAATTTGCGCCTTGATAACTGGAGGCTCGGTGATCAATATGGTTGAGTCTGGTGAAATTAATTCCCGATGCTTTGATCAGGTGTTCCTTTGTGTGTGCACCAGTGGCACCAAAGGTTATGTAGATTTCCGATCTGGTTAAATGTCCAAATTTGTCGGTTATTACCAGACGATTTGGTAATGGAGACATATATGAAGGAAATATCCTTGTTGAGCGGGTAAGGCTCTGGGATTCTTTTAATGGTATGTCTATCCCTGATTGTGATACGGATAATGTTTAATAGATGCACAGTTATGGTTGAAGTGCAAGTTCGGCACTATGCGTCGTTCCAGGCTAAGGTAAGGGATAGAGAGGCCAGTGGCACCTCACCTATAGGTAGTACGGGTATGTATTACCAGTTGTAAAGTACGTTGTAACCCTACAAGGTGATGATCGAGTTGGCGACTCTAATGATCGGTTTGTTGGTAAAATCAAGATTTATCCGATCAGAATAGTTTTGTAGGCAGTGTGAAGCCTGACAATTTGTCTTCATGCGAGGAGTAAGTATTGTTGGATCTCGATGTCAGGAGCTTTTGGATCTCCCTGATTTAAAGGCTATGGTTTTGGATTTACGCTAATATTCATGGCAGTTCATGTCATGTGTGTGCCAGTGGTTTGAGTAAGGATAGATCAAGGGAAGTCAATTACTCTACAACAGGACAACTTGACAGGATAATTTATAGAAACGTAAACCAGATCAGGGAGTCTGATTCAATGAGGTGATGGTTTGTGTAACACCAGTCGTCATGGTTTTCTCATGGGCTTGTTGTCATGGGTGTTGATCCCACGTGGTACATTGTTATCGGAGGATTACAGATGGTGGATCAGTGATAGTCAGTGTCGTATTCCACCTCATAAATGAGATGTAGTACAGTAAGAATTCGGTGATTCAGTTAATCAATGAAGCAAGAGAAAATCATTGTGATCCACAGTAAGACTTTAGATGTTTTAGTTTTGACCCGAGAAGAGTGGTCGGGTGTCAGAAAAAGAGAAAGTTTTGGAGGTTTTCATCCACGTAGGAAGGAGTGCTACGTTGGTTAATTGTGACATTTGACAAGGTTACATGAGTTTGGGGAAAATGTTGGGTATCCTTAGAATTAATGGATGCCTAGTGTCACGTATGTCCTTGTTACAGGAATAAGTTTACTACCTTACATACTATGCCATTAGATTTCTGGTTAGTACTGGAAGTTGGCTTTTAAGGAGGATCAGTAAGGATGTTGATCGTAAAAGGCAGGTGTTTCGGGTTTTGAGAAGTTGATATTGGAGAATAATATCATTAGTTAGGTGGTACTATCCCCACTGTGTTGGACTTCGAGTATAGAAATTTCGAGGACGAAATTTTTATAAGGTGGGGAGAATTGTCACACCCCGAATCTTTTGAAGTTACTAAGAGTTACCTTCTCCGTTTACTATTAGAAATTACCGTATCTATTTTGGAAAAGTGTCGGTAATTAAATTCTCAGAGAGTAAATTTTGAGAAGATAATTAGAAATTTCGGTGAATTTTTATTTGGGGGACAACTTCCTATTTTAAAGAAGAAAGAAAAAATGGTAAAGGAGTTAGAAAAGTTTCCGTATCAGGAAACTTTCCATTTTTCCTTTCTTTCCTCTTATTTCTTTCCTTTTCCCCGGTTTCTTTCTCTCTCCTTCTTCTTCTTCTTTTTCTTCTTCTTCTTCTTCTTCTTTTCTTCTTCCTCCTCACGCGCTCGACTCCCTCTCCCTCTCGCACTGTGCTCGTCGCTGTTCTCCCTCCACCGGCCACCGCTTGACGCGCCACAGGTCCCGGTCGACTCGCCTCCACGTCCGCCGTCGATCTGGGCGGCCAACCGTGGCAGAGGAGCGCTGGAGAGGGAGAGGAAAGCCTGCAACAGTACTGCTACAGTTGGAGCTCGCCTGGGTCGACCTCCTCCGCCCGTCGCGCCGATTTTGGTGGGTAAGGGAAGGACCGCCGCCCTCCCTGGAAGCTCCATTTGCAAGGAGACAGCCCATAACAAACCAGGTAAGGAGATCGAGCTCCGGGTTGTGATTTTTGAAATTTTACTGTTCATGGTTGATTTAAGATAGTTAGGCTTTGATTCGAGTTGTGTTGTGGTTAGAGAAGTTGTTGTGGAAGAGGAGGCGGTGCTAGTGATGGCTGGAAATCGTCGGTCGGAGGCTCGCCGGCCGGCGATTGTGTTTGCACAGTGAAAGGGGTATTTTGGTCATTTTGCCCATGATTTTTGAATAATTGTTATTTAATTACTGTTATGGTAAAAGGTGGTTTTACCTGGGGTAAAGGTATGTTTGGAAAGGGATTTGGAAAGCTTTGGTAAAGGAATTGGAATGACCGAGTAATTAGGGTTACCCCGGTAATTGTCGTTCGACATAGGATATAATAAGGATGGACTTAAGTATAGGCTGAGTTGTTGGTTAAGTTGTTAAAGTGTTATGGTTATTTGAAAGAAATGTTAACTGGAATTTCTGAGAAAATGTTAAATCGGTAAATCGACTCGAGGTTAAATATATTGGTTAATGTGACACGTTGGGTGTCCATAGTAATTCAACATATTATTTTAAATGAATGCATGCCTTAATTATTGATTTAATTGCATGGTTTTATGTTTGTTTTTGAGAATTATATTTTTCTCGGGTTCTTGGATGTGTTATTTGGATTAAGTTTAGCGGGAACCTCGGTTAAAGATTTTCTTTATTATGTTTGAGGTATTGATTTTTATGCTTGAACGTATTTACCATTATTACTCCAATTTTCTATTTCTTTCTGCAAATGGTTATAAACGGGGATGGCCCGTCCTTCGAATGGAATTGAATTCGAGACTTCGTTGGAAATTGGATTTATGTATATATGGCAAGGAATCGTTTTACTTAATTGTTTTGGGAAAAGAATTTGAGTAAAGTATTGTTATGAATTTTTATTATAAGGGTTGACCAATGAATATGCTAGCTAGAGTAGAGTAAGGGCGCTACTAGAGCTCTTAGCTCCGACCCTGGTCTGAGAGGACAGACAAGCCTGAGAGGTCAGGTTAATATTATAAGGGTTGACCGTTATCATTTTATCTAGAGCTCTTAGCTCCGACCCTGGTCTGAGAGGACAGACAAGCCTGAGAGGTCAGGTTGATATTATAAGGGTTGACCGTATTATTTTATATAGCTAGCATAGCGTGATGGCGCTACTAGAGCTCTTAGCTCCGACCCTAGTCTGAGAAGTCAGACTTATTATTTTTGTGAACTTTTCTCTTCCCATATTCTTTATTTGTTTACCTTATCAAGCAATTGTGGGAAATTTAGTATTTGTGGGCATGCATAAATGATATTTAAATCAAAACACTTTTGGGAGAGCATTAAAGAAAGTAGAGTTTTTATATTTGATTTTCGTCCACTCACTCTAACGGTTTTCAATGTTTCTCCCCTGGGCCCTTCGTTTTCAAATGCCCAGTGGTGCAGGGTCCTAGAGCGGAGGTCGTGCGCGTACAAGAGTCGAGGCATAGTCGATCATTCTGTTGCTGCCGCATTTCCTTAGGGTAATCTTCTTAGTAGACTGCTCTAACTAACCCAGTTTAGCTAATTAAGTAGGTTAGGGAGCAGGAGGCCTTCATGAGTTAGGGATTGTTGTTAGATACTCATGGAAGGCTGAGTTGGTACGTAGGAAGGGTTGGTCATTTCAAGGGGGTTTCGGTAAGAAGTTCCCTTGAGGTGGTCCCCGCAGGATTTACTTCGGGTTAAAGGGATTTAACTCGGGGTGGGTCCTGACAACAATCCGTCAATTGAATCACAACATTATCAGTTTTAAGAGGTCCTAAACCTAGAGATTGATAAACATTGTAAGACATAATATTAATGGAAGCCCCTAAGTCTAGCATAACACTCTCAAACCGTATAGAACCTATAACACATGGGATGTTGAAACTTCCTGGATCCTTCATTTTTGGCGGCATCTTCCTTTGGAGCACGGCTGAAACCGTCTGACTCGTCTTAACAACTTGAGTCTCCCTTGTGTGCCTCTTTGTCGTGCAAAGCTCTTTCAAGAACTTAGCATACCTTGGTATTTTTCGAATGCACTCCAACAAAGGTAGGTTCACGTTTACCTTTCTAAAAATTTCCAACACTTCCTCGTCAGATTTCTCTTTCTTGCTCTTAGCGAACCTAGAAGGAAAAGGTAAACACGAAGATTGATTAGTTGTAACTAATTCATTAGAGTTAGAATTTTTACTTTTGTGTGCTTTAGAGATCGGCACACTCTCCTTTGAAGTAGCGGGATGTTTTTCTAACTCCCTTTTTCTCATTGCCTCCAGGTCTCCCTTGCTTGGCTCGTCTCCATTATTTTCCTTTGAAACGTGCTCCGCTCTATCTTGATCATTGTCCTCCCAGTCAAGAACTCCAAGGCAAAATACACAAACAAAATCTCCAAAGCTTCACACAAATCGTCATTCATATAAAGTATCGAAAATTACTACAAGTATGGGAACAACTTTCAAGCATTGAAATCACTCAATATGTAGAGCAGAGGAGATCACTAGTTGATTTTATTCAAAAACCCTAAACCCTAGTTCTTTCTAGTTGATTTTATTCAAAAACCCTAATTCTTAAGATACGTAGAGCAGAGGAGATCACTGTACAATGGACTGATATAGCCCATGGTAATGTCATGCTTTTTCCAATATACCTCGAAAATTAAAGACAAATTGGGTTGAAGAAAATAGATTACACATGTCAAGTTATTTTCTAGCGTCTAAAGTGAGGTGATGCTTCAGCCCAAGCTCTTGACTAGCTCGAGCGTGTTCCGTGTTTTCAGAAGGCAGTGTTGTTAAGATCCACAGAGGGCGACCCCCTACAGGAATCAGGCAGGACTCGTTTAATGGTCACGGAGAGCGAGCTCTCTATCGATCCCTTCACAAAGAAGAGATATCAGTCTATGATCTTGAGATCCAGTTAAATAAACCTGAGAACCATATCTATGAATAATAACTTGCCCCTTACTCAGTTGAGAATATACTCGGGTCACTAGACCGGTCTATAAGTGTTAACCAAAGCCGCCCTCAACCTCATGAGATCATAAGATAACATGAAGGGTTTAGACTAAGATTAACAAAAGTGGTTTCCCCTACATGTTTCACTTTAGAAACTACAATAAACTCAAGCATACATAAACCATAAACTTTCTAGAATTTAAACTAAGTTTTTACAACATGCATTCAATCACACAATCAAAATCAAAACTTCAAAAATTAAAAATACAAATCGGCCAAAATTAATTACAAGCCAAAAACCATAAATAAAAACTATACAACATCTTCTTCGATTCTTCTTGGCATCCCCGGCAACGGCGCCAAAAATTGACTTCGTCGCCTGACTGGGGTCAAACAACTTTCAATTTAATTACCTTACAATCGTTAGTAGTATGGACAAGTAGGGATCGTTCTAGCCGGGGACACCAAAGGGTGATCGAACGAAGAGAAAACAAACAAGTTATAAACAAATATTCACATATATACATCGAAATATTAGGGGTTTAAGATTGATTTACTCTAACAAATAACCTACTGAAAATTAAATCTAAGCTACTATATACAAGTGATCAACATACTCATGCAACACATAACACGAAAAACCATCAAGAACACATAACAACTTCATGTAAGGCCGGGCAGAAACGTTCAAATTATCCTAGACACTAACCAATTCGGATTCTAATTAGAGCCGTTACGGTTATCTAATCATTGAGACTTCTCAAGTATTTAGAACCATCTTTGCGCTTGATCCTAAACATGAATGCTAACTCATTTAAAGACACGTTGCGTAGAGATTAAACAAGAAAACACTTAAGCACAAGAGTCAATCAGAAACATGATCTAAGGTATGGCGTCACTCATCCTATTAGCATGCAAATTATCAGAATTATATATGCCCTAGTTAATAACAAAAACCAAGATAACTTTGTGTATGAATCGATCTAATATTATTATGGTAGATGAAACTGCACCCTAAGGACAGCCATGGCCAAGACAGCCTTAAGGATTGATTTAGATACACAAATTCATGACAATTAATCAATTAGAAATCAAGAACACATAAGAACATGCTACTGTCCCTAAACCTAAATCACAAAATCATCATATATTCAAGAAGTTACAAATCAAAATATAGAACAATCAAAGATCACAAAGAAATTCGAAACCCATGTTTGATAAATAAAACCAAAATTGAAAAGTATATAATCATAGAATTCAAAATTATACAGAAAATAATACAAAAAGCTATGAGAAAATCACACTCTTACAACCTTGAAAAATTCGGCAAGTGTGGGGAAAATCGGTGGAAAGATGGAGTGATTCGTATGACTTGTGGTGGATGAATCGGCTAAGTATTTTTCTGTATAATTTTTTGTAGAATTTCGGCTATGTAATGGCAAGGTAGTGATTATCTTTTTTTGTATAAATACAAGCCTATATATAGAGGAATTCATTCGGGTTCGGCAGCCACAAATCCTTAACCAAATAGGTTTAGGTTTTTCTTCTTGAACTTAGTTTGCTTGGCCAACAAGACTTGGAGATTATAGAGGCTTATTTGGCCAAATTTTGGACTTCTAACTCTTCATTGGACTTTCCTTCATGGACTAGGCTTCATGGATCAGCTGCTTTGCTTCCCTAGGTCCATCGGAACACTTCCTCTCGGTAGCAATAAGCTGCCCTGTTTCGTCAGACTAACCTTCCAGCACTAATTTAGGCATAACTCTCTCCAGAAAATAGATATAGATGCAATTTGAAATGTTCTGGAAACTAGATGTACACAGCTTTCCGTGCATATATGGTACATCTTCTAATGCTTTGTGAGTCGTCCTGGAGAAATTTTTGAAGTTAAGTGATGTGCCCAGAAAATTCCTGCTTTTGCTGAAATTGTATGCTCTCTGCCCCTTCGATGTTGCTGTCTTCCATAGCTCTGATTCTCTTGATTCTTTCTCCCGTGAACTCTTCTACATGTCACCTAAGTATGAGAGAAGTTAAATCAATTTATGACAATGTAAAAGCTTCAGAGAATCATCAAAACATATCTAAAAATCCACAAATCGGGTTTTTGATAATTTTCTACATTATTCCTCTATGTTTAACATGTTTTACACACAACTCTATCAAAAACTCTCGATTCTACATTATGACTCTAATTTACGATAATAAGAGATAAATAAAGTACAAATAGAGGTAATAACATATTAAGAATGTTGCATTTATGCTCCTATCAAGTTCAAGGAGTGGCGCCGCCGTGTGGGATAACTCGTGCTCCAAAGGTGGTACTGTTCACAATCGGTTTTGGCCGGATTTCTCCCTCCTTATGTCACCTCTTGGTGAGTTCCTTATATGGTTTTGTTATGTTTGATTGGTACTACAATCCTTTAAAATTTGATAACTCGATTTGGAATGTATAGAGAGAATTAATGATTTGAAATTTTAGGGTTTATAATTTTGGATTTTTTAGATTTTGGTTTGATTGGCCTAGTTAGACTATGAATTGGTCTTCGAGCTGAACTAGAAAGTTATTCGAAATGATGAGACGAAGCTGCTATTAAATTTTGGTGTCCATTGGTAGTGGCCGGAGTTTTGGCTGAAATTTCTACCTGCCGGGCGCAGCAGGCGGCAGAATTTTTGGTCAGATTTTTCTACTGAAAAATAGTATAAAATAAGAGAAATTTAATGGAATGAAGTTTATAATTTTTAGATGAGTTTTGGTTAGGTTTTAGAATTTTACGAGTTTAATAATATTGGCGGATACTAAAATATTATTTCATCTATCGATTATTGCCGATTAAGGTTTAAGAAATATTTTAAGGAATCATAAGCTATTGATGTAGGTCATGGATTTTTGTTGATTAAATTTGAAAGTTTTGGTCAAGGGTGTCGTTATTGCCAACGTTAAATATTATTCGTTTGACAATTGAGATTTAATATAATTTGTTGAACATGAGTTGAGAAGTTCTCGTTTGAGAAGCGATCCAGATTTCGTCAGGCTAAGGTCTAAGTTTGTGAGTGGACTTTCGATTTTAATGACTTGCATGCACTAATGTTTTTATTTAATTATAAGCAACATCAATTTTATTCATTTTTATTAAGCCGAAGGGGCCGGGAAGGCGGGTTGCTCCCCTCTCGTAAGCTTCT
This sequence comes from Comarum palustre, assembly GCA_951800085.1. Lineage (NCBI taxonomy): Eukaryota > Viridiplantae > Streptophyta > Magnoliopsida > Rosales > Rosaceae > Comarum > Comarum palustre. The sequence continues at coordinate 16,611,652 of OX637572.1, forward strand.
TGTTTAAATCAGTTGGAAGCGAGACTTGTTTACTTTATTGAGAAATTCTTTAATTATGAACATCATTATGAAAACGGTTATACATGTTTTAATTAATGGGAAAAAAGTTTCATATGACTTTTCAGATTTTATATTTTGTTTTCTTCACTATGAAAGGTCATTAATATATATATATATATATATATATATATGATAGGGTTTAGAAGTGGCGCAGAGTGGATTAGGTAGATGACCCTCACTTTTTAGGGTGCCACTGGATGTACCCCCTAATTGGATGGTGTGGGATGTGCCCCCACTTTTTGAAGTGGCGCGGGCATACTTATTAGCCTTAGGAGGCTTTGACCCTAGTCTGAGAGACTCTTTGTCATGGTAGAACCTCTTTCCATATTTTTAATATTGATTTTTAAGCAAATGAGAATAGCATAATATATTTTAGTTTTCAAAATGATTATTTGAGATTTTTCTCAATGAGACATGCATGAACAATTTTCGGAACAATAAGAGGGAGAACATTATAATCGATATTTTCTCATCCTTGACTATTATTTTTGTTCACTCACTCTAACGTCATGTTTTTAAATGTTTTCCCTTGAGCCCTTCGTTTTCAAATGCCCAGTGTTGCAGAGTTACTGAGAGGAGGTCGTGCGTACAGAAGATGAGACATAGTCCATTAAACCGCTGTCGCTAGTATGTTTACTTAGGTATTGCTTTCATGTAGATTGCTCTGATTACCCAACTTAGATTAGTTGATTTGGATTTATGAAGCGTAGATGAGATTTAGGAAGCAGGATGGCTCCAAGTGTTGGGGGTTAATTTTTAGCGTCCGTGGAAGTGCTTAGTTAGTTTACAAGAAAGGTTGTCAATTTCAAGAGGGTTTACGATAAAAATTTCCCTAGAGGTGGACCTTTCAAGATTTACTTCGAGTTAAAGGGGTTAACCCGGGGTGGGTCCTGACAGTTGGTATCAGAGCATTAGGTTATCGTTTCCTGTTACTACCTCATGTACTTGGAATCACTCAGTGTCTATTGAGTGATGGGCCGACCGCGGCGGATCCATCGACATTTGATGCTTGGGACACTTAGTTTTTATTAATGATATGAGTTAGTATGTACTTCTTGGTTGGTTTATGGACCGGGTGGTTCCATAAATATTTGAATCTTCAAAACTATGGCTCAGTACGCCGACCTCTCAAAGAGTTCCTGTTAGGAAAATGGTAAGTAATTGGTGATTTCTATTTGTGCATTTACATGATTAATTGAGATTTAGAATAGAGATACGAGTTGAGAACTCGAGTTGGAAAACTCCAGTATTTAATGTTGTTTGGACATCTTGTGTAAATGCTCAGAGGGTGAAACATGTGATTCATGCTTGAGAGGTTGTTGTGAAAGTTGGCAACGATGGAGTTGTAGAAGCCTAAGGCGATGCCTTGGTATCCGAGTTACAAGACTTTTAGAAGTGAAGAGTCGGAAGAGATATTAACTGTAACATCCCACATCGACCAACGGAGAGGGTGATGTACTATATATGTACATCGGTGACACCCATCTAGCACGAGGCCTTTTGGGAGCTCAGTGGCTTCGGAGGGGATGGGAACTCCGAAGTTAAGCTTGCTAAGCTTAGAGCAATCCCAGGATGGGTGACCCCCTGGGAAGTTGCTCTGAGAGCTCCTGGAAACAAAACCGTGAGGGCCGGCGGGCCCAAAGCGGACAATATCGTGCTACGGCGGAGATGGTCCGGGATGTGACAATTGGTATCAGAGCCACTCTGCCGAGGGTGCGAGTGTGCCGACGAGGACGTCGGGCCCCTAAGGGGGGTGGATTTAACATCCCACATCGACCAACGGAGAGGGTGATGTACTATATATGTACATCGGTGACACCCATCTAGCACGAGGCCTTTTGGGAGCTCAGTGGCTTCGGAGGGGATGGGAACTCCGAAGTTAAGCTTGCTAAGCTTAGAGCAATTCCAGGATGGGTGACCCCCTGGGAAGTTGCTCTGAGAGCTCCTGGAAACAAAACCGTGAGGGCCGGCGGGCCCAAAGCGGACAATATCGTGCTACGGCGGAGATGGTCCGGGATGTGACATTAACAGTATATAAGTTCTAGTAATAGAAAAGTAAGTTTTATACGCATCATCTTATGAGTTTCAAATGTTTAAGCGGGATATTGAATTGAAATACGAGTTGGAAACTCGTTTATGAGATATTATTTGGGCTATAGTGGAAATGTTAAGTTAGGCATTTTATGCCTATTGATTGTGTTTTAATAACATAATCGTATCTTGAAGTAGTTGGTGTAGACCATTGGTAAATGAAGAAAATGCTTCATAAGTGAGAGAATAAAGGATATGGTAGTCGTTGGATAGTATTTATGATTATTTTCGACTAAGAGGAGACGTCAGAATTGAGTAAAGTGTTAAGCTGTGATTTTAATACTTTTATTCCTCGAGATTTGGGTTAAATAAAAGTTGTCGGTCATAATATTGTGGTTCGAATGAGGAATTTAGTATTTGAATCTTGCCACTAATTATTTAAAATTTTAGAAATTATATGATTTTTGAGCTATAATTTGGGTTAGTTAAAGGATGCTAATTATGAGACCATGGTGAGATCTCTAGGATAGTTAGAGTTGGAGGTCAGACTTCTAGAGTTGTTGAATGTTCTGGTACGACAATAAAGTATATAGCCTTAAGATTTATGTGATACATCGAAAGTGAGATGGATATGGTCATTCTGATTTGTGATGACGGTTAAGAGAATTTAAGATAAGTCGATAGCGAGTGGTCTAATGTATTTTGAGTTAAATGTATGAAAAGTGAATGTGGCAGTGGGGGAACAAACCCACACATTCAGGGAGTAGTAGCGAGAATGTTCTTATTTTAGATGGTGTTGTTAAGAGATTATTCTCATATGCCTAGAATTTGTGGCATTCAGGGAGTAGTAGCGAGAATGTTCTTATTTTAGATGGTGTTGTTAAGAGATTATTCTCATATGCCTAGAATTTGTGGTGGAAGTTGATTATGAATAGTATTCTATTCGTAATGAAAGACTAAATGTGATGTATTAAGATGAGGACTAGTTCATCCATCTTAGTATTGACTTGGCAAGTTGGAAAGGAATATAATTGCATGTAACCAGCAACACCAAAAATGGTGACAAAACATGTTTTCCATTAAAAATTTTAAAAAATTATTCATATACACGTAAAACTATATAATCATTCAACTATATACTAGCTAGCAAAATCTATATCGTCTAAATTTATATCCGAGTAGGAGGGCTGCTGCTGAGGAAGTTGTGGCGACTGAGGAGTTGCGACGGCTGAGGTAGCAATATAGGCGTAGGCATGGACAAAATCAGAAGTCACTAAAGCTAGGAAGCTGTAAAGTCCTGCATGCATGGACTGAAACATTTGTTGCTGCTGGGTTTGCTGGGCGGCATCAAGGTTCTAAAAAATGCTAGACGCTACCAGGGCGGACAACCAGTGCCTAGCACCCAGGCAGTTTTATATTTTACATATTATTTATTTAATAAATATAATTACATAAATAAAATTTATAAAAACACTTTTATGTTCCAAAATATCAAAAATACTTCAAAAATATACATAATAAAACAACAATGTTCTTAAAAATAATGAAAATACAATAGTATATCCTTTGTTTAGACTTTAGAGTATAATATTGTGTTTTTGTGTTTGATTTTACTCATTTTTAGATAGGTTTTTATGTATTTCATAATTTTTTTTTTAAAAAAAAAACTAATCGGGCCCCTTAGGCAGCCGATTTTCACGTCAGCGGTCAGTTTTGCCGATTCGGGAAACATCAGAACAGTGCTCTGCCGCCTAGCGCCTAGGCGACCTTGGGCGCCTTTTTTTAGAACACTGGGCGGTATATACCGTGACATTATAGTCCTTTACGGTGGCAGTATAGGCTGTCTGAGCGGCATTATAGGAAGCCTAGTTGCTGGTACTGTAGCCTCTGAACTTCCTACTCTAGCTAATTCGTCTTGTTGCTGGTCGAGGCCACCCTTCGTTGAAAATTTTAGACCCCGACAGTAGAAGTTGTTTCCTCACGGTGGGAATACTGTGCCCATGATCCTCGTCCCAACCCTCGGATCTGAAGTGTCGATCCGGAATATGGCTTCAGACATGTCTTCCTCCTGCGTGTCCGACCATGTCTACCTCACTATAGCACTCATCACCTCGTCATTAGTCTGCCTCACCTTCGTCTAATTAGATAAGTAAAAAATAATTAGTAAATATTTTAACATATATAAGCTTCATCTCGAATAAGCTCTTCTTGTGCTTCCCTTTTTTGTTCTCTCTTGCTCTTTATTCATCCTCTCTTTTGTTGTTTTCAACAACTTGCCTCACAAGTCCAAACATTTCTTCCCCAATGGATTTGACACTCGTTGCCGAAGCTTTATCCTTCATTCTTCTTGTTGCATTCCGTTCCATCGGCCTAGATACGGGTGCGGGAGTTGGATTTTGAGTTGAATTTGGAGTAAAATTTAGAGTTGGAGAAGCTTCGTTAGGATCTAAATCGTCTTCCAAGGAATATGGTGAATTCCTTTGTACTGGTGTCGGACCATAATCCTCTTCGGGTGGATCATCAAATATAACCCAATCTTATATATATATATATATATATATATATATATATATATATATATATATATATATATATATATATCATAACAATTACCAAATGTAAAAGTCTCTCCCGTGTCGATCCTTTAGTTACTTTCGATTTGGTAGTGCTATATAATGAATTAATAAAAAAGGGTTACAATAAAATTAAATATACATCAATGTATATATAACAAAAACATTATTGAATATGTCATAATAAATATAGAAATGAAAAATTAACAAAAAAACTTACTTCATCCGATAGGTTTGCTCCACTAATTGTCCTCCTCTCGGCCCGTTTGACACATTGATGTCATTTATTCATCCTTGGAAAAATATGATTTTTCATCAATAATTGCAACTACCTTGTGATCTTGTAGGAAGATTATTGCCCTTGTAAAACTCCAAGTAAGTTTGTTGGATAGTTTCCCAAAACCCATCACTTGATTGACTAGTACCAATCAAGCTATTTTCGGTGACTTTCACAAAAACCATAGTTAGAGCTTCATCTTCCTTTGGTGTCAAATTTCCCGTTTTTTTTGTTGGAAGCCATTTGGAAAAATGAAGAGAAACTTGAATGAAAGAAATGGAGAATATGAGAAGTAGGATGGAAGAATATGAATATTCATGAAGAGATGAACTCCATATTTATAAGTGCCAACAACTTGAATTTGAGAATGGTGTCGTTTTTTTGGAGGAGAATATTGTCGTTGCAACATTTACTATAATTATGTGGTGAGATTAGGTCAGCCTCTAATAGAACACTATAGAGGCAACTGTTTATATGGAGGAGGGTTCCTTGTCGTCTGATCGGTCGAGAACTCATCCAACGCTCTAGAAACTCTTCCCCTTAAACAGTCGATCTTTCTGCCGATCTCTCCATTCTTCTCCTTCGTCTCTCTCGATCTCTCTTTCACCAGCCTCACCCCCCCTCTCTTTCTTGACCTCATAACATCGTCGTACAATTGACTATTTAAGTTTGTGAAATTTTGAACTGGAGTTGAATTTGTACAAGATGATGTCGAGGGGTTCGGTGTTGTTGATGTTTTGGCTTGCAATCTTCAGTTCTTGCGGTTATTTTTGTTGCTGTTAAGTGCGGCTTGGGTTTTGGTTACTACCTGTGTAATGTTTTTCTGGTGTGGTTTTGGTTTTTATGTTTTTGTATGTGTTGGTGCTTCTGTGGTGTGGGAGGTTTTTTTAGAAGCCATTGTTATTGTTTCCCTGTGGCCTGACGATTCTAAACTAATCATAGATATGAAAATTCTGCTATTAAGAGAATGAATTGTAATTGTTCTGTATGTTTAGAAAATTATGTATAAGAAGTTGGAATTTTTCATATAAACTGAGAGTGACAACAGTTTTGAATGATTCAGCTAATATATTGTACGGTTTTTGCAGATGCATTGTTACGTGGGAAATATATATTAGTTTGGTCAATGCTTTGGAAATAAAGGATAAAGCTGTCAATGGTGGTTATCATCCAACAGTCACTAGCCTTTTATTTACTTTGGTAAGGGTTTCAATGCTGATATCAAGCATGTTCTATAGGTTGTTCAATTTGATTCAACTGTTTAAAGAATCATGAGCATATAAAATTATGGATCCACATGATAAGAGGAACAATAGTCTCTATCTCACCTAAAGCATTCTACATAAGACATAAAATTGAACGTTTTTTTTAATAAATCGAGATAGTTAGAATTTAGAACATATAACTTTAATGTTACGAATCATTTAAGTAGACTACAACTTTAGGGGTTTTTCCTTTTTTAATCATATTGTAAGTCTAAGCCTTTGTCTCCCTGAAAAATTATCCATATATAATTTTAGACATAAAGACACTGCAATATTAGTTGCTCTTATCAATGTGCAAATCAACCCAAATTAAAGTATCTATATTGATCGGTCCTTGCGTAAATCCAAACAAAAACAGTAACCATAGTTAATATCTGTCATTGCAAAACCGTGAATGGTTGTTTTAATCACACTATATTGTGGATTGATATAAAATTGTGACATTTGTTGCATAATATTGTATAAACATTATTGTTCATAGTGCTTGGCTTTCCACTATAGAATTCATTATAATCAAAGCTAATTTAGAGCTATATAGCTCTGTGTTCAATTTGAATTATTTTCTTAGTTCTATGTCTAAATCAATTTCAGCTATGATTTCTTCCTTGCTTTAGATTTAAATTGCTAGCTTCATTATGTGTATATATATTCATTACCAAACTATTCAATTTGTAAAAAAGTTTGAAAACTAGTTCTTGTTCTCCTTAGTAGGTATTTTTTTCCAAAGAGCATTCATATATATTTTTGGTGCCTCTTTACAACTTCACATATATTTTTTTGTTCCTAGCTTGATTGTTTTGAATCTTGATTACGATAAGGATTTCATAATAAGGTACGTATCTTGTTCTTAAATTACTTATTCTTCTTCTTAGGTATATTGTCACATTAATCCACTATAATACATTAATTTTTCAAGAATCATATGTATATATACTAGAAAATCTAACAATTAAGTATATTAAAAAACTTATCTATTCTTTAGGTTGTAATTAAAAGATCAACCTATTAGCTAGGTTGAGAACTTAAACTTCTACCTTTAATTAAGTTAGGCTACAACTAGATGGAATGATGAGTTTTGGGTTTAGGGAAAATGTTAAAATTTAGAGGTTAGGGTTTAGGATTGGGGTTTAGGGGTTGGGGTTTAGGGTTTAGGGTTTAGAGGTTAGGGGTTAGGGTTTAGAAATTCAACAAGAAACTCAAAATGATTTTTGACAAAATAATTGAAATAATATTAGAGTTTAGGGTTCACAGTAAACAATTCTTATTTTAGAATTATCATAATTTTAGCAGTAATAATGAGTCAGAAAAAAATTTTCATAATCACAAAAATCTACAATTAAAACTTTTTGAATGAGAATTAAATTCAAATGATTGACTAATCAGATTTAAATAGTGACAATATGTAATATCTGTTAAAAATAAAAGACTATTCTAGGATATTTGATATATATGTGTGTCTTGGTTCATGCCTTGTATACGTGCTTTATGTAGTAATCCATGTTGTAATAGGGTTTTACATATATCCATGTAATAGGCCTATTGGCCCATATAATAGCCCAAGAGGCCCATGTATTTCTCTATATAAAGGGGTTTCATTATATCAATAAGATAAGGAGAATTCATTCCCTCAATATGATTCTACAACATGCTATCATGCATGTAGCTCTAAACCTCAAAAAGAGCAAGTAGGTCACCGCCGCGCACCATTGCTGCGCACCTTCTCGGCACCGCTGCGCACATCCTGGGCATCGCTGAGTACCTCCGCGCACCTCCTAGGCACCGCTGCGCACCCCTCAGGACACCACTGCGCACCCCTCAGGGCCCCGTCGAGCACCCCCTGTGCACCTGCTGTGTACCTGCGCACCAAGAAACCTTAAAATCTGCCTCAGGTTTCAAACGCCAATATCGACAGAATAAGTTTCAAATTGGCTTTCGTCACCAACAGAGACGTTGAAGATATTGCTCATATGCTTCCAACGCCACCGGCCTCACCCCAAGAACCGGCCAGAAAGGCACCGAACCGGCCGCCGGAATCCACAGACCGGCCAAAATGTTCAAGTAACCGGTTCGGGTACTTTTCGAACTCCGATTTCCGTAAAATTTGGAGAGGTTATGCACAAGGATGTTTGGATCCTTCAATCAAAAGGGCATCCCCAAAACCGGAGTAAAAGTGGGTGAACCGGTCCTCCCAATGGCTGCAACGCGCATAGGAATCACTTTTCCTTGAGAAAAACGAGTTGTATTCCTAATTTCTCTTTGATCCTTCATATGGTTTATGTTTTTAAAGATTTGCTATTGTTTTATGGCAAGTTTAACTAACCATATGATTTTCATGTGTTTCATGGCCTCCACATGCGACAATTCACGATGGAATTGCGCGAACGATCGCCGAAAGCGCATGGATTTGAGCATGGAAGCATGGAGCAGCTTATATGAATGCAGTCTATTTGGTAGACTAGCAAGTAAGCTTTACTTTTGAGTAATTTCAAAGTTCAATAACCTCGGGGAGGATAAAATCTGTTCCTCCCTTCTTCATCCTCATTCTATGCTTGGGACGTTTGTCTTTGCAGGTTATTATGAAAATCCTAAAATATGTGCATTTGGCTACCGGCATCATTACTCCACATGCTGCTCGCTGTGCGCTGCTACCGAGCATTGTGCTTTGGCGTGTGCACAGCTACCGAGCGCTGTGCCCTGACACACGTGTGCTGCTGCCGAGTGATGTGCTTTGGCGCGCGCACCTACTGACCGCTGTGCTGCCGCGTGCACCTACTGACTGTTGTGCTGCCGTGTGCACCTACTGAGCACTGTTGCAAGGGCCTGCCCTTGTGCGCGTGCACGCTGCTGCCAGGGCTTGCACCTGTGCACGCGTGCGCTGCTGTCGGGCACCGTATGTGCACCTGCCTCTGTGCGCGTGCAAGCTGCTGCCGGGCACCGTATGTGCACCTGCCCCTGTGCGCGTGCACTGTTGCTAGGGCTTTCCCCTATGCACGCGTGCACTACTGCCGGGCACCGCATGTGCACACGTGCGGTGCTGTCAGGCACTATATGTGCACATGGCTACCAGCTGCCGAAGCCTTGCACATTAATTACTATGCACTGTCGAGCGCTGACTGCCGATTGCTACCGAGCGCTGCCTAGGGCTGCTGCCAAGCACTGTCAAGCACTAGCTGCTGAGTGACAAGCACTAGTAGCCGTGCACCATGCACCGAAGATGTTTTTAGGTCCACGTTGTGAGATATCCAACGTTGGTTTGTGTTATGCTATTAAAGAGAATTCGGAATTAGAGAATCATCTCATTCATGAACCCGCGTTGTGTTTGATCAACGTTAGCACATTTCTCTGGGTAGAAGTCTCATTGAGAATATGGTAGGAGAATCAGCTACCGATGTAGGATGCCCAGTGTCTAGCTGCAGAGCACCACCGCCATGCTGCAGAGCACAGGCTGCCCAGCTGCCAGCTGTAGTGCGCCTAGTCCTTAGCTACAGATGACTAGTGCTGCATAGCTACCAAGTGCTAGTTTCCAACCACTGAGCACCCAACTGCCGAGTGCTAGTTTGGTATTGTATACATGAGCGAGGAAATTTGCCTCTCACTTACATATTGACCCTTGAATGCCGCTCTAAGTCTCAAACGGAGATTAGAAGCTAAGCAACACTGTTTTATGCTAAAGGCATGCAGCTATTGAGCGTTGACTAGGAGCTACTGAGCGCTACACAAGCTGCTGGCATGGTTGCCGAGCTACCATGCACGTTGCCGAGCCCATGTGCACCTGGCTGCCAGTTGCCGATAGTCACACGCCTGTTGCAGTCCAACGGTCTGTTGCTAACCATGTATGCTAGCTACTGCCCCTTGATTGTTTTTGCCAATATTGTGTCCAGTTGCCGCCCCTATGTGTCAGTTGCTTCATGTTGTGTGAGGAATGCCACCATCTTTGTGTCAGATGTTGATAGTTATGTGCTTGTTGCTTTGTGCTCTACACATGAACTATCGTGCACTGTGCATTAGGTGTTGAGAACTAAGCACCAGATGTCAGCACTGAACACAAGGAACCGTGCACTGATCACCAATTGATGTGCACTTACATTAAGGACAAGCACTAAGTGAGCTACATAGCACAGAACACTCGAGGGCGTGCATAGGACACCGACTACCGAGCACTGGGCACTAGGGCCGAACTCTATGCAGTAGTTGCTGAAGCTCTGTGCACCTCTTGTTGTGCACTTGTGGTAAGCTGCCGAGCTCCCCCCACTGCCCCATACCGTGCACCATGGGCGCCAGCGGTTGTGCAGCCACCGAATGTTACCGAGTGCTCGGTGCACCGGCATATGTGTGGCTCCTTATGCACTACCAAATGTTGCCAAGTGCTTAGTGTAATGGCATATATGTAGATGCAATGCGCTGCCCAATGTTTTCAAGTGCCTAGGGCATTGGCATACGTGCAAGCTGCAAATGCGGCCAACCAAAAACAAAAATAGTGAGTCTGCCACTTTCTGAATGGTAATTTCCAAAGAGCTTTGTGAATAGCTTCGGATGAACTAGAACATAAACCATATATCACTAGAAAGCTAAGTCTGTCTAGTTTCCAACGGTTTTCGCGGTTCATTTATATCCATTCTAACGAAGGAGTTACGACTGTTTTAGTGAGCAAAGGTCAGGCTGACAAGAATTCTGCAATGCACACGGTTGCCTTCGATTGTTGCCTTCAATATTTATGTCTTTTTCTCACATATCTACCTTGTTCGATAGGTAAGTTACATGGAGAAATTGAGTGTCTTACAGACGGTGGGACTACCCACACAATCCTGAGCAAATGAATGAATGCATACAATAAACGTACAAAGAGAGTACGGAACATCAAATGGATGTCTCTGACATTTGACGTCATTAAGGGCTCTTTAATTTTTTCTAAGCTAAATGAGACCTCGATAAAATCGTTGGTTCGATAAGTGTATTCACACTATGACATGATCATGCACAACCTTATGAAGGTGTGCCAATGTTGGTGGTTTATTCTTCACCTAACAGCAGATTTTCTATCATCGGATGACGTGGTTAACCTCGCAAAGGTTATCTACTCCCTTGATTTTGGATCCCCCATGTTGCTGTTACCAAATGTCGTCCTTCATGGACGTTGAAGACTTGTAATGCCATATGTACGCTTTACTTTTGGGCCAAGGATAACTTTTGCAATGCCACTTTAAAGTTGAAAAGTTCATCATATCAAAATCTGCGACCACAGTAAGTTGAAGCTACTATATTGTGACTTCGTCAGAGTTTTCTGAACTGCTCCAGATGAACTAGAAGCCGAATTTTATATCATTGGAAAGCTACGTGAGTCTAGTTTCCAGTGGTTTAAGCGGCTCATTCATAAATGTCGTGACAAAAGAGTTATAGCAGTTTAAGTGCGTACAGGTCATAGCAGACTGTATCCGACTCTCCCTTAACTTCGTTAGAGCCCCCAGATCAGCTCTGGATGAAGTGGAATACGCACTTTATATCATTGGAAAGCTATGTGAATCTAGTTTCCAATGGTTCAAGCGCTTCGTTCATATCCATCCAGACGAGAGAGTTATGGCCGTTTTAGTGAGTATAGGTCATACTGCATGAAAACTACATACTCTTCGCATATTGTGAATCATTTTTGTGACTAAGTTTGATTGGATCTTCACATCATTTATGAAATGGTTGAATCAAATCTTGATGCCTTCGGCTCGATGATCCAAGTCACAAATGCTCTCCTTATGGTGAGAGAGACAATCGAACATTGAAGTGTGTTATGAACATACGCACCAACGATTACCGTGATGAGAATGATTGAGACTTTTGTGTATAATTCTCATGAGTGCCGATTGAGAGCATCATGGAGAAGAGCAAGAGTCCTAAGGTGTCGCCAATAAGTATTTTTGGGACAATTGACTCAGACAAGCTATGACATTTTGGTCATACCGGGAGAGATATGCGAGCCAGAATTGTTTGATATTCTTGGGCGTCAATTCCCCCGATAACAACGAACTACGCCATGATTGTATGTTGTGTTTGTGCACCGACATGATGTCCTCGGCAACCGCACGGTATATATGGTTTCGTTTTGTAAAGCTTGTTCTTTAGCTAAGTAAGGTGAAAGATCTTCTTATACTATGCCACAAAAGATATCATTCTTATTGAAAATCCAAAGAAGGATTTTGTAGACCGATGCAACCAACGTATGGATACCGTATACGCTTTTATGGTGTTGGTTGAAGGGCTAACACACTGGTCATGTGTTGCACCATCGTCTACCACATGTTGCTTATGTATCTATGGGCTCACTACCCATCCCTAAAGAGGGACATGCAGACATGTATAAATTCGTCCACGGCTTAACATCATTGTATTGATGCACGACAACTCGTAACTGTGTGCTAGGATTGACATGAAGTTGTAATCCTTGAACTCGGCGGGATAGTAACGGATCTTCAAGCTTTGAGTTCCATAATGTGCCAAATTAGAATGCCACAGTGCCTAATGATGATGTATCACATGAGATGAATATGTTCTAAGGTTGGATATGAGTCATTTTATTGCTCTCCACCTTAAGCTCCTTGACAGACGATCTCCTTAACAACTACACTGCGGATTGTCACTTTGAGACTATATTCCCGCCGTTAAGGGGAGATACGAACACCAGTGTTCAAGTGGGAACGACGTGAATGTCGTGGTTGGTCACCACTAAGTCTCAACATGATCCCCATAGAACGAGATCAATGCTGCATATGTCTGTAAGGAATGATGTCCTACTAAGAGGATATGGCTCGACCATATTGAGGTGGTCTGGATGTCATAGCGCGATCATATTGAGATGGTCATGACGCTACCCAAGCGAATCCCATCTTTAAAAAAAAGCAACTGTCAAATAATCTTGGTCATTGATCACAATATCAAGCATAATATGATGGATCATAATAGATAGTCTGTAGACGATATATTTTTATGAATAATAATAGCAATGGTAAGAAAATAAATAAAAATAATTCTCTAGTTTCATAGTTGTATTTCAATAAGTGTAAGAATAAATGTCATGCATAGAAAATAATTAATTTTAGTATGTCATATTGTGTATGTAATTACTATTATTACAACTAAATCATTATTCACACTTAAAAATGTTTTTTTAATTCTATAAAAGTCACTCTAACATTACAACAATCTCATATTTCAAACGGATAAAAACTACTGCCCAATCATAATGATCCAAAGTAACCCAAATCACTGTAATAATCTAGATTACTTCACTCTTTCTAACCCAACGGATGCACTTGCTCAACCAGTGGTATAAACAGTGAAATAATGAATTGCAGACGCAACGTGCGTGCAACATGACTGTATATGTGATGTTTTTAAAAATTTGAAATGCCGATACCAGCTACGTGGTGCTATCTAACACTACCAACGTGGCCCCCTGCTAACCAGTACTAATATTTGCCCAGAAGCAAACACACCCATCAAAGCGCGCCAACAAACCAAACGGTTCAAACTCTCTTTCATTTCTCATACTCCATTCTCTCCCTTCTCTTCCAAGACCCGATAATGTCGACCGGGTCGGGTTCTCTAATGTGGTTCCGCAAGGGCTTGCGGATCCACGACAACCCTGCACTCGAGCACGCCTCCAAAGCCTCCAATTTCCTCTACCCGGTCTTCGTCATCGACCCGCACTACATGAAACCCGACCCGACCGCGCCATCTCCCGGGTCGTCCAGGGCCGGCCTCAACCGGATCCGATTTCTCCTCGAGTGTCTGGCCGATTTGGATTTGAGCCTCAAGAAGCTTGGGTCCAGATTGTTGGTCCTTAAGGGCGACCCCGGCGAGGTCATCGTTCGTTGCCTTCAGGAGGTTATCAAAATTCAAAACCCTCTATTTTTTTCTTATTATTCCCTAACTTATTTTCAATTTTTTTATTTAAATTTAGAGTTTAGGGTTTGATTTGTTGTTTGTGTGAGCAGTGGGATGTGAAAAAGCTTTGCTTTGAGTATGATACTGAGCCCTATTACCAAGCTCTTGATGTTAAAGTCAAGGTGTGCAGCTTTACATTTTTCATTTCTCTGATTAGAAACCTTATGATATGAAGTTATATTATGGATTATATGTATGCAGTGTAGATGATGTGCTTTAATTGTAGAAATTCGGATTTTGTTTGTTTCGGCAGGGTTTTGCATCGGCGGCTGGGATTGAGGTTTGCAGTCCAGTAAGTCATACGCTATTCAATCCTGCGGAGATTATACAGAAGGTGAGGTTTTTGAACAAATTTGTGTTTTTTTCATGGAAAGTTTTTTGTTGTGATTTTTTCTCATTGATTGACGGATGGATGATTTACTTGGAATGTGGACTAAAAGAATGGGGGAAGACCACCTTTGAGTTACCAATCGTTTTTGAAGCTTGCTGGGGAGCCATCATGGGTGTCGTCAAGTCTTTCTATGACAGTTTCTTCGCTTCCTCCAGTTGGGAATGTGGCGAATTTTGAGGTTTCAGAAGTTCCAACTGTTGAAGAACTCGGTTATGAACAGACTCAACAGGTTTGGGGGATTTTTTTTCTTTTTAATTGTCTGTATTGTTTGAATTTGATATTATAACAAAAGACGTTGCGCAGGATGATTTTCCTCCTTTCAAAGGTGGTGAGTCAGAAGCCTTGAAGAGGTTAAGAGAATCAATTCAAAAAAAGGTGCCTTGCAGAATTTCATTGTGAAGCTTTATTTGGTTTTTTCTCCAATGACTAGTAGTCTGTGACTTTTTCTTTGTCATTAACAGTGAGCATGCACTTTTATGATTAAACAAACACTGAACTCAAAGGTCTCACCAGAAGATACTTATGTATTGCAGAAGTTGTACTTTATAGTTCTTACTCATTACGATTTTAGCTGAACCACATATACTCTCTTGTACTAGAAATACTCTGGTTAGAACTGGTTAATGAAACTGAGTTAGTTGGTTGGTGAATTAACTGTTTTAGAGTAAGAATTGTAGACTCAAATATGGTATTAGCCAACTCAAAGATATGTGCATGTATGGCATTGTGCTTTTTCTTTCTTTCATAAATCAGCACTGTTCCATTTGGTTTTGATGCATCTTACCTGCTTCCACTGATTCATATATACTTGTGTCTTTCTTCTTTTCTTTTTTCTGCTAATTACTGTGGTGCGTCTTTCAATTCAAATTCAGTAGGATGTTGTCTTGGCAAGTATATTAATCTGTTCTTTCATTGGTGGTGCTTGCAGGAGTGGGTGGCAAACTTCGAGAAACCTAAGAGTGATCCATCTGCATTTTTAAAGCCAGCAACAACTGTTTTATCACCTTATTTGAAAGTGAGTTCAAAATTAGAAGAGCTTAATATTTAAAATGCATCATCTTCTGTGATGAATTTCAAATAGCCGCAGTTTTGTTGCATGCATTTCATTAATGCTTGTTACTAGTTTTCATCATCTTGTTTTACTTTTTTGTAGTTTGGTTGTCTCTCGTCTAGATACTTCTACACATGCCTTCAAGATGTACAGAAAAATGTCAAAAGGCATACATTACCCCCAGTATCTCTTGTTGGACAGGTTAGTCACCCCTAAATTAATTATATTGTATCTTGCAATTTCTTACTATGAATTTTGAAATAAGGATCATATCAATCTGCAGTTATTATGGCGAGACTTTTTCTACACAGTGGCATTTGGTACTCCTAATTTTGACCAGATGCGGGGAAACAAAATATGCAAGCAGGTAAAACTTATTGCTTAAGTTAAGTTACCGTTCTATTATCTTCTATGATCATACTTCTTTATTTTGATATTGCTGAGAACTTGTTCTTACCAAAGGATGCTTTATACTGAAGTGCATGTATAATAAATCTCTGGTAACTGCACATTCTTGTAGATACCTTGGAATGATGATGATAACTTGCTGGCAGCTTGGAGGGAGGGTAGAACAGGATACCCTTGGATCGATGCTATCATGACCCAGGTTAGGTCTGTGGCATGACAGTATCTCTTAGTATGCATCTTGTATTAATATTATCATATTTTGGCACTCTATTTGAAGCTCATGCTGTACATGTTTGTTGTTGTAGCTCCGCAAGTGGGGCTGGATGCACCATTTAGCACGACATTCTGTTGCATGTTTCTTAACTCGTGGTGATTTGGTAGGATTTCAGTACTCTTCTGCGTCCGCAATATTTTCCTTGAGTTCTCAAAGTCTTTTCTTACGCTAATTGTTTCTGCTGATAGTTTGTTCACTGGGAAAAAGGGCGTGATGTTTTTGAGAGGCTTCTGATTGATTCAGATTGGGCAATTAATAATGGAAACTGGCTATGGCTTTCATGCTCATCATTTTTCTACCAGGTGCAAAGATCTTCCACCCATTTTTTCCAAGTTCTCTTAGAGTTGAGACTTGATAAGTAGTTGGCATCTCAGCCACGACGCTATAGATTAGTTGTTTTGTTTTGGCACATGATAGGTGATTGCCATTGATCTAAAGATTCTAAACATCGGCTTTTTCCCATAGGCTATAATACCAAATGTCATGGTTAAGTTTTGGAACTGTGTAATAGATGTTTCGAAGCCTGGTTGGTTTAGACTACATTTTACAATTTGATTCTTAGAGATTTATGATTCTTTGTGATTTGGCTGCTCAGTTTCAAAATACTTGTTCTTCAATATTGATTCTTTTAGTAGTAGCTTTTAGCAACCAGTTTCATGCAATACTTCACATAATTGACTTTCATTATGACCAGTATAACCGTATCTACTCTCCAATCTCGTTTGGAAAGAAATATGACCCAAATGGTGATTACATTAGACATTTTGTCCCTGTACTTAAAGGTACGTCTTACTTTCTCCCATTTCCATCATATTCGTGCTGCTGAATCGATGTTCTGGTATGAAATGTATAACTAAATTTCATGGGACAGATATGCCAAAGCAATATATTTATGAGCCATGGACAGCTCCTCTGAGCATCCAGAACAAAGCAAAGTGCATAATTGGAAGAGATTATCCAAAGCCAGGTCAGTTCTGTCGGTATTTTTCAAAATGAGCTTAAACTGGAGGGCGACATTTGCGTGCCTAATTTTCTATTGCAGTATAAATAATCCTGTCATCTTCATTCTTGGGATAATTCACACTATCACAGGATTTTGAGGGAAGAGAGGTGAAATTTTGGTCTTGTGGGAAATCACCAAAGATGCAATTCTATAATGTTACTTTTAATATGATTTTTGTTCATTATTGTGGGGACTGGCGAGGAAAGCATTTCAGAGCCCTGAGAACCATGTGTGATTATGTCATTCTAGTAGTTTTCTTACTTTCTTTCTATACTATTGCAGTGGTTAATCATGATTCTGCAAGCAAAGAGTGTAAGAAGAAAATGGCAGAAGCATATGCATTGAACCGGAAGTTGACCGGATTGGTGAGTGAAGAAGATCTATTGAACTTAAGAAGAAAACTGGAGGAAGACCGAAAGCCAGAGGTAAAGAACAAACGACAAAGAAAGCTGATTGATGGACTAATGGCACCGCAGAGTGGCAAACCAGCTAGTTGCAGAAAGAGTTGAACTAGTTGTAGCCCCCTTCCACCCTTCTCTCCTCTCATTGCAGAAACATCTATTTTTCTAGACCTGGTCTTGATAGTGTCCATAACTCACTATATGCAGAGATCTAACAGCTGCCGCCTGACCTAACCTTGGAAAACCTTCAAAGTTCGAACCCATGTTCTCTCTTATCATCATTTACTTATGCCTTGTAATTGTGCCTTGCAGTCTTGTCTGTCATTAGTCAGTATAACATTGATTTGCAGCTTGTGCACCATAATTACGTCCAATCTTTTTTTTTTCGGTCGGACAATTACTTCATAGAATGCACGATATGTATAATGTGGCTCTACTATTATTTGTAGTTGATTGTGTACTATGATGTTTATGCAACATCCGTTTAAATGCATCGAGTCATTGCATTGGCGATCAACTAAATTCTAATGAAAATACTAAGTTTTACATGTCAATATAAGATGAGCACGGTTCAGGATTTAGACAATAGAGTGTTTATGCAATTAAATGAGATTATTGTTGATACTAAATTTTACATGTCATATAAGATGAGCAAGGTTTAGGATTTAGAGGACTATAGTGTTTATGCAATTAATTGAGATTATTGTTGTCTGACATGCTTATCGTGAAACAAATAGCTCAGCCCATAGATTGGTGCACTTTGCTATTGTTAGAAATTGTAGAGTTGCGCGCTTAGGTGAGGCTCCTGATTTCCTACAAGATGTTCTCTATAAGCACAAGTGTACTGTTACTTGAGAGGTTTTATCTCCCAATCGATGTCACATGTTATGAGATGTAGCTTAGCCTCTCTTGTAACCTAGGCTTTATCCGCAATCCAAAAAAAGAGAGAAGAAAATGAGTGTGTTTCGACATGATTGAGAGTTTGAGTTTGTCAACCAAAAACGTAATAGAGGTTTTCTATAGAGCGGTGCTATTAACACATTTTATTTTGCTATTCACACACTTCTTTCATGATATGAATCAATCATACAACTTTAAGGGGTAATTTTATAAATACAATCAAACTTGTAGTGTTAGGAAAATGCATGAGGTGTGTGTAGGTCTGTCATTCGGTCTGTTTAGATCGGTAATGACCATCTGTAAATGATAATTATTCCTAGAAGTTTTTAAAAGATTCAAGATAAAAATGTAAAAACTTTTCAAATGCAAATCCGCAGTTTTTACCAAGTTAAGGAGGCAAATTACATTGACACAAATGCAAGTTAAGGGTGTAAATTGACAATTAAAGCCAAGTTCATGGGGTATATTGGCTATTTTGCCCAAAAAAATATAGAAGAGATAAATTGATCCTAAATTCTTAAAGAAATTTTATATCTATTTTTTATAAAGACAATATGAACTCATCCAATATTGATGAGGGTTTTATTATGTATAATATTCTCATATATATTCTATGGTGTTACTTTTTCCATGATATAATTGCCCTAGTTTTAAACTCCTAACTCTATATAAGTACAAGACGAACAAAAATTGTAAAAATGAAAGGGAAATAAATAAACAATTAATTAAATACTTGTAATTTTTATTTAACTAATTAATTAAGATCTCAAGAAAACTCTCAAGTTTGAAAAATAAAAAGAGCTCCAGTTATTACTACATAGCTTCGTTGTGGCAACAGATATCTTTATATGATCATCATCACCGAATGTGAATGAATTATCTACCTTGCTATGTGAAACTAGTACTATGAGTTTATATTTAGGTTTTGAATGTCTTATTGAGCATTTTTGAGTTCATTATAAGATTATACACCTTAAATATCAGACGGTTATGATCGGATACAAGTACTTTTATACTTTCAGGTCGGTCCCGTCCCGTCCAATTTCCAAACAATCAGGACGGGACGGTATGGTATCACCATTTTAAATTTTTTTCGTCCTGTCTATTTTTGGTACGGGACCAGGACGGGATTGCGATACAAAGTGCCCATCCCTATGTCTAATACTTCTTTAGATTTTTTATTTATTGAAAAGGAAAAAATAAATAAAAAATCTAAAGAACTTGTCTTGGGAGGAGAACTCGAGATCGACAAATTTTTTGAGAAGAAGTTTTTAAAGATAAAATACAATGAAAAGAATAGAGGAATAATAAATGTTTTAGTAAAAATTATATAATGCGATAGCAGGAAATTTGAACCCAAAAAGATATTCATGGGTGAGAGAGGCCCTTAGGGTTTAGAGAGAGAAAGGGAGATGGAAGCGTGAAGGCTTTTGTTCTCTCATCATGGCAGTTGCTCAACCAAGGTTGTTCCCTTCTGAATTTCTTGGGCTGTGCCGTCCTGCTCACGGCTGTTGTCTAACGAGTCCTTCAGGCTCGTATATCTTTTCACAGTAGCGTTTAGGTTGCCGCAATATCCTCCTTTTGGCTTAGAATCGTCTCACTGAAGCTTCATATTTTGGACGTCCTTAGGGGTTAACAAATCTTTTCACCGGCGGACCCTATTCAAATATGGGATCATGGATCGATCATGCTGAAGGGTTTTGATTAGGGCTGGGCACTTCGTACCGCAATCTCGATCCCGTACCGAAAATTGGTGGAACGAGATGGGACATAATTTTAAAATGGCGGTAACGTACCTTCCCGTCCCGATAGTTTGAAAACGGGACGGTATGGGATCGGGACGGGACCATCTCGAAAGTATAAATGTACTTGTATCCGATTATAACCGTCTGATTTTTAGGGTGTATAATCTTACAATGAACTTAAACACGCTCAATGAAACGCCCAAAACCTTAACATAAATTCACAATACTAGTTTCACATAGCAAAAGTTAGATAATTCATTCACATTTGGTGATGATGATCATATGAAAGATATCGGCCGTTACAACGAAGCTATATAGCGATAACTGAAGCTCATTTTATTTTTCAAGCTTGAGAGTTTTATAGAGATCTTAATTAATTAGTTTTATAGAGATCTTATATATATATATATATATGAGTATTATACACATTAAAACTCTCATCAATATTGGATGGATTCACATTGACTTTATAAAAAATAGAAATAAAATTTCTTCAAAAGTTTATTATAAATTTCTCTTTTCTATGTTTTTTTTATATTTTTTTATCATTACGGGATCCCAATCCCGAACGGAATCGTCCCGTACAGGATACATTTTTAAAAATGTAATCCCGTCCAGATAATATATTTTCGGGACAGGACGAGATTCGCCGAATCCCGTCCCATGCCCAGCCCTAGTTTTGATACTTATTCACTTATGTTGATTTGTTGGGTTTCAACTCAACCGCTTTTAGTCTTAGATATGGAGTCCAAATCTGGGTTGGTGTCGAAAACTGGGCATTCTCATAATCACATTTGGATACCCTAACTTTTGGATTCCTATTTGGGATCCAGGTGGCTTTTCGACAATTTTTTGGACCCAGGACTTCTTTTAGTTTGGTGCCAATTTTTTTCTTAGATCATTACATTCGAGGAACTATCAGGATTATTGATCGAAGGTTGCCAATGAGTATTCTAATGGATGATGCGGAAAAATTTATTGTTAGTATTTTATTAGTTTACTCACATCCTGAGCTCCACTCAATAGGTGAGTTGTATATACGGTTTAGCGGTGTCTCTATATGTCGACCGTGTAAGGGCGGGTCAGTGTGTAATATAGTAATATGACTTGTGCTTATTGAATAAAATCGTTTGACCTCCTTTCATTCAAAAAAATATTCATGGGTGAGAGAATCTAAAATTTATTAGAGGGATAATTTAAGTAATTTTGGCTTTGACAATAAGAAATGGAAATAGAATTCCACCCTTGACAAGGTAATTGAACTTAGCTTTTATAGTGTGTTTGGATATGAGTGAATTTTCAGGAATTTAAATAAAAATAGGTAGTTCTCAATTCTACAGGCTTAATTCTCCCGTTTGACATTATTAGAAAAAGAATTTGAAATCTCAATTTGACATATCCAAACAGTGAAGATTGCAATTAATGTTATCTCAAAATGATGGAAAATCTAAATTCCATCATTTCAGAATTTCTTAAGACTTTAGAAAATTCTCATCCAAACACAACGTTAAGAGAGAATCAATTTCCAGTCATTACTTTTTTTCTTGCCTTTCCGGTCTTTAATTACAACCCGTCAACCTCTTGGAATGAAAAATCAAATCAATTCATAGCCTTGTAATCATTTGATCGAGTAACATAGGGGGAGTGTATTTTTTGTATTTGGATTTATATAGTGTTTTAAAGATTTTTGTGCATTTTAAAAGTTTGAGAGTATTCAATTAAAATTTATAAATAAAGATTTTAAATCTGGAAAAGTCTGAAGGTATTCAGTAAACATATAAATTGTTAAAAATTTATTAAATGATAAATTTACATGAATTAACTAGTATAAATTATAAAAAAAAACAATCCGTCTCTTAAACATAAAATTTCTATGAATTTTAATTTTTTCTTATTTTACTCATTCATTTCCTGTAAATTTGACAAAGTTGACACGTGCAACTCCATCTATCACGTGCGAGGTGAAACCCCTACACCCCAGTTGTCCACTCCTGATCCTGGGCCGCTTCTCTCAGATTCCTCCATTTTCACGAGATCAAGAGACTTCCGATCTCTCTATATATCTCCACCAACCCACGGAGGTGACCTGAAATCACATCATCAACAAGAGACATTCATCACCACCTCACCATGTGGCGGAGAATCCTCTCTTCGGCTCAGCTCCGAACCCTAACCCTAGCCGCCTCTTCCTCCTCCGCCGCCCCATGCCGATCTGCCGCCGCCTCCCGCTCCATCATATCCAATCCCCTTCCTCGCTACTTTAGCGCCACTCCTTCCGGTACGCTCTCTCTCTCAAATCCCTAATTTTATGTCTGATCTTGAAAATACTGCTGATTTGAGTTGTGTGTGGATTTGTTGCAGTGGACACTGCTGTGAAGAGGAAGGTTGAGGAGATTATGCCCATTGCCACCGGCCACGAGCTTGAGGAGCTCGCAGCTGAAATTCAGGTCAGGTTTTTCATATTCCGAGTTTCATTTCTTTGTTCTTTTAGCTTTTGAGATTATGCTGTTTAGAAATTGATTCGATATCCTGTGTTTGCTGGAATTGGAAATGAAGTTGAGGTTTTGATTGACATTGTTGTTATTGAAGTTGAGGATCTGAAGCTAAATGAGTGCTCCATAATATGTTGGTTTTAATCGTTGAAGGCGTTTTCTGATTTCGCACTTTTGAATTTTCACAGGGAAAGGATATCCTGGAAATCAACCACCCCGAAGGTCCTTTTGGCACAAAGGTCAGTGCGACATGAGGTTTTATAGTAAAATTTGATTCTGTAGTTTATTACTGTGGAGTGGTTTAAAAGTAGACTCTTGTATGCAATCTGAGGGTGTGTCAAAATTGTATAATGCGGGAAGCTGTTCAATTTTGTTAATGAATTTTCTAATATATTGAGGATATTGCTGTCTCATTTATATGGTGTTACAGTTTGCACATTTGTTTTGATGTATACTTGGCACTTTCTTGAAACAAACAATAATTTGAAAACTGGGAAAAGAAGAATCATAGTAGCAACAAGCAGGTTATCAGAATTGAAAATAAAGAGTGTGACTTCATGGTATATAAACAACCAATTTAACAATTATATTTGAGCACGCTGTCGGATCATTTTCATAGTGCCGGGTGATCAAATTGCAATTTAATTTGATTCTAGTTTGTGGTTGAGCCAGACATACCGGTCACCAGGTGTTCTGGTTAATAGGGGCGGACTGGCTGTCCAGATTGGCTTTTAAACTAGTTTCAAAAAGTATACCGTTTTGGTTAGGTTTATGTTAGGTATTAAAAGATATCCCAATATTAGTGTTGTTCATTAAATGGTCTTGCAAGTAAAAATTGTAATTATAAGTTGACAGTATAGCGACAATGTTTTATTATGTTGGTTAGAAAGGAACTTTAGAGCAAGGAATAGATTTTGGGTGAAAGATTAAAATGGCCGCATTGTGGTTAAATTAGTATGTGACCAATTTTCTATTTGATCTTTGTCATTTTAATGTGTAGATCAGACTTATCTCCATCACACCGTTATTGTTGTAGGACTTTCAAGAACTGTTTGAAAAATACGATGCATATGACTTCTAATCAAATACTATCCAGTTTAACACTCCATATGAGTTTCATGGCTGATCCTGTTGTTATAAACTTATGAAAACTATTTATGAATCCCCCAATTATTCATCCCATTCTGGCTCGTTATATCAATTAGTAGCTACCGACGCCCTTAATACGAAAAGCATTCTTATCTGTCTCCAAATATAAACTATTGGAGCTCGAAAGTACATTTGTTATGCATCCAAGGATACTGTAATAAATATTCTGTTGAGTTTGTTGCGTGGGTGGCTTTGTTCTCTTAAGTTGATTTGCGTTTCTATTTATCTGATGCAACTTTCACCATTTGAGGTTTGTTATCTTCTCCACTTCCCTTGTTCCTGACAATTGTGTTTGTCATTTAAGAAAGCTTGGAGCATTTTGGTGTATTCTTAAGGGGTGTTCTGGGTTATTAAATTACTTGGTTCCACGGTTGAGGGAAGGTAACGAAAGTAAAACCCTATGAGGCTGCTTGATGGTAGTTTTTGGATTCTGGAATGTCATGTACTCATCTCATAGGGTTATAAAGGGGTATGTGGGATAGATTCGGGATATTTATGATCGTCTTATGCTTTATACACTTGTTTTACTGTTGTGAAGTGAGTCTTGTTTCTTGTGTGAACCTGGTTGCCACTGTCTATGATTTGTAGAGTCTCTTTCTCGGACTCCTTAACCAAACCTTAGCATCATTCAAAACGTCATTTTTTGTTCTTATAAAGCATGTTCGTAATTTTCTTTGTGGCAAGGAGAAGTAATTTGCTTTTGTTTTTTTGAAAGTATAATCATATATTACTTGTATATTTTTTTAATGTTCGTAATGTTTTTGTTATGAGAAATCTGAAATTCTTATTGTGTTTTGGCCTATAGGAAGCACCTGCAGTTGTGAAGTCCTATTACGACAAGAGAGTAGTTGGATGCCCCGGTGGTGAAGGCGGTGGGTTTTTCATGTCCTTGTAGTTTCTCCTTTTTTTTGCTTTTACATGTATGCTTGTTCACTGAGTTTACATATGATCTTTACACCCAGTAACCCTGTATTTGAATTGCAGAGGATGAACATGATGTTGTGTGGTTTTGGCTGGAGAAGAACAAGCCACATGAATGCCCGGTCTGCTCACAGTATTTTGTGGTAAGTGCGGTTTAACGTGTTGCCATGATTTATTACAGCTCCCTGACGGGGTTGGATGTTATTGAATCCCACCCTCTGGAATGCAAATTCTTGTCTTAAATTGGATTTAGATTCAGTTAGATGTGGGTTTACTTAACATGCATACATGCACATGAGACCGCTCTCAGAGTACTCTGAATTCAATTAACCAAATTTAGATGACAGCCGTAGTTATCTTAGAGCTGTTGAGCCCCGCAGTATCCATTACCTGACTATGCCCATAGTTGACAGTAAACTAACTGTTCCAATACTTTGTTTCATAACCTTCATTATCGAAATGCTGACGATGGTAGGGGTCATGCTATAGGTATACAAATGGCTTGATTCATATGTTATAGGGTGACTTAGATGGGGTGTCTATTTATCTTTATATAAACATGTCGTTTGGTGGTTTACATATTTTGCCTGTTTCAGCTAATGTATTTCATTTGATACCTGCCAGCTTGAAGTGGTTGGACCCGGTGGATCTCCAGACCACTCTGATGATCACCACTAAGTGCAACCTGAAATTATTCAGATGGAATAATGTCAGGGGAGAAGAGAGAATATCCAGTATATGCTGCAACATTGACATTGAAAATTGAAAAAGCCTTTATATTTTGTTTGGTTGGTTTGTCCTAGTTTTTTTGGCTGTTGCTTTTGCAACATTTGAGATAGAACCTCCGTGATAAGTTAGACATAGGGTGGTTACCTTTCGGAACTATGGATCTTGTTAGGGCATCCTTCCATGCCTGCCAAATAAAACGATAGGTACTACTTGATTCTTTTCCTTCATGGGAACCTGTGTATTTCTCTTGCAATCTCAAGAAAGTACTATGCTTCACCATCATCAAATTAAACCAAAGTTCTGGTTGTAGAAACAGCGGCAGTGTCATCTAATTTAAGTGAAGGTGCTGTTTTTCATCCTTAATGCCCAATTGTCAATTAGTTGGTCCCACAATGCTAAACAGTAATAAATCTACAACTTCTCTGTAAATTCCCAGTTTGCTTTGTTTGCTCCCACCAACACTGCACTATTGTTCTGTTCAATTCTGATATCTCTACCGAGACCACATTCTTCATATGGACCCCTAGGCTTTGAAGGGCTGCTTCTGCTGCACCTAGCTATTCCAGAGAATAGAGAGATGATTGATGTTGATACCATTGGGAAACTTGTCTCGCAAGAACGAGAAGTGGCATGCGACCGACAGCAGGGTGAACCTGCAGTAGGTTTAACCGTAAGTAACAGGCTAACAGCAGAGAGTTTGTGATGAATATGTAGAGGTCTGAGAAAAGAAAAACCTGTACCTGAAATGCATCGTCAATTGACTCCTCTTGTGTGATCCTTTGGAAACCCCATGAGCATTTCCACTTCATCAGGCTCAAGTGGGGCAACCCCTTATGCTGTTTATGGTTTCCCAGTTAACTGAAGAACCTCCTACTCGAAAATGGGAGCACTCGAAAGGGTTTGTCATTTGTTGCTAATCGCATCAAAAATATAGTTGAAACACCCAAAATTTCCTAATCTGCTGACGCTATTTTTTAGTGTTGGAACTGATGCACGTTGATGCATATAAAAGTGTAGAGAAATCTAGATTAATCAAGATAAAGCTAGATTAATATAGAATGACGTGAAGCATGTGTAATCAACTAGAGCTAGCTAAGTGATCTAGCATGGCCTAGAGAAGTCTAGAATGTAGTGTTGATTAGTGAACCACAAACATCAAAGCCAATATAAAGGCATGTAGTGTTGTATGGATTTAGTTTCTCTGTTTTGATTTATTTTGTTTTGATTTACTTAGATATATTACAATCATATCTAACAATTAGATTAAGCAAAGATGATATACGGATTACATAATAAGATCATATCGTAATTAATCTAATAGTTTTAAGACATCTAAAAAAACTAAGAAAATAAATTCAAATAGAAAATATAAATTTATGTTGTACAATATAACTAAATGAAGCAAGCCATTCAAAGTAAAGCATAAGTCATCCTCTGTTTCATATCTCTATCCCCTTGAATAACTTGTTCTAGGTAATAACTCCTACACACTAGTTCTAGCCCTACACACTAATAGCTTCCGCATATAAACCATAAATTCTAATAGTGGTATCATAACCCACTTCTAAAAATTAACACTTCCGAGTAATGATGTGATTGTGAAGTTAGATGATTGAGGATAGTTTCTTTAACTCTGCCTATTTTGCTAGTGTAGGATATGTCTGGAAATAAAAAATCTTACAAAACAGCCATTTGAAGTGTCAAATCTGGTTTCATTACAACAAGTTCTGTCCCTGTCTCATTATATCGGGACGAATTGACATGAGCATTTTGGTTATTGTACCTATCCAAAACATTTTTTTAATTAATAAACATTTAGAATGATTTTTGGTTCTTACACCGTTTTTTAAAACAGTACCAATTTTCAGCTGATTTTCCTCACATCAGATTCAAAAACAATTCCAGCCACAATAAATTTAAAAATGTAACAGGAGAAGTAGTCTTAGAGAGAGAACGGAGAGAGAATGTCATTGTTATTTTTATCATAGAATAAACTTTTATATATAAAGAAAATAATACATAAAAAAATACATAAATTCTCAATTACAATATGATATCACATCCTATTCTAAATATACTTTGACTAAGACACACACTAGAAAATCTATTTTCCTTCAACACTTCCCATTTTGCCGTGTCATAGTAATATGATACATTAAGATGCATTCCATGTTGTCTCATTAAAAACCTTGTCAAGTAACAATAAAACCTCATGGGCAAAAATAACCTTGGTCAAAGAAACAAAAAGAGTACAACAGTGACATATATGTACCAGACTCTCTCTTGATGTCTGCACCTCTCTCTGATTCTTACAATCATGAGAGCTTTAAATAAATTATGCATGCTGATGCTTTAAACATGTTTTTCTAAAGTGACCTTTGTAACTCCCTACCTTAAAATTTCCCCTTTTACCGGGATCAGGCGGGTTACAGAGAGTTGTAACCGTGCTGTTAGTTTTTCAGAATTAATATTCGAGTATAATATCGAGATATTTTCGATCCTGGGGAAAATGGATTATATGTCCCGATGGTGTAGAACATATTAATACAAGTCCTACGGTATATCCAGAATATTTTCCGGAGCTACGGGCGAATCAATATGGATTTATTCAGCTTACGGGAACAATAAATGTTATTTATTTTACCGTAAAAAGATGACTTTGAGATAACTCGAGAATTTGGGAAAACTTTCTTCAGAGAAGTTGTAGAGGACGTTAATACGAACTCCTGGGTATGTTTTATGAATTAATCGGAGTTCGTATGCGGAAGTGATTTAAGATAATGTGTTGTTACTGTGCGGTAGATAGTAAATAGTAAAATATTTATTTACTGTTTATGGTAACTTTTTATTATTAAATCTGGACCGTTGGATTTTTCCAGATTAAATCTGAGTAATCCATTTGCCTATAAAAAGGCTTGAGGCCTTTGACCAAAATCAAAGACCCCATCTCGGGTCAACTCGAGCTCTCCGAGCTCTCTTTGCTCTCCAGCGCCCTCTGCCTGGCGCCGACGACTCCCGCCACCACTCGCCGCCGGACCACCACCAACCTTCTCCTCTCTTCCTCTACTTCCTAGCCCAGACCACAGATCACCCAGACGTCCACCGTGGAGGGAGATCGACCGAGAAGAGACGCGGCGGTCAACTGCCAATTTCTGACAATTCAGGCGGTGTTAGGGCGTGTGACAGGCAATGTTTTTATTCCCTCTTCTTCTTCTTATTCTTCCTGTCCATGCCCTTAAACCTTCAAATCAATGCCCTATTCGAAAACCCTTTCTCACTGTTTTTCTGGGTTACGAGTTCTCGTCTCTGAAGAGAAGTTCTTGGACTTTAGGCCAGTTTCTGGAGCAGGGACGAGCCTCAAGACAGTCAGTTGGAGTTCTGGATTGGAGTAGGGGTCGACGGAGGGTAAGCTTCGATTCTTCTATGTTGTTACGTTGTTGTAGTTCTTGTTGTTGTTGTTGAGGATCAAATAAGGTAGAGTTGTGGCCGAAAAAAGGGGGTAGAAACCGGTCGGTAGGCGGACCGGAACATTTTAGGTGAAGAAGGGTACATCTCTGGGTTTTTTACCGCGGTAGATCTAGTATTTTACCATTTACTGCAGTTATGAAATATCAGAAATGCCCTTGACAGATTTGTATATTTACAAGACTGCCATTGAGGCCAAAAAGACAATACACCCCTAGCTGTTTTATATATTTACAAGGATACCATTAAGGCTGAAAACCCATAAATATCCCTAGCTGTTTTGTCTATTTACAAGGGATGCTACTGAGGCTAAAATTCCTAAAATGCCCCTAGCAGTTCTGCTTAATTACAAGCTGTCATTAAGGATAGAATGACCATGCTACCCTTAGAAGATTTGGATAATTACAAAGGTGCCATTGATGATGATTTTACCTTGGTGCCCTCGGTAGATTTATTTATTTATGTGAATGCCATTATATTTATTTATGTGCTTTATATGAGTTTGGAGGCTGTACATAGGTATTGTTGAATGTTTGAGATAATCCCGATAGATAGCTGGTTTATGGATACCTCAGCTCTCCTGATTTGTGATAGGTGTATGCTATCCATAATTAATTATCGACCGATAAATAGAAAAGTATGATTTGCCCTGTTAAGACGTTAATTAAAATAAGACCTACGTGTGGTTTGATCCCTTAGTGCAGGGTACGTAGGCAACCTGATCGGGTTTCGAGTGCAGTCACAAATAATAGTTGGACCCTAGGTCCACTACAGTAATTAGTATGAAATCAAATTCGGTAATCGTGATAAACCTCAGGTTTCGTGAGGTCTATTTCGGTGTCGTTTAGACTGTTGAAAATGGTTTGAGTAAAGGGTTATCCCTTCTTAAGGGGGATTTCAAGGGAATCTCTCTTAGAATTGGTCATGCATGTTCTATCCCGGGTTTAGAGAGGTAAACTCGGGCCGGGGGTGACAACCTCAGGCATTGATCTAGTAAATAGATATGTGACATTATCCTCATATCTAACTTATTTCACGTTGATCATGAGAAGAACTTTATATAACTGATTACATAGAAAATATATAATAGGTGTTTCTCAAGGGTACATTTGTTGTGCAGATATGCGTTGCATCCAGATTAAAAATTCACCAAGAGATAGACTTATAAGGGGCAAATGAGACAATACAAGTTACTTTATAGACCCCTACAATCAATTGCAACCACATATTTTTGATCTGCTTACCATGCAGATCTGCACACCATGCAAATCTACATAATAGAATTTCCTATTTCTCAATACATAACACATTTAGAAACAACCTTTAATTGGGTTAAAGAGATACCCATATCAGCTAATCCAACCAACACATCACAAATATTTGGTGGAACGAATAGAAGGCTGCCTAATAACTCAAAACAAGAGATTTTTTTGAACATGCATAACAAGAGATTATGTAGAAAATCAAATTCACGCGTGACATTACCTTCATGTACTAAATCAGTCATAATTGTCTGCTCAAAATAGATATGGACGAACCATAAAATGTTTTGGAAAGTAGACATCTGTATCTTTCCAACTATATATGATACATAATCATATTCATCTTGAGCTGATCACAAAGCTATGTCGAAATTGACTGATTAGAAAAAGACAGATTTTTTGATTTTGCCTTCAATGCGTTTTTCTTCACGCATGGTTTGCGGCGTGGCTATGTGATGCAATCTATCATGCCAAATAACCTCTTCTATTTGTAAAGGTAGAAGAAGCCCAATAATAATAAGTATCCAAAGTTTAATCTTATGTCAATTCAATGAGAATGTGTGGGTACATAGCTAAAACTAACTAATAATAAGTTCATAATATGGATAAGATGTCGGGTTTTGTATATTTTGCTCGGTATAATAATGCACTTATTGTACTTATTTTAGACATTAAGCCACTAAAACGTATTCGTCATCATCTCTTGGACAAAACATATCGCTTTAAGGATCAAAACTACGAACAATCATGAGAATAGTAATAGACATCACTTTATGATTGAATGCCTTAATGTATAATAATATAAGCCGATTGATGGAGAATATCATCACTATGGTGCTTGAGTTCCAGTTTGAGACAACACCATGTCTTTTCAAAATATTTTATCTTAAAATCGGATTTCAAATACATAAAGGTATCTCTTAGTTAATCAAGAATCCATTATAATTCATGTCATTGACATAAATCGCAATAATGTAAATTTGGAACTTGTCCTTTTAATAAACACGCATGTGCATAATTTATCATATCTTTTTCCAATCAAATAGTTACTTAGTGAACATTTCAACCTTATTATAAACGTTCTTCGTGGTCTGGAGCCACTTGAACTGGGTTAATGAAGTCAATCTAAAAAATCATGTATATCTCTTCACTTAGATCCCCATAGAGATATATTCTGATCACTATCAAACTGACAAGGCAGCAAAGTGTAATGACATCCATTACAAGAGAATTGTCTCTTGTAGTCTATCCCAGGACAATATGACATGTTTTAAGCCATATGACGAGTCTATAATCATGCTTTATAACAAAGACTTATTAAATTGATAGACTTTACACTTTGTGGCGTTGGCATCACCAATCTAAATACATTTCTTTTCAATTCAGCATGGATCACTTATTTCCTTTTAGACCAATATATACCACGTGCCAATTTTCAACGAAGTAAAGTTCAATATCTCAATATCTCATGTTTACTAGTATAATATATAGTTTTGTTGAGATCTCTATATTTTAAAAATTGATTCTAACATTGAGGGGTCACTCAATGATAACCATAATTCATAAATATTCTCATGAGACCGAATTAAGTATCAATGATCAATGGATCATAATGTGTAAAACTTGTTCTCTCACTTAGACAAGTATTCATTGAACCTATAGGGTCTCTCCCTTTTTATTAACCAGTCACAGCCTGTGACACCATTAATTTTCTTTTGGAGCACCTGTGGAAGCTTCATGGAGATTAAGACAATAACTAAGTTGTATTATTCATGAATTTTCTTTTGGTTTCGACTTCTTGTTGAGTATTTATGTAATTTGAAATAAATAATTGAAGCTTAATCATATATTTAATAAAAAGTTTTAAACCTCCGTCGACTAGATATGAGATATATATGAATCGAAATAAACGTAACAAACGTAAACAAGATCTTTCCTTGAGCAAATATCTCCATGAATCTTTCAATGATCAGTTCTCTAACATGAGATAAGAAACTTAAGAGGCTAGGATCCCTCGAGCAGATTTTCATGAATCTCGTGATTTCACAATTAGAATGATTAATTGTATCCAAAACTTATTGTATTGTCAACACTACAGCTGAAATGTCATTTATTCAAAGAAAAAGAACCTCCTGCATTACATAAAACCTAATTCATAAACAGAAATAACTTCAAAAACAAATGGCAAAGCCATCGGAACACAAAAATGGCAACTAAACTTATTAGCAACAATTCATAACTGTGAAAACTATGCTCCTTCATAGGGATGGGCATGGGACGGGATTCGCCGAATCTCATCCCATCCTAAAAATATATTCTCAGGACGAGACGGGACGTGATTGCATTTTTAGAAACGTATCCCGGACGAGACGATCCCATTCGGTACAGGGATGAGATCGAAATCCCCCAACGATAGAAAATTAAAAAATTAAAAAAAAAACATAAAAGAGATAAATTGGTCCTAAATTCTTAAAGAAATTTTATATCTATTTTTTTATAAAGTCAATATAAACTCATCCAATTTTGATGAAGGTTTTATTGTGTATAATATTCTCATATATATATATATATATATATATTCTATGGTGTTACTTTTTTCATGGTATAATTGCTCTAGTTCTAAACTCCTAACTCTATATAAGTACAAGACGAACAAAAATTATAAAAATAAAAAGGAAATCAATAACCAATTAATTACATGCTTGTGATTTGTATCTAACTAATTAATTAAGATCTCGAAAAAAACTCCCAAGTTTGGAAAATCAAAGTAGCTCCAGTTATCACTACATAGCTTCATTGTGACGGCCATATCTTTCATATGATGATCATCATCAAATGTGAATGAGTTATCTAACTCTTGTTATATGGAACTAGTACTGTAAATTTATATTTAGGTTTTGGACGTCTTATTGAGTGTTTTGAGTTCATCGTAAGATTATACACCCTAAAAATCAGATGGTTATGATCGGATACAAATACATTTATACATTCGAGACGGTCCTGTCCTGATCCTGTCTTGTCCCGTCCAGTTTCCAAACTATCGGGAAGGGATGGTACCGCTATTTTAAAATTTTGTCTCGTCCAACCAATTTTCGGTAGGGACCCAAACGGAATCGGGATTGCGGTACGAAGTTCCCAGCCCTACTCCTTCATTTGAAAATCATCTTTTTGCCATAATTTTTGTTTGGCGATCACTAATATATGTTGCTTGCATTGGCGTCAAGGTATCCATATTTGTCAACATTATCTTATCATCTTCTTGTTGTTGCTTCGCTTGCTCTTTTTTCTTCCTCGAGGCTTGTTTGGACCAAAATAATATTTCTTGGCGAATGCCTGGCAGAAGAGCCCATTAGACCGATTCTTGCTGTCTAAGTAACCGTAAATATTTTCTTTCTATTTGAGGTCATGCTTGGTGAAGATTTGCAGTTGCTTAAGGATCTAATTTTCAAGATATTTGATATATGTCTTGATCTGTAAGTAAGAACAAATCCTAGTGTTCACTATATAAAGGGGTCAAGGTGTATGATTCAGACATCTCCAATCAATCAATAAACAACTTTTGCACACTGCAAAACAAGCCTCCCTCGGAGTACCTCTACCAAAAATATTCCTTAGGTCTTTTTGTTCACCAATACCCTATCTGTAGGCATTCTCCGCTGCTACTCACCAAAGCCCGACCCGTCGGCAGTTCCTGCATCTACCTCACCAAGCCTCATCCGTGAGCGAACAGTCCACCAATTGATGGCTGTAAATATACATAGCATGCACCATGACATGGTAGTCGGCAATAAGACGGATTTCAACACCGAGTCATCCGCGAAGGTGCAATTGATCATCATGTCTTGTCAAATAACAATGAAGATGCATGGGGGGCTATGCAACAGACCGTATGTGCAGTCACTTCAGAATTTTCAAGTAAATGACACCAAACATATGTGTTCAATTCTTAGAAGTGCTTGCCAAAGAGAACATCGTGCTGCAAATATCAAGATGTTAAGGCTTGGAGTGAAGCATTGGTGGCCTCCCCCATGGCCTCACGAAGGGTAACTAATTATACTGAGTTTCCTGCTTCTTTGCTTTTGAGTTTTTTGGTTCATGTTCGTTTCGATTCTGTTACATTGAAAAACAAAAAAAATACAAAAAGAGATTATGTGTTTTGCTGAAATGCAAGACAATGTTTGTCACGCCCCGACCCAAGATTACCTCCCTAACCCTGGGTTAAGACGTGCGGGACCTAACACAAGAGAGATTTACTCGAAATCCCCCTTGAGCCAGGATAACCCTATGCAAACAGTCCAAGCGGTGCCGGAATAGACCTCAAACCGGAGGTTATCCCGATTCCCACATTTGAATCTCAAATGTGCCATTTAAAGAACCTAGGGGTTCTAATAATGTTTGTGACTGCACCCGAATCCCGGTCAGGCTGCCTACGTACCCTGTCTTCAGGGATCAAGCCACACGTAGCTCTTGTATTAACTAACACCCTAACCGGGCGAATCCCGCTATTCTATTTATCGGTTGCTTTCTAAATGAGGATAGCATACACCTAACGCATATCCTGAGTTAACCTCTCAAATGAGGTATCCACCGACCAACTAACCCTCGGGATTAAACCGAACATTCTACCATTCATAACAATAACATCCATACACGGCAAGACAGACAATAAAGGCAATCACACGATTATAAACAACCATCACACATAACTATAAATATAAAACATAGTGGCATCCACGTAAATAAACCAAACCATGGGCATTTAAGATATTTCCTCCTACTTGGCATCCCTGAAAATACTATAATTACCAGGGGTATTTATGGAATTACCACCTCAATGGCATTCCTGTAATTAGCCCAAAACTGTCAGGGGCAACATGGACATTCTAGCCTTAATGGCAGTTTCGTAATTAATCTGAACTACCAGGGGCCCTTTGGGAATAACAGCCTTAGTGGCAGCCCCTGTAAATGTACAAATCTGTCAGGGGTGTTTATGGAATTTCTGCCCTAGTGGCAGTCCGGTAAATAACTCAAACTACCAGGAGTATTTTCTGGGATTTAACCACTATGGCACTCCAGTAATTACCTTAAACTGCCAGGGGCAGTTTTGTCATTTTACAGTCACGGTAAATCAGTAAAAACCTGGATCTACCACAGTAAAAACCTGGGAATTTATCCCATTCTACCCTAACCACTCCGGCCGGTCTACTGGCCGGATTTCCACTTAACTCTAGCCAACAACTCCTCCACTCAACCACCACAAAACCCACAATCAACACAGCAACAACTCAATGACAAAAGAAAGGAAAAGAGGTGTTACCCCTCGAGCTCCAATCGGAGATCCTATCTGTCCACCCCTCCCTCTGCCCCAAACACTCCCAACACCACCCGAGCTCCTCTAGACTCCTTTGTAGACGTCCGGAGTCCTTGAGAAGTCGCCGAGAAGCTCCAACACTCCGTCACCGGAGGAGATGCAGAAAACACAGAAACACCAGAAAAAGCGAGGGTTTTAGTTAGGCTTGAATCGAACCTCCAAGGGGCAGGAAAGTGAAGAGGAAGGAGAGGGAAGAAGAAACATACCACCCACGCGCCGCCCCGCCGCCTGGGACCGCCGGAATCCGGCCACAACAGTCGCTCCTCTCCTCGTCCGATCTCTCTCGGCAATGGACGACAAGTTAATCCATGGACTGGACTAGGTAGAGGAGAAGGAGGGGAGCGTTTTGGGGGTGGAGCGCCGACGTGGGGCGGCCGGAGTCGCCGGCGCCGAACAGGAACAGTGGAACAGGCGAGGGAGCTCGGAAAAGCTCGAGGGAGAGAGTTGACCGAAAAAATGGGGGGTTTGACCGAGTCAAACCTCTCACCTTAATTTATAGGGAAAATGGACGGTCAGGATCTAATATCACGAATCCAACGGTCCAGATCTGCCACAGATTAGTTACCATGAACAGTAATTAGACATTTTACTATTTTCTTTTTACCGCACGGTAACAATACTTTATCCCGCATAACTTTCACATACGAACTCCGATTAATTCGTAGGACATACCCACGAGTTCGTACTAACGTCCTCTACATCTTTCCCGAAGGAAAGTTCCTCAAATTCCTGACCTATCACAAAGTCATCTATTACTACGGTAAAGTAATTTAAGATTTGTTACTTCCGTACATTGGATGAATTCGTAACTATCAACTCGTAGCTCCGGAAAATCTTCCGGGCATACCGGGGAACTCGTAATAACATAATCTACCCCTCGGGACATTAATTCTAATTTTCCCCCAGACCCGAGAATATCTCGATATTAATTCGAGGAAAATCAATAGTGCGATTACCATTCTCTGTAACTCGCCTAATCCCGGTAAAAATGTTAATTTCGGGACGGGGTGTTACAATGTTCTTACCTAACAGTGGTTTAGATTCTTTCCTATATTATTAGAGACCTATTTCTGAGGTCTTAGATGCAACAAATATCATATATGTGTTTCGAAAATTGCTGCCCTACTGCCAGGAAAAGCAAGACAAAAAAGATTTGAAGCAAGAGTGTAGTTCAGCAAATTTGCAGCAGTAGCTTCTGTGTTGCAACTTACGAAATAAACTGGAAATATCCAGAAAGAATTAGAAGGCAAGCTTCATATGAACAAAAATCCCTGGATGTCTACTTTCCAACGCAATTTTCAGCTTGCAATTTCAACGATCCAAGAAGGAGTTATAGCAGCTTGAGTCCCGACAGGTCAGAAGGCACGTTTTCAGCAGCCTATACTACTGTGTAGCAACTTCACTGAATCACTGGTGATGATATACTAAGAACTAGTCTGCAAACTGCATATGTGTGGAAAAACCTGGATGTCTAGTTTCTAACGGAGTTACGGCTTCTGACGTTCCAGTAAAAAGTTATTGCAGTTTGAGGATAGGAAGGTCAAGATGAACTAAAATTGGCAGCATACGTATATGCGTGCGCAAATGGGCATTGAAGGTCTCGTTTGGCTAGCGAATGTATACTTGTGCCTTCTATACATGTTCTTATGTGCTTAGGGAGCTTGACACTCAAGATTCGCTATCCTCATTCGCCTAACTATGGACATCAAAACTAAACAGTTGCAGTTCAATCCATTTCAGTGGCAGCTTCTGTGCAGTAACTTTACAGATATACCTGGGAAGATCTCGAGCGAATCAGTGAGCAAGCTATATATTGGTGAAAAGGTATAGATGTCTAGTTTCTAACGGAGTTTAAGGTTCATGATTCGCACATTCCAGTAGAGTGTTATGGCAGTTTGAGTACCGAAAGGTCAGAATGCTCGAGAATCTGCGTCTTGTGTTTTACTACGGCGAACGGATTTGCAGGCACTAATAGCTTGACGAATGCACACTAGAATTTTCTCTATTCATGCTTACATACTTGAGGGGCTTGCTTTAAGTTTTGCTCTCCCTTATCACTCTATTTCAGATACCAAAATTTGGTGCACATAAGGACATAAATCAGTATAAAGTGGTTCGAGTTGATAAAACTTAAGGTTCTCAGATGTGTATATATATAAGAATAGTCATTGCAGGGAGATAGACGATAAGAAGAACTGGTTAAGAGGAAAAGTTGATTTCAAGATCAAAACTCTATCTAAGTATGTTATGATGTTGATAAAGCTAATCTATGTGGTGTTAAATCATTAAGGGTTTGATACTTTCTCCTATGCCAATATATGTGGCCTCTTTTTCTCAGAAGTTTGGAAAATAACTGTGTGTTTCTCCACAGCCGTTGGCGATAGTGGTTGTTGAGAAGAGGTGTAATTATAATTCCTCATATCTGAAGTATTGGCCAGCAGTGTTTTAATCTAGCCAACACCTGTGGCTAAAAATTCAAAGAGGGCATCACTATACTTCAACCAATGGTATTATGCAGAGCAACTTCACAAGATTCAGTTTCTACACAACGGTGTAGTCATCTAAATCTGTAAAAATGGAATCTTTTATTCATATGGAGTTCATTAATACAAACCAAAATATGCATCTCGTGTTCTTAAAGAGCTCGTACATCATTGGCTTTGTGATGTTATCATAATACCGGATCTCATTGACCTAGTATTTCAAAGATCAAGCTTTATGGTCTTTAATTATTCATTACTTATGTCAGTTACCGTGCATGTGAAATTGATTATGAGGAGATAAAATTCTATACATCCAGTAACTGGATATGAGGGAGGTTATGACATAATGTTCACATATATAGTCTGTCTTGGAAGAGTGGCACATCAAAGTTGAAATTACATTAAAGGCATGGCAGACATCTACTTAAGTTTTTCAAGTATTTATGAAACCTCATGCATACTAGATATGTAGAAAGCAGCAACAAAATAAGACGAAGACTTTTACTGAGGTTGGATTGCTCTAGTTCTTATACTGGGGGGCTTCAAGTTTCATATGTAAACAGTGTAGACATTCCAGAAGTCAATGTAAGAAGGCAACATTATTGTTTATACTGGAGGGTTGCGAATCGTGAGCTATAATTATTATTATTAATTTATTTATATCTTTAATAACAGCTTTTTGAGTTGTTACCAGAGAGCTCGTGGAGTTTGAGTTACACAAAGGCAAAATTTGACATTCACCAGAAGAAAAAAATATGCTCTTATATCTTTTGGAGGAATGAAGATAGAGTTGAGAACAATACAAGAAGACCATGTCTATATATTGTTTAGCACAACGTTCACAGTAACAACACAAGTTTTATTGTGTCTGATCACCACAATGAGGTTTGTAATTCTCATTCATGGAGCCAAATTAGTGCAATATTGCAAAGAAGTAGGTTTCAACTCTACAAATGCAGCTCAATTCTCTACATCAAGTTCTACAAAAAGCCTATGCCTGAGGCTTGCAAGATCAGTTTAATCGGGCTACTCTCACTACATTTGCTGCATCCAATTAAACTGGGGGGCTACACTACACATATTCTGCCGACTCATGGGGCAAATTTTTTGAAACTTTTTGAGTTTCAGTATTCATTTTACTTTTAAACCAATTCGTGGTTTTGCACTTTATTTAGTCAATCTATTCTTGAGGTTGATTATTATAATTCAAGACCAACACCTGTGGTCTATTATTTCAAAAATATTTGCAGCAGCAAGAAAGTTGTCAAAGACTCAAGAAAACTTAGTATCTCAAGATACTAATTTGCAAAACGGTTCCAAGGTTCTTGTAGGTTCAAGTCAAGCATCTATGGATTCACACATGTAATACTGATGCTATGGAACATGTTTGGCTGCTTTATTCCCCAGAAATCACTAGAAATATCTATGGAAATCACCAACCAAGTCAGTCCCTACAAATAGAAAATCTGAAAATTTCAGATTTGGCTTATTTTTTGCCATTTTCATGGCTCATTCGCGCATCATTGCAATGATTTAGATCTTGTTCGCCATACACCAACTTGAAGCTAGTATATTGAACTACAAGTAGGAAAAATAATCATGTCATTCGCTGCTTTGATGAGTGAGTTATGAGGTTTACAAGGTGGCATCTTGAATCAGCTATTCCAGAAAAACTGCACTGTTTCTTCATCTTAACATGTATACCTATCACTGGGGTTTTTGTTTATACATCAAGTTGGGATGTTGTAGAGCATTTTAGAATCAAGAATCATCCAGAAATACCATGGGAAACTCAAGGTACAAGCTCTTTAAGTCGACCAAATAATAAAGAAAAGCTGGAATTTCTAGAAAATGTGTTTTCTGGGGCTGTTTTGTGAGACCATTCGCCTCATCTTCCTGGGTTTATTTGGACGTTTATTTTATCAATCCTTCAAGTACATATATTGTAGTACATTCTCAAGCCAAGAACCGATCAGAATCATAATCCGAGCATGATGTAAATCGTGCCTAAAGTTGGTCTCCCGAGCAGCAAAATGTCATCAGTTTTTTGATGAAGTTTATTTTAGGGTTGGTTTGTTTGTCTTCTTGGAAGTTCTTTTTGAGTGAGTTGGTTCATCTTGGAGGTTATAATATCGAAGAACAACGTTCTGTTATAAAACAACCAGTTGGCGGTTGGTTCAAGTACTTCTTATTTATCTAAAGTTCGCTTCATGAAGTGCATTTGTGCTTAGCTTAGGGCTAAGTTTTCTTGGTTCATTGTTATCAATTATCATCAAGATCAATTCTTGTGGTCTTGTTATTATATTTAATTAAGCATGGGGAGCTTCTTTACGTTGAAGTGTTCAGCTGAAGCTAAAGGTCATCAGAGTTAGCCTCATGATTTTCAAAGTCCAAGAATTCAAGTTCATTACATGATTATCATGTTTGAGATTAATTGTGCTGCTATATGGGCTACCTAGCTACTATTCATTATGGTTGAAGCTACAAAGAGTTAAGATCTACATCTGAGTTTGGTGTTTAGTAGTTAAGTCAGTAAGTGACGTATGTCAGTACGAACGATGAATGGGGACTATAGGTATTTCAGTCAAGACGCATGGCTTCTCATTCAAGACCTGGGTGGCTATATTTGGGCCAAAATAATATTTCTTGGCAAATGCCTGGCAGAAGAGCCTATTGGACCGATTCTTGCGGTCTAAGTAATTGTAAATATTTTCTTTCCATTTGAGGTCATGCTTGGCAAAGATTTGCAGTTGCTTAAGGATCTAATCTTCAAGATATTTGATGTATGTCTTGATCCACAAGTAAGAACAAATCCTAATGTTCACTATATAAAGGGGTCAAGGTGTATGATTCGGACATCTCCAATCAATCAACAAACAACTTTTGCACACTGCAAAACAAGCTTCTCTCGGAGCACCTCTATCCGTATTATAAAAATTTAGGTACACACATTGCTAAAAACTCATTTGATTATGATGTCTTTGTTGTGTTTTACTTAGAGGTTGTATTTGAGTATTTGAAGTAAAATGAGCTCGGACCTATCCGAGGAGGCAAGACAATGGAAAGATTAGAAGGATAAGGGTTTGAATGTTTTGAAGTAAACTTGGGCTGATAACAAAACACCTCTAAGAAAAAACACAACAAAGACATCATAATCAAATGAGTTTTTAGCAATGTGTGTACATAAATTTTTATAATACGGATTAAAATAATATTTAAATTTACAAATCTATGAATGTTATACCCAAACTATCATTCCACTACTCGTCGATTGATTTTTTCCTATTCCAATTCTCGATCTGTTTGTTTCTAATACAGTCTCCCAATTAAAGCTTCTCCAACACAGCTCGACACTGTTCCCCAATTCACCTGTAGATTAAACAACTGATTTGTGGACTTACCCATGTCCGACGATAGGCCACTCAAAGCCGAGGGAGAATAATGGTGACGCACGCGAGTTTCAGAAATGCGCAATGGACGACGGACACGTAAGGCAGACAAAAGTGACCCTGATTTGTTGGTTTTCAAGTCTGATTGCTTGTATCGAAAAAAGAGAAATGACTGTCACAAACTGAGCGAGGCCATGACCTCTAAAGATGAAACATCAGTCAGAACTAAAGCTTTCATCATTGATGGACAGTTGGACGTAGAATGACATTAGCTTGTTTGTGGACAGTTGAACTGTCCGACTGATGGACAGTTGGGCACTTGTTTTGTCAGTAACTTAAAATATCGACACTCGACGAATTGAATATCTCCATTATAAATATCGACCCTAAATGGTTCCCTCCGCCAAACACAACCCCTTCTCTGAGTTATGTCTCCCACAAACCCTCACTGCCCTTCGATCCAGTCTCTAGTGACTAGTGTCACTTTCCTGCTCTCAAACTTTCTGGTTTGCTTCTTGGTTGGATTTACCTTGGTTTGGCTTTATTTTCTATGAGCAAAAATAAACCATTACAGCTCTGTTTGAGACACCGGAAAGAGACTAAGAGCCATCCAGTTTTTCAGGCTGAATAGTGAGAGGTAGCACTTCAGCCCTCCGAGGCAGCGTGTACCGATCCTCCCCAGAACATGAGCTGTCTTGACCTGCTGCTCATCCACGAGGTCGAGCTCCAACCAGCACGTGTTGGAGCACTCCTCTTCATTCTTTTGTTTTGATCATTTGATTGACGCACAGAAGGCAATGTGGGAGAAGAGAAGAGTGCTCAGGATAAAAGGGGCGAGACAATTCCCTCCCGCCCGATGTTTCTTCATCTCCCTCAAACTCTCTAGATTCTTCTTCCTCTCTCTCTTTCGCCCTAGATTCTTCCCTCTCCATCAACCTCTCTCTACAAGTTGATAGCAGAATGTTATCGCTACCTCAATCTCCCTCAATCTTCGGTAGAAGTTGATAGCAATACATGATCTATATCTTATTGGTTGAATTTCTATGTATTCTTGGTTGAATTTCTATGAATGCAGAGAGGGTGAAGAAGGTAGACAACAATGATGAGATTCAGATGATCATGTGAGGTTATGTTTTCATATTGATCATGTATTGCTTTCTTTGATTTTGTTGTTAGTTTCTTTATTTATGTTTCCTCTAATGCAACATTTTGTTGTGTTGCAGAGTTTCAAATTTCGGTGGATACCTCCCAATTTGGATAGTGATTGTAAAGATAGATTTTTAAAAATCAAGCAAGTTACTGTGGACATTTATGTTGTCTGTTTATCAATGAACTGATGATAACCTTGGATTTTGTTGTATTGTATCTAAACAGGCCTTTAGTTTCTTTGTAGGAATCAAGCTGACTACATTAAGGTAAGAATTAATCTTCTGTGTATATTTAGTTTTTATTTGCTTCTTACCTTTGAATTGTCTTTATCATCCAGTTCAATACCCTCATTTTTGACAATTAAGAGAAATTAACTTTACTAGGCTTTTAAACTATACTGGGGCTTGAGTTTCAGCAAGCAGAAATGAATTTAGTGAAATTAATGACTTCGGTATTTTGTGAAATTAATGACTAAAGTTAGTTTTTAGTTTAGTAAAGGAAAAATTTTAAAAACAGTGCACGAAGTTTGATCGACTACTAACTTTAGTACATTATGCATTCTTTTTTTCAAAACAGTACATGATATTTCGGTTCTTTGACTGTGCATTTGTTATGTTTCTGTTTTTTGCTTTGCAATTAGTGTTCTTGGGTTTGATATTTAGGTGCTGTTTTGAAACCTTTTTAAAAATGTTTCAACTGCGGTTGCAGTTTGTTTCTTCTTACAAAACCTATTTAATGGGAAGTTGTGTTTTGGGATAGGTGTGTCTATGTTTAAGTGATTCAGAACCCATTTACAAAATTACAACTCATAAATGACAGGAATCATACATGCATGTTGATGACTCTAATGACATATGCATGATGATTCAGAACC
Organism: Comarum palustre; assembly: GCA_951800085.1. Lineage (NCBI taxonomy): Eukaryota > Viridiplantae > Streptophyta > Magnoliopsida > Rosales > Rosaceae > Comarum > Comarum palustre. Next base: position 16,655,247 of record OX637572.1, read on the forward strand.
CACTTCATATCTAGAATGGATATGTTTTGATCAGTTGTTTATGTCTTATTTGTTAAGGTTGCATGGATGGATTTATAAATGATTATTTGATGACTGATCATTGATCAGACTCATGATTTGTCTGAACTCTTTGATTAGATTTAGCAAAGTTGGACTGGAAACTAGAACAGGCGAAAGAAAGTACTGACTTTTTTTCTGCTCATTTTATTGTCTAACGAATTGTGATTTGCAACTTTTGATTTATTGATTTTAAAGAAATGGATTTGAAGGCTTTGATTGCTTTGCTTTCAAATTAAACTCTTAGGGGGCTTTGATTGCTTTGCTTTCAAATTAAACTCTTAGGGGACGTATATATATTGCTGGTTGTTTACTTTCATAAAGTCTCCTCAGTTATTTTGAGAATTTTATTTTTATTTTTGTATGGCAATATGGATGTCAATTTCGGTTTATCTCATTTATTTGGTCTTCTCTGTGATTGGTTTCTAGGTTTATCAGGGGGACAAGATTGGGCTGAGGAAGGAGAAGTGAAAGGGAATAGTACTTTGATCGGGGTGAGGAAGGAGAAGTGAAAGAATTCATAAGCAATTGGGTGTGAGATGATTCCTAATTAATACTCTCTTTTCACAGTTTCATACCGTTTTCTCACAATTGGGTGTACATTACCCTCTCTTGCTTTAGTAAAAACATTTAATGTTAGTACAGATGCAGACACAGTCTTATGCGTCTTCTAACCAATTTTTTTTAATTAGGTTTGTTTTCTGTACGGGTTTCCATTTTCTGTTACCTCTTTTTAGCAATTTTCGAGTGATGAGGTTTGGTTTTGTTTCGTTATGTAGGAAGGAATGCAGGATTCATAGCCTATCTTTTTTTTTTCTTTTTTCCTCTTTTTTTGTGTGTATTGGAGTTGAGAAAGAATATGATTTTTGGTTTCAATTAATCTTCATTGATATAATCATTTTCAACAAACAAATGCGTTTTAATTTCCATGAATTGATTAGCTTCATGAGAATGTGTTGAATTGGAATATGAGCAAAAAAAACTGTAAAATTGAGGGTGTACTGGACTATGATGTTCAATCCATAGTTTACGTGGAATTTGATTATGTTTTTTCATTGATTTATGAGGCCTAGTTCTTGGTAATTGAAAGTTGTGTTGTCAATATGAACTATGGTTCTAATATTTCGCTTATTATAATATTTCTTAAGTTTTTTCTATTTCTAACTGATATCTCTAATTTAACATTACAAGGAGTATCATATTATCGTTCGAATTATTCTTTTTTAGGTTTGCAAAGTTTCAGTTGCTTTAGTTTTGGGTGAGGCTGAAGAGAAATAACATTTTGATTATTCAATCTAGAAGAATTTGGCAGCCAAAATTGCAGTTGAGTTTGTCTATCTAAAACAAAAAATTAGATGAGATACTGCATGCTTTGCCTTTACACTTTGGTCCTCAGTTCAAACTACTATTTTTTAGTTTCCTTATTGTCTTCTTTTGATTCGCTTTAATTTTGTGTAAATCGATGTTTTTAAAGTTGGGGTTTGAATCAAATTTGATGTTTTTAGATTTGGATTTTTGTTTTAAATTACAATAAACTGAGCATAATGTTAATTCTGATAATGAGAGAACGAAGGAAATAATAATGCAATCTGTCTGGCATGAGGTTTTTGGGGTTGCAAATTATTCTGTTGTATACTGATATGGATCCTAAAACTAAAAAATAGATGAGTTACTACATGCTTTGCCTTCACACATTTTTGGTCCTCAGTTTAAACTACTATTTTTTAGTTTCCTTATTGTCTTCTTTTAATTCGTTTTAATTTTGTGTAAGTCGATGTTTTCAAATTTGGGTTTTGTTTCAAATTTGATGTTTTTAGATTTGGAATTTTGTTTAAAATTTGATATTTTCAGATTAGTTTTGTTTTGAATTGATGGATAACTAATTCATAAATTGATTCGTAGGTGCAGTTTCTCATCAAGATATATTGTCAATGTTGGTTATTAGGTAAGTCTGTGTTCTCCTCTTCCTCGGTGCTTCTCTGGTGTCTTGAAGTGATCATGTTTAGTATCTTTATTACCAGACTGATCTGATTGATTTGGATGCATGGTTAGTTTTTGTTTTTGTCTAATAAGTGTTGATACCGGTTGTTTGATTGAGGATGATAATCTGAGTTCTCAGTGTTGGTTCTGTTCTGATTGTCCTCAGTGTTGGTTCTATGCAGATAGTGATCGCAATTAAGTCTATTCTCTCAGGTACCTATCGGGTTTGAATGAACTTATTAGTTCTTTTGATTAGATTGGTTGTTTAATTTTTGGCAACTTAGTGTGAAATAAGCTACAACCTCAACTGCGTTATGCAACTTATATGTTTTTAGGCATTGTGTATGTCAATACAATATGCAAAGTCGTATCTCCTGTAAAATAATAGAAGTTTGACTCGATTATAATACAATATGTAAATTATGTCTTTTACTGGTATTGTCATTCGTTGTTCACAAAAGTACCTTTGTCATTATAGAGCAGAAAAACCAGCGCGGGCGTTGGCATTTAGCCTAGTAGTTTCCAATCAAAAACCAAAAACACAACATCAGAAGTTTGTTTTGATTGTGATAACATTCACTCGATGGAGAAATTATTTTCTGTACCTGGTACATTGCTTAGGTGGTGTTTCCGACTAATAAAGTCATGACATGTGGTTATTTTAAACACCATCTATATCCATTAAGGTCAAAGATAACGTCATGATTTCATGAAATTCAAGAGATATGGTTATATTACAAATTTCTGAATCATATGAAATCAAAAACAAATGAACTGAGCTCTGCTATCTTTGTATATAGCCTAATAGTACAAATTTCTACTAACCAACCTGTAAGTCTTCATCTTATACAAGAAAAATATGCAGTCTTATGACTCCTTGAATTTTCCCATCGCAGCAAAGGTAATTGTAGCAAAGGTAATTCTCTCAGTCATACACGTGTCTCGTTTCTATTAGTTGGGAACACCATGTCATCCTAACACATGGTGTTCCAGATATAGAGAATAATTTCTCTCCCTCGGTGATCAATGATTAATGATCTTATTCATCGTTATGTTTTAATTTGTACTCGACGGTTATGGTGTGCATGGACTTCTTCTAGCACCCGAGGCTTTTGGCCTATGTTGCACTGTCACTTCTAATCTCGGAGTGTCGGCGTGTCGGACACGACAAAAAAATGTGTCCGACACACTACAAATGTTGACTTTCTAGACATGTTTTAGCCACATCGTTTTTGACACGTCATGTCATCATTTATCAATTTTTTTTAATTAAAAAAAAATTAATAGAAACCAAAACTTAAATAGGCGGTAGTTGACTTCACAGTGAAACATAAAATAATCGATTTATTTGAAAGCAAGTTACTGCTCATTTTGTTTTTCTTTAATCTTATATTCTAATGTTGTTAATTATGTACTTTTATCATTTATATTTGACTCTCTTTCTAATGTTATTTCATATGGTTAGACAATTGTTGGAATTTAGAATATTATTTTTGTAATGTAATGCAATGCATTTATTTCATATTTAAGTATATATTTTTATTTATTAAAAATACATAAATATATAATTTTATTTGATGTGTTCAAGCCGTGTCAGATATTCAGTTTTTAAGTTTTACCGTGTCAACGTGTCACGTCGTGTAGCCATGTCTGTATTCGTGTCTGTGCAACATAGCTTTTGGCCTCTCTTTTTTTCGGCGGTGTACTATGTTCGTTGGTGTTATGGGCCCTAATTCCAATTGAGGCTCTCTGGTTGGGGAGAGTAACTTTGGCGTCGTCTTCAGGTTGCGCCGATCAATCTCATTCTCTCACTCTGGGAAGAGGAGATTTGACTGAGTCGAACGACTACGACGCAGACCTTGTGGTCAGGATTATTAGTGACGGAGATGGTGGTTCGGTCCCTCAATAGTGGGCTGGGCGAGGAGGTCGTTGATGTTTAGCGGCAAGGTTGCAAACAACGAGCGGGACAAGGCACAAAAAGGGTTTCTATGTTCATGCTTAGGAAGTAAGCACAAAATAGTCTTATAATAAAAATTTGTTTATTTTGACACAATTAAATAAAGTATAGATATACATATATTCAAATTGGCTCATGATAGATGGGAAATTCTATCCTACACATCGACATGGTATGCCGATCGGTTTTTCTCGTTCAGTTTTCTTCTTACTACCAGAACAACTACTTTAACCAAGCAAATTTTTTCGTCGGCTAAACCCTAAATTTCGTCAGTTAAAGTCTTAGCTGACGAAACGTCGTCGGCTAAAAAGTTGTCGGAAAAAAGCCATCAGTCAAGACTTTAGCCGATGAAATTACTGTTCATCATCGGCTAAACTCATTTATTTAGCCGACGAAGAAATTTTTCGTCTCTTTATTTCTGGACTTTAGCCGACGAATTTTTAGACCTTAGCAGACGAAATTTTATGCTATAGCTATTATTTTTATTTTTTTATTTCTTGTATTTTTGATTACTTTTTTTTTGTTTTTTTTCGTTTTTACACCAGTGGTGGAGGAGGAGAAGGCTATAGGAGGAGGAGAGAGGGAATGATGAGAAGGCTAGGAGAAGGAGAGGAGAAGGAGAGGAGAATGAGGAGGAGAAGGAGGAGTTAGAGGAGGAGAAGGGGAAGGATTTAGTGGAGGAGGAGGAGGAGAAGGCTAGGAGATGAAGAGGAGAAGGAGTTAGAGGAGGAGAAGGAGAAGGATTTAGAGGAGGAGAAGGATTATTTAGAGAAGGAGGAGGAGGAGGAGGAGGAGGAGAAAAATGAAAAATATAGAAAATTTTGAACTTTAGCCGACGAAATACCCTAATTTCGTAGGCTAAAATTCAAAATTTTAGTAGGAAAAATTTCAAAATTCCCGCCAAAATTTTGAATTTTGAATTAACTTTACCCGACGAATTACCCTAATTTCGTCGGCTATAATTATTTTATTTATTTAACATTCGCCGACGAATTACCCTAATTTGGTCGGCTAAAACCCTGAACCCTATACATAGTAGCTTCAAACAAAAAAGTCGTGAATTAAGATATGACCGGAATGGTGAAATACGTCTATGATTGAAAAATCACGTAATTCCGGTAAAATCTCGGTGCCGATAGTTGCGGTTAACACAATTTTCCATTCTTTCTACCTAGAGGTAGCCCTATCTCTGGTGGTTATTTTTGATAAATTTTTTATACTATTGGTTGCGTCTCATTGATTTGAAAATATTTTTAGTTGAAGGTCCGGGCAAAATACATAATTTAGACAGTCAAATGACCGTTTCTGTGCGTTAAGAGGTTTGACTTACGAGATTAACCGTAATGATCGAGCGCTTAACGTTGTCGGATCAAGTTGAATTTTTTTCCTATAGACATATTTCGACATAATGATCATATCAGACGGTCGGATTTTTGTTTCTCAACTTTAATCATCGGAATCACAACATGCCTACTAATGTTGTATAACTTGTTTACTAAGTTTTAAGTAAATGTTCCGTTTCAAAAACAAACTCTACGTAGAAGCTTCAAACGCAAAAAAGTCGTGAAATAAGATATGACCGGAATGATGAAATACGTGTACGGTTGACCGGAATGACAGTTGCGTCTCATCTTGGTGAGAGTTTGTTGTGTTGAAGGTTCGACCAAAATACCTCATATAGGTGTAGATATGGACATTTTCGTGTATTAAGTGTTTAGAAAAACTTCATTTAGAAGCCTTAAACGAACTTGGATGGCCAAAAAAACCCATATGTCATGACAATAGCAATGAGTTTGACTCGTAGGGCCGTTCCGCTTCCAGATTGGTATCACAATAGTCAATCGGACACCGAAATATCCGTAGTACAATTTTGCAACTAAAAGGTACTTTAGCCGACGAAATAACCTGATTTCGTTGGCTAAACTTTTTAAATTTCGTCGGCTAAAGTTCACAGACTATAGCCGACGAAACAATTACTTTAGCCGACGAAACAATTTTCGTCGGCTAAAATTCCACTTTAGACGACGAAAAAAAATTTCGTCGGCCGGTTTTTGGTTATTTTGTTGGCTAAAGTTTTTTTTTTTTTCTGGTAGTGCCTCCTTCCCCCGTGCAACCCACGTGTAGTTTCCCCCTTTATGCGCATGACATGCCGCGCTGTACAACAGTCATACCCATGATAGATTGTCATTGGAATGTGTTATCTCAACTGGTCAAAATTTCTCGAAGAATTGAGTACGTTGAGCTTGAACTAGACTGATCCTTCAGTATTTTCATTTCCAATTCTATCGACCGTCAGTTATTTAAGAAAAACACAAAGTATTACTATATTTTTAAGTAATGCTAGCTTATTCTATTATGTGAGAAATACTTATCTCACATTCTATATCATATCTCTCAGCTCCTCTAATATTCGTTACTTCTCCAATCTGTATGGATCACTTCATCTACTAAATTTGGAAAAATAGCCTCCTAGCTAAGCTGGTTTGCATCACAAATGTCTAGTCAATAGAGGAGAACCTGCTTCTTGCCTATGAACTTTATTATTAGTCTTATTGATCCATTTTTGTGTAAGCACTAGAACCCTTTAATCAAATTGATGTCGACCTTGTATGTAGAATAGGCTTTGTTTGTGTCTGCATCCCAGCTAATTTGCAAAGGAGACAAACAAACATAGTATTTTTTGATGCATTGGTCTTAAATTAGAGTCTCAAAGTAGCACTCCTATATTAATTGGATGCTTATTTGTACAGTCTTGAACAAAGGGGGGAGAATTCATTGATGACAATCTTGTTGAAGACTTTTTCATTTCACCATATTTTCGATCGCATATTCACATCTCGAAATTTCTACAAATTTTTATAAAAATTGAAAATTTTTAAGGCATTCATAAATGTGATTTACTGATTATAAAGTTCAACGGTTCATGTTTGACATATTTAGACCATTCATTGATTTGATCTATTTTGATGTCTTAGCGATCATCAATTTGACTGAAAATTTGTAGAAGTGATCTACTTATATAGATCTATAAATGGAAAAATATGATTGAAAAATAGGTGTAATAAACCATTAAAAAGAAAGTGCTCAACTAATCCTCAACAAAAATATCATCAATCAATCTCGAAGCTAAACCATAATAAATCCAAAATGAAGTGAATTTATTAATCTCCAATAAGAGAGTAGAGTAGTGCCAACAGCATATTATTGTCTATTAAAAAATTAATTCACGCTTAGCTAGTATCAACTCATTTTCTAATGACATTAATTCTTCCGCGATTGAGTGTGGACATTAAAGAAATTGGAGAAGTTGACAAGTAAAAGTTGATTTATATTCTATCCATAATACTGCCTTGTTATAAAGACGATTAGATGCTTTCATTAGTCAACTAGTTTTTAATTTGTCATCAGGTACCTAGGTTAAAAGACTCGGAATTTTAAACCACTAATTAATGGATGTAAAGTTGATTTGATTTTTAACTGCAAAATTGTCAATTACCTAGGTCACACATCCTCAATTACAGTTTCACATACTTGGGTCTACTTAGTAAAATTGTCAAAAAATGTTTGTCACCTAGACGGTAACAAAGTTTATACGGTCATAGGATGATGGAGAAACAATCAAATTATGGAAATCAAGAACTCAACAATCAACATCCAACAAAACGAAGTTTGTGATTGGGGATAAAATTATGAAGGAATTGATCGAAACTTTCACAATGGTAAAGGAAGGAAAGTCAAATTGTGCTCGGTGAGATATTGAAAACAAACCTTATTGCACATCGACAATGTTGCATGAAAGCTTCATCTTATAGGTTTGTCCAAACGTAGTGGTGCATAAATAAGCCACATGTTGACACTATCAGAATAAACATTATAGCCGACGAAAAAAAAACAGGCAGACGAAATTTTTTTTCGTCAGCTAACGTTCACTTTAGCCGAGGAAATAAAAAATCGTCGGCTAAGTTAATTTTTCGTCGGCTAAAGTGGATTTTTAGCCGACGAAATGTTAATAGTTTAGCCGACGAAATATATAATTTCGTCGGCTAAAAGTCCTTATATTTCAAGATCTAGACAGCAGCTCATTTGAAAAAAAACGGATGAAAAAATTTGGGTGTTAGAGAAATTGTTGGGTGTCGTTGAAATCTGTCCAAAATTAGTTTGTGGCGCTATATATAGGTACGTATATGTTTCGTCGTCTAAAGCTCTCTTAGCCGACGAATTAAGATGTATTTCGTCGGCTAAAAAAATATTGGCCGACGAATACCCTAATGTTTCATCGGCTAAACCATAAACTCTAAACCCTATACTATAGCCGATGAATATCCTAATGTTTGGTCGGCTATAGTTAAATAAATAAATTAATAATTTGATACCACTAGTTGCGTCTCATCAATTTGAAACTATTTGCAGTTGAAGGTTCGGGCAAAATACGTAATTTAGACGGTCAAATTACCTTTTCTTTATGTTTAGGGGTTTGACTTACGAGATTGACCGTCCGGATCGAGTTCTTAACGTTGTCGGATCAAGTTGAAAATTTACCCATACACATATTTCAACATAATGATGATATCTGATGGTCGGATTTTTGTTTCACAAGATTGATCATCACAATCACAATATGTCTACTAATGTTGTATAACTTGTTTACCAAGTGTTAAGTAAATGTTCCGTTTCAAAAACAAAGTTTACGTAGAAGCTTCAAACGAAAAAAAGTCATGAATTAAGATATGACCGGAACGATGAAATATGTCTACGGTTGAAAAATCACATAATTCCAATAAAGTTTCGGTGCCGATAGTTGCGGTCAATGCATTTTATCATTCTTTCTCCCTAGAGGTAACACTATCTACGATGATTATTTTTCATAGAATTTTGATACCATTGGTTGCGTCGGATCAAGTTGAAACTATTTGCAGTTGAAGATTGGTCAAAATACGTAATTTAGACGGTCAAATTACCGTTTCTTTGCGTTTAGGGGTTTGACTTATAAGATTGACCGTCCGGATTGAGTCTTTAACGTTGTCGGAACAAGTTAAAAATTTACCAATACACATATTTCAACATAATGATGATATTGATGGTCGGATTTTTGTTTCACAAGATTGATCATCACAATCACAATATGTCTAATAATGTTATATAACTTGTTTACCAAGTGTTGAGTAAATGTTCTGTTTCAAAATCAAACTTTACGTAGAAGCTTCAAACGAAAAAAGTTGTGAAATAAGATATGACCGGAACGATGAAATATGTCTATGGTTGAAAAATCACATAATTCTGATAAAGTTTCGGTGCCGATAGTTGCGGTCAATTCATTTTATCATTCTTTCTCCCTAGAGGTAGCACTATCTCCGATGGTTATTTTTCATAAAATTTTGATACCACTGGTTGCGTCAGATCAAGTTGAAACTATTTGCAGTTGAAAGTTCGGTCAAAATACGTAATTTAGACGGTCAAATTACCGTTTCTTTACGTTTAGGGGTTTGACTTACGAGATTGACCGTCCGGATCGAGTCCTTAATGTTGTCAGATCAGTTTAAAATTTACTAATACACATATTTCAACATAATGATGATATCTGACGGTCAGATTTTTGTTTCAGAAGATTGAACATATAAATTGGAAAAAAATTAAATGGATTAGTATAAAAAGTACTATAGCTGATGAATTTTAGTAAATTCGTCGGCTAAAGTTGAACTATAGCCGACAAAACACATTGTTTTAGCCGACGAATTTTTTATGTCGTCGGCTATACTTCTTCCTATATATCAAAACTTAGCGACAGAAACCCTAACATTTTCTCATTCTTTCCCTCTCTCCTCTTGGCCTCCACTCCGCTCCCTCTCCTCTCGGCCTCCACTCCGCTCCTCCGCCTGCCACTGCCCTCCTCACCTCCCATTGCCCTCTCTGCCTTCCACAGCCCTCCTCGCCTCCCACTGCCCTCCTCTCTCTTTCAATTTTTTAAAGAAATTAAGGTATGCGATTCGATGTATATATTGAATTATATAATTATTTTAAATTATTGATGTATATATTGAATTATATGAATTTATTGATGTATATATTGAATTGATTTATATATTTATTTTGAATTAATTTATATATTTGTTTTGAATTGATTTATATATTGAATTATATGAAAAAATTGATGTATATATTGAATTGATTTATATATTTATTTTGAATTGATTTATATATTGAGGAAATTATTTTATTGATTTATACATTGAATTATTGATTTATATATTGAATTATATGAAAAATTTGATGCATATAAATTTATTTGTATCCGTGAATTTTTCTGAATTTATCCATGAATTTTTCTGAATTTATTTAAGGATTATATTAGCTTCATGAGGTTAATAGTTTTTTACAATGTTAGTTTAATTAAAATATAAAAAATTCAAATTAAAATTTAAAATTCTAATAATTTAATAAATTAATATTTTAAACAAGATGAAAGACTTTTGGTAAAACAAAGGGTTCAAAGGGCCAAAGGTCTGAATCGTTTGAGGGAACGTCTAACAACCCTTAATCGTCGTTTCAGTGCCCCATGACAGCTGGACGTGCATCCATTCTCGAGCCGACGCAGAGGCAGCCGGGCGCCACTCATTCCTCCAGACAGCCAGAGGCCACACATTTCTTGAGGCAACCGGACGCCCCTCGCTCTTAGAGGCAGCCGAGCGTCCCTCACTCCTCGAGACAGATGTGGCCTCGACTTACGCGGAGGTGTCTACACCACGTATGCCTGAGATACACAGGGCACCGACTCCAGACCCTACTGTTTCGGAGGGTGGGTCATCTGGGGTACAGATGCCGCAGCCTCTTCTCTACATTCGGTGGTTGATACCTGCATTACCGGCAGTCAATGACTCAGGGGCATCGATTTATCCACTGTCCCAGCAGGTGACCCCATCAGTGGCGTACCAGTTCGTGTCTTTTGGTACGGATCTTATTTCTGTGAGGGTATCATCATAGGCGACAGAGTCGGAATCCTTCACGTCCGCCCTAACACCCTCAGGTATTGAAATATAAATAATTTGTTTTCTTATAATGTCATAATAAGAAAAATTTATTAATAATCAATTTGTGATAGGCACTGTCGGAGCCAAGCCGACAAGGAAGAAGAGAGGCCCCGTCACAGGGAAGGCTCTTGAGAAGACCGTGAGTACATCTGGAAGGATCGTCATCAATATTGACAGGGATGACAACGTAGTATCGGGTGGGAAGACGAGGATGTACTCCGGCCGCGTGGGAGCGCTCATTAGGGATAGAGTCCCTATATTGTGGTCAGATTAGGGCGAGGTCCCACAGGAGGTTAAGGACATGGTCCACAACGCAATGTCGGTAAGTTTAAAAAATTCACAATTAATATTATGTATTATATTGTTGATTTATGAAAAACTAAACTAATAAACTTTTTAATCCAGGTGTGGTTTGACGTTCCCCAGCACCTGAGGAACACTTGGGCGGACGTTGTTCATGGGGGAAGACACGTTAGAAAGTTAATAATAAAACAAAATTATATGTGTAATTAATAATATTTATAATTTTTTTATGGTATTTGTAGGTACAAGGAGTGGAAGAACGAGTTGCGGACCTACTGGACTACGCATGGGAACACATGTTCTGGTACCCCCTTGAGTTCCAGTTCAGGGAGTACGAGTGGCGTTGTCTTCTGATATCAGAATTCAACAACCCTCATAAACAGGTAATTAAAAAATTAATTTCTTATATTGTTATTAATTAGTACGTTTTAAAATATTTTACGAATTTTTTATTTTTTTATTCCTTTATAGGTTGTTTCTCGGTCGAACGCTCAGAACCGACAACGCAACACAAGGAACCATCATGCCGGTTCTAGACCGTTCACATCGTTGATGGACGAGGTGGCCAGAGAACATCTAGAAGTCAACCAGTATGTCTATACGTATGAAAAGCATATCCTGACGCCTAGGAGGATATTGTAAGTCGTTTTACGTTTTCAAATTTTCTAAATTATATGTATATATATATATTATATTTTTTTAAAATGTTAATTAGTTATTTTTTCCTATCTAATTAGGCGAAAATGAGGCAGGCTAGTGACGAGGTGATGACTGCTATAGTGAGGGAGGCATAGCCGGACACGCAGGAGGAAGACATGTCCGAAGCCATGTCTCGGATCGACACTTCGGATCTCAAGGTTGGGGCGAGGATCATGGGCACAACATTCCCACCGTGAGAAAATAACTTCTACTGCCAGGGTCTAGGAAAGAAGGGCGAGGGGTACTGAAGACCACTTCCGGATTTCAAAAAAGACAGCCTCGACCAGCAGCAAAACGACTCAGTTAGAGACGGAAGTTCAGATGCTACGGGAACACCAAGCCACTTTACAAGAGTATAATGCGGCCGTATATGCCACCCAGCTGGCACATCAGTAGCAGATGTTCCAGTACTTGCAAGAGTTTTTAACTGCCCAGCTTCAGGGACTTCCGGCTCCGCCCATCCCTACGCCTATTCCCCTACCTCAGCCGCCGCAACCTTCTCAACAGCAACCTCCTCCTGGCGCAGATATATATTCAGATGATTTAGATTTTATATAGTTTTATGGGTTTTTGAACAATTAATAAATAATTTAATGAAAAACATTGAGACCACTTTTGATGGTGTTGTTGGTTATTAAATGAAATTGTTTGTGTAATTTGCAGCTTGCTTGGATGGTAATTCAGAAATTTTATGGTTTTTTAGTATAAAAAGTACTATAGCCGACGAAATTTACCATAATTCATCGGCTATAGTATTTTTCTATTTTTTTTCAAGGTTTAACCGACTACATATGACTTATTTCGTCGGGTATAGTAGTATTTAGCTGACGAAATTTACTATAATTCGTCGGCCATATCTTTTATTTTTTATTTTTTTCAATATCAAGCCGACAAATTTTAGTATATTTCTTCAGCTATAGTTATTTTTTAATTTTTTTTTATAAAATACTTTGGCAGCGAAATATTTATATTTCGTTGGCCAAATTCACACCTAACAGGCAGACGACAATATATTTCGTCGACTTTAGTCTTACTTTAGCCTAAGTGTTAAACTATAGCCGACGAACACTTTTATTTCGTCGACTAAAGTCATAGCTGACGAGTCTTTGCCGACGACATCTTAGCCGACGACAACTCGTCGGCTAAGATCTGAGCCGACAAATTTGGCTAACAGACTTAAGAAATTTTTTCGTCGGCTAAAGTGTTGATCCTGGTAGTGTGAACCCTAAACTATTCTCTATATAGGGCTTCTTAGAGGGTTAGGTGGTTCTTCTTATCAAATTTTATCTTGCTTAGTCTAGGATTTATTCTCGTGGTGCTTTAGAGTACCCTGCAGCAATTAATTTCTTGAGATACAAAGAAAGTGTCCAATTGTGCTTAATTGCATTGAAATTAATAAAATAATGTTATGTTGTCATATCTTAAATGAGAAACTCTAAGATGTCTTAATGTATGACATCTAAACAATTTCTTTAAAATACTAAAATGACTTCAAAGTTATAATATTAGTCAGTAAAATAAAGTGAAAAGATTTTAATTACCACTTTATATCAAGTGGTAAATGAGCATGTAAGGTTGTAAAACGAGTCATTAAAGTGATAAAATTAGTTTACGTATAACAAATGTTAACATAAAAATAAAGCTATAAAGATGAAGGGCTGGTGCGGCTGCCCTTAATCCTTAATTGATGAAATTGTCGAATACATGAGAGGACATAAACCCTAAATCACTGCTTATAAAGACTTAAAATAAGATTAGAAATCTTTAAAAACATGTACTAACCAAACACTAACTAGCAAATAGTACTACTCTAATAGAGAATCTATTTGCTTTCATACAACGGTGATATGCTAGAAAGATTACTAGATATATAACACACTTACTTATCTTAATGTATAATAAATTAGCTTCCCAACTGTGTTTCAGCTGGAAAATGAATCTAACGACACTTATTTTCACCATGTTGCTAGACGGCAACGACCATTTAATGAAATAAGGACTCGCCGCCTACCTAAAGTAGACAAGACATATTTAGTGTCAATACCGGCACGAAGCCATTTCCCCCTACAACCATTATGTAGGAGCTTATTGCTCGTCTATTCCCTAAGGCGCAAATAAAATAAGTAAACTAAAACAATAAGTAAAATACCATGAGAGAAAATGGTAAGGATTAAGATTGCCGAGCATATGATTACTACAACACCAGGACGGAACTAGCTAGGAATTAACATTGGGGTGGGCTACATTTGCCTTACACTCCCAGCGAAAATTTTTCTTGAAGAAAAAATGGCAGTCCACTTTGTATTGAAGACAAGGTTTTAAAAGTAGCTAGTCGGTCGGTTGGTCGAGAACCAGCGAGTAGATGAGTACTCGGGGAGTACTCGGTTTTTAATTTTTTAATTTATTTTTATTTTTAAAACATATAATTAACTATATTTTTTAGTAAAAGGTAATAAAATGTCCAAAATAATAAAAATAGTCAATAAAACATTACAATATTAAACTCGAATCAGGTTTTGAGTTTTGATCGAGTCAAATGAGTTAAACTACGTCGTTTTTTTCTTCTTATTTTTGGTCTAATCCGAGTTGAGCCGACTGGGCCGACTAGGCCGATTTTTCACCGACTATCCTGAATTTTTCCTGATTTTTCTTTCCGCTGACTAGCCCGACCAACTACACCAAAATCGCCTCAGTGACTGGCCGACTTTTGCCTACACATATCATCTTCCTTTTTCACCAGAAAATTAAGGTGGACTGCACCAAACCCTAACCCATCTCTAGTTCTATCCCTGTACAACAATACAGAGAGAAAGTACATAATGCTAATAAGTTGCAATATGAAATTTACATAATTTTTACTACATACCCTAGTATTTTTGTGGTGAAAAAAAAGAAAAATATTACTATATGTCACTTAGAGTCATATGTGGTTATTTGGTTTGGCACACTCGAGCACGCCTGATTAGTGTACACCAAAAAGTTAGAAATTAAGCAAATTTTGATCACACGAACCAGTCCCACAATTTGTGCAATGAAAAACCAAAATATTTGGGTTTGGAAGGTAGTTTCTTGTTGCTAGAGAGAAACCTGTTTTGAGTTCGTGAGTGGTTTCTTGTAACTAATTGTTACCCAAGTATGTTTTAATAAAAGTTTAAGTGTCTTATAAAAAACAAAACAAAACCAAACCAAACCACATTTGCGAGAAATGTCTTATATTAAACTGCACTCAAAGCTAGTTAATTAGCAAAAAGTCGATGGGGGTTGGCCTCCTCTATCTAATGAATATAAAAATACAAAAATTTGGAAAGGATGGTTTTGTTAGGGCTGGGCATTTTGTACCGTAATCCCGATCCCGTACTGAAAATTGGCGGGACAGAACACAATTTTAAAATGACGGTACCGTATTGTCCCGATAGTTTGGAAACAGGACGGGACAGGACGGGATCGAGACGGGATGAGACCATCCTGAAAGTATAAATGTACTTGTATCCGATCATAACCGTCTTATTTTTAGGGTGTATAATCTTACAATAAACTCAAACACACTTAATGGGACACCCAAAACCTTAACATAAATTCACAATACTAGTTTCACATAGCAAGAGTTAGATAATTCATTCACATTTGGTGATGATGATCATATGAAAGATATCGGCTACCACAACGAAGCTATGTAGCGATAACTGAAGCTCCTTTTATTTTTCAAGCTTGAGAGTTTTATCGAGATCTTAATTAATTAGTTAAGATGCAAATTACAAACATTTAATTAATTGGTTATTGATTTTCCTTTCATTTTTACAATTTTTGCTCGTCTTCTACTTATAGAGAGTTAAGACTTTAGAACTAGAGCAATTATATCATGAAAAAGTAACACCATAGAATATATATATATATATATATATATATATATATGAGAATATTATATACAATAAAACTCTCAACAATATTGGATGGGTTCATATTGACTTTATAAAAAATAGAAATAAAATTTCTTCAAAAATTTATGATCAATTTTTTTTTCTATGTTTTTTTATATATATATTTTTAATTATTGCAGGATCCTGTCCCGAACGAAATCGTTACGTACGAGATACATTTAAAAAATACAATCCCGTCTCGATAATATCTGAATCCCGACCCATCCCGTCTCATGCGCAGCCCAAAGTTTTGTAGTGAAAAGCAACAATGCAAGAAAAAGTTGACATACTTTTCCAGTTGTCTCTTCCATTTGCATATAACAAAATCCAGGTTGGTGATCTATGCTCAAATCTTTTTGTCATATATTAAATTATACATAACACAGATATCTGTGGGTATCAAACTATCAATCATAATATAATTCCAAAATTATGCTTTAGAAGGAAAAGAGAGAAAGCTAGAGCCCAATTCTCAGTTCTTTCACACTGCTCCAGTTTCTTATGTAGTTCATTTCCATTGATGATATTTTTCATTTTTATGAATAAAAGATAAAAAATGGACACTAGAAGCTTTAGTTGGGGTTAATGGGCATCCATCAATCATGAACAATTCATTAACAAATGATTGAGAAAAAGATATTTTCTTTTACAAACTTGGATTATTCTCTCTTGTTTTCAATATTCTTGCAGGTTTATGTGATGTTCCTGTTGGTTTGCTTTATTTTATAGCCGCTGCCCACAAGCATAGATTCTCTCTTGCTCTGTGGCAAGAGCTCTTAGGGAATGGATGGATGAATGTGCTCTTCTCTGCCTTGATTGATTCTCTTTGCTATCTCCCTGCTTTTGTCCGTTTCTTAACCCTCTCCTTTTCTTTGATGCCTTCCTCTCTTTTTGAGTTCCTAGGCGCAGTGTATAGCTGTTGTGCACACCTTGCCTCCATAGAGAGATTCACATATGTTTTATTCCATTTTCTCACATCCCATCTGGTTATAAATAGAGCATTGCCATTCTGAGTTTTCTACATTGCAGTACCAGCCTCCTTCTAGAGCTCATTGCAATAGGTGGAGTGTTGAGCATAGTTACCCGAAAGAACAGGATGAGCTATTCGCGTTCTAATATGTCTTCTGGTCAGTTTCTTAACTAGCATAGTACCTCTCCTCTCATTGCCTCAGTTTTCTAGAATTGTTTCCTTCTGCTGTCATAGTGTGATCAGCTATTTAACTGTACTTCCATTCCATTAGGCAACTTGGTTCATGCTTACAGAATCCTTTTTTGATTAGTTACCACCTTTAACTTGAATGATTGCTCAGCCGCTACTTGCTTTAACAATATTCAGGTAGCCGAACTGCTCGAAGAACACTCGAGTTTGGAAGGACACATGTTGTGAGGCCCAAAGGGAAACATCAGGCAACAATGGTCTGGCTACATGGACTGGGGGATAATGGTTCAAGGTATAATTGCTGTTTCCATTCTTCACTAGTTTCACTTTTTTAAGAGTGATATATCATAAATTGCAAAACCTTCTGAAGTCTCTAGCATGGTGAAATATGACTAGTATGCAAACTTCTTTCTAGTCAGCTCTGGGAATTAACAGGCTTCATATTAGATTAAATTCATCGTAGAGTTCCGTACTCATTACATAAATTTATGAACTTTCTTTAATATTTTTTGCTATGATCTCATGGGAGAGGTTGGTGAGAACTCAAAAATTATAAATCTTGTCTAATATTTGGTGTTCATCTCCTGATTTATCAGCAGTAGAAGCAACTCCATCCTTTTCTTCTGTATCAAGTACATTTCCTGTATCGGAAAGATCAGCTTTTTCGTTTCATAAACAAGAAAAACAAACGTGTGCAGAATGTCAACATCTTGCATGCTCTAGATGGATGGGGGCTTGTTATAACAAATCTATTGAAGACTAGGCATCTTTCTTTACTGAGCATCTCGTTCTAATAATCTGATTAAGATTTGATAGAGCAGCAGCGCCGTCAGAGTATATGAAAGATTGTCTGTCCATGTTTATTCTTGTCTGATTGATGCCGACTGTTTAGCTTAATCTGGGAAGCCTTGATTGGGAAATAGTATATGCCATATTCATGACTGGGGGACCACTAGCTCACTTTGTTCTCCGAGTGGAAAAGTACACGCACTTTAGATTAATGTTGCATTATCAAATAGACTAAGTCTGTTCTTATTGTCCTCAAGTGATTGCTGTGACAATATTACACATCTGTGCCTTCTTTTCATATGCTTTCTGAAGTAGTGTGATCCCAGCTATGCATAGGGAAAAATTCTGAGCAGTTGTGTTGAGTTTAAAAGAGCTGCAGAAGCTCCATTTGCAAATCAAGTTTTATTTTAGCTGTAAATTCTCTGCCTGATTGATACTCTTAAGACTTGTATTTCTCATTCTACTACTTCTGGCTGCAGTGTATCTCAGCTCTTGGAATCTCTTTCTCTCCCCAATGTAAGCATATATGTATCTTCAGCAGCTCAAATTTTCATCTCTTCGTGCATGGCTATGTCATTCATACTGATTCATTTACCTACATGTGCATTAATATCTGAAGTTTTAACTATGTAACAGATAAAATGGATCTGTCCAACTGCTCCTACTCGTCCTGTGGCTATTCTTGGTGGTTATTCTTGCACTGCATGTAAGATCATATGCTTGTCAAACGTGTATCACTAGAATATTTATAACTGAACCACTTGTATCTCTACATCTTATGGTTTTATATGTTGATACAAGTAAAAGTATTCTGAATAGTTATCACTTTTTATCAGGGTTTGAGGTGGGAGAGCTATCAGAAGATGGCCCAGATGATTGGGAGAGTTTAGATGCTTCAGCAGCACATATTGTGAACTTGTTGGCAGCTGAACCAGCTGATGGTATTCTCTAAACTAACTGAAAATAATAAACTATTTGGGATCGATTGTATTTCTGATGCAATAATTTTTTAAGATGTGCTGTATTGATAGTTCTCCCCTTTGCTCCATGTTTGACTAGAATATCACTTTTTCTTGTGACAGTTAAAGTTGGTATTGGAGGCTTTAGTATGGGTGCTGCAATGGCTCTTTATTCTGCAACTTGTTATGCTATGGGCAGGTATGGAAATGGCAACCCATACCCTCTCAATCTGAGGGCAGTTGTTGGACTAAGTGGCTGGCTTCCAGGAGCAAGGTATGAGTTCATATCTTAAGTGTAGATAAATATGAAGCTATGAGGATTTCATCTGCTCAGTTGAGTTTATATGCTTAAAAATCATCTTTAATAGTAAGACGTCTATGCAGGAGCTTGAGAAACAAAATAGAACGGTCACATGAGGCTGCAAGGCGTGCTGCGGCGTTACCCATTTTGCAGTGTCATGGAAATGGTACGTCTGCATAATTCTTATGCTGATATTTCAATTTTTAGTTATCTGGAAAGTTTCTTAAGCAACTTGAAATGTGCACATGGCAAGACAGTAGTTGCACTAGAGGTTTTCATTTCAATGAACAAGAGTATCTTTGTAACTTTGAAGCATGACTCATAAAAGGCTTAATTATTTTCTTGCTGGTTGCCTTATACTTCTTAAAGCTAATATGCATTTTGTGCTGTTGTAGCTGATGATGTTGTCCCCTACATATATGGAGAGAAATCGGTCCAGTGTTTGAATTCAGCAGGATTTCGATTCCTCACATTCAAACCCTTTGATGGGTAAGGATTCAGTTCCTATAAGCAAAGTTTGATTCCATTTGTTCTTTTTGCAATTTTTTATCCATGCTTGACAGATGCAACTTGAGTCCAGTTTCTAAAATGTTTGGTTCCATTTTTCAGGCTTGGCCATTATACAGTCCCTAAAGAGATGAATGAGGTCTCCAATTGGCTTACTTCAAGGCTAGGACTCGAGGGTTACCGCTCCTGAATCTGATAGTTTGTTATCAGAGCTAAAGCAAAAGTAGTAGCTAACAATAATAGGTGAAACGGGCATGTACAAGTAGGTAGTATACAGAATGAGGCATGGGGAGTATATAGTATAGCTAAATTGACTAGTAATTTCCTTCTGTTACTGTCTTTCTCTACAAATAAGTTTTGGGTGTGCTATTTATTCATTACACTTTGGTTCAGTTTTGGGTGTATTTTGTATTCATTAGTGTAATACTATTATAATAATTTGTGGAGTTTTTCTTCTGCTTGCTCTCTTCACTTCCTCCTACCAGAATTAGAACTGGAATATAATATTCATCAACAAATTACAATAACAGCAATCCAAGAAGGCAATTTTGTTTACCACGAAAGAAAGAACCTCAGAAATAAAATGATATATGAACTCATTAAAAAAGAGACAAAAAAGAATAACCAAAAATGTAAAACATTCCTGTCCATGGCAAAAGAATCATTACCAGTGATACTTACACTAGCATTGTCACCAAGGACATGAGCCTACTGTGTGTTTCTTGCAATGGAAACGTAAAGAATTAGGCAGCCTAACAAAACTGGGAGTGTGCCTCTTTGGCTGGGCTTATGAAGTTATAAGGAACACAGCTGCTTGTCAATAATCAACTGCAATGGCAATCGGATCATGACTCACCACTCTGTGTCATCTAATTGTTGTGGGTACCTTCATGGTCATTCCTAGTATCATAGACAGCTTTAGAATCACTGTAAGGGGACAGAGGAGGGAAAGAAGGCATGGCCTGTAATATGAATTTGCGGCCACTTCTCAAGCCTTTAGGAGACCTTGACCGCAGCTTCTCAGCTTGAGATTGTGGAGGTGATACACGTTTCTGGTTTGGTGAACCTTTGACAACCTTGGGGGGAATAGAAGGTTCCTTCAGTAACTCAGGTATATCATCATCCATTCTTTCATAACTGGCACCATCCGAACTGAGATGATAGGATCCCTTGCTTTCAAATACTTGTGGGGTAAAAATGACAGGTGACCGTCCCCTTTTCAACTGACCAGTACCTGATGGCTGAAGCCTACTTGATTGCAATCGGGCTTGAGAATTTTTTGTGCAGTTTCTCACACTCGATGAAGCTGAAGAAACCATGGTACTTGAGCAAGGATTTGACAATGGGGTGGGCTTGCTTACAACCGAAAGTCCTTCCCATGAAGGAGAGTACTGATCCATATTTGAGGCCTTGATGCAATCATTCCCACCCTTAATAGTATCCAGCTTGCCAGCAATGTGGGTTTCCCACTTTTCAGCTCGGTTGTATTCTTGGTCTGTAATTGTAGTATACAGGTAAGATATCTTTTATGTTGAAGGAAGAAAAAAAGGAAACCATGTCAATGCAAATGCAGTGACAATTCAGATATAAACAGAGAACCACGCCAACTAACCTGCCATAGTGCCACATGGATTTTGGCAACCATCACATCTACATGCGGCAGAACATCCAACATTAGCCTGGAGAAAATAAAAGAGGGATGACATCAGAATTAGTCGAGAGCACAACAATAACAAACTTCATATGACAATTCTACTTCCATGAGCTCCTTAGATTTAGCTTTTCCACATCATTTAGATGAAAGATAAAATAATTAATTTAGAAAATCTACATGCAACAGTTAAAGAAGAAGAATGCTGGGATAAACAGCATGTTTCTAAGCACAAGAAGCCAAAGTCAAAGCTATATACATATCAAACCTGGTAGCATTCACAGTATTTTTTCAGGCACTTCGACTTCTTGCAATTGCAACCTCTCTTGTGCCTGGCTGATGATGGGGTTGTCCAGTCAGCTTCTTCCTGCAAAGAGGTCTCAAGTTCAAAATTCTTCCAAATTTCCGATTAAGCAACACTGGAGACATAGATGCTTTAACAGGAGTTACCATAATATTAGGTGAAGAGTTGAAATCATGCTTAACAACTCTGGGAGCAAATGCAAGCGGATTACGGGATTCAATTTGTTGACGAGCATCAAAAACAGTGTCCTCAAACTCAGGCTTGTTGTAGCAGTTTTCACATGAACATGAATCCAAACAAAATACTCCAGCTGAAAAGCACTCGCAATAACTGCCAAAGATAGAGAGTAAGATGAAACAAACTGCAAGAATAAATGGTATGTTGTGTGTGTCTTTTTCCTTGAACACATTGCTAAGAGATATCCATTGTTTTGAGAAGGAACCAGATGGTTGATGATCAAGTTTTCTGTAGGAATATGGTTGAAAAGAATTAAAAGTCTAGAGGAACAGTACTAACTACCTTGTTTAATGAATCACACATTTGAGTTTACTTCAAATCCCAAGTAGTAGTACAATAATTTCTCAAGAGTGTGATATCAACAAGGTTGGAGTTCACTTACAGTTTCAAACATTTAGACTTCTTACAGTTGCAGCGTTTGCAACCCTCATTTATCTCTGCACCTCTTCTCCTATATACATTGTAAACATGCAATATTCTGTGAGCCATGCAAAAGAAAAACCAAAAAATCATTAATAATGGAATTGATAATAATGTACTTGCCTTTTCCTTTTCTGGCTCAGTTGGTTTAATTCCTCAATCTTGTTAGCTTCCTCTGACGTATTCATCTCCTCAAGAGGGACCGAATCCTGGTCAACCAACATCTGATCGGTAGAATCACATGGTAGGTATGGTATACCATTAGTAGAATAAAAACTGAACGTAGTGTGCACAGCCGTTTGACTTCCTTGCTGATCATCACCCATACAAGTATAATTTTGCTGAGGTACAGCTGAAATAAAGCTTCTACTTGATTCGTGTTCCATGTTGTCATGCTCCAACATCTGGTTCGGTGTGCTCAGACAACCAGTTAATTTCCTGCTTGAAAATACATCTGAGCTCATGGATGTCGATTGAGTAATGCTATTCAGATGTAAACCGATACCAGAATGAATGGAAGGGAAGGTGGAAGAGTTTCCACCAATTTGGCCGGATCTAACTGACTCATAGTGGCAAGACAACAGTGAAGTGTCACAGCTAACACCCTGCGGACTGTTGAAAGCTTCGTTATTTATATGAGAAGAAGCTAGAGTCTTCATGTTTATTCGTTTAGAAGCTGACCTTAAATTGGCAGTATCATGTCTCAGACTGCAAAGACTTTCATGGCTGTCCAAGCTAGAACTCTTGTGGATTACTGGAGTCTCAAATTGAAGATGCCTACGTATACCACGGTGGTGTTGACTAACCTCCTATATATATATATATATATATATATATATTATTCTATAGCATGTAAGAGTATTGTTTGCATAAATACAAAGACTACTCAAGCACATCGTAGCACACACACATAAATGGACAATGAAACATGTAATCAACATAAATGAAGTGGTTAAGAAGAAAGGAGAAATAGTACTCTCTAACTACACGACACTTATCCGAAGAGATCTCTTAAGAAAAAAATAATCATATTGTCGGGACTGATACTAGAACTACTAAACAAGTACAAAAAATGCTGTATCATATACATTTTATGCCACAGATTCTTTTAGTAATTTTCTCTTGCTCTTACTTGAATCTAAATACACTTGTACAGTAGCATTTTGTTCACCATAACAAGTCTGCACTCTGCAACTTAACATTTAGAAAACCTAACATTCAATAGGTAAATATATGCAGTGAATTTAAATCTTTTTCATATTAGTTCATAGAAGTGAATCAATGCAACTAAAATCACCTTAGCTGTATTCTGTCCACGGCTTTGTGCTTGGGTGACAAGAGCTATGCTATTTTTGTCGGTCTTCTCAATGACTGTGGCTTCAATCTGTTTCGGTAAATGGAGATCTTCTTCAGCTTGATTCGATGATGCAAGGGCCTCACTCTTTGTACCACCATCAACATGTTCATGAACTTCTGTATTTGATTCTTTGCTGGCAGTGATACCACTCTGTATATCAGCAGAACGTGTACAGTCTTCCTTTGCAGGGTGAGTCATGTATTCATCAATAAAGCCTGATGCACCGCACATCTGGACCTCCTTCTCAAAACTAGCTTTCTGGACTATCATTGTATTGCACTCTTTATAAACATCAACATTTGAACCTGCTTCAACTACATCATTCCTGTAAACATATATATGTCAATGAAAGAAAAAAAATGTTTTCGGGTTGATCAAATAAGGCAGGGTTGGCAGTAAGCTTATGATAAGATTAGGACATCTCCCACCCTTCCAACAAACTGGTTTGTCGCTCCAAATCAATACGAGGAGATGTAAACACAACTGGCGGCGTTGGCAAGAAGGCTCCTACTAATCTTTGCGAATAACCGTCACTCTTCACGGTATTGATAGGAGTGAGATTGCTGAGGAAATTGGAGAAAGGCGACTCCTACAACACAAAGCAAACAGCAGTGAGCCTCTTCCCTACATCACTATATCGGAATTGACACTATACAAATCAACCTACACATTCACAACCTGAACAAATTTCAACAATAAAGCGCTGAATCAAAACAACAAGGGGCTATCACACTCCTCTCATTCTAGTTTTAGTTTCATTCATTTCTTGTATCAACACAAAATAAAACCCGAAAAATCGAAAACCTAGCCCCAAAATTATAAGCAAAATTTCGTTTACACCTCTCAATTCTTAGCGCCCAAACAACAAACCAGACACACACAATCACTACCGCCAACGAATTGGGGATTCAATCACAACCGCAACAATCGAAGCCAAAACCATTCAATATAACCGACATTAAACCAAAACGACGGCGTTTACAGCATATAACCAAAACGAAAACCGAATAGCTTACTTGCACAGCCGGAGACGACGATTGCGGCGGCGATGAGTTGGCGCCCGCGACGACCCGATTCGTTTCCGGAGACCCGTCCATTTTCCAAAGAGCCAAGTCTGTCCAAAACTCTCTTCCCACCGCCACGAAATTTTTGGTTGAAAAAATTTCTGGTCAAAATGACGACATCCATAGTCATCATCGCTTTTTGAACTCCCCCGAGCGGGAACAAAACTACAAAAGTGCCCTGTGCCGCTCCTCCAATAACTGGGCCGCGTCGGGTTTAGGCTCAAAACCGCTCAAGGCCCAACCCATGCTTAAACCCTAAATCCCCAAATAAACCTAGCTCTGCTTTAGTGCTTTTCTTCGTCTTCTTCTCTGGCGATGAACTTCAGATTCCAGAACCTTCTCGGAGCGCCGTACCGGGGTGGAAACACCGTGATCGTCAACAACACGGAGCTAATCTCACCGGTCGGTAACCGAGTCTCCGTCACCAACCTCCGTGAGTCGACCACCATAACCCTACCGATCCAGTCCTCCTGCAACATCAGCCGCATCGCCGCCTCGCCCGACGGGGTCTTCCTCCTCACCGTCGACGACAACCACCGCTGCCTCTTTATCAACCTCCGCCGCCGCGTCGTGCTCCACCGCATTTCCTTCAAGACCACTGTCGCCGCCGCCGCTTTCAGCCCCGACGGCGGCTTCATCGCCGTCGCCACCGGTAAGGTTGTCCAGATTTGGCGGTCGCCGGGGTTCAAGAAGGATTTTTTTCCGTTTGAGTTGGTTAAGACTTTTGCTGACTGTGATGATAAGGTGACGTCATTGGAGTGGAGCCCCGACTCCGGTTATGTGCTGGCCGGGTCGAAGGACTTGACTGCTAGGATTTTCTGTATGAAGAAGTTTAAACTAGGTGGGGTGAAGGTTAAGCCTTTTATGTTTTTGGGGCATAGGGATACAGTAGTAGGTGTATTTTTCGGATTTGATAAGAATACTAGTAAGGTTTGTAGGGTTTATACTGTTGCACGTGATGGTTATGTGTTTGTTTGGGGTTTATGTGGAGATGATGGTGAAAATGAGGAGGTGTTGTTTCCCGGTACGCCGGAGAAGGATGGGGAAGGCAATGTGGAAGGTGTTGTTGCGAAGAAAAGGAAGGGTTACGAGGGAAATGATGGGGAGTTGGATAAGGAAGGGGGGTATTTGGTGAATAGGAAATGGGAGTTGTTGAAGAAAGAGAGTTTTGGGCAGGCCTCGATGAAGGTGACGTCGTGTGACTATCATAGGGGGCTGGATATGTTGGTTGTGGGATTCTCGAAGGGTGTGTTTGCGCTGTATCAGATGCCAGATTTTGTGTGCATTCACAGATTGTCGATATCGAGAGAGAAGATTACAACTGCGGTTTTTAATGAGCTTGGGAATTGGCTGACGTTTGGGTGTGCAAAACTTGGGCAGTTGCTTGTTTGGGAGTGGCGGTCTGAGAGTTATATATTGAAGCAGCAGGGGCATTACTTTGATGTGAACTGTGTTGCTTATTCACCTGATTCACAACTTTTGGCCACAGGAGCAGATGATAACAAAGTGAAGGTAAACGAGTTTCTATTACATTAAAGCATCTCTATTCAAAGATAATGCTTGTCTAGTTATATGTAAGTAGTTATACGTTCTGAGCATTATCATTAAAGAAAGATGAGAACAAATTGATGCAGAGTACCTCACATTCGATAAATAGAATTTAAGTACTGGCATCCGTCATGCATGCTGCATCCTTACAACTGCAGTATCAAATATGTGAATCATTAGTCGGGTCAAAGATCCGGATATCCTAGTTGCAATATATATATATATATATATATATATATATATATATGTGTGTGTGTGTGTGTGTGTGTGTGTGAATCATTAGGTAATAATACTGACATAATCTTATCAGCTACAGATTGTTTTAGATTTTTTTTTGCTTTCTTCAGGTGTGGAACGTTTCTTCAGGATTCTGTTTTGTGACATTCTCTGAGCATGGAAATGCAATCACTGCACTCCACTTTTTGGCTAACAAAAATACACTCTTAAGTGCCTCATTGGATGGGACTGTTCGTGCATGGGATTTTTTCCGTTATCGAAATTTTAAGACGTATACCACTGCAGAACCAAGGCAATTCGTTTCTTTGACAGCAACTCAGAGTGGTGAAGTTATTTGTGCTGGGACTCTTGATACCTTTGAGGTATTTGTTCTTTCTTGCTCGTAGTATTTTGATTTGATTGTTTAGCAGTTTCTTTTTCCTAATTTTACTTAAAATAATGTGCCAGATTTTTGTGTGGGATATTAGGACAGGCAATGTGAAGGACATTCTTAGTGGTCATGAAGGTCCTGTTCATGGTTTGGTGTTTTCTCCTACAGATGCAAATGTGAGTCTACTCATATTGTATGTGATTGCCTATACTGGTTTGTTTTGAATGCCTGAGATTTAGATTGCTAAAGCTGGTGATTTTAGATGTCTATGTTTCAAACTCTTATAAATTTATTTCTGTTTCTCTTTGTCAAGTGTGTTTGTCATTGGAATCCACTGCTCTTCCCCCTCGTCAACAACTGTTCTGTCTTTAGAGCTGCTCAGATGAGCAACTTTTTTCATATATCTTTCCAGCACTAGGCAATTTCAGTTATTGGATGATTTGGAATCGATAAAATTGTCATCTATTAGAAACGGTTCAATTTCATCCGACTGCTTAGTTAAATTGAGCTTTCTCAGATGAGATATTGTGTGTTTTCTCTTCATGTACAATTTTTAATTGTTAAGTTTGCAGTATCATAATATGTTTTTTTAACATGCAGGTATTAGCTTCATCTTCATGGGACAGAACAGTTCGGTTGTGGGATGTTTTTGAATCAAAAGGTGGTGTTGAAACATTTCCACACACACATGATGTTCTTACGGTGGTATACCGCCCAGATGGAAAGCAATTGGCCTGTAGCACATTAGAAGGTCATATCCATTTCTGGGACCCAATTGATGGCTTATTAATGTATACCATTGAGGGTCGTAGGGATATTTCTGGTGGTCGTCTTATGACTGATCGTAGGACAGCTACCAACTCAAGTTCAGGAAAGTACTTTACAACTTTGTGTTATTCCGCTGATGGGAGTTACATTTTAGCTGGGGGAAGTAGTAAATACATCTGCATGTATGATGTTGCTGATCAGGTTAGTTTGTAAAACGTCTTCCTTTATATTTTATATTATTGTGATTGTTTTCCGCTCTTTAGTATCTGTCAAATTCTTTGAATTGCTTGTCAAGGGTCTAAAGTTGCTTCATTTTGTTCCAACATCACATTAATGGGTCTATGCATTGGATTTGTTTTTGCAGGTATTACTGCAGAAGTTTCAGATAACTCACAATTTGTCTTTGGATGGAGTTCTTGACTTCTTAAACTCAAAAAATATGACAGATGCTGGCCCCCTGGATCTAATTGATAATGATGACAGTGATTTGGAAGAAGGTATTGACAAACAAACCCGAGGAAAGTTGGGTTATGATTTACCTGGGTCCACACCTAATCGTGGAAGGCCCGTTGTTAGAGCTAAATGCCTGAGAATTGCACCCACTGGTAGGAGCTTCTCAGCGGCAACAACAGAGGGAGTTCTAGTTTATTCTATTGATGATTCCTTCATCTTTGACCCAACTGATCTTGACATGGATGTCACGCCAGAGGTACTTGGTGCAACCTTAACATTACTAATAAATGCCATAGCTTATGATAGCATTACAGTTTTGAAAGATTATGATAGAATTACAGGGGTGAAACATTAATCATCATGGAATATATTACTTTTGCAAATTTATAGTGAAAATGGACATGTTATATTGACCCTCAGAATAAATGCGACTTTTGTTATTGCCTGGAATAAAGGTGCCAATGGCACACCTCTGTTCCTCTGCGGGATGTATTAGGGTAATGGCCGTGGTGAGAAGTGCCAATGGCACACCTCTTTTATGTTACTGTATCCACCAATGTCTTTTTACTTCAATCTGGATATGGGAACTAAAATTTTCATTCAACTGTCTTACTGAGCCAATTCTGGGAGTCTAAACATTAACCACCCTTTGTTTTAATGGAAACTATTTTTGGTTATAGTAGAACTTTACCGTCGGGTTTCTTATATCTTACATCTGCTTTCTGTTTATATTTTGCTATAGGGTGTTCATGCAGCACTCAATGAAGAACAAGTAACCAAAGCTTTAATCCTTAGTCTTAGACTAAATGAAGACTCTTTAATTAAGAAATGTATTTTTTCTGTCAACTCCATAGACATCCCTGTCGTTGCCTCAGCAATCCCTACCAGATATTTGGAAAGATTAATCGAGGTATTTGCACATCTTTTAGAAAAATGCCCACATTTGGAGTTCGTGCTTCAGTGGTGTCAGGTACATTTTCTTGACTTCATCTTCTGTTCGTTTTTAGATGCTACAGACATGTTGCACTGGTTTGGGATTGAGATCTCACTAGTTTGTGATTTGTTTGCCTTGCAGGAGATCTGCAAAGCTCATGGTAACTCCATTCAACAAAATTCCCAAAAACTGAAGCCTGCTTTAATATCTTTGCAGAAAGCAATTACAAGAACACATCAAGATTTGGCAAATACATGTGATTCCAACGAATATATGCTCCATTATTTATGTTCAAAGACTTCTATCGAAAATTCATGAAAGGAAAATGATTTCAACGTCTCTAAAGCAATTGGGGCATATCTTCAGAGTAGCATTTACTGTTAGTATCAGATCTTAGCTGCCATGTTCTATAACCCTTGTGGCAACGGGAAGTATGCACAAGAACTCGCGATATGTTGGTTAATTGCCACTGAAGTAAGAAAGTTGTTACTCATGGGAGGTATTTGTGGCATCAGTTCATGTCATATTCCTGTCTTATTATTGAATTAGATTTTCTTGAAATATGATTTGACGCATATGCATACCCCTGGCATAGCATCAAGCATCATTCTTTTGTTTTGTTGTACTAAAAGACATGTTTACATTTCGTGTTGACCAGGTTGCTTGTCTATGTGGAGATGGGGAATGATATCAAATAGTGAAATGGTTTATCTTATTTGCATTGTCTCATCTCGTTCCTTTAATTCCTTTAATTGGATTGATTTCCATGGGAGGGTATGGTAGCAAACAAACAAAGGTCTGGTGGTGAATTTTGAATTTTCCAGTCTCTTGGGCTACTGAATGGATGAAGATTTTTAGTTGAATATTTGAAATATCCATCATTTTGGTTTCTGCTGTGGTCATTGAATCCCATTAGAATTGTTTGTTATGTTCTGTTCTCGTGATGACTGGACTCACCTTAACTTGCCGGAGTCCCCTCCCCCCAATTAGCAACGTCTCCTGTGTGTTGGATGGACCTGAAAAGCTAGTGTGGAGATGGAGAAAGCAAAGGTTTGTCATTGTCTTGTTATTTCACAGGCTAGGGGGAATCCGGAAAACTGATAGTTGTAATTTGGGGAGCTTCTATAATTCTATTACGATAATAATTGAGAAATATTTGCAGGCTAGGAACATCTCCTTGGATGTCTGATGGAGGTGACTGCCTTCCAATGATTTGGAGCTCCCAAAATTGGTAACTACGATCGATTTGCTCATATCTACCAGTGGCAGGCAGTCGCAAATGTTGGAAGATAGATATGTAAGTAATAAAAATGTCGATAAGCTTTTTATCGTGCTGGCATGGACTGTTCTTTTAAATATGCCAAAGAAACATGGCTGTGGTCTTACTATTGTTTCATCAAAGAAAGGGGACTGAACTATAAAGTTTTAACAGGGCCGCTCAGGTGTGAGAGTCAAATGCGGGACAAAACAGGATGAGTGAAATGATTGAGCAGATAGAATACATGTAATCTAAGATGTTTGGAATAGGAGGTGATTTGTAGTTGATCATAATCTTGCTTTAACACAATCAGGAGGTGATTTGTTGTCCGAGCCTTCACAATATTGAAGGTTACTTGGATGTCTGATCTACTTAACAATTACTACACCAGACTTGGCGTATGCAGTGCACGTTTTGAGCCAGTTCATGGACAAGCCTTGGCAACCACACTTAGATGCCGCGTACCAGGTTTTTCGATATCTTAAAAGGACATCAGGTCAGAAAATTTTACTTCCTTCAATTAGAAAGTTATAATTAATAGGCTTCTATGATGCTGATTGTGCTTGATGTAAAGACACAAGAAGATCAGTTACATATTATTGCGTAATGCTTGGGAGAGCACCAGTTTCATGGAGATCAAAGAAGTAAACCACAGTTTCACGGTCTAGTGCAGAAGCAAAGTATAGATCAATGACAACTACAGTTTGTTTGTGAAATTACATGGTTAAGAAATATTTTGAAAGATTTGAATGTGAAGCAGCTTTGGCCAATCAGATTGCTTTGTGACAACCAAGCAGCACTTCATATTGCTTCCAACCCTGTCTTTCATGAACGCACAAAGCATATAGAGATTGATTGTCATGTGATGCGAGAAAAGATGGAACAAGGAGTTATCTAAATAGGACACATAAGAACTAAAGAACAACCGGCAAATTTGTTTGCTAAACCGGTGGGTTCGACTCAATTTCATACTTTGCTTGGCAAGTTGAATGTCATTAACATACATGCCAACTTGAGGGGAGTGTTGAAGCGAATGATCATGGAGAATGATGAATGATCATGACGAATGTCAAATGAGCTTGGAGAATGATGTTTTCCTATTTGAGGCAGAGATTCTTGGTGAAATCCCTAGAAGTTAGGGATTTTTGTATAGCTTTAAACCTAGATTTGTTAGGGTTTGTACTGTGGATTTGTTAAAACTGGCAGCTGAGGTTGTTGCTCCCCACAAGGCTCTATGGATCTAGACTCATGAACTGATCGAGCAATTGAAGGGTCCATGGCAGGGGTTACAGGATTAGACAGTAGCGCCTCTTGGTCGTGGTTTTTCATGCTTCAGTTTCAGAGTGTTGGCGACGAATTCGGCTCCTCTAAAGTTACAAATGGTAAAGTTTATAAAATTTAGACTCTTTATTTAATCTAACGGTTTTAAATATGACACATCACTCTTGGATCAATTTGTTTAAACCATGGTTAACTTGAGTTAAATTTCTTTTATTTTTTTTAAATGTTTAAATATGTTTGACAAATAAAAAAGGAAGAATTGAACTAAAAAAAATTGCTACGCCTGTTTTTTTCTTTGGCAGAAGATCACTTTACACAAACATAACACAGTGCCATGAACAAATATCTCAAAAGGGGAGTATTAACATCAACCGTAAATTATGAAACAAAGCAGGATTCTTAATCTAATTCAGAGGGCACTCCGACTTAGAAGCTAAACCAACCTTTGTTGAGTTGTAGGCTATAAAATCATTCATTCCAATACTCTCGTTTATACCTTGAACAGTAAAACCAATCTTGCAATTACAAAATCAGTAACTAAAGCCGTCATGGATTAACTTTGTTTTTAGGATCTGTATTGAGTTTTAAAAACGCATTAAGGTGTTCAAATGGATCAATCCTATTTTATAAATCAAGTATGTAGGATATTGTTCATCAATTTAAGTTACGAGACCAAAAAGCAACGACTCTGAATATTGTTCCCACAAAATATGAATAGACCTTCAATTTTAGGACATCCATTAGGATAAGGAATAGATCGGTGAAATGGATCACGTCCTAATTTCTTATGGTGGAGTGAATCTTGGCACTTGTATGGATCCTCTTGGAACTCAGCCCGCACCACTGCCTCTTCTTTCACAATAGAAATTGCTAGAAGAACCATAAATTTGAAATCAGACTTGAGTTTATTTTTATTTTCATTTTTATTTTGTTAAAGAAATTTAACTTACGTTAACCATGGTTTAGACTAAATCGATCAAGAGTGATGTGTCATATTTAAAATCATTATATAGAATAAAGTAGATTTTATGAACTTCATTAACTTCACTATTTGGTAACTTAAGAGGAGCCGAATCCGTCGGGGACATGCAATCGGCCTGGTCTTCGGGTTCCTTCAAATTGCAGTCTGGTTTTCTTCGTCTAATCAAATGGACGCCTAGTTTCTCTACTGCTACGTACAATAATATGTTTGCTTTTTGGGAGCCACAGACTCATATGGAGATTGCTAAGGGTATTGGAGTTCCGCTGCAAATTGATCCAAGGACACTAAACAGAAGTGTTGGTCTCTATGCAAGATGTGGATCTTTCGCAACCTCTGCTTCAGTAGATTTGGATCACTCGTGCAAATGGTGAGCAAGCTTTGTGAGCGTGGAGTTTGAGTCATTGCCGAAGGTATGTTCGAAGTGTGGTATCGTTGGTCATATGCAGGACACATGTAGAGTGGTAAAAGCCGTTAGATTTGGAGCCACAAACAGCTCTTTTGCGGCGTGGGCGCTCCCGTGTCCGTTCTAGGTCTCGTAGGAAGAGGGAGGCAACCTCACAGCATGATGTGGTCGGTGCTGCTGGAAGCAACAACGCTGCTCCTAATGAGCAGCAGATTAGGGTGGACAGTGGTGAAGATGTGGCAGGGAAACATGGTGTTATCTATCAAAATACGGGGGCACAGTGTAAGACTCAGGTTGTAGCTTGCAATGTTGGCCCGCAAGCTGTGGCTGCTTCTGCCTTGGAGCATCAGACTCGGAATGATGTCTTAGGGATGCTTGAATCAGAGAATGGTTCCTCTATTGGTAGTGTGCCTCCCGGATTTGAGAGGTTGAAAGAGGGGGAGTTTAGTTGTGTCATCATGTGGGATTGCTGGAGGATACCAGGTTAGTCTTGCTTTGCTTGATGGATTTTGAGTGAAATCGAGTCAGTGGCGGACACAACAGAGATGGAAAAGAATCCAAAAGCCCTTTCCACTGCATATTTCCAGAATCCAGGAATGTCATTAGCCCTTCTCCATTTCCCCGCAACTTTCCTGCTCCACTAAGCTCGCTCTCCCGTTAAAGCAAGCCTCCCGTGCTTAACAGCCACTCTCGCCTTCCTTATCAACTATAGCAAACTCCCAATTGCCTGAATTTAAAAGACATCCAAATCACACTACAAAAATGTCATCCATATCTTATGGGGTACAGGGCACCTTAAAAGCTGGTTTTCTAAGCCTGGATATGCTGTACATCACAATTAGTAATTCCCAGTCCCCCAATCCAATTCCGATCTTAGGCCTACCAACGAAGGTATCACTTATCTACAAGAACCAATCTCACAGAAAAATTCAACCTCAGCAGATGATTGAATAATGAGCGACATTTTATTGATGTAAAACAAAATTTTGGTTTATTTGACTCCACAGATACATGATAACTACTTTTGTCACTTTCAGAAACAAGCAGTTAACCCAACTGGATTTTGATACACGTCCTTATTCAGACTTTTCCTCACTGGCTGCAATATCCTTGAGCTTTTCCTTCAGCTCACCATTCTACAAAAGCGTACCACAGTTTTACTTTAAAGTACTGCACTGCCTGGATTTATAACTATATGGATAAAACAACTGAATCACAGGAACTAACCTGATGCATATTGAGAATAATATCTGATCCTCCAATAAACTCCCCCTTGATGAAAATCTGTGGAAATGTTGGCCAGTTGCTTCAAGGAAAAAAAGACTTTAAGAAACAAAAGCAAACCTGATTTGAGAAAATGATAACTTTATCTAAAATACCAACCATACTTCTAGGAAACCAACAAAAATCTCAATTTTGGCATCAAATATGTTTACTCAAATAAAAACACATGAAAACAGGACACTTGTTATTACACACTCATGATGAACCGACAGTAGGAGAGACGTCCCTAATTCCAATGAAATAATGAATATGATGGATACTGGTTAAAAAGATTTGAATTTTTATTTTTTTGGGAAATAATTACAATTCCTTGGAATACTTCTATGTAATTAACTGCCCCAAATATTTACCCTTCTATATAACCAATCTGAGCTAGATCCTATAAACAAAGGTGTGAAAGCTTTGGAAAATACAAAAAGAGTAGTATATACCTAAAGGCCTTCACAGCATTTTTCAGCTCAGGATCTTCCAAGATATTTCTAGCACTCAAAGGAACATCTGAAAGGTCCATGGTCATCCAAAGAATAATTTTGCAAAGCATAATAATTATCAGAAGTTGACAAGTTGCACGTAGTGTGTGTGTGCGCTTCATATAGTTGTTCCCAAGAATACATGACTAGTTTTATCAAGGTTATCAAATAATCTAAGTCAGGTGCCATTAAAGAGCTTGACCTTACAAAACTTCAATAAGTTCATGAACCTAGTCCCGTCTATATTTAAAATTCACCCAAAATAATGTTCTACTTCATGTGGATTTACTGTATGTACCAAGTTATACCTTGCTAAGTTCATTCGTTGCAGCAAGTCTAATTGATTCAGGTAGCTTGATCACATAGATAACAAAACTAACACGATCTAGCATGTATCATCATATTAGTGTGAGTGTATGTGTTCAAAACTGTAAGCCTTCTTTTAGCAAACTATCACTGTGATGGAGAATATGAACAATCATCGACACAAATAGCATTGCTTTTAATTACTTCTATGAATAGCTGCAGCATAAAAAAACTGATCACTTACGGTATAGTGATAACACTCTCACTGCAAGAGAGCTGAATCCACATTGAGGAGCATTAGGCACTCCCTTCATATAAAGCATAACAGGGTTGTCCTTGACATCCTGCAACACAAACAATCAAGAACCATTTAGTTCATCAACAAAGGGGACAGAAGATCCTACATTCATAAGTCATTTCTACCTACCTGTTCAACAATTTCCTTCAAGCCAAGGCCAGAACTCGAAAACTTATCCTTGGGTTTAAAGTCATCATGCATGTCGGGATCATTCGGCGCAGAGGTGGAGTATCTCATTCCATTGAGATAAAGTAACCCAGGAGCCTAATACCGAATCAAAGAAAACTGTCATGATTTCAAAACATGGGCTCAATTGATATCAACACACAATCGAAAATCCAAACATAGACAATATGCAACAAGTACTAATACCCATCTCAGGGTTTTCCAATATTTTAGTAAATTTACAGTGAGATACAGCAAAGAAAGATGGTTTGAGGCTTACGATTGTGGAAGAAGGAGAAGCTGGGACGCCGGAGAATGAGATACGCTTGAAGAGCAAATATGAGATTGATCTGGCCATGATGCTATTCAATCATAGAAACTTCGAAAAACACAGCAAATTAGCTGAAGAAGAAGAAAGAAATAAGTGCTTTTGGGTCTAGCGATTTGAACTGGCTGCTGTCGGTCTGTTCTGTTCGATTAAGACTATTGAAGGGTAAAAGGGGTAGTTTTGCTTTGCAATTGTACCACTCTAATTTTGGATTAACTGTTCGTGCATTCTGAGTTTCTGACCTACGTTAGTAAGTGTAATTCTTGTTTTAAAGTTACCCCACTTTGTAAGGGTAAATTCTTGTTTTTCTCCTTTAATGTACGAGCTTATTCACCCCACTTGCAATCCCAATTTTGTAACACTAAAGAGTTCGGCTTTCTAAAGATTACATTGGGTAACAGAAGGGGAAGTTTTTAGGGGAAAAACAAAATGAAGACCACTTTTATGTGTCTGTGATTGAAAGTTTCTGAATTGACAGTGTTAACTTTAGTAAATGTATGACTTGTGTGATTCATTATACGTTACTCATGAAAGAGGGTTGGGAACCTTTGAATTTCCTTTCAGTGTGCAAGACATCTCTTAACGACCTTATCATCATGTGATAAGAATACTAGTTTCTATAACACAAATTACTCTTTGAAGGGGACTCTGAAATATATTGATATGTTGAACATCTAAAATTTATTAAAATTTCAAAATATGGACCCTAAACATAGGTTCCAATCTCACCAACGCTTATTTGAGTTAAATCTCACTCTATTTTTTTAAGAGAAACAAAAATCTCATACTATTCTTAATAATGAGGGGAAGTAAGCATTTTGACATAATTACTTATGAATTAGTCTTTATTCTTTAAACATAGACAGCCTTTCTTGAATTCGTATGTTTTGATAAATAAAAAGATGAAATCAATGTCCATTCTCTTTGGTGATGCAAAATCACCCACGTATGGAGAGAAAAAAAATATAGATACACAATTTTAGATTGTTAGAAAATACTTGGTTAAGCATAGTGTGGACGAGTCTCTTGATTAATCATGGCAAGAAGAAGGAAAATGATGGAGAACGAAGACCATCACAAAGTAATGAGACAGGCTTAATGTTAATGCAGAGGAGGCTGATGTTAATGTTGAATCAAAATGAAAAATAAGAGTCAGAAAGAGAGTTAAGTTAGGGATTAAGGTTACAGGTAGAGGTTTATTTGTGCATGTTTATATGTGGCGGGATCCGATTGTTCCTGCTACGTTGTCAACGACAACACGAAATGTCACTTACGGGTCAAAGACCACTGAAGGGCGGTCTTTGACTCTCTGATGCATAAGTTAGTATGGATATCGACATAATAGCAGTGTTTTTGTAGTTAATGCGTCCTTAATGAGGTGAGACATGATTACCATTTATATGCTGTCGGTGGGAATGATTCCTCTTGCCTCTCGATGTGAGACTAACATGGTTCTGACTGCTACAGCGCTATCCCAAGAGACGATGTTGGGGTCGTCCGTGTGAGCGCGTCCCAACTCTTTCTAGGTAGCGGTTTGCTACTATCTGCAGCTGGTGCTGCTATCTTGCTGCGCATGTCAGTTGTGGCGGGTTCAATGGTTATGGTCAGTCAAAGTGTTGTCAAAATGTGCCAGCTAGGCATGTATACCAAGTCCCCCAAGTCTCCAGTCTAAGAGAGGCTTCTTGACTGGGGATTTATTTACTTAGCGTTGACCATAAGCAGCGGACCCAACAGTGGGTCCTCTTGGAGTCTCCTAACTCTCCTGACAAGAAGTCCCTAGTAGTGGTAAGGCGTTTGTCATTCTCTTACGGCTATGAGAAAACGCTGGTCTCAAGAAGCGGTAAGGCGTTGTCGTTCTCTTACTGTTACGAGAGAGTGTTGGTCTCAAGTATCGGTAAGGTGTTGTCGTTCTCTTACTGTTAAGAGAGAGCGCTGGTCTCAAGTAGCGGTAAGGCGTTAGGTGTTCAGTTCTACTCTCTTGGTCTTCCTCTCGCCACATGTAGTGCATGCAGTGGTTATTTGTGTGGTTGACAGCTTTAATGGCGCATGCGCCTGTTAGTGATGATGGTTATGGTATCCGATACGTCCCTTTGGTTTCTGCATTAATAATGGTGACGGGTTTCGCTAGTACCAAAGGTGGGTTTCGCTACCTGTACAAATCTTTAAAGTTGTAATGATTAGGTCTAGTCTATGTGTCACTGTGGGTACTACCACAAAGTCTTTATCTACCTATAGTCGGTAGAGAGGATGTATGTAATGGTCTTTTCTAGCTTGAGGTAATATATCAATTCTGATATTTTTCAAAAAAAAATAAAAAAAAATGAATAAGAAAAACAATAAATTTTAGAGATTTTATAGATGAATATACAAATTTTGATAATTCTATAGATATAGATGATATGTTTCTCTCTTCTCACTTTTGGTAAAATAGATGATGCTTTACATGATCTGTTGGAGCTAAAATATAATGTTTTCCTCTAAAATTGAGATAATTCTAGTTTTACATGAGTTGTTAGAGATGCTCTTAGAACATAAGATTAAAGAAAAACAAAATGAGCACTAGCTTGCTTTCAAATAAATTGATTATTTTATGTTTCGTGTGAAGGCAACTACAGTCTATTTAGGTTTTGTTTTTTTTGTTTTAATAAAAAATTTGATAAATGTTGACATGTCATGTTAAAATAATGTGACGAGTCAGTCAACATGTCAAGAAAGTCAACATTTCCGACACGTCACGTGACGTGTTGGACACGTATTTTGTTGTGTCGGGTTTGTCCGACACGGTTGAAAGTGTCCGCGTGCAACATAAGATAGGACGTGGCATTCAACCACATGAGTGAGGATGAAGGTGGGAAAGAATGGGTGGGGGAGCAAATTTGCATCCGTACATCATCTGTTCATATTGATCTGTGTTCAACTGTAGCAATATTGCCTATCCTCTTAACTTTCAAAAGCAGAATATATGATGCTAATTCAAAGTACTTAGCTGAAAATGGAACTCCAAGACGCCATGACTAATTTGGCTAGTCGAGCTTTTCGAGTACAAGTTAACCCATGCTAAGTTATATCTCATTTTGATGCAGTGTGAGCCTGTAGACATGAACGGGCGCCCTAGCAAATGTATTTGGCATTATAGGATGAAATGATTCCATCCTCTTTAAAGCATAGTTTTACCTTAAAGAAACAAAACTAAAACTTAAAGCCCCTGAGTTCATGAGTACTGAACTAGATATTAACAATCAAAGACATATCTATGCTAAACATTCTATTATTCACCAAGACAGACAGAAGAGTCCCCAGAGCCTAAAGCCGCTAAATATTGTCCCGACATTAATCTCCACAATTTTTTTCCATCATTCAATACGTCTTCAACTTTCTCGTCGATGGAAATGATCAGTAGCCTGAGCAGACATTATTTGAGTGCAGAGACCTCAGACTTTGTTTGAACTGAAAGCCAAAACAGTGAAACTGTCCGAATGAGTTGGCAAGAGGAAATAAGGATCACAAAAATATGAACAAGCTAAAGGAACTTACAATTGAAAAATTGCATGTCTTCTGTGCGAGCAAATTGACCTCAGAAACAATGAGCTGCAGTCACCTTCTGTTATTGTTTGTTGGTCCCATTTGACTTCTAAATCTCAGTCTCCGAGGACGACGGGGTGTGCTTTCTGGTACAGAATTATTGCCCCATCTAGGGAAAGTATTGCCCCATCTAGGGAGATGCCAATCCTCTTCTGATAAGGAGTTGTTACCCCATCCATGGACACTATTACTCTCTTGAGATACGGAATTTCTTCCCCATCTATGGCTACTCTCCACTGGCACGGAGTTGTTGCCCAACAGAGTGGTATTACCCCTTCTGCGAACCCATCTAGGGAGATGCCAATCCTCTTCTGATAAGGAGTTGTTGCCCTGTCCGTGGACATGATTACTCTCTTGAGATACGGAATTGCTGCCCCCTCTATGGCTATTCTCCTCTATCACAGAGTTGTTGCCTAATACACTGGTGTTACCCCTTCTAAGAACACGGTTAGTACCCACCTCAGAGGAGTTACCCCTTCTAGGGGAACTAGCCTCCATTAATGAGTTGTTGCTCCATCTAGAGGGGGCATGGCCAGCCTGTCTTGACAATACATTGTTGCTCTGTCTAGGAGCGGCATGGTCAATCTCCCTTGACGAGAGATTGTTGCTCCATCTAGGGGCATGGCTAGTTCCCCCTGACACAGAATTGTTGCTCTGTCTAGGGGCACGACTTGTCTCAACATTATTACTTGTTGCTCGATAAAGTAGACCACTGCGACGCGATCTGCTACCGGATACAGTGTTGTTGCTTCTCGTGGCAGAAACCATGTTATTGTCTTGCTGGACCCTAGTTGTTCTCCCTGATCTTCTACTACGAGTTTGTTCTATGTCACTTGAACTCTCCATCAAATGAGAACCTGACACAGAATTGTTGCTCTGTCTGGGGGCACGACTTGTCTCAACATTATTACTTGTTGCTCGATAAAGTAGACCACTGCGACGGGATCTGCTACCGGATACAGTGTTGTTGCTTCTCGTGGCAGAAACTATGTTATTGTCTTGCTGGACCCTAGTCGTTCTCCCTGATCTTCTACTATGAGTTTGTTCTATGTCACTTGAACTCTCCATCAAATGAGAAACGATCATGATCTCAAACGAGTGAAACATAGCATTCAAAAGGGAAGTCATCCAGCCACTATCAGTTGATGAATCCGGAATAATATCATCTTCAGATCCTACTCGGACCATGCTAAGTACGTCTTCTAAGTCCCTTTGACGCTCCAATCTCATCCATTCACGATGTCGATTTGGATCCACCTCTGACGGCCGGACATAAGGGTGTTCAGACCTCGCATGCTTCCTCAGCTCTGAATAAGTACCAGTAAAGTCACATGTCTCAGAAGAGCAGCTCCTCAGTTTGCAATTCATGAAGTGACGAGCAGCCCGTACAACAATGTACCCATAGATCCTTCCCCGACAAAGAGGGCAAGCTGGATGTAGTTGCAACTGACTCCCCCAAGGGCTAGTTTGCCCAGGCAGCGATTCTTCTTCCCTAGAACTGTGAGAGGCTGTGTGCGCTAGAGGAAGCTCTTGCAATGTCATTGGTATGGTGTCAGGAACAGACGACTTACAAAACTGGTCAAGACAATTAGAGTGCCGGTAGCTTGTATTGCACATGAACGGCCTGCAGCCCTTCTCGTGAGAGGAACATTTTATAAGAACAGCGTTATGTGGATGTTCCATGCAGATGGGGCACCTAGTATCTTCCCATTCTTTAAAATTCTCAGTGCTTTCCAACGGACTATTCAACTTGTAATGCTCAGCATCCTCAGAGGTGCAAGGATAAGGAGATGCCCTAGATCGATCAAAAGACAAGGAAGATGATCGTCTGACTTTGGGCATTTTGAAGTTGAGATGGCACCAGAGAATACTAAAACTACCTTTTTCAACACCTGACACAAGCAACAATTATAAGTATAATCTGATACAATGTTTGAAATTACTTTACCATAAATAAATGCTTCTAAAAGAAATATAAAGGAACATAGAAACATTGTAAAATGATCAGATGTTCGTTAAAACACCTCACCCAGTTAATTCCATGCGATCTCAGTATAACTTAATTTTATGTGATACGTATTTCATCATTTCAAATCTTATGGCCATCATCACTTTAAGTGACAGAAACATAGAGACAGTAAAAGAGAAAATCAGCAAAAGAATAAGAACCACTACAAAACAAAAGCCAACCATAAGAAGGGCAACAACAAATAGTCGCCATTACAAATCCTAGGCAACTATATTCTACAGCCAACTTCATTAGCTTAATAGAAAGAAAAAACCTTGTTGTGCGTTCTGAATATGAATAATCACCGCTAGAAAAACTTGTAAAACACGAGCAACACAGTGCACATGTCTCCAACCATTATGCTCTATGTAAGGTCAAATATGTGTTACCTTATCCACGCTTTCAGAGTGAGGTTTTTTGAGTTCGACCCACAATCTTAAGGTTAATTTAGAGGTGTGCGCACCCTAAACTTGCACTGTGTATGTTCCATATCATTAAATTTTACCAGAATTCCTAAAAATAAAGAAACTAAGAAAATAAAAGAACAGTCTGCATCAGCTGTAAATCTTTTTGCAACTTCCTTTCTTATATTCTAACATGTCTAATAAAAGAGTGCAGAAAATACAATGAACATTGCAGCTGAAACTCTCCATCTACGGAACTGATATTGGAGGGAACTTTATTCATCTCCAAAATCTAGCATAGTAAGGTGTTTACCTAAAGGGCTAGTGGGATCAGCATTTGAAACTACTACTTGACACCAGATTGTTGCCAAATGAATGTCAAGAAGAATAGCTACATGATCATTCTTGTAAACATACCCCTAACATTCCATGGAATTCCACAAGTTTTTTTTCTGAACAATTTCAACGTTTAACAAGCTACATCTTTCTTTGTCAACATAGTCACACATATTTAAGACTAAACCTATGTTTCCGCTTTTAGTATTCTAACATATGATTCCACACATGAGTCCCATGGAGAAAAGGTCTGCTTTTTAACCCTATAACTGGATCAGTAATCCTTATTCTTCAACCAATAAACACATTAAACCAAATTTGTATAACAAACAAATAATTCAATCCGAAAAAACTTCCACCGGCAGAGTACATAATCGATCAATCCCAAACTTTTTGAAACGAATCTAGACTTAACTACAAACCCGGTGGATGGATATAAACAATCACGACTCATACTCATCACAAACCACTCAGCCACTAACTCTTTACATCAAACCACTAATCCTTGCTTTCAATCTTCCACACCCATATAGGAAAAAATCAGACAACACACCCACAATGTCTCCCAACCAAAACTCCAACAACATAACAACCCAGAATCCTTAAAAACACCCTTTACCTACATTCCTCACAGTTGACTATCCAACAATTCAAAAAAGCTCTCACCTTTCAAAACAGAACCACAAAACAACCTCCAGAGCTACAAATCGAAACCCAAAACACCAAAACATAAAATTCCAAAATAAAAAGAGCAAGAAAGACAATCGAACCATGCTGGGAGGTAAATAAAGATTCAATCTTTTTACAGTTAAAGAGTCAAAACAACGAAATCGATCAA
Source organism: Comarum palustre (assembly GCA_951800085.1). Taxonomy (NCBI): domain Eukaryota; kingdom Viridiplantae; phylum Streptophyta; class Magnoliopsida; order Rosales; family Rosaceae; genus Comarum; species Comarum palustre. The sequence continues at coordinate 16,698,186 of OX637572.1, forward strand.
GACCCATGTAGAATTACGATCCGGGAATTATAATTCGATAGAGAAATTTTGAAAAAGTGAAAGATCGAGAAATTTACCGGAGGAAGACTTGGGCAGAGCTTTGAGAGAGCAGAAATGGTAAACAAGGGCGTAGGTTGCTGTGTTTATAGAGCACGACCCCTCCACATGATATGCAAGAGGTAATTACGATAGGGTCCATGGTCCTTATGCGGTGGATTTTATTGTAAATTGTCTAAGGCGGTAACTTATGCCATTCAAACTGTTATTTTCCGACAAATTAAAGAATTTTTGTAATGACATTTTTAAGGAAGACGGAGTTTAGCTTCATTGAATTAAGGTTAAACTTTAGTTTACTACCTTGAATTTTAGGGTTAAAATTAGTTCAGTCTTTCTTTTTAAAAATCCATATTTTTAGTACTCTTAACTTTTAAATGTTTACACCTTGGTTCAAATTTTCATCTTGGACTCAAAATATGACGTCAGATGTTAATGTGGAGTCGGCAAAAATGCTCTACATATTAGTGTTAGCTCTCAATATGTATGAAAATGACCAAAATAACTCTTACAGATCATAAAGAAAAACAGTCATAAGGGTTATTTTTGATAGTTTCATACATTTTAAGAGTCAATACTAGTTTGTACGGTCTTCTTGTCGGCTCCACATCAGCACATGTGTGAGACCTCGCACGTTTTAACCGTGGTTAATGACGAGTTACTGAGGTTTAAGTCACATTCAGTAACTTCGCGAGTGAACGACCACGTTCATTTTTGAGTTTTTAAAAGTTCTCCAAATACCTGATTTAATGACTCGATGTCATAGTACGTGTCGACACGAATCTCCCGGTATTTTCGGATTATTTTTCGGAGCTTCGGTTTATTTTTTACGAATTTTTGAAGTTTCCGGTAACTTTTAATTATCTATCCGGTAAAAAGAGTTTTTACCATTTAACTTTTACTTTTTACCTTCTTTAAATCTGGACCGTCAGATCTTTTCACGATTGAATCTCAGCCGTCCATTTTTCTATAAATAAGGGATCAGTTTTGACTCGGTCAAAACCGTCCCAGCTCGGTCAACTGAGCTCTCCCCGAGCTCTCGTCTCCGACGAGTTCTGCAGCGGCGCTCCGCCTCCTCCGGCCACTACTGGCCGGCGCTCTACCACCATTTTCTTCCCCTCCTTCTCCTCTACCTAACCCAACACTCAGAACCTCCAGACATCCACCGAGAAGAGAGATCGAGCGCCACTGCGCTCGGCGGTCAACGGCCATGGATGGGGTCCCCACTCTTCATCAGAGGGTTCACTGGTGCCGGTACAGAGCCGTTTGGAGCCACGACTTCCTCATGCACCTCTTATGCCCTAGAACATTCCAATCCTCGATGGTTCAACATCAAATAGTCCCTACATAATCCCATCATTCTCTCATACTTGTACCTTACCCTGATGACATCCTTAGACGAGCCATCGGTCTATGAGGGTTGGAGCATGCAGGGGTAGCGTGACACACACACGAGTTTTTCCTTCCCTCATCCTCGCTGTATCAACAGCTAAAATCGGTTTATTGTCTCACCTATCAACCTGATTGTTGCCTCAGTAGAGAGTCACCGGTAGATCAAGAACTTCCACCCAAATTCAAAAGAAATCCAGAGGGACGGCCGTAATATCAGAGAAACCATCATAATTGTTAAGTAGAACTATGGCTCTTTGATAGTTCCATGGGTCTTCCTTCTTCACACGAGAGAGATCGCGCTGATTGTTCAAGGTAAACAAGATATGATCACCTCTGTGTGGTGGTGGCCTGGTGTGTGGTGGTGGCCTGGTGTGTGGTGGTGTGTGGTTGTGGTTTTTGGTGATGGTGTGTGGTGGTGGTTTTTGATGATTGTGTTTGGTGGTGGGTGATGATGGTGTGTGATGGTGTGTGGTTGTGGTGGTGGTTTTTGATGGTTGTGTGTGGTGGTTTTTGGTTATAGTGTGTGGTGGTGGTGTTGTGATGGTTTTTGATGACGGTATGTGGTGGTGTGTGGTTGTGGTGGTGATTTTTTGTGGTTATGTGTGGTGGTGGTGGTTTTTGGTTATGGTGGTGTGTGGAATCAGAATGGCCGATGGATTGCAAGAGATCATCGACGGTGGATTTCCAGAGATTGATCTCCGTTTTTTTATTTATTTTTAGGTTTACCGACAGAATATTACGTCGGCAAAGAGTTTTTTTATTTTAAAATTATTTCGTTTGCTAAGATTCTAGCCGACGAAATATTTTGAATTCTTTCGGCTAAGAATTACTTAGCCGATGAAATATTAAATATTTCGTCGGCTAAAATGATTATTAATTTGTTTTTATTTTAAAATATTTCCGCCTACTAGGATTTTAGCCGATGGAATTATTCCTTCAGCTAAGATCTGAGTAGACGGACCTTAGCAGACGGAATTTCCGTTGCTTAGGTTGTCTCTTAGTCGACGAAACTATGGGGAAAGGGTGGTGGTGGAAGAAGAAGAAGAAGAAGAAGAAGAAGAAAAAAAAAAGTGGGGGAGGGGTGTAGTGGTGGAAGAAGGAAGAAGAAGAAAAGTGGGGGAGGGGGTGGTGAGATGGTGTATAAGAAGGAAGAAAAAGAAGAAGGGGAAATTTAGGCAGAAAGATTTAAAATTTAAAATCTTAAAAATTTGAGTTAATACTTATGCGACGAAATTTCAATTTATCGAATAAATTACACTTATGTGACGAAATAAAATTTCTTCGTATTAGTTGGAACTTATGCGACGAAAAAAAAATTTAGTTGCAAGCACCAATTGGTTTTCGTCGTATAAGTTCAAACATGTGACGTTTCGTCGTATGAGTTCAAAACGAAATCGATTTTGTCGCATAAATAAACTCATACAATGAAAAAAAAAATCGTCGTATGAGGCTTCCTCTACTAGTGATTGTATGCTTTCATGAAAGCTTGTGAAACCTTGAACTCATACAATAAAAAAATCCGTCGTCTGAGGCTTCCTCTACCGGTGATTGTATGCTTTCATGAAAGCTTGCGAAACCTTGAACTCATACAATGAAAAAACATTCGTCGTCTGAGGCTTCCTCTACCAGTGATTGTATGCTTTCATGAAAGCTTGCGAAACCTTCTGTTCAATGTTTGTGCATCATGGTCGAGCTTTTTGGTGCAGAACCTTCATCTTATTTGTGGTCCAAAAATGCTTCCGCTAGAAATTGCATTGTGTGGACAAAGCAAAGAAGAAAAGTGCATTCAATTATTAAGTCCGTTTGCTCAATAACAAGTAAATTAATGAAAGTTCGATATAATTAATCGGCTTTAGTACTATATATTGTAGATTTGTCAACTTTCAAGATTAGGCAAATATGTTTTGGACGAGTTTTGAACTAGGAGATAGCTCCTTATTTATATATATGTGACTGAACCATATACAACAGTACAACACAGAGATGGGAGCTTAGGGTTTCTAAGACATGCCCATGAACAACACTAAGCTACAACAAAGATCGACCACCTAAAATGGTAGCTGTCATGCTGCAACTCATATTACGTACAACTTATCCTAGTATCTTATCTTATAAGCGACGAGATGGAAGGATAGGACTTCTAAAACATGCACAAATAGAACTACAAACGACAGTAATAATTAAACAACAGCGATTCCAGTAACTAACCTAATTAACTAGTAGTTCCTATTTCCTGGGTTCCCAGAACCAGGAGCCCCTGTAGTCCCAGTATTACTCCTAGTAGTAGTAGTTGTTGTCCCCTTATACAAAGGATCATCTTGGTCATCTTTCTTGTCCATCCCAATAGTACTCTTCACAGCATCGGCCGCACCTTGTGACACGTCCCTCATTGTTTCTCCGGTCTGCTGGAGAATCCCGCTAGTCTTCTCTTTCCCGGCCTGGGTAGTCTGGTTACCCTTCTCCGCCGCTTCTTGGGCCTTCCGCCTTGCCTCCTCTGCCGCCTGCTCCCCCTTGTCCTTCACCTGGCTCATTGTAGACCGTGTTTTCTCCTTCGCTTGTTGCGCAGTCTCGTTGCTCTTGTTCTTCGCCTCTTCCGCCTTCTTCTTCGCATCTTGGCTCAGGTCCTTCTCCCTGTCCTGCCTATTATGCTCCTGAAAATTAAGCCACCGGAACCGGAATTATGATCAACATGACTACATGTGGAAAATTAAGTACCAAGGCAAAACACAACATTTCAAGTGTATATCTAACCGGAGCAGTCTGAACTTGGCCTCTGTAGCTCTGTCTCTGACCTTGGGACTCCATTTCTGTTTTCTGAAACGCTCGAGTTTATGAACAGAGTATACTTGCTTCGAGTTTGTGATCGATATGGAGATGAAGAGAATGCATGGAGTGATATATAGGGTTCGAAGAAGGTGAAGGTGGCCACACTTGTCCTCCTCGGTTGACACATCATGTGGTACGTGCCGTCTTCTGGTCAGGTGAGGTTAACCGCTGCGTCGGTGGTCGGTTTTAGCTTTATAGATAGGATCACAACCATATCTGTTAGCCTGTGGCTCGATCTCAGTGTTCAGTTCAGACAAGTAAACGGTGACGTATTACAGTTTTCTGGGTGGTAATTGTTAAGAAGAATCACTATACTATACTCCAAATCTACCTGCCACGAAAATACAAGGAATTACGGAAGAGAAAATAATAAGACACAAAGAGAGATATAGAGCCCTGTACGTGGCTATATTTGAGCCAGCTGGTAGGGAATCAGACCTATTGTTGATAGATATCACCACCGTAATAGAACAGAGTAATAGATAACTGTGGCCGTATATTACCATTTTTCTGATGAAAAAAATAGGTCAACGAATTTTTTTTGTCAGCTAACGTCCATTTTAACTGACGAAAACAAATAATTAGCCGACGAAAAAAAAATTTCGGCTAACGTCCACTTTAGCTGACGAAAAAAAAAATAATTGACCTGTTTTTATTTTTCGTCGGCTATAGTTTACACGAAATTTTAAAAGTTTGGCCAACGAAATATATAATTTCGTCGGCTAAAAGTCCTTATATTTCCAGATCTAAACAGCAGCTCATTTAGAAAAAAACGGGAGAAAAAGTTAGGTTGTTGTCGAAATTGTTAGGTTACTTATATGTGTATATATCTTGATTTTGAGTTGATTTAAGAGTTTTATTTGAGTTATATATATATATATATTAATTTAATTATAATATTGTGTTTATGCATAGTATGAATTAATTAATATGTTGATTATGATTGATGTTAATTGATATATAATATTGTTATATAATTAGTAATTAGTATATATATGCATGTGTATATATATATATGTGCTAATTATTAATTTGTTATTAATTATACGTTAACTGTAGATACAATACTAAATGATTTGAAGATTTAATTAAATAATTAGAGTTTATACATATATATTATGTTATCTTTTCATGATATGAATAAGAGTTGGATTTCATTTTCAAAATAGGACAAAAGATATGGTAAAAGAGTTATTAGTTTTATTGAATATGTGATGGATAATGCTAACCGAAATATAATTTTCTATTGCCCCGTACATTAAATGTCAGTGTCGCAGCGATATGTATCGATTTGCGATTGACAAAGTTTGGCAGCACCTGAAGAGTAACGGGTTTTGGGAGAAGTACACATGTTAGATATATCACGGTGAAACATTATCAGGGGGTCCACATAATCATGGACAATTTTCTAAGACGGGCAGTACATCCAACGATCCAACAACGGTCTTCAACAACGATATGTTTCCTTATGAGAGCGGTGTATGCTTTCAAAGACAGTATATGCCTGAGCCGGTGTAGCTCTTCCCTAGAGTTGTCAACACTGCTGGTATTGACAAGTACAACAAACTACTTTCTTTCTAACAGACCCCTATGTACCCCGATTGTCAGAAGACGGTTCTTGAAAGTGTGATGGACGTATTTCGGCTAAAGTGCAGACGTCGGTCATTTATCCGTCGTTTCATGCCAGTGACAGCTTTTCTTTTTTCTAGAAGACTGCATAGCCTCTCAAGACCGCTTTCCTCTTTCCAGAACTCGTCAGCGACGAGTTTTCCGGCCAACATTGTGTTTTTAGTTCAGAGCTTCATTATGGCCGAAAAACTGGTCGCAGACGAGTCCTGGAAGGAGGGAAGCAGTCCTGGGAAGCTGTACAGTCGTCCGGGAGAGAGAGAAGTCATTGCCAGCGTGAACTGGTGGAGAAATGGCTGACGTCCACACTTTAACAGAAATACGGACGTTCGCTTTCGAACAGCTCTGATAGATAACGCATTGAAGTATATATATATATATATATATATATATATATATATATGTTCAGATGATTAAAACAAACACTTACTACTTCGGTAAGTTATTGACCAAGAAAGAAAACCTAATAACTAATTCATATAATCCCCAAGATCTAAATTGTTGATTTATTATGCCACAACATACATTATATATTCACACCTATATTTGGTGTTATATATGTTATGTGGGGCATTTATACAGTTATCCTTCACTTAATCGTGCCATGAATGTATCAATTTGTATTATTTCTGGCTGGGGTGGACAAACAACCTGAAGAAGAAGAAAAAACCCTGACCGAACTGACAGGCCCGGTCGGGCCGGGCTTTTTTCGGACTCATGTGATTTTAGGTGACGTACGGGCCGAGCCTTCTAATTTTTAACCAAAAAACCCAGAAGCCCGGTACCTTATATGTAATTCTCTGATTGGGTGTCCTAAACTAATACCATACATTCAACCACACCGAAAGCCTACCCTAAATTCTCATACATTCACTGAAAAATTTCATTTGGGCCCTAAAACCCGACGGATTTGGCCCGTTTTGTACAGGTCCGGGCTTTACCCGGGCCTTAAAGATAACACACCCAGGCCTAACTTTATCCGGGCCCTGTTTTTTTAACGACTAAACCAGGCCCGTCATACTACCATCGGGCTGGGCCCGGGCCTTGGAAAAGATAACCCGGGCTGAGCCCATGCCCTGCCCTAGTTCTGGCTCAAAGTCAAACTAGGGTAGCTTTTGTTTGCATTCTTGCAGACCCTAAGGCTCTGTTCAGTATCATATTTAAAAATTATTTTTGAAAAAAAAACATATTTGTAAATGAAAATGAAGAAACTCTAAAATAACAAGAGATAACCAATAAAATAGATAATATTATTTTATTCATTGATATGAGTCATTTTATATATGGTCTTACATAACACCAATATGTGTCTCACACGGAAACATATTTTGATATCCTATCACTGCTAGGAATCATAACTCCCATGTTAACTAGCATAGACCAAGACACACACACATGTCATTTATTCTACAACACTCCTCCTTGTGCCACACGTCAACATGCTAAATGATGCATACAATGTTGCCTCGTCAAAATCTTATCAAGTAACCAAACCATGAGAAAAAAACTATACCTTGGTCGAAGGATAAAAGAGTGCAACACACCAACTATTTCATTGTGAACTCGATCATGTCATGCTCCCCTTGATGAATACTTGAATTGGAAAGACTTGATGAATGTCGCATTTCAATGTTTTTCACATGCTTCTCAAGAGTCGATTTAGGAGACTTAAACGAGTCGGTCATGTGTAATGGTTAACCTTAACCAAACACATTCATACTGAGCTATGACTTCGGCATGATTTTAGAATACCTCTGACAAGATATCGTTGTATAACCAATTTGAGAATGTCCCTTATGCGATTCAAATAAGTATCCTACATCAGTGAAACCCACCAACCTGTTGTTTGGTGTTTCAGTATAATGGATGACCGCGGTGTCGGCGGCGGCAGCTGTGGCTGTCCGGTCACCAAATCGATCAGTACCATGATCCTCTAGTGCATGCGACGTTGCCTCATTAAAAATCTTGTCAAGCAAAAAACCCAGTGGAAAAAAAGTCTTGGTCTAAGGGAAAAAAGCACAACATAGGTGATCCTTCACATTTGATAAATGACATGTATATGTTAGACTCTCGCTCAAGTCTGTTTCTCCCACAGATTCTAACATCAATCATAAGGAGCTTCCTGAATCTCAGTAGTCTCGAAAGTATCGATAACTTGACATATCAACGTTCCTCAACATGTCTTCAAAATGTGACATTGGACAATGATTAAATAAACCATGCCACATTGTCATCAATTCAGATCTTTCACACATTGATCATGTTAAGAAGGTTGTTTGAGAACTCAAAATACAAGTTCGTGCTAAAAAACAGATTCTCACGTAGCATGACCTTTGGAGACAAAAACAACTGTAACTTTTCTGTAGGAAGATGATATAGACAATCCGTAAACAGTTCTGGAAAGTATAAATTCGTACCTTTCCAACCATAGGTCACACTTTTTCTAGTTCGTCCGGATCTGTTAACAAATTCCAGTCGAAGTCAACTGACTGTTTTGACAAAATCAGATTTTCAGACAGATCCCTCATACTTTACAAAAATGGTCATAACTTACTCAATAAAATAGCTATAATCAAAGATTGGGTCTCTAGAAAGTAGACACATAGAAATGTCTAATGGTAGCAATTTAATTGTATTACAGTGAGTGAACCGTCTTGTAAGTCCTGTGGAAATTGGTCTAGAAAGCTTGGCAGATCCTCTTGTGTGGCGAAGTGATCTATTGTGTTTGTGTGTGGTCTAGATCCTCCTGTGTGATGAAGTGTTCTACTGTTTCTTATGAGACGGTCAGATCCTTCTATGTGGCGAAGGGATCTATTTGTGTTTTTGTGTGGTCTAGATCCTCCGATGTGGCGAAGAGATATATTATTTCCTATGTGATGATTTGGCTCAAGTGGAGCGTCTTTATTTTATGGTTTAATTGGATGTTTGATTTATTTATTCATTTTATATTGTTTCTCGGTTTGTGCCTGGATTTCTTTGGTTTTTGGGTAATTCCAGAACTATCCTTAATTACCGGAATTTCCATGTTTTAATTTATGATTTTCTCATGTTTTTTCCTAAACTAATCTTTATGCAGGAAATGCATAATTTTATTATTATAATTATTTTAAATATATTTGATGTTCGTTTATTCATTTTTGTTTTTATTATTAAATTTCTTATTTCAGGAGTTCTCGTATATTTGGGGTACGAGTCTGTAATTGTCTTGAATTTACTCATACGAGCTGTAAAGCTTACCGAGTTTATTTTGTTTATAACCCGATGCATCAATATATGGTGTACGGTTTGATCTTGCAGGTTGGGAATATCAGAGATTACAGACTAAAGGCTTATGACCTTACTTGTTGGAGATTGGAACTCATTTTGTAGCGTTCGTTATTTTGTAGTAAGCTCTTTAAAGTGTGACCTTATTTGACTTCTTTTTAATGTACTTCTTTCGTTTTGTAATGTTTGACTAAAAAGATTGAGTCTTGATTGCACTACCAGAGAAAGTACTTTAGCAGGAAAAAAACAGGTCGACGAAGAAAAATTTTGTCGGCTAAAATACACTTTAACTGATGAAAAAAGCCTTAAAGATTGAAGCTCTAATTCATCGTCTAAAGTCCATAAATCCGTAGGCTAAAGTTCTTAACTTTAGCCGACTAAGTGACTTTAGCCGACAAAAAAGGAATTTCATCGGCTAAAGTATTTTTTTCGTCGGCTTTAGTCTTTATATTTTAGCTGACGAAAAAGGAATTTATCGTCGGTTATGATATAATAAATAAAATAAAAAATATTTAAATATCATAACCGACAATGACGCAATAAATTCGTCGGCTATGGTACAATAAGAGTTTAGGGTTTAGGGTATCGTCAACTATGATATAATAAAAAATAATAATAATAATAAAAAATATTTAAATACCATAGACGACGATGATTCAATCAACTAGTCAGCTATGGTATAATAAAAAAAATTAAATACCATAGTCGACGATAAAGTATTAAATTCGTTAGTTGACAATTTTTTCTTCCTATGGGTAGCCCTATCTTCGGGGGTTATTTTTCAGTAATTTTTTATACCAATGGTTGCGTCTCATCGATTTGAAACTATTTTGTGTTGAAGGTCCGGCTAAAATATGTAATTTTGACGGTCAAATGACCGATTCCGTGCGTTTAGTGGTTTTGTGTACTGGATTGATCTTCCGGATCGAGTCTAACTTTATCGAATCAAGTTGAATTTTTTTTCATACATGTATTTTATCATGATGGTCATATCAGACGGTCGGATTTTTGTTTTTCAAGTTTGATCAACGGAATCACGATGTGGCCACTAATGTTGACATAGTTACTAAGTTTTAAATAAATGATCAAATTCAAAAACAAACTTTATGTAGAACCTTCAAACTCAAAAAAGTAGTGAAATAAAATTTGACCAGAATCATGAAATACTTCTACAGTTGAAAAATCACATAATTCCGGTAAAGTCTCTGTGCCGATAGTTACGGTCAACCCTATTTACCATTATTTCTCTCTATAGGAGCCCTATCTTTCCAGGGTAAATGTCCCAAAATTTTTAGATGGGCGGTTTCATTTCATCATGGTGAGATATTGTTTTGTTGAAGGTTCGACCAAAATGCCTCATATAAATGCAAATATGAGTGTTTTCTTGTGTTAAATAGTTAGAAAAACTGTATTTTAAAGCGCTAAACGGACTCGGATGGCCAAAAAGGCTCATAGGTCGTTACAAAGCGACGAGTTTGACTCGTATGACCGTTCAGCTTCCAGATTGGCATCATAATAGTCAATCGGACACCGAATGCCAAATCTGCAATTTTGTCGGTAAAAGGGTTATTTTAGTTGACAAAATGCCACGTGTCGTCAACTATAGTAAAAGGGTTACTTTAGCTGACAAAATACCACGTGTCGTCAGCTATAGTATAGCTAACGACACGTGGCATTTTTTTGTCTATACTATAGCCGATGACACGTGGTATTTCATCGGCTAAAGTTCCCTTAAATTTTTTATGACAACATTCCTGCCAAAAATTTTGAATTTTTTTTCACTCCATTCTATATCTTTCATCCCTCTCCCCTCTGTCTACTCCTCCACCACGGCTCCTCCTCCTCTGGCGGCAACTCCTCCTCCTCCAGCGGCAACTCATCCTCCTTCTTCCACGATAACTCCTCCTTCTCCTCATCCTCCTTCAGCGGCAATTCCTCCTCCTCCTCCTTCTCCTCCATCACGGCTCCTCCTCCACCTTCAAACACCTTCGGACAGTGGTGTGGTGGCAGAAAAACGAAAAAGAAGAAAAAAAATTAATCGAAAGTAAAAGAAATAAAAAAGAAAAGAAAAAATAATTATTTTTTTAACTTTAGCCGACGAAATGCAAACTTTAAGCGAAAAATACAAATTTTAGCTGACGAAATTCAAACTTTAGGCGATAAAATTCAAACTTTAGTCGACGAGTTACAAACTTTAGGCGATGAAATTCCGTCAGCTAAAGTTTACTCGGCCAACCATTTTGACCAATAGGAGAGTTTTCAGCGACGAAATATCGTCATCTAAAGTCCAAAAATTCGTCGTCTAAAGTCTGGCGATTTACATGTATTTCATCGGTTAAAGTATGACCGACAACTTTTTTCTGACGACTTCTTAGCCGACGAAACCTCGTCGGCTAAGACTAGCTGACGTAATTTTATAACAGGTCGACGAAAATTTTTCGTTTGCTAAGGTAGTTGTTCTGGTAGTGTTGACAGAGTTGCTTACCACTAAATTTTAGTTGTTGATGAAGTTATCATGTCTCGAATTTTGGATATTTTAAAATTCAGGTGGTAACAAGAGAATCTGCATATTTCGCAAACCAATTTATACATACCCATACAACCCAAACATGTTTTCTTATAGATCCACTTTTGTACAGATCAGACGGTTAGGGAAGGGGAGAAAGGAAGAAGATGACAGCTATTCTGCTATTCAAAAGAGCCTAGTCTATCGCGACTTTCATCAATTCATCTCCGTGTTTTCGAAAACAGTGAAAACATCAATTTGTTGTTTTCAGATTTACAGAGTAATTTGGTTATCGTTTTCATCTCCGTATTTTCCTAATCAAAGGCAACGAACGAATTTTCACCTGTTTTAGGTTTTGAAAAACAGAAAACTGATTTTGAAATCCCTTATGGAACAGACCCTGAATTACTTTCTTAATTTAGGGTGATCAAATTTTGGCATGGAATTGAAATATATTCAGATCGATTTTGAATGGTACAGTAAATGATTCAATTGATACCTTATCATTCGAATTCCTAGTAGTGTTCATTCTTTAGATACTATTTATGACAATAATCCCCCAAATTATGACTGCTGATAGCTACTAGCTAGAGAGGATTAAGGTTGATGTGACAAGAAATTAACAGACCAAAACATGCAATATATTTAGATATCAAGGTGGCCTTGATACATAATCGATCAAAACAGAAGGAATGTGACAACATAGATCGATGTTGATTAAGAAGCTAGCTTAGCTTTTCCCGGAGCCTATCTATTTGCTTGACTAAATTGTAATTCTTTGAATTATTCCTCCCCAAATGCTTGGCCAAAGAACGAGTCGAAACTTGCCATTATTGCTAGTGAATGCACGCAAATGAAGGACTAGGAACTAGGAAGTGGCAAGAATAGGAGCCAGTCGCAAGCTATATATACTTTTCACAAGGAGGAGCAATCAGGATTGTGCACTCGTTGTTCCCAAGTTTATATTCGAATTTGCTTCATTGAAGAAGAAATGGCAAGCCGCCAACCAGGTCACAATTTGGAACACCATGCCGACGACTTTAGCGGCCAAGCTCAGGTTGTGTATAGTTTAATACCTTCTGAAATACTAGATGAGCCACGTTATGAATGAATCAAACAACGATTAGCTAGAAAATGTCTATGATCAATCGTTTGGATAATTTGAATCCATGGCTTTCCACTTATAAATGAGAGTCTAACTTCACATGGACATATGGCACTGATTGTATTATAGATAGTTCGAAATGATATTTCAGAGATTATGAACCCAATTTATGATAATAGATTTTCATAATACAGGCGAAGAGGGATGAGATTCAGAGCAAGGCATCAGATGCAGCTCATGCTGCCCAAAACAAGGCATCTCATGCAACTCAGGCTGCCCAGAACAAGGCAGGAGATGCCTCTAGCACTGCCCAAGATATCAAGGACCAAGCCTCCCACCTCCTTCAACAGGCATGCAACAACTACTTAGCCATGCCTCTACTTTTCTATATACATCATAAATCTGTCAATGCCATCTCTATTCATTTAGTACTGTACATTGCCACATGAAATGCATTTTGAATCGCATTACGAGTAGAGACTGTGTTTGATACTGATCGGGCACGTCATAACAATCTGCATATTTCGTCGCAGACAGGAGAGCAAGTGAAAAGCATGGCTCAGGGAGCAGCAGAGGCAGTGAAGAACACTTTGGGAATGAATAATGCTAACCACCCAAACAATCCAAGCAACCCACACAACGCTAGCAACCTTAGCAACCCAAGCAACAACCCAAGCAGCCCACACAACGCTAGCAACCCTAGCAACCCAAGCCATCCAAGCCACCCAAGCAACAACCCAAGCAACGCTAGCAACCTTAGCAACCCAAGCAACAACCCCAGGATTTGAGGTGCATGCTTTGTTCTATGCTAGCTTTGCCAGCAGATTCATCAACAGTTAATATGGAGAGAATTTTGTGGGGATTAACCATTCTATCTAGGAATGGTTATTTTCTAGCTTTATTAATATGCAACAATACTGTATAAAGTTTCCTATTTTCCTTCATTTTTTCTCCGTTTTGGTAAATAAAAAATGCATCCACTATTCCTAACTTCAGGTTGAGTGTTGTGATGTACTTACATAATGAATATATATAAAAAAAAAGAGAATGGTTATCTCTCATTTATTTACATTCTTACGTAAGTATTTCTCTTTTTTGTCCATTCAAATTACTTAATATATTTAAGAGACAGTGCATATTCATGCATGTATGCTCTTCATGACTTCAACTATTATTCAAATCCATAGTAGCTAGTAATTAATATTGCAAACAAACTTAATCCTATTACAACATCTGCCGTACCACCCAATCTATCAAAATTAGTTACTTTCAACAGGTTTGAGCAGGCAAATGAATATTAGTACTTGAGATTAGCAAAAAAAATATGTCAGCCCCTTCAGTTTCTTGCAATACTAAGTACCTCTACGTATTGAAGGCCGATCGAGGAAGAACCTTTGGCTTATCCTCATTGAGTTTCTGAAAAGTGAAAATTTTTCATATCAGCCAAAACTAATATAGCCCCTATATTAATATGCCAACTCTTATTTATCATCCGCTCTCACTATAGCCACTGTGCATGTTTAGACTCCGACAAATTACTTGAATCTCAGCTCGCCACCTCTTCAAAAACTCCCTTGCGCATCCGCCAACTGTACATTTTTCCAAAGAAAAAAGGAAGAAAAAAAACCCAAACGGCTGCCCCAATTTCAAATTTCAAACCCAAACTTTGAGACAGAGAGAGACCCAATTCCATTCCTGGGAATCAGTGGTGCCTTGGATTGATATGTTGCCTTGGATTAGTTGGGTTAGTTCACGATTCTTAGATTGATATGATGTCTTGTATTAATTGATAATATTGTTGCCTTGGATTAATATGTTGTATTGTCCAGAAAATTGAAACACAGACTGTTGTAACCATGGATGCCCCTATTTTCGGATATGTTGCCTTAATCTATATGATTCTAAGCAACAAACTAGAATCAAAATAAAGGTTGAAGTGCCAGCTTGAAGATTGGTGCTCCCTCTTTGCTAGAGGTTGAAGTACCATTTTTGAAGACTGGTATTCCCTGTCTTGATTCTCAGGAATTACATCAAATGTTGCCCCAGCGTCGTTCACCATCAGGCTGGCGTCGTTCCTCGGCTGCAGCCCACACGCCGTGTTCCTCTTCTTCAAAGCTCAGACCTCAGTTGCTCTTCCCTGTAAAACCAGCTGTCCAGATCAAGTGGATCCTCCCAAGCTGTCGACTTCATCTCAAATCGACCTCGTCTGAATTCTGATTTCTCTGTCGGATTAGCCTTCAAACCGACAATGCTCTTACCTCTGATAGGCGTCGTTCATAGCCCAGATCAGCATCAGTCGCCAGCGTTTTTTAGATCAGACTTAAGCTTCTGTCAGCCTGTTCCAGTAGCTAGAGGCGAAGGGACACAGATCAATTAATAGTTTGATTTTCTCAATTAATAGTTTGACTTTCTCTGGTGCAGACCAATTCCTAATCGGGTAAAGGGACACAGATCAATTAATAGTTTGAACTTCCTCTAGTGAAGGTTCACACACGTATATCTTCACCCGATTTTCACCCATAAAGAAAAAAGACTCTTCTATAAGTTGGAAATTTAAGTTATTGGATCTTAGTGAAAGAGCTTAAAATCGAGTTCTGTAAATTTGGGACTATAAGAAGGATATGGATTGCAAAGGGCTATCAGATTTTGCTTTTATCGATTTTAATGATAATAGAGATGCTGTGGATGTTATTCGTGAATTAGATGGTCACAATGATTGGAGAGTTGATCTTTCACGTAACTCTGTATGTGCGGTGAAGCGCAACTTCAATAACAGTAATATTTCTGCGACTACAAAACTACTTGGAAGTAGTAAGATCGGTATTGCTTTGAAAACCTCTAATTTTGTTGGTTCTGATACTTGGATTATTAATTATGGTGCCACTGATCATATAACTTATGATAAATCTTATTTCACTAAATTTTCTTCCCCTCTAGTGTTATGTGTCATTAATGCTAATAGTGAGGTTTTTCCTGTGTTAGGGAAAGAGTCGGGCTGTGTCACTCATACTTTAAAGCTACATAATGTTTTATATGTACCTGACTTGTCTCATCACTTGTTTTCTGTTCCCTAGTTGAATACCGAGTCTTGATGTTCTGTAACCTTTTATCTCATGTAAGTGACCTTTCAGGATCTTACTATGGAGCTTATCGGTCTGGGGTATTTGAGGGGCAGATTGTTTCACTTGGATCAGACATATGCAGGAGAGAAACCTGAAACACAGCCTCGCACTGCTTTGACCTCGAGTTCTATCCAGCTAAGTGAAATATGGTTGTGACATCACCGCTTAGGGCATCCATCTTTTAGTGCTATGAAAAAATTCATGCCTTCTTTGTTTATTGGTGTAAATGAGTTTTCTATACGTTGTGAAACATGTGTCATCGCTAAGAGTCATCGTACTACTTATTCTTCTAGTTTCTCTAGGAGTAGTGTTTCTTTTGAAGTAATTCATTCAGATGTCAGGGGACCCTCTAGAGAGTCTACTATGTCAGGTATGAGGTATTTTGTGTTGTTTGTTGATGATTGCACAAGGTTGTCAATGATTGCTCTTTTGAAAACCAAGGATGAAGTTTTTCCAGCTTTTTAGGCTTTTCGTACTCTTATTCAAACACAGTATAATAACACCATTAAAGTTCTTCATTCAGACAATGGTGGAAGTATGTTAATCATTTTTTTCAAATAGTTTTTCCAAACACATGAGATTTTCCACCAAACTACTTGTCCACAAACACCAGAGCAAAATGGGGTGTCTGAAAGGAAAAACCGTCATCTCCTAGATATGGTTGGTGCCATTCTTTTTAGTTCTCATGTGTATAAATATCTTTAGGGTTATGCAGTACATGCTTCTGCTCATCTTGTCAACCGTCTTTCATTTAGTGTTCTTCAAGGAAAAATTCATTTTGAGGTCCTTGCATCTCATGTTCCAATTCCCTTATTTCATAATCTTCCTGTCTGTGTCTTTGGTTGTGTTGCTTTTGTTCATGTTCCTAAAGACCAGAGGTCTAAGTTGGATGCCTGGGCGATTAAGTGTGTGTTTGTTGGCTATGGAGGATATCAGAAAGGCTACAAGTGTTTCCATCTACCCACTAAAAGTATTATGTCACTATGGATGTTATTTTCTTTAAAGACATGGCTTATTTCACCTCATCTGATACTACTCTTAAGGGGAACATTCATATTTCGAAGAGTTGTATCATGGTGAAGGGGAGGAATCAGAAGGAGAAGAAGTTACACATGCAAGAGATACAACAATAAGTCCAATTGAGATTATTACCTCATCAAATGCAGAAACATAAACACTTGATCATCTAGAAACTGAAGCATTGGATCAACCAGTGCTTCATCTAGACTCAGAAGCACCGGTTTTAAGAACTAAGAAGCATCTGAAGACACAACTACCCCTCCTACCTTTTTCGCTCCTACCGCAGACCTAGAGCTTACTGGTACTGAAGATCACTCATTTGAGGTATGTCCCCCACTTGTACTAGTAGTAGTGAGCTAATGGTGGTCAATATGTGTTTCCAAATAGGTCTACTTGAGGTCAAGCACCTAAAAGATATGAACTCAATCTTCAAGTTAAGTCAAAGTACCTAGTAGCCAATTATATGTCCATTAAAAGATTATCCAAGTCATATGCATCATATGTGAATCAAATATCTATTGTATCAATACCTAACAAAGTGCAGGATGCTTTAATTTGGGAGATCCAAAGTGGAGGAAAGCAATGGAGGAAGAGATGGAGGCGTTACAGAAAAATGATACATGAGAACTTGTGTCTCCACCACATGGCAAGAAGGATGTTGGTTGTCGTTGGGTGTTTACTATAAAGCACAATGCAAATGGATTAGTGAACCGGTACAAAGCACGCCTTGTTGCAAAAGGGTTTACTCAAACGTATGACATTGATTATAATGAGACATTTGCTCTTGTTGCTAAGATGAATACTATTCGAGTTCTGCTTTCTTTTGCGGCTAGTTTAAATCGGCCACTTCGACAGTTTGATGTCAAAAATGCGTTTCTTCATGGAGAGTTAGCTGGGAAGGTGTACATGAGTCTTCCACCTGGGTATGTAGCTGCTTCTTCTGGTGAATTTGTATGCAAATTGAGAAAATCTTTGTATGGGCTCAAACAGTCACTTCGTGCTTGGTTTGGGAGGTTTTCACAGTTTATGCGTTAAGTTGGTTACAAATAGAGTAATTCAGACCACACCCTATTTCTCAAGCATCAAAAAAAGAAGGTAACAACCTTAATTATTTATGTCGATGATATGATAATAACTTGCAATGATATTGTTGAGATGAACAGATTGCAGAGACAACTAGCCTCTGAGTTTGAGATAAAGGACTTGGGTGATCTCAAGTACTTCTTAGGAATTGAGATAGCTAAGGGGAGAGAAGAGATATATTTGTGCCAGAGAAAGTACATTCTTGATCTGCTGAACCTATTGACACAGTTATTGTGTCACACCCCGAATCTTTTGAAGTTAATAAAAGTTACCTTCCACAGAGATTCACGAGTTACCGAGGACTTTTAATTGCGATCGGTAATTCGATAAGTTATCGCTCGAGTTAATTTTCGAGTTTTTCTAAACTCTCCAAATACTGGATTTAATGACTCGATGTTGAAGTACGTGTCAACACGAGTCTCCCGGTATTTTCAGAATATTTTTCGGAGCTTCCGGCTATTTTCTGTGAATTTCAGAAGTTTATGGTAATTTTCAATTACTATTCCGGTAAAAAGGAGATTTACCATTTAACCTTTTCACTTTTTACCTTCTTTAAATCTGGACCGTCAGATCGTTAGAGTTTTAATCTCGGTCGTCCGTGCACTCTATATAAAGGGGAGACCGGTCAACCCGGTCAAAGAAAACCAAACTCGGGTCAACCGAGTCTCTTTCTCCCCCCGATCCCCCCTCGTCTGCTCCTCTCACCGGAGCTGCGTCCGGCCACCCCACGCCGGCGCACCACCTGCAGAATACTCCCCTCACTCTTCTCTTCACAACCCCTCAATCAATTTCCGTCAGCGTCCACCGTGGAAGGAGATCCGCCGAGTTAGGGCGCGCCGGTCAACGACCGAAATCCGGCGATCCAGGCGGAGCCAAGGCGCGTGACCGGTACGGTTGTGTTCCTCTCTTCTTCTTCTTCCTTTCCCTGTCCTTGATTGATTGATTCGAGCCGGTTGCAAACTCTCACTCTCACTGTGTTTTTTTCTGGGTTTCGGCAGTTAGGAGTTTCTGAGTTGGTGTTCTGGTTTTGTTGTTGTTGTGGTGACTTTAGAGTTGAAGGAGGAGGAAAAGTGGTGAAGAGAGGATCGAAGGGTCTATTGTGACTCCCTGTGGTAGTACAGAAGTTACCCTCGGCAGAGGGTGGGAGTTTAGAGCAGGCAAGGATCTTTGGGTTTAGATTCTGTAATTTTCTGTTGTTCTTGTTGGACTGTAACTAATCCGTGGTTTTTGTGTGTTTTGTCGAGAACTTGGTGATCGAGAAACGGGGAGGTTATGGCGAAATTCCGGCGAGATGCCGGAATCTGGTAACGATTCCGACGGCAGTAAATCCGGCTGAAATGCCGAGGTAGTCTTCGATCCCTTAAAATGTGTTGGTTCCGTTTAATAGAGTTAAAGTGTCGTAAGTCGGAATTTACGTAAGGAAACGTGAAAAACGGAAACTAACCGTAAATTGGGAACCTTCCATTTTAGGAAACCTCCTATGTTTAGAAACCTGCTAAATTGGGAAACTTTCCATTTTGGGAAAGTTTCCATTAAGGGAACGTTTCCATTTTTGGGAAGTTACTTTTCAGAAAGATGGTTAAGGAATTGGAGTTCAATGAAGTTGGACACTAGTTGGTTAAATTGGTAAAGTGTTATATTGTTATCGGAAAATGATAACTGGAATTTCTAAGGAATTGTCAAGTTGACCATATTAAGTAAAGTTGGTATTTCACGTAAATCGGTAAATCGACTTAAAGTTAAATACATTGATTAATGTGACACGTTGGGCGTCCATAGTAATTCAACGAATTAATACGTGACACCCTAACGTCAAGTTAAGTGGTAAAGGAAAGTTCGGAAGCTAAGTCGGACTTCCGGTAAATTGAGTTAAAAGTCGGTAACCGGGAAAGAAAGTCAAAAAGGTTAAAGTGCTATAAGAAAGTAACTTGGTCAACTTGTGGTCAAATAGGATTTCCTGGTCAAACTAGGAAAAGACCAAGTCAACTTTGGAATAACTAATATGATGATTTGTTTGTACAGTCTCTGGTTGAACGTGAGACGGGCTCGACTACGCGGTTAGTTCGAGGGTTTCGCTCGAGGAGCTTTCCGAGCGGGAAGGTCGCAATAGTACTGTGAGTGGACATTTGTTTTAAATTAAATTGCATGCTTTATACTTTAATTGGTTTCTCCTGCATATATGATTTCCTCCATTTATATGTTTTACGGTGATTTGGGAAAATGGGATTTAAGGATTTAAAGGCAAACAAACCGGGAAAGAGGTTCATACCCTTCCCGTGATTTTAAAGGATTTTCCCGGGGTATGTTATTCTTGATTATCACCGTTTTGGGATTATGGAGGGGATGATTTTAAAAGGAGAAATTTGGCTCACGGATTTAAAGGGGTTTTCGATTTATTATTCCCACGAGGTTTTACAGGTTTACAGGTTTTATGACATACTGGGGAAGATACTGGAGGTTTACATTGATGATGTGGTAGTGAAGTCCAAGATTAAGGCAGACCACATAGAGGATCTGAGAAAGGTCTTCATGAGAATGCAGAAACATAAACTCAGGATGAATCCAGCTAAGTGTGTCTTCGGGGTTCAGTCAGGCGATTTCCTAGGGTTTGTGGTTCATCAGCGTGGTATCGAGATTCCAGCGGACAAAGTCAAGTCGGTAATAGAAGCTCAAGCTCCAACTAACAAGAAGGAATTGCAGCAGTTATTGGGTAAGATTAACTTCTTGCGCAGATTCATCTCGAATTCAGCAAGAAAAATTCAACCCTTTACATCACTGTTAAAGTTGAGGGCAGATACGGAATTTCGCTGGGAAGCGAGTCATCAGGAAGCGTTTGATAGGATAAAGCAGTATCTAACTTCACCGCCAGTTCTGATGCCTTAGCACAAGATGAACGCCAAGATAATGATAAGGTGGTTGAGCATGCAGTATATTACCTTAGCAGGACACTAATCGATGCAGAGACCAGATATAGTGACATGGAACGATTGTGCCTCGCGTTGTATTTTGCTGGCTGCAAGTTACGTCACTATATGTTATCTTTCACAACAGTGGTGGTGGCACAAACGGACTTGGTGAAATATATGCTGACTCGACCTATTCTCAGGGGTCGCGTTGGCAAATGGGTGTTAGCTTTGTCTGAGTTCTCGCTACAATATACACCTTTAAAGGCACAAACTGGACAGGCTGTTTCAGATTTCTTACTTCACCATCCCGTGGAACAGGACTTGCAGTACAGAGAGTTAGACATATCGGCTATTTTACTGCAGCCCTGGGAGTTATACTTTGATGGAAGCAGCACTGAGAGTTTGTCTGGCGCTGGGATATCTCTGGTAAGTCCTCTGGGGGTTCGTCACGCTTATTCTTTCCAACTAGAGTGGAAATGTACCAACAATCAGGCTGAATATGAGGCACTCATAATCGGATTGGAAATGTTGCTCGCGATGGGGGCAACAGTGGTAAGTGTGTTTGGCGACTCTTTGTTGGTAATCAATCAGCTTAAGGGCTTATACAAGTGTACAACCTTCACCTTGGTGCCATTTTGGGAAAGGGCTACAGAGCTACTGGAGCAATTCAGTGATGTCACTTTAGATTATATCCCAAGGGCACACAACTTTGCAGCGAATGAGTTGGCACAAATTGCCACTGGCATAACATTGACTGATGGAGTCTGCGAGCGGATTTTGAAGGTTGAGAGGCGAACGTTACCTTCCTTCATGGCTCGAAGGGTAGACGCGGATGAATGGTATGTTGCTACAGTGGAAGCTATCGATACAGATTGGCGTCAGCCACTCATTGATTACTTGGATAATCCATCTACTCCAGTGGATAGACAAGTCAGATACTTTGCCACCAACTATGTGTTACGAGGTGGCGAACTCCTACGCAGAGGAGAGGATGGAGTTGATCTTAGATGTATCTTTGGAAAAGAAGCCAAGCGAGTGATGAGAGAGGTGCATTTAGGAGTTTGTGGTTCACACCAGGCTGGACCAAAGATGAGGTGGCTTATCCGTCGTTATGGTTACTTTTGGCCTTCGATCTTAAAAGATTGCATTGCATTTGCTCAAGGATGTCAGGAGTGTCAAGCGCATGGACCAGTGCGGCATGTTCCAGATGTGCCCATGCAACCCATTATTAAACCTTGGCCAGCAAGAGGATGGGCGTTGGATTTCATAGGAATTATTCATCCAGCTTCGTCTCAACAACATAAGTTCATCCTGTTAGCCACAGATTATTTCACAAAGTGGGTGGAGGCTGTACCCTTAAAAGATGCATCTGCTCGTACAGTTTGCGGCTTCATTTTCAGTAATATCATTAGTTGGTATGGCATTCCAGAGTGTTTAGTAGCAGACAGGGGGGCAGCATTCCTAGCAAAAGAAACTGAAGACTTCATTGCAGATTATGGGATTAAGTTTCTACACTCCACACCATATTACGCTCAGGCGAATGGCCAGGCTGAGGCTAGCAACAAAGTCATAATCAATATTTTGCGAAAGATGTTGGTTGATAATCCTAGAGATTGGCACAATGAGCTTGATCATACTCTGTGGGCGTATCGAACATCTAAGCGGTCACCTACAGGAACCACACCATATGCCTTGATGTTTGGGCATGATGCAGTTTTACCTATGGAGATAAATGTTAATTCTTTAAGGGTTCGCGAGCAACATCAGTTAGTAGGGGAAGATTATGTTCAGGCCATGTATCAAGAGCACGAACAGTTGGATACTACTCGTTTGGAAGCCTTAGATCATATAATGATTGAGAAGCAACGAGTTGCTCGCGCGTATGATGCCAGGACATGTGGCAGGAGTTTTGGAGTTGGCGACTTAGTTTGGAAAGCAGTACTTCCCTTTGGCGAGCATGTTCGCGGCAGGGGAAAGTGGTCTCCCACGTGGCAAGGGCCTTTTGTGATTGATCAGATCGTGGGTAAAGGTGCTTACTATTTGCGAGATTTGGATGGAGAAGTCCATAATAACCCTATTAATGGGAGGCATCTGAAACAGTATTTTCCAAGTGTTTGGGCTTCTGACGATCCTTTGCCTCCACAGACCACAGAACAGCCTGTTTCCTAGGAAGGGGGCAGAGTTTAGAGCCTTAGGGTTCGTTCGTTTGACTTATCGCAGAACTGGGGTCTTATCAGTTTCATTCATGTTGCTCAACGCTTCACCTGTTGGAGGTTTTGCTTTTTGTGCACCTGATAAAACTGGGGGGCACCATAGTTATACAGGAACCAATTAATGTGGTTTTTTCGAAATTTTCGACATTTTTGGGAAGAACAAGTTATGTTTTTCAAGCCCTGATTTATTTTGAACCAATACCTGTGGTTTACACATTGAACATAAACAATTTGTGTTTATTGATCCATACATACATTTCAACAAATACAGTGTTGAACAAGAACTGATTGCAACAAGTACAGTGTTGAACAAGAACAGAGCTGTTTGAACAATAAGCTATTACAGCTCTTTTTATAAAGTCTCTCCTCAAACTTTTACAGTTCTAGTTTCATCTTCCACCTTGCGCGGCCAGCATGTTGAAATGAGCCGACGATGGTGTAGTTGGAGCGACTTGAGCAGACCTGACACGAAAGAGGCTCGACAGAGGAATCCTGTCGGCACAGAAGCCTTCTTCGGTCCCATATCAGACATCAATCCCCTCACCAAGCGGAATTTGGTTCCAATGGTGCACTTTGAAGCGACTTCTGGGCTAGGCGCATCAGATCTTATACCTGAGGTTAGGTTGTGAAGCCTACCCAGGATTTGAGGTTTGGTTGTGAAGCCTAAGGGATGGGAAGGTTGAAGAAAGAGGTCTGGAGGAACTGCTTTGAGACTGAAAGGAGAATCCATGTTCTTGGTTGCTGGAGGTGATGAAGAGAGTTGGGCACTATTTATAGGCGAAATGCTAGGTTTTCACCAAAGGGATTGGATGGTTTGCTGTTCGTTCATTGGCCAGCATTTATCACGCGTGCTGGGTTAGTTGAGTGCGGTAAATGCGCAAGTTAATGGTGCAACGTTGCAGTTAAAGCGTGGGACAGTTTTCGAGAGATCAAAGATATGAAATTAATCATAAAGACTCTTTGCATTCAAAGTTGTACTCGCAAGCAGAGTTGATACAGATAGCCAGTTAAATAAATTTACTAATGTGTTTGATATTAGCTAAGGCAGTATCGAGGGCCTTTTGGATATTTTCTTCGTTGATCAGGGAATCTTCGATTCTGTCGTCCACCTGGTTAATCACTTGTTGAAGAGTCTGATAGGAATTCTTCTCTTGCTCCAATACTCCTAAGTTTTGTTGGGCTTCCTCCTCTGCAATTGCTAGCTGAGCCTCAATTTCAGCTTTTTGCCGTTTAAGTTCAGCAATTCGGTTAGGGAGCAAATGAGTCGCGTTATGGACAAGTCCAGCAAGACTGGTAACTTTGGTTGCCCGTTCAGCTTGGAGTTTCTCAGCTTTTTGATGATATGGAAGGGCCTCCAATCGAGTTGCTTTGGCACGCTCAGACAAAGTTGCAGCACTGGTTATGAATTCCCATAGACGCCGTAATTTCTTCAAGAGCCTCTCGTCAGCCTGAACTCGAAGGATACGAATGACATCTTCTACTTGGATCCTAGTATGTGGGTGAAGAAGATCCTCGTGCCCCAGGTTGCGAAGGAATTTTGTCGCATCAGCAATTGAGCGGGCTGCCTGAAAAGGATCCAGCATTTGTTGAACTTGCTCGATGATGGAAGGCGTAGCAGGATCAGAAGAGAAGGTAACTGGGAGGTTCTCCGGAATCTGGCAAGTAAAGAAAGGGTTAGTGTTTGTAAAGATACAAACAAAGGCCGTAGAATAAAGAAGAAATTTACCTTTGAATTAGTTTCAGTTGGGACCTCTGGCTGAAACATTGGTTGAGCAGTATCACTCGCGCGGTTGTCACTCGCGGCAGCAGTTTCACTCGCGAGAGAGACTTCACTCGCGGGAGGAAGGACCTGCGCGCGATTTTCGGTCGCGAGAGAACTTTCGGTCGCGGGAGGAGTGTTGCTCGCGGGAATATCAACCACTATTCTCTGTGGCGAGCAGGAAACCGTCTCACGGGGGATTGACTCGTTCGCAGCAACAGTTTGGAGGGGAGCGAGCTTAGTGCTTCCATTAAAGATTTCTCCCATCATAGTGTTAATATCTTGAGAGGCAGCTGTTGAGTCTGACCCGGAGGAAGAACTGACCTCATATACAGGAATTGATCCCTGAAACATCAGAAGCATGATTGAGCTCAAGTTTTTCAGGATATTTCCAATTGAAGAAATTAGCAGAGGGGTACCTTTGAAGCTGCTTCAGTAGGAATCTCAGTGCCCAAGTTGACTGAGGGGGGAGCTGCTTCTTGGGCCACAGCAGAGGTTATTTCAGCCAAAACGGTTAGGTTTGAAGCACTGGAGACAACAGGATTTTGACTGCATTCTTCAGGGGATCGCACGGCTTCAGGGCTAGACGATATAGGCTGATCCACCTATAAGGCAATTATATGATTAGTTGACTCGTCCACATAAACATACGAGTTTTCAGATTGAATGAACCCATACCTAGGGTTGAGAAGTAGCTTCTGTTGAAGGAAGACTTGGTTTTAGCCTCTTGAGAGGGCGACCTCCAATCTTGTTCGCACACTTCTTGGTTCTTTGAGGACGCTGCAAGGAAAGAAGGTGGTCAGGAGAAGATATACAAATTAGGAAGTTGATCATTACAGTTGAAGAGTTTTAAAATACCCTGGGGGCAGGAAGCACTTCTGTTCGCACCTCAGGAACCATGGAAAGTTCAATGCTTTGGCGAGGGCCTTCGATAGCGAACACAGCTAAATCTTCAGCATGGCGGAAGTGTTTCTGATATGGCTGGAAGATCTTTCTGAACACAGACAGGTGATCTGGGTTCCATCTACCCTCGTTAATTGAAGTCCACCACGTAGTGAACTCATCATTAGCAGCAAAGCTTAGACGTACTCCACCGAGGGGATAGGTGTTTACAGGCTGTATGATGTCCTTGAAGCGGGAGGGAATGGATTCAGGATCGGTTCCAGCATTGTAAGTTTCTCGCCACGAGGTGAAATGGTTGCGGCTAGCCAAGGGAGGGTATGGAATTTTTTGGCACATTCCAAATTGCCTGGCGAAGAAGTTGGGTGAGTAGATTTCGACCCCTGCCCTGCCTGGTAGTTTGAGGTCGCGAGTGGAGAGGAGGCGTAGAAAGAAAAAGAGCTGTTGGACGTTGTGGCGGTTACTATAAATAAAACCTTCATCTACAAGTGAGGGTATGTGCGTCTGCAAATAAGGGTAATAGAATCTGAAGGCAGGTTTTCCATACTATACAGATAATGGAAACAACGTAAATAGCTGATGGCTGGAGGATGTGAGGCAGACACAATGGTTTGGCCTAAGACTTTGTCTTTCAGGAAGCTGGTGATAGAAGAAGAGCGGAAAATGGGAAAGTAGGTCTGTAGCCACAAGTCTAAGATCCAAAGAGGACCACTAACAGATCTGTGTTTGAAAGGTTCTAAGGACAGGAAGTGTAACGCCCTATATAACAACCCAGTGGCTAGCTCTAAGAGGTTGAGGGAATACCATTATAGAGCAGCTCAGCAGTTCTGGCCCAGGCGAAGGTGGGTTTGTTGGTGGCGCTGCATTCAACGTATTTGAGGAGCCAGAATTCCAGGAATGCTAGGCCACTTAAATCATCATCAGAACTCCCATAGCGACTGACCCATGCGGTGTAGGAGTTGGGGCGAGGCTGATCAGCAGGGATTTGATGTTCCAGCGCAAGGTCGTTAAGAGGGCTTGGTGCGTTGGAGAAAGGAAGCCCAGTAATCGTATACACATCCAGTAAGGTGATTCCTAACGGCCCTGCGGGGAGATGAAAAGTGTTGGAAGAGGTGTCCCAGAAACAGATTGCTGCTGCCAGGGGAGCTCTGTTGCAGCCAGACTTCAGGGAGAAACAGAGGTCGATAGGGTCGGCAATTCCAACGGCTTGCCATCGTTCAAGGTCTTTATTGCGGCGTTGCTGGTACCATTGAATTTCGGCATCATTAGTGTTCGGCCATTGCCTAATTCTGGTCTGGGCGTCTGATTTCTGCCAATCGACGAAGGAAGTTTCATCCTCACGAAAAACTAAAGGAGGAATTCGGGAGACATGTTGACGGTAAGGCAGTCGATATTGGTCTGGGAAAAGATTGACCCAAGGACCCAGGTCACAGGAATTGTCAGGTTTAACTTTCAACCAGGAGCATTTTGGTCTTGGGGCGGGTTGGAAATCAGCCATGACTTGGACGAAGTCTCTAGCTTCGTGCTCAGAAGGGGTTTTGGGTGAGGTTTTCACAGCAGAGAAAGTATGTTTGGGTGCCATTGATTTGGAAACAGTGGAGGAAAGCAGAAGCGACGGCGGTTTGTTTCAGAGGTGTTTGAAAAGCGTTGCAGAGGGAAATGATGGTTGAGTGTTCTGAGGAGGTTGACAATGAAAAGACGTTTGCTTTTGTTCAAATCGATGCCTAGGTATAACTCTTTTCGATTTTCGCAAACGGGCTTAATCTCAAGAGCTGGGGGCAATGTTAGATCCAAAAGTAAAAAGCCCACTTATGGTATGGCTCATGGAGTATGTGAGTTGTTGTGGCTGAGAAATTTATTACTTGATTTGGGTATCAAACTCAAATGTGCTATGCAGCTGTCACTACCAGAACAACCACTTTAGCCGACGAAATTTTTTCGTCGGCTAAACCCTAAATTTCGTCGGCTAAAGCCTTAGCCGACGACACGTCGTCGGCTAAGAAGTCGTCGGGCAAAATCCGTCGGCCAACACTATAGCCGACGAAATTACTGTTCATCGTCGGCTAAAGTCATTTATTTAGCCGACGAATAAATTTTTCGTCGCTTAATTTCTGGACTTTAGCCGACGAAATTTATTAAAATTCGTCGGCTATAGCTATTATTTTTATTTATTTATTTAACTTTAGCCGACGAATTTTAGGGTATTTCGTCGGCTATAGTTATTATTATTATTTTTTTAAAAATTTTAGCCGACGAATTTTATTAAAATTCGTCGGCTAAAGCTATTATTTTTATTTATTTATTTAACTTTAGCCGACGAATTTTAATAAAATTCGTCGGCTAAAGTTATAATTTTTTTATGTAATTATTATTTTTTAAAAAAAAATTTCTTTTTTTTAATTTTAGCCGACGAATTTTATTAAAATTCGTCGGCTATAGTTTTTTTTTTTTTTTCATATTTTTTTCTTTTTTAATTTATGTAATTATTATTTTTTAAAAAACTTTAGCCGACGAATTTTAATAAAATTCGTCGGCTATAGTTTTTTTTCATATTTTTTTCTTTTTTAATTTATGTAATTATTATTTTTTTAAAAACTTTAGCCGACGAATTTTAAGGTATTTCGTCGGCTATAGTTTTTTTTCTTTTTTTTTTTAATTTTTTCATATTTTTTTTTTTAATTTTTGTAATTATTATTTTAGAGAAGTAGGAGGGATTTGAAGGAGGAGGAGGAGGAGGGAGAAGGTTAGGAGAGGGAGGAGGAGGAAAGAAGATGAAGAGGAGGAGGAGGGGAAGGGAAGATGAAGAGGAGGAGGAGGGGAAGGGAAGGATGAAGAGGAGGAGGGGAAGGGAAGATGAAGAGGAGGAGGAGGAGAAGGGAAGGATGAAGAGGAGGAGGGGAAGGGAAGATGAAGAGGAGGAGGGAAGGATGAAGAGGAGGAGGGGAGGAGGAGGAGGAGAAGGGAAGGATGAAGAGGAGGAGGAGGAGGGAAGATGAAGAGGAGGATGAGGAGGAGAAGGAGAAGGGAGGATGAAGAGGAGGGAGGAGGAGGAGGAGAAGGGAAGATGAAGAGGAGGAGGAGGAGAAAAATGAAAGATATAGAAAATTTTGAACTTTAGCCGACGAAATTTCGTCGGCTAAAGTTCAAAAATTTCGTCGAAAAATTTTAAAATTTTAAAAATCCCCGCCAAAAAATTTGAATTTTTAATTAACTTTAGCCGACGAAATACCCTAATTTCGTCGGCTATAGTTATTTATTTTATTTATTTATTAATTTAACCTTAGCCGACGAAATACCCTAATTTCGTCGGCTATAGTTATTTATTTTATTTATTTATTAATTTAACCTTAGCCGACGAATTACCCTAATTTCGTCGGCTAAAACCCTAAACCCTAAACCCTATACGTAGAAGCTTCAAACGCAAAAAAGGCGTGAAATAAGATATGACCGGAATGGTGAAATACGTCTATAGTTGAAAAATCACGTAATTCCGGTAAAGTCTCGGTACCGATAATTGCGGTTAACTCAATTTTCCATTCTTTCTCCTTAGAGGTAGCCCTATCTCCGGTAGTTATTTTTCATAAAAATTTTATACCACTGGTTGCGTCTCATCGATTTGAAACTATTTTCAGTTGAAGGTCCGGGCAAAATACGTAATTTAGACGGTCAAATGACCGTTTCCGTGCATTAAGGGGTTTGACTTACGTGATTGACCGTAAGGATCGAGCCCTTAACGTTGTCAGATTAAGTTAAATTTTTTCCTATATACATATTTCAACATAATGATCATATCTGACGGTCGGAATTTTGTTTCTCAACTTTGATCATCGGAATCACAACATGCGTACTAATGTTGTATAACTTGTTTACTAAGCTTTAAGTAAATGTTTCGTTTCTAAAACAAACTGTACGTAGAAACTTCAAACGCAAAAAAGTCGTGAAATAAGATATGACCGGAATGGTGAAATACGCCTACGGTTGAAAAATCACGTAATTCCGGTAAAGTCTCGGTGCCGATAGTTGCAGTCAATACAATATAGAGGTTTGACTTACGAGATTGACCGTCTAGATGAAGTTCTTAAATTTATCAGATAAAGTTGAATTTTTTACCAGAGATATATTTCAACATATTGATGATATCTGACGGTCGTATTTTTGTTTGTGAATTTTGATGACCGGAATCACAACATGCCTACTATTTACCATTATTTATCTATACGGGAAGGCCTATCATGGAGGGGTAAATGTCTCAAAATTTTTAGATGGACAGTTGCGTCTCATTATGGTGAGTGTTTGTTGTGTTGAAGGTTCGGCCAAAATACCTTATATAGGCGTAGATATGGACATTTTCGTGTATTAAGCGTTTAGAAAAACTTCATTTTTAAGCCTTAAACGAACTCGGATGGCCAAAAAAGCCTATATGTCATGGCAAAGCCATGAGTTTTGCTCCTACGCCCGTTCTGCTTCCAGATTGGTATCACAATAGTCAATCGGACACCGAAATATCCGTAGTACAATTTTATAACTAAAAGTTACTTTAGCCGACGAAATACCCTAATTTCGTCGGCTAAACTTTTCAAATTTCGTCGGCTAAAGTTCACATACTATAGCCGACGAAAAAAGCACTTTAGCCGACGAAAAAACCACTTTAGCCGACAAATTTTTTTTTCGTCGGCTAAAATGCCACTTTAGCCGACGAAATTTTTACTTAGCCGACGAAAAAAAATTTCGTCGGCCTGTTAATTTTTTTTTCGTCGACTATGATACTTATTCTGGTAGTGTGTATTGTGATAATAAAACAGCAATTGATATATCACAGAACCCAGTGCAATATGATCGTACTACGCATGTGGAGGTTGATCGTCACTTTATAAAAGAGAAGTTAGATGCCAATATTATTAGTTTTCCCTTTGTTCCTACTGAAGAGCAACTTGCAGATATACTCATCAAAGGAATATCTAGAAAAACGTTTTATGACTCACTAAGCAAGTTGGACATGATTGATGTGTATGCGCCAACTTGAGAGGAAGTGTCATCGTGAGTCATATTAGGAATGTAATATTGTAATTATATCGTAAGGTTTTACTTACCAATTGTATTCCTTGTAATCTCTTATATAAACATCCACACTGAGATGAATAAGATATCTGACAATTAATTCTTCCATCTTCATTATATTTGAGTTGGTGCTCCTTCTTTTCTAGGGATTGAAATACCAGTTTTTAGGTGTGTTTTTTTTCTGCGTGTATGATGCGGTGAGTTTTTTAGAGGTTGATGTACCAGTTTTGAAAAGATCGGTGGTGTGTTTATTGAATGTTCACTAAGAAGGTCAAACTCTCCCTCCGTATAAAGCTAGGGCGCTAATAAAGTTATCTTCTTCTGAGCCTGGAGTCATGTTGTATGTAGCATCTAGAATTGAGTTCTGCATAGACTGTGTGCAATTGGAAAGAGAAAAATCACAATCTTAATATATGTGAAATAAATGTGGTTTAAGCTTAGGATAAATTCAGATGGATCTTAGCTACACATTGTGGGCTAGCTTGCCGAGTTACAGGTCAGGGGGTTCATAATGTGAGTCAATCCATACTTGGACTAAATATTACCAATGGGACGGTAATGTTGGTGGCTTTAATGGTTTTGAGTATGCTTGCTAACATCAATTACATAAGTCACCTAGTAGTATAGACTCGAAATACGAGTGTTGTTTTTATCAAGATTAAAGTAAAATCCACAGAATTGTAAATACTAAAATAGAAAACAGATGAATGAGTTTAATTAAAAGGTATTCAATTATGAGAAACACTAAGGTTTGAGGTTCCACCTTAAACTAGTTATGCAATTATATTAATTCGACTCTTTCATTGAAACTTATTCAAGAAATATGACTATAAAGATAAATTTGGTTGTTCATATTTAATAACCAAATAATTTCATAGAAATCTCTCAAGCATAACCTATATCTACGGCAACAACCTATCAAGATACAATTTCACCGAAATTATCAATCAATATGCTCACACAATATAGTCTCAAAAACATGGATATTTTTACCAAACAATAAGAAAAACATGACTGAACCTATAAAATAGATTATCAAATAATACCTATCAATCGAACTAAAAAGTAAAAGCAGAAATTAAAATTGAATAACCAAAAACTGAATTTACATTGAAGTTCATTGTCGAATCGAATTAATAAAAACTACATAAATAATCTAAGATTTCATCCTTAACTTAGCTAGGAGATTAGTTGTTCGTAATAGAAAATTGAAAGCAAATAAAATTGGGAATTTTTGAGGATAAGGAGATATCGGACAGAAGGAGAGTACGAATGATGTTTGGAAGAGAAGGTCCAGAAAAAAAAGAGAGAAGGGGCGCGATCTGCTCTCAGCCCTTTTATATTGCAGCAAACCCTCACCAACGTCAATCTCAAACTCATCCACCGGATTCCACGCAAAACAGATCCTTGAATTCCTGTAGAGGATCACTACCGATTGGAATTTCCTTTCAAAGGCTTGAAGAGGTTGGGCTTATCATGAATGCTATTATCTTGATCAATTAATGAGTTTCCTTCTTGAGAACATTTGGGAATCTCAGAGCTGCAACTTGAGGGGGTGAGATCGAGATTATCAGCAAGAATAATAAGAGGCAGGGCACGTGAGAGGGAGGCTCTCCGTTTCCTTTAAGAATAAATTGATCACCACTTCGACTAGTCCATGATCCACCCCACACGTCCCACATCTAATTTGGCTTCCAAGTGCCTAATTCCATCAATTAACCTCAACCTATTAAATCAAAAAGATGAGATAATTAGATTGATATTGTTAGATCCAAAAGTAAAAAGCCCACTTATGGAAAAGCAAGTGGACCGATACCTGCGGTCAGGAAGGTCAGAGAACGTTTAGAAAGTCAAATACGCTCGCGAGGAGCACAGTAACGAAACACGCTCGCGAAGGGAGATAGTTTGCTCGCTGAGGGAAACGCGCTCGCGGAGGGGCTGTGTCTTAATGAAACACGCTCGCGGGGAGGAAAAGCGTTCGCGAGAGTGTTTTAATAGGTGAAGCACGTGGTCACAAGAAATTAAGTTACCAACAGAAGAGTGTTGGGCTTAGAGCTTTGGGCTTCAAGAGGTTGTCTTGCATTACAAGAAGGATTCTTAACCCTAGCAGCATGGTGCCGTGCCTTGATAAACAAGTAAATATCTACCCTAGTGTTCACTATATAAAGGGGTTAAGATACAAGAAGAAAGGGACAACTACATCTATCAACAAACAGACAACAACTTCGCCACGTGAAAGTCTTCAAGCCTCTCCGGAGCAACCAAGCCTGATCCGTCAGCAACCGTAGCCTGATCCGTCAAGCTGCACAAGGGACTTAATCCGTTAAGTCTGACAGGTTTCAATCCGTTGAAATCTTACTACTCCCCTGTTCAATCCGTTGAGCAGTTTTACTCCCGTAACCAGTTCTGGAGAATCCGTTCGCCAGTCCATATCCTGCATATCTTGATACCCGCTGCTTAGTTTCGTTGCATACTAAGTAAGATTCGGCCATCCGCGAAGGTTGGAGAAAAATCCTAGAGGGACTTTTCCCTTGTAGGTCTATAGAGAGAACCCACCACAGAGGAAAAAGATAGGCGTCTGTCACGATCGCTGTGAGAAGAAGTCAGAAGGGGGACGCGAGCAGCATCCAACTTCAAGGTTGTACCTGACCCAAAGGTACTGGCACGCCTATCACAAATTTACAAGCCGGTTGTTTGAAGGACTGCAAATTCTACACCAAACAGATATAGGCCAACCTAACACTACATAACAATGCAAATATAAAGATATTGTTGCACTACGCATCAGAGTACTGGGTTTAGTGTGGATTAGGATATTACTGAGACATTGATCAATTTGAATTCGGAGATGATTTTGAAGTTGAGTTTGTTTGTAATTAAGGTAAGACCAGATCAATGTAAGACTAAACCAAGAACAGTATTGTTTTACTGTTTTTATTGTTAGATTTATTAGTGATTGTTACTGCTAGAAAATATATAACTGTTTGTTCTAAAAAATTTAATCCTAAATTTAGTGAGAGCAGGGGTTCAAAGGGAAAATTGTTGAGTTAGATGTTTAAATGGTTTGGTACGAATGATGCACCTGGCATGAAACTTATGTGCTACTATAACAACTTGTATTAGGTTGGTAGAGTTTGCCAAGTGACATTTATCATTTATGCATTTCACATGTTTGCAATTGCTTTTCGCTGCTTGGCATCTAGGAGAATATGAACACAAAGTTCTTATAAATATTGGTATCTCGATCAATTCGTGTTTGCATAGGATTTATAGCTGGTCTCATAGAAATTATTGATAGGCAGATAGCTAATAACTTTGTGAGCATGCATGTGTGATTGAACCTAAAGTAATTTTTTTTCAATGTAGCCATGACACCATTTATATGAATTGCCCTGCTGTTGAAACTTTGAGTGTGAAACTTTTGAGCCAACTACCTAGGGCTCTCTGTTAATTTAATTGTCAGTTTCTTGTTTGATTTTCTAGTTGGAATATTGACAGCAGTGATATATAGTCAATGGTGCTCTTATTAGATGAACCAACATATGATTCTCTTTCTACATTTGTATAGTTGCTATCAGTGACGTAGCTAGAAATTTCATATGAGTGAGACACATAAATAATAATAAAATAAAAATAACATTAATAATATTTAAATTTATATTTTTATCTATTACAACGGTAATTGTCGTCGCCGATCTTTCATATTTTGAAATCGTTACATAATAGTTTCATCTTTTATACTAATAAAAATGTTCATATTGATATATGACATCAAGCAATCATTCATGAACTTGAGCATATTATAAAAGGAAAAGTTGACAAAGAATACGATTCTCCCAGTTGATGGTATTTTTAGATATTTTTCTTGAAGTTTTGGTATTGGACTTGGAATTCTGTTGTGAATAGGAATCGTAAAACTGTAAAAGTATGGATAAAACTTAAATTCAATAAATATAAGAATTCTATTTTTAAAAGGAATGAGAAAGAATATTATAATGTATTGATTAACTAAAAAATTAAATGAAACGACCAAAAACACCATTTACTAAAAACCGCACAAAAAAGATACAGAAATATAGTACAGTATTCTTAATTTTACACATATAGATATAATAATAATTATATATAAGTATTATTATACTTTATTCTATAAAACACTGATCTATAACAAATCTGATCTAAAAAATCTATGAAGCACTGCCGCAGGGCCCGTGTGGCTCTGCCCCTGGTTACTATAAATACACATATGCATCAATATTTTATTTGCTGTAGCAAAATCTGTGTGCTACTAAATGTAGGGGGAAAACATAATTTGTGATTGTCCAATGGCCGAGTGTAGCATGAAACTTTGCATACTTGAAGTACCCTTCCAAAAGGAAAAAGATGTCTGTCAGGTTCGGTTCTATAGTTTTTGTACTAGTGGGTATGTTTATATAGTATGTGTCTTCTTAATACAGCAAAAGAAAATGCAACATTTTCTTCTTTGAGTTTTACATTTAGAAGGAAATTATGGGTTTGATGCTTACTTGATAGTAAAGAAGATGATCATGCCTCTCTTCTCTATTAAGCTTTGGAATTGGGTTGTTTAAAATAAGGTTGTGGTTTTTCCTCTGCATGAATATAATCTTCTATAACATTACAACACAACCGATTAAAGAAACTTTTTTGTGTTACCTGGTTATGGCCTGGTTTCTCTATTCCTATATGTTCAGGTGTGAGGCCTCTCTGTATGTATGTATGTCACCACACGCTAAATTTCAGGATAAATTTTATGCTTGATTAAATGATAGACCTTGTATTTCTGTTGTGGATAAATCTCTAAGATAGATATGACTGTCGTGTTTTAGTCGTAATTATTAATTTGTTTATTACCCCCTGTTGCTGATTGAGCTGAGGTGCTCATCTTATATCTTTTAGTTATTTTTGGTTGCCTTAATATTATCCTGCATTATATTCTGTTGTTTTGGTATATGCTTGCAAGATTAGTGTGATTTATGTTCCCTCAAATCATCAAAGGATATATTTGGTTATTATTTTAACCCTACACTTTCTGTTGGGTGTATTAAGGTGATGATTTTGGTTCATGGAAGGAACTGGGCATTCAGGTTCGTTTGTGAATTGTTACTGTATTCAAGTATAAGTAATTTAGATTGTTGGCCTATGATATGATACCCAGCAAGTTCATTAAGGGATTTATTGCGTATGTAGTGTGTAATTCCTGAAAATTCCTGTACGCAAATGAAGTTTCCTCTACATCTGAGATTATAGGAAACATCCCTTGACCATATGTTCTTGTTTCAAATGACTGTTTTTGTACTTGTACTGAAGATTTTGCTGTTATCTAGACTTTGATTATATAGAGTGATATCAGTTGTGCCAACTCAGTCGTGTAGCATTAAGACTGAATCAAAATGCTAGATTTGCATTTCCTTTCTGAGGTTTGGAAACAAGCTTATGAATCAGTGGCTTCTTAGATTGTTTTGGCAATATCAGGTTTACGAGCTCCTAATGTCGTAAAAGTTGCAGAGTTTACTTTCTCATTTCTTGGGTCTGTTGGCTTATACATATATATCATCCTTGCATAAGAAGCGCGCTTGTTAAAAATGAATATGTAAAGTACTTTATGCCAAATACTGAGCAAATCTAGAGTATAAAATGCACTTGTAACATGTTCTTTTATTATTCGAGTTATGAAAACTGACCTTCAAGTTGTTAGTTACTGTAGTAATTGTACTGTCCTGGACGCTACCTACATCAAAGGACATAGAAATCCTTTGTTAAATTTTCTCCCACTTTTGTAGGTAATTTACAAGATGTATATTATTTATGGTTTATGATATACGGAGTATGAGAGTTTGATCAGTTAGGTAATATAGGCTGTGGGTCTAATCATCTTATACATGGTCTCCATTTGATAAGTCTTGTGAACCATCTAATTACTCTTGTGATAATGCAACTGTGGGATATGTTTGATTGCGTTTGTTTTTCTGGGCACCTAGCTAAGATTTATTTTCAGTATAATGTCTATAATCATAATCCAGTCTGATATGACACAATTTGATAGCTTGACATATTGATTGCTGCATCACTATATGCAATATTGTCATGTCTACAGGCTTCTATGTTTCAATTTCAACCTCTGGTCGAATTTTTGTTTGTCTATTGAAATTGAAATTGCTGAAATTTGTTTGGTTGTCTGCACAGTAGTGTGAGGTCCCTTTTTGAGCAAATCTGGGCGCAGAGTAGCTACCCTGGTTTGTTACAGCATACTTCATACTATTTAGAATACACCCCGTAGGAATATCTAGCCAAACTACACTGTTAGTAGCTTGCTATGCAGTGCTTACCTGTCAGTGTGCAACTGTGTTGCAGCTTCTAGCAGTATGCTGTATAGTTATCAAAGGCATACAGGAGAAATCATCTATGATATCCTGCTAAATTTCTTCATGACCAACATGTGTGCCTTGAAGATCAGAAATGTCTCGAATCGCCTCTAAGCAATCGCTTTCAATTATTGCGTTGCTGGTATTCATAGTTCTAAGTAGCTTTAAGCCCTCTTTGTTGTTACATTGAGCATCGTTCATGTTCCTCCATATTGACCATAACACTATCATAAGTTTGTCAAACAACTCATTATGCATGTGTATGGCGTGATCTAGTAACCATTCCTTGAAGTTCATATTAGGCAGCAAACTATTATGCAATTTAGAAGGAGGTGCAGCTAAGATAGTAGAAGCTGTAGGACATTTGGTGAAGATATGTGAGGTATCTTCAAAGGGACGATCGCATAACATGCTCTCCACTTACATATTTTCAGTTTCCCGGCACTTTTGGTCTCCAAATTCTCTTCCATAATTCTGGAAATGGGTCATCTTGAGAAGTATAAGTGAGTAAATTTTCCATTACCTTTGTACGGGCAATCCAATAATACCGGTATGCAGTTTTCACCTGGAAAATAAATAAAAAGCCATGTTTTCAGAGCTCCAACACAGCTTGTTCTCCACGTTTCTTTGGCTTAGTGGAATGCACAAAACCTTTTGAGCAACTTCAGGTGTGAATGCAGCATAGACAGCAGCAGGAATCCATTGCCTTGAACTAGAATCAATAAGAGATCTGAAAAGAATTCAAAGACAATTTGCAGGTGTTTGTACCTAGTAACATGGACATTCTGGAAACAATTTACTTTTCCAAACATCAAGTTGCCTTCCATTGTAATCCAGCTTCAAGTACTGGTCTTCCATTGATTATGCTTCTCCAAGAAAAGGAGGGGGAGTCCCAAAATGATGTATGTGGGTGATGCTGATACCTGTGCAATAAAATCCCAAACGAGTTTTGTTTCCGCCGAAGCAATCTGTGAAAACAACATCTTCCAAAATCATTTTACGTAAATCATTCGTTTCCTCACTATAGAGATTAGTCCTAAACCGAAATACTCCATCCCCTAATGTTGCTACTGATTCAAGGAAAAGGTTCAAATGATGACTCGTTGTTTAACTTGTGGAGCACATACAAATACCAATTCATGGGACGATTACCCATATGAACTACTGTTAATCAGAAGCCAAACAGAACAAAACGTACAGCATTTCAAACAAACACATACAATCTTGCACCACATTTTACAGCTCCATCAAATGAACACTCCATTTAAGAGCACTGAAAACCCTTGTAGGAGTGTTTACTACATTTAAGATCCTCAAAGACCCTGGAAAAGACACGGCAAAGAAGCGCAAGTCTCAACCCTCTCAACATTGTCCAGGATAAGTTTCCCGGTAAAGACATTAATTCACACATCATTCAAAAGTGTGACTTAAAAGCTTTGCTACCCAAGTTACATTATCATTTACCTTGGTTTGGATTAAAAAACACTATTACAAACCCAAACACCCCAGAAGATAAAAAGGTTTGTTTCTGTATATAAAAAACACAAACAAACTCATTGTTCGACTCATTGTTCGGTTTGATACAAAATCGATTGTTCGATTTGATTCAAAATCGATTGTTCGATTTGATTCAAAATCGAACATGCATATGGTCCAACTAGATTCCACAAGGAAGTTCTGGTCTGTATGTCCTCATTATCACAAGCTATTGATGCTAATCACAATGTCATATCACACGATGCATATTTACAAAAGTACTTTTTCCACACCTCTAACGAGCATCAATAGAGCCATTTTGTGCATGTTTAGACTGAGAAATGACTTTGCATCTCATCTTACTCTGTATATTACTCTCTTCACTAGAGGCAATATTACATGTAAACTAAAACAAAATTCCTTAAAGCTTCAATGCCATCTTATTTTTTTGCTCTTATAAGTAGCCTAACCCACCATTTCGAATCCTAGATCGGCCAATTACTCCCACCTCCTTTATCTTCAATCCAAACTCCATCAAGCACTGATTACATCCCCGTAGTTGGCTCCATAGATCTTCGGTTAACTACAGCTGCAGGTGCCGACAAGGTTTCTGTCGCCACCTCTTCAAAAACTCCCTTGCTCTTTAAGGCACCGACTTCTGCCAACTGTTGAACTATTTTTTTCCCAAACCTGTTTATAACTGGACATGTAGTTTTTAAAACAGCAACATACATAACATGATTTCTCAATCTGTTGAATGCTAGGGTTGATAATCTCATTGACTTCAGCCTCCTTATCTTCCGCCCTTAAATCCAGTTCTGTACCTGCTCTAACCGCTTCATGTGTGGCTGCTGCTCAGCGACCTCAAGCTTTCTCTTGACATGGTTCTTTAAAGATGTTAATTCTTGTAAAGATGTTACCAAAGCTTGAAAGATTTTTCGATCTTGCAGATATACGTTGCTGGTTGAGAAAGGGAAGTCAATCAGTGAGAAACACAGCATCGCATGATAAAGAAATGGAAACGATACCACCCATCACTGCTTGCAGAAGAATTAACAAGGGAAAGAGTTCAAAAGTTTCCTTCGAATCAACAGCTGAGAATTTGTTGCATGTTTGAACAGTAGCAGGTCAGTCTTCTATTTTTTTTTTGAACAAGCAGTGGCGGATCTAGGATCAAAATGTCACTTGGGCTAAATATTAGACACAAAAAATTTTGCTTGATAGTGTGAAAT
Source organism: Comarum palustre (assembly GCA_951800085.1). Taxonomy (NCBI): domain Eukaryota; kingdom Viridiplantae; phylum Streptophyta; class Magnoliopsida; order Rosales; family Rosaceae; genus Comarum; species Comarum palustre. The sequence continues at coordinate 16,738,111 of OX637572.1, forward strand.
TTATTGGTTAATCAAAGAACACACATACATAGGGGTTCATAGCAAATCCTTACCCTCAAAGCTAACTAAACTTTACTTGACGAGGCTCTAAAACTTCAAAATCTTTAATCACCATCTCGTTGTCACCGTCTCATTGAATTATGGGGTAACAAACTAAATATTATAGAGTAGTGAACATAAATATTATGAACATAAGAAGACCTAGATAACTTGGACAATATCTACATATAACTTATTCTACATGTTCTCAATAACTTTAAAACCCTCTGCTTTGATCATACTTGCTAGTGTTTAAAATGCAAAGCAATCATACAAAGCCATCCTCCAGTGTTTGTAGATGATGGCATTCTACTATTCATACCAGTTCTTATTGCAAAAATATGCAAAAGCTGATTTCTAGGCCTTTTGACACTGTTGAGTTTGTTCATCAGACATTCTGAAAAAAATACAGTAATTATAACAGTCAACACTTCAACAAATCACACCCTATAAATTCAGTATTCCTAATCAGCAAATCAATCTACAAATTCAGTATTCCTAATCAGATAAACCCTAAATCAAAACTCCAACAATCATTCCTAATTTCCTGCAATCATACATTCATACTTCAACAACCAAAAAACCACAATTCTATTTCTATAGCTTGATTTGATTTTAGGCAGTAGGACAGTAGGCAGTAGTCATGCATACCTGGAGAAGTGGACACCAGGGACTAAGGAGATGCCGCGAGGCCCGAGAGACGAGAGCCCGAGACGGGCGACGGAGACGCAGCGCGGATGTGCGGGCACGGCGCAGGCGACGGAGACACAGCGCGGGCACGGGGTAGGCGCAGTGGCAACTGGGATTGGGTGGATCGATGGATGGATGGGGCTAGCACCGCGAGTGATTGGAGGGTGTGAGATTGTGAGTCTGTATGTGCTTGATTCAGTTTAAGAGGACAGAGAAGAGAACTACTGAGTAGTGACCGAGTGAGGAGTCGAATACACGGAATACGTGGATATATATATACAGGACACTTCCGATTTTTTTGGTCATTTTTAGGAATAGACCGATATTATTAGAACTTTTTTTAATAGCTTTGGATGATTGAGATTAAAACAAAAAGCTTAACACTTATGTCAAACCTACATCATTCAAGATCATTAAAAATAAATCGAAACTTTAAATGTCTTAACGATCACCAAATCATATGAAAATTTATAAAGATGATCTACTCATATAGCCCAACAAACAGAAGTGAAGATACTGAAATTTGATCGGAAAATTGGTGTAATAACTTATCATTAAAAATAATTAAAAAAAATAAATCCCTGAGAGAAGGCTATATATATATATGATGCAGGTTTTTTTTTGTGGACTTCAAACTCACCTGGGCTGGATCCGCCCTGTGAACAAGAGTCGATCTTCTATAATATGCTTACAAAAACGAGAGAAAACTTGCTTAGAATATATCGAGTCATTACAAAATTGAGAGCTTTTCTTGTATGACTGGCTCTTAAACTGACATGCAGTTTCCTCCTAGGCGGTAGGGCTCCAGCAGGTTTCTGCTACTTGGGTAGAGCTATTTTTTACTTGGTTTTTGAAAGGGAGCTAATTTATTTTCAGTGTAAATATCCTTGACACACCTCAAAAATGGTTTAATATGGGTAAAATGAAGAAACAAATATACAGCTACCGTGGGCAAGTGAGAACCGAATTTGCATGATAATCAGAAGCCATACAAATAACGATGAACACAACAAAACCTACAGCATTTTCAAACAAAACGTACAATCCTCTCCTCTACTTCGCACATAAATCTAGAATCAAGAAAAAAAATCACCTCAGTAAGCTCCTAGTTGATCAAAGGAACACTAGAGGACCTTAGTCACCCAGAATCTAATTCCTTGAATCATCCCCGGCAAACTATCTTTTCAAGATATCCAGATAAAGAATAGAAGAGGGATGCGTACAAGATGGGAAAGTAATAGCAATAGCACTGTCATTAGGACAAATGAAAATATTTAGCAATTACTAAATCCAGCCATCAAACTGAAAAAGAAAAAGATGTGAACTGACAATGAAAGCATTCAACAATCTATGATTAATAGCGTAGATCCAGCATGATGCAAGCGCAGGTCTATAACCATCATACCAAACGTTGAACTGTTGAAGCATAAACTTGCTTCAGATTCGTAGGTATAGAAACACCAAAAGAATTCAAACACTTCAAATACTCTATCTTACAACTCAATCTCTGCCACAAAAATGCTATACTTTAAATGACAGATAAATAGCATGATATACAGCTTTGCTTCAAAACTGGTTTATTTGGGTAAAATACCATTCAGTGAGAACTGAACTAACCGTCAGGCAATAATACAAAAATTGTGGGAAACAAAATGCTCAAGGAGCAGGTGAGGCAATCAGGAACGTACCCAGAGAATGATGGAGGTCTTAGTCCATCCCTTGGGACACGTTTGATATACTACAACTGTGCAAAAGATCTCGTGTTATCCAGGGTGGGTAGGACTGAATTGACTTAAATTGATCTGGGTATCCATACTCAGCAAGTTAGGGCACAGCAACATCATTTGAACTGTGTTTTACGAACACAAGTTTATCAAAATATCCAACACCAAAAATTTCTGCAGCCTGTGTTGCCACAAGAATACATCTTTCATTTCTGAACACCAAACGGTTAACCATGCATTTGTGCCAAGTTCATTTTTCATCATGACAGCAATATATGGAAATACGTTTGACATGCAATAATTTTGCTTGGCAGCAAATGGAGGCCATCCATCATTTCAAATGATAGATATGAAATTATGATGAAAATCTAATGGTTCAAAAAGAATAAAAGAACTCAGAAATGTACCATCATCCATTGGAAACCAACCATATAGTCAAATACCAAAACGAAATAGCATACTATCACGTTCTTCAGCAGAAAAGAAAAATAAACTCCTAACAAAAGATGGTTTTAAAGATCTCCCCATAGCTGGAATCCGAAGCAGCTTAAGCCTCAACCCTCTCAGTGTTGTCCAGGATAAGCTTACCAGTTGGCTTGGCAAGGAGATCAGTGTGCTCTTGGAATGGTGACTTTGAGAAGCGAGTCTCCTTCCAGAACTCGGGAGTCAAGAAACCATAGGTTTTCAGGAGACAATCAAAAGTAGCCTGCAAAGACATCAAATTATACATCATTGTAACTAGGATAATAAATCACAGAATGATACGAGTCAAGTACGAGGCAAAAGACAATATACCAAGTTGCATTATCATTCACTGGTTTGGATTGAAAAAAAAAACAAAATTAAAAACACAAACCCAGAAGGATACGAGTCAAGTAAACAGTGGTAACTAGGATAATAAATCACAGAATGATAAGAGTCGAGTAGAGAAAAAAGACAATATACCCAAGATGCATTATCATTCATTGATTTGGATTGAAAAAAAACAAAATTAAAAACACAAACCCAGAAGGATAAAAAGGTTTGTTTCGGTATCTAGATACACAAACAAAAACAGAGACCATTACTTTTTTGAAAGACAAATCTACACCAACTTCATATTATGAAACAGCAATTCAAGAGATACATAATGGAAAAGAGCAACTACAACCGTATCTTTCACAGAACAAGAAGTGCAATCGAACAATGGCAAACTGGACAGTACCGCACAGACTCTATCATATGTAATTCATAAACAATTTTTACACTCGTTATCAAAATTTAAAGAAAATAAACTGGTTCACAAGCCACAGTCAACCACAAATGAACACAAAACTCAATCCTTCATGTATCCAATTTACGATTTAATTGAAATTATAAACAAACATACGCATCACTCAATTCAATTATAAATCATAGTATTACAATTTAATAAAAAAACAGAGTTTTAAGAGGCAAACCTTGACAAAGTTGCCGAGAGTCTTGGTAGACCCCCTGGAGGAGGTGAACACATCATCAATTCCAGCGAACTGCAGAACCTTCTTGGGAACCCTAGCCGCCACAATTCCAGAACCCCTGGGAGCAGGCACCATCCTGACAGTGACAGAGCCACACTTTCCGGTGACCTTGCACGGCACGGTGTGAGGCTTCCCGATCTTGTTACCCCAGTAACCCCTCCTCACAGGAATCACCGAAAGCTTGGCGAGGATAATCGCTCCACGAATAGCAGTGGCAACCTCCTTGCTGCACTTGACGCCGAGTCCGACGTGGCCGTTGCTGTCGCCGACGACGACGAAGGCCTTGAAGCGAGTCCTCTGACCGGCACGTGTCTGCTTCTGGACGGGCATGATCTTCATGACCTCATCCTTGAGGCCAGGGCAGAGCGTGTCAATGATCTGGTGCTCCTTGATTGGGAGAGAGTGGAGGTAGATCTGCTCAAGGGAGCCGATCTTGCCATCCTTGACGAGACGGCCGAGCTTGGTGACGGGGACCCATTTCTCCTCCTCGTCACGCCGGCCACCGCCGCGACGCCTGCCGCCGCGACCACGGTCGCCTCCGCGTCCGCCACGCATGCCGCGGCCGAAGCCTCCACGCTCGGCTGGGGGGCCTCTTTCTGCCATAGTGTTTTGAGAGATGTGGTGAGCCTTGGTTTGATATAAAGCCTTGCGGCGGCTGGGATTTATAGTGGAAGAGGCGCTAGGGTTTTTGTGTCTGTGGATTGGGTTTTAGTGTCGGATAGGCCCAAATACAAGGCTGATATTGGGGTTTATGGTTTTGCCGTGACGTATTCTGTTCCTCAATGTGTAAATATGTATTAAATTACAATTGAGGCTGTGTATGAGTTTTGATTATGTTACTACTTTGGTTTCGAGAGTTTGAAGCCAACACTGTGTGTGCATTGCAGGCTACAAGCTTGTTGATTATTAAGTGCTGCAAGAAACTGCAAGAAAAAGTAAAAATACTAATGGGATATCAACTGTTATGCCAGATTAACAAGTCTTCGTGGTGTTGACCTTCTGCATGCCAACTCCACTGAGCATTTTCCTCTCCTTTTTACCACTCTCATTATTAAAGTAACCATTTTTCATTGATATATATTGTAACTTGTCTTTTTCAGTTTTATCTTTTCTTAAAAAAAAGAGAGTTGTAACTTTTCCAGCACTATAATTTTAGATTTAAAATTTTTATTGAAAGTTTCTCACAACATGGTATCCTACTTGTTTTGGCAGAAGTTCATACTTGTGTGACAGATTTTCAAATGCAGCTTGCGCGTCTCATGAGTAAAGATGAAGAAATTAGTTCATGTGAACTGAGTGAAAGAGATGAAGGCCAAATGTTAGCTTGAAGTAAATATGACAGATTTATACTTGTATTTTGTTTTGTATATAGATAACTAACCTATTTTTCTGTCTTATCTACCCTGGGCATCTCCAGCTTAGAATGATCCCTACTTATCTTTACTACTAACGAATTACAGAGAATTAAATTACATATGCTTATCATTAAAATAAGGAAAAGGAACAGCTGGGAAGATTATCAATGAAAGCTTTGTTGCATTAATTTCTTGCCTTAAATTCATTTACTTGCATTTCGTTCTCTAAATCTAGTAGCTAGGTTTCTGAACCTAACAGGGAGAACAAAATATTAATCGATCAAAAATTCTTAAATTTAAAGAAACTTCCAGTGATCATATATGTAGTTTATCATTGATGGTGGAGTATGAAATTCCCATAAAACTGAATGAAGGAAAAGAACTGAAGAGTATTTAAAAGAAAAGAGGTAAGTTCATCATAGGTCCCTAGACTCTGCTGTCAAGGTCAATGTACTACCCAAACTTTAAAACCTATCAAAGTGATACCTAAACTTTTATTTTGCTATCAATAAAGGGTCTACACCATAATTCAAAGCATATTCCGTTAGAATATTCTGTTAATACTATTAAAAAGACCAAAATAACCTTTTTCTTAGGTTTTCAATATTTTCTTTTAAATTTTGACGGAGCATAGTGGGCCTTGAATTTTGAATTTGTTTATATTACATATTGCAGATATACAGACTTATCCTCTCAATCGAAAGTAAACAGTTGTTTTTTTATCATCATAGAAAACTCAGTAGTTACCCGACTTGAGCTAGTACTTTTGCCAGAATATATTTATAAAGAATTGCAAGAAGAAAAAGAAAAATTAATATATATATATATATATATATATATAGATAACCTACCGAGAAGCACAAACAATTATTGGAATATTATCTATAAGATTCAACGGAGAATATATGAATCAAGAGAAAACATTGAAGTTCTCTAGGAAATCTATGAGCAAGATCAAGAGTCTTTGAAAATTTTGAGTCTCGGTTAGATCCGCCCTAGCTGGTATCAGAGCGTGTTTGGCTCAAAAACAGATTATTAAGACTTATACCATAAAGTTGGCTTCTATTGACTAACAAGAGAGAATCCAAACATAAAAATTACCAGTCCTTTTGTATTACAAATGGTATTGATAAGTGACAAAAATACTTTCATTCAAGACATATTCAGGATGATCAGTACTAGATAGAGTATATCTGTAGAGTATTAAATACACTCTACGACTATCTTATCCACTTCTAGAAAGAAGTCGGAGTCGAAGAGCTTGATCATTCCAGACCAAGCTTAATTGAATACCTTGATCATCTATCTAGGGACAAGAATTCAGAAAATGTTGCAATATAACTTAAGAGATTTCATCTCAAGTTCAAGCAGTTTGAAGAAATAAATTCAAGACTTAGCGACTTGAAGTTAAGCTTGACTCCTTAAGGTGAAGCAATATTTGTTAGATATTAAAAAGAAATTAGCTCATACTGAAGAACTTGCTAACAACGTGCGTTAGCAAACAGTTGAGCTAAATGGTACACAAGAATCCTTGAAAAAGCTTTTAGAAACTCTAAGCGTCCGAATATGATGAATCAAAGAGTAGATATAGAAGTGAAGCAGATGGACGGCAAAGCCGTAAGCTTCTATCTTCCTACAAAAGTCCTTGCTGAAAATTCAAAGGTCATAATTCATCAACAGAATTATGCGATAGCATACCTCCAAGAGATGAGCTTGGATCTCAAAAACTAATTTCGAGAATTAAACAGTAAGATCTCAAATCTGCAGAAATGCATCAACAAAAAGAAAGAAGGAGAAGGCTATGAAAAAATCAATAAAGAACAACTAGCTCAAAATGTAGCTAGTAAGATAGTAATACTTGCAGTTCCTCAAGCAGAAGGTGAGCTTAAGTTTAGTGAACCTAAGCTACTTACATGGACATCTTCTACAACCAAGAGTGATGTAAAGATGCTGAGTAGAATGCTTAGTAAGAAGAGCACCATTATGCAACTCCCGTAATGGTGAAAAAAAAGAAAGAAAGTCTACTCCTCGAAAAAGATTATTTAAGAGGAAAAAGACCAATCCTTTAGGTTATACTAGAGAAGTGAAGAAATGCAGATGCTAGCTTTGCAAAGCAGAAGGGCATTATGCAAATGAATGTCCTAAAAAGATAAAAGATCTGTAAAATTCTTAGTAGAAGAATATGACGTTGCAATAGAATATGAAAACTTGAAAGGTTTTGAAGTTGCATATTCTGATGAAGAGAATGATTCAGTCTATTCTCTTGAGTATCCATCTGAAAGTAAAATGGAGAACACTTCAGAAAGCTCAGAAGAAGAAGAAGAAATAATAGGACATCGTCCTATATTTGTGTTAAAAGTCCTAAATTGGAAGTAAGAGACTACTGATAATATCAGTAATTTTTATCCAAATCCAGGAAGATTTATATGTGATTACTATAAATAAGATGATAATAATTCAATTTCCATGTACTGTGAAAGTACATGTGAAATCTGTCATCAAGAATGTTTCATTGCAAAACTAAGAAGAAAACCAAGAGACAATGAAGCTCATACCTTGGTGGAGCATGAATACAAAGAATTCCACAAGTTAAAAGTGAAGCAGAGGAAACACCTTGAAGAAGATCTGAAGAAGGCGAAGTGAATAACTTTTTTAAGTCAGAACAATGAATTAAAAGAGTCATTTGATTCCATCAAAGACCCGGCAGCAGGACAAATGGAAGACCACTTCAAAGTTCCTGTTATACAACAGATCAGACCATTTGATCCCATCAACGAGCTAGATAAAAGAGAGATTAACCCTTTTATCGAATTGGTTGGAAAAACGGAAGAAAAGAAGCAAGTCAAGCAAGTCTAGATAAGCAGATTCAACAACTATATCACTATAGGATTGAAGTTTCCCAAATATAGGAAGTATCATCTATATGCTTTTGTAGATAATGACTCAGGATATGCTCTTGCTAAGAGATATGTCATTTCAGAAGAATATTAGGAAAAAACTCCAAAAGCAGTTACGGGAGTTGCCATGGGAGATCATGAGATAGTCATGGACGTTACGGCTCGCAATGTTAAAGTTTCCTTGGGAGGAGGAAATTTTATCATAAAAATCATCTGGTAAATGTGAAAGTTAAGGAGTTGATATGTTTATAAGAAATAACTTCATTCTTCAACAAACAATGATTCAAAATCCTTAGATGATTGGTTTTGAGAAGAACAATAAGTTCTTCTGGGAGTCTCGTCTTACAGAAGCAGTGAATGTTACAAGGAAAAGATTTACAGATCAATATCAGAGATCGTCAGCTAAGAGTGGTGATTACAAGGGAAAATATTTACTAATCATGAGAGTATATATAAGTCTCACTCTCGCTAGAGAGCCTAAGACGATTGATGGAATAACATCATCAACACACAATCATCGACTTCCATTATGAGACCGATTGATGGAAAAACATCATCAATTCAATTGTCGAGTTTCATTATAAGACTATGTCTTTCTTAAGATATTTTTCATTCTAACTGTGGATATTTGATACATATTGACATCTATTGACCAAGAAAAAGTTCATTTAAATCTGGAATCAACATACATGGCATAATTCTCCTTCTAGTTGTTTAGAATGATTTCCTCCATCAGGACTTACATGAAGAAGTGTACATGCAGGCTCCTCTTGGCCTTCGCCGACAGGGGGAGAATTTATTATGTCGGCTCAACAAATCACTTTATGGA